>CM028927.1:5045625-6408750 GCA_016801845.1 Polydactylus sextarius | reverse complement strand
GTCTGAAAGCTACTGACTTATCCGTTGATGAAGGTTACAGATTTTGACAACAACATAACTTCTTGCTAAGCTATTTGCTGAGCAAAAAGTCATTCGAGACTGTTTGCTCAGCAGATAGCTCACTGTGTGTGCAAATCTTTCCGTGAGTTTTCTGCCTCACAAGGCCTTGAGGCGAAAATCAAACATGTTTGATATTTTTCACCTCGCAAGGTGAAAAACTCACCATGTTTGCTCTACTTGAGCTATATGCTGAAGGCAGAAATTCAGGTGGCCCATCAAAATGCATCCTCCTTTCACGTGATTTCACGTGAATTGATAATTTTTTTCCAGCACGAAACACAACACTGAAAACAAATGGATGATTCTATTCTCTTTCTCTCTCTCACACACACACACCACACACACTGCAGCATATAGTTAATTAATAATAACGCTACGGAACTTTTGCAGAGAAGACGATCAGCAAAATCATCCCACCCCCCGTTCCATTACGATTAGGGTTAGATCTCGTATGTACACTTAAAACATTTGTCATATAAAGGCCATACAGAAACATTTATCCAGTTACAGGTTAGCTATTGTTTAGCCACATTTGATTTGAGCACTCCTGAGTTACTCCACTCATTCATCCATCCATTAGCTTTTCAGCTTTTTCTTTTAGCAGGGGTTAGTAGATGGCTGGAGTCAATCCCAGTTGGCACAGAGCCAGGGCAGGGTACACCCTCATGTAGTGCTGACTTCACAAGACTTCTTGTTGCTGTGAGTTCTGGCACTCTGATTATTCGCTTTTACCGCAGCTAGACCCATGGAACAGAGGCTAACGGTGTGTAAGGGTAGATGTTTTCATAAATGAAAAGTAAGTGCGTCTAGAGGGATTTGGTACTGCTGTAAAACGCTTTTAGCTGTTTTTTTCTTTTTAGATTTTAGATTGGGAGTTAGTTAGCTGAGGTTGCTAGTCTGTACTTCCCAAGTGGAATATAAATGTACCAGCACAATGAGTCCTTCCAAACGTTGAAAATGATTTAAATTGCTTACAGCTCATAACCAACACAATGTCTACTTGTTGAAAAAGAAAAATGAACATCATGTATCATTATTTGTAATCTATACAAAATCAATTGTGCACCCCAGAATAGCACGCCTCTGGCAATGTTGCCTATCAGATGTCTGTCCACCAAAATTTTTGAAGAATGGAAAAATAAGTTGCACAAGCATTTAATTTCTTTACAAAAATATAATTCAAATTTCTGTTTGACTTTAAGAAATAAACTCTCACAAGTTAGTGTTAACTGCTAAAGCTCATTAACAACAGCAGTACAAAGACGGTACCACAAAGCAATATGTCAAACTGAATTAGAATGACGTTTAAAACTCAGTCAGGGTTTTGTACATGCAGGGGCATTTATTACCAAGTACACAGAGAGCACATGTTTTCGATCTGCAGTACTGTGTGACTTGTCTTGTTTCTAACATGACATGTAGACTGTTATTCCTCAATCTACCATTTCTTGCTCCTGTGGCAAAACAAACTGTGGTGCGAAGGATATGAATGAAACATAGATAGAAGAACAAGAGACAGAGCTGAGGGGGAAAAACTCAGTGAATTTCCTGAAATGAGCTTATACACTTTCTACACATGATTGTGGTGATTAATGGGCAAGGAGCGCAGTGATTTGGTGTAATGGAGGTGGCAGGTAGTGCCATATACATCCAAATTGAGATTAATGGAGAGGATTGCGTGTACTTTGTTGAAAAGGTGCCCTGCACTATCTCATAGGATGGTTGAACTGATTTCCAAGATTATGAATTAAATCAAATAATATGATTGTGTGTAAAAGCTTTTTTTAAGATATATTGTGAACTCCAACATAAATGCTTCTTAGAATTGAATTACTGGAGTTGTACTCCCTTTTTCATTTGTTAATATATATATATTTAACTCTATAGGCTTTTCTTAAATGGCCTCTGTCATGTTTACTTTTTTAATTTGAATTGTTTTGACTCCCATTTTTAAAATTTATCCTCAGCTCTAACCTAAACATGGAGAGATTTTCTAAATGGTCCATTTCACAGATGGATTTTTGTTCATTTTTCTCTTATCAGCCATGTATTTGTTTAATCTTTTCAAAACTGTGGGAAGCTGAAAATGGCTGAATGAAATTACTGACCCCACCACACACCCACTCTCATTTTTTTCCTTATCACTTTCTGTATTTGTGTTGGTAACACACTCCTCGGGTCAACAAATACACCACTAAACTCCAGAATCAGTTAGACCAAAATTTATGACACAGTTGGTTTATTCTTGTCATATCAGCCAGTCCCAGGTGTCAGATATTCACCGCAATGAATGTCACAGCATCAAACATACACACACAAAACTTTCATCACAGTGAGTGGCCATAACACGGGAATGTAAAACCAAACGAAAAAGAGGAATTCTGGAAACAAAAATGGGAAAACAAGCCAACAAAGCAATAAACTGTAAATCAAGAGTGTATTCTGACCACTGGATGATGGATGCTGGCTGTAGTGTTTGTGTTTACTGGGGTATCATATGCTGTTTATGAGCACGGGGTTACCATGGGAGCAGACAGACCATCCGGGGGTCGTGTGACAGAGGCCTGGGGCACTCTGTCATCACCAAGTGGAGCTCCTTGCTTTGATTTCCTTTATTAGCTCCTTCATGTTTGCCTCTGTGTCTGTGTGTGCATACGTGCATGTGTGTTGGGGTCGATTCACTTCACGGGCGCTTGCGTCCTCGATGATTAATTTAAGAGTGGAATGTTATCCATAAAAGTTGAGTGACATGTTCGAGCGTCGTTAAGTTTTTCAGTCACAGCACTCTGGTTTCTTCTACAGGCTATCTGTCTTAAATCATACATATAGTGTGTGACAGAGCAGGCCATTCATGACACACAGCACAAACGTAGTTTGCTGTGGTTAGTACAGTACATGAAGTGAAGTCTTTAACAAGCTCTATATTGCTGTTTTTGGAGTTAGTGTGTCTGTGTTGCTTGGGGCAGGCTAAAAGGTGGATCACGTCAGGATTTAAAACAACCTGCAAATGTGCACCATTGACCATTTCCAGACCTTCTTGACAAACACAACCTTTACGGATAACGGAAAGTCTAAAACAAAAGAAGCTATTGTATCAAGTGCGTTGCACCATCCAGTTTTCAACAGATCTACAAGGCTCTTAGTGTTCGGGGGGAAAAGATTTAATCCTAAAGAGGTTGAAAGTAAAAGAATGTGTATTTTAGAAATCATACTGAGTATGGTAAAGATGCACTTTGACTTGTATCAAAAAATCTCAATGAGTTTCTGGAACAAAAGTGGGGAGACGAGTTTCCAAGTATTGTTACAGTCAACATTCATGGTCTCCAGCAGGAAATATATCAATTACATCATTCAATTAAACACATTCCTCTTTCATTGGCTGGAGTCTCGGCTATGCACCAAACAGTAGGACACCAAAAAAAAAAAAAAAAAAAATGTAATTTATCATCACACTAATATGAGGAACATGGTCAGGCCATGGTGTCACTTTAATTCAGTCATATACTCAGTGTGGCTATTGACTAAATCTGTCAATCACTGGATATTCCCTGTAGAATTTGGGAAAATTGTAAATTTGCAGTAATGGGGTAAAAACATCTGACACCACAGTTATGTAGTTTATCTAATTGGGTTAGGCTAGCCACACTAGTGTGGCTCTTTTCCAAGATTACAGATTATATGTTAATGAAACTCTCCAATACGATTTCGCAAATTTGCTATGAAAAGCATCAGTATGACTCTCTGGCTCCACCTGTTGACTTCTAACCAATTAAATCACTTTTGCCTCAAGAGCACCTTTGACTCCCACATGTTTGTGTAACTAAACGTCCAGTCTGCTGTTTGTGTCTGAATGCAGACAGGATGTTATGATAGGCCCATTTTCACAAACAGGAAACATTTTAACCCAAGCGACAGTGCGGCTTGCTGTATTTTGACTATGATTTGTTTAGATCTCGACGAAATTCCCCTTAACGGTATTGTATGCAAAAATGCGATTTGTTTTGATACACTTGCTCGCTCCTCGAAGTGTTGAAAGATGAATGTTGGATCCATTTAAGATGGTGAAAGCTTTTTTTTTCTCCTAACTTTCTTTATCAGATGATGTTTGGGTTTTTGGAGTTGATACTGAATATGGGAAGTTCATTGTTTTGGCATGTCAGTCAACTTGACTTGAGTGGGAATGAACACCGATGGCTGTGGTTTTATTTTAAAAAAAATCATGTATATGAAATGTGATATAAGAATGACAGTTTCATATCAGACAGTTGGGTTTTAAAACAATCCTTGAATACTATCTGCTCTTATGAAATCCAGAAAATCACATCCAAAACAACCTTTTTGACTTTTTGTGCATTGACTGTGGTGTTAGCCAAACATCATATTGCTCATTTTTTCTTCACGTCTGAATTCTGCCACTGCACTGATCCATCTTGTGTATGAGCATGTCTGTGTTTCAGCTCTGCTTTTACACCATTGTGGGAAAATTGATTTCCTCAGATTGTCTCATCACGCAGTGAGAGCGGGAAGCAGGAAGTGCTTGTTGCCATGGCGCAGCGTGATTGTTATGCTCTGACAAACACTGCCCGGTGACACTTGGCAGGGAGCGTTGTTACCGTCTGGACCGCCCTGCGAATGTGCAGACGCGTGTGCGTGTGTTCGTGTACGTGCATGTTTTCCTGCCTCCTTAATGTGTTGTTTCCTCCGTCTATTTTTCTTTACCCAGACAGGTGGCTGACTTTGCACAGGGGGCCCGTGGGAGATAAACGTCAGGGTTCATGGAGTACTCATAAAGTACTCCCCCCGATGACCAGCTCATTGTGTTCAGAACCTTTGTAGACGTCCAAATCAATGAATATCAGTCCAGCAGCAACAGTAGCAACAAGAAAGAAATTAATTTGGAACAAATGACAAGAATTAATAATGTGTCACATTTCTGGCTTACAGAAGCATCCTCACTATTGCCAAATCAGTAGGGTCTTCTCAGCCATTGCATGGCTGGGGAGGCGCCCCAAGGAAGATGGATTAAGTCTGGGCCCTGACCTCTGCCTCCCTCTCTCGCAGGAACCCTCTGCTCTTTATCCGTGGAAGTCACCCCTAACAGAGGCTCTATTTGTCCAACTCACATTTGCTCTTTGTCAAAGACAAAAAAGAATGACACCCACGAGTTGGCATGCTCAAGAACACGTGGAGTGCACTGTCAAAAAGTGACTTTGATTGCGCTGAGGCTGGCTAGTGTCACGTAACCCAGTGTGAGTATTTGTGAGGTCGACAGTGTAACTACCCACTAGGGAGCAGAGACTTTATAATCGACCTGTAATCACCTGTCACGCCACAATCCTCTAACTACCCGAGGTCATGCGAGCATCTGTGTGGTTTTACACACAAATGCTCACAAAAAAAGGCAGACAGACACAAGGGAAGAGGGAAATACTTCAACTCATTTATCATCTTAGTTACAAGACAAATGCATGGAGAGAATTAGTATTAGCTTGTAATTTCTTGCTAGACGGAGTGCAAAGTAAGTGAGAGTCTCTAGGAGCTGTTTGGAATGTAACAAATGTTTCGGGCCCAGTTTTTCAGTGTTTTTACATTCCAGACATACAGTGATGAGGGTCATTTGTCTTATGTGGTCATTGGTGTGAGTGCGTGCATGCGTGTGTGTGTGCAAATGAGCATGGGCGGAGCACGTAGGATGGGGAAACAAAGTGATTTTGGCCAAGGGACTAGGTATAAATGGGTGTACTGCGAAAGACAGGAAAAACAAAGTGAAGATAGATAAAGTGAGAGGGTGGAGTAAGGCGGAGAAAATTAAAGGAAAATAAATGGGAGGGTAGAGAGGCAAGTTGAAGTAGGGGGAATGAAATAGGTTGGAAAATAGTGGGAAAAAAATCAGAATGGCAGGAGGGAGGGATGAGGGCCGAGGGAGTGGCAGTGAGGGTCGTTTGAGTTGGAGCAAGAGGAGAAAGGGGCTTTGGGAGGGGAAAGGGAGAGAGCGACACTGTGAAATGTTGAAAAACCTCACAATTGATGGTGTTTGATTTCCACAGTAATTACCATTCCTCTGGCTCCGTGCATTCCCAATCTGGGCCTATCTTATATCCACGCCACATTCCGCAAATGATTAGCTGGCCCACTGCTTCTCCCTGCTGTCCACGGGCCCGAGTCTGCTGAAAAAGACGAGAGAGGGTTTGGGTTTGTAGATGTTCCTTGGTGCAGCAAAAAAGGGAAAAATTTGCACAATTACCTTAAAAATTCAGGAGAGTATGACAGGAAGGTGTAAGTTCAGTTACAGTATGTGTAAGTTCCTGAAGGCGCCGCAGGGTATGGAAGATCCTTGGCTGCAAGTTGAGCAAAAGAAAGAAAGAAATAGAGGGAAAAGAAAAACAAGACGAGATCAGGAGAGCTGCTGCCGCCAAGCTTATTCACACACAGCTCCAGCAGCAGCCGTTCTCAGCTGTATGAGAAAAGAACTGGCTCATGTTGTACAGAAAAAAAAAACATTCACTTCACTTCTTTCTGTTGACAATTCTTCACCGTTGGGGGCGTACGGCCAGAATACACGCTGTCCATCATAACTAACTGCCGCTGGACTGTCGCCCCGGGGCCTCTGCTGGTTTACTACATGTGTGTGCGTGTTTGTGTACACAAGCTCTCGCTGCATATTTCTTCTCATGTCCACTTGCGGTGTTTGTGTGCTCATGTTTATGTGTTTGCGCGTGCGACAGCGTAACTCACAGTTAAGTGTGTGAGAGATTTAACGCTGCCACATGCAGAGATGCTGACTGTAGATCAGCATGCTCCCCCTTAAGACTCAGGAGTACCTGGAGGTCTTGGGGCCCAGCCGCTATCCCATCAGCCCCGTCATCAATCACTGTCCAGTAACGCAGCAGGGGGCTTTACTGTGTGTCCCTGAAGACTACTAAGCAAAAAGTCACCCTCGTATTTTCCAATATTGCACTGAGCAGTATGAGAATGAGCCCACACTCAAAACATAGGAAAACTATAAAACACACAAACATGCAACAGACTTGTATCTCACATGGCTATATCAACGAGGCGCAAACAGGATGACCTTCTCAGATAGCATTCCACACCCGAGGGTGATTTTGCATCACTGTAGTCTAGACAGAAAACATTGTCGTACCCTGATCTGTTACTCATTTTCCCTTCTGTCCTCACTGACTGCCCCTAGGGGACCATGGATTCAATTGTTATCTATTAGAACCACCATGGTGGTGTTGAGGGGTGCTTATTCATTTATCTATTTATTTATACGTTGTCTTCTCATGGGTCTTGAACTATCGGTCCATTCTGAGTGGGTGGGAAACATCCGAGCCAAGTACGCATATGTTACTGTTGAAGTTTTGTACATTTGCAGAACAATGCTTCTGTGTAGAAGCACTGTTTCCAATATATCTTGCAACTTCTTTTTTAAATACATATAGTGTTGTTATATTATTATCCTGTTTTTACTTGTCTCCTCGCAGCAAGAGGGTTTTGAGTTTAAATCTACCAACAGGCTGAAATGATGGTGGTGTTAAGTTGTCCTATTTGTGGGTTTGGACTTAAACTTACCCCGATGGAGTTCTTGACCACAAGTAGCGCTATTGTTTTTGTTGTGGGCACACATGCGCACATGTAGTACAAGCCCATGTAGTTTTCATCCTGCCGCTGTTGTTTTATTATTCTGTTGATTGACATAACATGGCAACATGGCAGAGGATGGTGGAAGAGAAAATTGTTGGCGAGCCAACGTGAATGTAAACAAAGGCATCATTTAAAATACTTTAACAATCGGCTTTGTAAGTCTTAAGGCGGAAATACACTTAGTATGTTTGTTGAAGAAATCGTATCATCTTTGAAACATGTCCATATTTCCATCAAGTTTGATGAGAGTATATACAGAATATTTCTTTTCCCAGAAACTGTGTATTTTTAGAGTTTGTAACAACACCATACATGGACATGGACACAATCTGCTACAGTTACATTTCAGCTTACGGTTTTACAGTGTTACTCAGTAATTTTCCCTTCGCCAAAACTTAAGAAATCGTTGTGGTAGGAAAATATTTTGGTTTGTTTGTCCTTGAAAGAGAAGCCATGCGAATTTCTTGCATTAAATAACAATGGAAACATATTTCATGAATAAATAATGACACACAATTCATAGCAAAGTGTTTCCTGATGCAGCAAAGTTCGTTTTATCGTTTCTATTTTTCTTTGCCAGTCAAAGCACACCTAACTCACATTACATTGTTTTGTTACATGTTTCTGTGAAATTGCCTGTGCAGCTGCATGGAAACATGATTATGGATTACTTCTTCATAGGCTATTTAAACAGTACAGCAGTGGCTTTAATGTTGTTGATAATTTCGGATCGAGAAAGTGAGCAAATATGTTTATTTTACTTAAAAGAATAGCACAATAGAACTTTCTCTTAGTGTGTTTAAACAGGCCCAATTAAAGACGTAGCTGTGGATTCCTGTGTAAATGGGAAACGACGGATGAAACAGATGAGGTTGCTGCTGTGGGAGAACTTTCGGGCAGATTATCAACATTTCTTCTCTTTGAGACATTGAATATTTGGAGAAGTGACAGCTGTGTATTTGGGTAAAGATGAGAAAATTCGTTTAAGCCAAACTAGAGGAGGGAAAATGAAAGTGAGAAAACAAACAGTGAATTCGGTTGCACACTTCAGTTGTGCAATGATTGCAAATATGAAATACATTTTCCCTCTCTCTGTCGTTCAAGGACAAGTTCGCGTTTTCCCTCTGCCTTGAATTCTCTTTTATCCCTCTTTTATAATCTTCGCTTCAACCCCACAAAGCAAGTTTTTTTCCACCTCCTCTCCGGGGAGCTAGGATAAATATTTAGTGTTTTCTTGTTCCAAGCTTGTGTCCCACCGCATCACATGCTATTTTTTTTTCTTCCTGCAAGTGGTCACAGGTGTGTAGCTGCACTCACAGCTTTGGAACGATTTTTTCCTCAACTAGGTTTTGATCGATATATCCGGAAGAAGCTCGGAAGGATGCCACGGTCTGGAATTGCGCAGGATTTTGGAAATATCCACTGATGGGTTGCACAGGGTCTGGTGAAATGTTCCTCAGCAATAGGCTTTGATCAGACGTGCCGGGAGAGGACAGAGGCACAACTTAACGTGCAGTATAGATTTTGACTCGCCCAAGTGAAATAAAAAAGGCTTGAAAAGAGTGTTAGAATGGATACTGCTGTAGAGGAACTGTTTTTATTTTTAAAAATAAAAGAATTATTATCTCTTGTGGTTTTATAATATGCTGTTCTGTATAATTATGGAGAAAAAGAAAAATAATGATAATGGACAAAAAAAAAAAAAAAAAAAGGGGTATGAGGTATTTAACATTTAGAAAAAGAGAAACAAAACAGGATATGATCTGGAAAAGAAAAGAAAGCCAAACACTGCACTGCATCTTACACTGCATCCACTGATCAGTCATCAAATGCTGTTTACACACTAAACTTGTTTTGGATAAAAATTTGACATACCATACTTAGCGTAATTATGCATCCCTAGGTTTAATGGCAGTCTAATGGTCTTTTTTTGTCCAAATTACAACAATTTCTTCCATTTAACACATGTGAAAGATGGCTAACAAGCTACAACTAAACAACCATCTGTAAATGAACATAAGTAGTTCACAAGTAAATGATGTCCTGATTAAAATCTCAATTGCTGAACTGGACCAGATATTGGCTCTTTTATTTTCAACTTAAATGTAGCTATTTAACTATTGTATTATATGTATTAACTATTATATATGTAGGAATTTTGCACTATTATAACTACTGGACTATTTATCTAGTTTAAACAAGCTAAAACAGGTTAGTAAACATTGGATCAGGACTCTGCAAGTGACTCAATATTAAGCATAGGTAGCAATTAATTACTATATTAATTACTATATATATATATATATATATATATATATATATATATATATATATATATAGTTTTAGCATTAGATATTATTAACTGTTACAGTTAACTAATTAATTAAGTGTTTTTAGAATATTGGTGTGGACATAACAAAGACATTTTTTTTTTTTTTTTTTTTACATTTTTAAGTGTTGGACAGGTAATGTTTTATTCCTCTCCATTGTACTTTGTCCATTATGTCCATAGGTGGGTTAGGGGTTAAAGTTAGGGGGAGATCACAGTTAAAGGATGAGGCCAATATTTTCCTGTTTATCTTAATTTAAATATATAGATTTATTGGGTTTTTCAAGGGTAGGACGAGGATTTCTGTCACACCTTTACCTACTCCCGTGGTGCATAAAAAATTGATGATTCAAAGTTCCAGGAATACTTATGTATGGCAAACATTATTATTGCTTCAGTCTCAAACGGAAATTCTTACAATCCCATGATTAAATTGCTGCTGAGTTCTGTTTTTGGTCATAACACTAGGTTGACACTGTCCTCACACATAGCTGAAGAGTAACCGTATGACTGTATTTGTAAAGCAGGTGTGTTCTCTGAGACACTGTATGTTCCACAAACATGGAAACATACTGGCTAAAACCCTTTGTCTTGCTGTGTCACTCCCAGCATGCACTAGTGGTTTCATTAAGGAAACTGAAATGACATAGTTGAAGTGATAAGCTGTGAATTGCTCTCTGAGGACTGCTTCATCATGGAACTAGACAACACTAAGGCAACAGTCTCTGTCCTCTTGTCATAAACTACTTGACAGCAGCCAAACGAAAAGCTGATGGATGATTATGTTTATTTCATCAATCAAACACTGCATTCTTTCTGTCTCTTTTTACACTCGTTTCTTTTTTTTTTCATGTGCCATTGCATATGCACCTCGTAATCCTATCTTAAAAACTATCCATCATAACCTTTCAGGTTTCTTTCCTCTATTCTGAACTATGGCAAAAATGTGTCTGCGTGTTCCCTTTTTAGGAATTGGAAGGAATGCTCCCATCATTCTCTCTCTCTCGTCTTTTTTTTTTTCCACCGCATTTCACTTACAAAAGAACCAGCAGTGACGAGATGCATGTCCAGACCTCTGTGAGGAGATAGTAGTCAAAATAAATCTGTGGGAGATCTGTGGGAATAGATGAAGTGGAAAGGTGCGCTGTTGATTGACTATCAGTTGCCCATTGTGAAAGGATTGGGCAGTGAGACGGCTGGAATAGTTGGCATTGTTGAGTGACCTCATGGAATTCTGGGATGATAAAATAATTCTCCCAGCCACCATTCATCTGTTTTCTTTTTCTCTGGCAAATAATGTCGTCATCCAAATTGGACCTGTCATTCCCCTGTGGCTGAATTGGTTAAACATTGGTGCATGATGGATTTGTTTGGGGTTTCTTACTTTTATTCTTCAGGCTACTGGCATAAAGTGATGTCAAACTGGATATAAAGTGAATAGGACTTAAAATTGCAGATAGAAGTAGAACAATAGTGTCAGGGAGAGAGGATATAAAGATGAAAAGAAACTCATGTATGTTATCTGTTTGTTTATTTAGTGCCACAAGTGTGAAAAGGTCCAGGGACCAATGTGTGTATTTAGGGAAAGGGTCAGATGTATTTTGGTAGCTCTGGGCTGTTCTCACTCAAGTGGGAGAAGTGGGGAGAAATTTAAAACAAGGTGGAACAACACCCCCCGTGATCTTTTATCACTGGATCCTCTGTCAAAATGTTTGACTTGCAGCTAACAATCAGAGTCTCTCATAGATAGTCCATGTTGACAGGAGGAGGAGGTCAGTCAGAGTGTACATGGGAACATGGAAAATAGAGGAGAAAGATTCAGTTTCCAGAACATAAACGCATCATCAAATGTCAGAAGGATGTTTCCATTCTACAAATATTAGAAACAAAGCTGTGATGTTCATGCATGTGCTGACATACTGTACATACTGTAGCTGCCCTCAATATCTGAATTACATTAAGTGTAATCGTCACTGTACTTCGAGAAAGATGCTATCAATGGCAACAGATTCTAGTCTCACCCCCTGCACTTTCCAATACAGTTTTTAGCAATTTCGCAACATTTTCAGCATTCTTCGCCCACACTAGCATACCACATGAAACTTGTCCCTTTGACACTGACAACAAGGGGAAAAGCCAAGGAGCGGTCACCCAAAGCTGGGAGTGATGAGTGTGTTATTCAACAGAAGCAGCGCGTCTGGATATTACAACATAATGGCGTGTTAAAACACAGGTTATATGAGACCCCTGATGCACAGGCTCAGACTTATGAGCCACAGACCTCAAATAAAAAGTATAAAAAAAATATGGACATTGTTTCAAAATGATCTAATGCCTAGTATGTAATTTTCTGCCTCTGTAGGCAGGTATTTGCTATAGAAATGTTCACAGCCTGTATTAGCTAGAAGGGCCTATAAAATGTGACCAAAGTTGTACGATACCTCCTGAGTAAATACACCTGGTGGGGTACTTGCATGTGTGCATAACAGCATGTGTTATGCATAGAATACCTAAAGTTTTTGATTTTTTATTATTATTATTATTATTACATTTACATTACATTATTACATTTTTACTTCTGTCACTGGTCATACAGCTAAGTCAAGACATGGTGTCAGTTTAGTCTCAGTTTTGACAGTTTGACATTAAAACTAATCACCTCTTACTGAGACTAGGCTTATAGCCACAATTAATTAAAAGAGCATTAAAGCAATGGCTAGTCAAATCTCAACTCAAGTTCACAAGCCATAATCATTTCATGTCTGTAGTTTAACCTTAACCTTTACAGTGGAGCAATTGGAAAAGTTTAAAAAGTCAATTGTTTTAGCAATATAATTATATGCAAAACTAAAAAAGAAAGTTTTTTCTGGCTGCAATCAGCAGAGCACTTCCAACTTTGGGAGGTTCTGTGCAAGATCATGAATAAAAAGAGAAATACAAAAGACGTTAAATAATAAAATGTCCCAGAAAATGTTAAGCGCAACATCCGGGTGGCTTAAAACATCAACCATGTAACTGTAACATTCCCAAGTTGTTCCTTTCACCCCTTCCCTCCATAAGTGGAGAAATTTTCTAAACTGTTTCTGATCTAAATGCTGGTATTAATGAGTGAACCAGCTAAGACCCCAGTTATAATTATTATCATTGAAAGAATGAAAGAAATCTCTGAAATACCCTTCCTGGTCATAATGAACACAAAATTGGTTTGAAAATTTGCTACAATTTGCTTATCTTGCTTAAGTCCAGGGAAGTCCAGTTGGATTCAACAAGAAATTGATGTTAATACTTTTTTGGCCCAAAATGAGACCTAATACATGTCTGCATCGTTAAAAGAAACCATTCTGTTTCTGTTAACAGAAGGTCAACTTGGTTCAGGTAAACAACCTTGTTTACAGCCAAAATGACATTTCAACATTTTAAAACCCAGCGCTATCAGTTAATCCAAACTCTTCCCCACCTCCTTCAAATATTCCTTTTTTTATCTGTCTCTGACTTTGAGGTTGTGATATGTGTGTCAATAAAATCTGACATGCTTGGAAATGTATTCCCTTGCTTTCCCATGAGCTGCAGTTTGATGAGCTTCCAGCCTCTTCTCTTGTTCTGAGGCAATGATACACTGTGATGGCGAATGTTTTCATTCAGCGCTGGTCCTGTGCAGCAGCATGACAACCACTTTAACAACAACAGGAACCTTAACTTTTGAATGAATTGAAATTAATTTAGTTACTTTCAAACCCATTTGGTGCCAAATGAGTTTACACAATGCTGTAGTATGCCGGAGCTCGAAATCTGGGTGACGTTCCTGTGCTGGTGCACCAGTAGCAATATGTTTTACGTCAGCCTGCAATGATTTGTTTGCCAGAGTTAAAGTTGGGAGCAGCTGTAGTAATGAAAATGGAGTAGACTACAGTTTTAAACAGAAAGTGATCATCTGTGAAGACATACATCATAAGCATGTGCCCATCATTTGTGCAGTTATGCTCACTGCCAGAAGGAGGAGACAGAAGTTCTGCACTGTAGTTTTTAAATGTAATTTGCAAATGTTTCCTTGTTCCTCTTTGTAATGAAAGACTTTTACTGAAAGAGGACATGATGAAAATCCTTTTTTTTCTTTTACTGGGACTTGGCTATGGACAACAAAGCTGCTGAAACATTTACATTTTGTCGAGTTCAAGTCAGTCGTTGACTGATCAAGACAAGATCAATTATCTTTTTTGGAAGTCAGATCAGTCACGTTTATTTACTTCTTAATAAAGGGAACTCACCCAACACACAGAATAACACTGAAACACATTGCGCCTTTGGCACTTAGACCATGTCCTGTTATATTTTCAACTGACGATAAGGCTTTTTCTCACCTCACACAGCGTATTGTTTATCCATGAAAAGATATGAAGAGATGGAAGCAGAGGAGAGAGGCCCCCCCCACAACAAAGAACCGACCAGAAACTGTGGGATTCTAACTCATATTATGGTGTCGAGTGTCCTCTTGCTGGCTTTTGATCAGGAGCATTAGATTATACTTTAGCTGCTCTCTTCGCAAATTCCAGTTGTGTGACTCGGCCAATTTTGTCTCTTTTAATATTTCCACACATACAGGCACACACACACTCATCTTTTAGCAAATATTTGGACTCGTTTGGCTTTATATTTCATCAGTTTAGTGTTTCTTTTGTTCACATTACTGTTAATCAGAACTGATGCATAAATCACACAAAGAGGAAACTCTTTCCTATTTAGTTTGAAACACTGCACTACTCATGCAGCATGTGTAGCTTTGGTGGCCCTGTCCAAATAAACTCAAACTTGCAAGTCATGTTTTTGGCACATATTGAAAAAGAACAACTGACGTGTCCTTTGTGTTTTCACCTCATGGGAACCCATGGAACACTTGGACAATGCATACATAGAAGACATGAAGACAGTATGAGAGTAACAGCTGAAGCAGCAGCTCCAGGCTGTTTCTTCTACCAGAATATGCAGTTCTTCATGTTCCACCCCTGCTTTGTCTTTCCTCAAGTAACAGTACACCAATCCCACTAATGAACTGGCTAAAAGCGGCATGTTGGGATTGAAGCTGCCTGAGCAAAATCAGTTCTGATGCAGCATAAACTTGAAAGGGGAAGTCACCAAGTCATTTCTTATTTTGATTCACATGTTATGTATGTGCACTTCTAGCTGCATATCTGGGTGTGATTCATCCATTGTTTATGGCCTTGAAGTTACATGCTCTTTTTTGTAATATATGTGTGTCTTTGCATCTAACCAAGCTCCAGTTTATGCATATCTCAGTCTTTGTGTGTGGTCTTCCCAAAGCACTACATGTGGCTACAGTTAAAAGTGGATTATTTCGATTGTTCAAAAATTAGAAAATGTCTTCATCCCCCTGCCCTCCCTCTCCTTGTCACCTCTTCAGAAAACAAATGGAGTCTAATGGCATTCTTTGCATTCTTGGTACGCAGAGCTGCTGTTTCCGTATTTCACGGATCTGAATGGTGTGGCCCAGGCAGGCTGGAATTCCTGGCTGGGAGATCTGAGGCCTTGATTTATCAGGATGTACTCTCTGTAAGGTGTGTGCACGGTCAGGGAAACTCGGATACATACACCTGCTAGCTTACAATTTAGAAAAGATCTTTTGCTCAAGTGTAAACTGTAGAAAAGTCTCTCACTCTGATTCATGAAGTGTCAAAAACTGGATTCAGTGTGGTTTCTAGCTGGTTAGCACATTTGAGGTTTCATGTGCGCAAACAAGCATGTGTGTGGTGTTGGATGTTGGATCTGGATGTGCACTGTGAACAAGGAGTCCATAGTTTTCATCTCTTCCTTGGATGTGTAGTGTAGGAATAGGCTGGAATTACAAAAAAGTTAAAAAAGTCAAGAAGTTTAGTGATATGAAGTGATATCTCTGTTCTGAACAGATAACTAGTAGCCTTGTTCAATCTTAATACTTAAAAAATAATGCAATTCATTTGAATAGGGCAGTTGCAATGAGTGTATGTGCTAATGGTGGCTCAATATTTAGCAAAGCACAATTTAGTGTCAACAAACAGGGCACTGCGTTATCCAATCAAATACATGCAAGGGCACATTCATAATAAACAGGATGAATGTTGCCATGAGGTCTAAGTGGTACCCAAAATAACATATTCCCATAAATGCAGCCACTTACATTTCTTTAATGCAGCGCTAAATAAACCCTTATACATGGTTATGGACAGACATGAAGTTTTCCTAACTCTATCCCCGACAACCTAGTAGTGTTTTTCCACTGCGACCTTTGTGGATTTACAGGAGGATTTTGTTGAGGCCTGAGCAACGGTCCACCCAGAAATAATGTTCACGAGCCACGAGATTGGTGTGGTTAGCACATACAATCTGCACAAGGGTGCTTTACCAAATGTTAGAAAATACTGATAAAAATAATCATATCTCAAGGGCTTTGACTGGCCATATTACAACAACTATAGATCGATTCATGGAAATCATGTTTATGCAGGGTAATGATTTGTGATTTTAGCTGATTATTTCTTGAGATTACTTCTGCCAGATGCAGTTAATTTGCGTTAAGTGCTTCCAGAAGCATGCTCACTAGTTTACACATTATAACATGTTATATTGTTTTATATTTAACTATGTGCCTTTTGAAAGTATCCAAGTGTGTTTGGGAAGTTATCCTCTGACAGAGACAGATCCCATGAATACAGAAGTTCTTTGTTTTTGTTTTTTTTTTGTTTTTATGCAGTAAAATTACATTTACCAGAGACCCAATTCATACCCAGCTTTGGCAATTTTCTTAGGGGAGCATTTTAGAAAGCTCAGTTTATAGATGTAATGTCAAGCTATTCTTTTCAGACCAGGCCAGTTTGACTATGCATCCCTGCAAGGCGAATACAGTCAACATGGTTATGATGTTGGGGGCAAAATTAATAAAGTTTTCCATTCAGGAAGCACTCTCATTCACAGAAGTCATGAGGTAAATGCTGAAAAGGATCTGGCTGGTTATTTTGGGAAAGAACGTGCTCTTAACCTTTGAGAATTGACGTAGATGAAAATGGTGAGGGTAGCAACTGTGCACTTTGCTGGGGTGTTATTTTGAAAAACAGTAACATCAGGGTGAGGTGACTCAAGCGTCACAAGTCATAAGGGCTACACTGTGAAATTTGCATGTGTTTGCTCTTTTTGTCAAAGACAACTTCAACTGTTGAAAACAGTCCACATTTGGCAGTTTCATCATAGTGAGTTTTGTTTTTCCCCCTCCAGCGTGGAAGCCATGTAGGAATAGAAGTGCTGAGTCATGGCTTCAAGGTGGCTGAAACTCTGTAAAAATCACTTGTTCACCTATGGTGCCCAGGTCCCAGGCCCAGCACTTTCACTCAATCACAACCAGCTGTCTACATGCCTGTAAACACACAGTAAGCCACAAAACTTTGTTAAAATAAAGAGAGAACTTGCTTTAAAAGCCCCAGATGTATAGTTGCCTGCTGTTTTTGTTGAGGACTGGAGCCACTCCTTAAACACCTGCAGCTTTCGGGATAGTGCTCCTCTGAGGCTTTTTAGAGTGTGCTTACTGTACATGGTGCTTTTTTGCATGTTTCAGTTGCTGTAAAAATTTAGTATTTAGCTTCTGATCATATTATTTATGGGTTAAATGTATGAATAATATCAAAATAGAAACACGGTCTGTTGAAATGTCAAGGTGTGCCAATCTATAAATTCTAGCCTTTTTTGTATTCATGCAGGTTTAATTGGTAGCATTGAGAACATTACTTCATTTTGGAGAACAGCATAGTTTTTTATTTGATTCTGTCACTCTCTCAGTTGAGGTCCCATTAAGTCTGAGGTTAAATACTTATCGCTCTAACTGTACTCAAACTTAGCAGCCTCAAATATGTCTTACCTGTGTGCAGAAACTAAGAAGGTACACCATGGCAGTGCATACCTTAAATTCTCCAAGGGGCAGAGGTCACTGAGTACCCTCTAAAAAGCTATTTCATTTGAAGACTTTAAATAACTACAAGAACTACATGTATGGACAGTAAACCAGCTCATGAGTTAAATCATATAAAAGTATTTCTGAACACATTTTTTGGATATAGCCACTAAAAAGCCACACAAATGCCTAAGCATGGGAGAAGACCTAGCGTCTTACCGAAATCATTCTGTCAGGCAGTCAGTCATTGAGGCAAACACACACCCACACACATACATGCTCATGCACATCATTCCAAAAGTTACATTTGCTAACTAACTCTGTAAATGGCATTTAAAAAGTATTCTCATTATCATTAAAACACACAGGCTTCTCTGTAAAAAGGGTAAATGCGATACTGTAATGTCAAATATACATGTATTTTACGGACTGCTATTGGATCCAAATGCCAGGGGTAATTTGGGAGAGAACACACGTCTACATGTGTATTCCTATGACTTTTTGATTGTTACAATTACATGTGCATGGCTCTTGTTAAGACTCCTGACCGTTTATGGTTTCCGGCTGAGTACACAGGTTCAGATATATTTTCTCCTCATTTAAAGGGGGAACATTAAAGACTGCCCCTGAGGCCTTACCACAGATGGTCCGATGATCTTTATACTGAGGACCCCACACTGGAATATTTGCACCCTTTGCTTTTTTTCTCCTCCTCTTCCCTGTTCTGCTCCTTCTCTGCATTTTGTCATTTCTTCTGCCAACCAGCAAAGCTCAGCTCCCTAAAAGTCATAAAATGAGTGTTTTAACAAAAAACACTGGCATGCCTTTGGACTCCTTCAAAGGCGACTTTTCTGGCATTGGAGACAGTACAGAGACTCCGCTCATGTCTCACTGAATATTCTCAGACACATCGTCAATCGACAAAAACAGAGTGGTGGGATATTTGCATGGCAATTCCAAGCATCACCACAAACTTCAGAGCCATGCACAGAGACAAAAGACAATAAAGTGACAACCTATTAAAAAGGAAAAAAACTAAAACACCAAAAATTTCATGTCTCCACAACTTTATACCTGAGGCCTTGAGAGTGAGTGTTCCCAGGGTTCTGATGAGTGCTGTGTTCTGGCGCTGGCGTTCCCAGGAGGTTGTGTGCTCCAATCTCTTTAATGAGAGAACCTTCCAGGCTAGACATTGTGGGCTCTGGCTCCAGCCTCTAGCCCATGCTGTTCTCACCACAAAGAAACACGCCAAGTTATTCACTGATTCCTCTCTGACATCTCTGGCCAAAATGTCTCCAATCCCATCCTCCTACTGCCACCACTCTCGATTTTCCCTCTAACACTTACTCTAGCTTTTCTCTTTCTGTTTCCTTTGTTTTTATTTCTCTTATTTTCTCTTGAAATGGTTAGACTTCTCATTGTGACTCAAACAGCACATACTCCTCTAAGGGTAAAGAAGGTAGAAGACATAAATAAAAAAAATGTAAGGGTGAAAATCCTACAAGGGCAAACTGACTCACACATTCAAACTCTTACAGGAGTGCTGCTGTGCTTGGCA
Organism: Polydactylus sextarius; assembly: GCA_016801845.1. NCBI lineage: Eukaryota > Metazoa > Chordata > Actinopteri > Polynemidae > Polydactylus > Polydactylus sextarius. The sequence continues at coordinate 6,389,226 of CM028927.1, read as the reverse complement.
TGTTCAGCGAGCGTCAGTGTTTACACAGCATGTGATAGCTCTGGCTAACAGTAGGGAGGAAATAGCATCTGCAAAAAGGGTGGCCAGTTCTGAAGGAGGAGGTCCATCTGTGCAAACAGCACCTAGTTAAGGGAGTTATTAATTACCCCGGGTCACTGGCCAAGCCTTTGGCCTGGCACATGAGCAGGACCACAGGAAACAAAGAGGTGACATTAAATAACCACAGGAAAGGGGAAGCAAGGGCATGGATAGCAGGGTAGATGATCTTAGCAGTCTCTGAGTCTCTAGCTATTCTCTGATGTTCCTCAAAATAGTTTCTGTGGTTACAGCAATAAAGATATCAACCCCAAAAACCAAAAGCAAAGTAAGTTGTAAACTTCATAGGAACATTTGGGATCCCTTGTCTGATCCCAGAGCATCACATACCCCAACAACATACCCTCCTGTCTCCTTCTTCACTTTCTTCTTCTTTTAAATTTGGGAGAGAAGGGTCAATTTTTTTTTTTTTACCCCTCCTTTCTGCTTTCAAGAATGTCTGCAATGCTTTCAGGAATCCTGCCTTGTTGACTTTGGTTTGGGATAAAAGGTACGGCCTTCTCTGTTCTCAATGCTGATCCGAAAGGTGATTAGGCTGGCCTCAACATGAGCCCATGCATAGCCATGCACATTGGCCTAGACAGATTACCCTACGTTCCTGTGTGCTGCTGTTATTCAGGGGACCCAGGTGAAGAGATAGATGAGAGGAGAGAAATTAAGAGAAGAATGTTTGGTAGCTTGGTGGTGGGGCTGTAGGACTTAGAGCTACAATGAACTTCCTCTGTGGTTCTGTATTCTTGGCAACATGTAGAAATGCCTTAAGTTGAATTCATTTTTGCTAGCTGACTCAAAATAGTTGAGTACAAGGTTATGGTTGTTCTGGTTTCCTTTTGCCTAGAGGAGTCTACCTCTGCACGATCTTTGGATGCTTTGGAGGCTCATTACTTTTCATACAGAGCCAGTCTATCAACGCTTTCTTATTGCTACTATATCAAGGTGGCATTTCCTCATCTCACTGAGAACTTCTGTTGTGTTTGTTGTCTTAGAGATGGTTTAGGGTTAGAGTTAGGGTTGGAGATATTTTGTATATTCAATGCATCTAGGAGCATCTTGTTTTTTCTTTCCAGTAGGTTTGGCTTTCCCAGCTGTAGCTTTCAACAGATTTTTACCTGGGGTCATACAGTCACTGAAGACTTCCCTTTATACAGTTAATTATTGAGGATGACAAGGTGTTGGTCGGTGTGTTTTCAAACATTGGACAGAGGCAAATTAGCCGTTTCACTCTGCTTCCAATCTTTGAGTTAAACTAAGCTAATTGCAGCATGGGCACAAGTATCAATTGTCTCATTCTCATAGAGTAATAGAGTAAATACATATATATATATATATATATATATATATATATATATATATATTATTTTTATTTTTTTTCCCCAAAATGTGTGACTATTCTTTCAATGACAGAAAATGCCACTGACATCAATGTCATGATTAGTGCTGTAACTTAAAAGAATGTCCATTGATTTCAAGATTAAATAGTTTAAACTCTTGTTTCTTCAGTCCTTCTCCTGCGTAACACGTGGTTTTGGATATGCACTTTTTGTTCCTTTGCTGCTTTATTATTCCTTTCTACATTTCTCTACATTGCAGTTGCCCTCCTCCCCCTACTTATCCCCCACACCACCATCAGAAGACTGTAAGTAAAACTGGTGTTTTGAAATAAGGACCATTTCCACATGCACTGTACTCTGATGCATGGGTGAGAGAAAATCGTGATTAGCTTGCATGGGCCAACAATAATATTGTGTTTAATCTAGATATCATTACATGCAAAATGAGCGAGAGAAATTCAAGGGCACCATTGTTTCCCTCAGCCAGGTTTTCAGGGGTCCAATGATGGAGTGTTTCCTTTAGAAACCCAAACCAGGAGACTTGTAGAGGTGCCACTTACAGTATTTGAGCAAAATGAAGAGAAAGAGCTAGAATTGGATCGACAGCAGGGTAGAATCAGACAGAAAAGACAAACGCTTTGAAATTAGAACAATCATCAATTACCATCTAATAGCACTTTCATACATGTGTTGACAGCATGTATGCGTGTGTTCTGTGAGGCAATGCAAAGTCTTTCGGTGCACTTGAAATTATTTCCACATGAAGTTAATCATTGTTGTTGTTTTTGTCCCCTACTGTGAGAAACCAGTGTCAGAACCAATGTTCTCTTGCTTGGAATTAAATGAGAAGGTCAACAGGCTAATTAATCGGTGGAGAATAGCAGTTTTTGCATGCCATAATATTACAAAATGGTGTGCGTTTCTCTAGAAAATGACTAAAATATTACACTGGCAAACAGCACAGATTTTCCCAGCAGCTATTGTTAGTGTTAATTAACACCAACTAATGAAATCTGCAATGACAGATGTCATTTCCGGGCTGCAAAATCAAAAGCTGTCAGCTAAAAATGAGCCTGGGTATTTTTCTCTATATTAGGTTTTCAACTGCCAAAGGTCAGGAGAAGGAACGTGAAGTGGAAAACCCAATGCTTCTACTTGGCGCTGGTTCGTCCTCATGGATGAGGCACTGGGACAGAGGCAATCCTCTGCTGCCCCGTTTCTCATCGCCTCTATCCAGAAGGACGAATCAGGGCCAAGTGCAACTGGGGTAGAAACAGGAGGAGGAAACAGAGGCAGGGACATCTGTAGGTTTCCCAAATTGAGCCAGAAAGACTGACGGAGGCTTGTTGGAGCTTATTAGGGAGGACACGCAGTTCCAGAAAGAGAGAGAGAAAAAAATAAGAGGAGCGGGGCAAGGACCAACCACCCATTCACCCCTTTTTGGAAAAACATGTAGAAATGTTTTAATAGTTGCACTAAAATGTGGAAAAACATTTCTTATTGGATTTGAATTGTAATATAGCTACAAAATGTTATATTTACAGCCACATCTGTTAATTCTGCACTTTTGTCTGTATGCCGTCTTGTTTCTTACATAATTCTTACATCATTTTCTTATAGTTTTCCTTTTCTGCCATTGTGTGTCAAATTAGAAAATGTCTGACTTTGGTGACTCCCAGTGGTAGTATCCAAAAAGACACACAGACAGACATTAGTGAACGATACATAGCAACACCCCCACATAGACTACATATACACTCAGTTGCCAGTTTATCAGGTACACTTAGCTAAAACATTGTTGGTCCATTAGTGCAGCAATAAATCCTCCTTACATGGTTGTTATCATGTTCGATTTTTATTGACAATGCTTTGGACTGATATCCATAGCCAACTCCAATGAATGTTGGAGTGTTGTCTTGTTGTAATGTATTGACTTGTATTAAATATTCTTATTAATTTGTCCACCCTAGTATATTTAGGTTAAGTAGCCACAAATGAGAGTCTCTAAAAAGAAGGTATCATCTGAAACTTTTTCAACAAATTTTAATTTCAATAATCTATTTTACAGATGTTTCACAGCATCTACCTGATGCATAAAATATTCAGGAGTGCACCTTTAGTTAACTGCACTAGCTTACTATACTTGGAAATCCAACTTTTTTCCTCCATGTTCTTGCTTAGGCAATAATCACACATTTCTTGAAATGATTACGTTCATTTCTTGATATTGTGAATAAAGCTTTCAAACAAACAGGGCGACCACGGTCATATATCCAACACCTGACTGCTGTTAGAGAAATATTACATATGCACTTGTTTTAAGAGTGTGTTTTTATTTTAAGTAGTACTTGTGGATCTTTCTTTCCAGTGTGTTTACAGCACAGGAACAGATTTCTTTACCATATGTAATGCTTTGCAGACAGTCGGCTAACTTAATCAAACTAACAATACTAATAACAATTAATCAAACTCTAACCATAGTCTGTTCAACATGGCATTACATCCTCACTGTTAGGATAAATTAGGGGTGTGTCTTAAAGCAAATGCGAACAGAAGTACAGACATTTTATGTACCTAATATATAATATTTTATGTATTTATATATTTGTGGAAATATGAACCACTTTCTCTAGGATTGACGGCAGAGGATCAGATAAGCAAGAATATTTGCCAAGCACCAGAATCTGATCCTTGATTCCCACAAGTGATTTACACCCGATAGGATCAACTAATGTTCTCGGTCTCCCCATCCCCTTCTTAATAATTCCTCTGAGAGGACGAGAGGAAGAGGAAGGAGGAAGAGGGAGCTCAGAGAGGGTGAGAGTGCCACGGGATGTGATTAGGCTGGACCTCCCGTTTATGATTTCTGTATTACAGGCGCTTGGTGCCAGACATTCCCTCCATGGAAGGAATGTCTTCCTAACCAGTTCCATGTGAATGGTTTCGGAGGGAACCACAGCCCACTGGTTGGGTTGAAGGCTCAGCCTTTAAAACACACACCAAGAAAGAAGTATGTAGAGGATGCAGGGGAAAAGGCTAGAGAGGAGACAGAACAAGAGAATAGAGGGAGGAAGATGATGAACAAAAGGTCATAGACGAGTGGATGGCTCCAACCTGTTCATATATCACATGCTTATGGTGTACTCTATATAGTATGTACAGTATTCAGGGCACTTTGTCCCCAGCTATTTCTTCAAAGTACTATTCACTCCAGCTGCTATGGACATAAATTAACATGGAATGCCAAATTAAACAATATTAAGTGGTAGTGGGATTCAAATAAAGTTAGTGATGTGGCTTTAGGTTTCATATAACACAGGCTAATGTCTTTTGCAGGGTAGCATGACTTCAGTTTTATAAGCAGGCAAATAGAGTAGTGGTTGGGGGATATTTAGAGATCATCAAATAATCTTACTGTTCATATACGTGTGTGTGTGTGTGTGTGTGTGTGTGTGTGTGCACGTTAAAATGGCATTGGATAAGGTCAGATAGGGAAGTCTTGCTGCATTTTGTTTTGAATTTTCCTCATTATGGCTCTCTATCATACAGCCATCTAGACACTAGAACATACTCAGACTTTAAACGACATCATAAAAGCCCTGGTTGCTGTCTGTGTTTAAATGTGAGACTTAATAAATTCCGCCAACAGCATTTGTGACAATTTTATGCAATTGAATTGTAACTGCAACACTAACAAATCATTATTATGTTTGTAAAAAATGTTCTTGGTCTCCAATTCACATTCTGACTCTCTTCCCACGAGAAAATGGCCTGGAGAGAGCACAAGCCCAGCTTCGACCCTCCGCAAGTTATTTGCATTTTACAGCCCAAGGGTAGCAGAGTGTTGGATGCAAAGTGTGAACGTTTGTTTGTCCTGGAATTTTTACTGGACTGGATTACTCTCCCGGTGATTTTGGCCACGTGTAACTAATGATAACAGTGGTGTTGTTGAGACTAGTTACACGACTGCAGCAGCTCAGCACAAAAAAACAACAAAAAAAAAAAAAAGATTCACTGAATAGAACTGTTCATGCATAACATCCACAACCTCAGACACAGTAACTTCACAGGCGCCATTAATAATGTACGTAAAGGCTGATTTACTAATGTGTGTCTTGTATTGTCTTTTATTTATGTTCTCTTTTCTGTTTTTCCATGCATTAATGCAGCCTACCCTTTTTTTTCAGATTTCCTGAACACACACACACACACATGCTGAAGTCACAACCTTGTCCTATACAAGTTACTGGCCTAAGCTCCAACAATAATGTTTATTCGTCTGTCTCAGGAAAGAAAAGACACGCCTGTTGTTAGCAGCTAGTCAAAGCAGGAAATCTATCAGAGAAAATGTAGATGTCCTGCACATGTCCAAGCCTACATTTCACACACACAAACACAAGTAGATGTGCAAACGGATAGGACACAATCATACATACAGACAGACTTTTTCTTGTTCAGTATTCAGGTTGTCTTCCTCTTCACCGGTTTTTCACAGGGAACGATGCATTATGTTACATTATTTCATTTAGGTCAGTCTTGCTCTTTACTGTTTAGTAGAATTTAGTGGCAGTTAACAGTAAGGTTGAATCTATGGGGGCCCTCAGGTTAGGACTGCACAATATATTGAAAATACTGTAATCAACAAAATCAACATGCATAATACACATATTCAAAAAGACTGCATGAGTTGCAATGAATGGTATATTTCCATGTGTTGTGTGTTTATAGTGGATATTAAAATGTTTGGCTGATCTAATGGAGCCCTACTACCCTAGGTGTAGATGCTAGAAGGTGAGATCATAAAGAGAATGGAGATATAAGGAAGAAAGGAAATGAGGGCGGAGAAGAACTTGTGGGTAAAACTTATTTTGAAACAATGGAAATATTATAATAGAATATAATAATGGAAATAATATTTTCTTTTATTATTCTGTGTCATGTCATTGGCCCTCATTGATGCTCAGTGACAGACTGGGGTCCGACCTGCCTCTGCCAGTCTGTTACATGCTGTGCACACTGCATTTTTTCTTGGTCTTTGGTTTATCTATTCTTGGCTGCTATAGAAACATGGCTGTCAATCAGGACCTGTTCCCTGAGTAAATATGAATGAATAAGTGATATGAATAGGTGATTGGGCACTAATGAGAACATATTTAGATATGAATATATCCCATGCATTCTATATAGTGGTCCTTGTTGTTATTAGATATAAAACTTGGACATTTCTCACTGCAGCTGTCTCAGATTAAAAGTGTTGAACTGGCAAAACGCATGATGGCTTTTACTGTGAAAAAGAGACAGGAAATGCAGTATATCTGTCACAGAGGCTGGTGCTGACAGATCAGTCATCAACAATGGATCAATAAAACATGGCAATGGTCATTTACATCAACGTTTTTGGAGTGAATAAGCAGGAACGAGCTGCAATGCCTCTGGATGGAGTGACACGTCATGCACGTACTACTGTGAGGAACAATAATCATAACATATGCAGCATTAAGTTAGACCATGGTTGTATCAAGACGTGGCCAAATCTCCATTTGCATCCCTTTTTTAATCTTCTTTCATTTCTCATACTTTCAGCAGTTTTTGCCACAAATCTGTATCTGACACATTATTCATCCATGCATGTCATGCTCTTTATCTAGTAGCACCCTGATCCAAGAAGCTGGTTTTGGTCTTGGTTGCTCGCTGGCCACCTTCATGGGTGGTCCTTTTCTGCAGTTTTCTTGCTGTGGTGTTTGTACAGTTCACAGGTCTTTGTTTTTCTGGCATGTCTCTCCATGCTAACCAAAGCCGGAGGCCTGCTGCCTGTTTTCTTTAGCAAAGCTACATACAGGATCTGCAGGCTTTCGAGGAGAAACTGGGCAAAAAGCAGAAAAACAGAGGGAAGGGAGGAGGGGAAGCAGGAAGGCAGGGAAACACAAAATGCTTTGCCTTCAATACCAAGTTGTCCCTTTCTCCCTGTAGGTGTGTGTAAGAGTTTATGTTAACTGCACTCCGCTGACATAAACTGTGGTTTGCTGGCAAGAGCCTGGCACATTTGGTGACAGCCTCATTATTTATACTCCATTTTGACAGCTTGTTTTTTGTAATACACACACATGCATTTCCATCCTCACACCGACTTGTCTTCTCAGTTTCACAGGAATAAGTCAACTTAATGAATTTTGTATGAAAAAACTGTGTTTCCCCAAAGGGTGTTTTATGGATCAAACAGTCACTCAGTCACCAGCGCATTACAGCTAATTCCCCCGACTCTGAACAAGGTCATATTGTTCCCTATTTATACTCCCAGAATGATCAAAGGTGAAAAATGATCCCTTCCGACAGTTAATATTTCTAAATGTCTCACTGAGAGCCAATTTTGTGTTATTCAAGCTGTTTTCCCAGATGCATTTATCAGGACATATTACCCATTCAAATTCTGAAATTCATGATGTGATATGCACAGACTGTGTGTGAACGGAGCACTGAGATAGTAACTATAGTGTAATTTCTCCGTTTCCTTGTGTTTGGAGGCCAGAGGGTGGTGGGACACGTGGAAACAGCTGTTTAGGGAGGAGGTTCCTGTGAGCATGTAGGTCAGGATACATTCATGACACTAGAAAGGAAGCCAGGTGGGACAGGATGCCAATATACAGTATAGTATGTATGTGTGTGGGTGGGTGTGTGGGTGTGGGTGTGCAGGATGCACGTGTCTATGTGCATGCATCTCCTTGACAGACAGTACTACTGACAGCTTCACAGTTACAGCTCAGTGGGGATATTTGGCTATAACAGGGCTGTAACACAAAATAAACACTAGTAAAAAGTTATTCAGGGTCAGCAAGAGGTCAAGTGAGTAAATGAGTTTGTTATAATAGGACTAACCTTACAACAGTGGGTTCGAGGGGAGCGGAGTGACCTCCTGAGACATTTGCAGTGGGAACATAGAAGCTCTTTAGTGCAAACATAGAGGGTAAAGGTTAAGGAAATCATTGCTACCCCTCAGAAGGTCATAACCCAGGTTGTTGCAGGACCTACAAGCATAATACAGCTGGGAAACTAGTCTCAGTGTTATGTAGCTTGGGAATCAGCAGTTTACTGAATCTGAACCTAGTATAGAATCTGTTTAGCTTTTAGCATTTAATGAATAACTTCATAATAATTTCAATATGTTTGAGTTGTCACCTAAATAATATCTAAATCATGAAAATACAATGAGCAGAGTAAATTACTTATAAATGTGTTTGATAACATGTGCTTTAAAATAAAAGATGTTGCTTATTTGTACATGATAATTCCGAGCTGAAGAACTCAACTTTTAATGTTGATGACATGACAATGAGTTGATTAATGTCATTTTTTTTTAAAATGTCATGTCTGTTTGCTCCCTATTCTCAAGATTACAGTTTAATTACTTTGCTCCTTCGATATCAATCTGTTTTTAGTTGTATATGACTTTATTATCTAATTATCTTAAGATAACTTACAGTATACGTGTTTAGTGCTGTCAGTGGTCCTGAGAAAATACTGGACTTTGTTATCTTAAAATATCAAAATTGTGGTCTTGTGTTCATGGACTAAATATCTCATTAACTTGAAATAAACTAGCTTGCCCCATTGATGTTTTTTTTTTAGAGTCTATGCTTTTTATGCTGTCAGAAGCAGCACTAACACCACAGATCATTTAATACCAACTAATTTAATCTTTGGCTTACACAAGCAGAAATGATACAGAGTCTTACTGTTGTTTTTAGGGAATACATCTTTGTCAAGTCTTTGCTGAATAGGAAACAGCCAAAGCACTGGCAATTAAATTAATGTTGTTACTGCAATAACATATATATCACAATGATTTGCTCAAGTGATCATAAGAAAACATCCTGTCAACATGTTTGACATCTCACCATGATTCAAATCATGTGCTAATTAATGGGTTTCAAATATCACAATTGGAACAGCATCTGTGCAATCTATCATATCAAGATAATGAATTAATGAGGTCATGATTATGAGAAAAAGTCTGTTATGAGAGTGAATGAGATAATTAGGAGATGATTTTCAGATAAAGGACCTAAAAACATTTGGATCCAACCTTGAGCTTCACCACAATTTACCTCAAATAATAAACCTCCTGTGCGGTATTTAGAGGGCTTAACATTTTCCGTTCTTGAGGTTTAAGATACTTGTGAATGAACTTTGCCTATCCTTGGACCACAGTGCCAGCCCCTCATATCTAACAAGGGTGGAGTTTTGGATGTGCCGCTGAGATCTCTAAACTCCGGCAGTTAACTTTATTTATTCTGAACTGATTGTTTGGGTTTGGGGATAGTGTTGCTCCTGCTGTGAGGGAAATTGCTCTCTTGCCTGCTGATTCAGAAACGGAAAATGGTTTTAAAAAGTACAACAAAACAAACCTTTTCTCTGTTTGTGAAAGATCGTCGTTCTCATTGCCTGTCAGGACCGGCTAGCCAAGACGACTCTGTCAACGAGAGGGTAAAAGAAAATAGAATTAGAATTGTTGAATAGCTGGTAGACCAATGAGCTTATCAGTAGAGTACAGATCTCTGTGGGTGTGTTGCTTTTACTGTAAGTGTGTTAGCTGAAGACTGGCAGGATATTGGTTAAGTTAGTGGCCAAGGAAATTACAGTTGTTAAGTGTGTTTGTGTTGGTATGCACCTTTGAGATCATTAAATGAAAGATGAAGACGAATAATGAAGTTAGTTTTTGGACTCCCTAAAACCTCACAATCGACCCTTAATACGATAGGTTGGAATCAATTCAACGCATTGACGCTCCTGTTGGATTCCCATCACTGGGCGTTCTGCTAATGCACGTATCTCATAACCTTGACTTGTGGTACGCTTGATATGTATTCTTGTACACACACACACTGCAAGGAACGTTCTGGTGTTTGAGATAGTGCAGCGCTGTTGCACTCTGGAAACAATTACCCGGCAATAATCTTCACATTCTTTCATCCCGCCACCAGCTCAGCTGATTGGGATATTCAATGGTACGCAAGGCTAACCTCAGACACGCTCACACACACTTGTACATTTACTGTTTCTACCATACGGTACAGTAGGTGCTCTCGCTCCTTCTCTGGTTACTGAGCAACCCTCTTCTCTTTCTCAAGCTCAAACACACCTGACATCTGATTCCTGACTGATGATTAATGACCCTAGAAGTCTTTCAGCAGAGACCACCCAGGGTCAAAATAACTTGCCATAAATACAGAAGCAGTAAATTACCATTCAGTCGCCACTCTTCCTTTTGCACGTGCTGCAGGCTCGCGTGCATTAAGTGTGCACACACATGTAACACTGTACGTCGAATGGTAGACGAGTTAGTGCCGAAGTACCCCTCCTCCTGTCTTCAGTCATTAGTACATGTGGTGTTTGTGAAGACAGTGGGGATATTACTTTGCTAACACCTTTCAAACTGCACAGACTCTTCGTTTTTCTCCCTTTCTCCCTATCCTCCTTTCACAGTCTTGTCTTGCTTGTTTTAACAGACGGAAGAATTGCCCCAGCTGTCCTCTAATCTCTCTGAAGAGCTTTTTCCCAGGGTGGAAACACTGCCATCCTTTTTCTCTCCACAGTCCCTCCCCTCCCCTCTTTATCAGTGTCAAATGATTACCCATGGGGAAACTGAGATTGGCAACAATATGTGACAGGTGAAGTGGGGGATCCCAGCCAAAAACAACTTCACCTTTACCTGCTCCATCCATCCATCCGTCCATCCATCCGTCTGCCTCCCCTCCTCCTCTTGGGCCCTTCCCTCACCCCACCCACACTCTCCACCCTTGTGCCAGCTGAGTGCAGTGGCACAGCCCCAAGCCCATCTTGGAGGAATTTCCCTGTTGAAATTTATATCAATTTCAGAGGCCTCAAGTTTTATCCACAGTGTGTGAAAAAACCAAACTCCCCTCTCCCTCTAGCATTCACTTTCCATTCCTTCCTCTCTTTTGTCTGCTGCCGTCTTCAGATGTTTCTTTCTTTCCCTTTCGGATCATCCTCACTGCATTTGCCCTCTTTTTTTGATGGTTTCCTTTACATCAGCTGTGCTCCTCAACCATTTATCTCCTCAAATTCGCTCCTCTCTTTTTTTTTTTTTTTTTTTTTTTTCCTTCCTTCCTCGCCACCTTTTTCCACTCTCCTCAACGGCCCTGTGTAGGCACAGCCTGGTGAATGCCAGGCATTCCTTTGTAAGGTTAGAACAGACAAAGGTGGACCACATCACCTGAGAGAAAACGGCCCTTTTGAATCATCGCCCGAGGGAAAGAGAGGCTGATAGGGAAGAAAAGACAGAGTATGAAAGCAGAGGAGAAAAGAGAGAGATGGAAGAGAGGAACACCTGTCCTCTGATGTCCTCATGTGAACCTTCAACTCTGACCTTTGTTACGTGATATCGATGCCTGGTGTGGATAAAGGGGGAGTTGCTGAAAGAAAATGTTTTAGATCTAAGCGCAAACTTTCAATCAACCATTGAAAAGCAAGGTGTTTGGGAGTTTTTAAAGAGGTTTTTGTGCATCAGAGTAATGAGATAAACACTGTTGAAACCATATTAGCTCATACTATCAATACAGTTCATACCATACAATACTTTACTCAGTGACTGAACACTGACTTGAATAGACAAGGTCATATTACAACCCAAAAGTTAATTCCAATCAAGCTCACAAACACAAACAACTCCACCCTTCAACACACTCCAACCATTCACAAAACCCACCCAATGAACACATATGCTGAATGCACCCCCAAACAAATCCACCCTTCCCTAAACATACCACCACCTTTGACGAGAACAGACCCCTATACGTTAACACATAGTGGGTCTATGTCTGGTGACGCTAGGTGTGGCGTAGGGTGGAGTGTATCAGTGACGCCAACCTGCCTTTCACAGCTTATTTTTGGGCTTTTGACGAACATCAAGAGCAAAGTCTGTGTGATGCAATGCAACGGTTTTCCAGTCGGTAAATGGCTGCTGTTTGTTTTTACTCTTACTAATGGAATGGAGCGAAGGGGAAAAGTGGAGTGAAAAAAGAAAAAAAAAGAAAAACTTATGACAACCAGGTGTTTTTTCCCTCTTCTCGGGAATGTTTCACCTTGTAAAAGTGAGTGAGTGGGAGGGGACTTGTGTACCGTGCTGAAGTGAATGGTTTGGGGATTTTTCAAGGGGTGTGTGCTGACCAAAAGGGTGTGAGTGAGAATGAAAGTGTGTTGTGTGAGAGTATTAGAGGTTTAGCTGAGATTTTTTGAGGAGCCAGAGGCAGAATTCTTCAGTGGAACTGTAGCATATCTGAAAGAGACTGAAAGGGGCTGAGACTTTTCTTATGTTTGTGTGTGTATGAGTCTCTACCAACCAATTTTTTGCCTCATTGAGCTACAGAGAGCTATTGCCTTTGTGGTAAGGGTGTGATCAACAACACACACACGTATGCACATAACCTTGCACGGAAACCCACACCTGGGGGATGAATGAATGAATGAATGGCAGGCTTGACTACCACACAGGGCTCTATTGATGACATCATTGTTGGGCATCTGGTCACTCCACCCTTTCCATGTTCAGAGAACCATTCAGTCAACTTTGACTGCACCATGGCTCTTTCACAGACATGACGCCTGCTGCTTATTTTTGAGAGATTATTCATTTAAGCTGGCTCCAGCCATGGACAGAATACTTTTCTTTCAACTCTAATGGCACAATCAACAATTGGACAAGTTTATGACCCTCCATCAGTACAGTAAAGACATCTTGGAGGAGAAAAATAGAAATGAATGCCATGATTCCCCTAACGCATTTTTAATCTTTTTGCTATCTTGATATTGATGGAAATGACCACGAGACAGCTAAAAAAAACAAAAACAAATAAAACCCCATCTGCATTGTAAATTTTGCCATAATGATACTCTTCAAAAAGTGGGCCCCATTAAATATAATAGACATTATCCAAATATGTCCTTATTGAGACTTAGCCTATAGTTCTCATGCAAGGAAAAGCTGAGTTTATCCTGACTTTGGTTCTAATGGTTGGTAGATTACACAGTCTGGGGACGTTTATTAGTTTTCATGAGCAAAACATGAATGAAAGGAGGGCAGCGGGACCGGCAGCTTTTGGTGACTAGCTGGAATGTATTCAGAGATCAAAGTAATGTCTCAGTAGATGTTACTGAAATGACAGACCTTTTAGTAAATCATCTTTAACTGGGGCAATGCGATGACAAACAAAGCCATGAAAACCTCGGACAAATGTTGGACACAAAGTTTCCGCTTAATTCTTTTCTACTTCTCTCGTCTCTCGCTCTAGCAAGGAATCTGATCTCTAATTTGGGTGATGGCTTAGTTCTTGTAGGTCTTTCGGGGAGAAAGCAAGACCAGCTTTCTCTCAGCTCCTCCAATCACAAGCATGGAACAGCTTGCTTTTCAAGGTCCACTACCAAAGCACAGAGCCAGCTAACACTCTGCCAATTTAACACTGAATACTAAGCCTGTACTGGTCTTACTAAACCCCTCGTTCTGTTGGAAGTTACCTGGTGGGTGATAAGAAACAACTGTACTTCATCCAGGCTGTTAGCCAACATCTAAAAACATGTTTTCCAATTATCTACATTGATAAGAATTTGTGTGTTTTCCCGTGCTTGGCACATTATTGAATGTAAGGTCTATTTGACACTTGTAATACACCTTGTAGCAATGAATAGCTGGGCTGTAGTAGCGAAATGTGAACCAATGTCATTTACCGCTGTGCTTTCGTGATTAACCCCAAGAGAGTGCTATCATGTAACGATTCTACACAAACTGCCGCAGGTTTTAGGCGACAACACAATGCTCCTTTATGTATTACACCTATCCAGTGTTATGTCGTGCACCGAGATTATTAATTGGCCACTAGGACCACAAGGCAAGTAAATAGAGTTTTTGTGAGGAGGCTGCGAGATTAAAATTTTTTGGGCTTGTTTCATGCCAGTATCTACAGGTTGAATTCAGCTCTATGGTTCAATTTGTGAGCATGTTTGAACAATGAAGGGATAAAGATAAAGGGCAGGGTGATTTCTTGGAAGGTGAGTTTGGGAAGGAGAGGAGAGTAGAAGGAGGCAGAACATGACTGAGAGACACCTCCCAATTCTCCTCTTCTCGTCTCTTTTTCATTGCCTTCCCTCCTCTTCATCCTACCCCACCCCTCTCCGTGCAGCTCCTACCCCACCCCTTCCTGCTCACTCCCCTCAGTGTAGCCAGCCACAGACACTTGTTTTTTGTATGAAGGGGGTTAACCCAATGAACAATCCTGTCTGTCTTTCCCAAAATAAGCCAGTGGGAGAGGGATCGGCGAGTAAGCCAGGGAGATTGGAGCAGCGAGGTGCACTGCCCCTGGTTATAAGTCTTGGGAGTGAGAGTTCAGCCTGCTTGGACCCACATATACACTGCCTTGCTGCCTGCTTGACTGCCTGACTGACTTGACTGACTGACTGAGTCTCACTCTCACTGTTACTCACTCTCTCTCCCTCTCTTTCCTGCTCCCTCGTTCCTTCCCTCCTACTTTCCACCCTGGAGAGCGAGAGCGCACAGATTGGGAAGGTGCTCTTCAGACCTGCGTTTGGACAGCTTGAAGACGACACAGAGAGGATTTTTCCCTCTCCTCTCATCTTCTCTCTCACTTTCACCATCTCTGCCAGAAGGCACATGGATGATTTTTTTTGCCTTTTGCTGGAGACAGAAAAATAAAACTTTAACAGACAATTTGCTCCACCTGCAGTTGAAAATATCCTCCTTTTTTTAACTTTGTTTGTGGTTGTTTTTTTTTTTTGTTTTTTTTTGTTCTCTACACTTTTGAGCAGCACTGGACCAATTCAGGGTGCCAGCTCTTTGTCCAGGAGGACAGCACTCCTCTTTTTTGGCTGCATGTTCACTGAATATCTGATGCCATCGCATCCCATGGGCAACATGCGTGGCTGAAGCAAGGAGGGAGGTAGAAGAGAGACCCACCTGAAGCTCACACCTACCACTTCCCTTACCCAGTGCATCCCCCTGCCCTTTAACTCTCTGAGGAGAAGAAAGGTAAGCAAATACCTGCCCTCGCATGTCCTCCAGCTGTGTTAGCATCCTCGTGTCCTGTCACCTCGTCTTTTCTTTTTTATCACATGTGGCTGCAGAGAGCTTAGCCAAAAGAAACAGAGGAAGAAAAAAAACAGGAAAGGAGAAAAAAATAAAAAATAAAAAACAGACGGCGCAATATCTTAGTCATGGGACCCACATAATTCTCCTCAGTCCTAAGCTAGTGCACACAGTAACAATTTGCAGATTAAAAGAACTGGTACAGTTTGTTCATCGTGCTCCAGCCAAGACATCGATGATTCCAATATTTATGTTGTGGCTATGCAACCTCTACTGATCTGCCGTGAATGTCCCGACGGTCTCTGTGAGGATAGGGATGGTATTGGTTACAGATTCTGCCTCGTGTGTGAATTTTTGGGCATTTGGTCAAACATATCGTCAAAGCATCCAGATCCACATACATCTGTGACATTTACTGACAATGTTGAAGTGGGCGTGGTGTACATTAGGAGTGAGGTGGGGCAACGTGGTAGTTGGATATGTACAATGATATAAATGAGGAAGAGGATGAGTGCTGTCCTCCATGTGGATATGTCTTATGTTTGTATCTGTGAATGTAATTGCTACTCATGAGTGATCATAGTCATGACTTACTGTCACATGTCCTGTTGGTACAGTCTGTTGCTTATTTGATAGTCTGTGATAGATGTGGTCAACAACTGTATTATATCGTGAGTGGAATGCACCAGGTGGAGAAATACTGTCACAAGGTTCTCTCAGTTTTTCTTTTCTCTTCTTTTCTCCTCTCTCCTCTTCTCCTCATCCCCTCTGTTGCTTCACTCTGTCCATCCACTGTGACGCCTCTGGCAAGCAACGACGCATTCCATTGTAACGACATCCCTCCATCGCAAACAGAGAGAGGAGAGACAGCCATGACTGTGAGTCCTCAGGTGTCCCGCATGACAAAAATAACAGAACAGAGACAGACAGACAGAGGAAGATGAGGAAAAAATGAAAACACGTAGGAGCACATGAGTGAGGCTAAGAAAACATGTCTAGAAACTTCCAAAATGCATGCTTCGCTTGGATGATACATTTTTCAATCACGTGTTTCAGTGCACCGACAGCAGTCTTTCTTAGGAAGAAGAGAGTTGGAGGGAGACAGAGGGAGAGAGGGAGAGAGGTATAGCTTGAGAGTAAGGGAAAGTGAGGGAGAGGGTGGAGAGGTGACGGGGGGAAGTCTGGAAAAGACAGAGGGCTGGAGTTCTGAAATCCAAAAACATTTGGCAGCATCCCTCTATTTCACTGGCTTATGGCAAGAAAAGTCAACTGGATATGTACCTGTGTGTGTGTGTGTGTGTGTGTCTACGTGTATATGTGTGTGTGTCTTTGTGTGAGTGTGTTGGTGCACGTGTAGCCACACACACATGCTCCTAGGTGACTGGATCTGTGTGCATATCAAAATGTGTTACACAATCTTCAAGAGGAGCAGGTGAATGGATACACACTAAAGCGTGAACTCTCCCCTCTGGCAGTGAGCTACGACAGGAGTTCTCTGGCCTGTAGAAGCTGCTGGTGCGCAGCAGTGTCTGCTTTACTGTTCAAAGTAGTATTTGCTCATAAAGTCAGGGGCCTTTCATATAGATTTAGTGGATTTCCAATCAGCTTCCTGCCCTTTCTCGGTTTCTATGTGCATGTAGGTGCAGATTTATGCTCCTCTCTGCTTTTGCCAGCGTCACTCATCACTGTGGCATGTGTTTCCATGCCTGGCATAAGGATGATAACAACATTGTCCTGTGACCACAGCAACCTCATGCCACTGACTGGGATTCTGTGTTATCCAGTGGGTGGTGACCGGTCAGTAACTGGTTGACTGGTGGTTACAAACAAACCAAGTGTGTGTTTGTGTGTGTGTGGCACATTATTCTACCGCAGCTAACGGCATCCAACCAGCTGCCTTGTTCCAATCTTTTGATGCCGACTGCCAGAGCGTGACCGATCATACAAACGATCATGCAAACATCAGTCATGCTGCAAAAAGTTGGGCACGCATGCAAACTTTGCGCAGTGTGCAATGCAAACATTGTCATAGATTTAACATTCACACACACACACACACGTCTGAAACAGACGAACATGCTCACACTGTCCAAAGCCAAACCGCCAGCTATATAGTGCCGAGCTTCTCACGCCCCACTGCAGTTACTTTATAGGCCAGAACGTGTTGACATTAGGAATTTTAAGACTCCAAACTTAACATCAGCTCTTGCACTTTTTGAAAATCTTTTGAGGATACGTCTGTTGTGATGTCATGGTGAAAGAACAAGGTCTTCTCTGTAGATCTGTGTAATTTCATCCTCATTAGAAGCAGTAAACGAGCAACAGAACTGAAAGGAAAGAGCACTTGGATGCGAGTTAAGTGTTGTGTTGCACTTCCGATTCTTCCTCGCAAATGTGTCACTCTCACTTCATTAAAGACAGAGGCAGAGTTGAGGCATACTTGCATCATTTCTAGAAGCAGAGAACTAAAGACACAGAATGAAAGAAGGTGAGAGGCTTTTAATAAGGCTTTTTTTTTTTTTTTATCTGTTACAGCATTAAAGCACAGACAGGGTGACTCAGAGAGTCACCCTGTCTGTGGCAAATGAAATTGTCCGCACTTTGTGGCCACAAGGAGGCAGTAAACTAGGCAATTCAGTGCCAAACAAAGATAGAAACTTTTAGCATCTTGTGGTTAAAGGAAACTTGACACTTCACAATTCTGATAAATGTAATGTTAAACTAAACGAATTCTCATGTATCACCATTTAATCACCATAATTTAGTCACATCTTGTCTGACTTATAGGCTCAGCATCAACAAGCTGTCAAACCAGTCTCACACTTTGAAAAATCACTCAAAACTACTATACATCACTTGCATGTACTTTCTAATAATCCTTGAATTCTTGTGTGTATATGCATGTGTATGGGTCAGTCATATGCTGTGCAAACAGGAAATGTATGAGAATGCCACTCTTTCTCAAGTAAAAGTAACGCCCACATATTCCTTTACTTCCCTGGACCCCAAACACCTTCAGCACACACACACACACACACACACACACACACACACACACAAACACACATACACACACATACACAAACTCACACACATTTCCTTTTGTTTCATATGTACTTTGGCATAAAAAGAGAGTGAAAACAGGACACTCCTTTAAGAGTCTTTTCAACAAAGAGTGTGTATTTTTTAAAAAGCTATCTTCTGCTGAAAGAAATACACACACACACATACACACACACACACACACACACACACACACACACACACACACACACACACACACACACACACACACACACACACACACACACACACACACACACACACACACACACACACACTGTACATGCACATGCTCTTCAGCTCATATCATGGGGCTTGCTAACTGGTGCTGCCGATATTCTGAATGAGGAATTGTCATGAAGGGCGGTGGAAACAGAATACAGGCCCTGGTCTTAATCATTGCCTGGACCATAACATTCAAGATTAATAGGCCGGATTTGTTTTTCAACTAAAAGGGGGAGAAGAAAAAGAGAGCGAGAGTGTAAGAGACCAAAACATATTTTTGCGTGCAGTTGCATGAAAATTTGCATCATACCTCCTTTTACTTCCTTTGGTCTCGTATGCTCATGATCTCTGCTTGTTTACACATAAGCAGTAGACACTTTGACCTGGAAATGCAACTGATATATATGAAAGTCAGACAGCTAAATGGCAGATAGTGAATCTGCACAAACATATGGCCCTTCAGAGTGGATGGGGGAGCATGTTATTAATCAGGTCCTTGTGCTGAAGGACATTGTTTTGGCTCTCAGCTCCCTATGAGCTCTGAAGAAACAGAGTATACGACACAGGGAGGAGGAAAACAAAAAACAGTAGCTCTCCATTATTCTAATTCTGTTTTATTTGTATTTAGATTATGACAACTTTATTACTACTCAGTCTCATTGTCATTATGTGATTCTTTTGTTTCTCCCCCATTATCTGTGTATCTGTCTCCCACTTGCACTTTCGTTCTCTCATAACTATGTCTGGACCAAAGGGAGTTTTTCCACTGGGCTGGCAGCAACAGGGGGACAGAGAAAGAGAGACAGGGAGACTGAGCAGTGGGGAGGCTTGGCAGACACCCCTTGTTATTTTTCCTCCACCTCCCATTGACTCTGTCAGCAGTGTCTCAGTCTTCGAAGAGCCTACAGGCTCAGAGGGTCTTGACGACATGCCTTCTCCAGCTATCAGAGGGAACTTATCACAGGCACACTTACAAAACAGAAGCACAAGAGAAAAGGGAATTTCATCATCACATTGCCACTTTTTCTTTTTTTATAAAAATTCCCTTTCCTTCTTGATTTCATTTCAGTTGCTTCTGCTTCTTCCCGTCTTTCTGTCCTTTCCATCAATTTTTACTGGTATGGCCTACAAATCTTCTTGAATCGAACTCTTGCCCTGGACTCAATCTAAAAACCCCTACGGTACAGCAACCTTGTTCTCCAACACCAGACTTTACTTTTATTCAGTGAGGCCTGAACAAGGCACTGTAACTAAGCTACGGACAACACACATATTAAGCAATGCTTCCTGGAGTCAAATCTGTATTTTTCCAATGGTGTGTTGGAGTTTTTTGGGACGGCAGCTCGTGTTTGCAAAGAGAATCCAACAGGAACAAACAGGAATGAGACCCTGAATACTCATCCAGCAACATTGCTGTTCCTAGTTAATGAGATGTGACATCTTGTGCTCGTCCACTGAGGGAAAGTTTTCCCCAGTTTGACTCTGGATGCAAGGAAGCAAGAGTTTCCTGAGTTTCCTGTGGATGAGTGCAACCCACTTTACCAATCTCAACTGTGGGAAAAGTGGGTCCTGAACTTTCAAATCCTATAGCGTTGAGCAAAACCAAATGAAGATCGTCTGATGTTTGATTGGCTGTATGGCACAAATGTTTGTATGTTCAGGTAGCGAGAACAAATGAGCATGTGTGTACAGTGCATGTGGGTAGGTTTATTTGCCTTCGGGTTTTGACTCTGCTACCTCTCATTCATTGCCCCTTAGTTCACCGTCTGGCAAGAATTTTGTTTGGGGCTTCCAAAAGCAGGACGTTGGGCCAACTGCTAACAGGGGTCAACTCCTCAATATAAAACTCACATTATCCTTCTTTTCATCTTGTTACAGACGCACTTCCCCAGCCAACTGTTTATTTTTATTATTTTACTTCAGATGCAGGATGGATATATCTCTCTCTGATGGGTCAATATTGAGTAAGGGGTTGGAAACAGCTCTTCTGAGACCATTTGAAAACCTCCAGACTTTGTTATTGTTCAGTCTGAGCTTGATTTAGACGTGTGCGTAGGTGTTCATAAAAAGAGAAAAGAGACCGGGGTTATTGTGGTGTTATGGTCCCCGCGGAGCAGGATAATAAAAAGCATTTTGTTTCACAGAGCCAGATTTTCTGAAGTAGGAAACGGATGCTTACTAAGTGACATATGTATTGTGCGCTCACAGACAGTGAAGATTTTTTTCCCAGTCTTCAGTAGCAGGGAGACATCAACAAGTTGTGTTCTTCACATTACCTCATGGTTAAACTTGAAATGTTAAACTTTGAACTGTTAAAGGAATATATCGGACTTCCAGCACCCACAAATCTCATTAATAAATAGGCCCAGACTAGATAATTTCCACTCATTTCCAGTTTTTTTATACAAAGCCAAGCCAACCAACTCCTGTTGGTAGATTCATATCTAGGTATCAATTTTCTCATTTAACTCTTGGCAAGAAAGCCAAAAGTGTATTTCCCAAAATGTTGAGTTTACCTCAGAGATCCAGAGATTTTCTGGCAATAATTATGATTTTGCATACAATGGAGGTTGGTTAAGGGTTAGGATAATATGAAATTGACCAGAATTGAGTGATATTTAAAGCAATTAAGTCATTTTTGGCCACCTGGGGGCAGTAGAACAAGTCACAAGCCCACTGTTGACTTTCTGTATTACATTATTTATGTTAGAAAGAGGTTGTATATTTCCACATCCAGTAAATTAGATCAAACTTGCATTAACATTAGCATTCATTACATTTTTGGCCACCTGGTGTGCATAAATGCTTCATTTAACTCAATTTTGGTCTTTACAATTCTTCTAAGATATGTAAATGCTGCCTAGCATAATATGAAATGTAAACATTTAATCTGGTCAGTATGTCTGATGCCATTTACATATTAATTACACTGCTGTCTCTCACTGGCAGGTGACTACAGGTGCCAACCACATGGCTGCAGACATCTGTGAGCCCTCTTTCTTTCAGCCTTAAACAAACTGGCAGGGGTGGTCAGTCTCTGCCCAGATAAACACCTGAAATTTAGTTTGGCTCACACTGTTCCTCAAAAAGATGGATTTAAGAGGATTTATCCCCTACAGTGGACCACCCGAGGATTTTGGGTTGTTTCTTTAGAAAATTTAGTTAGGTCACAGTGTATTATATATCTCAACAGCTTAAATCACACCTCTAGAGTTGCCATGTCTTAATGTGCATTGATACATATTGACAATAGCTTCAGTATCATGTGCAGCAGAAAAGAAAAAAAAAACTAACTAGATGCAAAACACAAATTTTGGATCCATCCTTGTAACCCATGATTGTTTAATGCAGGGTCTTGCGCCATACAGACTTTATGTTAAAATGGCCTTGGCTTAGAGACTTAATCCTTTCTGTACAGACTTTGAGCTCATTGAGAAACATGCGTTTCATAATGCAGTGCTCAGAGGCATTAGGCAGCATACAACACAACCAGCCCTTCAAGGCTTTTGTCCTAATCGTTTCCTGTAATCAGCAGCAAAGCAGTGAAAGGCCGAAATGAAAAAGCGACTTTGTGTTCATTCCAACTCATTTTAGGTGAACTCTGAACAAACGTAGCTCTACAGAATATGTTCTGTGTTCTGTATGTATGTACGTGATCTTTACTGCACGCCTCTTGTTTCTGTTTATTCACACAATATATGTAATGCTCTCTGAAGCTAGACAGGAGAGGCAATACAGCCTGGCAGTATCCATGTGTGCTTAAAGAAGCTGTCGAAGAAGAATTATTTTGTTTCATGCTTAAAAGACAAGAAGGGTTATTGCTCTGCCTCCAGTAACAATTTAGAAGGGATACAAGAGTAATAGAGTTTCACTGAGAACATTTGAGATACTGTACTCTGAAGACTTAGATAAACAAACACAGGACTATTTGAATGACAGCTTCACTGTTTGTCTCTCCATCACTCATTTTCTCGGTTTTGTCTGTCAGTGTGAACTTAAGTAAATAACATAACTAAACATGCATGTACAGAAAGCTTTTTCTGGCATTTAAGTCAGTGGCGCTTCATTCTCCATGTATGGGAACAATGTTAAGTATATTTCTGCACATCAAATTCAATATTCACAACTGAGAACAAGATTTGATGGTTTAAGAAGCTGCTGTTGAATGCAATAAGCAGCTGTAGCTACATAAAGTACCACAGAAGTGAAATGTCTTGTTAAGAAGTGAAGAAGGTCAAAGAATTACACGAGTTAAAATCTAGATGATCTGTAGATGATTGATTGCAGAATAAAAGTATCCTCTACCTGATGTTAACCATGCAAGTCTGTAGTTGTTTGGACAGTGAATGCTACAGAAGTACAACCACTTCTGGGAGGATGTTCTTTGGCCAACCAACATAATACTTAATTAGAGAGGGCTTTGAATCAATTACCACTCACTTTCATGTGGTTTGCAGATGGCTACACATTCTCTCTCCCCAACTTATTCTGCTTTTTCCTCTGCGAGCCGCCAGCAAAAAGCCCTGTTGTGTTGCCTCATTGCTAATTTGAACCAGAGAAGTGGTCATTTCCTAACAGTGGGCCCCGGCCTGCTCCGCAAGTCGAACCGACAACCAGCCCTATGGAGCCTGAGCTGGAGCACACCCAAAGCTGGGCAGAAACCACACAAACCCAAGTCTTCCTGACATGTGGTGAAAGTGTGATAGGGATATGGGAAACATCAGGAAGGGTTAGGAAAGAGGGTAGACGATGGATCCATTTGGGAAAAAAAGGGAAAGATCGAAGTAGGACAAGATGAAAATAGGGGTAGAAGAAAGTGGGAGGGGTGGCGATTGTGGGAAAGACGCAAGGAGAGGTGAAAGTACAGGAAAAGATTTGAAGGTATAAGGAGCAGAAAAGAGAAAATAAGCTTGGTCTGAGGAGCACTCAGTTTGTAGCAACCATGTGGTGTCTTTGATCTGGCCGAGGATTTGAACCAGTGTCAACAGAAACATGCAGGGGCCGTCTGTTTGCTCCCAGACACAGATCATTCCTCCATGAATTACTCTGCCTCAGTTCGCCGCAACCTCTTTACTACTCCAATGTTTGTTTACCCTGTCGGGAACACCCAGCCCATTCCTCAAGTTGAGCAACAAGCTCAGTAATACCTTAGAGCTCCTGCAATCAGCTAAACTTTCTATGTTGTTAATCTCGAGGGGAAGCAAAAAAAATCTGGGTAGTTTTGAAGATTTAAAAGATATGTTTGAGTTCAACAGTGGCGCCTTTATATTCTGAAGTTTATTCAGAAACAGAGTCGTTTCTCATTTAGCCTTGTAATACAGGATCCATTCATTATACTCCAGCGACTATCGTCCATCGTAGGGACGAGACATGTTCTGTATCCCTTGTAGTCTGGAGGAAGGAGGGAGGGTTAACAAGGAGGCGGAGGAGGAAGACAAGGATGCAGACATGTCCATCAGATCATTATAGTGAGAGGATGTACCCTGAGTGCTGTGTCTCTGCCATATGACAGCCAGCTGACTAAAACCTCATGTTGGGAGCAGAGAGACATGGAAGATACATTAGAGTTATAGGCTTGTTCATGGTTAGACTGCAAACAATGTCCAGTTATGGTCTTTTGTAAAAAAAAAAAAAAAAAAATAGAATCCTTTTTTTTGTTTTCAAAGTATCAGTAATGGACATCTTAACAATGCATGAACAATGGGAACAATGCATGAATAATGGGAACAATGCATCTTTCAGCTCAGTGTTTTAGATTTGGTAAATGGTAAATGGGCAGCATTTATATAGAGATTTTATAGTCTTTGTGACCACTCAAAGCATTTGACAAGTCATCCATTGATTCACACAGCCCATCTTAACACTATTGACTATGATGAAACAGAAACAGTATGAGGTTCAATATCTTGCCCAAGGACAAATACTTGGAGGAATCAAACCATGACCTTTCAGTTAAAAGGACAACCTGCTCTTCCTACTCAGCCGCCCCCAAAAGATTGATTGCCTGAAAGTTTGGCTTTGAATAGAGCTTTCTGCAGACTGAGAAACTAAGCCAGGTGATGTCACCAAGGTTATATTGCCTTGAGCTTGCAAAGCTCATTTTAGAGATGTTATCAAGTTGGATTATGGGAAGTGTAGGGCTAAAAGTTAGGATGTCTTGGTCCCTGAGGGAAGTCCTGCTGCATTATAGAAGTGCAGACCTAAATCACAGAAGAATCTCTTTAATAATACTGTTGATTTTATAATGTACTGTACATATTTGTCAGATCCTCTTTGATTTGAATTGGAAATGTCTAAAAAAACATACTCAGATTGCACAAGTTTTCAGCTGTCACAAATTGCCCAAATTATGGTATCGCTCTGTGAAATCTGGAAGGTTTGTCTTTGCCTCTATGATGTTCATCTGTGTTGCATGAAATTCTTAAAGATATCAGAGACCTAAGGAGAACCACATATCTGTGTGCTTAACCTCTCCCTGGGAGTGGATCAGCTAGGACATCTCATCTTTAGGGATGCAGCTGAAGGCCAGTCAACATAAGCCAGGCTTTAACAAAGGAGAGAGACAGTCTCCACTCTCACATGGAGACAATGACAAATCCAGACTCCCTCAACACTTGAAGGAAACGTGCATAGACCCCCTCCAATTCAGCACAGTACACATACTACAAACTAACAGTGCCCTAATGAATTGATGGCCTTTCCCCAGTGGGCTGTACATAGTATGTGTGTGTGTCTGATCCAAAAACCAGGTTTGCTGGTCAAAATTTCTCTGTCTTGTGTCTTTTTCTATTCCTGTGGATAATTCTGTTGGTCACATACATCTATGAAGTTGCTTGTGGACAGGAATTCCCAGTGAGCACAAAGTGATGATAACCAGATAGCCATAACTTGTAACTCTTCTGGAGGACAATGATACTCTTGTTGTCCAGCACTGTATTTCTGTGGTCCAATTTTTCAAAGTGCTCATTGTCTGTGGCTATAATTCTGAATTTTATAGATTTGTCCACTGTCAGTGTTCTTGTGTTATAACAGGGTTTGAAATAAAATAGGAATAAGGCTCAAGAGTAGCAGGTTTGTTAGCAATATGGTTGCCATTGCTGGGATGCAAGGGGACCAAAACTTAAACAAACAAAATCTATGCTATGGCATTTCTCACCGCTGCTTTCCCTCTTGATCTGTGATGCATATCAAACAAACAGGAGAACAACGTTCAGGTATGCACTCCACGGAGTCTGCATCGATTAATCTGCTAATCTGATCCATGTGACACTCCTTCTGCCTTCGTCCTTACCCATTACACTGCTCTCAATACGATTATTCAGAAAGGAGAGGAAAAAGAAAAGCATTAGTTGTAATGCTGCCAGGGTCCAAAATTGTCCAAATAGTTCTCAGGCCTGCCAGACACAACAGCATATTCAGTCTCGGCCTGTCTGTGGATTCAATTCCGTCTGGCACATTTTGATTCTGTCTTGTGTTGTGTCCTTTAGCAATTTTGGCATTTTGCTAAGATACAGCCTACATGTTTTTTCTGTCTATTGTCAAGAAATGGCACGACAGCGATGTGGTTCTTGTGCACAGTCTGCTAGACGCATATGAGCATGAACACCATGTTCCCATGTAGAGACTTTGTGCATCATCGCTCCTCTGTTTTTTCTAACCTCCAGGGAGGAAGGAGTGTTGTCATGCCTCATCTGTAACCTCAGATGAACTTCATCCTATGTTCTCTCTGCACCTTTTCTGTCTATGTTTCTCTATTGGTCCATCATTCACTCCACAGAGGGCGTGTGGAATTTGTCTGTAATCATTTTCAGTGCATTTTTCTGCAACAAGGGGGAAGCTCAGACAGTAACACAAAGTGTCTGGTGGGCGGGAGCATATGGTCAGACAGGCAGACAAAGTAATGGATGGTGACGTTTGTAAGCTGAGAAAATCATCTGATCTACAGATACAGAAATTAAGACTGGCCAGGACTGGACCGTTTACTCGAAAGTGTCTCAGAACAAAAAACATCTTTGTTCTGTTGACTTATGATGCTTTGGGAAACAGAGTTTTCAGGCCAGATGGTATGGTTTTGTCTCCACTATCAGTCTAGACTCCATTTATTTACACATCTGTGCCTGTGCGATAAGCAAATTGTAGCCATTACCTTATGAGTGTGAGGGCAATTGTGTTTTTCCCAATGGTGTGGATAAAGAAGCTGAGGCAGAAGGGGGAAAAAACGCACACAAGTAAAAATGAGTGCGACCACTGTGGGAGATGTGGTGAACATCAAGCAGTGGGGGTGGAGGTGGAGTGCTGAGGGGGTGAAAGAACTTTGGCATCGCTGATGGAAACGGGGTCTGGAGCCGACACACACTCACGCATAAACACATACATATGCACACTGAGAGGAGAGACACCCGTACCCATCATTCAAACGGCATTTTAAGGGCCATTTAAGTCATTCCAATAAAAACAACAAGTTGTTATAATATGTTGTCCAGGGGAGACAGAGGGGGAGAAAGTTATGGCGTGGGCAGGCGAGGGGTAAGGCCTGGTAGAAAGAAAATGCAGAAAAAGCAAGTCAGACAATGTTTGTTTTGAAGTCTGCACTTTGGATCTTTTTCAGGTCATTTTACCTTCTTGCTTTTCTCTGTGAGAAGGAGCAAAGTTCTACAGTCTGAGAAAATAATTTAGTAATAGCAGGAAGGTGTGACTGGTTTATATTTCCACAAGTGTTATCAGTAATCAGTTTAGCTCTTATGCTAGCGAAATGTGTGATATTTCCCACCGGTATATTTACGTTGGCTTGGACACACTGCCCAAATACTGACCTCATGTTGGCAACATGTTGCTAGGAAACATTTCACAGGATGCTTTATCCCACTTCGCTAACTTTGGCTAGTTGCTAATACCTGTTTATTTAGCTCAATGTGTATCCCATCACCAAAACACTACTGCTGTTTGATTCAGCTCTCCACAACCCCTCTGATTAAAAGATCTCAGGCTAACTTCAGACAATAACCTGACAGACCAGACCAACATGCTGCAGGAAAGTGGGGGGAGTTTATCTGTCTGCCTCACGACCTTAAATCTCCATCCAAGGCCAACAACCACAGAAGCAGTGTTGCATTCCGACGACTGTTATTTCGGCATTATGTCTATTTGCACTGTTCTCAACTGAAGGGCTGTGAGAAGCCGTCTAAACACCGCTCTCTCATACCACGCAATCCTGGCCAGTGTTAGCATAGTCGACTGAGTGCAAATATGGACCAAGGCGATGGAGATGATGGATAATTGCTGCTTCTTGACTTCACTGGTTATGTTCTTAATGCTTTTAGTGTCTTGATACTTTTTTTCTTTTGTCCATCCCTCCAGTCAGACTCTGAACCCTTTGCAAACCTTCATTCCTCTTCTTCTTACAGACCTCTACTGGTGCCTTGTCATTCAGGTTGTTTTGGTTTCACTTGTCCAGACTTTGAGATATCCATCTCTGAGGTTTTTCCCTCCACTCTAATATAATGCTGCTGGATATAATTTTGATGATTGATTTGTTTTTTTTTTTTTTTTTTTTTTTAATGTAATTGAAGTTTTCTGTTCTGAAAACCTACAAATGACATTTTATTTACCCTCATTGTTTTTGGTGGCAGCAGTAAATCTCACAGAAACACATGTGTGTCAAAACATGTGACTAGTGACCAACCTTTAAAACACTCATGTTAAGTTAGTGCTCTTGTATTACATTAGGCTCTGGCTATTCTTTGAACTCTGTAGCAGCAGTTTGGCTCTATACCTCAATTTATTCTTCACTATTTTTACTTCGATTCATGTCTGTGATACATATGTACAGTATGCACACGCACACCTACAGGCATGTATTCGCACCCTAACATGCTAAAGCCTCAGAATATATTCACAGACCATTCAAAAGCCATTACCCCTGAGTTACAGAACATATTTTATCTTGTTCTCCTTCAAAACCACCTATCACAAATCTCATCCTTGAAATGCACCAGTTCCACCTCCAACACATGTTAAGTTTTGTTGATCTTACGGTTTCAGTATGAGCTGATGTCTTTTGTCCCTATCTAGTTTTGCTTTGCGTAATAAAAATATGCACACACGCTCATGAAAAGTGTTGGGGTTTTCACTCCTACCTCTCTAGACCTAAGTAAACACGCTGGCTTCCAAACCATACAGACTCGTGCTAAAGAGACGCGTCAGACGGGGCCCAGGGTTATGCTTTCTCAGCAGTGGATGAATGATTTGAAAGGAAGGAGAGGTTTTGTGGACAATTTACATACGCGGGACTTTGAGTCATTCTGGGGTCATTTGTGGGCTGCAGGCAGCCATTCCTCTGGCTCTGGACTGGCCATCATATCCCTTCATTCACACGTGCCCTGTTCACTACTCAATTATGATTGCACACTTCATAAAGGAAAGTGAAGGAAAGATGTTTGCATTTGCAAAAAGGGAAGACACAAACAAGCACACAACAGAGACAATAGACAGAGTTATGAGACATCCAGTCTGTTTCCATTGTGGACCACATGCCCCTCGAGCACAGGTTTCAGATTTGGTTGATGATTCTTTTACCCACCTCCCTTCCCTCCTCTCTGTGCTGCCCGCTAGCATTATATTGCTCAACTGGAAAACAATGGCAGAGGTTCCCCATCTGGTTACAGTTTGTGTCCTTTACCAGTAAAAGCGGGAGTGATAGAGAGACCTCCAAGGGGCTTAAAACAACAACAATTCACAGTTGAGAAGACTTGTTGCATATTTTCAGCTACTGTAGCAATAAACATATGCTCACACACACACACACAGACACATGTTCATATGTAGAGAGTATACCTGTTAAATTTATATGATATGGAAAATCTGGTGTCTGATTACAGACAGCAAAACAGTAGAATGTACAAGAAAGGACATTAAAATTATAAATAGTATGATGAGGCAAAGGTGGAGGAGGTGAGACATGCATTGGGTCTGTGCTAAGTGCAGTGTTGGAATGTCCTGGGGTGTTTTAATGGAGTTTGTCTCTCCACACCTGTGGAACTAATAGCGTGCCACTGAAGTCAGATGTCCTATGAAAATATTTGATGGAATGAGAGAGGGGGAGAAAGGGGCGTGGATCAGTTCGGAGGTTCATACCTAAAGACAGGCGTGTAGTTTGGCCAAGGCCTAGGATTTCCATTAAACGGCAGGTTTGAGGAACAAGATAATTGCTCTAGCAGAGTCTCCAGTCTGAACCCCATCTCCTCCTCTATCCCTGTTTCTCATAGAAGCTCTCGGATCCATGTGCTGAACAGTCTCTCACAAGAAGACACACTGTTTATGGACATGATGTTTGTTGTTTTCAAGTGTCTTTTAAATTGATTAAAATCAATGAATACTCTTATTCTAAGAGAATTAGTGTATTTGTGGAAACTACCTCACCATCCATTTAGATGTGCACATACTGTCCTGTCAATACTCTAATGAACATTTGCACATTCCAAATTAGATTTTACTCAAAGCTCTTTTCATCGATTGAGGAACATGTGTCCTCCGGGTGCGTGAAACTTTTTTATTGCCAATTAAATTACTCAAAATATGTTAGCCTTTCAAGTTAAAAACACTTTATTCTCTTCTTTTTGTTTTCATCCGACAACAGTGATATGCCTACAAAGGTTTTGTGAGGTCAGTGAGGATGAAGCCAGAATGTGGTGTGGAAATGGGCCTGGTAGCATTAGGGGATTGGTTGAGGCTTTCCACTGATGCTAACGCTCCCCCTGTTGCTCCCTTTGTCCCACTTTGAAGTCAGTGATGGCAATAGTTATCTCAAATGATGATGTTCCCAAGTCCCTTTTATAACTGGGGAGTGAATTGTGGTAAGCCTTGAACTGGGTCTTTTACAGTGCAAAATATGTGTGTTATGACTTATTTTTCTTCATATCTGCCAATGGGGTGAGATATTTTTCAAGTGCAAGTCTACTTATTTTGAAAAAAGAGTTTCTTTGATGGTTTTATTGAAGCCAGTGATGTTAGATGGTCTGCCTTTTAAGCCA
Organism: Polydactylus sextarius; assembly: GCA_016801845.1. Lineage (NCBI taxonomy): Eukaryota > Metazoa > Chordata > Actinopteri > Polynemidae > Polydactylus > Polydactylus sextarius. The sequence continues at coordinate 6,358,372 of CM028927.1, read as the reverse complement.
TTGTAGTGACATGGCTCTAGGGATGGTGATGTCAGTTGGTCCACCACGTTGGTCCAAACTGAAATATCACACCAACTAATGAGAAGATTGACTTAAGATTTTGCACAGATATTCATGGTGACCAGATTGTGAATCATGATGACTTGAGTGATCCTCTGACTTTTCCCTGCATTGCTACCATGAGGTTCTTTTTTGTGTTTTTGACAAGTGAAATCTAGCACCTAACTAACTCCATCTTGTTGTAGTTAGTGGTTACTGCTCATTGTCAAATGTTAGCATGCTAATAGACTAAAATAAGATGGTGATGGTGGAGTTTTTGGAGCCACGCGCATGGTTCCTCTTATGGTCTTATGCAAATTTAGACTTGTTTTACGAAATGTTCTTTAATCATGAAGCTGTTGTAGCTAAATGCTACCCCTAAGTTTCTCCCCCAAAAGATCATTCAGTAGAGTTACTTAGTTTGTTTTGGGATTTAGCTATTACAGGAAAACAACTGTCTAAAATGGTGTGTAAGACAATAAAGGTAATCTGCAAAGGTATTCTTGATCTTGTACATCCTCTACCCCTGGCACTGAGGAAACTGCAGTCTAAAGGCATGACTCTACCATAACGCACAACCATTACCATTCTTTACTGTAGCTTTTGGGAGTCTACTTTAAATTTAGGTATTTTTATGAGCCCACTTTCAGAATTCCTCTCCCCTATCTGGGCAAGGCTTTTGAAAGCATACCATACACAAAGATCTAGTACTATTGACATTAATCCAGGTGACAGATACTCAATCCTCAAATTACATGATAAAGAGAATGACTTACACTTTCTTGTGAAATCTTTATTCAAAAAACAAAGACATGCCATTTGGCTCTTGCAATCTTGGAACCTGAAAATGGAAATTAATGCTTTCTGCAGATCAGCACTACTGAAATACTGTTTTCTCTGGATGTAATACAGAACATGTGCAGGCGAACATAGATCGACAAGGCTAACAAACACAATCCCCTTAAAGCGACTGTCATGAGCTTTGACCCTCTGACTCTTTCAACTGCTTTATAATTGGTGACATTTCCTAGGTCACAGGGTGTCCCAGTGCATGCACAGTTGGAAGCAAGGAAGCCATGACTTTCCTGTGGCTTTTGACTGACATCTGCTTAGCTGGTGGGCAGATGCTGGTTGATAAATTTAAAAATGGGCAGCAGACAAGAGGTTCAAAGAGAAACTTAGTCATTGGTGCTATATGGTCACATTCCTCCCAGACAGACTTTTAAAACCGTCCAAAGATATCAGAGCACAAGGTGTGAATGAATAACAGTGGATTTTGTTCAAGTGTTCAAGTGTCTCCGTGGAAAGGAAAAGTAGAGCTGTTGAGATGTGTTAAGTGTGAGTGAGAGTGAGAGTCAGGTTGGATGAGAGGAAGCAAAAGTCTTCCATTTCCCAGTCATTTTCAGTCAGTAGAACAGAACAAAACAGCATAGTGGGCAGACAGAGGGCGAATAACTCTATGGATCAAGCCCCCTTTAAAAGCCATGGCAAAATGCCTGGCTGCCCCATACCACATAGCTCTTCCCCTCACCCAGACTTTAATCTTCATCCCACTTTGATATCAAAGACAGAATCAGAAATGTGGGAAGAATGGAAGAAGGAGGGGGGAGAGGTAGAAAGAGGGGGGAGTAATGGGGGAATAATTGAGGAATATGGTTTCCAAAGCTGTGTTATTTTTTTATGAAGCTGAGAGACGTATTCAAGTCTGGAGATCAAACAGTGTGGTGCTTTTTATGTTCTCAGACCACAGTGAATGAAGGAGCTGAGGTTTCCCGCAGCGGCCTGCTCTGTGTCATCCGAGGAACTTGAACAGTTTCCCTTTTCCCTGTCTACCTCTCTTTCCTTCTTTCTCTCTCCACTGTCTCTCCAGGTCTTGCCATTAAGTTGCTGTGTCAGTTGCTGGAAGTGAGTCTGGACTTTGTTCAGTGTGATGGAAACCATTCAAGTACCTTAATCAGTCTGCAGATAGTATCTTTTTTTCTGACGGTTAAAATGGCACACTCTTAAACCTGTCTGCCATGTAGGCCTGCGTTATTACCTTTTATTTCAGGATAAAATAGAAAGATTACCATTACAAAGCATCACATAAATCACCACAAGAGCTGCCTGACTCATTTTCTCTAGTTGTTAAAGTATCAGGTGTTTAACAGAATATAAAGTCTGCTGTGTGTAAAATTTGACAGATCATTAACAAGGGTGTATCCCTGAGGAAATGACACATTTTCTCATCTATGATCTCACTCACGCATTTGCACATAGATTGGAGGCATCTGCCTGGGAGGGGCAAGATCACACAGTCAACCTAATCTGACTCACTGTTGCCAACCTGCGCTATTCCGACCGCACTTTTGCCTAGTACCTTCTCGCTCCACTTTGCAGTGATTTGCCATCTGACAACTTGTAAACAAACTTGGTGAAAGGAGCCACTCAACACCCACTTCTCGCTCAAATCCCCTCATCCTTGTCATTCCTTATTTTGGCGGGTCTGTCATTTAGGTTTGTTTGGAGTAATAACACTGCAGAGACTCCCACCCTTGGAGGGTTTTAGTTCACTGGAAGAACTGAATATGACTTTATGAAGGTATACCTTTCTCTCTGTTTTCCTTATTAATGTTCTTCATTTAGCCTTTATATGTCAGGCTGCACAGAGGAGTTATTGTGCTTGAATTAACTTTTTTCATGGATTCTTAGAAATTGATTTTTTGGCCACTTGGGGGCATCAGAAACAAACTGTGAATGCAAAACAAACATTTTATCACCACTTAAATATAACTAGTCTTGCCACTTGAATCATGTTTCTTTCCACATGATGAATTTATGTTTCCACTAGCTCCTCAGAGACTTATGTGGCTCTTAAAATGCTAAATGTTTGATATTTAACAGCTAGTATCTTTCTTAATATGTGTATTTTTATGCTGGGTAGTTAGCATATGGGTGGCTCCCTAGCTTTTTCACAGAAATTTCCTGTCTGCTGCAGTCAAAAATGCCTTTATAAACAAATGATAAAGTTACGAGCTGTAAGACCATAACAATGAGCCGGAAATCACTATGAAACTCACAGCTGGGTGATAAATCTCTGTGGGTTTATCACTGCTATCACTCTCGCGTACAAAAAGTAATGTGATCCAAGGCTGATATAAAATTAATGATCCTAGCAGATTTAAATAGAAGAACTTGTTAAGTTCAGAGAGAACAACAGCTGCATCATCCAGATGTTTCAAAGTTACAAATGACTTTTTGAATAGCACGTGCACCTTGAGCTGTAAAGACAACAGGATCAGTCTCTGTATCTGTTTTCATTTATTTACTCTGGATAGGCTCAGTTTAAGGAGCCCAACCTTCGCCACCTCTCAGCATCTCTCATCCTCCCCCACTGCTCCTCCACTGTCCAAGGATGTGTCTCATTCTCATGTCTGTGGTGTAAGTTTTATTCCTCTCTAACTCTCATATTCCTCCCACCAATCCTCCCGTCCCCTCCAGCTGCCAAGTGGAGACAAAGAAGCTGCTTCAGCTCTCCTTTGGTCTGGTGATTATCTAAGCAAAGGCCCATCAATCTAAACTAACTCCAGACTCTGAAGAATGTCCCCTTCCTCTGGCTGCCAGGTCTTGAGAATCAGTTCTTAATGAACCATTAGGACCATTAGATGCATGTGGACTGATGTAGCCTCTTTCAGCCTTATCGTAACCCCCCAAACTGTGCTCCGTCATGCTAGTTGCACTGATATAATCTGATCGAAGCACAAAGCATAGACCCAACTGTTCAAAAACAGGAAAATACTAATTCTGCATTTCTCTATTTCGCCCTTAATTTCAACCATTTGCTCCATAATGCATAATGAGAAGGTTATTATTGTGTCTAGCATCGCAGAGGTTGAATGTGCAGTTTTATTGGCTCTTGGCAGCGCTGCAGGAATTCCATGAGGCAGGTGAACAAGGAAATGGAGTTCATTCAACACTACACAATTATCTGAATGTTTGTTGTCATTAAATTCTGTTCGTTTTTTCTTTTTTTTCTTCCCTCCTTCCTGATCAACTGCTCTCAAACTTGACATTCTGGGGAACAGACCAGACACTTTTACAGCCCATTAACCATAAATTTGTCCTGATTTTTTTTGTGTGTGTGTGTGTGCGTCTGTGTTTACAACAGTAACAGATGTGTAAATAATTCCTTTTCATTCAATTTAATCATACTTAGGATATAAAGGCTTTTAAATAGCATGTGGGCATTTGAGAGGATTTTAAACTCATTATATAAGTTTGCACTATTCATAAATGGCAAGTTCTTTGTTCATCATAACTGTTCCAGACTGACAATGTCAACTGATGCTGTCTTTGATCTTCATGGTTATGTCTTGTCTCGTAGCAACTGGAACATTCCATTGTGTGTCTCTGATCACCTCCTGATGCCTGGGCCTAACAGATAAGAGAGGAAAAATGAGCAGATCTGGTTTTCATATAAAAAGGAGCCCTGATGAAATCAATCACACACACACACACACAGGAACTGAGCAGGGAGTCACCCCGATCACGATTAGTGTCAAGAGAGCCGTGTTGACAGGACGGGAGGGAAGGTCAGAGGGAGAGACAGTGTGAGGGTGAGAGACAGAGAGAGAGATAAAGGAGGGAGAAAGGATGAACCTCCTTCTCTGTCTGCATCTGCAAGTTTTTAGGGAGGAAACATTGAGTTAACCTCTGTATCTATAAGGCACGCTTCGTCTGTCCTGCTCCAGGCTCGGTCTGATTTATCCCTCTTCTCCTCGTCTGTCTCACCACCCACGCTCCATGGTCCAGCACCTACCATTGATTTTCTCAATCCCTCATTCACCTGGGTTCAGCGTAACAAACAGGACAGATAAGAGTGACAGTTGTAGTGGTAACACAAGATGCTGCTGCAGTTGTGTGGAGTTGATATGGTTTGAGTTTGCCACTGTGAGCTGTAACACTACCTTTATTTTTTGAGAGCGAATCCATTATATTGGCCATGCTCCCTCTGTGGTCTTGGCCTGGCTGCAGGTCTGTGGCGTCTCATTTATCCACTTTTTGTTTCCTCCTCTTCAATGTACAAAGTGTGATTATGGAAACAAGGCGCAATGTTTCTGGCAAACCAACACGTCTCTGACGCCCTTCCTTCCTCTATATTTAACAAACACATCCGTAGAGCTGCACTGGATCACAAGAAAATTAGCTAACAGAGTGCACAATTTGTCTTCTGTCTAAAATCAGGACTATCTCAGCTAATGAGTATAAATATACCCACTATGATTTCAGATATTTTAACGAAAAAGTTGGCTTTTTAAAGTTTGTTCTGGAACATTTTGTGCCAAACTTTACATGTCGTCCTGTTTCTAATTGGCTAACCTGGAGACGACTGTGTGCTTAAACAAAGAAATGTCTTCATAACCTCTGTTCAATAGCTACTGGTGACATTGTTAGTGTCCAGGAGTGTGTGTCTAGACTACAATATGAATAATTTAGGCTACATAATTAGAGCTGTTAAGGCTCATTAAAAAGCGTTTAACATAAAATCTCTGCACAAGTGTCTGTTTTTTTTCATGGTGATTTTCACTCTGGAGTGAAAATCAGTCCTTAAAAAATGAAATAACAGTTTGACATTTGTTCTTATAATTATCAATAATGACTGATGTGTACATTTTTTGGACATATCAGACATCCCTAATCCGTATTATGAACACAGGTACTGTAGTTTAGTAGTTTCCATATTCATCACTGTGATTTAAAGATAAAAATGTATCTAATTGTTTTAATTTCCAGCCTTGATGTTGGTAGAAGTGGTCCTCAGATGTTGTCATTGAAGAGGAGTGTTTTATCAGATTTTAGGTATAAATCATATTCTTATTCAGAAATTATCAGTAATTTTAGTTTCATTTTCACATCATTTGCAGCAGCCTAATCACAGTTGCCAATCTAGGAAAAATAGTACTAAAGTAGTGTCTGGGTATGGAAAAAATAGTCCTGATAACATAAGTGTTATTAAGATATATTTCACAAAAATGCTCACACTCAAGACTGTATCTCAGTGTGAAATCACAAACCACATCAGACAACCAATAACATGCAGTAGCATGAAATAGGACCAGGTGCGATATCAGACTGACCTCCACTTGTCCTCTTCTGTTTGTCTGATTATTCCCAGAGCGTCTAATACTGACTGGTCTGATCTGCACAGATATACAGCTTGGATCTGGCATGAGCCAGCAGTACACTTTACAGGGGAATGTATCACTTTGTTTAATAATAATTTCTTGTTCAGCGATCAAATAGCTTCTCCGATGTGTTTCATGTCCTACGAGTACAGTGGATTGCTTATAGGGAGCCTAAGTCACGCCCCCCCTGGTGGACCCGCTGGGTGTTTAGACTGAAAAAAAAAAAAAACAAATACATTACAGTGAATGAAAAGATAAAAATTATTTTCTGATCCACTTTGACTTATAACCTGAATCACACATATGCTGTGTATTAATTCAAATGATAACTATTAGTGTGAGTCAAGGCTATGTGCAAGGCTGTGCTTCTGAAAACTAACTGGTTAGACTAAAAACCCAAAAGTAACTTTGGTGCCTGTGCTCAGGCACCAAACAGTGCTCTCATAATGTAAAAAATTATCTTTAAAATTCACAAACATCATGTGTGAAAACCATGGCACATTTCAAACGGGACCAGAAAATAATTTTTATCTCTTCTCTTTTTTGTTTTTTTCATGCAGCATTTTATTCTCATCTCTTGCTATTTGCTATACTTTCTCAATGTTCATTTCTTGCTTTGAATCTTGCATTCTCATACTATCTGTATATAGACACAGACTCGTACACACACACACACACACACACACACACACACAAGTGATATTTATACAGCCCAGCGGTGGATTTTGGGAGGTGTGAGACCAGAACTGGCAGGGTCCTTTTACACAACTAGTGCTCTTAGCCAGGAGTTAATAAAGACTCACATTGATCCTGATGGGTGGGGTGGACTTGAGCAAGGACCACAGTCAGAGGGGACTATGCAGTGCATGCTGGTGGTCTGGTTACTATGCATGCATGCGTGTGTGTGTGCGCGTGTGTGTGTAGGAGGTACTTTGTGGCTTCCTTTCTGTTGGCTAGTCTTAGAGACTGAAACGCTCAGCTGGGGTCAGCAATGTTTTAAGCGAATGATCACTCAAGCGGAGGCCAGAACAGTCAATGTTCTTTAACTGTGATTCAAACCAGCCAGTGAATTTCAATATCAAACATGCTGTGAGGTGAAAGGAGAGAACAAGTGATTTCTGAGATGGACTTCTGTTTATTTCTTTTTTGTCCTAAGAGAGAAAAATAAATAATCCAGGGAAAGTGTCAGTGTTAAAAAAAAAAAAATCACAAATACACTGTTTAATCCATATTACAGTGCCAAACCATATTACAGTACGCCTTTCATAGACTCCCAACAGATCTCAATCACATTGCACAAACATTACACTAATCCCTGCCTCCACACAACTGGAAAGAAAACAGTATAATTGTGATGATGTCCAAGAACTCACAGCATATCATTTTGTCTTATCCTGTCCTTATCCTCCGACCACTTTGTGTCACACTGTCTGAGCCCCGGAGCAACAACAACAGGTTACTTACAAGCTCATTTCCTGGTATATGATTTGATTTTTAAAGTGCACAATGAATTTAGTCAACTTTTTTTTGTTGTTGATTTTCAAGAGGGGTATCACACTTCACAGAAGCCCAAGAAATAGAGAGCGGAAAACCTGCAGCTACTCAACTTCGGTGGTTTTGTTAAGTCATTTCCCTGATGTGTATTTTTTTCTTTGTGGTTTTAAAGTCAAACTATGTAGCTTTTGAAAGACGCAAAAAACAAACATACTTTTTTTTTCTACAAATGAAAGGGTAGCAATAGAAGTGGTTTTGCAGCCATAGCCTTATTTGAGCTGGTATGACCAGGAGCTTATGCTGTCTAATATTATCTATGTCTGTATCTGTATTTAAATTAGCTATAAACAAATATCTCTTTGACATTACTGAGTAATTTCATCAACTAAACTTGCATTGTGTCACTCCCTCACAGTGTTTTTAAATGAAGAAACAAGAAAATCCTACAAATAATGGGAATTAAATGGGAATCAATAAATTCAGTGAACTATTGCCTTGCCGTTGCCATTTACCACTTGCTACTTGTGGCAACAGTGGCAGCTTTTCAGCTCTTAGTCTTACTTTTCAAATGGAAATTTAGTGGAGGCATACTTGGCAATAAGTGGTAACTACAGTTTCAAACCATGTGTTGTTAACGAGTGCTCTGAACAGCTATTTTCTGGTTTTAAGTCATTGTTTTTCTAGGTTTATACAGTTTTATTTTATGTACCTTATTACATTAGGGTTAGGATTGATATGTTTGACTCATCAAACAAAACCTAACCTTAGACAACATAGAGGTAAAGTTATCATCAGAACTGAAGCATGAAAATGTACAGGATTATTATTTTTTTAAACCTTTGGGTACTGAGCTTCACTCACTTACATGCTACCCACAAAATTCATCAGTGCGGATCCAGTGGAAATCATGCAGCTGATACTATGGATTTACAAATTGCTGGTTCGGTATTTCACAAAGAAATATGTCTCCAAAGCATGGTCAAACGGGATTCCTCTCTTCCTGGTCTCCTGTCTGCTTTTTTTGGTCGTCCGCCCTGCCGCCTTGTGCCAGAGAAGCCCATTCAGATGGAGCGCAGTCGGTCTACAGTCCAGTAGCCTCCAGCATGGAGGCATTTCAGCTCCTTCAGGGGATTTGACAAAGATTTCCTGCCCCTTATTAAATTATAATCTCCCCTCTACCTCTCTTTCTTTCTCTCCTTCTCTCCATTTCGAACAGAAAAATAGGCCTCCCTCTCTGTTTCGCTGCCAACTAATGTGTGTGTTTGTGCATGTGTGCCGCTTGCGTGTATGTGTGAAGCTGTTCTGCCAGCGGAAGAAATGTGTGAGATGGTTGGCGGGGACACGCATCTGAAGTGGGTCAACAGGGAGATCAAGAGCTAAAGCTTTTACTTTCTGCTCCTTTTCATTTCTGACGTCCATCTCCTTGTTTTTCTTTCTGCCTGCCGTAATGACTTCATGTCTCCTTTGTGGCTTGTTGCTCTGTCCTCCCCCCTCCTTTTGCTTCAGTTTTGTTTATGGTCATATCACAGTTTGCTTTGCTTCCTCCTCTCCCCGTCCCTTGATAAGAGTTTTCCATTTCCCTCCATCACCACCAGTGGTACCCTTTGACAGTGTGATCTGTAATTAGCTTTTTCATGGAGCTTCAATCCTTTGATAGAAACAGACTACAAGAGGACTTTTCTGGGCTTTTCCCTCCTGGAAGTTAGTCTCAGCTACGTGCAGCTTGGGACTTTTTCCAGTCCTGGCAAAAAAGAATGGAACAATTGATGGTGTGCAATTGTTCCCGGTTTAGCCCCCGTCTTTCAGAGCCCCAGAACATTTCTTACCTTCAGAGCTCTGAATCTCAAATAGACTCACGTACCCCCATCTCCACATGAGCTTTGCCTTTCTGTCAACTGCAGCCATGAATGTTTTGACTCATAGTCAGGAAGTAACAAAACTCATTGTAAAAACTTATTATGGTGAAAATTGTGGTGTCTTGTTCTGAGATCCTTTCTCTGTCTTTGTTTTGTCAGTTTTCTGTGTGCACTCCTTCGCTTGTGTGTGTACTGCATATTTCAGAGGGCCCAATCTGGCAGACACAAAACCACCCACCCAGTGGAGGGAACAAGGTAACAGCTACTTGGAGATATGGCACAGAAACATGGACATGACACAGACTAAATCCAAACCAGTGACACCAGTGCTCCACAAAGTCCTGTATCTATTTTTGATGCTGCACAACAACACTGTATCATCTCTTGAACAACTCAAATTTCAAATAACCCGTGCCTGCTCAACAGCCATAGGCTTGTCAAGCTTTGAGTATCTATAAGAGCATGCATTGGGCTCTGCTGAAGTTAGACTGCTTGCTTGCAAAGCTGCTTTTGGAGCATATCAGTACAAATGTGGTTACATTTTTGATGTTTTACAGTTATGTTAACAAAATCCAAGGTGGAAACTAAAACATCTAATGTTTGATGCTATTTGCTTTTGTGTTACTTTGCTCTTAATTTGGGTTGGGGAAGAATACTGTTAAGCAACCGCAGCTCAACCACAGCTAGCTACTGAGCTATTTAAACCATTCAGCTGGAAATATTAAAAAGTCCGTTAGAGAAAGTTTTAGCATTTGCTTTCACTTATGCTAACTACAGCTAACAAAACTGGCTTGCGTCTGTCATCACAACAGCTCACAAAATCAATGTGCATTGGCTATAAATGAGAGGCTGCTTTTGTTTACTTCTTGTAAACTCATCGTCTGGAGATTTATTCTGAGTTTTATTTGATGAAGGTGTCAGTGTTACCTTTATAAACTGCATATGTTGTGCGCCAGAGTGGACAGTATTAATTTTATTCACTAACCCTTCTCTTTCATTCTTTCTTGTATTTCCTTTTTTCTTTTCTTCTCTCCAGACCTTCTTCTGTTATGTTAAATTAAGAATAACAGAGAGTTGAGTACATGTCAGTACCATTGGACTTACAGAGGGGAAAAAACGCCTTGCTTGGTCAGGTCTTGGCAGCAAACAATAAAAGTATTCACACCAGCAATGAGCGGCGCAGAGAGTGTGAGGCTTAAAGAGGAGAGAATAAGGGGAATCACAGAGAGGTGGGGAGGAAAGAGCCAGGGTTGCCGTTTGAGACAGAGTGATCATCCTGATTTACAGGAGATTATATTACCGGGGCTCCTCGAAGTTTTCCCTTTTGAGGTGAGGTCATCTCCACAGTGTCCTCTAACACACAATCCCCTGTACAGTTCTGTATTCCAATACACAAATCTCTATGTTTGTGTTAATGTCAATGTTTTTTACACGATGAGAAAATGATACAAAGCCAGTAATGTCAGTTTTTGAGAGTGTGGACTTTTGCTTTTAGTGGCTTGTCTTTCTGCATTGAAAAGCAAGACATTTATTGCTCTGGAAAGGTGGAAGCAGATTGTCCCTTATGAGATTATTTTTTTACTCTTTCCTCTCTATTACCTAATCAGGCCGTCATATTTGGTTTAGGTGCACTGACAGGTCAGACAGAAAGGTATAGCTACGTCCGGCTGCTTAGAGATTCTTGCTCCTCTTGTTCTCATTGCCCTCTTACTGTAGTACAACCGCTTTCTTGGTGGGTCAGAGGTTTGCCCGGACCTTTTGCAGACTTTCAGTCTGTATCCTTTGGCTTTATCCTGAACATAAACGGCTCCTAAGAAAGATGAGGTGAGAGAGCATGAATGAGCAGCAAGGAGCCGGTCTGGTTAATATATTGTAATTAATACCATTTTTACTGACCTGAAACGGCTCCTGCTCCAGGCTGGAGAACAACTGAGGGTCACCTAAAACCACTCATGCAACTGTACATGTGTGAGGTCTTATATGTTGGTAATTCTGTGACTAATTATCCTCACTTTGACCGCTTCACCCTTTGTCCCTGATTACATACACGTACACTTTCATACGCACAATTCATCACCTTCTCCATCGTACAATTAGCACGTCTACTTCTGCACTTAGATAAGTGCCCAGGGGTATTAAATATGTTCCTCTGAATGAAGTCATCAAGAAATGAAAACCCTCTATCTGACCTCTTTACTCCTTTCCCCTCCTCATGTTTTCATTTCATTTAACCTATCTAGCTCCCCACACTTCCAACCACATACACCCTCTACTTTGTTTTACTCTTATACTTGTTCCAGTCCATCATCTCTCAGTCCTTTTCACACCAGCTCCGACCCTCAAGCGTGTTAGAAAAACACAGCCCCACCACAGGTACTATTTCCTGAATCGATGAGATTCTTTTTCTTCACTTCCTCTGTATTTTATTGTTTTTGCTCTGCTGAGGAAAAATTAAGCCATTCTCAATCCTGTTTCCAGTTCACCCTTGTCCACCTTTCTTTTACTGTCATCTGAAGCCATAAACATTAAGACAGATATGACACCCATGGGTGTACAGTCAGTTAGGCCATTTCAGTGAAATCCCAGGTTTTAGATAGGAGACAACAATAAGCAAGACAGATGACAGATACAGGCAGCCATGATGGATTTACAAGAAAAAAAAATGAGGATTTCTTTGGATGTTCATGGATCTGTGTTTCAGCAGGCAAGTGTTACATGTATAAAGTTGAAATCTGGCCTTGGTGTCATCTACAGCAGATATATATCATTATTATTACTACCCAGAAAGAGGAAAGAGAAAGTCTTCCTGGCTTCCTGAACGCACACTGGGTTGGATGAAGAGACATTGCACAAACACACACTCTGATTCACCATCATTTTCTGTCTCTCCACCAATAAATTCTGATAAATGAACATGTCACTTTATGTGTGTTGCTGCTGTAACTGACTCAAATGTTCTACAAGGAATTTCCATGAGATTCTGGAAACTGGCTCCAAGGATTTGCCCTCATTCAGCCACAGGAGCGTTAGTGAGGTAGGGCGCTGATGGTGATGGGTGATAAGACCTGGGTCTGACACAGTGTTCCAGTCCAACCCGAGTGAGCGAGTTCAGCTGGGTTGAGATCATAATCGCAGGTCAATGAAGTTCTTCTACAACATACTGGGAAAACTGTATGTTGTAGTAAGAGCTGAAGTCATTTGTGGATTATTTGAATGTTCAGTGAACAGCAAAGTAACCTGGAATTCATGTTTGAGTTATTTATCCAGGGAAAATGCAAAATTAACCATTGCTATAGGTTTTTAAGTTGCAAGAATTTGCTACTTTTCTTTTTCATGTGATAATAATAAATTAAATGTATTTGCTCTCTGGACACTTATCGGATAAATAAGTCAACTTGAAATCATAATCTTTAGCAACCTCGTGGGCTTTAGCAACCTCTAATGCCCTCTTTTTTTTTTTACAAAATAATTAAGTGTGACGAATCAGGAATGGAAACCTTAACCGCAGTTCAAGTCGTTACATTAAGATTTGCCTTACCTGGTCCTAAAGAGTGTAGCCGAAGCTATGAGCTTCTCTTTCCAACACTTACACAGTGGTAAGGAGCATATATGTATATTTGGCCATATAATATGAGCCCATTTCAATAAAATATGGAAAATTTGCTGTGTCTGTATATTGAGTGTTGCACTATATGTGTGGTCACACATATGAATCATACATGAATCAGTGTACAGCCGAAGTAAATGATACACATCATGTCTCGACACTGAAAAGAGTCATTTACAGCATGTCTAATGACGGTGCTGTAATTTACTAATGATTCATTGGAAACACTAATACAAGAACATAAGAGCTTTTATTGGGGAGGTGCAGAAGGGACAAGTTTTTCCTGAGAAGCTACCAAACGAAACCTTCATTATGCTGATGTGACTGAAGTTAATGTCTCATCATATATGCTTCACATTTGTGGCCCCTTTTTTTCATGTAGTGTTGAGTAACACAGGCTGCATTCAAAGCCACCACAAAACTATGACCACTAAATATTGTACAGTGAGCGGATGCCAGAAAGGTGTAACGGCCCATGTGCCACTCAGAGTGAATGAGGGATTACCTCATTCAAAAGAAGGTGATTCTCTAAATAAAACTCCATATGCTCAATTTCCTCTCCTCTCTCTCTCTCTGTCTCACACACACACACTCTCATAGTCAACAACAGCTATATGGTTCTAACTTTCAGTGTGTTGCATAACCTCTGTGCTCACTTTCTCCCTCCTCTGTCATTCTTTCACTCTCATACATGCACACAGGTCAGTGGTCAATGGAGGTCTGTGTTGTCTGGAAGTGATAACTTAGCAGTGTTTTTTAGCTTGTTTGTTTATGTTGCAAGAGTCTGCCTGATGTCTGCAGGTGTGTCTTTTTACTACAAATCTGTAAAATCCGTTAATACTCATATGTCTAGACTACAGATTGAATAATAAACCACAGATGTATAAAGTGCCTTTCTTCCTCTTTAAATTGCCTTCCTTCCCTTCTAGTGCTGGAAATTCATTCTCACTGTAAAAAAGGGAAGTTTCCAACATTTGCTTGCTGGATTTACAAGAGGAGAGATTGGTAAAAAATAAAATGGCTGTGGCTGAATAACATCTAACCACTCTCATGGGTTTTTGGTTGAACTAAGGAATGGTTATGGTTATGGTAATGGCTGTGGTAAAGGTTTGTCAGAATTAAGATGAGTCAGCTAAAATATGCGGTGGAGTTTTAAGTGCAGTTGTCTGTGAGAACTGTGGTTGTAACCAAACTATCTGACCATCATTGCCGTCGGGTGTTGTTGAACAATTTGGTGTTTTTGCAAAACCTGGCATTACGTGGTACATGATGTTCAGGTGATGATCCCTCCACTCAAATGGCGGCTCAAATATTCACCACGAAAAAGCAACCACCTCCTTTTCCACTCCATGACACTGAATCCACAGACTCAGTGTACCTATAATCTCTCTGTGGCACGGGGTTTAGGAAATGCTTGGCAGTCTGGATCCACAGATGTACAGCTTAAGGGAAGTGGAGGCAGAACACCTTCAACCTCACCTCCTCAATGCTGCTGATTTCATTAGCGGGTAGACGGCGCAGTTAGGGAAGTGTGTGCTTGGCTCATGCTCAGCTGTGGTGTCTGTGTCTCCTCTGACTGTCTGAGCAGGCCACTTGAGATGCTGCTGAGTATGGGTTTGGAGGCTGTTGAGTCTGCTTTGGCGGCCTCAAGCCTTCACAGATTAGCGTTCAACTCTGTTAAAATGGCATCCAAGACATGTTTAAGAGAGGCGACGACTATGAGTTTCAAGTTTGGTTTGTGTTCATGACTCAAATTACCAGGTGGTTTTGAAACAGCTCTGTGATGTGTAGCTTGTGTGTGGGAAAGTGGATGTCTGTCTTTGTTCTTTATATGCACTTGCCAACATGTGTTTTGGTGTAGATCTGGGTCTGGATGGATTACTGAACAGTGCTACCAGGCACATGCCTAAGGGATCAAGGACTAATGAAGTCCAGTTAATTTTATTTGCCAACAGTAACAATCCAAAATTAGTTTGTGCTTATTTTCTGTTCATATCGCAGCTACATGGCATAGTGAAACCAAGTCTTCTTTCTTTTAATGCTTCTTATAGTATTTGTAGATTGGATTTTGTATACTATATGTACAGAGTACAAGTGTCAATGTGGATCTGTTCTGACAAGAAGCTCCACTATGAACAAAATACTCATGTTCAGGTGTAGTTTTGAACATTAATCACCATTAGACATGAGACATAATATGTTTTAACAGTATGATTCACTTTTAAACAGAGCCAACATCAACAATAAGATGCAAAATCATTACAAAGAGACATAAAACAACTACAGACAAAAAGAATTTCAACGTAAATATAATATTACACTACATAGCCTATAATAAAAGATAATGAATTTCGAACCTGAACCAAACATATTCTTATTCTGTGGAAAGGATGAATATATGGATACTTCCCCACCCACTCCTCCCAGTACCTGCAGAGACGCTTTTACCTTTTAGCAGCGTGATGGGGTTCTGGCACACCAGCCAATTCAAAGAAAATCGATTGCATGAAAATAAGCTTATCAATGCATCTAAATTTGCATCTATTGTATCTTTGTACAACCTTAAAAAAAAAGAAACACTATGGTCTGCTGTAGCCAGTGAGCAGCCTGCAGGGGCTGGCTGCAGGATGACTCAACCTCCACAGACAGTTTTTTATGTTTTATCAGGCAATAACTACTCAAGATTCTGCTTTAGTATAATTTTCGGGACAATTAGGGCCGAATTCGGGATCCGGGACAACAGCTCAGATTTCAAGACTGTCCTGAATTTTTCGGGAAGTCTGGTCACCCTATTTCCATTTGGTGTCTCATTTTGTCTTAGTGTCCTGCTACTGTGTAGGACAGGATGAGGGTTTTACATGTCCATGACCAGAGGCCAAAATTTCTTCATATGCTATGTCTCAGTCAGACATAGCATACAGTAATTTGACAGCTGTCTGGAAATAGGAACAGTAGAGTGCTGACTTCAAGAATGCAATGGTGGATTTGGCGGTGCCCTTTCACACCCTGGGGTCAGACTCTCTGCTATTTCCCTAGTAATGCTACTTTTCTGTTCTGCTGTTTCTTTCTTTGTGTATTTTTGGATCTGTTACCGTAATGTGTGCTGTGATTTCTTTTCTCAGTAAAATCTGTTTTATATAAAGTGTCACTCGACCTGCCAGACGAGGCTTTTTCACTGTAACTTTGGATGCTAGTCGTGTTTAATGACTGAAGAAGGCTTTGATTCGCCATTAGCTCGTCTCCCTTCTCAAACGAATTGCTTTGTTACAGTTTGTTTTGAATGGACCCATTTTATATGAAAATGTAGAAATGTTAACAAGTTTGAGTGTTTTTAAGACCCTCAGTAACAACTTACCAGACGTATATTGTGTTCTCAAGCACACAGAGTGTGTGTACGACTCTTGGTTCAGGAGTGACCAGAGAGGATTGCGTGAGATTTTTGTAACAATGTCTGTCAAGCTTTTCAACAAAAACATTTGATTAACAGATTGCAGAGGACCATGAACTGTCTGATTCCTGTTCATGCACAGTTCTTACGTTTGAGTGTGTGTTGCTTTGGACCTTCAGAGACTTTGACGCCTGCAGAATGGGGGGCATCCAGAACTGCCTGTTAAATTACATCTGCACCAAAACCGCAGACCCCCATACCAGACGAGCCTCCCTGCCAGCCAGCCAGCAAGTCGGCCAGAGACCAAACATTACCCTGCCGAGACCGGTCTCTGTTCTCCTGTCTGCTTCTTTTAACATCTCTTTTATTCACTTTCCTCATTTTTTCTAGATTAGGCGTTGGTGTGAAAATTTTAGAAGTGATTTTTGATTTGCGATGGAAAATACTCCAGCAGCACACAACAACATAAACAAGCATAAACGAATACCGCAGACACTTTCACGAACACACAAACACACACACACCCACACACACACATACTTATGACTAATAACAAAAAAATACCTCACAAACCAAGAGAAACACTTTGGTAAATGGCTGTAAGACAAGAATTTGACTGCTTAGCTATGTGGTTGCTAAGCAATCACAGACGACAGCGAGAGCAAAGCTGTAAAGCAGACCTGATCTCAGCACACATGGTGGCAATGAACACACCTTTGCCTAAGTACTTGCGATTTGATGTCTGCTATGAACTCCCAGATTACTCCCAATCCCTGCTTCCAATTAACTGCAATGAGTAATTTGATGCAATTTTCAAATTAGAAAATGTCTGCTCATGTTCGTGTAACTCCTGTGCCTCAGAATAAACTTTCAGAGAGGGGAAAGCAGGCCAAACTGAGCACTAACAAACTGAGTCTTACATGAAGCAGGAGAGATTCAAGATGCAAATGGCTACTTTCTAAGATGAAATCTGCAATCTTTAAGTTTAGTTTCTATGTTTGAATTCAGTGTGCTTCCTTCAATTGCCTGTGTATGTATCTCAGCTGGTAGTAAAGTCCCAATAGATTTTGTTCTCTTGCTTTAAGATTTCCAGTTCATTCGCTTCATTTAAAAATCAGACATAAGCCATTTTTAAACTAATACATTTTTACTCAGTGGACTATGCTTCTTGGTACTCCATGCTACTGTACATTAGTGTGTGATAATGAGACAAAAAGAGGTGATAACCAGAAATGTATTTTTTTCATGTCTTGTTTTTTCTGTCTGACTGTTATATCACCCTCTAGATGATATCCTATGTCAATTAAATCAGTGAATTCCTGGCAGGTTAATGGAAAAAAAAAATCAAAGTGTGCACCATTTCCCTCATCCTCCGACAATTTTCATGCCTAATATAAACATGACATTTTTGACGTTAACTCCTGACAGTCATCAGTCCACAGAGAGCTGACAAAAACAGCTCAGAGGAGAGTTAGTTTTTTTTTTTTTTTTTTTTTTTTTTACTATTTTCACGCACCATTTCATCAGCTAAAGACAGCCTTGAACACTTACATTTGCTCACTTACGATGTACAAACACGCTGGCTATCCTCTGGTGGTTTCCTGTTCGCACCTGACCACGGTTGTGAAAATATTTGGCAGAGGGCGATGTGGTCATTTCTTCCTAAGGTAAATTAAAGTCAACAGATGTGCCTGTCAAAGTTTTCTGAGGGCCATCGAGACCAAACATTTCTCCAGCCAAGCACTTACCACATGCTGTACCTGATCAACAGCTGACTGCCAGCACACACACAAGCAACTGGCTTACAAGTTATATTAGAGTGTATTTGCACATTCCAACCATTGGGGATCATTTTTTTCTGTCACTAGTCCTGGAGATAGCGTCTGTCTTTAATTTATCTGTGAATAGCCGGTCATGCAGATACGTCGGTCTACCTTTTATCCCTTTATGTTTAGACATACATATCAAGCACTTTCCCATTCTTTCTCTGAGAACCATGTTTCCCCAGCTTCCTTGGTTTGCTTTGGCCAAATGTCTGTGGCTGGCTTGGACAGCACATAGACATACAATGCTTGTACAGGATGTAGAAAAAAAAAAGTGAGGCCAAATCTGTGCAACAGAGGAGATTAAATATCACTGCGTGCCTTCAAAACACTTGAAGTAGACTAATTTAATCATCTCAGCTGATAATGATTAAATCCATTTACAATCACTGCACTTAAATCACTGCGTGCCTTGTACTCTTCAAGTATTTCAAATTAAATGTGTGATAATTTTTGAAAAAGGCGCCGTAAATCACAATGGCAATGTTATAAATTGATTGATTGAAACGATCTCCAGAATCTACAAATGAAAGCTCTGCTATTTCCTGTCTGTCTGGGATTCCAGTCCACAATGTAAGACAATCATTTCTTAACAAATATCTCCTTTGTTTTCTGTTCCTTCCAGTACTTTGTTGGTGACACCTGAAACCTGGGATGTTTGTGACCATGCTGTTGGCTCCTGTCTGTGTGCTACTGATGCTGGGGGGGCGTGCTCTTGCTGGAGGTTATCCCCCCATACCACATGTGAAATACATGCAACCCATGATGAAAGGGCCTATCGGACCCCCATTTCGAGAGGGCAAAGGACATTATATTGGTAAATATGTATATGTGTGTCTCAACACCTCTGCAGGCTTATGGGTCCAAGTATTGATGCTTTGAACTGATTTAGTATGATTTATCCCCATGTTTCTCTGTGTATCTGATGATAATTCAACCATTCACACATATGTTCACTAAAGCCCAGAGTTATTTTCTGTGAACAGTATGTTTCCCTGCAGTATCCTGTTGGCAGTAACCCGAGAATTAGATCTTTTTCCAGCTATTTGAACCAAAGTGAGCATGAAAATTATCATATGATAATGATCAGACTGTACCAAGAGTCCAAACCTACACAGTAATAAACATGGACATATAACAGCCTCCTACAAAACAGAAGAGCTCTCCAACATCGCAATTTAAAATGTAACTGATATGGAGACTACCCCACAAACAACACAGATTTGTGCAAAAAAAGAAAAAGCTAAAGGTTTAATGTTTCTGTTCAGGCAGTTAAAGGCGTCACTACAGTTTGTGTCTCCTCGCTCTGTGGGTCCAGCAGCATTTGGCAGGTCCTGATGGAGGCCTGAGTGCCCACTGGGCCAGTTGTGCCTCCTGCCATCTGGATGGTGTTACTCTGCTGTTTATCACGTGTTCTTCAGCTGTAAGATGAAGGAGACAGTGTGAAGGGAATAAAAATAGATGGAATAAAAGACTCAGGCAAAGAGAGCTGGGAAAAGGAGAGAGACAGTGATCATCCTGAAAAAATGTGCGTGCTGTCACTGTCGTCATTATCAGATCAGACTCAAGCAACAAATTACCATTCTAAATCATATGAAATGTGTATTGTGTTATCATAGGCCCCTTTTTCAAATCAGAATTTAAAGCAAATGAGTATCATGAAATTGTTTCTGACAATGAAATACTCCAGGAGTTGGACTCACATCAACTTCAGTGTTGAAATTGAGTGTTTAGATCCTTCACAGAAACATAGAAGATCTGCTGGAATAATTTACTCAGGCTTCAGTTGTGCTTTCTGCAAGAGGGCTCGCAGTGAGTGGCAGAAACAAAGTCAGACTTGAGGGAGAGAAACTCTTTTATATCTTGAGTAAAACACTTTTACTGCCACTCAGTGGCCACATGTACACATTGCATCAATACTGAAATAAATAAATAGTAATTCAAGATACTTATGTACTGTACATATATGTGTCTTCAAATATAGATAATGCCTTTCATAAGATTTACTGTATTAGGTGTAGGATCAGAATCCTGCAGTGGTCTTTTATGAGCTTTTCTGAAATGCAGTTTTGTGTGTTGTTGTACAAAAAGATAAAGGCATAAAGTGTTAGTATCATCCTATCAAATATTGTTGATTATATGTATTTTGTTTTGAAGAAAGGTTACAGGCTCAATTATGACTATGTTTCAAACTTTTTCATTTTTCTTTCTTTCTTTTTTTTTTTCTCCAAAATTTTCATTGTGCTTTGTTTGATATATGAGGCTATTATTAGGTTAGTGATGATTTCTCCTCCACAGCTATTCCCGTTGGAAAGCTTTACCAAGAGCATATATCAAAGCAAGCATATTTAAAATCTGAATCCTTCAGAGCAACACAACTACATGGATAGTCACCTTAATGTTTTAATTTATTTTATTTTATTTTCGAAGGAAGTTAGCTTCCCAGTCTTGGTGAAGAATTAAGCTGTTTTACAGTGGAGTTGTCTGACAGGGAACAAGGCTAAAAAGAAAGCTCATCACAAATTTGAAGATAGCTTTTTTATTGTAAGGAGGAAACATTTAAATGCAACCATGCTCTTCAAAGATCTATTGGTGGTGCAGGAACATAGTTTAGCCAGATGGTGGCACCCTTATTCATGTGGACCAGTGTTGTTTCCCAACCTTTATTGAGCCACAGCACATATTTTACATTAGAAAAATCCCGGGGCACACCATCAATCAAAACTGTCACAAAAAAGTATATATTTATTATATATACTTTTTGTGACATTTTTGTCGAATACATTTTTAGTAATTAAGAAAAACCACGGCACACCTGACAATCTTTTATGGCACACTGATATGCTGAAGCGCAATGGGTGGGAATCCCATATATGATTTATTGCTGTCGAAGTGCTCTCAAATAAAACTCCTGAGGCATTTGGTGATCAAATAGAAATAGTATAATAATGTGGTTGGGTTGGCACATCCCAGGTTTGGGAGGCCATGGATCACATACTCTACTGTGTTTATTGGCCTATGGTTATAAAGTAGAGAAGAGAGAAGAGAAAGAGAAAAGAACTAAATGAATAAACTGGATTAAATTGTCTTCATAACTAAATGCTTTATTTCAAGATTTCTGTGGGGTTGGTTGGCCAAAGCATCAGTTGTTCTTTATTGAACAGAATAAAGAATGAGCTGTCCTTTGGCCATATGACCTGCCTCGAAGAGTAGTGTTGCTAAGATGAGGCAGTGGAACAACAAGTCAAAAATTGGCTAGGGGTTATTATAGTGTTCTGAACCACTCATTTTATATTTCTGATCTTTCTCGCCTGGCTGTGTTCTTCTCTGCTTTCTTAGGAAATAATAATGAGACAGTGAGATTATGTGGCATACTTCCTCAGTCTAGATTTTTCTGTGCTACACAATCAAAATTTGCATTTTACAAACAGTCCTAAACCCACTAAGACCCAATAAGTCAGTCAGAAACAAAAAATAAACATTAACTCTTAACACACACACCACGCACATGTGTGTGTGTGTGTGGTGTGTGTGTTATATATAGCTCTGCAAAATCTGCAAATAAACATCATCATCAGTTCTAAAAAAAAGTTATGACAAATTTGTTTTCCAAATGCATATGTAATCTAACCTAATTCATTTTGTCATGAACTTTTTGATCAACTCATGGTTTAAATTTTATATTTTAAGCTTAAATTATTGATTGGATATGAAGGGAAGCCCACTTAGAATAAAGCAAATGTGGAGCGCCTGGATAGCCGAGTAGATGGGATGCACATGATAACTGACAAGTACAGATAGTGGCTTGCCTTGCAGCTTCTCAAAAATCGGTGATATAAACATTAGAAATGTAGTTTTTAGTAGCTAATCTGTCAGTCTATCTACTGGCATAAATCTAGCTGGCTGAAAAAGGAGTCTTTGATCTAATCAATTTCTAAAACATCTGTGGTGTCTTCTTGAATATCACACCAATTTACTGTAAAAGTTACTATTAATTAGATCAGGTGTCAGTAAGAGGTAATAAATCACTCCCCCTTCCACTTCCACTGTTTTAGTCTGGGGAGCCATGTCCCTGTAATGCCTTCAAAGCATGTTTCATGCTCTGCTGCTCCACTTGTAGATGGGTGATATGGGTAATAATGAGCAGAGTTAATGTGTTGCTCTACACTTATAAAATCTTGTGAATTCCTATCAAATAAATTAATATTATTGCTTACATTTTTTTCAAAAAAGCCAAATCAACTGAACATTTTACTGAGTTTCTCAATTGTATTTGCTGCTGTGGTAGTTCTCATTATAGAACCCTTGGCCATTTACTATCGAGTTATTAGTTACAGAGGTAACTTCTGGCAAATTCTGTCATATGGCCATGTATCAACATTCAGCAGCCCATGCTGACACTCCATCTGAATGGCCATGGTTCCAGAACCTTGCATCAGATTGCACTGGGAACTGCTCTGGCTTTTAGTAACTTTGGTCTTGTGTAATTCAAGTGCAATAATCAATTTGACTGTTACTTCCTTCATACTTTCTGGTTCTTCTTTGCACACCTCTCTATACTTGCTCATGACAGTTGTCAGACCTTTGCAGACATCAGACATTTTTGCAAAAAATACAAATTGCAGGGAACTTCGGTTTGATTTTTTTCAAGTCAAAAGTGACCTTGCAAAAATAGAAAGTTTCCTTTAACTACATAGAGTGGTAGCTTATTCATTTGGCATTAATTAATCATTTAGTTGGCAGGTTAAGTTGTTGGATTTTTAGAATGAGACTCAAAACCTGAAAACTGCAGGCCTATTTTTGAATCTCTTTTTGAACCTGTGCTTTGTTTTTTATTGTTCCTATCTACATTTCTTTCTAATTTCTTACATTTTCAAATAACGTGTTCATTGGTTTTGGTCCCACGCTTTTCTGGTTGAACATGACAGCACAACAGATTGAAAGCCTTTGGTCCAATTACTCTTAAGAATGTTGGCCCAATATTTATTGCCACAAAATAATCAAAATGCTCTGTGTAGGGCCAGTGATACCAACTATTCCTGTTGTTTCTCTGCTGAATGTATTTTTTAGTGGAGAAACTAATTCAAGTGGTTAAGAAAACCTAGAGGAATTGTTGCAAGTTACTAAACTTTTTTTTTTTTTTTTTTTTTTACCAAAAATGGATGGTACAGCCTCTTAAATGTATCTATAACAGAGGAGTTGTGCGCTTATAGTGTACTTATAGTGTTCTTTTCCTCACTAAGTGCAGCCCTTTACAGCAATTTACTTTCACTTTCTTTTTATTCAGAATGTATACACTATACTTAACATATATTACACTTTGTTTTTAAACATGTTATTAGAATACCAATATAATCATCTTCTCTTTCTCTAGATATGCCACCCATGATGGAAGTGAAGGGGGAACCAGGACCCCAAGGAAAACCTGGCCCAAGAGGCCCAGCTGGGCCAATGGGACCTCCAGGAAAACCTGGATTGGGGAAGCCAGGTCTCAATGGCCAGCCCGGCCCTCAGGGCCCTCCTGGCTTTCCAGGAATTGGCAAGCCTGGACTTCCAGGTCTTCCAGGAAAGATCGGACCTAAGGGGATGGCAGGGCTTAATGGTGAGGTTGGCCCTCGAGGTGAACCAGGTCCTAGAGGTCAACCAGGACATCCTGGACTTCCAGGCCCAGCTGGCCTGTCTCTGAATGGAAAACCTGGACTTCCAGGAATCAGAGGCCCCCCCGGGCTTCGGGGAGAACCAGGATCAAAGGGTTCTCCTGGCCAACCTGGTGAGCGTGGGCTTCAGGGAGAGAATGGAAATGGGAAGCCAGGTCCTACAGGTTTAAGGGGTCCTCCTGGGCTAAAAGGCAGTTCAGGGCTGCCTGGTCCTCCAGGTATAGGAAAACCAGGACCAAAAGGTTTACCCGGGCTTCCTGGTCTTAAAGGTGATGAAGGACTGCCAGGAGATCGTGGAGAACCAGGAGAGGGTGGGGCTCCAGGTCCACAAGGCCTCCCAGGGCCAATTGGAATAGGGAAGCCTGGATTAGATGGACTACCAGGAGAACCAGGTCCACAAGGACCAAAGGGTGAGCAAGGAGCCAGGGGTTCTCCAGGATTTCCTGGGCCTGCTGGTTATGGAAAACCTGGTCTGAGTGGGCCAAAGGGGGATAAGGGCCATGGTGGGTTGCCTGGTCTCCCAGGTGACAAGGGAGAGCAAGGAATGGTGGGTCCCATTGGAGAGTCAGGTCTTGATGGACAACCAGGACCACCAGGACTTCAGGGTCCAATGGGGCTTCCAGGAAAACATGGAATGCCAGGACTAAAGGGAGAGATTGGGCCCCAGGGCCCCCCAGGACTACCCGGCCTCAGAGGTGACCAAGGTACCACTGGACCCCCTGGAAAACCTGGCATCCCTGGGGAAAAGGGCATCCCTGGGCTTAATGGTCCAAGTGGAAAACCTGGGCCCAAGGGTGAATCAGGGCACATTGGACTACCTGGGAATCCAGGGCTGCTTGGTCCTCCAGGCCCTAAAGGTGAGTCAGGGTTTAGAGGAACACCAGGTCCCAGAGGCCAGTCAGGCATTCCTGGACTTCAAGGGCCCATGGGTCCCATGGGGCCACAAGGTGCTCCTGGCCCAAAGGGTGAAACTGGACTTCCAGGGGCTCCAGGACTGGGTAAGTATGGAGAGAAGGGAGCTATAGGTCCCCAAGGTCCTCCAGGGAAACCAGGCCCTGCTGGGCTTAATGGTAACCCTGGCCTTCCAGGGCCCCCAGGCCCCCCTGGTCCTCCAGGAAATGGCCAAACAGTTGTTGCAGGGCCAGCAGATTCACAGTTGGAAGGGGATGAAGTACCAGGGGACAGGAAGGGGTCTGTGTACACTCAAGTGCTCTCTGCTTCTGTAGCACCTGCCTTCACAGCCATCCTCACTACACCTTTCCCCCCCTCTGGCATGCCAATCAAATTTGACCGGACCCTATACAATGGTCAAAATGCCTACAGTTCTGCTACTGGCATGTTCACTGCTCCTTTATCTGGTGTCTACTACTTTGCGTACCACATGCATGTAAAGGGAACTAGTCTGTGGGTGGCACTGTACAAGAACAATGTACCAGCCACCTACACGTATGATGAATACAAGAAAGGCTACATGGACCAGGCATCTGGTAGTGCTGTCCTAGAGCTGAAGGAGGGTGACCAGGTATGGGTCCAGATGCCCTCGGATCAGGCAAATGGCCTCTATTCAACCGAGTACATCCACTCCTCCTTCTCAGGATTCCTGCTCTGTGCCACATAACCTTGTCCTTTCCTTAAAACATGTTCCTTTATTGGCACCTCAGAGCAGCCCTAAACCTAAAATACCTGCAGCCATAATAGAAACACAAAATCCATAAGAGTCTCAATATTATTGCCATCATCTTTAAATGTCTCACCCTCAACAACACGAGCGAAAGAGAAAACAAACTTTGTGAATGAAATGGAAAAGTTTTTAAAAAGCAGGGGATGGAATTACATACTGTGTTCTTTGTTTCTGTGTCCTTCAAATGTGTGTTTTGGGTTGTATTTTATGTTGGTGTTTTTTTTTTTTTAGCTTATATTATTTTAATTATTATATTGTCATAATTTTATTGTTATTATTTGGTCCTTGTCATCATTGTTGTTGTTGTTTATTGGATTCAGACTATTAAGTGCCTTACTTTGTAATGTGCTAGTAACAGACCTTCCCATGTGACTGCACATCCTGCCCACATGCTCTGACATCATAAGGACAACATCACCAGAACCTGGGGGGGTGATTGGTTTCACCGGCTGCAGTCACATCCCCCTTGTGTTGTTATTTAAACCGTGAATACTGACATAAAGAGCAACAATACAACTTAGGGATATAGACAAACAATAACACAAGAAAACATTTGGTGCTATAATACCATTACTTTTTTCTTTCATTTGACCTTTTGGTTAATAGTTGCTACTTTAAAGTGATTAGTGGGGTTAAATTTTCTGTATCTTAGTGTGTGGTAGAAATTTTGATCTTGACTTTCTTATGATTAACCAAACTGTTTAGAAATGCAATCCAAAAAAATGCATTCCAAGAAACTGGCCTCACAGTATCAGAATTATCAAAGTGCCCTTCAAATAGGATCAAGGATTTCAGGCAAGGACAGTTTTTTTTTAAACTTTCAAGACAAGATTAATTGAGAATGAAATGTATGCATATAGTCAATGTTTACATACCGTAGAATAGATACTGAGAGCAACTGCAAATGGACTGTAAGGACACACCTACGGCTGGATCAATGGTCCATTTCCTTGTATTGATCTAATTTTTTCCATTTGCACTGCAAATCCCTATCACTATATCGCAGGCATACTCTTCACATATGCTCTCACTATGACATCTCTGCTATCTACTGGTGTATAACCTATTAATAAATCAGAATCATATTAACATTCCGAGTCAACAATCTGTCAAGTCCCATGCTGACCACATTTTGCGAAGCCTCTAAAGATGTTTTAAACTAATTTCTGCTTTTATAAATAAGGAGGTGAATGAACGACAAATAAAAATAGATCAATGTCTTTCTTCAGTACAAATTTCCCCGTGACTTGTTGCTGGGCAAATGGAAGCAAGTCTCAGACATTTGTAGTCATGAAAAGACTTTTTATTACTTCCCAAACCATTGTGTCAAAAATAGCTGAATTATAATTTAGCTTAATGAAACATCAGTGACTTCTAGGAGAGGATGTTTCAGAACTAAATAATGTCAAGGTAGAGGGCTGAAAATGAGAATTGATCTGCATTTACTCTATGAATAAGTAAAGGGACTTGACTGAGGGCCACAGGTTGTGAAATACAGGTTGTGTAACTTTTAACAAATCCCTGCCAGATTTCTGGGAGAAGTGGTAGGCCAGAGGTGAGAGCTGTGTATTTACTCATTTCTGTTGGACATGGCATTAAAGATATACACTCTGTGTATGTGTGTGCGCACACGCGCGCACATTTGTATGTGTGTGTGTGTGTGTGTAGCTGTATAGCTGTGTCTCACATTACACCCCTGGCATTCAGGACACTTCAGCAAAGATAATAATAAACTTGAAAGAAGTGACAAAACTTTTGAAGAGCTCACAGTCCTGTCGATGTTTAACAAAAAATCTTATTTTAAAATGCTTCAGCATCCTGTGGCTTTTAAAGAAAATTCCAAACACCACAATAGGGCCTTTGTAGAAAGGGAACAGGTGATGAATGTAAAGGATAGATTATGGGAGAATGAAAAATCTTAAATTAAATTAATGTGAGGACAACAGTTCTGGTTAACACTAAATGTTTTGTTTTGCATATTGTTCCAATTAATGGCATAATGGCATGCAGTAATTCAGTATTGTAACAAGTCAGGAAAAACAAAAAAGACATTGTGGGAAGTGTTTGAAATCTTTATTGAATGGCTGCAGTTAAAGAAGACAGAAGACGAAGAGGTGTCGGCAAAATTGTGATTTAGCAGTAAAATATTTGGTGCTTATATGACCATTTCCGTGCCTTAAACATGCCTCAGCTCAGATGGGATTCCATTTTAACTTGTGCTGCCCGAACACTATCATTACACTGAATTATAACTACCTTATACCCTGATGGAGGAATGTCAATGTACAGGAGGAGTTTGCCAAATAGTGAGCTTTGCAATCAAAATGAATGTATACTCTTTGACTGATTTTCAGTAGTTTCTACAAACCATGCTGTGTCACTATACATAAACAGTAACTTTACAAGTTGCTTTAGAGAAGCAGTGCTAGTATAAGGCCTAATCAGTATTTTACATCTATTTAACACAACAATGCACTTGCTTATGCCCTTTCTGTCTAATAATATGAATACACCTACAACTGCTATGTATCATTATTTCTACGTGAGTCTACAACACAGTCCAAGGCTCGTTATGTACTGTATGTTGCCTTTTTTTTTTTTTTTTTTGTCGCCGTCTTTCTTTGAACATATGAAATGGTGATGTGAGTTTCATGTGGCTAACAACTCGCCGTCCTTATGTTTTCATAGACAATGTCACTTGCTTGCAGTTTGCCGTGTGTGCAAACCATTTAACAAGTGTCAGTAAGATCCATGTACCGCCGCAATCACAAAATGCTTTGAACTGTTTTTTTTTTTTTTTCTGGAACAATTAAAAAAAAAACAAATAAATAAAAAAAAAAAACAAACAAACGAAAAAAAAAAAAACAGCCTTGCTTCGGTTTTTAAGGGATATTTGTTTGTTTTAGTTTCAATAAATACAAACGGCCATTCCCATTTGCACATGAAATTAATGAAGATGTATTTATACATTTATGATAATTTAATAGGGATGCCAAAACCGACCACCGAAGCCTAGAACGTATAAATGGTATTTAACAACATTGATGAGTTAAGAGCATTATAACATGTAGTTAGCATTCTAGTGTTTTTCGTGAAGGATTATTTGTGGACTTTTATTTTCTATTTGTGTAATGTACAATGTATCAACGTATAGGATTTTTGTCATACAAGGCTATTGCGTGCACTCTATGCAATAGAATTTGGGTATAAAATGCACTCTGATTGAAAATGTTTGTCTGCTTATACAAAATCTACAGTACTTGATTGTATTGATACCACATCAATAAAAACTTTCTTGTATGCTGGTGTGAGGCTTCCATTTCTGTTTGTTGTATTAGGGATGTTATAAAGAAAACGTAAAATCAAAGGAACACGCAGAACTTACCGCCAGGAAAGTTTGATCATAGTAGGATCAGTAACAGAGGCTTACAGTAATTAATCCTCATGTTTCTGAGTAAATGTATCTGCGTGGCACATTTTATGTTGCAGGTAAAGTATTGGACACTAGAGGGAGATATATAAATATTGAAAGAAGTGTCTCAGGCATGTGATTCAACTGAAAGATCCTCCTTTGATCTACCAACAGTCTTTTTTTCTTATCTGTTCAGATCACTTAGATAACAAATGTGTGTCAGTAAGTCATTTGCAATGTCATGCCATTGTAAATAACACAACATGACTTGGCTTACAATCAAAACATACGGTCACTGAGCACTTTTTGAGGGACACCTTACTGACACTGACTAGGCCTCCCTCTGTGCTCAAAGTGGCCTCATTTCTTCATAGCATAGATTTCACAAGATGCTGGAAACATTCTTTCAGATTCAGATTCTGGTTAATGTTGACATGACTCCATCACATTGCTTCTGCAAATTTGTTATTTGGACTCACAAAGTGTTCTATTGTATTAAGATTTGATGACGGAGGAGGCCACTGAAATACACTGAACTCACTGTCGTCCTAGAGAAAAAAGTTTGAAACAACTTTTGCTTTGTGATGTCGATGTAATGCAGACTAGCAGTAGCCATATCGAAATGGGTAAAGTGTTGCAATAAAGGAATATACACGACCAGCAGCATTGCTCAAATAGGTTGTGGTATTTAAATGAAGATTGATTGGTATGAAGAAGCCCAAACTGTGCCAAGAAAACACACCATTATATCACCTGCAGCAACCTGTACTGTTGATACAAAACAGGTTGGGTTCATGGAGTACAGGTGTTACTGCACTGCTCAGTGAGTGTACAAATAATACCACTCTTGATCTGTTAGTGTCTGTGTTATAGCATCCAAAAATGAGCAAGTAAAGTACTGCAGGAGGAACTGTTAAACATGTTATTGTTTTACAACGCTGTTTGTCAAAGTTGTTTAATTTTAGATTGGGTGTTTGACGTGATAATGGTATCCAGGTTTGACATGATAATAGTATCCATCTAAAATAGTGTATAGTCTATACATAAATATAACTTAACTTAAAAATAACTGAAGAAAATGGTTTATCCTGACCAACCTGGTGTAGACCTTGTGGGTTAGATGATATACCTCGTTATATGATATGCAAAGAAAGTAGAACTACTTAAATTTTGATCACACGAAGACACTGAATTAAATACATCATGTACATAAAACCTCAACCCATGAGCGCAGGGATAATGTGCGCTTATTTTCTGGAACTGTCGTCACCATGGTGAGCTGTCACCACGCACCCGGATTCTTTTTACGTCGTATGGACGTCAGAGCCTTCATGCTGCATTCAGGTGATCCCGGTATACTTGCACATCTTGTCCTGCCGCTTGAGAATACGTGTTCACGTGGGTGCGCGTGTTCTTTTAATGACGGCAAACGTTGTAAAAAAAAAAAAAACGTCACGTACAAACTGTGATGAAAACAAATCGAGTCGGACACGTCTAGGTGATATTTATCAGTTTCTTTGTTTTGGTCGAAATACATAATCTGTGATCACACTGGTGCATACTTCGCTGAGCGAGCGCATCCTGTCAAAATCACATTTTTAATATTAAGTAATACGACACGTGACAAGTTCGACAAGCATTCTGACGATTTCATTTCCTCAAGTTTCTCGTTCCATTAACTTGTCTTTAACTTCGGCTTTCTTGAAAGTCTCATTTCCGACGGCGCCTGAGGGAGTCGACAAACTGAGCAGGCTCCTCCTCAACAACATTTCCCCGACCTCCGACGAAAACTCAAAGCTGCCACATTGAAGAGGAACAAAAAGGCGACCTGACAGCGGTTTCTGCACTCCCTCCACTTTCTCCGGGGTAGTCACGGGATTTCAATGTTCAGCCTGCGCTTTGTAAGTAGCCAAATACCACAAATAACTACAAATGGACTTGTCTCAACTTGTCTGATCTCTGATATGACCGTACGCGATGGCAACACCACAGACTGGCTGGACCTGGATTAAAAGTTGGGTCGCATTTTGCTGGATGTTTGATAGTTAGCACAACACAGCAGCTAAACTAAATTACACGAGTGATTGTCTGAAATAGACCGACCAGTGTGTAGCCACGTTAACGTTAGCTCACCGAGCTAAGCTTGGGCGACAGTGTTGTCTACGTACACTGTTCAAAATTGTCTAATCGTTTATCAGTAGTAATTATCATTGTTTTACCATTTGCTGCTACCCACATTCAGATTAATAGACCCCGATTTAGCAAGTGTTGACGCCCGGACCGGTTGTTAAATGTTACTGTGGTATGCAAATTACGGAGCTTCGCTAGCCAGTTAGCTCATGTGGCTAAGTTAGCTTGCTATCAGGGCTAAGGCTATTTCCTAGAAGGAGAAGAAGCACAAGAAAAAACACAAATAAGTCAAACTTCAATTTATATCAACACGGCCCCACTGTCTTTCATTGTTATTGGAGAAAGCAACACTCGAGGTGTCGTATAAAGCGGTGTTATTATCTGTGTTAACGTCGACCGCAATTTCATAAATTAAGAGCTAACGCTACCCTTAGCTTCTCAGTGAGCTCTGGGTAAATCAGTAAATGTAGCATGTCTCTTGCACAACATTTAGCTTAACGTTAACGAACAACCCGGTTAACGTTTTGACAACTTTCTTGGCTAACGTTCACCACAGTTGCATCACTCGGGTATTTAAAGTATAACCAGGTGTTTTGATTTTGAGTCTTTTTTATCTTTGTTGGTGCCAAGCGGTGTGGTCTCGACAGACGTCGGTAGCTGGGTATAGCCGGGCTAAAAGGTAGATGGCGACCGAGCAAACTGCCTTCCGCCCTTTGTGATAAATCTTGACCCAAAGCATGGTTGACCCATTTATTTGAAGGCCAAGCTAACATTTTAACATCACAGTAAAATGGACGGGGACCGGTTATTTCCCATATGTTAATTAAGTTGTCTTGGGTGTCCGTCTTTGTGTTTTTTTTCAAACTGCTGCCTTTAGTAACTAGCCGGTCGGAGACAGTAAATTCGATATGCTTCCATGTGGAAATGTAGCTAACATTGGGGTTAGGTGGGTCTATAATTTAGCGTTGTCTGGTTTTCTAAAACAGAAAGCACCCAACCATTTAGCCATGTGGGCTGAAGTGAAATGAGGAAATGCACTTGGGGAGGAAGTTGACTAGAGCAGCTGTGACACTAAAGGCCGCTGCACATTCCCATGCCTCTCAGTTTTCAATTTATGACCTTCCAATGGTTTCTGTCTCCTCTCTAGTAGTAAATTCTAGTGGGTGGCTAATACAAAAGAATTGCTTCAGATACTCCTACCACCATGGGTGTATGAGTCAATGATTAACGGGTGTAACAGGTAAGCCAATTATATATTCCTGCTTATGAGTCACTGCAAGGTGACCCAATTTGGTTGCAGAGAGCACTGAAGATGAGCTTAATGAAATCCATTATCACAATAAACCGAAGCCATGACAATTTAAAGTAGATTTAAAAGAAGATGTTGTCGGAATTCTTCTTTTTTTTTTTTTTTTTTTCACATATTATAATCTTCATCAGCTTTGGAAAATGCAAACAAGGAGAAAAATACATTTGCTTCACAGAATTCTAGGACTTCACATCTCTTTACAGAAGAGTGCTTACAGTCTTTATGCTCTATTCACATTTTATTGTGGAAGTAGGTCACTTGCACTGGTGACCTGCTTTATATTATAGCTAATTGACACATGATGCACAGTCCAATCTAGAAATAGCAGAGCTCCTCACAGTCTACTTTAAGCAGAGCCTACAGCAAAAGGCAGGCCTATACAGTGGGAGGCACTCATTCATGAGGCACCACACCTCAAGTCAGGCTCCCATTACCTGTGGGCCCAGTCTATATGAGTAGTGTTTATTTTTGTCAAGTGCCACATTGCTAGGCTAATCCACATTTTCTCTCTGTAAAACTACTGAATGCCGATGCAGCATAATCATACATTACTCTGTTCCATTTCCTCCCCAATGTAACAAAATCCCAACAAATATTCACCATATTCTGATTTGGGCTTTTTAAGCTTTATGTTTTCAACAAACTGAGATATGCTCTTCAAATTCTGGCTGATGGCATTGGCTCCAACTAAATAAGCTCTGTTTATGAGTAAATTGCTTGTCAGAATACAAGTTTGATTGTAGGCATAAATATATCTGGATCCCTACATGATATCTTACACCAACAAAAAGGGTGGTTCCTGTGTCTTCAGGCAGCATTTAAAAAAGGTGGTGTGACAAGCGAGGAAGTTCTCAGCCTTGGTTACTGCAACTGTGAAAGACGAGCCCAGTGTACAGTAACATGACGCCAGCTTACCAAGGAGGGTTACTGGGGGAGAAGAACACCTATGTTGTAGCCTGCTGGCGTTGAGCCCATTTATCCACAGGGTGGTTGTGAGTGTTGAAAGGTGAGGTTGAAGAGGTCTGCTCCACAGTGACTGGCTTAACAGATTTGGCCAATTTAAAATGCAGTTATGCCCCTGGGTGTCTGGCTGTGATGAGAATGGAACACAAGCTTTGGATTTTCAATGTTTTAGCTCACTAAGATCCCTGGCTCGAAAGCAGTTTTGTTGTTTTGAAATCAGCTCAATGTTGAAATCTAGGATTATATACCCTTAAAAGCACTTTTTTTTTTTTTCAAAAACAAATTTCAAGCCATTACTTGAAAACTCATATAATTATGCATGAGTTGCCATGAGCTCCTTG
Source organism: Polydactylus sextarius (assembly GCA_016801845.1). Lineage (NCBI taxonomy): Eukaryota > Metazoa > Chordata > Actinopteri > Polynemidae > Polydactylus > Polydactylus sextarius. The sequence continues at coordinate 6,324,508 of CM028927.1, read as the reverse complement.
TGTGTGTTTTTCTTGCGTTGGTTAATGAATCATGTCCTGGTCGTTGTGGTGTTCGTTTACTGTTGTTGCCACAGCACTGGGATAAAGTGAAGGCACAAGCTCTGTAGCGCTGGCAGTGTCTGACAGATTGATGCCTCTTGTAGATGCTGCTGCAAGGCTGCCTGCAGAAACTATAGCAACAGGTAGGAATAGGATCTTCCTTTGTTATTAGTGTTTTCAGCTACCTTGTCTAGCTACAGCTGCTAGAGCCGCAGTTTGTAAGGGAAAACATACTATAACAAACATACTATAGTGAAGGGTGTTATTGTTATTAGAGCTGTTGTTTGTATGTGTATGTAGCTGCTCACCTTTGCGGGTCCAAAAATATTGTAGTTTTGAAGCAACCATTGTTTAGAAAATGCCGGGTTACTATACATAATTAAGCTCGCTATGTTTTGCTATTGCCTAGGCACTGTGGTGTTTCTCAGTAGAGCTTGACTTTTCCTTGATTTTCTTAAGCGGCTTATTAAACGTATGAAATGTGTGACTACCTCTCACAACATGACTTCAAACTAATGTGTTTGTTGTCGATATAATCTTAAAAAGATGGATTTGCTACCAGGGGGCTGATCTGAGATCACAGGGTATATTTTAAGCTTCTGGAAAGGAAGCTGGATTTTGTAGGTTAAAAAGTTTCTTAATCAGTGTATATGAGTAGCCATCTACTCTGAACCCTGACCCTCTTTCATGCTGTACCTCCTGCTGTTTCTTCTAAGTTTTCTTGGTGAATGTTAAAAGAGAGCACCATCGCTCTTCTCTGATCTCTCCACAAGGCACCAAAAAGTCCCCACAGGAGCACTTGTTGCTGCCGCTGAGAGAATTGTTGATATGGCAACAGGCATCCCCTGATGCTGCTGTCAGAAGGCCATGTTAGTTTCCAAATGTCAGAAGAATTGATGTCTCAGTGGGACTCTGTACCTCTCAGCAAATATGCGAGCAGACATTCTCCTGTCTCTTGATGAGCGTCCGCCTTTTGGACTGAAACTTATTTTGTCATGGAAATTTTGTACTTTTTTCAGTTTGATGTGAGTCTTGAAGAAAATGTTGTAAACTTTAGAACATATTTCTATCATTTGAGGATTAAGTTTAACCCACAACCCAGACACACCTTCAAACACGAACCTTTTGTCTGTATAGAACTAGTTTTGCTCCAGTGGAAGTGGATGTCAGTTATTCATCAGAAGGAAAGTAATTGTGAGCTGGAATGTGGACGGAATACTTTGTATGTGACTAATCACTACATGTACGCTGATGACTGTTTTGTAGCCGTAGGTGTAATATCTTGTTAAAACTTGTTTTTGTTTACTTTATTGATGTGCTGGCCAACAGGTAGGGGTGTGCCTCTAGCGATGTATGTTTGTCAAAATTGGATTTTGACAGGAAATTATGGTTTGTCAAAGGAGCTCAGAGATGGAAAATTCTGCAGTATCGGTAAAAACGATCAACAGTCTTCACACGCAATAATATAGACATCACGATAGTGCATTAAAACACACTGGTGCAAGTGTGTATGTGTCATGTAAAGCTCTCGTAGTCTGGTGAAACGTGAATCCGTACACGCAGCATCTTTGTCCCGTCAGGTAACTCGTAAACTTTAAATCCACTGTGACATCACATCCAGGGTTGTTCTGAATGGATGAGTTTCAACAAGCCTTTAGTGATCCATTGAAACAGAAGAAAACATTTAAATGACTTGAGTTCAAACAAGTTAATGTTTCAATCATTTAGGTTTTAACTAGAGACGACTATTTTGTGGTGTGAGTCCATCTTGACTCGGGTAATCAGTAGGCCCGTTTCCAGCGCAGGAAGCTCTGGGTAATAATACAGGAACTCGGCTGTTGGTGCGTGTTTCCACCAGAGGAACAGTTCCGAGAGGCAAGACCGAGGTACCTTTTAGGGGTCGAACAAAGTCCCTGCCCAGGGGTAGGTACTTTTTTTTTAGGTTGACTCGGTGGTGATTGGTTGTATCTCAAGACGGCACATGACGCAGTCTACAAAGAAGCGCCATTTTTAAAACCCAGTGGCAGAAGCGTATCAATAAATATTTTCTGTAAATGGAATAGAAGAAGCGAACGAAGCAGTTCAGTTCAGAAACACAGTTGAAACCTTCACAGAATGATCTCAGGGTTTCACATATAATGATCGATGTGTGGCGGACCACTACAGAATCAACACTGGCCGCTACAAATTAATTAATTTATTTTTTTCAGTGTGAAACAATATTAAAAACAAACGAACAGTTTGCCTCCCTCCCGTCACGTCACTGATCGGGGTCTTACCCTCGGTGGAGACACAACGCCGCAAAGGGCCGCGACGGAGGAACTTCCTGAAAAGGTTCCTGCCCCCCTGTTGTTACATCGGAACTTCTTGGTGGAAACATGGCTAGTGTTTCTCTGCGTTTCCACTCTTAATCCTCATTCAAATGATAGTCAAATGTCAGTGTTATGCCTGGCTTTGTCTCTCTGTCACGTGATTTTTCAGGTGCTGGTGTTTAATTTTGAGTTAAGTGTGATTAAAAGTGCAATTAGGCCACAGCGAGAAGAGAACAGGCCTTTGTTTGGATATGTTTTCTCCCTTTCATTCCAATTTCTACTGAGTCCTGGTCCCTTTCAGTCCTTTCCAGAGACAGATCAGTCCTTGCCCCCACCCTTCCTCCTCCCCTTGCACCTCCCCCTAAGCGCTATCAGAGGCCTTTGATCGTCACACTGTTTATCTGTGCGCACTCAGAGGCTGCAAAGCAGTGTGATAAGTGGGCTTTGCCATGTGTGAGTGCATGTGTAGGGGGTGTTTGTCTGTTCGTGGAAATAAGGAGGGGGGGTTTATTCTCTCACCTCTCTTCTCTCCAGCCTGGTTTACACGGACACAAGAGGCCAGAAAAACACGTACTCCACAGGAAGATTAGCTTCTGTCCTCTGGGAGCTGAGAGGTAACCTGTTGTACTGAATAGAAAGAGGATGTTCGTTTACAGGGCTTTATGAGGACGTCAACAACTCCGAGCCAGGAAATGGATCTGTATATCTTTATTGTGACTTGTGGAAGTTTAGTGGTACTGGTATTTTAGCTACCAAATTCCTGGAATTATGATATCCCTGATAGACAGCAAATAGAAAGAAAACACACATCAACATTACAGCAGCTTAACATCCTCTGTCATGTAGACATGCTTATGGTTTTACTGGTTCAGTTCTCACAAACCACAAAACATTGTGCAATATGCAGATGGTAAGTTGAAAGACTTAATAGAAACATTGCAAAAATATTGTGGCCCTTTTAAATAGTAACTGGGCTAGAGCTTAACCTAAACAACGATTAACTTTATGTTCAAGTTATTCATTTACTTTCAGTATTTCTAAACAGTTACATACAGATATACAGACATATATAGATACATACAGATATTTATGGATATATACAGATATAAATTCTGTAAAGTTAAATAAGTCACGTGTAAGTGGTTTGAGCAAGCTCTTGATTTTGTCTCACCAACTTTATCTGATGTAGCTAATTCTGTAACTTGGCCAAAGATTAAAAAGAGAGTTTTGGTTAAAGTATGGTTAGTGTGCTGTCTTTGAGGCGGTGTCCAGACAACACTATCTATACTTGACCAAATGGTTTCCAGAGAAACAAACAGTGCTTCCTGCCGTTTGTGTGTTTACTAGTAAAAGCTACAAGACGAGTCCTTTCTTAGGTAAACATAGCAGTTAAACTACCAGTAAACATTAAAGAGTTATATTTTAAGCTCATCGTTTTCAAAGCTCATTCAGTCGTCTATTTATTGCCATTCATGTACATTTCACCTCTACTTTGGAGTTGAGACCAGTGCGTAATACTAAAATCAGAGGCCACACTGATCATTTTTGACCCCACAACAACATTCTTATTTTAAGACTCATTCACACCTCTGCACAGCATTCCTGTCATGTCAGTGGGCCCTCAAGTGCTAAGCTGTTTCTCAGTACACTTACCTTTTGACGGTTCTTACCTTCACTACATACCTGCTTTCCAGGCGTTCACTATTGTATTCAAAATATTACAAGCATGTGAGAAAGGCTAGGTAAAGCATTGTTTTAAAACTAAAAACTTTTTAAACAGGTCTGTTGTGTCTGAAAGAATGAAACTTTTAGGCACTCTAGGATTTTTGTCCATCTGTTAGGTTTGACTGTTGCATTTACACAGGGTCATTGTGCCCCCCTGAAAAATAGTTGAACGTTTGATCGAACACAGTCCACCCACACACAGCCTGTAACAGGAATGTTTTTTTTATTAGTGCAAAAGCCATGTTTTTATAGTGTTTTTCAGTGAGTGTTTATTTTTTTGTTAGCAATGCAAAAATAAGACCTTTGTGTTATTAACTGACTCTGTGACCAAACATTCTGGTTTACTGAGTTTTAAAAGAATTTCTCAGGCACACTGTGAAATGTTTGTGGCTCTATCACCACATTTGAAGTTTGGACAGAGATCTCTTTTCTCTCCTCTCCACCGTAGAAATGTTTTTCCCGGTGGTTTTCGTTTGAGCCTGTTTCAAAGTACCACTGCCCACAGTGGGAAGTCTGTATATCTTAGGGGTCTGCAGTAATAAGACTGTGAAAAACACTCTGTTTTATTATGTTTCAGACCGAGACAACCACAAGTCTGAGTCAGTGTGTCTATGTATGGTTCTACCTTGACACAGGTAAACACAGACATGACCAGTTGTGACTCATGTCCCAGTTATAAAGCTCGGATTAGGTGACCCAGTCCCAAAGGCAGGCATCTTATTATTATTTTTCTTTTATTGGCTGATTCACTGCTTTTTTTTTTTTTTTGCTTCATTTCTTTATCAACATTCCCAAACTGCCCTCCTGAAAATGGAAACAAAACAAATCAGCCAACTATGGATTTTCATTAATATTTTTTGTACAGGTAGAACATTTGTTTGATTACAATTTAATTACATATGAACACATTGCATGCATTTATTTTTAATATTAAAATTATTTAATGAAAAAACTTTTACAACAGTGGAAGTATACAGGCAACTGAGGCAGCAACTTAACCATAAATTGTCTTCTCAATTCATCAACCAAATGACTTAAGGCTGAAAATAGGCTAGTGTCCTCACATGGTGCCTTTAGCTGGTTTTGTTTTGTTTTAATTTACAGTGTTATATTACAAAGAAAAATGGTCAATCCTCAGTATGTGCTGTTTTCACTGAAAGACAACTGAAACAGGTGTTATTGCAGCTCTGCGTGTAATGTAGGCCAATCACGGCTGTAAAGATGTACAACAACATAGTGATTCTGTACAAGTAGTCTAAACTTTAAGGTTATATTAACTTAAAGTTGCAACATCAAAACCCAGATTAGAGAGAGATTGTCTAAATTAAATTGTTATGTGTATTAAGAAGAGAAAGTAAGAGCAATGTACAGCTGTTCTCCACTCTAATCTGGTCATAGAGGCTTAGTCAAGGTGTTGGTAACTGTTGTGCTACGCAGCTATAAGCTGTAATTAAGCTTTGCCACATCATCCCTCTTCCCCTACCCACATGGCAGGTGAAGGGGAAAAAATGCTGTTCTCAGAAAAGTTTTCAATGAATGTGTACCAGCTCTACCCCAGTCCATGAACACATTCCCAGAAACCCATAGGCAAACGCATTATCAGAATTCAGTCAACAAAGCGTGTGGCCACACAGAACCCACTCACTTAAAGTATTGCTTTCAGACTGAGGCTCGTGTTTGCAAATCCCGGGTGCATATAGCTCTACAGAGGCACAGCAACAGTTTGGGATCACTGCTGGAGTTCAGTTTTGCATATAAGCCTTCTCTTCGCCATCTTTCAATGCTGTCTTGTCCAGACATGCCCAGGGATTATAGTGTTTTGCTTGTTACGCTAGGTGAACTAGTGAGACTCAGAGAAAGAAGAAAATGCTTAACTAGTGAATGGTTTTGTAGTTGGGGTGTGTGTGTGTGTGCGCGCGCCTGTTTGTTTGTGTGTGTTTGTTTGCTCTCTTGTTTGTGTGTTGTCAAGTATAACCCATGGCGAGGGTGTGTTGTGCACACCACTTCCTTCATGTGGGCACTGTTTGCTGAATGCTGCGGTGACCTGTCACTGTACCCCTCACTGACAGGCCCTTACGGCCTGTAGCACACTTTTGTCTTATCTTGTGTCCTTCTAAGGGCTTTTGATGCTTCACCAACACCATTGTTAGTCTTGTAAAACCCAAGTACTAGGCGATACTACTTTAGTTTTGCTTTCGTACATGAGCTGCAGATTGTGGGAATAGGCGTTCATAGCAACACAATATGCCAACTATGTCACATTTGTACTTGAAACTTTGACACTTTTTGTTTTAATGTGGGTACTTGGATTCTGTTGGCATGCAAAAAGAGATGGGTGTGTGGCATTTCACAGTGCAGCTGCACCTTCACACAAGGCTAATTTCTTGTTTTTCATAACAACTCAGGCTTTTATCTGACATCTGTTTTCATCTGTGGTTTTAATGCATGGGTTAAGACTGATAGTAAACTCAAAGCAGCGATCATCATCGTGATCTTAATTTTAGGAATTAAGATCACTTAATTTGTTGTTGTACATGTACTGCGGAGCAAATTGATATAGTGCAACACTTTGGACCAGTTGTGCTAATTCGCTTACCCAGGGTGCAGCAGCACATATTTTGAAAAATGACACCAATGGAGCTTCTTGCTGTAGGTTGCTGCATGCTAGTTTGACTCTAATTTTCAAATGCAACTGTGCAAGTGCAAATGAGCAGAGTTCTCACGTGAGAATTCAGCTCGCGAGAAAAACACCCTAAATGTAGTTCCGGCTGTCAGCAGGGCTCTTTGCATAAAGTTGACCTCAGCTCAGTTTTTCTCCGCCACTAAACACCCTTAAACAGCTTCTGTTTTTTCTCATAATACGATCACTTTGATCATCTCTTGTTGTCGTGAGCGCTGAGTTAGATTGAGGAGATCTCCAGAATTTCAGATGAAATCCACCCACCTAGCCTATCAACAGCGCTGATGTCACTGCAGAGAACCAGCTGGACCATCAGGCAGGTGTGATCCTCTATTTGTTCGCATACATAGTCACTGCAAAGCTCTTGGGCTTTTGCTTGTCTTTTTACTTTTTGCTTTCTCTTGTTTAAATTTTCCCTATCTGTTGTTATGTCCTCTTGAAGATTTTGCTTCACATCTTAGCGGCTTCCCTTGTGCCCTCATTCCTTTGTCCCTGTCCTCCTTGACATTTCCGTGCATATCAATTATCTCTTATTTGGCGCTCACAGAGGCCACAGGAATGAAGACATGCTTCTGTGACACTTGACCCTGTTTTTGTTCCCACCAATTTAAGGTTTCTGTAAGTCTGACTGCGACAGTCACTTTTTGTGGCGAGTTTGCGGGTTTAAAAAGAAAAATACCGCTGACACTTTGTATGTTATTTTTGTTCATGAAAGTGTGATGCCAGTAAATGGGCTGAATGTGATGCTAAAAGGAGAAGTGTTCTCTGGGTGTTACAAACAGGTGCCATTGGGGCAAGCCTATCAGAGCCTTTATCTGTCTTGAGCTGTGCATGCTGCTCTCCCTCCAAGGAGAACTGGTGCTTGCTCCCCCTCACCCTCCCTCCCTCTCACTGTCCATCCTGCTATGGATGACAGACCCCCCCACCCCCTGCCTTGCTCCTTTACTCTGCTCCCACACAGCAAATTAGCCCTCCAGCTGCTTCAAGGCAGTACAGTCTGGTCATGCCCAGTCTGGCTCCAGACAAAACATCAGCAAGACTTAGGCACAACCTCAGACCACCATGGGCTGCATCTTTCGCAAGGGGGGCGACGGGATGGACTAAGACGTTCCGCATTTTGTGTGTAAAGGTCTGACATTTTGCCACCACGCTCTTCCAGTCTGTGTATGTTATGTCCAGATATTTGAGCTCATTTTTTCTCGTGCGTCTGTCTTTTTTTTTTTTCCCTTTCTTTTCTAATTTTAGAACAACCCTCTTGCCCTTGTGGCAAATGTATTTCCCCAGCCGGTCTATGACTATTTACACTTTGTACATAGGGTGAATAGTGGACGCTTAGTTGCGCTGTGTAGTGAGAGAATGACATGAGATAGAACACCTGACCGCTATCAGGTGTCCAAACACCCGCCCGTGGCCTTAGCACTACAATTATAGACTCCCATGGCAGTAAAATCCTGAACACAGTGAAAGGCTTTCAATTAGCACTCCCACTGTAGCAGTACATTCACTCTCTATGCACTTTAACTACGATAACTTTACAACTCCCACTGGCTGTTTTCCAATCTCTTCCTGTCATAAGCTTCGTCAGTGGAAAATATTAGATAATCTGATACTGTACACACCTGATGATAAACAGTTGCCTTTTTTCTTTCTTTTTCTTTTTTGCTGTGAAACTTTGTAACAGTACTTTGTAAAACACACACTGATGAATCATCCCAAAATGATGAGTTAGCAGTTGCAGGGTGCCCGTGCCCCAGTTCCCAGTCTTTTGCCAAGTTATCACCTGTTTTGGTTTGCGTGTCCTTTCTTTTTTTGTTCTGAGACACCAAGGCTCTTATCAGCCAGCACTGCTACTCTCACTCTCTCTCTCTCTCTCACTCTCACTCTCTCACCCCCGCCCCCCTCCACACCACAGCTTCTCTGCTCCTTCTTAGTCACTGAAGATTTCTGAGAGAGGCCAGCTGATTTGAGAAGCTCACCCCATCAACTCTCCCTCCTCCCCCAATTACAGCTCAACTCCAACATTTAGATCACGTGACAAGGAGCAGGGCACCGAGGGAGCTTTCTCTTGGTCACTGCGTGGGCCTCTGCCTTTACTCAATGACCTTTCTCCCAGTTTAGAATATATACTTGCACATAGACACACATGTATAAAAGGCCGGATGTAACCCAGATGTACTTAAACAGAAAGGCTTCAGAGTGTTTTCATATTATATAATTGTGTGTGTGTGTGTGTGTGTGTGTGTGTGTATGTATGTATGTGTGTATATATATATATATATATATACACACACACACACATACATATACAGACTACAGAGCAGTACTGTTCTGTAATGTGTCAGCTAAAGTAGTTTACAAATGAGCGTATCTATTTATCACCTCACTTTTTAAACTACTGTCATAGTCATAATAGAAGTTTCCCTCGTGTTTTTCACCAACTCCTGTTTCGGTTGCACCATCAAGCTGTGCAGGTAGTTGCACAGCTGAATCGACATCTGTTTAAAAGAGTTCTGGCACTGCGTGACAGATACCAGCGCTGTTGCACATCACGCCCTTCGATTTTTGCATGTTATCTAAAATCACACAATGGGGCAGCGTTATGTCGACTCTGTTGCCAAACAAAGCATTATGGGATGTCAGGTTTTCCAAAGGATTTCCCAGCGAATCTTCCACTTCCTGGTACAATTTCATATATTGCTGCTGGCTCTCTATTGCAGTTAAGTCATCTATTGCTGTCTGTTAGGGCTCTAACGGTTAACACTCTATATACCAGATTCATACTGTATAGATATTCTTTCATTTGTACTTTTTTCTACTGTTTACATTGTCAGCCACAAGGTATTATGGAGTTTCACTTTTTTAAAGTGTCAGTTTATACAAAAACATAATTGAACCAGGTCATTAATACTTGTTCTTTGTTGAAATAATTGTTAGTTTTCGATGTGATTGAGTGTGTCTCATTTATAACATTGACAGTGTACTAACAGTAAAATAATGCCACATTACCCATTTTGGTTTGACCCAGCAGGAGGTTGTTTGTGTCTTATATGTCTACAGTTGTCAAGGCCCCTTGTTTCCTGTGTGGTTACATATGGTTTTGAGTCTACAAACAGATTTGGCGTGCATGTATGTGTGTTTGTTTTTGTTCTGGTTCTGTGCAGCGTGTAACTGCAGACCCAGTTTGCAAATTTAAGAGTGATTTGCATAAGTTCCCGACAGCGCTGTGTGGCAGGCTTGATCTCACCGCACTTTATACACCTCTGTATTGATGTGTTTACTAAAGACCGGGTGGTTCTCTTTTAGTCTACAGTTGATTTTTCAGTTGCATTATTTGAATCTATCTGCTTTTCGTTGTCCTCAGTGTCAAACATGACTATAGATATAAGTATCACTTCTTTTGATCAGTGCTGTATGTTGTACAAGTATGTGCCAGTTCAGATAGTGTTGTCTGTTGTATGTAGTGTTCATCTGTCTGCACATACTTTCCAATTACCTGTGATGTTCTGCAGTCCTTGTATGCCAGTGTTAACTTAGAATTGGTGTTCTGATCTGCCTTTTTTCCCTACGTGACTCTAAAATTGGCTGCTTTTTTAACGCAGAGGGTAAAAAGTCACTGCGTGCATCTGGGCAGCCGTCTACAATCCAGTAACTTTTAATCTCTTTGCATAAGCTGTCATTGTGGTGTCCCTTTTGTGCGTCTGCAGGCTCTTTTGTTCTTCGTTGTTTCGTCTATGTTTCAGTCTTAATTGTCTTCTCTGCTTCCCACCATCCGGTTTCACAGGTGAGAAGCACATGTTGACCTCCCTCCTCTCGTGCCTCGTCCATCCTTTTCATCTCTGAAGGATTAGAAGCTGATTGAAACAGACCTTTTAAGTCCGGTTAGCCTTTGTCCGAGCTTCGCTTGTGTGCATGCAGCAATGCCACATTGTGTTCACTACTGCTTAGAGGTGGTAATTAAAGGCGTCATGGAGGATCTCAGCCATCACACAAGGGGGAAAAAATCCAGGCTTTTTGAGTGCCCATGTGGCTATTGCCAAGTATAAAAGATGGAGGGGAGGAAAGAAAATTAGAAAGAAGAGTGGGTTGATGCATCTCTTTGAAAGTGGCTCTGTGGTTGGCAGTTAACTGAGAGGATAAGTGACAGTCGGGTAGTGAGTGGGAACAAAAGAGAAAAAAAAGAGTTAGTATACTTTTGATGAGTGAACTTGGGTTGAGGGGAAAAAAGTAGACGGTTCACTGGCAGGTGGGGTCAGAAACCAAATCAAAACTGGGTGCAGTGATGTATATTTAAGTTAAGTATCATGGTTAAATTGTGACTGAATGAAGTGGAAATGGAGAGAGCACAGAGAATCTTGTGTGGGATTGAAATACTTGGGCTGTTTGAAGCTTTGCCCACTCTGTAATCCTCACCTTGTGACTACTGCCTGTGACACGGTGCTAAAGTCCAAGCTCTTTCTCTCTGTTTCCTTCCCACTACCTTGTATATCTAGTCGGCGTAGTGACAGCCAGCTTTCGTCATCCCCCTCTTCTCTTCTTCCCTCCTATGCTGCTCTGAGACGGTTCCAGCCAGTCTGTGGCGGCTCGGTTTAGACTGTCAAGGACTTGGCACAGTTTGACTGACTGCTCCCAGGCCAGTTACAAACCAGACATTACCTGTTCTGTAAGACACCCTTGTGTGCTTGTGTGTGCACTACATACTGTGCATATTATTAGCCTCCATTTCAGTGACAGGTGGTGAATTGACAGAGTGATGTAATCTAAAGGTATAGTCAGTTCACAGAACATAAATAACTGTGGCTCTAAGGCAGAAACTGTCACGATGGTACACCATTTATAAATATCTAGACATGGGTTTGCATATACAGGAATTGTTGAGGGGGTTACATAAGTTAATGGAGTTGGCTTATTGCAGTAATGTGTTTTGAACCACAGTCATTTTCTACATGAATTAAACAGTGAAATCACTAGCCTAACCCCAGTCTCTCTCTGTCTCCTCACAGGTTTTCTGTGTTGACTTGAGCCGCACCTATATGGCGTGTGTGAGCGGAGAATTTTGCCAGGCACAGCACCTCACCTCCGTGGAGAAGTGAATCGGCCGCCCCCCGAGGGACTACGCTACCCAGAAACCTCCCTGACTGCCAGCATACTAGGAACTGCAGACTCTTCCAAAAGCCCCCCTGGGATATTGCGTAGTCCTTGGCCCGACTGCCCTGCCCTGTCCCAACCAATACGAAAAACCCCTGCTCTCTACTTTCTCCTTGAACAGCCAATCACAAACAGCTCTCCTGAATGGGGTAAACTGATTGGATGACTCCTGGATAGTCTCTCCATCTTTTTTCTTTTTGTTTGTTTTTTATTCTTTTAAATTTTTTGGTTTTGTATTCATTCATATATATTTTTTTATTACATCCCGGAGTACTGTGGACTAGTTTATCCTTTTGGTTACCCTTCTCTGTGTACATCATCCCATAGCTGAACACTTGTTGTCCTCCTGATCCATCCTTCTCCAAGTGTTGTCATCTTTATTTATTCTACCCTTTCCTGAATACATTTATCTCCTAGCAGTCTGAGCCAAAAGTCGCTTTTGTTTTGTAAGAGTATTGTATTGTAATTGTTTTTTAAGCCGTCTCGCCAACATGAACCGCCCCGCTGCAGTCGAGATTTCCTACGAGTGCATGAGGTTCCTCATCACCCACAACCCCACCAATGCCACGCTCAACAAGTTCACTGAGGTATGACCTCATCGGTCTAGCTGGTTGTATCTGGGTCCATTTGCAAGACCTGCACCTAAAATCCTCTCCCTTCTTTTGATGTCTACCAGGAGCTGAAAAAGTTTGAGGTGAACACATTGGTGAGAGTTTGTGAGGCCACCTATGATAAGGCTCCAGTGGAGAAGGAGGGGATACAGGTCCTGGTAAGAGCTGCGAAACACAGGCATATGTACAGCCGCCATTTCTTAGTGTAAATATATTTTTTCTGACCGACGCTCTTCTTGTGCATCTCTTTAAGGATTGGCCCTTCGATGACGGTGCCCCTCCTCCAATCCAGATCGTGGATGACTGGCTCAAGCTGCTCAACACCAAGTTTCGAGAGGAGCCTGGCTGCTGCATCGCTGTGCACTGTGTGGCAGGGCTTGGCCGGTGAGTGGTTAGCTGTTTTGTTGGTCTTGATACGGGACGATAACTTCAACCCTTCTGCTCTTTACCCACATAACTTTCCTGAGTCATGAGAGTTGGCACACACAGTTACAGAAACCATGTATTAATTAGAATACATCAAAAATAGGTCTGTTTCCTACTAATCTATTTTGAACTTTCAGAACTTTCCTCTTCCCCTTTACACTTGTTCCTTCTTTGATCAGCTTAAACTAAATGTGCTGTATCGTATCTGTATTTTCTTTTCTGTGTTTACTCTTCAATACATATTCATTCATTCAGTATCTTGAATGGTTGTCTCGTCTGCCTGCTGCTGTTGCTTTGTGAACAGGCAATCAGCTGGTTATGTTATTTACCATTAACTGACAACAGACTGGTGCCGTTGCCCTTGCAGACTTAAAAAGGAAAAGGGAAATTACATTTGCATGTGATCTGACTGTTGGTCATGAGATTGCACTGGCGATGTGCAGTCATATTCACGGGGCAATGTGACAGTGAATTTACAAAGCAGTTATGCTGAATAAACAACACAAGTGTGAAAACAAAGAAGACAGAAGCACATGACGTGGGCGAGCTGGTGTGAAAACGTCTTTCCTGACCACAGACGCACAAAAAGCCAATTAGTCCTCAATGGCCTCTAGTGTTTTGCATTGCTGTGGCATTCGGGAGGTTGCATAATTACCAGTATTGGTTAGACTGGCATTTTCTGAATTCATCTCCTCTTCTTCCCTGTCCTGTGTTTACTGCACTCATCTGGGTTTTCCGTAGCCTTAAACTCTGATCTGCTGCCGGTCTTATTCTGTACCATATGGGAGACTGCATCTACTTGCCTTCTTGTTGTTTGTGCTTTCTTTAACAATACTCTCACCCCTCCTTTCACGCTATTTCGTCCTATTTTTCTTCACTTTTTCTGTCTATCCTTTCTTTCTCACAGACTGTCCCTTGTGAACTTTGTGTGAGAAAAGCCACTCAAGGAAATGCTCTGTCAGCACCAGACTTGGCCTGCCAAGTTGTCTATAAAGTTTTTCTATTTATTTATTTTTTTTTGTCCTCACTCTATCTCTCCTGGTGATAAAGGAGAAGGTTGTCTTACTGTAACCTATCAGAGTTATGTGTGTGAGGCTCTGAGGTGTGTGCAGAGTGCCCCAGCAGGGCAACAGTGAACTTGTGCACCCCTGTTGATTTCCCAGGCCTGTTTCCCAGGTTAAAGCACACTCTTCAACCCAGACCCCCATCCCACCTCCTCCACAATATTACTATGGAATCATGTGAACCCTGGTGTTTCATCTTCTCTCTCTCTCTGTCTCCTTGAACCTGGCTACTGGATTCTCCGCCTCTCAGAGCTCCAGTCTTGGTGGCCTTAGCTCTCATTGAGTGTGGGATGAAGTATGAAGATGCTGTGCAGTTCATAAGGCAGTAAGTACCCTTTCCATTTTTCTTTGGTTGAAGCTTCAATAAAAATATGCAATGTATAATGTGTAAATAGAAATTGGATGCACATTAAAAACCAGCTGTCCCTTATGGTTATTAGCCAGACTAATTTAAGATAGTTTGTGAGGTTAACAAGCTAGTTAACAAGTGCCTTCTTGTTTCTGTGGGTTGTTGACAACTTATGAACTTTGGCATTTTTCTGTCCTTAGTCTGCAAAAAATTAGGAAGTATTAACTGTAGTTCTAGAGTCTGGTACTTAAGAGACCTCAGTGCTATTTCTAGAGTCTGGTACGACGTCTGTAAACAAAGCCATACCTTGCAAGAGACCTGTTATTAAAGGAATAGTTCTCCATGTTGGGGAATTTACATATTTGCATATTTGCTTGTATTGCAGAGACTCCATGAATTTATGTTCCCATCCAAGAAATATTCTGGCACATAAACGACATAGTTGCACTGTATTTAATACAGATTGAACAAGATAGAATATGTTTTATTTGGTGTTTTTTTTAAAAAGGTGCACATAGATTCTTAACTATTGTATTATTATATTTAAAACATGACAAAGTGTGGTATTGATTTTCTCACCTAAACCTCTGCTGACAAATATGAGTATATTTCCCAAAAGTACTAATGCAATTACTACAACAATCAGTGTGTTGAGTACAGTTAACTTATGTGTGGATAACATTGTTCTAATCTTCTGCCCTCGATTTGTCTCTGCCTTTCACAGGAAGAGACGTGGAGCCTTCAACTCCAAACAGCTTTTATACCTCGAGAAATACAGACCCAAAATGCGTCTGCGGTTCAAGGATAGCAACGGCCACAACTGCTGTGTGCAGTAGGCTGCTTGTCAGTGCATCTTTCTTACGTGCACCTAGTGGGAAATCTTCTGATAAGGGGAGATTTAAAAAAAAAAAAATGAAGAGAGTGCTATCAGTAATTATTGTGATGATTTGTTAACACTGAGTCATGGTTAATTAATCAAGAGAGCAAGCGAGTGATGGAATGAATGAATCCAGATCTGGGGATCCACCAGCTGAACCAATGAATGGAAGGTCAAAGCACACAGATAGGCCCGCCTCCCGGTTATACTGTACAACCACGGGCCAGAATTTTTTCAACTTGAGTCCATCCTGTGTCCTTTTTTTTTGTTTTCAGTTGTAATCATGGGATAACATTTTCCATTTTATGAATTTTTATTTTTACACAAACAGTGGTGATGAGAAGATGTAATGTTGAATGAAATTTCCAATTTTTATTTCCACTAATTATTGATATTATGATTAGGCCAATGATGATGTATCTTTTAAAAAAACAAAACTTTTTTTAAAACTTTGAACACATATTATGACAGATTGTCCATTTTGGTATTGGGTTTTTTTTTCTCTTTCTTTCTTTTTTTTTTTTTTTTTTTTTTTTTGCACAAAAACTCAAAGGTTCACCTGAAAATGCAGTAATGATTTCCTTTATACCCTTCACTTGTTTGAAGTCACTTTCAGTTTAGGGGTTCACTGAGTTTGAATATGTCTGCAATATTTATTCACGAAAATATGCTATGTTTGGCAGTTAAGAGTTTGGCAGGGCAAGGACACTTTGTTATCCAATAGTGTTTTTTTTTTTCCTTTATTCTTTTATTATAATTTTTTTTTTCGTCAAGAGCCATGTTTTTTTTTTCTTTCTTTCTTTTTTTTTTTTTTTTTTTTTCAATCTTGTTGGAGTGCAATAA
This sequence comes from Polydactylus sextarius, assembly GCA_016801845.1. Classification (NCBI taxonomy): domain Eukaryota; kingdom Metazoa; phylum Chordata; class Actinopteri; family Polynemidae; genus Polydactylus; species Polydactylus sextarius. The sequence continues at coordinate 6,308,437 of CM028927.1, read as the reverse complement.
TCAGTCCACCTCAGATAAGCCCACCAAACCCTGCGAAGCATCTGACACACATGCACACATACACTTCAGACACTCATCCAGCAGTTTAACAGGAAGAAACAGCAACAACTTAACAACTCTTACTTCTTTACAACAGGTACTTCTCCTGCTTTCATTCATTCTCCCTGATGGGGCTGTAATAGGACTTCCCTAATTATGCATATTTAAACTCGTACACATAGAGCCTAAGATCCAATCTGAAAGATAAGGTGGAGAAGAATGAAAATGGTCAGTTTTTTATCATTGTACCCATTTTGAAAACATCCCCAATTCGTATTGGTTCTTACAAGATAAATAAATTGAAATAAAAAGCATACGTCTGTTGCTTGTGCCTCATTTGCACACATTTTAGTAGTTTGGATAGAGTTCATTACATATGTATACAAGAAGCTGGAGTTAAGCTTTAACAAAATGAATATTCCTGGATTATTGTTTGTCTACACTAGCAGGTCTATTTGAGTAAATGTTTTAGTTGGTTAGTCCTCCTTTTAAGGCCTTAAGTCAATATCATATTTATAGAAGCTTAGAAGTTCTCAGAACATAACACTTTCTCTTGTTTTGTGAAAATGAGCTACAATGCTCTCACCCTGCACTTGGTGATAAACCTGCCCGGTGTTTCCCAGATACTGTGAGCTCATTAGGTACGTCAGTCAGAAACTGCCGTAAACGTCCTTTTCCCAGCGGAGAGCGAGTCAGCACCACGTAGAGAGGGCACAGGACATCGTGGTATTGAGAAATGACTCACCACCTCATCTGGTGATCATGACGATGGCCAGTGCTTGAACCTTTTCAAAGTGCCCCCTCTGCTGTTTAAACACGGTCATGGCAAAAGCGAGCCAGAAAAAAAAAATGGTGACACTGGATTCAAAAATGTGTCATGAAAGTAATATTGGCAGTACAGTTGAGTAGAAGCAGAAATTAAGGACAGTCTGTACAAGTCGCAACAAAATGTCTTCTCTGGCATCTCGTACTTCTCGCCTCCCAAAGTAGATGTACAACAGATGTCTAAACTCATGATACGGTCTTTGATAATTGAATCATCGAAAGATAAGAATCTACTCAGTTATAGAATTTAATGAGGAAAATTTATGGATAAATAATTAAACATGACAGTGAAGTTTGGCCTTTTTTCCATTGTGTAAGCCCTGACCCTGAACCAGTATATCTGTTACTGTTATTCCCTAAAACAAAGCACAGCCCTCTTTGAAAATTAATGTCATCTGGTTTGACATCTGTGACAGTTCATGCCTTTGATTTAAATCCAATTTTGATCCAGTGTTCCTGTTAAGAATCTGTATAGATGCTTTGTTGGGATGAGACAGGGTGAGTTATAACAACAACAACAGCATAAGACAAGAAGACAGTGTTGTACGAGGTTAGGAGAAGCACATTGTGTGATCCCAATTACTCTTAAAGAAACTCAATGTAGTATTCAGTGTATGCCTTACGTTTTTAATTCTAATTTGAGTTACTGGAAACATAAATTGCATTGTTGGTTTGAATTAGGTTTGATAGTGCCATTTTCTACTGCTTTACCAATTGCCAAAATGGCACTATCAACAGATGTGACTTAGAATTAAAAATGAACCTTGTCGATTCTGTAACTGATAAAGCCGTGTAGAGTAATGACTCAGTCCGGTGTCACTGCTGAGTGAGATCATGATCTAAGCTATAAACCTGTTGTGCAATGGGTTGAAAGACAAGTCGGTGTTCTGGCTTGAGTTTGTGCTTTAACAGGTCAAGAAGGCTCATCTCACATTGTCCATCTTCAGCATTTAAATGGTGACACCTTGCTGAGGAAACACTGATTCAGAGTCATTCTGATCGCTTAAAAAAAAAAAAAAAAGTTAGATGGATTTCACAGTTTTTACAAGCATAAAGATAGGTCACAGACTCTGCGCTTTCACATTCACCGACATACATGACCCACTGGTGGTGCTGGTTGCTATGGATACTTTGAAGCATCATAGTCAACACATCTTGACTGTACAAAAATAATATTCGGTTCAGCTCGACTTGAAACAGGTCACATAGGGACACCCACACAGATACAGACTCCTTTCTGTGATATGAACCCAACACCTGGCTGCCTTAAGGATACAGTGCTGAACCATTCAGATTGCTGCCTGTAATACAAGAAACACTTATAATTTATGAACAATCATTCTCTCATATCCCGAGGTTCACAAAATATGTTATCACTTTCTCTACTTATAATAACTTTGCACTGATACATTTTAAGTTGCCTGCTGAGCTACTAAACGAGATGGTAGCTGAAATATAACAAATCTTTTGTATGTAGGCCATCATACGAAACAAGATTTGTATTAAATTTCCATTTTATTATATTTATTACTTATGTACTTATTATATAAGAATAATTTCCTTGTCACGACAATTTATCTATTTATCGTGACAGGAAAATAATTTATTTTAATGATACAAAGAGATGCTTGCTCCTAGTTAACTGAGCACTTCCGGTAGCCATTTTTTTTTTTTTTTTTTTTTGTCTTTTCAGCCGCAGGAAGTTGTCAAACATAAATGCCGATTGGCTAAGTGGATCCTTAAAGATTTTAATAATTAAGCACAAACGAGTTAGTATTTTATCCGTCAACCAACAACTGAACACTTTATCAACTTAAATGGAAAAAAGTTGCAATTGCAAGAGGCTAATTGGTGCATGTAGCCACGTGATGCTACATGCACCAATTGCAATGCTACATGCAGGTGAATGGCGCCTGCGTTACCCTGTCATGGTAAAACACTGCTCCTTAGAAACTTATAATTTTTCTGCAGCTTGACACCAGCTACAGCCTGTGAATGTGGACACTTTTGGACATTTTAGACTTTTTTGACTGACGCTACAGACCAAGGGAGGCTCATTCAGCAAGAATCGACAAAATGTAAGTACAACAACTTTTTTTTTTTTTTTTAATTTGCAGCACTGTGCTGTTTTTCCATGTGTCGACCGCCGTGTCACACTCCCTCTTGACTTTTTTTTGTCATTACTATTATTTACTTTACTTCTGCAGGATGGCCTGGTGAAATGCCTTCTCACCTGTTAAAGTGTTTTGTAGAGGTGTTCACTCATCTTTGGTCTTTGTTAAAAGGTTGTAGCTTGCGCTTCTGTTGAATTGCGTGGCCTTGTATCGACATTTTGGTGCATTTTTGTCTCAGGTAATGGATGTGAAGTAGTTGGCCATATTAGACAAAGCTGCACACTGAGGCTTTAATTAAGTAAAACTCTGTATCCACACTTCAACAGGCATTAGTTTCATCTTCATTTCCTCTAGGTCAGTGTTAATAGGCACAATAGTAATGCTGTTTGCTGCATGTGAGCCAAAGCTGGTTTTAACTCTCTTTAAGTAACTATGTGAATCCTAATCCTAACCCCAACCTTGCATCTGGACATCAAGAGCCCAATGGCTACTAAAAAAGGCTAAGTGGTTTACATCCTTTCTCAAAAAGCCCTTCAACACATGTAACCCTCAGTCCTCAAAGAAGCTGATCTAGGCCACACTCCTAAGCAACCAGCTCTGTGATATGCCATTGTGAATCGTGTCCCTTTTAAAAATGCATGTTAGCTCTTGGCTCTGTATCTTTAATGAGGTGTGTCTGAAATATTTGATAGCCTTGTGCTCATTTGAAAAACAAATACGTTTATTTCCATTAATATTTGATACGGAAATGAATATATGTAAAACACATACATTAATTAGTCTGTTTTGATCAATTGTCTCCGTCTAATGCAGACTGAATATTTCCGCACACTGATTCCCCACAGGCTACACTGGTGCATATCATCATTCTGTGGCGCTTCAGAGCAAAACCATTTAATTTTCAAAGTGGGATTTAGCATCTTTTAAGACCACGCACGCGACAAAATGATCAGTTTTCACTTAGTGGTGAGGCGTGTTCGTGAAATGGATGTTTGTCACATTAGAATGTGTTGCTTGAAGGAAGAGGAATGAAAAGGAATGTAACAGTCATGAACGTGGCACTGCAGATAGGAACTGTGACAACTGAGAGCTGTTTTTTTTTTTTTTTTTTTTAACCAGAGGCACAGAAACGGCGGTGAAGCATCAGTCGAGGTCACTGAAGTCAGGGAATCGGGGACCAGCGGGGAGTTTATACTCTACAATTAAAAACTAACACATGCTGGGGATGGTGTCAGCCAATTGTAGCCTCTGTGCATTTAAATTTGACAATTTTTTGGTCATCAAATACTAACAGGATTCAGAATAGCATAATACAAATCACAGTGGGAGTTTTGACTGACTCGTTTTAGTAGAACATGGGCTGTGAACATGTAGGAACATGTGTTGAGAGAATCGTCAGTTTGCTCTCTTTCATTCATGTAAACTCGCACACACCTAACTCCCACAGCTTTCATTGTGTGTAGATATTTACTCTAACCACTTTCATTGCTCACTGTTAACGTCACCACCGTTGAACTTTCACATATATCTTTCTTCTTGTAGTCTGCTCTACGTCTATTTTAACTGTTAATCTAACTCATTTCAGTATCATTCAAAAAGTATCTCGACCGTTCCATCTTGACAAATCACCTTTTCTAGTTGCGTGTAATGATTGTCTATTATTCCATCGCAATCTATTGATTAATGGTCTGTATTGAATTGATGACTGAAAGAATGAATTAATCAATTTTTTTAATATATGCACACATCACCCTCGGCTTCTGCAGTAGATACAAAAAAGAGGTTTTGAGACGAAAAGGTGTAATATGTCTCCTCTCCACCAGATGGTGATAGAGATCTATATTAACAGCACAGTAATACGCGTAATGACCACTGGAGCGCAGTGCTAATACATCAATCCCTCAGTTGCCAATAGTGGGCTGCAGTGTTGAGAAGCGTGATGTATTCTCTCTGGCAGCACCTTGGACAGGGCCAATCTGGTGAGTCATTCTGCTACTGTATTCAGGATGTTTGGATTCAGCAGTGGACGCTGTGCAGTAATTAATAACCACATATTTACTGTTTGTCGATTAAGGAGAGGGGGAGAAACGGAGCATGTTTAACTTCTCTTTGCCTCAGTCTTATTTAACTCTGAAGGGAGAAAGCAACACAGGGGGAAAAAAAGTGTCTGATTGTTCAAAGATATGCTGTTTACAGGTTGACTTGGCAGCTGGAAGTATTTAATTTTTTACAAGTTGTACAAACTGCAAATTTCTTGCAAAAGCCTCGCCTAAGATGACAGCAAATTTAGTGTTGTTTGTTTATGTCAGAAATGTTGACACTGCTTTCAGATGTCTCGGCAGAATAACAGGGATGCTCATTGAAAAAGAGCTGAGGATGAGGGGGAAATTGCATATTTTAGCAGCTCCTCCTATGCTGTGCTGTGCCATGCCATAGAACAGCTTTATGCTGGTGAATCTTATTGTGCAGTGCTCCTTTCTTTCTGCCCTTGTCTCCATTGCAGGGAGCTCAGCAAGAGCTGATGAGTGTGAGTGGATGCTGAATGACAGGCCGAGACGCTGCCAGTCAATCAGCAGGGTTGTCTGGACTCTCTCCTTCACTCTCTGGGGGATAAGATACATGTCATCTTCCCATGAGACATCTCCTCCGTCCTACCTAGTCCTCCCCACGCTGCTCTGCTCACTCTGCTACTCTTCTCCTCTCCTCTCACCTGTTTGCTTATTAGCCCAGCTCTCACCTTAAACTCCAGCTGTTTCTTTCCATCTCTCCCCCTGCTTCTTCCAGCAGAATTGCTGCTCTGCAGTGCCTCACTGTTTCACCCTCTAACCCCGTCTATCTTTCATTTAGTTTCATTTCTGCCCCTCAAGCTCCGTCCGCACGTCCTGCCTTTTCCTCTTTCCCCGTTTCTTCCCCTTTTCCGTCAAAGCTGGCAAAATGCAAAAAAACTGAAGCACCGAGTAAACAACAGGTTTGGATTGCGGTTTTTGTTGCTGTTGCTGGCTGACCTTCTTACATTTGCCCCCTAAAAATGAAGTGGTTATCCACAGAGGAACACCACAATAGACCCAAAGCATTTTTCCTCTCTCCATGCACTCATCAGCAGCCATATCAGTAGCCCCAAAGCAGCCATGAAAGGCCAATCTATCCTGACACAGCATGCATTAAGTGGCCGCTTTAACAAGCACCACTACTAATTGGCTGTGTTTGAGCTCTCTATTCATTAGCAGTTAGGGTCATGCCATTCCAGTAGGCAGGTGTGGGCATGTCTTTTGTTTTTAATCCCTTGTCTTGTTCTCGTTGTTTAAGTTTAGCTCTGTCACTCTTCGTGACTAGCAGGAAGTCTTGTGCTACCTGGTGCGTCCTCTGTCGCAGCACTTATTTGATTAGCTTTGGAAACAACAGCTATGCGCGGAAAGTGTCATGTATTTTCCACGCGTACACAGGTATTAAATGTGCTGTCTAATTAGCAACTGTTATTTCTTTTCTACCTCTGGAAAAAAAAAAAGTGACAAACCAGATCTGACCTTTTGTAATAAGTACTGCAATACAGATGCAGCACGCATACAGTATAGGCCTAAGTATCTAAGAATGATGAATAGTAAGGCTGCAATTAAGTTATATTCATTAACTGTCAGATATTTTTGCGATCAGATATAACAATCAGAAAAAGGAAAAAGGTGTTACAACGATGGAGAAGATGTTATAATGTCTTTAAATGTCTGAGCAATGCTTTAAATCCTCCTAAATATTAATTTTACTAAAATTTATGATCAAGAAAATTGCACGTTAGAGAAGCTGGAACATCAAACGTGTGACATTTTTGCTTGAAAAACTTTTTGCTTGAAACAATTAATCCATTATCAAAAAAAAAAAAAAAAAAACGTTTGTCAGTTCATTAAATGATTGTTGTGGCTGTAGAATGTAAAATGAATGAAGAGAGGTGTCTTATTGTGGATTTTTGATTAATTTATTTTATGATTTATTTATCTACCCTTTCATACGCCAGACGAGATTTTTCCTCTGGTCAGACTCAATGAGGTAAATCAACACAATTAATTTAATGTATAAAAAAAAAAAAAATGTTAATGAATGCTCATGTTTGAAAATGCAAGATTTCCCATTGGTACATGCACGCACACACGCACACACACACTCTTTGAAGTACATCCAGGATTTAATGTTAATACTCGGTAAATACTCGGTTCCGGATAAGCGGGAGGAAACGAAACGAAAACTCGGTAAATATTCAAGTGTGGTTTCCGAGCTTAAATCCATTTGATTGCAACCATCACACTTCAACCAATGTTAAGCCTAATATGTATTAACTCTGCTCTCTTGTGGTATTCTGTGGTTTCTGTGAGAGATCACCTTTTCAGGGTCAGCTGTCAAAACACTCTCGGGAGACGGCGTCAGTATCCCTGGTGTAATCTGTTCTGGCAGACAGCTGATCCCTGCTGAGTGAAACGGCTGCCAAGGAATCCGGTCTGAATGCCAACCTTCCCCTCCAGTCTCTCGCTGACAAAGAGCGAGCCAAGTCCATCTCTGGGGTCAAACTGCTAATCAAAACAAAGGCATTAGTTATTCTTTTGCAGCTTACAACAAACGCTCCATCCTGCTGTCTTTTACATTCTTGCTTCACAAGAGCGCGTCTCCGGGACAGTTCTCCTCAATGAAGCACGTAATTTAGGTAATGTTAATCTCAGCATTGGTCAAATCATCGACTCAACAATCCTTTCTTTTCAGCGCTGCTCTTTTCCACTATTGACTTTTAGTACAGTGCTTCGCTCATTGACTACAGCCAGAGTGATATCTCAGGGAGTGGATGAGAGTGGGCTAGAGAGGTGATCTCACCATTATCCCTAAGCTACTCCTCTATTGTGGGCAGATCAAAGTGGTATTTATGCTAGCCCTCAGGAAATGTGCATGCCACATTGGTGTGGAGAAGGATACTCAAATGTAGTATCAAAGCTTCTCTATTAACGGATGAAAGGTTGTTGGCCTAAATCATCAGATGAAAGTTCTAAAGGGCTAATCAGGCCCTGAGCAATTTGAAATGTTATTGTTGCACATTATCAGCAGCATAAAGATGCTCTGTTTTTGACATTTTGGAATATGCATTTTTCTTCTTGCTGAGATTAAAAAAAAAAAAAAAGAAAAAGGCTACCAATTATGTCTGTAAACTCACCTGCAACTTACATATGCTAAATGATTAAACAGTCAAGCCGGTTAGTGTAACTTAGCTTAAATACCACTAAAGCTCAGTAAATGTGTTTATTCTATACAAAGATCAAGGTGTTATGATGCAGGGCAGTGTTTTGGCTTGAAACTGGGATGTGGGACTTTTACATAACACGTTAAAGTTTATAGCATTATAGTCTAAAGACAGAGAGGACAAACATGGGTTACCATTGTTGTGGTTTGTCTTGTTGGAGAGCACTAAGTTTGATTGGCATTTGTAGAATATTGCAGTAGGCTCTACATCCATTACACCCCTACCTAAATATTATTGTATTCAATCTGTGGCAGTTATTATCTAGCATCATTATGCAGTTACTCTCTTTACCAGAAGGGGGAGACAAACTCTCCACACTGCAGTTTTAACAGGGTTTTTCTGTAGCGCAATTTTTCTTCTTTGCTTCGTTGGTTGCCAGGCAACCAGCATCTGGCCAAGAAGTAGTGTACATGTTGATTATTTATGGGTTTTGTACTGTCGGTGCTGCTGCCAGCTGCTGTTTAATTAGCTTAGAACTTAGTGAAACAGCTATATCTTGTTTGTTTTATCTGTACCAGTCGTGGTTTTTACGAGGAGCCGTGTGCCTGCGCCTGTGACTATTAAAGAAAAAAAAAAAAAAAAAAAACTTCAGGAAATGTTTGCGCCAGGATGAGGAGTAGTCCTGCACATAAATCTGGTTTGCAGCAGGAAATATGCAAAAATATTTAGTGTTAATTGGTTTGGAACCAGATAAATTATTTCCTCCACTTTCAAGTCTTTATGCTAAGGTAGGCTAAGCAGCTGCTGGCTGTATGTGCAAGGGGGATCAGTTTTCTCACAAAAAGCTGGGCAAGAATGATGATAAACTTATTAGAGAGGTTAAGTTGCCAATGAAGGAATTAAACTATTGCTTTTCCTCAGGTACTTTTTATCTTTCGCTACACTGATGTTTTCAAAGTATCGAAGCAAAATCTAAATGGAGTCTCGACTGTATCCTGCGTACTTGGAGATACAAGTTGAGCTCATCGGCGTGTGAGATTGAGGTATTTCTGTTGCCCTGCAGGTTCTAGTCGTGCCTGTGATCATCAGTGACGTCTGCTTTCTCACAAGATAAAAGTGCAGGTGCTAATATTTTCATTAAGTGTCAGGCAACATGCATCTGTCTGAAAAAGGAAAAAAAAAGCCTTTAATCTCTGCAGAGCGAGTAGAATCTCATCCTTCGTTACATCGCACCTCCTCAAGACGTTTAGATGACAAACTGGTGAGCCTGTCAAGAAACACCTTTTTGTCTAATTCTGCAGAGAAATTCTTCGAAAGACCGTCAACATTCGACAAATTAAACATTGTGTAAGACTTCCGTGTGAAAATCATGTTTAATTATGAGAAGTTATGGATTCATGGTTGTGCAGTGAGATTTATTTTGATTTAAGTGTCTGAGGTGTACAACAGCAGGTACGTGTTAATTCCATACGTTTTTGTCTGCGTTAATATTCATTTCTCCCCCTTCTAGTGTTCAGTTTCCTGTCTGTTTGCATGTGTTAGGTTTTTCTTTATCCTGTCTGTGGGGGGAAAAAAGGCAAGAGATGGTGGCATTTGCTGATTGCTTATAGCGAACGCGCCACATGCAGCAGGGATTGCATACTTAATGCCGGAAGGCTGGAACTCCGATTGCAATCAGAGGGACTGAGCAAGGGGAAGGGCTGGTAGGAGGGAACAAATAATAATACATTCAGATTCAACAAGTGCAGTTGACAGAGGGCACCAGAGACAGGGAGAAGAGTTGGTGAATTGGATGCCAGCATAATTGACAGCTGATTCTATACAGCAGCACCTACGACCTTTTCTGCTTTGTTTTTCCCTCCCTGTTTGCCTCCCCGCACATATTCATAGTGATCTCCAAATATATGTATAATTCAGTCGTGTTTCTGCAGCAGAACCCGCATGGAGGCGTCGTACAGACCTGTTTAGTATTCCGAACCGTTACTCTGCTGGCACACAGGCAAACACCCATCACTGTCAGGATGTATAACAGGTTTGCCGCGGGTGCAGCTAATAAGAGCGGCCGGCGAGGAAATCACAGGTTGACGAGAGGTTGAGGAACCGCTGAACTTATCTTCATGAACTTGTCGTCATGCAAATGCGCCAGTGCACCATTCTGTTTCCCAGAGTGTGTCTGTGGCCAACCACCTTGACCGTAATATGTGCAGGCTGTGGTCGTCTGAAGTGGGAGGGCAAATCAGGGAAGGCCTGTGGAGCTGTGTGTGTGTATGTGTGTGCACCTTTTTCTTTAGGTGTCTCCAGTAGCCAGAGGATGAGGAGAGGGAGAGGTCTCTGGAAAGGTCTGCCTGGGCCATGGCCTCTTGTATCTAATCACTCTCTCTCCATGCTGCTTGTCCTTTGGAGGCCGTTGTCTCAATGCGAGTACAGACAAAGACAACATAAACACCTGGTGACAAGGTGTGTCTTCACCTTCAAACACACATGGAGAGGTGTGTATAGTTTGTGCTCTGTCATACAGAAAAGCAACAGGGCTGCAACTAACATTATTTTGATAATGGCTTCATGTTTTTTGATAAATCAGTTATCAATTGGAATTCTAGTACTTAACTCGATAAATAAAACTTTTTTTTTTTTGCACAGAAGTCATCTGAAACAACTCCCACATAATAACTTGTAGTATATTCACATCAAGTGAGGGGAAAAAAAAAGACATGGAAATAATCAGGTCTTTTGACACATTTGACACCAAGACAGTTTACTGTGAGTCTGTACAGAAGCTAGCTTTAAGTTAATAACTACTGATCTGAAATGCAGACAAGACGGACATTGGGTGATGCAGCTATGTGCTGAGAATAAACGGGAAAGTAATACACACATATTTCTCAAATTTCTGTTATGAATGAAAACACCACAACGTCATATTATACGCTAATGTGTCTGTGACCATTTCCAGCAGATTTGTGTCTGTTTTGACAGACAACCACACAGTTTCTGGCCACTTTAAAAACTAAATGAACGTACAGAAATTCCTTCTGTTCTGTGAAGGTTTCAATGTAAAGCAGCAGCCAATGTAATGTAAGCAGCCGCAGCGTTGGTTGTCCTCGCCCACATTAAAAAAAACCTTACTGTACTTCTGTGTATTCTGTGTATAATAATGTAGACCCAACTGATTGATTGAATCTATTGGTTGCTGCAACCCTAAATACAAGCTGTGGATTTTTTCTTTTTTTCCCACAGTCTTTCCTTCTTACCTACCTTTGCAGCATTACTAATTATCACTGCAGTGAATTAATTCTCCATTCTGTGTACCTGTCTGTCTTCCTTAGGCTGCAGTCTCTCCACTTGTCCTGTCACTGTAATAGTCAATGGATTAATCTTAAGTGACAGGGTTCAGAGCCTTGTACCCTGAAACGCCCTCTGCAGAACCTTCACTAAGGGCTGGTGCAGTGTGGATGTTGATTTGATCGGGGCTCTGACAACTATAATTATCTACTGACACCTTGTCTTACAGTGTCTTTAAGTGATGCACTTCCAGCTCAGAATATGATGTTTTTCCAAAGAGATTCAGTATTGTGGAGGGTATGGGTGTTACGAGACATTGTGCAAAAGGGCGCTCTTCGCTTCATCAAGCTGTGTGGAAGTCCAATCCAATATAAGTTAGGGATCACAGAAACACAAAAGCGCCTTTCTGCTCACAACACTACCGCTGCCTCCCCAAGCGCCGCAGTTAATAAATATCTGAGACAATCTCCACCTTCCATCCTTATATCAGGCAGACTCTAAATCCAGTCTGGGTTGCATTCACTGCTATCTGATCCCTGCTGTCACATTCCATGCAACACACACTCAGTCACATCTACACACACTCATCTCAGTGCCAACACAGTACCTATCCAGCTTGCATGGTCGCCTCTGTATTTTTCATACTGCATCACGTACCGGTGTGAGATATGGTCCCTGATTTCATTTATGTAGAGCGATGCTGGTTCCCTTATCTGTGCTGAGAGTAAAAAAGCTGTGGATCAAAATTGTTAATGTGTCAGTTCCAAAACTGATTGAGTGTTTACATGCTGCAGAGGGATACAGTTCGGCATAGAAAGCAGGGAAGTTCAGAGAAATGAACGTGCTCTTTGGGTTTTACAGGCCGAACTGGAATTTGATACAAGATCTTGATTCGATCTGAATCGGCACCTTCTGGGTTTGATTTCTTGACATAAAACTAAGATTATGAGATTTAATCTGTCATTGGTTTTCACATATGCCAACATTACTTTCCCCTTTACCAACTGCCTTCTCAGTCTGCTGACTGATGAGTTTGATGAGCGTGTTTCTAAATGTGTGATAAAAATAAAGTGCTGAGTTAAAGGGCAGAATCTCACTGCTTTGAATTCAGTGAATATTTTCAATTTGGTGTCGGCTCTGAAAGTTTAATTTTACAACGTGTGATTTAGGTTCCAGAATCCCCGCGAGACGTGAAAATTTGCAGTAGTAACCATATATTTATTTTATTTTTTTAAGCCTTTATAAACCCTCCACACACACTTTTCATTTTTTATTTTACCGCTAAAAATCTAAATCTAAAATCTAAAAATTCAAATACCTGATATGGCGGGGATCACTGTGTATATTAAACTCTCTAAGATCACAAACATTGCATTCTGTTTGTGAAGCTCCTCTTAAAGATTCTAAAGGAAACAAAAATGAATGATAAAATCCTTTTCTTTGATGACACTTGTGGCCACTACATGAACTGCAGTTAATTGCAAATGCTTGCTCTCTTTAATTAACCACACCATTGAGCTTTCTAAAGTTACACTGTTGTTATAATTTGACTAATTTCACTATGCTGCATTTAACGTTTCAGTGCTGAAAGTGTAAATAGCTCTTTACGCTTTACTGATATAGTAATAAATCTCATATATTGTTAGCTGGGCAGCTGTTAGCTACATTGCTGTCACTCTGAAGTGAAATGTAACTGTCAGATTCTATGGGATTGTAAGTGTTTTACATAAAATAAAATATCTTATAAACATCTTATAGGCTGTTAAAGGTGACCAAGAAAGTTAGAGTTGGCCCATATATTTCAGATATGTTATAGTTGGTTCATACAAATTATACCTTTTAACTTCTGTGCTTTTTCCACATAGATGCACAATGAAAACTATAGTTCACAACCAGCCCTAAACCAGGCAGGTGACGGCTTTTTCATGTTCTCTTCTACCCACTTTATACTTCCCCTGATTAAAGTTATGTCCAGCTCTAACAGGTTCACAGGGACAATAGATATTTGGCTGTAGCCTGGAGTAAGAGCCTGCTTTTATTATCTCAGGTCCTTAGACCGCTGCAAGTCATACAAAAATAAAATGGGATTGAAAGATAGATAGAAAGCAATCAGTGGAAACTTTTCAATCAAAATACCTCATGAGCCGTTTCTGCTATCTTTTTTTTATGAAATCATTATTTATTTCTATCTGTTATTAAATGCTGCGCTGCTGTGGGCTTTGTGCTCGGTAATTGAATCTGAAGGCCTGGTCCAGATGGAAACTTTGTATTCTGTGGAACAACAAGCGGAGCTGTCGGCTCGCGGAGATAGCAAGAAAGAAAGCGCAGACATCTAGCCAACTCTACAAGCATCACTAATCATCGCACAAGCTTTACTGATTCTCTTCAAAAGCAGCAGAAACATGTAAGGATTTTTAAGTTGGCTGTACTCGAGGCGTTACGCTGTGAGATATGTAAGCATCAATATCAATGCCCAAATATAGACCGTTGGCGCGTATACCTGCACTAAATCAATCAGCAACTGAAATATCAACTGAAATATCAGTTCCAGACTGAGTTCATGCATCATGCTGTGAATATAAACATCTAGGCATGTGTCTATCCATCAGGATCAGCAGCAAGCGCACAACCAAATCAGAATCTTACAGTGATGTACAGTGAAATATGACAAACTGTCAGTGTGCATTTTGAACTAGAATTCCCTTTTACTTCACACAGACACTGCAAACACACTCTATGTTAGCTCAACTTAAATGGCCTCTCGATGCCGCTTCTTGATTTCTTGGCATAATAAACTCGGCTACATTTGCACTAGTTGTCGTTCTTGTTCTGTTCCCACATAGCCAGCCCATCCATCCCCTAAAGTTAAAGCCGACCATATAATAATGACTCTGAATACCAGATCTGGACTTTTCACATTTGAAATTATTCCATAATTTCTAACTAATGCGTGACTAATAGCTTTCTTGCTCTTTCCGTCTTGGAGCCTATCTCATCCCCCTCCTCTTCCTCCCTCGCTTGGCTCTCGGTTTCTAATAGCTTTCTTTCACTGCTTCTTTCCTGCGGTTTGTTATGAAATGTATTCAAAAAAAAAAGAAGAAAAAAAACACACACATCGGGACAGTGAAGGATATATATATATATATATATAAAAAGCTGCCACTTTGCCAAAGGAAGTTTTAATTGGGGCCCAGGGGAAAAAGAGCGCCCTCCTGATTTTGTTAATTCTCTCTGCTCTTTAATGGAAGAGATGAGCAGCAATCTGATGCCCAATAGGGAAATGAGATTCTGTTGCATTAACGGGAATTCAAAAAAAGGATGCTGCTGTGCACATTCAGAAGATGCTGGCTTGTGTTTCTCTCTCCTCTCTCTCTAAATGATGTTGTACTTTTGGAATCAGCCACGTCGCTTAAGTGTCACTCATGCAGTCAGACGGACTTGGATGAGGCTACTTGTTTAAAAATATGTTGTGTATGTAAATAAAAATGGAGAGACATGGCTGGATTACGCTCAAGTTGCAGCTCTAATCCATCTGTCTCCCCTCTGCATCATTTTTAAAGCTGTTGTTTCACCACCTCACCCTCTGTTGCGTTCTTTTCTCCTCCCTTCGTCTCTTTCACAAAGTTCATTCACACAAGCACGGGGCCGTATTGAGTTTCTGTCCACGCGCAGCCACAAACTGCCAGCAACGCTCGGCCTAAACTCTAAAGAAATGTCTATCAAATGCAGGGCCAACGGGAGGAGCAGCGCATAACAACAATGGTGGCGGGACTGACCCCTTGACAGACTGACATCACAAAGAGTAATTGCCTGTCATGTGCCGCACTCTCTCACATTTCACATAAAAGCCGCCTCTGTTATTCATTTAAAGTTAAGCCAGGGTGGCCAAGGTCGCCACACTCGTTCGGTAAAGAGAGGGATAATTGAACACCACACCTTCCTCTCTGGACCGCCACGGGATGGAATGACAGCAGTGTCAAGAATGACTGCAGGTTGTGAGAAGAGGCATTTGAATTTGAATACAGCTCATGAAGATGTGTTGGTGTGATTGGAGTGTTTACACAGTTGTGCGTAGGCTCTGGGTGACTTTTATTTATTTATTTTTTTTCTCGTCGTTTTTTTTTTTTTTTTTTCCCTTTTAACTCACTCTCTCTCAGTCTCTCATCTTCCTCTTCTTTCCATTCGACGGGGAAATGGAGAAAAACCAAAACAAGTAGGGGGATTTTAAACCTGCTCCTCTCAGAGCTCCGGCGAATTTACAATCTCACATGGGAGGGAGTCCTCGAACGTGGTTTTGTTAAAATGCGGCATTTCTTCAAGATAAGATGTATAAACCATACATATTATCCATTAAAATAAAAGTATTTGACATACAGTTTATCATATATCCATAGCTGCATAATAACTTGCTGTAAGTATCTTAAGACTCGGCTTAAAAATTAAGCTGTTAAGTAATATACTGTCTGTAATTTCATTTTCTGAAATGATAAATCATACCTTTAAGCTATTCGTGAATAGAAGTCTCAAATGGGAGTGTTTTATTGAAGTCAGCGCTCCTGAAAAATGTCATTGACCATCATTAGGTTTTCACCTTCAGCGGCTCGATACCTCATGTTTCAATGATACCGTGGACTAAATTATATTAAATGACAAAAGACATTGATCTCTTACATAACGTTTACAGGTCAGCCTGGCGATTTAAGAAGCCTTACTGGATTTAAAATAGGCTTTATGCTTGCTCTCTGTCCGTAGGGGCCAGGCGGAGTTCACACAAGATGCATTTTGTCTCTGGGACTCAGAAGTGTGGGAATCAATACATAATAGTATATTTAATGTACATGATGGAAGAAAAAAGCCTAAACTTGGAGGATAAAAACAATGAATTGTCTTAGGTTTACTCACCTAAAGTGGAATTGAAATGGACTTTGAATGTTTCCACCAGTCTCTACCATTTGACTTCATTTACATCTGATGTTAACAGGGGAGCTGTGTCAGGATCCTGGTTGGAGGTAAAAAAAAAAAAATGAAGTAATAAAAAATTTAAATTCGCACTGTGAGAAAAATCTGCCCATCAAGCTGGACGATCACCTGACTCTGCCTCTTTTGTGCCAATTCAAGCCGTCTGGCAAAAGTTACCAGTCATAGCTGTGGAGAATAAATGTTTTCTTGCACAAAGTAATTTTAAAATGAATTTGCATATTAAGATCCAATTGCAGTCCGATCAGAATCGAGACAGTGTTAACGTTTTGCTCATAGAGTTCAAGAATCTGATGGAGGGCAATGGTCTTCTTGCCCAAAGCGTCACTTGTTTATGGAAATGACAGCCATGCATCATCATTAATATGGTAATGACACATTAATGTCGAAATCTTCTCTAATGTTGCAGCCTTTTATTTTCCTCGTGTTTATTTTGCACCGTGATGATGAACAGGAAGCAGAGACGGGCAGAACGGGAGTCAGGGGCTAGAATGTAGAGAGCAACGGTTGCAGAGTTGATGTGATAAAAGATTCATAGTGCGGCAGAACCCAGGTCAGCTGGGGCCTCTGCAGCCTCTTCTATATCACCAGCAGCTTATCCAGCTCTCCATGAAGAGGCAGGGGATTTGTCTATATACGTATGAAGAACACGAACAGACAGGAACAGAAATATTGACAGAAAGATAGAAAGAGATTGTCTAATGAGAATCAGTTTACGCCCGCAGCTATCGTCTGATTACTTGCTCATTTCAGTCATAATTTTAACTTGAAACAAGCCTGATGTGTTTTTGCATCGGCTTCAAAAACGTTGATGTTTGAAAATCCAAATTATGTATCAACTGGTGTGTGAACTATAAATGCCCATGTATGAACATCTTGTACAGACCTCTCTCTGTGTGTGTTCTATTGGAAATGCCAAAAGTTGCACATGGGTTTATTTAGATAAGAGCATGTGGCAACACTCCCCACCTTTAGCCCATAAAGCAGTCTGTCTGACAGTGCCAATGAATATGTTACTGAGTCTGTGAGATTAAGAGGGACAGGCAGTGCGTTCCATATCAAATCAGGTGGAGGCCATTTCCACCTCTGCCATACATTTATCATCCCATGTCAGGAGTTTCTTTTTTTCACTCTCTCCCTCTCTCTCGCTCTGTCTCTCTCTTTCTCTACCTTCATCGTACTCGCCCGCTCCCTCACACTGTCAAAACAACACCTTTGGCATCTATTGGATTTCACATATATTACATCTTTCTTCACTTTCCAGAGAGAAGCAGAGAATTAGAGTCGGGAGCGAAAATGACTGATCTCGTGATGAGTTAGATGTGATTTATAATAAGGTGTTACAGTGCAAAGTGCAAAAAAAGAAGTTTCATTATTCGAATTTTTTATATATTTTTTTTTTTTCCTCCCCTTCCCCAGGGATTCCATAATGATGATGTATCACCGGCATAACCTCCCTGCTCTGATTTGACGTTGGCGCAAGCAACCGTATTAAATTTTGTTTTCAGGTTCTCTTCCTGGTGGTAGATATCGGAGAAAATGTACTTTACCGTGGATTCGCCGAGGTGTTATTTTTAGGGCGACAAAGACTTGATGGCATGCAGGGGGAAATGTCATAGGATTTTTTTTGTGTGTGTTGCTGTTTTCCAGCAGGAAGAATACAACGTCAGGCTCCTCACACTGCTCCAGAGCATGAGGGGGAGTTAAAGTTTGACATATTTTGATTAGAAGGAGATGGAATACTGCTGACACTTTGTGAAAACGTGTATCAAAAATGTTTCAAAATGTGCCTGGAGTTTTTCTTTTCTATCTTTTTCTCTTTTATTTTTTTTTTTTTATCATCTCTTTCTGCTGTGGAGAGCTGAGTGGTTGTTCATATACACAGTGCCAGAAATAGTCTTTATGGTAAATCAACACTTTCTTTAAAGTGTGTTGCAGAAAAAAAAGTTAAGTTCGTGTGTTTGTTTACTTGAATTTATTTGTGTCCCTGCGAGCATGTGCATATTGCATCTCCGGCCATGATCAAATATCCATAATGCCGCTGCTGTGCCGTCACTTTTGATCATATTAAGAGCTTCTAAAGTTGCCCGAAGCCTTGTGTATTTTCACCGTCACCCTGGTTCGTTTGTCGCTTGCTCCTACTCATTGTCTCAGTCTTCATTATTTTGAAAACACTAAGCATTTCTCAGTGGATGTGACATTGCTCATGTTATTCCAATTTTGTATTTGTTGGAGAGAGAGAGTGACGGTGACGTGGGGCAGAGAGGAGAACTTGGTGCGTCTTGTTGTGTCTCGTGGAGGACGGGAACGATTTAATGTTCAGAATGAGGTGTACGGGAAGGGAGAACATGGACACGCAGCGAGACAGCGTTTAATCATCCCTGCTCCATTGGCTGTATATAGTTCTGGTACAGGCTTTTAAAAGGATTGCTTGCTTGCTGTAGACACCAGACAGCTAGACAGCCAAATGAAAGAGTATATGAATTGTTAGAGATTCACAAGACAGTGTTATTGGAATGAAGCTGTGGCCAGTTCACTGAGGGAAATGTACTGAACTGTGCTGCAGAGAGACACGACATTCACAGGTTCAGACATACAGCTTGTGTAATCGTCGCTGTATATTTTTGTATCTTGTTTATATTGAGTGGTATTTTGAAACTGGACCTGTGGCCTTTTACATTTGAAAAGGGAAACACAAGGAAACATATTATATATAGGAAACATTTATATATAGTGAATAAGGTCTATCACAGCTTTCCACAGCTGTAGGTAATGTATTTAAATGGCTCGTTTTGTTTTCCAGCCAACTGTCCAACACCGAAAAGCAATCAACATGTACGCTGTACCTTGGGCAAATGCTGGTTGCCTAGAAACCAGAGAAGCAAAGAAGCAAAAACATTTCCAGCACCTACGCCTGCATGAACACTTAATTGTTGCACTGGATTTTTCTACCTTGATTTATATACACATGTGCACATGATATATAAATGAGACCCAGACCATTTTTTTTTTACAGTCATAGTGCTGAGATAAGTTAATCTGCAGCTGTATGTAACTTGACTAAGAGGCGTAAGAGCGACACCAGTTGCAACATCCATCTGTTATCTGTACCTTTGTTTCCCTTTGAGGCTCGCAAACGCATTCACCAAATGTGGAATTTCTACTAAATGATTTATAGCAGCGTCTCCCAACCTTTTTCTTTCATTGTGAATAAATTGGCCGCTGGTTTTCTTCATTAATTTATATATTATCTGGCCCAAAAAATGTCAAGGAAAAAAAAAAAAAAAAAAAAAAAAGTAGTGTGTTATTTCCTAATTCCCAAAAATGTTAGTTCCAAACAAACAAGTCCTCCTAATTGTGATGCTGAACCAGCGAGTGTTTGCTTGAAAAAGCTCTTAAAAGATTAATTAACAGAATAGTTTCAAATTAATTTTCTGTGAGTAAGCTAATCGGCTAATTGATAAATTGTTTAAACTCTTCAACGATTATCATTCAATGATAAAAAATTGTTAATTGTCTGCTAATGTCGTTAATGTCTGCTTTAAAACTATGCTCCTTTTGAAATGTTTATTTTTGTCTGTCAGGACTGAGTTTGTGCTTGTGAGTTGTGAATTTTAAAAAGTGCTCCTTTCACGGGAGGAAGAATCAAGAACAGAGCTATGAATCTTGTCTCGGGTCCTGCGAGAGGAGAAATGTGCGCGTACATAAATATAAATGTGCGTGCCTATGATTTCCTGTAATACTTGATCTGCGTTGTCTGTAAACAGCAGCCTTTTGGGGAGCATGTGAACAAACACACGTTCACATCAACAAGTTGTAATCAAATACATACAATATGTGAGCAGTGTTTTTGCTGTATTTGCTCTACTGTTGATATATAAAAAAATGTTATTATAGATAACTTTGATGGTGAATGGAGAACAACTGCAGCATGTTTCCTTGGTAATATAAACACACACACACTCTCCTCTAGATGTGTCTATGGTAATTACTCTTCATGAGACAGGAAAAAAAAAAAAAACACTTTGATATTGATTACTCTCATATTTCATTTTCATCTTATGAGCCATCTCTAGAGGCAGAGAGTAAAATATGCCGGCAGATGAGCAGTGTGTTCTGAGCAGAATGTTTTTTTCCCAGAGGGCTTTGAGGTAATACATCCCTGCTGCAATGATTAGCGGAAAGGACCGGGGCCTTATGGCAGTGTTCACACATGGCGACACACAAAGTTTGACAATCACGCACGACTATGAAAACGTATTCTGAGGACGCTACAGACGAGAGCGCCCGTCGTCTACATCCCTGCAGCGTCGCCTCCTTTGGGAATCAGAAGAAATAGTGTTATATGCGATTCAGTGACATGTTATTATTGGATCTGTTGTCTCGTGTTGTCATCGCACAGTTGATTGTTCTGTCTGGGTCAATTAGGCAAAGTAATTCCTTTTGTGAACAATATTGCACATGTATATTTAAATATCCTTGGGCAAGATACTGAACCCCATATTGAATTCATGATGTAGCATCTGTGTGTGTGTGTGTGTGTGTTAGTGCATGTGTGAAATGGTGAATTTGACCTGCAGTGTAAAATGGCTGTTGAGTTTAGATTATTTTGAGAAACTTTTTAAGATTTTTGAAGTTTTTAAGGTCAAGAATGAATCTTGATATATATATATTTATATATTACTGACCCATTTTGTTAATCACAAATAGTTCTCCACATGACTCGTCCTCTAGCGGGAACAGTTACACAACTTTTCTACAATCCAATCTTAAATCAACTTTGTTTATCCTGGTTGTGGCTGTGATGCACCAGCTGGATTCATCGATTCCACTGGGAGTGATTGCGGTCAATCTAGACAAGACTTGTAATTGCACCAGACACACTGCAGCAGGTTTCAGATGTGTCCCAGAAGCAGATCTTTGCTCTGCCTTACGGAAGAAATACACACAAATAGTCTGTTTTTTGACGGAAATTATGTCGAGCTACGGAGAGCAGATCGAGTCATGCAGGAAGTTATACACAGGAATGTTATAGAGCTGTCAGTTTCAAAATAAAACGCGCTGTCTAGACTCTTTATCATATATTACATCACCACATCAATGCCGTGGACTGTGGCACCATGCCATAAATCAATACTTCTAATCCATGTTGTTCATAACTGGACTTAACTTTGTTTGTAGGCAACACAGCAAAGTGGGAAATAACAACAGTGCACACATTTTAACCAAAGAAAACCACCGATATACATGTTTAAATGTAGTAGAAGCACAAAAGTCAAGGATAAATAATCACAGTAGCAAGTGAAGCTCAACTTCAGAGGACGGAACAAAACACACTAATACTAAAAGAAACAGCGGTCAAATAGCTTCTTATAATAATAGGAGTTAGGTTTCAAATAGTTTGATTAGATATGAATGAAAGAACCTGCTCTAACCTGCTCTTTTATAGAAAAAAAATGTATCTAAGTTTCATTGGCAGAAAAAGAAAACACTAATATAAAACAACACTTTCTTCAAATTGGATTTGGACTTAGGACGACTGGGTGTAAAATCCATTGGCAGGGATTAGTGGGATGTTTGATCTTCCAACCGAAACCTCTGCAGTATAACCAACACAAGTGACCTTTACCACAAGTACTTCTTATTAGTTAGAAGTGGGGTTTAAAACATTTACACTGAATGACATTCTGGAAATGTCATGTCACTCAAGATTTCCAAGGGTTTAGGCTATAGATAGATATCTCCTAAGATCACAGTCATACACTTTATTTAGACAGAATGCTTCAAAATATTGTTTCATAGGTCATGAAACTTTTAACAATAGATTTAACAACTGAATTGGTTCTTAAATCTACATTTGACTATAATGAAACTTATCTTTTGGTCTTAATCGAGGGTCGTCTTAAATCTCTAACATTGACCAAATCAGTAATGGGCTGTACCTCAACAGGAAGAAAGATTAGACAAGGTTTGAAAGCTGAGGGGTTTTACTGTTCTGCAAAATGAGACCAGAACCTTCACACCTCTCCGAGGCGACCACAGTAATGGAAGCAATGAGAACAATAATCACACTTCATGAAAACGAGCGTACGCGGGAATTGAGATTGGGTTTGGAGTTGGGTATCGAATCAACTCGACTTGATTTCCAGTTTGATTGGATTAGGGACATTTCACTCACGCTGACAGTTTTAGTTGGATATGAAAGAGATTCTCACAGATCTAATGCTTAAAATTGTATAAGGAACCCTCTAAACGGAAAATATTAGTTCATATTACGATTTAAAGCCATTAGACCAATATAGTTTTTGTTCAGTGTGACTAATGTTGGGTCAAAAACCCTGAATTGTTCAACAAATTCAATGTTACTCATGTAAACGTCGTGGATCGTAAAACAAAAACCTCAACATGCAACCGGTGTAAATAAGACGTACTTTAACAACACTATATACAGTACCTCAGGAAAATTGTCTAACACAGTGTTGTGCTGTGAATATTTTTTTTTATCCAGTTCTTTGCTGTCTTCATTTACTAAACGATCAGTTTTGGTGCTGGAGGTGCTGATCTGCTCAAACAAGGTGTAGGTACGATGTCTAAAGAGGTGTTTGACAGCACTTGGCTGCTTTCTACTTGGTATTCATAACGGTGTAACTGATCCTTAAATTAATGCTATTACATGTAACTTAAGGCCATGTATACTCTTACGATTATTCTCTCTCTCTCTACCATTTTCTCATAGCTCATCAAAAGTGACACGGACTCCACTGACCTGGAAATATAATGTTGCCTTAAATCACTGCAACCATAAAATTAGCATTCTCAGACCTGTCTGCGGTAAGAGCACTAAAACATCCAGAGTTGACCAGATCTGGCCTCGTGTGGCTGTGCTCAGGCACCTCTGTGCTTTTAGACAAATTCAGACATCAGAATACGAAGTTGACATTAAGGGGCAGTCTGACTGACCTTGGAGGTGTAAACTCCACCCACTCCCCCTTACAAGAAGCCAACAAAAAGTGTTATTTATGTGTCTGCATTTTGTCTCGATCTGAGATTCTCCTCTGTATTTTTATTTACAGACGCAGTTTTCCTCCTCAACTCCTCTCAGTTTAATCGTGCGGCGTCTCTTAGCTCTTCCTCACAGATGAAACACAGGTCGACAACTTGTTATGTTAAGTGCAATAAAAGCTTCTCAGCAAGGGTTTATAAAGTCGTACAGAGATGAACCAGTGTCGGCCATAAATGTCTAAAATTCAGGCCAAAACACCAGCATTTTTTAAACGAACACAGTAGGTTGACAGTCAGCAAGGATCATCCTCTGGAAACCATGAAACATTTTGCAGCAAATTATTAAAAGGAATTATTAAATTATGAAATTTTGTAAGTACAAATTTGACCTACATGATCTCCTTAAATAAAAATCCAGAAAATCATCAAAGTCATTAATAATCATCCTGTGGCACCATGAAGCCCAAAGTTTCACACCGATCCATCCAACAGCTGATATTTCAGTCTAGACACAAAAGAAAGAACAAGTGACGGACACATCGGTGGACAGACAGACCTTGCTGCCCCATTCACCATCACTCGCTGGCTAGACTAAAAAAAAAAAAAAAAAAATTTGATTCATTTCTTGGAACAGACTCCAAAAAGAACAACTCACCAAAAAGTGTCAGACTGCCCAGAACCGCATCAGATGAGATGAATCATCCTGATTTTAGTGTTTTTTTTTTTTCTCTTTTTGAACAAAGCCCCAGATACAAAATGGCACGCGGCAGTGATTGAAGCATTTGGCTGCACACTTATAAAAACCCATGTTTTTCAATGAGACACTTGTAATCAAATGAGTTCCATGATTATTCCGCCACAAAACAACCAGGGAAGATAAGACCATGTGTCTAATTTACAGAGTGGCTGCTCTCTCTCTCTCTCTCTCTCTCTCTCTCTCTCCTTCCTGTTCATCCCTATCCATCTTATTCTTCCTCCAATATTATTTCTCATTTTGCCTCAAAAATTAGCATATCCTAATGTATCTGACTGATGTCAGACTCACGTTTCTCTTTCCTGTCCATCTCTTTGTCATCTCTCTGCCCCCGACTGTCTCTCTCTGTCCTCTCTCTCTCTCTCTCTCTCTCTGCTTATCTCTCCTTCCATTCATCATTAATTCATGCGATGCAGCGCAGCAGTGCCTCAGTGAGTGATACACTTCAACCATAACAAACAAGCCCAAATATCTGCACTCAGCAGGAATGATCTGCATCGGCGATGACTGAGGAGGAGGAAGTGAGCTGGGGATAAAAATGTGTGTGTGTGTTTTTTTTTTCGGTTCTGAACGTCCAAAACAGCTTTCATCAGAAGATTAAATATTTAGATTATGCCACAGTCTTTCGTCATATTATTGCACTTTTCTGGAGCTATAAGCCCAAGAGACTGTTTTCGGAATAAGTTTTAGTAAAAGGATTGAAAGGTTTAGAATTTGTTGGTTACATACAAACCCAACAAACTTAAGCTCATTAAGAGTGTCTTGCATCTAAAAACTATAATTTTATTAATATCGATGAGTATTTAATTAATATTAAGGAAAACATTATTAATTCAAATGTAAAGCTCGCTGATAACTTCTGGTGTTTCTTTTTAATTAACATATTTTTTTTATTTACATGAAGCTTATATTCTGCTCAGTTTTTGTCATTGCAACCAACACTCAACCTTTCATTTCTCCAGTTAAGAACACACACACACGGACACACACACAGACACTGTGTATTAACATCATTAGAGTATATTGAAACTCTGCATAATCACCCAATTGTCGATTAGTAAATCATGTAAAATTACGGCTCCAGTAGGAAAAAAAAAACCCTAATTCAAGTCTATTTTCTGATAAGCGCCTCATCTGCTTATCACGCCCCTCTCCCAGACACAAAACTCTAATTTTGAGTTTGTCCGCAGCCACGTTGAAAGTTGAATTTGACAGGAGCAGCCTGAGTACTCATTGTGTTCAGACGCAGGCTTGTCCTTGAAGTTGTGCAGCCTTCCAGGACATTGAGCAGATTTCATCCCCCAGATGAGAGCACTGCCTCTGAGCACTTTCTGCTGGCTCATGTCCGCCATGCCCACCCCACCCTCACCACCTCCTTCATCTGTGGATGGAACAATTCTGGCAGGCTGTTTGTCAAAAGGCCACAATATTGAGTGTGCCTATAGGAATGTGTCCCCCTTCCTCAAAATGGGTACCTCGTCATTTCTGTCAAGACTCCTCTGCTCATAGATTAGTCGTCACGTCTGTGATTGCATTTGCATGTTCCCGCTTTCTCTCTTCCTGTCTTCAAGTCAAAGTGCTGTATGTCATTCTTTACACAGAGAGCTCCTTGTTCTGTTTGAGGAATCGGTGAAAACAATTTCTTCTTCAAATGGCATGGAAGAGAAAAAACAAACAAACAAAAACAAAAACAAAACAAAACAAAAAAAAAATAACATCATGTGAAGGCTCATAGACTCATGCTTCCCTGACTTACCGTCTACAGCCACCCGAGATATAACAAATCCTGCTGCCCGCATCCATTAATATTGCATGGCATTTTTTATAACATTACCCCACCTCAGCACAGGCTCATGCTCCAGATAATACAGAGGCCAGCCTTTAGACTGGCCCTTACACTCACACAAACATTTATGTAGACACTGTAAGACCACAATCAAAAGGATTGTTTTTGGATGTGGCTTCACCTTTACATGGCTAAGTGGGTATCCCTCCTTAACTCCACCGCAAATTGTTTCAATGTATTTTAATGTCATGTGTGTATGGTAAATATGGATCTACCAGCAGCAGAAATTTACTTAACCGACTTAACGTGCAATGTACAGCATATACAAATATATTACAATATAGCTGCTTCCTCTGACCATTTTTCGGTTCAACAACACAGACTCCTCCTCTACTCAAGGTTACTGAGCTCACACGGTTTTGATGGTAATCTCAATAATGTAGCACCGTGTGCTTTGAGCTCCTACTGTCTCCGCATGCATACACCTGCATGAGTTTGAGCAAGAAAAAAAAAAAAAAAAACACCCTTGTAAAGAGCCCACACAGTGGACATCTCCTTTCCTTTTAACCTACTGATAAAATCTGAACGATTGCCTCCATATCTTGTGAAGCCTTGAGCGTGTGAGGTATATTTTGTTTATGAAGTATCATCAAACATGACTTGCAGGCTTGAGAAGAGAAGAAAAAAGCATGTTGAAGTAAGGGTGGGTGGCTTGTTAAAGGAAAAAAATAACTTTTAACTGCTCTAACTCAGTTAAGTTTAAATGTAGCAATTTCAAACATATGCAAATGAGTCCAATCAGTTGCATAATGTGTGAGTCCCTGCAGTGCCACCAGCACGCACATCAGAGATTTCCCAGTGAGGAATTCAACCTCCACAAACTGGACGACCCTACATGATTAATATGCTCACTGCTCTCAAGGTTTGTGTCAGAACTTTGTTACAAACTTCATCTGAGATTCTGCTGCACCACTTTGGGAGCTGCTTTGGAATTTTGCAGCAACTTGAGCTTTATTTGCAGCCGAATATTTCAGCCTCGTATCCAGACTAACATATTTGAATATGTGGCCACACGCTTTTGTTTCTTTTTAGTTATCATTAGAGGTTTGGCGATTCATCGATGTCGGCCGATACATCGATGCTGTGATTAAAGATCCAATATTATTTATGTAAAGTGAAAATGTGGATCCATATCGTCATATTAAAAATCCTACCTCCTACCGCTCCTTCAAAAACATTCAAACAGTCCTAGTAGCCTAGTGCCATGTGGGTCATGTGGGCAAGTAGCCAAGAAATAGATGAGGACATTTAATCGCATCTCGGAAATGAATCAAAGGTGTGGAAGTGTTTGTGGATTTCAGAGAAAAGACGGGTCGATAGAAAAAACGCAGTACGAAGTAAAATACTCAGGAAACACGACTAACCTGGCTGGACACCTGAAGAAAAAGCACGGCATTGACCATGCTTGTGCCAAGCGATAACAATAGCGTTAATGTGTCAGATACCTGCTCACCACCTTTGACCAGTTTTTATTTTTCTACAAAAACTGAGCTACAACTCCAAAAGATCTCTGAGTATCACAGCTAGATCAACAACACAGTGTCTATTTTTACTCTTTTTATTAAAAAGAATAGATTGTCTTTTTAGATTTAGATATGTGGAAGAGCCCCAGAAATAAACTTGTCAGATCATATTTTAGTTGTTTTTTGTGTTGGATAGATATATGATATCTTCTGTCATTGATCACAGCCCCTGAATGAAATCAAAGTCGTATTCTGACAGACTTTGTGATAACAGCAAATATGGTATCGTTGTCCAGAGAATCAATGTAATATCATATTTTGATTAAACTTGTGATTTACATTCCTAGTGGCCACATATTTTTGTTTCTATCAATAGTTTTAATGTTGTTAGTCCTCTGTCTATACTCTGGTCTGATTTTATTATCTAAAGGGTTAAAACACTCAGTAACTCCAGACTCCAGTTAATTGTGCTTTAAGCACTAAGACGTACTTTAGAAAATATATAAAATTGGTTTTACTTGTGCTGAATGTGTTGAGTGGCTCTGTGGAGGTGTCAGCATTTTGCAGCCATTTCGAGCTAATGAAAATGACCTTGGGATTCACTCTGCAGTCCTTTAAGCTAATGAAGGATTGGCAGCTTTTCTCACCAAAACAGCCTTGAGGCCAAGTAGAGAACTTCATGTGAACTTTGTTTTAAATATTGCTAACCTCATCGTTAAATAAGTGCCGGTAAAGAAAGATGTGGGCTGACCCATTATCTTAAAAACATTTGTCCTCAGGTCCATTTAATGCTCTTAGGATCGTTAATGGGAACTTGCCATTGGAAATTGTGCCCTAACAACTCCATTAGTCTTCTTACACTTTTTTTGTTTGTTCCTAAACACACATATTTTTAGTTAGCAATTTGCTTAATCGCCCGTAAACAATCATTGTCCCGTCCCTTAGGAGGGTTGGACCGTGTGCAGTGTGTTTAAACAGTTATTGTTATGGCAAAGCTCCAAAAAGAAATGCTCAATTATCCAATCAACACTTTACCCCTCCTCCCCCCGTTTTGTTTTTAGCCTGTCTTTTTTATCCTTTTTCAAACAAACCCCCCCCCCCTCCCCAACACATCGTATTCAATGCTGCATTACACTTGCAAATAATCACATTATTGCCAAAGACACCCTCAGATGAACAGAGCATGTGTGCATGTCAATGACTTTGTGCATAAACAGTGTGTTATTATTTTAATGAAGATCTGTCAGCGTTGTCAGTGTCGCTAAAGTGTGTAAGTGTCTTTTTACGAACTGCCTTTAATTTGCCACAACAGTGCCATTGGGGCCAGTGACAGAATAATTGAATGAGAAAGAAATAATGAATTAATATAAATGCATTAAAAAAAAGCCTTCTGTGTAGAAAAAAAAAATTAACGGCTTGATTAGTCTGAACTAATTTGATTGAAGGGAAACTGTGGGTTGTGGCAATTAATATTCAATATTCAGTCAAACAACTTTTGGAGAATTAAGTTTTTTTTTTTTTTCTTTTTTCTTTTTTTTTTTTTTTTTTTTTGCAACTGTATGCAAAACCAACAACGCCCTTAATTATTCAGCCGTCACACAGCCGCAATGCTAATGAGCGACTAGCTAGGATAAATCTAATTTCTACTTTTATCATGGTGCCAATTTCAGCCAATGACAGAAGAGAAGAAATTATGTACAACAGCTGTGAGATGGTGGGCTTGAGTCATTAAAGACTTGTGACAACTAATTGGCCGCTAATTAAAGCGTACACGGCCATGTGAAGTGTAATAATGTACCACATTGAAGCTGTTGGCTTGTTTTTGCCACAAGCAGTTCACTGTCATCTTCCTGAATTTAGTTCGAAACGACTTTTGTTTAGTGACGTGGAGCGTTATGATGCTGGCACAAGCCATTACAAGATGGTAAATTGTGGCCATAAATGGATGCACATGGTCAGAGACGGCACTCAGACAGGCTGTGGCATCCAGTTTGTTAGTATTAAAGACAGGAAGTGTGTTAGGAAAACATTCCCCCACACCATTAAATCACCAGCAGCAGCAGCAGCAGCAGCAGCAGCAGCAGGCTTCAGATGTTGACGTAAGACAGGTTGGGTCCATGAATTCATCCTGTTGATTCCAAATTCTGACTCACCCATCTGTGTGCATCAACACAAGTAGTGGTTTTTTTTTTTTTTTTTTTTCTTCCCCTGCAGTTTTCCCCCCCAATTTTCAGCTGTCCAGTGTCGGAGAACCTGTGTCCACAGCAGTCTCAAATTTCTGCGCTTGGCTGACAAGAGAGGAATTTGTTCAGCGTGTTGTGCATGTTGAGATGGTTTTGCGCTCACCAAGGCTGTAAATAGTGGTTATCTGAGTTAACATAGCTTATCTGTCAACTCGAACAAGCCTGGCCATTCTCCTCTGACCTCGCTCATCAAGTGTCTCTCTTCATGGATGATTTTTTTTCTTTGTTTTGTTTTTCTTAAAAAGAAAGAAAGAAAGAAAGAAAGAAACCTGCTCATCTTGAATCTGTAAACTCCCAGCAGATCAGCAGTTGGAGTCACTGAGATCACATTTTTTCTTACTCTGATATTTGATATGAACAACAACTGAAGCTCCAGACCATTACTTATAAGGTTTTATGCTTTCTGCTACTGCAACGATTGGCTGATCGGATGAATATTTAAATTATAGTAATAATAAAATACTCGAGAAGCTTAGGTCAAGTCTCAAACTAACATTGCTATTCATCAGAGCCAATTAATAGGTAATAAGGTAATAATCCAGGTGCATATTCCATAAACTCATTGTCAAGTTACTCATCAAATTCACACTGGCGTACGTATTGTTGTTTTTATCCTTTCATTCAGCAGTGTAAAACAGGAAGACGTCCATTGTTTCCTGACCTTGAATTGACCGTTCCATGCTCTGGCTTCTGTTGTCAGTGCAGCAAAAAAATAAATAAATTCAACTTTCTTGGAACAATCCCAAAAAAAGGAAAAAGACGAATGGCCTCTCAGCTTGATGAGAGACACCGAAGTCTCTCGGTATCCGAAGAAGAGTTTGACCCGTCTGCCTGACCGTCGTGATCTTGACCGAGCTTGTCCTACAACTCGGGTCGATCGTTTCACACTGACAGTTGACTTGCATATTTCTTCGCCCACCGGTCATGTGTGAAGTGGTTATACGGCAGGGGAATAAAACCAGGAAACTTCTCAGCTCAGCATGAGTGTGACATTTGAATTGGTAGCTATAACAATATGGTAAAAGAAACAGCAAGGAAGAAAGGCGGTTTGATATTAAATATATGTGAAGTGTACTCTCTAGATGGGTTTCTGTGGCACTGGGTGTGTTTGGAGACCTTTTTGTCATTGCTACCTCTCCATCACCAGAATCATACAAAGCCCTCAGTGTGCTTGGATGGAACAGGGAACCAAGAGCAGGAAAACAGCATCTTAGATAAAGAGCTGAAAGTGACAAGAGGCTCAGGATGGAAGAGATTTTTTTTTTTGCCAGATGATCATGTTTTATGTGTCATCGATATCTGACAGTGAATTTGTTTTTGGTAGGTATTCTCTGCATTTGTCATGACAAGGTATGATACTAAGTCCATGCCTGTGTGTGACTTCATATACACATGTGTATAGGTGGGTGAGGAGAGCTGCGGAGGGAGAGGGGGGGTTACATGTCACTGAGGACATGCAGGATGGAGGAAGACGGAGGAGGAGGGGGTGGGTGGGTGAGTATCTGTGTCTCAGGTGTGCTACAGGAAATGAAAAATGAAAAAGCAAAAAAAAAAAAAAAAATGGAATATGAGGGGCACTTGTCATAGGAGGCGGCTGCCGTTTCTGACGGGGGAAATTAATAATGTATTCTTGCAAATTTGCTGTGCATTATTCTGGGCGGAAAGTCTTGGTTGGCGGATGGCTGCTGTGGTCTGGAAGACGGAAAGAATGCTGATCAACTGAGGGAGAAGACGACGGAAATACAAACATGAAAATCTAGTGCATAGCTACACACCTATGCATATAAATTATCATATTATAGACCCAACCCACATGCACTCGTGTAATTGGAAAAACACACCATGTGTAATTGTTATACGCAAGAATTGCTCTGTGTATTATCATAATTCCTGTGAACTACATTCAACACTAATTGGCCGTAATGGATGATATATATTGTGAGTGATTCCAGTCAATAGGAAATATTGATTCACTAAATGCACCTGGTCTCCATGGGCAAGTAAAGATATTTAGAATGATGGGTTGCAGGATACAAAGAAAAATTGATTGACGGACATGTGTAATGATTTCCTTGTGATTGATATTTCCCGAGTTAAACCACAAGTCAGATTTTTAGAAAAAAGCCAGAAAAAAAAAAATCTGAAAAATGATGTATTCAGTTGTGGACCCTTCACACTGATTCTTACTCGGCCAACAAACATGTCATCATTGTTTTTGTGTTCAACTACATCAACTACGTTTGTGGAAAAGAAGTAAATAAAAGTTCCCCAGGCTGCATTTGTTAACACTTTTTTTTTTTTTTATCAGCAAACATGCTCCTAAATCCACTTTACAGCTCAATCGCATCTATTTTAGACACAAATACCAGTGAAACACTTGCACTCTTGAGCTCCGAGGTTCACAAGGTACACACATGTGGACAATCAGAGGGTTTATTGCACTTTCAGTAGCTCCTAAATGTCTGTGGCAGCCATCAGCTTCTTGCACACGGTGGTAAATACAGCCAAATCAGTCATATAACAGATGCTTGAATAAATGGAAATGTGCGTGTAAGCGCAGCTGAAGCTACCCAGTTATTACAGAGGCTGTGGATTTGCATTCTGCTCTGCGGGATATTACTTTCCTGAGTGTGGAAGGTCAGTTCTCATTCCTTTACTAATATCCTCGGGTCGTCCTCTCATCTTTTAAGGCGTTCTCTTGTCCCTCAGAATGCGTTCGTCTGCGTACGCGCTCGCTGGAGCATCATGGTGTCTGACAATACTTAAAGCTCAGATCAATTTCATGGCTGGCTTCCTGTCGCTTACATACATGAGCTATGTAAGAAAGTAGTTGTACAGTTTTAACCCCCTGCCTCAAACATGCATTGGCTTGTTTTGATTTTTCATTAGCTGCTCTGGTTTTAAAAATCCTAACAGGCATGTGTCTGCTCCCTCTAGGCTTAGATTAATTCATATTTTCTCTTTCTGTTGTGCTCTCACTGTCTCCCATTTAAGTTTGATGTGATCCATCCTTCAGATGGCTGCCGAGGTGTTAAATATTGAGTCTAACTGACAGATAGTGGTTGATTTTTGGGGCTTGGTGAGTCAAGATTCCCCGTGCTAACCTTCCAACAAAAATCTAACCTCTGTGATTTAAAGAAAAACAGTCTAAAAGAGAGATGCAAAGAGCAAACAAGACAGATGAAAGAGGTTACAACATCTTATCACTCTTGTACTAAATGGACACGTTCATTAATTATTGACACAGACGCCTTGTCCCAACATTTTACAGTCTCTTATGTGTCACAAGGGATGACTCAATCCGCTCGAAAAGGAGAGATCAAGGACGGGGCAACGTGGGACACTCACTTTGATATCATCACCAACGCAGTCATGTGGCGTAAAGTATAGAACTCGATGAGACCTTTTAGATCTTATATACAGGTATAGCGACTCTCCATAAATATGTAGTTTGAACTAATTGGGAAGAATTGATGTCCTCTGTTGTCTTGTGGAGGTAAGGGAGACTGGGGGTGACTAACACTTCTTGTCTCAGCTCCTATAACTTGCAGAATGTTGTTGGTAGGACACTCAAATTATGACACAAAGTAGCTTCATTTATCTGCTGCCAATAGCAACACCTTCTCCACCACTTATCACAACTATATCACAGACTTCATTATTTGATGTCAAAGGCTACCACATTACCAGGCTAGGTTGTAACACAACCTGGGGTTAATAGTAACAGTAAGATTGAAGAATTAAAAACAGAGAGCACACCACAAAATACGCCTCTGATTTACTAAGAACAAAAAGAAGTCATGGTTTAATGACGAACAGTGTCAGCGGTGTGGATCCTAACATTAGAAGATCTTTATTAAAGAACATATTGTGATGAAACCTTTTTATACATTCAATGTGTTGATGTGTGTGTGTGTGTGATATCTGTCTAATCAGAGTGATCACAGTGATGACAAATATGTAGGCTGCAGTTTTCATAACTTCAAAATCTTATCCACTGAAAATGATTGTAACATTTTCTCCTGAAATGTGTTACAACCTCCTCCACCGCCCGTCAGACATTGTTTAACGAGCTGTACCAGCACCATGGCTTGAAATTATCATCCATGAAATGACTCACATTTTTACTAAGAACCTGCTCTTTAATCTAATACAAGTTATCTAATTCAAACTTCAACAGTAGCAGCAGTAATCAAAATATAGACTTGATCCAAAAGATTCATTTCTTACCTGTTTTTTTTTTTTTTTTTTTTTTTTTTTAATCTCTCAAACCTGCACACACGCAGCCATGCATATTCATGAAATTACATGACTAATGTCCCTTATAAGAGAAAGTGATGCTGTTACAACTACCCCTTTGTTACAACCATCCCCAGTCTCCCTTCTTAAGTTTTTGGGTTGCCTGTCCATCTGTTTGTCCTGTTCTTGTGGGTGTCACATGTCAAAAGAACAAGGATGAACTGATTATTAGGACATTGGTTGTGAGGTCAAGATCACTGTAACCTCACAGAATATGTTTCTGGGCTCATGAACACAATATGGAAAGATGATGAGAGGTTTAAAAAAAGGATTTGATGTTTTCTTGGAGATGAGAATGAACTAATTAAAGATCAAGGTCACAGCCATGGACAAAAATATCGGCACCCTTGCATTTCTGACAGATAATACGCAACCTTTTCCAGAAAATTGTTTCAATTACAAATGTTTTGCTATTCACATGTTTCTTTACATTGGAGCAACACCAAATTAAATGAGAAAAAAGTCAAACTTGATATAATTTCACATAAAACTCAAAAAATCCCCTGGACAAAATTATTGGCACCTTTAACTCAATATTTGCACATACACACCCTTTGGGGGACAAAATTAAAAACTAAAAATCAACCACTTCCTATAACCATGAATGAGATTCTTACACATCTCTACTTGAATTTTAGACCACTCCTCTTTTGCAAAATGCTCCAGGTCTTTTAGATTTGAGGGATGTTTTCTCCAACCTGCTTTTTGACATCTCTCTGCAGGTGTTCTATGGGATTTAGATCTGGACTCATTTTTGGCCATTTCAGAACTCTCCATCACTTTGAAGATTTTTTTTGTGTCATTGTCCTGCTAGAAGACCCATGACCTCCGGTGGAGATGCAGTTTTCTGACACTAGGTACTACGTAGCTCCCCAAAATTCTTTAGTAACCATCAGATTTAATGATGCCATTCACACAGATCAGCTTCAATTTGTTTGGAAGCTGATTGAGATTCTCTATCCATCATTCAATCCTTCATTGTAATTTTTCATCAGTTTTGCTCTTCCATCCAGGTCCAGGGAGGTTAGCTACAGTGCCATGGGCTGTAAACTTCTTGATGACATTACACACAGTGGACACAGGAACATTAAGATTTCTGCAGATGGACTCGTAGCCTTGAGATTGTCCATGTTTTTCCACGATTTTATCTCTCAAATCCACAGATGACTCTTTGCTCTTCTTTCTTTTCTCCGTGCTCAGTGTGGTCAACACAACACAAAGTTTGAGTCAACTTTTCTCCATTTTAACTGGTTGCAAGTTTGATTACTACACTGCCAGCATGTGTTACTTGCCACATGTGAGTTTAAATACAAATTACAGAAGTATCATGTGCTTGAAAGGTAATTATTTCTTAAAATGTTGACAAGATGTCAATAGTTTTGTCCAGGGGATTTTTTGATTTTTTTTTTTTTTTGTCAAATTCTATCAAGTTTGACTTTTTTACAAGGCCACGGGCTGAGATGATTTTAAGTAATCCAATTGTTTCATTCAATCTATTAAGATGCTCGGTTAAAAACCGAGTGTAGATGGCACCACAAATAAACTGCGGCGGCAGCACCACGGGAGATAAAAGGTGTCAAATAAAAGGCCAACTGTATTAACGACACTTCTCTGGAATCTTCTTACTGGCTCCATTAGCGTGCAAACCCATTGATTTAATTTCACCTCTTATGCATGAGGCGCATCCCAAGGTCACATGTGGCATTTGCCCTTGAAACATGTAACCAATTTTACAGATAGGTCACGTCGAGAGGGTTTGTCTCTCTGGCTGCATGTGTTGCTTGCTTGTACAGACACAGAGAGAGAGAGAGGGAGGTAAAAAGGAGGAGAAAGAAGTGGTCACGGGTGATTGGTTTGGTAATTTACAGTGAGGATTGCTATATGGAACAAAGTGAGCTCGAAATGTCATGTGTCATTTTCTGTGATTGCATGGCTGGAGCTGCTTTTGCTTTTCTACACACGTTCTTACTTAACCCCTCTCTCTCTTTCTCCCTCTCTCCCCCCCTCCCTACACACACACCCACACACACACACACACACACACACACACACACTCACACACCCACACACAGAGACCTATGTACTCCCTTTCATATTATTGGCTGTTTAAAAGTCAAGGGAAGGTTTTGTGTAATGCGTCACAGCTCTTTTTAAAGGCTGTTAACCACGTAAACCTCACAGCTAAAACCCTCTCCGAACCATCGATTGCATCAGTAAAACCTAAGCCGCAAGCCAGGAATCGTTCGCACGCAGCACGTCTCCTGAAATGTCTAATTTTTTTCTTTCTTTTTCCTGACCTTGACAGCCTGCACATATGTGTGCCTCGCAAGCACCGAAAGGGCCCCGGTTCTTTTGTTCCTTCTTTTCTCTTTTAGATCAGTAGAGAAATATTCAGCAAATGTGCTTTTCTTGCAGCCTTTGATTAAGACATCACAGTCCTAGGCCTCGCCTCTGTTATATCTTTGTGTTCTTTGGCAAACTCAGACATGGATATGAGAAAATTAAGTAAGGGTTTTTTTGTTGTTGTTATAGGCACTTTAAAGATTTGTACTTGTGCATTCAGTGAAGGTGCAGGGTAAAGATCAAAGAGAAACAGGAGGGAAACCTTGTTGCTGATCGGTGATGAACGGCTAAATGCACTGCTGTGGTTGTGGGAATTTAATGTTCCTGCCTGTTCCTGTTCCTGGAAAGCGCTGTCACTGAACTGACTTTGGGTTAGGTGATATGCAGAAACATATGTACAGGAATAGATGCGTTTCTAAAGCACACACTGTGGCCTTTTTTTTATTTTTTATTTTTTTGCTGTTGTGCAGCAGCACTGACAGCATTTCTAGTGTCGATGTCAGCGTCTTTCTTTAGTTGCAGCTACAAGTAAGTAAAGTGTTATCACAAGAGTGAATAATAACCAGAGCTGTGGCTAAATTTAAACGAAACTGTTCAAGTGAGCCCAGCTTGAATCAAATCTATGACGACCGAATGAAGATAATATGAGAATATGAGCTACAAAAATATAGCGGGTCATAAACTCATCATTTGGTGCTTTCACAAGGCATCAGATTCTGTACGTGTACTTTAGGCTCGTCCGTGACTGCAGCATTCCTCTGATCCCTCAAAACGAAACTTCAAAGCTTCGCCGAACCTTCAGACAGGACCCTGGATCAGTGTCACACTATTCATCATTCAAAACCTTTTGTGTTTTATCCAGCACTCGTCCTTAGACTTGAATTCAGATGCGTCGGGCCAACTACCTATTCTGCATTAGCCATGGAAATGTAATGTTGGTATGTCAAACTTGATTTAGTTGAGTTTTACACATAATATGCATTTTGAGGCCAAAAAGGCATTTCATAATCCATAATGCAGTTTGTAGACATCTACTTTCTTCTATTTGAAGGCAACTTAGCAGAGACGTTTTGGAACATTCAAATGCAACTTGAGGCTAGACCGTTCAAGTCAAATGAAACAAGCGAATAAGTTGTTCACATCCTCTACAATGACACATAACAGGATTCCTTTCGTCTGTGCCTCTAAACTCTCCAAACTCAAAATCTCTGCTCAAAAATAAATCAGAATGAGAAATAATTTATTGATCCCAGGGGGAAACGGGATACAATCGTGTGTGTGAGTGTGGAGCCTGACATGCTCTTCCAGGTCATAGTATCCAGCAGCACTGAATCCACAACAAATGGACTTAGTTGTTGATTCCTGAAGATGGTTCACCTTTCACCCAAGCAGCTTCCTCACAGAGAGAAGCGAAATCTCACAACTGAACCTCAGTGAGGTGGACACAAAAGGTTTTCTAATGTCATTCGTCTGGCAGGTGCAGCCAAGTTTTAGTGATGGCTGTAAGGGTCACTAGCAATCTATCAGAACTGAAGAGGCCCCTTACATAAGAGATGAAACCTTACTAATCTCTGACTTGTTCAGCATCTCGAGTAAAACGGCCTAGAGGCATCACTATCAGGAATCAAACACGAGTCTCTGTGGTGAAGGGGATGCTTCGCTCGTATCCTTGATCACGTATTTCCTCTGACGTTCGTCTCTGTTCTTTGTTATATTTACATTACACGAGACAAACTGTGAGAATGAGCAATTTAACGATGATTATTAAAGATGACACATTGTTAACAACACATTCGCATTCAGATCAGGGCTATAGACGTAAAGGGCGGTCAGTATCTGTTCTCACTTCCTAAGGTAGAGATGACAACAAATCATAGGTGTATAGTGGGCAGTTTCATCTAAGCTTGTGCTATTTTTCTATAAATACCTTTAAAACATTATGGATCGTGTTGAGTTATTAGAAGTGCAGCACTCGAGTAAACTCGAGATGTGACAGTGAACACAGGAAGTTTGGTTCTTTGATTGGTCTCTCATATCTCTTCGTGTGTGTGTGTGTGTGTGTGTGTGTGTGTGTGGATGTAATAAAAGTATTTTTTTTTTTTCCCTCATAACCACATTTAGTGATGGACGATGTAAAATAATCTCCCACATTGTGAGATTCATCAAGTACATTTCAACCGTTAGATTTCACATTTTAGCCATTTATCTGATGCTGTTATCAGGGGTGAGACACTGCTGCAATTAAATTCCGACATCGCCAATATTATCAGCAATCAACAGAAGAGCAACGCAGTCTTTGCAAATGCAATAATGATAAAACATTTGTGAAAATCACTGTTAAGTATAAATGCGAGAGTGTTTCTCAGAAGGTAGATGTTATTTTAACCGAAACATAGCAGATAGTAAAAGCTCCCCGAATTAGTGGCACCTCAAGGAAGAGGCTGTTGCGATTGGTTAAACCAAGGCACACCGCTGTGAGCTGCAGTCAATGATGCCATGCTAAAGGTTAAGGGGTACTAGATACTTGCAGAGAGCCATCACACAGTCAGAGGCAGGTTAACCTTTGCTCCTGCCTATTGATTCATCCCACCAAAGAATCTGTATTGATTTGGCCCTTCAACCTCTTTTTCTGTAAACAGAGCCGAACGCCTGACACACACACACACGCACCCGAGTAAAATCCAATTTTGTAGCATGACAGGATCGCTTGAGTATGTGATTAATACACGGAAGAAAATGAGGAGGCGTTTCTTCTGACACATTCCTTCGTTTTTCGTGGAAGGGGAAGAAGAGTGCGGGTGAGGGGATGCGGCTCCCGCGGGGACGTTGTGTTTTTTTTTTTTTTTTTTTTTGGGTTGACATAAGATTACTGCTCTTGACCTTTTTTTTTTTTATGTATGATATAAGATATACTATATATATGACCTATATATATATATATATATATGTATATATATATATATATATATATATATATATATATATATATATATATATGTGTGTGTGTGTGAGTGATATATATATGTGAGATATATATATATATGTCACTGTGGAACTGTGACAGAAGTAGAGGGGAAAAAAAACACAAAAATAAATAAATAAAATAAATTAAAAGCCAGAAAAAGCAGCAGCTTGTGCTTTTCATACAACCTCACCAATCACCGATAACACAACATATTGAAAGAGAAGCTGATAGATACGAATATATTAGGTTTTTTTTTTTTTTTTTTTGTACTAATTTTAACATGATGTGAGATTTTTTTTCTCTCTATTTTTTGGTACCTCTGTTTGTTTTTTTTTTTTTTGTTTTGTTTTTTTTTTTTGCTCCATTGTTTACCCGCCTTTTATTATTTTCAATTGAGCAGAAATTGAGCATTTAATATGCTCGGTTCATGCAGATGCACTGTATGCGCATAAATTCCCAGGCAGCCTGAGGATGAACGCTAAGCCTGAACCACGTTGTAATTGACGGTAGCTGCCAGCCCAAATTTCCTTGTTTCTTTATCTGTGCACAAATTGTAGCAAAATTAAATTATAGTTTTTTTTTTTTTTTTATTTCTTTGGTTGGTTTGGTTTGTTGAACATCTACACCCACCACCTTTGCTTTTGTTTAATTACTGACCCAATTGGGGTTGCTTTTTTTCCCCCCTCACTCTCTATGGGAATTAGCCTTAACCTTAATTTTATTGTGTCACAATAATATGCTTTTAATTTTTTTTTACTAGCTTTTAATTGCCCTTGTATTGAATGCCTTTGGAATATTTTCTCCTAATTGAAAAAGTGTGGTTTAATGCTGTATTATTTGCTTTTTATCCGGCCAACTCTGGGTCAGTAGAATGAGCTGATAAACTCTCCTTTACGGCCTCCTAACATTTACAAATCTTTTTGCTCGGCGCTGTGCCAGAATTTTCTATTACTTTTGTCAAAACTCTTACAAGAAAAGCAGTGGTCTGTTACCTGCTACCCTGCATTAACAATGTTGGAGGGTATAATTTGCAGGAGGACAAACAAAAAGAATGATCTGTAGCGCTGAGGGGCAATAAAGAGGTGGGTGGTAAAACTGTGTCTGAATTCCTTTTCTTTTTTTTTTCACATTACATTGTCACATTGTCAACTGTGTGTTTCGTTAATGTTAAGAATACTGGTCGGTGCGGCTTTAAATAAACAAAAAACGCAAACAACCACATCCGAAACAACCTAATTGGTCACGACTACACCCAAACTGCAACTTTACATATCTTCTGTTGACAAGAAAGAGAACACACCCGGTTTCCTGCACTTGCCTCAAAGCGCCACTGAAGTATTTGGCAATTTATTAGATTAATGTTATTAGTTCTACTTAATATAAAGTGTTAGGAGGACATTTGAGAGTAATCTGTTATCCAATTTCACAGGCAGTCTAAAAATGGCCCATGGAATCTCTGGTGTCTCAATCTGCTCCTCCCTCTGCCTCTAATCTCTTCTCCTCCAGCTGGAGCCCAGGGAGCAGGGGAGCTCCAGTGCCACTCTGAGGAGGGGCTAATCTGAGCATGGGCCGCCCAGGATTGCTGCTCTGGTCCTGGGCCCGGGCCAGTGCTCTTGGCTGGCTACCCCGCACCAATCATGAGACCCCGCTCTGCTGTAAGCGTGCGCCGTTTGTCGGCATGGCGACGCAGAGGTGGATGAAGGGGTCAAGAGGTGGTGGAGAACCAGCGGGGGGGTGTAAAGGAAATGATAGATGGACGATGAGGAAGGGCACAGCGGTGGAGAAGTGAATATATTCATCTTAGGGAAAATGTGAATGATGCTGTTTAAAGGGAGGGTAGGTTAGAATGGTCCGCACGGAGCCACTGGCAGAGCGTGGGCAGGCATTGTGTGTGCAGGGGTTGGCTGAAATGAGAGAAAGAGAGAAATAGAGGAAAGGCGTTATTAAAACAGAAGTTAGTGTGAAGAAGGATGGCAGTCAATTGTTTTATCAACGAATTAATTAAATCTTGCCATTTGAAAGTGAAACTTTTGGCTGACTCAAATTTAAAAATTAGAAGACTGGGCAACAATCTCTTTGTCAGCTTAAATTGGAGGTACAGTTGAAATTGATTGGTGCTGAGTCATTTTCGGGTATGGAGTAGCAATAGTAAGATGTCCTTGGACGGCCTCGGAAGCAGATAGTTAGGGCTATAACGCAGACAGCCAACAGATAGTAGCTGGAATCTGTCAATCAACTTTAGTGTGTTACACCAGGTTCCTCAGCTGTATCAACCCACTAACTGTCAATAGGAACAGCAGGACTGGGGGCTGTGAATGTGTTTTAGTGAAACAGGTCTGAAACAGACCAACTTCTCACATTGGTTGCTGTGGTGTGTCTAACTATTTCATTTAAATGCATCCAGCCATCCATTTTCCACACTGTGTTAAGGATTGCAGGCTTTGTTGATCCCAGCTGACTGTCGGCGACGGCGTGGTACACAACATCGCAGAGCCTACATACGCAGAGGAAATACTGATCATTTAAAGTCATCAGTTGCTGGATGTTTCTGGACTGTAGGAGGAAACTACAGCACCTGGAGAACACCCACGTTAACCCTTTGGTTCCAAGATGTTTTTTAGAACTTGACAATATTTGACTTGGAAATAAATGAGCTATGGGCCCAGAAATGTTAAGAAAAGTTTAGAAAAAAAAAAAAAAAGGGCTCTTTCTGCAATAATAATATTTAACAATTGAACAATCAGCACCATGCATAACCTAGTCTGGCTGGGATCAAACATTTCAACAGTACATTTCTTGCACAAACTCACCTACACCACCAGTGATAGAACTGCTACTTAATTAATATCTATTGCTGAACAGTGTATAATAAATAGACAGTTATTCTATAAACACTTATTTGTGAACTCATAAATAAAATGCAACAACAAGGACCACCCATTATCCATTCTGGAGATCCTATCACACACTCTTCTTTAGTTGAGTTGCCTAGTTGTTATGGAAACATACTTGTGCTTTTTTCCATTTACTTCTGCTGCTAATGTTTTTTCCCTCTAATCTCATATTGTAGCCTTGGCTTTGGGATAATTATTTTACTTTTCAGAATTTTCTCAGCTATCTAAAGCTGATAAGAGATCACAGTAGAATTTTTTGTGAAATGAATTTTGTGCCGCGAGCTAGATTAAAAAATCAGAGAAGTGTTTGGTGTGGAGCTCATTTTTTTTTTTTTTTTGTTGAAAAGCTTTAAAGTGAATACGAGGTCTTTGTAGGAATAGGAATGAATTTCCGCCAAATATCCACCAGCCCTGATGAAACAATGGATGTACTACATTAAATTTACTACATTTCCTATTAATTTCACGGAGCAAAGTAATGGGATTTTATATTATGTAACGGGAATAAACACTTCAGATTGACATTTCTGGCGCTGACTTTCTTTGAGGCGAAAGTCGAAATGAGAGAGTTGATGCTGGTGATCTAGATAGACGGCGAAACATGACTTATGGTGAAACAGAGAGGAAGAAGAGGAGGAGGAGGAGGAAGAGGAGAAAGGGTTTAGACAGATGAGAAAAGTTTCTGGCCTGGAATAAGAAGAGCACAGAACAAGGAATAATGAAGGAGAGTGGATACTGAGGTGTGGTGTTGTGGGGAGAAGTGTCAGTAAAAGATGGACAGCATCCCCCCACTGACTGTGTGCCTTCTTCTGATAACAGAGCAAAAGGAAAGAGGGTGCAAGTACACAAGAGTAGTCTCTCTTTCAAAGAGGAGTTATTGGAATAACTGTTTTTTTTTCTCTCTTGCTCACCAAAGCCTCTTAGATTGTTTACTCTTAGACTCTATAGGCGAAGCAAGAGTCAATCCCTGGTTTTTAAAGAAAAAGTAATTACTTGCCTTCCCCCTCAAAGGGAAGCTTCATAATGAATCTGGATTTTTCCATAGCACAAGTATGTAACAGTTCTTATGAAACTGGTCTTGTGTACACACGCACACATACATTAGAGCAGTTTTAAATGTGTCTCTGTGCGGTGGCTTTGCAGATTATGACAGGCACTGGCACTGCGAGCTTAGGCTGGCCGGGCAGCTGGCAGAGCTTAAAAACCTCTACAGGTGCTTGGGCAGATGCCTGCGAGTGTGTGTTTGTGTGAGGTTTATCAGGGTGTGAGACAGCATGCATTTCCTGTATCATAATGAGATTGCAGCAGGTGGTCTATTGCGACGAAAAGCTCATACACTCTTTCATCATAATGTAGACTAATATGATAATAAAAGCAAGCACTTCTCAGAAAGCAAAGCAAGGAGAGAAACGGCACTCCGACATGCGGATGTGCGTGAATACATTACGGTGGTGATCAAAAAACAAGCGCATCGTTTCTGTGTTTCTTTTTTGCTTATGCATTTTATTGTATTTATTTATGGAGGTTTTTGCTGCTAACTCAGTGTTGCACTTTAATCATCCAGTCTGTAGCGAGCCGCATTGCTCGGTGCGTCTCTGAGATCAGGCGACGTTGAATATCAATACAGATTCAGATGTCATTAGGGATGCTGTTAGTCATCTGTGCAGCATGGAGTACCTGTCAAAAAGTGTAACGTACACACTCAGAATGTTCATGAAAATGCTGTTTGCGTGTGTTACCGCTTGTATAAATATTTTATTATCGCCTATGCTTTAAATGTAATTGTAATACATTAGATTATATCAAGTTTTGGCCAAGTAATGTAAGTGTAAGTATCGTAATTGTGAATTTTTTTATCCCCTCCGTCAAACACATAATTAAACCAGGACTTGGTCTTAATCGATATAATTAATCCTGTTTAAAAGCTGACTTTCTATAATGCATTTAAAAATACGAGTTAGTTATTGCTCAACTGCAGATACCTGCACTGATTTTAACAAGATTTATTTCAGTGTTCTGTGGTTTGTAGCAAACGTATTTCCACATGGCACCGGCCTGACGGTGTTCATAAATCTATAATTTTATCAAACAAATGACTAAAACCATTTAGGCAAAATGGCAACAAAATGAATAAGAATAACTTAAAGGGATCAGTACATGGTGAAAAGAAGCAGAGATGCCTTTACATTACTGCAGTTCCTCGGGTTATGGAAGTGTCAAAACCCACTAAAAGTAACCAAGTAGATAAAACTATTTATATGGATGATGTAGTTTCATCTGAGGAGCAAGACACATGAATCACAACTTAACTATATTGGTACAGATATCAGCTTGGAAGTAGACCCGCTGCTTCGTCTGGCGAGGTGGGACTTCACCACCTCGACATGAACCCAAATGTTCATGTCTCATGAAGCCTGATTGGTCAGAGAACTGGGGCTCAAGCTCCTGCATTCTTGCAAACTGGGCCTCAGCAGTTAAAATGAACCTCAGTGTTTTTTCTTTCGATGTCAAAATGTTCTTAGAAACTGATTTCATCAAAATTATCGACCGCGTTGCTCCTGTCAATAAGCACTTGCTTGCGCTC
The DNA here is from genome assembly GCA_016801845.1 of Polydactylus sextarius. Taxonomy (NCBI): domain Eukaryota; kingdom Metazoa; phylum Chordata; class Actinopteri; family Polynemidae; genus Polydactylus; species Polydactylus sextarius. The sequence continues at coordinate 6,263,595 of CM028927.1, read as the reverse complement.
GGCGCTCAAATAGACTCAGTTATCAGCTATAGATGTGAGTTCAATCTGATACCTTTGATATTTAATTAAACCCTTCATTTAATCATGATATATTTCTGATTTCTTATGATGAAAAGTTCCTTCTCCCTCTTGGAATATTAGTTGTCAAAACAATCTTGACACAAAGTCCATTTAGTAGATGCTGTTGAACTTCAACTCATATCGCTTTTCTTATCAATTTGACACTTCATCTGCTGATTAAGTTAGATGAATACTATTGAAAGAGTCCAAATGACTACTAACAGTCTTTTTGTTGTCAATCTCTGAGCTTCATATAGGAAATAATCAGGTTTAAAGACTACTTTTGTCTGGAATCAGATCTCAGGAGGATCAGTCCTTCAGTACATATGCTGCAGCAAGTCCTGAGGACATTTAATACTGAGAAGTCGCTCAGCCAGAGCCATAAGCTAATTATTATTATTATTTTATGTTACACTCCACTCACCTAACTGTCCTGGTCACACACTACAGGCCTTTTAAGTTTATATTAAAACAAACAACACAAGTTTTCCTGTTGGTTTTCTACATCTTGTATAGCTTCCTGTTGTCATCTGTCTGGAGACCTATTGATCTGTTGTCTCTCTAACAAGGTCAGAACGAATTTCAACCAGCCACAGAACTTAAGCATTCATCAGACAGACAGAAGGAGTGAACGTGTTTCATAAAATCTTCCAACATCAGGTCTACACTGACGCTGTCTTCAGTGTGACTACAGATATAAACATTTCCTTGTGAACAGCTCAAATTCAGATTTAAATGACATTACAATGTATGTCATTGACAATGACATACATTTAAATGAACAACTTGAAGCTTACATTGTATTTACAATCACATATGTCCTTTTCCACTTTAGAAAACAGCATAAGTGTTCCTTTGATTGTAAAGTGTTATTTATTTACAGAGACTATTGCAGAACACACATGCACTTCTACACTTCTACAGAAATTAAAACAAATTAAAAAAAAAAAAAAAATTCCACTAAAGAAGCTCGGGATTGAATTTTAGGTCTACTGCGGAGAGAAAGTAATGAGTCTGCACCCTCAACACCCACACTGTTACTCAAATAGCCTATTTCTAGCACTGTGTACTTAATATGCTGATACAAAACCATGGTTACAAAGAGAAGGAAGTTCGCCCCAAAGCTTGCTGCTGTATTTACACCCCACGCCCTGATGAAAGTTACTTAATACAGCTAGGAGTGTGATTGTGGACAGTTAGACTCTCTGCCCTCTGGCTGTTAGTGTTAGTGTCAGTCTTATTGATTTGAGTTGTTTTGGAAAGTTTGGCTAATAAACTTGACACTTGACACAATCGCCTGAGTTTAATTATACTTAAGAAAACAAAAAGAAACTAGAAACTACAGATAATGTGTCTTCACAGTCAGTGGTTCTCAGCATGTTTAGGATGTCACATCCTAAACATGCAATAGCAATGTCAACTTCCCACAACTCCCTCCATTATATTCCTCTTCATCTTGTACATAAAGATTGTAATAAAGATGCTTTAAAATTATATACCTGCTGTTTATTTTATAACCAAGACCAATATAATCTTTTTTTTTTGTGGCTGCAGAGAAATACCTTTGAGTTTAAGCCAAAGTCTCATTATCTGACATTCAGTCTGCGCCCGCTTGCTGCTTATTCTTAATTTCCATAATTGTTTTGACATTTTCTCGAGCAGTACAGCACAGGTATCATTTACACAACCTTCCATTTATTTATTTTTTCTCCCAGGAAGGTGGATATTTGGCTGTAGGACTGTCCACTGATAAAGGGCAAAGTAAGCATGGAATCATGAATAATCTTGCTGTAGCACTGTTGACCGTTCCTGCCTGATCTTGGAAAGTAGTAGTAGAAATGTCTGGTGTGTGTTTTTTATCATTCATTTCAAATATTATGAGCTGGATTTTTTTATTTTCCCCAAGCTGTCATCCATATTGCAGGAAAAACATTGTTCTAAACATTGTTCTCTTTGTTCTAAATCAATCTAATTATCACATTCTCAAACATTCTCTGATTTAATCTTTCGGTGGGAAACGGTAGACAAGCTTGTGAATGAAAAAACAACACAATATGGTGATGACACGCTTATGTATATGTTTAATGGACAAAAGTCTGGAGGTGTTGAGCTGTTCATGTGCTAATGTGAAGACAGAACATAACAGTAGAACGGATATGCATATGTTAATTATGATATATGTAACTATTTCAAAACCATTCAAATGATCAACTTACTGACAAGGAGCTAATAAGAAAAAAACCTTTTCTAGGTGAATATTTCAAAAAATACTTCTGAAAACCTCCAGGTTCTTTGTGGCCAGGTCGCTGTAAACGCCCATATACGACAAGTGTTGATGTGTCTGTCACCCTGAGACGTCTGTGCTCTTCCATTGACATTCATGTCAGCGTGTTGAAAAGACGTATGAGTGAATATTCACAGGAGAAATTCCACTGTTTGTGAGGCTGTTGTAGCTGTTAAGTATCATCGATATAGTCAATTTGATGCTTGGATTGCACAGCAGATGGTGGTGAATATCTCAGCTCCTATGCTCTGCAGTGGTTTATGTGTGTATGTACCACTAAGTGTGTGTGTGTGTGTGTGACTGTACATAGTGTATTTATGTGACTGCACGTCTAATATTTCATTTTCTACACAGGTGTTGAAAAAGATGTATGGTAATCATCTTGTATACAGTAATTACCAACTGGTACCAGAGCATGCTACGAGCAGACATGGACTTGATTGCATATTTGAAGTGACTCCAAGCTGAAATTCTTAGGAGCAGCTTGAGAGATAGATAGATAGATAGATAGATAACTTTATTAATCCCTTTGGAAGAGGAGTTACTCCTACTGAGGAGATAAAGCACTAATGGCAGCTATTAGCTTTTTTTTTTTCAGAAAAATACGTAAGATATATTGTCATGTTCCACCCTAGCTGGTGTCATTTTTGTTAGAATTCAACCATGCACATGTACATGTACCAAATGCTCTTTTACTTTGGTCAAGTAAATAAGTCCCAGCTATTACTTTAGGCTCATGTCTAAATTAGTAACTGTGTCTTTCACCTTATTACATCTTTTCAAAAGATCTTTAAACACATGAAACCCTTCAATCCATTAGACTTTGATATTGAAGTCGGCTCTTCACTTTTTCATTCTGTAATTTTATCTTTGATAGAAAAAGGAGATCTCAATACACGGTTCATTTCAGATGCTCTTTAGTCTCCTACTCCTTGTTATATGTGACATTATATCCAAAGCATCTTGATGCTGTAGTCGTCCTTCACATAATGAAAATCACACAACACTGATCCTTCTTGTCTTATGCTGAGTATTTATCAACTCGATAATAATTATTTCCATTGTTAGTAAGTCTGCTAATTATTTTCCATTTCAACATGTAAAATAATCACTTATTCTCCAAAATGTTAGAAAAAATTACCATCACAATATCTATAACATCTTCAAATGTCTTGTTTTGTCTGATCAGCAGTTCAAGACTTGAAGTTATTATTATCACACAAGACAAACACATTTAGAAACGTTTGTCATTTTTCCTGAAAATGACTAAAACAATAGCTGAGGTATCCAATCGACCAGCTGACCATAATCACTGTATTGCAATGATTGTAGTTCACCTTCTGTCCTGTATCTGAGGCTCATGCTGTAGTTGTGGGGCTTACTCCTTAAATTGCTGACAAATCATCCTCAAGGCTTTGGTCTGACCCCAGATGCCACAAACAGTGGATTATTTTAGCTGCCTCACTACCCAACAGAGACATGGTGAGGAGGAAATTCATTGTGTCGATATTCATGGACACCTTCCTGACTGATGAACCCGCACGATGGGCTCAGTGGGTCGGATCTAGACTCCAGAGGAGAATTGCTACATCAACTTAGTGGAAACCAATAGAGCTTGGTTAGAAAGTGAACACCTTTGATCGATAGGGTTGAACTAGGAACTTGAGTTACAGTATGTAACCGTCAATGCGGAGTGATAAATTATTAATCTTTTGATTTCCTCATATTGCAGCACTGCACTGCACAGCAGACTCAACACCACCAGCTATATCCTGTGATCTGCTGTAACTGCAACCACTGTTCAAGTGGTACAAGGCAGGGTTTACAAATGGCACCAAATTCATGAATTATGCATAAGTATGTAAGTAGGGATTTGATTTATATCTGAGATGCGTTGATTATAAAAATCCACAGAAAAACCCTTGTTATCAGGATTTCCTTCTGTTTTTCTGTCTACCTACCATCTTGCAACCATAATTTGTTTTTTACTCTTTAACTATTTAATTTAGTTTTTCTTGAAATGGAAAATGCTTCTGCACAGCTACAAACGCTCCTGTTGTTGAAATACGTGGAGGATTTCACAAAAGTAGAGACATCTCATATATAGACAACGACAGAGAGAGGGGGAAAAAATCAGACTGCAGCTGTCTGTGTGTTTGGACGGGTAATTTGCATCTACACAGTAGAGGAAATACTTTGAGATGTTGTGTTTCACTGTGCGCAAGACCCAGTGAGAATGTACGTGTATATAACTGTGGGCGAAATTACAATGAGTTAATAAGGGCAGCTTAATGGCCCAGTCAGCATCACTTGGCCATATCTTTGATCTTTGAGAAAAATGTGCGGTGGTTCCACTGAATCTTTCATCTGTAGTAAAGTCAGCACTTTGATTGACCCATTACACATCATTAGAACACTTGGGTTTAGTGTGATTAAGACAATTTAAATCACATTTCACACCACTGTTGCTGAATTACACAGTGGACGCATGTACCGCACACACAAACACGGACAAGGAAATGAATAGAAAACAGAAAAAAAAACAGATGCGTTTTCAATTTATTTTCTAGCTCATTTGATGCTAGGTTTTTCATTATACAGTACCTCTACTGACCTGTACAATAGGTCTGTTGTACTGCTAATATAAGTAATCACTCTATGAAAGGGATATCATTATTTACTACTTGAGCAAAAGTCTATTTATGCTCCTGAAATAACACAGCTGAAGCGCATCCTGGACACAGTACATGCTGTGTATGTGTAAAAAAACCTTGTTTGGAGGTTCATGAAGCTATGAGATTTTTACGCGTCAGCATTTTTTTTTTTTTTTTTTTTTTAGAAAGAAATTTAAAATCGTCGAGAGACGACTGAGTGGTAGGCTTAAGTTGGAAACAGTTTTTCTCCCAAAAGGTGCACAGAGCCAGAGCTTCCGTTCGTCCCGAAAAGACGAAATAAAACCTTAAGTGACTGAATCGACAGTTCTCAATTCGCGGAGCCCCGGCTCGCTTTGTCTATAATCCTTTATTCTTTCTCGTCTGGTCCTGCGCCGTCTCTCGGTCTGACTGGAAAAGGAAAGAACTATTGGATCCACTCTTTTAACAGTCAGCAAAAACTCTTTTCAAGCTCTGTGGGGAGTTTCTAGTCAGAGGTCGAATATTTTCCTCTTCATCTTTACCGACTGCCATAGAGGGAAGGAGGTCAGCGGTGCTGTGTCATACACCAAGAAACAGTGTGTACTCAAAGAGAAACAGACACAGTGTCATGTTTATTCCTGGAAAGTATGAGATCAGTTGCTCACCTAATAACCCAGTTTGAGGAGTCAGAGGGAATACAGTTTTTATTCTTCAGTGGAAACCAAAGGAAAGAGAAAAACGGTTCAGGTTCACTAAGATGAGAGTATTATTTATAGAATGACACATGACAACAAGATGGTTTCAGCGTTGGATCAGCAGTATCGTATTACTGCTGTCATGCGGCATTGGAGGTGCTGTTGTATCTCTATTCAAGAGCTGTGTGTTGGAGGATGAATAAGAGAAGTTGACAGATCAGACCGAAGATGGAATTAGATCTTTTGAAAAACAAGAGCACAGGCTCACACAGCACCGTGTGATTACAGTCTACCTGACATGCGGCCGACACACTAACCAGTAGCAGTAATCCTAAAATCTGTTTATGGATAACGCGTGTATAATCAATCATTTGAAACACTGAAACTAGAGCTGCAACTACCCATTATTTTGATGACTGATTAATCTGTCAGTTGTCTACAACTGTTTCTGACACATTTGTTTCTGTTTCGATGGACAAACGCACAATTTCAGGACAATTCAAAAACTAAACGAAAGTACTGAAATACCTTCTGTTCTTTGAAGGCTTTAATGTGTGCCCCCAGCCTTTTCACGACTTGGGTTGTGCACTTTTCTCCGTTTCGCCGTTAGCATTAGCCTCCCCCACTGTAACAACCTTATCCTCTGCTATCTATGCAGTCGCTAGGTTTCAAATACTTCTTCTACTTCGGAGGCTTGGTGTCGGTTCACTTCACTTTCTACTTGTTTTGTTGTTTTACGGCAGCCAGCAGTTAAATGATGCTTTACCGCCACCATGGCATTGGTTAATCTAAATTAAGAAACATTGTCATAGACCCAACTAAATGATTATTATAATAGTTGGCAACTAATTTGATAATCAGTTTTAATCGATTTAATTAATTAGTTGTTGCATCCCCAAATGAAACGTTGAAATATTAGTTTGAGAAAATGAGCAACAAGCTCTATGGGCTGTTTTTTTTTTTTTTCCTGTTTTTCGGCATTTAATATTCTGAACGATCAGTTGATCCGTCTGATTAATCAAATATGAAAATGGTTGTTAGTTGGAGACCTGAAGCAATGGACAATCAAAACTCAGTTGATGAGAAGAGAAATATTAGAAATGTTTTAATCAAATATGGTTAGTCAGACATGATAATGACAATTCTGGGAAAGAGAGTAATTTACTCAAAGTTATTATATAGTCCCCAGCAATCATCCCAAAAAACTGCAATTTACTACCGATTGCCAAAATTGCCATTTCATAACACGAACTGAAATTTTCCTGGCAGGCTGCATGGCTGAATGTCAGTTGTTATGATGAGCATGTGGCGCACACACAAACAACCACGTACAGATCTGAAAAGGTATTTCCAACAAATAACTCTTACTTTCCCATCATCCGTTCCCTGCATGAACTCATCTGAACTGTGCTCCCTGTCCAGTTTTCACAGTGGAGGGATAATCCAATGACAATTCACATCAGGCCCCTTGGTGGGTTAAAGAGCAAGGAAATGGCGTTCCCCTTATCAAATTCATCATAGAATGTGGCCATCAATTCCGGAAGAGATTGCACTCCCCTCCAGTGCCCAAAATGGCAGAGCTCTTGAGTACCCAGTGTATGGCATTTTGTGGACAATTGCCCGGCAGTCAAGAAACCAATTGTGTTGGACTCCAGTGAGGAATTTACCTGTTAAAAAATTGCCTTGAATCAAACGTGTAAAATGCATAAAGCCCATGTGCTTTTTTTATTCTTTCTGTCTTCGCTCTGAATGCAGATATGACGGAAATATTCAGAGTGGACTATTTTGCAGAACGTAGAACCGCAGTACTACAACCGTACGCTCGCCGTGGGAAAAAAAAGAAAAAAGAAAAGAAAAGAAATAAAAACACTGTGTAATGTTTCTGATTTTTCTCTCTTTGATCTATGACCTCTTTTGATCAGCACCGACGGCCTCGGGTGAGAGTTTGTGCCCAATGAAAAGCGAAATAAAAATAAAAGCAGCGTTGACGCAAACAGCTGTTTAGGTAAATGAAGAGGATTTGTGGACATTAATGGCGCTACGATTCTGTGAAGGGGCTAGCTTGTCTCTTAGCAACAGTGGCGCTGTTGGTGTGGAAACACTTGGCGGATCAGAAACATTATTCACTAGGGCTTAATTAGAGGGTAAAGATTGAGCCAGGGTTGTAATTAATTGAATGATGTGTACTTTTGTGTGTAAGTGCATGCACAAGTATAGTTAGCATTAACTATTGTGTAAAAGCAGAGGTGTAGTGTGTGTTCACCAAAGCATTGTTGACATTGTTATCTCTGTGATTGTTGTTGCACACACATAACATACCCTTTTTGTGTTCTAACCTGACCTTGTTATTCATATTTAAATTGGGGACACAGCAGTGTCTTTTGGTTCATCTCTGCTGTCGTCTAACCATTAAAATGTCACGCGACAAACGAGCTGGAAATGTCCCTCTTTTAAAAAAAAAAAAAAAAAAAACCAAAAACAAACTTTAAGCTCTTTTTTTTTTTTTTTTTTTTGCCCTCACAAATCCGTGTCCAAAACGTCCTTAATCTGTGAAAAATGAATAGTGTTCACATTCGGGTTCTAGTGGAGAATCATTACTTTCTGAACTCCACAGGAGGGAGTCGAGGCAAGACAGACATCGGGGAAAAATGAGCTCTGTAACCCGTCTATGTGCTGTATCTGTGCCAGCTCTGTGTTCTGGATTGACCTGTTTTTTTTTTTTTTTTCTTTGAAGGGAAGTGAACAGACATTTCTGTCCAAACCGGGAGTGCAGACTTGGGAGTAGGGTATGGGATAAATGGATCTCTCCAGAGACTAACATAAATCTTTCAGAGGAGGGTCGCAAGTGTCATAAAAATACAGGAGTGATCCGTTTATTTAAAACGTCTGTATCCAGAATGTCTGCAGTTGCAGAGAACCTAAGAATCATGCCTTTCATTGTATAGAGAATTAACAATTAAAAACTTTTCTGTTTTATGAAATAATGTATGACTCTACAGAGCAACATCATGTACAGCGTGAATCTTTGTGTTTCATGAAAAGATGAGACACTGAGGGCGTCCAGCAGTGTTCAGAAATTATTTCACAAATATAAAATATTCTCTCGGTCTAACATAACTCTGTTTTGAAGTTTAATATAAACAACAAAGATATATGTACGAGTTGATGCTCTGAAGTTGTAAACTTCAACTTTTTTAAAAGCATCATTGCTCCTTAATAGTGGCTCCATTGGACCTGAATGGAATTTTTCTGTAATTAACCTGTAATTATACAAAAAAATGCACTTAGCTAATGATGTGCTTTGGACACAATACTAGGTCTGTGTGGGTTGTGAGCTTGTTAGCAAGATGTGATATTTTTTTGCAGCTTATGTTAAAGGAGATAAATGCGTGGAATCTGCTCCATGCACTTTTTCTCTGTCGTGTGTTTCTCTCGTCAAACAATAATAATACAAATAAAGAAAATAAAAATAAAAAAAGACACTAGAAAAGCACACCTCATTAACATTAGGTTAACAACACAACTTTTACTTTATAATTATAATAGTTTGCTTGGATGCTCATAAACTTCAAAACGCGAGTTAGTCTCCCTTTAAGACAAAATGTGAAAGTAAGAAGAGAATAGCGCTCTGGCATTTCAGCCATGTAGGTTCGATATGTCTCGCCTCGACCTTTCCCTGTTCTACAAAAAAAAAAAAAAAAAAAAAAATGACAAGAAACTAACTAGGCCACATTTATGACCTGCAAAATTCTCTCTCTTCCTCTCTAACCCCCACAATCCACCGTCTCGCTCACCCGGACACTAGATGACCACGACATAATTATAGAAACAGGGGGATACGGAGTTGACCTATAACAAATCCTGATTAAAGGCAAAATATCAGAATACATTGGTTGTGCTCTGAAATATAGAGTTCTTACTTTTCTCTTGGGTACACACTTTTTGCTGATCTTTTTTGGTGTGCGTGTGTTTGTGTTTGTAATTATATTTTTCTGATCTTCCAGATGGATCATTACGACTGCCTTGCTTGGTCGTGGCTTTCAGTCTAAAGTAAGTTTTCATCTCGTCACATATGCGCTGTTGTTTGTCAGGTTTGGTTGTTTAGGATCAGTGAGTGACAGAAAATGCACACGCGCATAATAAAAGCTAAAGATCAAACCTGAGCTCCTAAAGTATCCTCACCTTGAGAACTCACCCAAATTAGAAGCCTCTCAAGCCTCGCCCGCTTCAAATCAACTCGCGTGGGGTACAGAAGCACATGTGCGTCTCTCTGAAATATAAAGTGGAAGAAAATGGAGAAACTAAAAGCACCTTTAAGAGTTTGTTCTTTTATTATTCAAACCCCTAACAGGCAAAAGAGAGAAAGAGCGGGGAAGTGTCACAAATTCTGATCAAAGTGCATTATACACCACAGAAGCTAAATGCAGCCTCACTTCTTGGCACTTCTAGGTCAGGGATCGTTTTACTGTAGATTTGTATGTGTGAGGAAGAGACCGAGAGACGTTACATAAGGAGAGTGTTGGAAAGACTTCTGCGAGTCATTAACAAGTGTGCTTTGACTCCCATCTCCACAGTCTTGTCCATTTGCGAGTCTCGTATTGCCTGAGTGCCAGTTTCCTTTCTTTATTATGAAAGCCTTTCAGACACCTGAGCTTCCCCTGCTTCAATTCAGCTTCATGATTGGCCACAGATGTCCATATGGAAATGATGTCAAACCATGAGGCGCACTAGGAGCCCATTTCTCGCAATTTCTCTTTCCTCGCTCCGTGTCAGCTGCTCACTGCCAGGAAACTGGCACAAGGATGGACCACAACAAACAAGTCAGAGGGAGGAAGAAAAAAATAACCAGAGAAAATGAAGGCAACGGCGGGGAGAAACTTTAGCTCGGTGAAGGTCTCGCTGTAACACTGAGCCACATTAGGGATGAGTAAAGTGGCTCTGGAATAATTCAGCTTGACACAAATTTAGGTGGAAATGTTGCGTCTGGGGTACACGCGCGACAAAATAGTGCAGAAAAATCATCGCTCGACCTGGGTTTCTTCTCAGCAAATGTGCTGTCGTTAAAGTTGATGTAACACTATATCAGCTTTATGAGAAAAAGAAAAAAAAACTGAGTAGACTTTCTCACTGCGGAATAACACTACAATACCCGTTTGCATTTGTAATCTGGCATCCTTGACAGCACATTTGCAATGTATGTTAGTAAGTTTTTGTCAGTGAACTCTAAAATAAGCACTGTCACCGACCATAAAAGAGCTGCTATGATTATAAGTGTCGACTCTGAGGAGAAGGAGGTGATGTCAGTGACGTGGTTAAACACACTGTCGTGGCCAAGGATTGATTACAGCTGACAGGAGGAGGACTTGGATTTATTCATGCTGAGTTTGGGACTTATGGCTTAATAATGGGACAAATACAGTTGGTTCATTATGGATGGTTAATAATAGACTGATATTGACCCCACAAATCAACACAGAGGGATCCCCCCCATCATTCACTTACTGTTTACGGTTGAGAGCCCGGGTGCATACATAAATTACAGACAAATGGGTTTTCAAGGAGAAAATGGTCACCTAAAATCCTCGAGCTCTCTCGTGCATTTTGGGTCAGAATCCTAAATGTTCACGGAGGCTGTCTGTGTGATGTTTACTGCCGTATGCAGTTTGACCCCATTCTCTTCACCGTTTCACTGAAATAATATCATCGTGCCATTTGCTTGCCCTTTTTGGAGGATTTATCACACACTATGTACCATGAAGATACAGTCGGAGGAATTGCTGTTCCAACAGTTTTATAGTGGTATGACGGTGTTTCTGTTATATACATTTTGCAGCCTTGGCCCGCTACTGCAGAATTATTGCTGCCACTGCAATGTCATGAAGTTACAGTTACACAAACTCTGCAGAGGACCTATTAATTTGAAACAATGGATTCAGGAAGTGGAGACACGTTGTGACAACCAGCTAAAGGGACAGAAGGAGGACAGAAAGAAAATGAAAAAAAGAAGATGAAGAGAGAGAGGAAGGTAGATATAACAAGCTGGCATTAAGTTAGACTTATGTAACGTATTGACCCGAATATAACACGATATAACACGATCCTGAATATAAGATGACCCCTATTTTTTTGGAAAAATTGGTGAAAGACCACATGACCTGTAGTAGCAAGCATGCGCCATCTGAGAGGGTTGTTTTGTCATTATTTATTGGGGACAGTATAGAGACAAGAATGGAGGAGAGCACACGAAGGAAAGCTTGTCTGGGTGGGGATTAGAACTGGCAAACAACTGCATATATATGCCAATGTGGTTCGACATAACCACACAGCAATCCAGGCGCCCCCTAAGAGTGGTGTTCAACATGCATGCTAGCAGTAGCATTACAGCTACAAAGTGCCGTAATGTGCGGAGAACAATTATCACCGGCCCAATTTTAGTCTAACATAGCTGAAGTGTCACGGTAGAAGAAACAGCTGTAATCAACCAATCAATCAATCATCTGAATATTACTTCTGTAAAAGGAAAAAAGAGAAACTTTTAAGAGCAGATTGTTAATTATGATTTGAATCTGTTGATGAAATGAGTCCCGTTTTAAAATGCATTACACTAAATTTACAATGTGAGCTATTATATTAGGCTGCAGGTAGTCAAAGTCTTTTTTTTTCTACTCAGCTCTAGAGACTGATATTTATTTGTTCACAATGGCCACTCTTGAGGCTATAATTACAGACTGTCATTATTTGAATACTGGCTACAAGATCTTCTCTATACAGATGTGGCTTTAAATGACAGTGTTTCCCGGAAAAATAGTACAAGACCAAAGCAGTGGGACTTGTTGCATTGCCATTTCAATGAAGCTCATTTTGTGTGACTCACGGCGCAGACTGATGTAAGGAAATGAAATTAGTTTGTGATAGTTCCATCAAACTTTTTGTTGTTTTATCCTTTTCCATCAGACATAAATTCATCGCTCAATCTTTCAGCTGAACAAGTGCTGCCGCATACTGAGCTAAAACTGTCCTCCATGTCCTCAGACCTGACAAAGCAGTCTGCTGTGACATGTTTAAATGTACCCGTGTGTACAGATGTGCTTCCTCCCGCTTCAAAACTAAACCTAGAACATCTGTCTCGATGTAAAATTTTTTTTTTTTTTTTTTTTTCTCCTTTGGTACTTTCTGTTCGTTCTCATTTGATCAGAACAACAATAAGCTGCCACGACAAAAGAACAAAGTGCAACAGAGGTGAACAACAACACCGCCAGTTCCCAGCCATCACATTGTCACCTTCTATGGGAACATTTTAAAGGTTGAAAATGATGAAAAGCTAAGTAACACCCTCGGGCCAGCCTCTGAACACTGCCTAGAGGCTAGCAAAGTACTGCTCTCTCAGCAAGTCAACTAAAGTACAGAATAGTGCGGCCTCCTGCCTCAAAATAAGAGGGATTGAAGAGTTTTTTTTTTTCTTTAACTGCAAAGTGTGAGCAGTGACACAGATTTCTATAAAAGGATTAGCAGTAGAAAATGGACAAATACAAGTGTCAAACTTGGCAGTGCTGAAATTGTTTGCAAGTTTTCTACACGGGATCAGTGGAGCTGTGACTAATGGATGAAAAATGATGAAACTAATTAGAAACGATAAGCAGAGAAGTGCGGTGTGCTTCGGCTAAGCTACAAGTTACTGATGCCGTGACCTTTTAATGTTATGTCACGTCAGTGACATTTTAATCTCACCAGTTCTTTGTTGATATTTAGCAGCCAACAGTCAAACCAAGACTTGTATTATAGTTCATTCTTTTGTCCTTTACTGACCCCGGGACACTTGAGATATTGCAGAAGTATCCTAAAGTAGCAAATTTAGTAAGTAACACTCTTTTCTCCCTCCCAGTACATAATAATTTTGAAATGGTGTTTAATTATTAATATCTAATGTATTCTAATACATACGACAGATTTACATATATGACTAAATTATTTATGTGCAGGGAAGCAAATTGAATGAAACCCATCAGATCTGCACATTTGCTGAAGTATTACACACATCCAACACTTCACTCTGGCAGGTAGGAGTCTTTCTCTCGTTCAGCGCCACCAACCCCATCCCTCTTGCTCCCCTTTACTCTGTCAGGATTGCAGTGTTTTGGAGCTCTGACTGAAGCTTTGGTTTCAGAGACGACAGTGTAATTAAAGGGATTGATTGCAGCGCAGGGAGGTGCATTGCAACACGTGTACGACACACACACACACACACATTAACACTATGTGATAGAATAACACAGTGTCAGGGTGGCAAGTTTATCAGACAAGGGCTTGAGAATTATAGCAGTAGAGGGTACATGATGATATGTACAAAATGGACTTTGTGGGGCATGTCTGAAGTTAACTTTAAATGGTGGGTATCAAAGTGTTGAACTGCTGCTCTCTCACTGCATTAATATTTGACGTAGTCAAATAGCACCATTAAAACAAGTCATTTTAACTGCCCCCCCTGTGAAAAATAATCAATATTCAGTGTTTTAAGTGAGACGGTGTCACTTAGGTCAAACACACCCCTGCTCTGTTTAATACCCTCAGGGATTTGGTGTTTATTTGGAGCAGCAAAATATAGAGACTAAAGCAAGCTGATGTTACCGAGCTTTAGCTTTGCAGTCGCAGAAAAATTGAACCATATCTAGAAGGACCTGTAGAAAACTTTAATATAAGATTCAACCCAAAATTAATTTTCAATTTGCATGTGAAAGCACCAACGCTGACAGTAAGTAGGAAGTAGGAAGACGTGTCATTTTTACTACACAGATACAAGACCCAAAGCGGTCAGATGTTTTTTTGGAAACATCATTTTAACTTGGTCTGACTGTGGACTAGTAATGTCCTTGAGTAATGCTAAACAGGTTTTAACCTTACCAAGTTAAAAAAAAAAAAAAGCTACTTTAACTTCCAGGAGTTGCTGTCTAACACCTTAATACACTTTAACAGCTACCACTCTGCGTTACCTTCATGCAGGCTTTCAGCTTGAGACAAGAATAGAAAGAATTACAGTCTTACAGAGCCTCTCAATGTAGGAAAAAACTGCTTTGATAGAATGACTGAGATGAGTAAATGGATGCAGTGAATCATGAGTGATGTTACCAAAGAGTGAAAATTGGATACCGTAGTGTACGATTAGGAAATCTTGCTATAAACTCACATTTTACAGAAGGAATAATGAGAAAAGTGTGCTTCAGTGTGAATGACAGACAAAGAGCTGCATGATGAATGGGAAGAGATCAGATTAAGGTGCTATAAGACAAGAAGTTTTGAAAGGTTGCGGAAGAAAGTGAAGTTAGAATGAGGTGATATGCGAGCCATTTTCCTCAGTGGTTGAGGGTTATTTGTGGCCTCGTGTGGAGTTTTCTGCGCACTGCAACCCCAGAGATCGACAGTTGAGTTGAGTCACGACTTTGTTACTGCTGCAGCTGGAATCATTCAGTTGTTTATTAATAATCTGTTACATCTATATAAAGGTTTTGTTTTTTTTTTTTTTTTTTTTTTGGCAAAATTGTCTGGTTGATTGTACAGGAAGTAATTGGGAGTGGTGGAAAATAACTTTAATCAAGAAGCCTGCATGGCAACACAGCTAATAACAGGTAAAAAAAAAAAAAAAAAAAAAACTAAACTAATACAAGCCACAATGCCCTGCAGAATTTCAGATAATTATTTCTTTCTTTTTTTTTTTAAATCTAATTTCTGTCTCGTTTTAATCGATGTGAGTTTAACAGCGTGAGTTATGACATGAGTTAAAAAAGCAAAAAAAACAAACATCTCTCGTCCTCTGTGACACGTCAGCTCACATTCCACATCATTGTTGATTTATAGGATTAATTTAGTTAAATTAAAAAAAAAAAATGGTCAAAGCAGCTGTGATTTGGAAGAGAAAGGTCTGCGGCGTCACCCGCCCAAATCATTTCTGACCTGAAAAAGTTGACTTAATTGAAAATATCACTGGAAGGGAAGTAGTGGTTTGGGACTCGTTTAATTTAGCTTTCCATTTTACTTTCCTATCTACTCCATGCAGAATCTGTCATGAGTTTAATGTCAGATCAGAATTCTCAAAGGGATATTTGAAAATATGAAGTGGTGCCTGAAATAAAAGAGGCAAAACTCCTGCTGATGTTTCTGGGTTATTAACAGAAAGTTATTGGAATTTAGTTTTCCAATAAAAACGCTGAAAAATGTGACTCCTGTCACCTTAATAAAAAAAAAAAAAAAAAAAAGCGGAAATCAGGAATTCTAATTTCAGTGCTGTCATCTTCTTAACTATTCATCGCATGGAGTTGGGATATATCAGTGAGACGAGCTTTAGCTACATTAACCTCATACCTCCTGTATGATTTGACAGTTAAAATGATAAGAGCCAAGAATTAAACCATCAGAGAGGTGTCACTGTCCAAATAGCATCACAGATCAGTGAATACTCCACAGCGTTAGACTGCACCGCTGAAGTCTAGCAACCATCACGTCTTTTGAAGGTGGAAAATGAAGTGACAGTAAACATGTAGCGTGAACCATCAGTCATGTCATTAAATACGTAGTATGTTATCAAACACATTAAGAAGTTCATTTTTTTTGTTTGTTTGTTTATTTCATGATTTAATAACTAATAGTATATGTCCTGCCCTAGAGATATTGGCTTAATTAGAAAAGAGTGTTAAGAGCCTTATTATTTACTGTAAATAGATCAAGTTCATAAGGAATAGTATAAATATAAAGATACACAGGTAATTTATAAGGAAATGGCGAGATTTTATTTGAAACGCGATTGTTTACATCCGTTGACCTGAATAACGGTGATTGCACGAGGCAGCACCATTACCATAGAAACCTGTTTCCGGTTATCATTTCTGATCGTCATGTATGTGTTTTTTCATGCCTATGACAGCAGAATCTGCAAGTGTGTACATTGTTTTTTACTTTGATTAACACTGGTATTAGCTTAGATGTTCTTGTTCTCGTTTCGTATCGCTTATCCGCAGGGTCCGGGTCATGGGACAACAGGAGGGAGGCCCAGACTCGGATGTCCGAGCTCCTTACCGTATCTCTAAGGCTGAACCCAGCCACCCTACGGAGGTCGTTTTGGTGCTTGTATCCATGATCTTGTTCTGTCGGTTACTACCCACAGCTCGTGACCATAAGTTGATGGTCAGAACGTAGATGAACCAGTAAATTGAGAGCCTCGCCTTATGGCTCAGCTCCCTCTTCACCACAACGGACCAGAACAGCATCCGCATCGCTGCAGGTGCCGCTCCGATCCATCTGTCCATCTCCCGCTCTGATTTCCCATCACTTTGAACAAGACCCCAAGATATTTGAACTCCTCCACTTGAGGCAGCAACTCCTCCCTGACCTGGAGTGGACATTCCACCCTTTTCCGGTCGGGAACCATGACCTCAGACTTGAAGGTGCTGATTCTCATCCCAGCCGCTTCACACTTGGTTGCGAGCTTGGTACAGTTTTACTTGTTTTTAACCTGTCACCTAAAAGAAGAGATTAAAGGAGCAGGAGGCTCCTTTTTCCTGACTCGTGAAACACGTTTGGCTGGCTGTTTGATCTGTGTTCATGCACTGGCAAAAAACACACAGAGAGAAGAGCACAGTATATTATTATTGGGTCCACCAGCTTCTGAAAGCACCCAGGTTTTTAGATCTCTATATGTAAAATGCAAAAACAAGAAGAAAAGAAGCAAAATATTCTCAAATTAAATCAAATTATTTTGTATCAAGAAAAAAAAAATCAACTCTTTTGTTTGACAAGAATTCTTAAAACAAGCTCAAAGTTCTCACCTCTGAAAGGCTGAAAAGATATTAATAATGAATATAACATAAAATAACAAACAGTTTCTTCAAATTGAAGCCCTATTCGCACGGGATTAGTTTTACCCGGTGACGTCTGGTAATTTGTAATAGTCGCGGAGGATGTCTGTGATTTTAATCCCGTGTGAATGTGCCATATCTGTAATTTGTAAAGTAAAAATTCCACCACAAATCACCTACCGTATCTCACCAAACACGGAAGTCCAATGAAAATATTAGTCTCGTGTGAATCTGCATCTCAGTGATTGGGGGGTAGTCTCGTCATGTCTGAACACAGTACAGAGACCAGAGCAGAAACGGCAGCTCAGATTCACCAGAAGTGTGAAATTTTAGAGAACATTGAGGTGGATGACGTGTAGCAGCAGCAGTAAGGAACCTTTTTCTATCTTTCAACAAGTTTAGTACAAACACTCTGACAACCTGTTATCCCAACAATTACCCACTGTTCCCAGTCACGTCACGTTGCTGCTTTGACATTTTATTTACTGTTTCCATGACGAATATATACCACGTTAAACGTGATCATTTTAACCCCAAACATAAGTTTTCCATAAAACTATACAAGACCCTAACAATAGCGTTGTTACAATAGACATTTTTAACAGTGATGTATAAGGGTAAGGGTAAATTCCAGTAAAATACAGACATTGCTTATCCCGTGTGAATGCACTGCAAGAAACACAGACGTGGAGGGGTAATTTACTGATTAACAGACGTCCCCAGGTAAAACTAATCCTGTGTGAATAGGGTTTAAATGACTTTAGCCCTAATCACATGGGATTAGTTTTACGTCTGGTAATTTGAAAATTTGTTATAGGTAATTTATTGAGGTGCATTCGGATGGGATAAGCGAGGTCTGTATTTTACTTGAATTTACTGACATTACGGCCTGGATATGATGTCAAAGCTGTGCGTGTGGTATATAGTCGTCATAGCAACAGTAAATAAAATGTCAAAGCAGCAATGTGACTTCAGAACAGTGGGCAGTTGTTGTCGGGATAACGGGCTGTCAGAGCGTTTGTTTTAAAGTTGTTGAAAGATAGAATAAAAGTTCCTCCATCTCAATATCCTCAGAAATTTCGCTCTTCTGGTGGATCTGAACTTGCCGTTTCTGCAAATGGGTCTCTGTACTGTGTGCAGAGATGACTCCTGCATTTCCACCTAAAATGCTGTCAAAACTGTAGTTCATAATTTCTACTGCAGCCTCCATGATTCAACCGCAAAAGAGGTAGAAAAGGTGCACAACAAAAACAATAGTATTATAGGACTAGTATTATCAGGACGTCTGCATTTGGCAAAATATTGTAGGTGATTTGTGGTGAAATTTTTACTTTAAAAATTATAGACATGGCTCATTCGCATGGTATTAAGATCACAGACATCCACAGCAATTATTACAAATTACCAAATGTCCCAGGTAAAACTAATCCCCTGCGAATAGGGTTTACCTCTTAAATTATAGAACCAAAACATTCTCATTGTTAATATTTTTGATTTATTTTGTACTTTGCAGCTCAATCGCTAAATTCAACATTGACCAAGAGAAGGATCACTTCCTCATGTCACATCGATGAAATGATTCCAGATTGATCACTAACAGCGAAAAGCCAGTTTTGACTTGAGTTAAAACCTTGTTGCCAAAACAGTTATATACCGTATATGATTCTCTTTATTAACTCCTCATTTTACTTCAACTCTGTGCCATTTAGTGTTTCAACAAATCACATTAAGATAAAAGGTTCAGGCTTTTCTGGTGTAGATTTATTTAGCTTTTCCAGTTTTTTTCAAAGCTACATCTTCACTGAGCTGTCGCTTGTTGATAAAAGTTCATTGTCGACTGCAAAACATGGGCTACATTTATTGGCGTTTCTAATTTTAACAATATAACACTCAACAATAACAAAAAAAAAAAAAAACTTCTTTTTACTTTTAATGCCTCAGCACTGCAGACAGCCGTGGCCTGAGGCGTTATATATTTCCGCGGTGTCCGTCCGTCTGTCCGTCCATCTGTCTCAGTTTCGTGAACACTGCGTCTTAGGAATGCCTTGAGTGAATTTCAGATTCTGGGTCTTCTGGTCAAAAGGTCAAGGTCAAGCGCGACCTTGCAAAAAATGTTTTTCACCGTGACTCAAGAATTTATCTGTTAATTCTGACACATTTTGACAAAAATGTCCAAGAGAATAAAACCATAATTTGGTGGTGATTAATGACGAACCTTCACTCTGACATCAGACTAATAATAATCTTTTTATTCAATTCCTTCATAGTTTTTGCTGCATACACTGGACCATACTGTAAAGACATGATATAAACTACTACCTTCCGTCAGTTGTTCAGAATTGAAATTTTTAACACATTTGCTTGCCTGTTGTTATAGTTATGGCTTGAAAAGAGAAGGAAAAAAGCTATTTTCATGCTGCATTAGGATGTTAATTAAGTATCAATAATAGAAATAGTGTTTTCAACTTGGCTTGACCCAGTGAGTGATGATGGTTGGTGAAGCAGCAGTGTGAGGATTGTTTTTTTTTTTTTCCCAGGGAATATGTAAACACCCCAGGAAACGGCAAAAATATCACCGTCCAGAATTCTGTCGCAAGGCGACAATATTTATAAGTTCTGTAGAAATGTACACACGAGTAGATGTGTAAAATACTGTGTGCTGGCCCACCAACATATGAAGACAAACAGAATAAAACACTGATATTTACCAGTAAATCCTACCCCAAAACATTTGCGGTAGTGTTTTCGGAGAGATTTTTGACAGCTTAAGTAGCATGAAGCCACCGGAGACTCAAAGGCACATTTGGTGTTACAATGAAAACTTAGTCTAGTCTGTGTGAACTTAGTGTCCCTGGAACATAATTTAGAATCCCCCCAGGACGGAGCTGTGATGCGACTGGGCTTACTTTGTGTCTGCGGGGTGGCTGTGGAATTTGATTTTGTCTTTACTGCTCTGCGCTGTCCACGGCATTGATTATTATTCCGAGAGAAAACCATATCTCAGGCTGATACATATTTCATGCTGCTTGTGTGTGCTGGTGCCGAAGTTCTCATCTGTGAATGCGTGAACCCATTCAATAATGTGCTTCATTTTTTTGAGGGTAATATATTTTATTTCTAATCCCAAACAGTTAAAGTGGCTCTCGTTCTGCTCGCTCACCCACACACCTCAGCGTCCTCTCTACTGTTATGCTCTTGTGCTTTCTCTGCTTTTTCTGCTGCCTATGGACGGACATAAGTGGATGTGGTTTTTGAAAGAGGAAAGGTTAATGCAGGTCTGAATGCTAAGGGCCTGACATCTTGGCAAGAGAGACCGACTGAGAGAAACTAAAGTTGAGATGTCTAAACCCCGATCACTGTTTTTACTGAGATGATGGAGACTACAATTTAATGCTTGTGACAGTGATGGTGCAGGGTCCTGGAGGGGTCACATGTACATCACTTCAGAAAAATGAGAACTTTGAACACTAAATCAAATATTCATGACCAGATACAGAGCAAACAGACATTGAAGACTCCTCAAAAATATCAAAAGTTATGATTTATTTGGAGTATGACAGTGAACAGGAGTCTATAGCCGCACTAGCAGCTCTGTGATGCTGTTTTGTGGCACTAACATGCTCACAATGATGATGCTAACTGAAATTTAACTAGATATAATGCAAATCTCATGCACCGTGGGAGCAGCTTGTTCACATTATAACATTTGCTAATTATCAATAAGGAATATGTCACCAATCTGTGCAGTCAGGAGCAAAGTACCAAGTCCATTCCTACCTGCTGCACTCAGCACCATCACTAAACTTTATATCTTCTACATCAAGCTTAAAATTTTAAAAGTCTCATTCAGTTGTTGGGTGCTTGACGTCTTTAGCCCATTAATAAGTAAAACTGAATTGACTTGTCCCACATTCAGTAACTGAATTAAAGACTTTTTTTTTCATTTAGATCAATTAAGTGCGCAGTGTTTCACTGCATTAAAATTTCAAAGTAATTGAGAAAAGCGAGTGCTACAATCGATCCCATTGTAATCCAAACGGTACCACGTTGCAATTAATATCGAGTAAGATATTATCTCAAGAGGTGCCTTTTTCTGCGGCAAAGAATTGGTGTTTTAAATTCTTTATATGCAACACATGAATTTGACTTTTGTTTGGATTTAACCGGTCTCGTAAATGTAAAAAAATTTCACCTAGCGCTAATTAATTGATTAACTTAACACCCACACTCTTTCTCTCCAGTCTTTGTGCTCTTTTCTTCAAATTCCCACTGTCTCTCATGTATTTTACTTTGTCCGTTGGAGGAAGCATTTCTCGAGGAAAACAACAGCTTTGTGCCACCACCCACAGGTACCCATTCTTATCAGTGGTCAGCAGGGCACTCCGACCGCTCGAACCCCCACCGTTCTCCTCAGCCGTCTGACCTCCCCTACACCCACTTCCTCACATCCCATCCTCTTGTCAAGCTCCATGCTGATTTCATCTCGCCCCGTAGCTGAGACCAGCTCACAGTTGTTCTTCTATCTCTCTATCGCCACATCTCTCCTTTAGCCCATCTATCCCAGTGATAGCGTCTCCCCACTGGTCATAAAGTACCTACTGAAAGCCATTTTCCAACCTTGAATGGGGCAGAGTTTGTGGGGAGATTCAAGGTTAAACCTTCCTGTCTGAGCTATAGTGCTGCTTCTCATTTATCAAAAGTATATTTTATTTTCTCCTACACTGCCAGTGAAAACTTAAGCGTGGCTTTCGACAATTTTCTCATTGTAAAACGAGTTAAAGTTTATATAAGGACATGGAAAAGATAACTAAACTGAAAAAAGGGTTTTGAAAATAGCTTAACCAAACCAGGTAGTGGAGTGTCTCCTGCTGGAGTACTGATGGTGATGTCAGTTGGTGTTAACTCACAACTTTGATAGTTTCCCTTTTAGGGTGTGCATTCTCACAGCAGACATACATTTAATTAATTTAAGGAAGGCAGAACTCTGCAAACACCCAACAACCGAGCTGAGAATATCTAAGAGGGCCAACAGAAATGAGTTGCAGTCCCTGATAAAGTGACCATTTACCAAACCAAACCAAATCATTTTAACAGACCAATGGCCAGTGGAAGTCAGTTGGGCAAACTGTGCTATAAATTCCTCAGCCAACCAACGTTGGTTTCTCACACCCTGCTGTTGGATGCAAGCCAAAAATAGGGTGCTCTTAATTTTTAAAAAATGGTTAGTCCAATCCATCCATCCATTACCTCTGTGCTGCTAATCCCTTTGAGGGTTTTGGGTTGGAGCCAATCCCACATGACTTTTGGCGAGGGTTGGGTACATCCTGGACAGGTTGTGAGTCTAACACAATGGTTATTCCCATTTTTAGAAATGGGTTTGAAAGGGGTTTTCAATGAACTATTCAGCAAATTTCTATCTTTAAGATAATTTCATCATTGTTCATTTCTGTTAATATTGCACTTGTCATTTCAGGACAATGATGCAAATTATTATAATCATTTCTACTTTGAGAGGTAAAAATTATTACTACCCCTCTACAGTTACGATCCTTTTCCTTTTAAATATAAACCAAATTCTTTTCTGAGACAGTACTGGGGAATCTCATGACATTATTAATCCATCATGTTACTCCTTAAAGAAGTAGTACATTCCTTTACAAATCGTTCCCCAAAAGAAGCAATTACTAACACATTTTCCACTCTGGAGCCATGTCAAGGAGTAATGACATTAAAATGAGATTTACCTTTGTATAGCCAGTAAATCTGACTTGACATAGCATGTCAATGTGTTCCTTTTAGTTTCATGTCAGTCTGGCTCACTTCATGTACTCAAATAGGTACGTCGGTTTCAGACATTGTCAGGCATCACTGCCCACATATCCCCAATGCGTGCTTTACGTTGGCATGGTTGTTAGGCAACACATCCACTAGAGGGCAGAGCAGAGTTCTGAGTTAACTTCCCAATTCTAAGGTTAGTTTCAGACAACAACAAAGATGATGATGGTGGAGGAGATTCTGATGCACAAACAAAAGGAGGCAGCGCAGTCGACGGCAGTGGTCTGTGCGGTCATTAAATACATCACGGCAGCCTCTCTTCAAACACTTCCGCCATTACTCTTGCCTTCTTCTTTGGTCCTTTCGCTGGTCACATATGAGGTGCACTGCCCTCAGATTTGTGGTGGCACTGCTCCTTTAGCAGTTTTGAAATGCATTTGCAAGCTCTTTTAAACCATAGTGAAATACACTTGAAATGAAGGCAGAGGACGGACAGAAGGCTCTGTCCTTAAACGCATGCATATTTAACGTTGAGCATAAATGGGATCTGCAGCATCACTGCGGTTGTAACTGACTTCCTTACTGCATGCTAAATCATTGGCAGGAGAACACAACACGCGTAAATATTATTTATTTACCTTATTTACATGCATGCAGTGAAGTGTTAGTTTGAGTTATCAATAGTTCATTTAAACATCTAAGTACATGAAAGGCTTCTTGAAAGTAAGTGAAACCTGGATGTGAAGTGGTGTCCCAGGGTGCACTGGGCTTGAGAGAATTTAAAGCCTCCTCTCTTTCGTGACTCTGCTGGTGCTGAACCATTGTCACTGCTGTGCGACAAGAACCTGGTGAGAGGCAGTCTATGTTCAAGTTTGAGTTTTATCACTTTTTATACCGATACTGCAAATGACCCCCCCATATACACAGCTAGTTGTGTTTATCATCTCTAGAACTGCACTTGTTGTTTAATTTGTTCTAAAGCAATCTTGCACGTGGCATAAACCAATTCACGAGTCCCTCCTTGGGATCTTCGTGCCCCGATTCTGACCTCACCTTTTCACCTCCACCGGCTTGTCCCATTGTCTTTTTTTTCTAGCCGAATCTGTTTTTACCAAGGGAATGTCTAGGCACTGGAGCCACTTTTCTTGAACTCCCAATGCACAGAATGAGGGGGGAAAAAATATATGAACACACACACTGATACATACACACCCACACACAGACAGACTCGTCGATAGACACAAGCAGAGGCATTCCTAAAATGACCCTGCAACCTCTATATCCCCACACAGTCTCTGTCTCCCTCACCACTCACACTGACAGTGGAGGTAGCTGTGCAGAGTGATATTAGGATTCAGCAGCAGGCCTGATGAACACCAGCGAGCAGCCCACGAGGTCACTACTGCGAATTAATGAAATATACATCTTCTCCACTGCAAGACTGCTTCCAACTGAAGCTGCAGCCCCAAGATTAGATTTGTAAAGGCACACACACACACACACACACACACACACACACACACATGCCCATGCCCATGCACGTACGCATGAGGTTACAGTACACTTTCTGAATACACATGCTCGCATGGGATCTGCACACTTTTCAAAAGCAGTGTCAACTTTTAGTGTGCAGAGCCACATGCACAGAGCATGGATGGAGCGTCCATGTTTCTATGTCCTTCTCTTACTAACGTTGGTACTACTTGGAGTTTGAATAGAGCACATGTTTATTTATCTACGAACACTGTGAGCGCACTGCTGTTCCTCCATCTTCATAATAAAAAAAAAGCCCTGTATACTCTTCTAATGGTAGCTTTTATCGGCCGTCTCCCTGTGCAATGTGTCCTCAGAGCTGCACAAACAAATTTACACATGGGCTTATACCTAGGATCTCCAACTGAAGGGTATTTAGCTGATAAAGCCTCCAGTGGTGAATGAGGATATGTATTATAGATGGGGAGAAGGTGATTTGTTGTTCGCAGACATGGGGATGCAGTATGTGACATCACTCTCAATACGACTTGCTACTCTCGACGGAGTTTGTACTCGGCAGTTTGCTTATGCCGTTCGCATTAAGGAGCACAAACACAGACACTCCGTCCTCTCACAGGACCCGGCTGAAGACAGACATTATAGAGTGATGGGCATGAAATGGAAGTTGGGGAACATTCAGATGAAAAGTGGAAACTAAAAGGGGAAAAAAAAGAGCAAACTGAGATGGAGTGTCGATGGGGCGAAGAGAACAGGGGAGACTTTGCTCACTTCTGCTTTTAATCTTAGCTAAAGTGGCAGAAAAAAGCAGCACTTAGGCGGAGTGCACACCGAGAGTTGATATTAATGTCTTTATGCTTGAAAAAGTTTCCGAAGCAAAATCGAGACACGGTTACGATGGGAATAGATGAGGTGCTATGTAATTAGCTCCTCATATTAGTTTGCCTGCGGTGTCTAGTCTCTTTTCATTTTTCAGGTTTATTTGGTAACAAGCAGAAACAGTTGAGTTAAAACTCCGGAGGATGAATTTTAGATTTTTTTTGTGTTTTTTTTCCAGCATGTACAAATTGTGATAATGAATTATCAGAGCAAGAGTGGAGCAGAAGTAGCACGGTGTAAACTTTGATCACAACCACTTTCATATTCCATCACGGATGAATGTCATGAAACGCATTACTTTACCAGGGCAAACAGGGATTTAACACAAGTTCTTATCAACTTTATTAAGATTAAGAATGGCCACGAGATGCTTACAGGATTAATCCCACCAAACAAATAAAAAGAAACGCTTTAGCTCGCAGACGTAATAGATTATAAATTACAGACGACAAAATAAACCCATCAAGCTAAATGAGAGCCTCGCAAAACAAACAAATCTTCAGCATGCACTTCAGTAATGAAAAAAAAAGAACAAAATAGAATAACCATCTCTATAACACTGTGCCGCTAATGAAGATACAACAGCGCGGGGGTCACACATGGGGCCACAAATAACAAACAATTGATCGGATGGGATAGAAAATTGTATCTGAAAAATCAAACCAGCTAGTGATCCGATATTCAGCCCGTGATGCATGGTAGAGCTGACCCCAGCACAGCTGACCTGCACAAGTGAAAAAGCACACAAAGAGTTATGAGTTTAAGATCATCTATTTATTTTTTATCTCTGCGTTTCAACATGTGTCATTTGATTTGTTATTTGAACAGTGACTTAAATCATGTTGGCACTGGAACTCCAGTCTTGTTGGCACTTACTCTTGTTGATTATTTTCTGTATATAAATCTTGTTTGTTTGTTTGTTTGTTTTGTTTTGTTTTGTTTGCCTAAGGCACCAACAGCTGCACCAATACATCCTGCCTTGAACAGGAAATTTGCGATGTAGCGGAACTTAGTTCATCAGAAGCAAATAACTCTAATGATTTATTACTATGTTAATACTTTGCCCTGGAACCTGTACACCACTCATTAAATCTAATACTTTACCTGGGGAAATCGCGCACACACACACACACACACACACACACACACACACAATGACATAATTTCTAGTCACTGCCTTTAAAAAGTCTTTCTGTTAAAAGTCTAGCTGTTGCCACTATTGAATCTTTGGCTGCCTCCTCTCTGGCTGGACCAGGAGCATGAAATTCTGCCCTCTGACATTCCGTACAAGCGATGGGTTGTCGGGGCTGTCCTTTGACAATATGGAGTAGCCGCCTGACTTCCCTAACAGGTTGGTGGCAAGCCACGTAATGCTTCTCCTTTTGACTACAACCTGAGATCAGACGAGACAACCTGCTGAATTTAAGCATATTACTAAGCGGAGGAAAAGAAACTAACCAGGATTCTCTCAGTAGCGGAGCGGAGGGGGAAGAGCACAGAGCTGAAACCCCGATGGGCGAAGCGTGGGAAATGTGGCGTACGGAAGACTGCTCTCCCGGTGTCGCTCGGGCGCCTTAATCCTTCTGATTGAGGTTCAGCCTGTGGACAGTGTGAGGCCGGTAACGGCCCCCGTTGAAAATCAGACCTGACGTTTATCGCCCAAATGTGTTGCTGCCCCTGGCTAATAAAAGAGACAGGCGTTACTCGGCTATTATTTTCAGAAAAAAAGGTGGATTTGCATGATTTAGGAGCCTCATTTTCAGGTTGGAAAAGCTGGAATTCCAGATTGATCCAGGAGAATCACAACCCTGAATGTTAATTATTTAATGCAATGCAGTTCTAAGCAGATGTTCAGCAGGGATGTCCCGATGAGTTGTTTAAGCCTCCGATCCCCATCCGATTTTTTAATACTGCTACTGAGTCTGCCAATCCAGTACTTGCATTTGCTGCGTAAATGGAGCCTGTATTTTTCTGTTTGTTCACAAAACAGAAAAGTAACTAACAGATGTCTTCAGCTTAATACATTTAACTTATTGCAGTTGGCAACACTCGTATAAAGTCTAAATTCTACTTAGAGTGGTACAACAGGGGCTGCTGCGACCCTGGACATAGAGTGGATGATCCAATAATCAGAAGGTATTAAGCACACAATAGGTATGCACTCTGAGTGAACAAGTGGAAACGCTTTGAGTGATGGAACAGATGACTAGAAAAATGCTGTAAGTGCACGTCCATTTATCATTTCATAATAGCTTAGTCAAACTGACTGAGGACTGATATTCAGTGGCAAAAAGAAATCACAGATTCATCTATTTATTCTTTCCTTTCAAATGTTTTGTAGCTTTTCACTCCTTTTCCAGTGCTCTTTTCATGATGTTGACTTTTCTTTCTTGTTTTCTAGTTTTTACATGTCTTATCAAATTGTCTGTAGTGAACTCAGCTCCACTGCCAAAGACTTGTGAAACTTACAGTACTACATGTTGCAAGTGGCTGTTGGACCATTTTCGCTCTCGAGTTTCAAACATTTGCACGCTGCTGATGTTTTTACCGTTGTGTTGCTAATGGCGCATGTTCAGTCTGCTTCAGGATGCATCACTTTCCTGAAGTGGAGGCATAAGAAAGTAAACATACCGTTCACTGTAGCTCTCACTACCTCTGTTCTGTCTGACGTGTGCTGATACAGCCAGTGTGAGCTGTCCACCTTCATGTTCAACCTCCTTTTTGATCACAGAAATAATCAAATCAACTGTTTTCCAAATGTTGTTTGATGTTGACCGCCTTGTGGCTCGTTATGTGGGCTACTGTTTGACATTTTACAAATCTAAGTATTTGTGTTATTGGCCATGAAAAAGGATCTTGCAAGGTTGTCAGGCGATATGAAGATGGCAAGGTTGTCAGCTTGTGTGTGTGTGTGAAAATGAAGTTGTGTGATGTGTGTGTGTGTGTGTGTGTGTGTGTGTGTGTGTGTGTGTGTGTGTGTGTGTGTGCATGCATGCCAGTTACAGACAGTATGAAAGCGAGTGAATATACTTAAGAGAGCCCCCTCTCTCTGTTTTCATCAAAAAGTCATAAAGGCATAAAAATGTGATGAGTTAGAGAAATTATACCACAAAATTGAGAAACATACACATGTGGTCACACAACAGTGGAGAAACATACACATGTTGGCTCACACACACACACACACACACACACACACACACTGTACAAGATCCAGCACTGTTGGACAGCCAATTACAGGAGCAGCCTGCGGGGAAGGAGAACAGGGAGAACAGAGGAAAGGTGGAGAGAGATGAAGAGTGTTGCAGCAGAAGAGAAAGCAGATGAGTTCTGAGGGACCCTGATGCCCATCAGCTGCTGATGTAAAACTCAGAGTCTGATCATTGCCTCTCGGCGGGCCTAGAGTGAGAGCCAGCGTGGGTTTTTCCCACTTTTCCTCCCTTCTCTTCCTTTACCCCTTTTTTTTTTTAATGGGCAGCCTGTTTCTTCCCCCGACTCCCTTCTCCTTTACTTTTTCAGCGTGTCGGGCTGCTGTGCACAGCAGAAAGACGGCGCTTTGATGGACATCCTCTCATGTTTCTCTGTGTTTCTCCCCGTTGTTCTCCCTCTCTCTCGGTCTCCCATCCCTCTCCCTGCACGTCTCATACTCATAACAACCCACGTAATGCCCTCCCTTTGTTTCTCACAGCTTTCTGTCCTTGTTCTGCATTTGTGCTTCTTTTTTTTACCCTCTCTCATACTGTTCAATAACATTTGTCTCCACGCCTCTTCAATCTCTTATCGCTGTTTGATATCCAAGACAAAAAAGTAAGAAAGCCACGCTGACCTACCATGTAGAAAATGTTTTCTTTGTGTCTTTTAGGATGAGTACCAGTGTGTCATGTGGCTTCCCTTTTTTCTAGGTAACGGATCCTTAACTTTGTTATCTTCTTACAGAATTTGTGACACCTCCTCCTTTTTGCTTCAGTGTGTACACAGTAGACTTTTCAAAATAAACCTCCTAAACTCTTGTACCTCTTTCACCAAACGTGGTCAAGTACCACCGAGCAACGATCCTTTTCTCGAACAAAACTGCTGCTTTGCTTTATGCATGGCCACGGCCATTTTTCTGCATGAACGGACATCCGTAATTGCAAAAACCAACAGCGAGTGGAAGTGTTTACAGTACACGTGTACTTGTGTTTACTTTGCTCATTTGGTGTTAGCGCTGATATGCCTCGGAGACAGGTTTCATAGCCACAAAGGGGCTCAGAGGGTAGAGGATCTGCTGCGCCTCGCCTGTCAGTCTCACCACCCTGTAATTTTGCTTTCCCCCAAAGCATGGCTCACAGGAGCAGTGAGCAGCTATTAACTGAGGTGTTACACCTCCTGTCAGACACTGAAATATTGCACCATAGCAGGACAGAGGTAGCTCATAGGGCAAAAGGAGATGGAAAGTGAAGAGGGAAGAGGATTAGGAAGTGTTCAAGGTGTCTCGCCTCCCTTAGTATGACTTTTTGAATGTGTGTTTTGGGTGGATGACATGTGCAGACGAGACCAAACGGCAAAGAGTCGTTTAGAAGAGGAGTGGACATACCCTCTGATGTCTATAGTTTACAGTAAGACTTGAAGTTATATAGTTCAATTCATTCATATTTTTAAAGGCAGAAACTTGTCCTTTATGTGACTGGCAGGGATGGAGAGAGACATTTAGGGTCGAGATCTGTTATTTTTTTTATTACCTATCGAGGTATGTTGCTTTTAGATTGCAGCTACTGTCGATTCTGTCAGCCCAGATGCCTAAAGCAGTTGTTCCAGTTGGGTAGGATGTCGACCAAAACGTTGGCTCCTTCACTTCCCATAATGAAACTACGCTGCAACTTCCAGCCCAATAATCCTCCACAATCTTAAACTTTCTACGAACTTAGTTTGAAACTCAGGCTTACACCTGTAATTTTTGCGTCTTCAAGCCCAAGACAAGACATCATCAAGGTTTTTTTTTTCCAGACTTCAGAAAGCCCCCTTGAGAGCCACAAACAACATCATACAACTGTTATCACAGGAAGAGCAGTGCTCCTCCTGATGAGTAAAATCAGTAAAGTGCCTCTTTAATTTCGGTTGGCGATGCTGTAGTTTCTGCTCTTGGATATAGATAGGGCTGTTAATAGCAGTGGGAAGTAATATACAAAACGTGTTGATTGGTCGATGGGCTCTGCATCATAAAGTAATGTGGTTACACTGGTAGTTAACAGAAGATGTAGCCGAAAAAAAACTGAAAGAAATATCTCATCTTATTTGCTACAGAAAGAGGTATCTTTAAAAATTAAAGCATCTCTAACAATGGGACTTGATTAATGTACATGGTGTGAGCTTACCTTCATGCAAATGTGTGATCGCGAGCATCAGCGATACAGACCTGACACCGCTTCACACATTAAGCAAGCGTGGCAAGATAACGACTGCGATATGCTGCCGGAAAAAACAAATTTTCAACAGACCTCCTGACAGGGACACAGAGAGACAGACATCCAAGCAGACAGCAAAACTGACAGGTAGGCACAAAGCCAGAGCTCAGGGACGTGCTAAGTGACAGCTTGGGCTATAAATGAGTGACTTTAGTGCATCGTAGCATTCATGTTCTTGGCTGCCAGCGAAATAGCCCCCTCGAGGAACACGCAACGTGAAAAAACGACAAGAGAGAAGAGCAAAGCGAGGGAGATGCCCAGGCGTCTCTCATTAGCAACACCGGTTAATGTTGATGTCTGATATCTTTCCATGTGATGTGGATGTCGAGGTGCATTTTGTTGCCATGTCAAAACAAGCGCATCTTTGTCTAAGGCTTTTCTCTGAATGTTTACCTTTTCTCAGGCACCAAGGACCCATCCTCAGGGACCCAATCACGAATTGCCAACGTGTATCACAAGCACGAGAGAGAGAGAGAGAGGAAAGGCAAAAAAACGACAAATAAAAAAAAAAAACATACTGGCATATAACGAGAGGCTAAAGTTAGGTTGGCCCTCCAGAGAAATATGAAGCCAAAAGCAAAGAAGAAAAAAAAATGATGCTTAATGTTTTGAGGCGCTAGAAAAAAAAAACTAAACAATCAAGAAGCGATCCACTTGAGAAAGCTCTGCCACGTACTATAAACATTTGCTGTTTTTCAATGAATATGCTTTTTCAGATTCCATTACATTTAAAGCCAAGTTTACATTTTAGCCAATTAGGGTGAAATCTTTTTCTCTATCTGTGTACCACTTCTTAACATCTTTGATAAACAATCGCAGCGGCAACAGAAAACGATGCAGACGTGTTAAACGCGGACACATCTCTGCGTCCGATCCACCGGCGCGCGGGGTCACATATATGGAATAAAAAGGAACGCATTAGTTATTCAGGGTTAGTCTACATTTCCATGCTTGTGGGGAAAAAAGGAATAAAAGGATCTGACTGAGGTTTTTTCACAGTGGTGTGGCGGACGTAAAGTCACGTTCCACTGTGACATTAATGACCCACACGTGGATGATGTATGTGAATAACAACCATGATGTATGATGGAATAAGGCATCCATGCTGGTTATCAGTGGTCTCATTTATGACTTTTCACCTACTGCGGCCATTGGCATACTATAATACTGTTATTTATATGTGTGTGTTTGTGTGTGTGTGTGTGTGTGTTGACGATCTGGGTCAAATGTAGTCATATATTATTAATCGTGTGACCACATTCCGTTAACCTAACTTTACAAACCGACTCGTTTGGCTCTTTGGCTGCATTTATTGATTACAATAAAGTCTTTTGCATCACTCAGCCTATTATAAAGTCTCATTTGGCTTCATTATACACTGTGACCGCCTCCTGACGTGAATGTTATTCGCTCATTAATTTAACATGAGCAGAGACAGACAGCTCACACATGGTCAATGGCTTCACGAGTTAAAACTCCAGGGGGTTTCCATCAACCGCACGTCGACGCTGCACCACAATCATACACAACTCTCTCACACACACACACACACACACACAGTCAACTGAGTCAACTGTTTAATACAAACCACCCACTGTGTGAGAAATAGTGATATTAATGATGACAGAAGTGCTGTCCAACGTTCATCAAGCCCAACTCTAACAGCTGATGCCTTGAATATTTAAATTAACCTTGTTTTTAATTGAAAAGTGCCCCCTATTTTTGTTAAACCACTCGACCTGTATGAAATCTACCAATTAATATCAATATCAGCTGACACAAGATTGTGCTAAAATAGACAGCTGATATTAATTTCGCCAGGTTTAGTTCTGATGTTTCTACCTGACGTTGCTGTGCCACACGTTTATTGAGATTATTCATGTTCTGCTGTGCAGTGTGAATTATTGTTGGCTATATACATAAACACACACACACTGTTAAAAATATAGCAGTTTTATCCAGTCATAATGAAATCAGTGCACAAGTGGCAAGTTGAAGCACTAAAAGATTAACATATTAAGAATGACAGACATCGAATGAAACTAAAACATCTAGTCATCATCTAAAAATCAACATTTAATTAATTAACTATCAGAAGTAAATTGTTTATATAGGCGTTACATTAGTTTAGTCTACGTCATGTAACATTTTCAGCACAATATTTTTCATATTTGTTAAGACAGTGACAAGACTTAAGAGGTGACATTTAAGTTTCTAATCTACATATCATGTGCTTTATTTTTCTTTACAATTTTAAATATTTTTCTTTACAGTTTAGTATAATACATAATACTAAACCATGTCTTAATTATTATTTAATGGAATTAAAGTAAAAGTGACACAAAACTCCACAGTGTTATCATTACCAGTGTTATCACAGTGTTATCATATTACAACACATACCAACCATGAAACATCGATGATATTACTTTTTCTATCATACCTTCTGTTAAGGACACAGACGCATGTATAAATACTCACACACACACACATACATATTGTCGCCAGAGCACACAAATATAACCCTGCCACAGTGAATGATCCAACAGTTTATCTTCAGCTCCTTTTCTCCATCTCAGCTGTGGGAGGAGAAGCGAGTGCTTCTGTTGACAGGGTTTTACCTGAGAGGCTCTTCATGGCTCTGTGACTTCCTTCACACACCTTATGTGTCTGCAGCCCGGTGGCAGGAGAAACAGCTGTCCTTGAAATGTGTATATATATATATATATATATATATATATATATATATATATATATATATATATATATATATATGATTTTCAAAAAACAATGAGATAAAAGAGGGTGGAGATGTTGGATGACACAGCAGTGGTTTTTACGCGTCAAGGTGACATGGTAGATATTCACTTTAGGTCACATAAGAGCAGCGTCAGCCGCAGTCTGGGGCTTATTGATCTGTCTGTTTATTTATTTTTGCAGTCGAAGGTCAAGGTAGTTTTACATTTGTATGATTGGATAGATCAGACAAAGACAGGGATGTGTCTATTTTTAAGTATGATACAGTTTAAGGTTTACTTTCATCCCTGCAAGAGATATGGATTTGACACAGTACAGTAGGTCTGTGGAAACTTCAAAAAGTCTGCTCCTCTGTCTCACTCTGTTCTGATGTGTAGCGCAGCACAGAAGAACTGTGCAGATAGAGGTCAACATGAGAAGAATTTTGGCAGCCATGTTTAATTGTTTATTTATTTATTGTTTTTATGTCTCTGAGCTTCAACACATTCAGTTTTAAATAAGATAGTAGACTCTACATTGGAGCGCCAAGTCTCAGATGTAACACAAAGACAGTTTGGTAAAAATCAAACGAAAGGCAGGACACCAGAGGGCGTATTCACACCAAACTAACCTGACTAAATCCCTTGTTTACACAAAGTTAGTGGCCAGATTGCTATCATTCTGAAAGAGGGCAGAATCACTGCAAGTATATTAGTGACATACGGTATGAAAGAAACTCAGATTTCTTCCTGGGGATCAGTAAAATATTTCAGATTCTAGTGCTGCAGCCTCAGTTCAGCTGGGGAAGCTCATTGTTACTTTCAGTTTGGCTGGTTTCACCTGAGTGAAATACAAGAACACAATATTATGAGTCACTGGCAGTGCTTCTAATCTTTACTTTCATCCCTTCAATACAAATGTACAGACACACACACACACTAAATGAAAAATGAAATTGCAAGTTGAAAATTGTATAAAGTTAAGAAGCTACTGCAAAAAACGAAAAGTAACCAGATTATATAATCACGTAAATTCGCTGATAACATCCAGGAGTCAAGCTTCCTGTCTCTGCAACAGCACTTTCCATTTAACTGGAGCGAACATGGCGACATTTTCTCTGCTCGTAGGGCAGAGGAGAGCTCCCATGCTGATGGACAGAAGTGCCAATAGTCTGAAGGCAAAAG
Organism: Polydactylus sextarius; assembly: GCA_016801845.1. NCBI lineage: Eukaryota > Metazoa > Chordata > Actinopteri > Polynemidae > Polydactylus > Polydactylus sextarius. Next base: position 6,228,571 of record CM028927.1, on the reverse strand, counting down.
GAGGGTTGCTTTTTAAAAGCGAGAAAAGCTCAGGTCAGCTACAGCATTTGTCAAAAATGCTAACAAAGCCCTGACAAAACTCGCTGCTTCTCTTTTATTTCTCCCGTCTGTCTCTGAAAACTAGATCTCCTTGTCTTAACCTTCACAGAACTACCTAGTTTAACTTGACAGGTGAGTCCAAGGATAACATGAATACACACTGGCTTATACACACACACACACACACACATATACACACTCCTTGTCAGGGCTCCCCAAAGGCCTGCTGTCTGTTGAGGGGCAGATGAAGGTATAGCAAGAGTAAAAGTGTGTGTCCATGCACACAGACGTGTGTGTGTGTTACCCTTTACTTCTGAGAGAGTCATTACGTGCTATTCCACATTGGGAATTGACATTTTCTTCCTTTTTCTTGCCATTTCACAGACAGACCGTGACTTTCTTGTCACAACACACACACACACACCACTTCACACTTGGACTGGATGGCTGCGTAAAAAAGTTTTCATACACTCATGCATGTTCTTATCCACACACGCACGCGTGCACACGCTATCCCTGCAACTTTTTTTTGTAGGTCAGCCCCTTAAGGGTGGCCCAAACTTACACTCAGGTAGGAACACAATGCATATTTCTAGATACATGCAGCCTAATTAGGCAAAGAACAAAAAGATCACATACTCATGTACCTAGGGTTTCTAATTAAAGGAAATACCTCATTTTCCTCTCATACCTATTCATGACTAAAATAGACATTGAAGGAGAAAAAAAAAGTCTCCAAGTACAAAGTAGAATTGTACTCTGCCTCAGGTGATTTGTCTCTGCCCCAGGGCTTAAGGCCTTCTCACTCTAAAAGTGTTCGCAAATTTTTCAGCTTCTAGAGTCGTCGCTATCGTTCAGCCGGTTCCTATTAAGTAGAAAGAGCGGATCAGAGAAGAGAAAGAAACAGCAGGAAACGAGCAGAAACCAGAAAGTCCCGCGCTTTCTCAGAAACAGATGTCTGTTTGAGTCAGTACTCAGGGCAGCGCTGGCTTTACCGGACGTTTTTATCACACACCTGTCAGCTCTGGAGAACTGTGGAGTGAATAACGCCTGCGGGGAGGATCACACAGACCAGTGGGCCAGCCGTCGCAGCCCAAAACGAAGCTGGAGGCCGTCGCTGAGGAAGGGAGCAAAAGCTCTCTTAGCTTGTGGTGACAGATAGTTAGCTGGTGTTAGCGTCGCTCGGCAGGGGCACAGAATGTGTCGAGGGAAAGATAAATAAGCAACAGCACCTGCGTGATAGAAATCCCATGAGATTATATCACCAGAGTACTAAGGCTGACGTGCGGGACAGATTCGAGAATGGCTTTTCACATACATGGCGTCAGTTCACTCCTGAAACTTAGCAGCACCAAAAATGATCCAAAAGGGAAACTGACTGCCTTCAGTGTTCTGTTGTGTTGTATTATGTTGGTTTGTGTTGTGTTAGAATCATATCTCCAATGTTTCTCCACACTCCCGCTACCTAATATTTTCTGTTTATATTTTAATTATCCTCTGTTGTAGACTGGGGAACTATTTTCAGCTCTTTTAAATCAACTTATCACAACTTTACCACATGGCATGCACTTTTATTTTTTATTTTTTGTTTTGTTTTTTGTTTTCCTCTCATGTTTTATTTACAGATGAGGTGAAAAAAAAAAAAAAACCCAGCTCATTATCCACAAAATCAGCCCTAAAATTTCATTCAAGAGATTACACTTTGGAATTACACTTGGGTCCTAACTGAACTGTGCATTCTATTAATCATTAAATATATTTCTCTCTCTCTCTCCTAGCCTCCGTGCTCGAGTCTTTATCGACTGTTTCCGACAAATACCAATGGATTGAAGTACTGTAAGGAAATAAAGTGCAATTTAAAGCTCAGCCTGTACATATGCATCATGTAGATAATTCAAGAAAGAAAGCCCAGCATGACAATCTATCCATTTCAATTTCAGCCAAGGCAATTGGCTCAGAAAAATCAATACTCCTCGATTTAAAAGAATAAAACAGCACAGCATGAAATAGTGGGAACCTGTCAAAGATGTAATTATGGTAATTGCATCTGTTAATGATTACATATGTCCAAAATGCTTGTTTCTTTCTTTTTAGTTTGCAGTGTGCTGTTTAAGTTGAAATGATCTTTAAAACTGTTTAAAGCACCTTTTTTTTTTTTTTTTTTTTTGCTGAGAAATTGATTTGTAAGTGATATGTGGAAACTAATGGATACTTGGTTAACTCTGGTCCTTTTAAGCCAGGAGTCAGCTTTTATAATTACAGGAGAAGGCTGTTTTAAAGAGGAAAATAAAAGAAGGAATGCCTCAGATGGGACAGTGAAGATCTTATTGTACAGCGCAGCGGTGGTGGAAGTGGTAGCTGACAAAAACACTTGTGGGATCATGGCAAACAGCGCAAGCAGTGCAGTGGCAGCTTTGTTGATGTCATGCTAATTCTAGTTTTGCTCAAGGTTAATGAGGCGCTCTAGTCCTTCAGATTACTTATTTACGAATTCCAACCACAACTCATTCCCATCATTCCTTGTCACTTTCATGAACTCAGCCTGTTTCAGCAAAGCTCATCACTGTGATTTGAAGCTCTAGCGTCTCCAGTTAATTACTACATATTGAACACAGGCAGTAGATGAAATAAAAAATAGTGATGTATTGAAGCATCCTATCTTACTTATCCTGGGTTAACACAAGTGAACACATCCCAGACAAGTGGACATCGAACCATCAGAGGGATAATGATCCATGCCATTTGTATCAAAGATTTTTTTGTCACGCTTAGTCACAGCTTTGATTTCTTGCCCATCTTTGCAACTGTGCGTTCACACCGAAAGCGACCAAAGCGAACAAGTAGCTCAATACGCTGAAGAAGCTTTGCTGTCAATAAATTTTGAATTCGCTCAATTCGCTCATGACGTGACATTATTTAGCTCGTCATTTAAAGGAGCCACACATCTCCCTGCCACCAAAAAATAAAATAAAAGAAAGCGATAGAGAGAAGATATTGCGTACAATTTGTTAACCTCTTGTTCCCTGTCAGTTACATTGAGTCAGTTACATTGATTTCACGGCGAGTAACGCCGCCTCTTCTTCATGAATATCAACATGTTGATTATCTTCAGAATCTCAGCTAAAAGCTCATAAAAAAATTCTACAACCGCCAAACACAGCTAAAGCTACAAACAATTAAGAGAGCAAATAAACAAACTACACAAAAAGACGTCAGCACGAACCGTAACCCCCCCTTCACACGGCGCTTTGTAAACAAACAAATGATGTCTCTGCAGAGAGCGGAGATCTCATAGTTTCTAAAACTACAAGTTCCATCAAGATCCGTGAAAAAATGACTGAACCAGCAGCAATAGAATGTTCAATAATGTTTAAACGATCGATACACGATCATAAAACCTGACTTGCCTTTGTTGTCTTGTTTACAAGACGTAAATCCACAGCGACAATGGCCCATTAAATATTAAACTACATCTCCCAGGATGCTTTGTGAGCTGTGTCCACTTAAACAACGGCTTTTCCTGAGATGTGATTGGATGAGGTTATTACATTATCTCTCTCTACCATTAAATTACTCGTCTTAGATATTAATTTGTGTGTTGCAGATTTAAAAACAGCAGCGATCTCGAGATTGTTTAGGAACTAGGAACTAGTTCCTGAAGACTGAATTCATTCTTTTCACTGAATTTGCCGTCTAACCATAGGGAAATAATGACTTCCACCACGATGGTTGCTTTGGTCGCATTCGATGCGAACACACAGTAAGAGCTCTACATCTAATCTACCCACAGCCTGGCTTTGGTATCGCCTGTAATCAGACCAGAGAATACTGTTTTGCAATAGATTTAAGTTTTATTTCCTCTTGAACTAGCAGATTTCAAACACTCAGTCTTTGACTTGACAACACACATACACACATACTTGTTGGTCTACAGTTGCAAGGACACTTGTAGACATAATGAATTCTTTAGCCCCTAGCCCAAACTATCACAAACACGTCTATCCCTATTCTAAACTTAATTTAACTCAAGAACCAAAAAAGAAAAAGCTTTAACCCTTAAACAACTCCTTAATTTGTGAGGACCGGCCAAAGTGTCCTCACCACCAATACGTTCTCCATTTATACCACACAACATACAGACACACACACAGACACACACATACACACACACACCCGAGCTGCCTGTGGCTATCTGTTGTTAAATTCCAGTTGTGGATTTGACGCTAAATCATTGATGGGTGAATGGGCTACTTGAATCTTCTTGGAGCTCAGTTTGAGGAATACCAAGAGCCCAGCAATGAATTTTGAAATGTGAAGTCAGAGAGGAGAGAGGTGGTGGTGTTGGTGTTGGTGATGGAGGGGGTCTTTACTCTGATACAGCCAGAGATCAGAGAACTGTATGAATCAGTAATGCTACACTCACACACACACACACACATACACACACACACACCACGCATTCCACTCACTGCTACATCATTCTCTCTCATTCTGTCTTTTATTCATCATTCTGTCACTTCCAAATGCAGCATGATGCCATGTTGTTACACAGTGTTTTGAGAAAAAATATCCTTTTTTCAGAGATATGAGACATTAAGATCAGGCACTGCTTGATTGGTCTGAACAACTTAACGCCTTTATAGTATGCTACAGAAACACAAAATGTCTGAAAAATTGTGTATATAGATAGAATAGAGAGATAGAGTGTGTGTATATATATGTGTGTGTGTGTGTGTGGAGAGAGAGAGAGAGAGATACAGAAAGACGAACAACAGAAGCATAAAAAGCAGCTGGTTTAAGCAGAGCGGAACACAAAAGCAGGGAAAAGAGATGTTAGCAGACGTGTAACAGTGACAAACAGGTTCCATTTTTGGATACGGAAAGAGGAAGAAGATGAAGACGGGGTAGCAGACAATAAGAGGAACTTTATTGGGAAAGTAGTATGAGGTCGGAGGTTTCACCTAAAAGTCGATGAGACAGCTCATTTAAAGTAAGAACACGAGGCATTGCTCCTGGGAACTGGTTTCCTACACAGGAAGTATACACAATAATTCTGCTCTTCAAAAGCAGCTCGCACAGAAGTTCCCTAACTCTAGGGAAACAATTAATTAGAGCCTCATTCGATACTCACGTACATTCTCTCAGAATTCAGAAAGAGAAGATTTGTTTGAAATGAATCGCCATAGTTCCTGTTGTGTCACGAAGCTAAATAGCAGAAGGGATCTGTTGTTTGTTGCCTAAGCTCCAACTTTCATCTTCAATCATCATTTTGTTTCCTGCAACTGTGCAACATTTGTCATCATTGAAGCATAACTTGAAGGGGATTTATGTAGTCAACACAGCACTAAAACAGACTGTGCTCTGTAATGAAAGAAGCACCATCATTTGTTTGTGCCTCAGCCTCCTGAAAGGAAAGTTCAATTAATCCACATGTTTATAAAGAGCTGAATAGTTTTCTTTACATTTGGAGAATGAGTGAGTATCAGTGTTCCAGCAGATCATCTATTCACTGAATTAGTGACTAACTTTAAGTTTCAAGTCCCATTAACCTCAGCTATACTTGCTCAGTGAGTCACAAGACTAAAAATATGTCAAAAAATACCTCTGTTATTTTATTCTTCACAAAGAAACAGTAAATTTTTCTTCCATAGATTAATAACCTGAATTCAAGACTGACTACAACTCTACCTGATCTCAGTAGAGTTGTCACTAATTTTGGATTCTCCTAGTTAGCATTTGCAATTAATACCATGTAATTATTAAATAAACTAATACTAATGACTCTATATGTAGATACAAGTAAATATATTGATATAAAATGTCATCATAGAAGAAGGTAACTGTTGTAACGGTCTATAATTATCTTGTAGAGTGTTGTGATCCACTGATTAAAAGTTTATGTTGTTACTTAACCAATAAGAACTCATGGTGACAGAGGAGTCACAGCCACTGAAAAGAAATAGCCAAATATAACATATATGTAATATTACAGGTCTTTGGAATTAAGGGGTAGGATTTCAAAATAAAGCTCAGAATTTGTCCCATGTGGTTAATTTGGTCTGGTTATAACCCCAGTCATTTTTCTATAGGGAAAATTTGTCTGGGCTCTCATGGGTTAGAAGGGAACTCAAAGTTCATCTTCATTTTGTTATTATTCCAGTGTCATGGTACAGATAAGCTAACATAAAACCTCTTTGCAGTTAGCTGGCACTATGGTTTTGTGAAATACCTTTAGTTTTGATGCTGTGACTACACACTGGCGTCCCTCACAGTATCACATGTACGCCTTCACTCTCACCTGTTCAAACACCATCCATCCTGGAAGCCGGAGTTTTGGGTGAAAAGAGAGTCAAAGATTAGGGATGAGCGGCTGAGTAGATGAGGGATAATGGGTAACGGTCCAGTTTGGGAGGGCTTGGGGTTCACATGGGAATTCTGAAGAGCTTCTGATTCAGACTGGATGAGAGAGAGAGAGGAAGCTGATTATCCACCCTTCTTTTTGTGTGTGTGTGTGTGTGTGTGTGTGTGTGTGGGTCGGGGGGTGGGGAGGGGGGGTCAGGATCAGCACGCAAATCCTCCACTTGGACAGTCGAGTAATGGGAGTGAAGGGGGCAGGTTAGGTGAAGCGAGGCGAGGAAAAACAAAGAATGGAGAGGAGACGGGAGCAAAAAGAGATGGCAGAGGAGTAGAAAAAAAAGCGAACGAAGTATGAGAGAAAGAAAATAATAGAGGTTAGGAAAGAAAATAGGACGTGGGATCTGTGCCTCTTGTGCCTTGATTTGGCATACAACGCAATCAAGTCATCAGAGATGCAGTTTTCGCCTGCGACGCATGATTATGTGCATATATATGATTACATTCATGTTGATGTAGTCCGAGTTTGAAGCTTTAGTCCTCATTAGCCACTACGTTTTGTTTAAAACTGTTTTTTCTGTCCTATTGTTTTTTTTTTTCCCACACCTCACAGTCTCTGATGATTAATGAACTTAGAGATATCTCGCTCTAAAAACTTTGCCCTGTTCCCGTTCATCTCGGGAGCGAGAGAAGCCAAACTAATTGCGTGCACTTGGATTGCTGGATACTCAGCGAGGCTGAAATGTAAAGTGTTTGTTAATGTGTGTGCGCGCGTGTGTGTGTGTGTGTGTGTGTGTGTGTGTGTGTGTGTGTGTTTGTGTAATAGGTTCTGCTTTCTTGTGCCAGACATCCCTACCTCTCACCGCTACCTGAAGCAATACAGGAGCCATTAGACACTCACTGAGTGATGAGACGAAGCAGTTTTCATTAAAAAGACATTTGGTGAAGACTGGAGGCCTTGAATTGATGTGAAGCAAGAGACAAAGGCTCGTGTTAGTCTTGGGGGGGTGTGGTAGGGGGAGCGGAGTGACTCATATGTCAGTGTTTCACAGTGCAGAATCCAAAAAAAAAAAAAAAAAAAAATCTGCCACTCAAATAAACAGTGCCTGAAAGGGAGCCAGGTTTTGATAGTGATGAGAGGGAGGCAGGTGCATTGGCGTGCGTGTAAATCTGCACGTCGTGTGTTGGCGTGCTTCTGCGCTGAGAGGAGTAAGTGAGGGGGAGGGGGGCGGGGGGTTGTGTGGGAGAGACTGTGTGAAATAATTTGGTGAATTTGTAAAACGCTCCGGAGTGAAACTAAGACACTGTTGCAAAGCACCTGTCAGTGAATTGAGGATTAACAAGATCTAACGGATGGAGAACTCCCCACCCCCACCTCCTCAAACCAAAAAAAAATCCATGCCTCCCTTGAGTTTGGAAACCGAATGTGGCTACGATTTATCAGACCACCAGCCCGCCCAGCCACAGTGGGTTATCATCATCTAGAGAAAAATGAAGAAGAGGAAGAGGGGCAGAGTTCAGACAGGGAAGAAGTCTTTTTCTTTTTTCTTGTTTTTTTCCCCTTCTCCTTTTCGATTTCAAGACATGGACACTCGAGTAAATGCAGGACTAAAGTCCTGCGGGAATTTCCAGGCTTCAACTCCCAGTTTCTTTTCAGTTTAACATTTCAAATAATGTGAATGTAAGTCACGCCGCTGCAGATATTTCCACCGGTTTGATGAATGACTGCAGAGAAATGATGGAGGACATTGCTTATTCATAGAGGTGACATGTCTGTAACATCCATAATACTAGATAATTCTCTTTATCCCTGCTCCTCTCAGTTCATTAAGGTGTCCACAGTGCTATTTTGCCCACCATGTGCATAAGAGAATAACTACATGTAGAATGTGTAAGCGATGCATTATGCTATGTAAACATGCAGACACAGCACAAACCAACACTGAAGGTCTCATATTACTCTTGATCTGTCTCATAAAGGGTCTGATGCTGCCTGTTTGCACTCATCATATAAATTATTGTCCAGTAACAGACTATAGTCTCTGGAGGCCACATCGTCTAGCGCAGCATTTTTTTTTTTCAACTTCCGCTCACGAATACTGAGGATAATCCTGGGATATTGTTGACGTGTGACTAGCAGAAAAAGTCAAACGATGTTACAAACGTGAGTCAACATGCCTCTAGCTGTGAAGCTACTAAAAAGAAAAAAGCTAAACATAGCAATGGCACCTTCTCTCTAATGACCACATGTTGAATTTATGCGACCCCAAACATTCGAGGTCACAAACCCTCTGGCTTTTTGTCCCTGACATTTTTTTTTTTTTTTTTGCTTTTTGGAGAACACGATATAAGATGAAATTGAAATGCAAATGAGCCTAATGTGGCGCTTCGCGATGCAGTTTAAGATGGCAATAACATTCAAGTTGGAAGAAGAAGTGTCCTCTATTTGCCGAGAGGCGTCACCTCTGCTTGGTCATCCGTGGCAAATGAAAATGCTTTTCATCTTTTTACGACGTTAAGTTTTTTTTTTTTTTTTTTTTTTTTTGCGCATTTGCTAGGCAGGTAAGAATAGATGATCATGGTTGTCCAGTGTCTCCTGGACAAACTCGTGATGGAAAAGATGATATTTCTTTTCTTTCTGTTTCCTGCAGAAGAGTCAGTTCACACGTGTGCAGTGAGTGAAAAACATTTTGTAGCCGCGGCTCAGGTTGGATGGAAGGGAGGAAGGAGGAAGGCTTCTGAAAAATGGATGTACATGGAGGTGATGTGCAATATTATTTGATAAGCACAAATGAACACACACATATATACACATACACAGGGATCTGACTGAGACGCACAAGATGCCCCAGAGAGGGAAGGTTAGCCAGTCGTGAAATTACTAAACTAATAGAGGCTTACAGGCATCCCAGCTCAAACATTTAAAGTGGGTGTTGAGACCTGCAGATAAGCTGGGAGGATGCGTGCCTGATGGATATAAGAGAATAGCCTGATGACGCCTATGATCACAATCATAATAGGGTGGCAGCAGCATCTCTTCATATACCATGAAGATGAAAATGAACAGGTGTAATGCCATGTACGTTTGCTTAGTGAATTACGTTTGCTTAAGTGAATTACTAAAAGGTGTAATTGCTTAATTACTTAGGTTAATTGTTGTATATCTGATTGTTTATCCATTTTGTAGCATTTCTCATTGACTAGTTATGTTCTGTAAGTGCACAGGTTTAAAAAGAAATGACATGAGAGCCAGATCGCCGAAGTCAGATAGGAGTGATGGTAGATGAAGATGAAGAGAGCAATGCCTCAACCTTATTCCCTTATTTGAATTGCTTCAGGTAGTGTTTCCCATACACTGACGAGACTGTGATGCTCCGCCATAGTTTCGAAATAGGGCCAGCAAGGTATATGTACATACATATACATATACATATATGTGTGAGTGTGTGTGTATGACAGTAGCACACCATTGTTTCCATCTGCTTCAGAATCATCATTAATTAATGATACTGGAAATGATGGAGATTAACTGCTGACCAGGTCAACAACATTAGCCCCTTATTCTTCTGCCAGTGGAGGCTGTAAAAGAAACAGTGTCTGATTAACTCACTAGTTGGGGGCATCAGTAAGTACCCATCACTGCAGCCGAACCAAGGGTTTACCACAGTTGTCACGGCTGCTGCAAAAATTACGTGCGCGAAGCTGCAGCAGCAACCGTCATTGTTATCATCGGTCAAATATATTGAGGTGAAAAATTATTTATTAGCCCAGTGGCTAAGTGGCTAAAACTGGAACGTGATCCTGTATTCTGTAAAAGAGACGACGTGACCCGGAAAACTGCACAGGAGAAATCCAAATACAGTCCGGCACAGAGAGAGTAAATTATTTAACACCTCGAATGATAATAAATCCAAAAAGTAGAAAAATGGTAGCGTAGCTTTAAATGATAAGTAAATATATTTCTTAAGTTAAGATGTTTGCAATAAAATCTCTGACTGGGTTAAATAATTGAAGAAAACTTATTTGTGCTATGTAAGCATTCCTTAAACTAAATTTTGCTTACTATAGTATGTTTTGTTTACTCTTTTTTTTATATATGTTTGTGTGACTGTTGGACCTATTTAAAATAACGAAAAAAAAAAAAAAAACATGAAAGATTTTTAAATACACATTTAACAAACGATAAATTGACCTCAGAATGAAATAAATCACTTTTTTCTGAAGATACATGAGTCAAGAAACCTACAGAGCTCTGTAGCGTTCGGTCCAGTGCCTCATTAAAGCTCTCGTTCTTTCTCTCTTTTCTAAACCCCTTGTACAGTTACTTTTCTCTGCCCTCCACTTCCATTGATTTTTTTTGTTCTGTAGGCTTTCTATACTTCTCCTCCTTCCATCCGTCCCTAACAAATTCTGCTCCCCGCTGAGGAGCTTCCAGTCTTTGTCCTGCTCCTGTGGCGAGGGGATCTCGGACCCTGAGCCATAATCCCCTCTGTGGCTGGAGAGAGAGAGAAAGAGAGGGATGAAGGGGAAGGAAAGATTTCTTTTTTTTTTTTATTATTAGCCTCTAGAATTTAGAGACTGGACCTAAAGTAATTATTCAACATGAATGACCCTGGCGATGGGTGGCTGCAGCCTCAGATAGCAGCTCAAGACCTCTGGTCCTCCCCCTCAAATCGGAGAGTTTTGAAGAAAAGTTACAACTCTACGGGAAAAATTGTTGTGCAAGTATGTTAATAGGACAGTTAGTGTGTTTGTGTGTGAGAGAGAGAGAGATCCACAGGGAATTCCTGTTTCCACACTTAATTCCCAAAACTCGTTTTAGCATCAGGTTTCTGTTTGTTTATCATAATAACACACTTCACATAACTTGTCATAACAACAAAAACTAATTCTATAGGACAGCACACTCGTGGAGAAGCTCTTACATGAGTTTGGTCCTGTGGGAGAGGTGAGGCTTAACAGGTGAACTGGCTTTGGAATTTAATTGAGCGTGCAATTGCAGAAAGCTCCTGAGTAGAGGAAAAGGAAAAATAATGTGTTGCGTTCCAGTTCCTAGTCTAGGTGTTCGCATCGTTGTTCTTTTTTTGTTTTTAGACAAAGATAGATCTAAGCGTTTCATTTGTGTTCATTACCACATGAACCAACAGCGAGAGAGATCAAAACTTCTTTGTGTGTGTTTTTTTTAAGAAAACAACAAGAACAGTCCCTACAGGTTTCCAGCAGCCACTTTCTCCTGGATCTAACAACCTGCACCGCATATTTCACATCGCGCCTCCATGTGTCCTCCCAGCAGGAGGCGCGTCGGACCGGCAGTCGGTTCGTCATCTGTCATCCACTTTCAGCTCGAAATGTCGAAGCTTTCTAATCTCTCCTGTCGGCCCTACACAGATGCAAAAGTTAACAACAACAAAGAAAAAAATGATACAAATGAATTATTGAGTGGTGGTGGTGGTGGTGTGGGGTGTGGGGTTGCGTTGCTTTATGTGCTGCTCAAGCAGCCATTTAACCTTTAGTAATTATTTGGCTTCTGCTTTTAATGGAGGAATGAGCTAGTGGGATAAATCAGCTCTCACCTGAGAGACGCTAAAGGATTCAGGAGTGAGAGACAAGTTGACAGAGTGAGTGTCAATTTGAGAGAATACACATACACACACGAGTGTAATATATATATAATCCAAGGACACGCACACACACACACACACACACACAATAAATGCTTCTGTTCCTCTCAAACCATACACATATGCAGCTAATAGCAGCACTACATAATTCAACATGGTCAAGGTTGTACAACAATATAAAGATACGAGATTTGACCGTGTAGATCTTTGCCAGGTTCGGGCTTAATTTCTATCATTTTACTTGGGCTTGGGTCGGGGTCGGGCTTGTGTGGTAAATGAGCGGTCAGGTGACTGGTTTCGATTAGCTACTGTAAACCCTACGTTTGTCATAAATAAATGATGTTAAAATATGTATAAATTACTCATTCTTGACCAAAGGCAAAAGAGCTGTGTGCGTATGCACATTTGAATAATGTTGGGCTGTAAACGGGTTCGGAATTTTAAAAAGCTGTCAATCAAAATGTACTTATCAGGTTCGGGCTTTGTCGGGCCGGCAACAGTCCAGTTAAAGTTATTCAGCTCCTCGTCACAGCTGCTCTGTTTGGAAAAAAAAAAGCTCTGAAGTTCAACATTTGCTCATTGTTAAAGGTCATATATAAGCTGGTTAAAGTGTGACGCATGTAAATGTCAATAGTAATTTCAAAATAAATAATCTGACTAACTGGTGGTTTAAGTCATGAAACCTATGGTTTAGCATTTTACATGTGGTTACCAAATTTCATGCATGATGGTGAAGAGCATTCTTCCACGGGTCTGTATCAGGCCTCAATTAAGTCAATTATTCAGTGTCCTGATCACCAATCAATTGAGCAAATTAATGGATACATAGCAGATAAGCTTGTTTAATTCACCTGGATTAAGTATTCAAAAGGACATCAACACACTCTCTCTCTCTCACACACACACATCCTCATTCTCAGAGGCAGCCACAGTTGTTTTGAGTGAATCTTCTTGTTCGACTACACTGCTCGCTGTCACTCAGCGTTCAGCTCTGTAATTTGTTTTGAAAAGGGATCATCTTAAAGGGGATGTTTTGTCACTCTTCCAGCTTTGACAGATGTTTGCCACTGGAATAAACAGATTTTGTGTGCTTCAATGCACAGTTCAAACAATTCAGTTTTATTCCGTGTATCTTAAGTGTAAAATAAAATAAAAATAAATCCATTTTATTATCTGATACTTGAATTTGGGGTGGGGTTTTTTTGGAAAGCGCTTGAGGATTTAAGGAAAGCTTAAACATTTTTTAGCCTTTGGCAAATAACTTTAAAGACAATAAATAGCCACTGTTACATCAACCTGAGGCGAATAACAAGGACACGTGTGATCTGATTAATCATACGTGACCTGGTGTATTTAGAACATACATGTGTTTTTAAATGCCTGTGTGACTGTGAGCGTGCGTGCGCACACGTGTACACGTGGCATTGCATTCTCCCATTAAATCAGTTGTGCTGGCATTAAAGTGAGGACAGAATAGTTTGAGTGGGAGGAAGATGGCAGGAAAGGGAAATGAAATGACATTTCAAGGGAACGTACGGATGTTGCAATATTGGCTTGTGTAATGAAAATGTTGAGTGGTAATGTGGCCCCCACAGATCCTACTCCTTGTGAATTTTCCCCTCTTTTAACGTAACCTATTTATTTATTTATTTATTTGACTTTTTATTTTTGCCAGATGACCCTGAGATTTTCTGTTTTTTCTTGAGCCTTTTGATTAGAAAACTGTCGGCGTGGCCACGCTGGCCTCATTTAAAGTGAATCTTTTTTTTTTTTTTTTTTTTTTGCCAAGCCTGCTAAATTAACTTTTTATACTCTTTCTAAAATGGAGATTTTTTTGAAAAATGTCTTCTCCAAAATAAAATAAACTAAAATCAAAAACAAGGAGAGAAAATGAAAAAAATGAAAGACTGAGCCGTTGTAAATATCTCCTCAGATGTTTTTGAGGTCTGTTTAACAGTAATTATTTATACATGAGCGTAGAACTTATGGCTGCAACTAATGATTATTTTGATAATCGATTAATCTGTTGGTCATTTTTTCGATTGAACAATTATTAATCAGAATTTTATTTAATATAGAAAACTTTTGCACAGAAGTAGTTTCTAACAACTCATACATGGAAACTTGCAAAGACTGGGTGGCTCGCTTCCCCCACATTAATAAACATTGCCACTGTACTAATGTGTATAATAACATAGACTCAACTAAACAATTATTAAAAGAGTTGGCAACTAATTTAATGAACGATTAGGATTAATTGCTCCAGCTCTAGTAACACTAAAGTTATATTAAGGTTCAAGACTATAGTAGTACTGAAACATCATATAGGTGATCATTGGAACAAGGAAGTGACAGAACATCAAAAACACTTTATACATAATGATTTCAGTCAACTACAAATATGAAACACACATTGTCTGTCTTTAATACAGTACATACATCCATTCTAGTGCAGTTATGAGTCACTGACACGTCAGTTTAAAGACACTAAGCTCATACATTTCAGGGTTTTTTTTTTTTTTACATTCCCGTCACTGTGTTGAAATAGTTGTCATTTGTCACTTCAGTACATTGAGGTAAAATGAACATTTTCTCAGATGATTGTCCATTAAGTGCATTGATGTTGAAAAAAGACATTTGAATTATCAGTGTCATGTAATTCTGCTCCCAAACAGCAATAACTAACAGCAGCCAGAACACATTTATCTTGTAACAACTCAGCTACTCTACAGTAATGTGCTTTTTTTTTCCCCCAGATCCATTTCCTCCTGTGTGTATGTGACAGTGGCGGTGGCTCCTAAAGGGCCTCATTGTAGCATATTGATTGCAGCGGTAGATGATGATGGTGATGATGATGGCAGGATAAGGCTGATGGGGATGAGGTGGCTTGCCTCAGGCAGTAGTAATCAGAGATGTCCTCCAAGCCCCCTGCTTCACTCTGCTTTGATCAGGGGGAGTCAGATGGATCTTAACAGTAGTAACAGTAGTAAGATCCTCTCTGTGTGTGTGTGTGTGTGTGTGTGTCCGTTTGTGTGTGTGTCTGCGTGTGTCTGTAGAGGGTGTGATATAAAGACCAAATCACAGAGTGGTACACACCAGTAGCCCAAGGCAAGAGGCGTACTTTGAAGGAGGTAGCTCACACAGGCTCACTGCTACAACAGCTGACTGACAGCAGACAGAAGAAAACAGAGCAGTCGTGTTCCAGCATGAGAGAGGACTGGGATTCCACGAGTCGCCCGTTATTATCCACCCCTCCCCGCCTCCCTCCCTCATCATCTTCTGTCCCCTCTCCATCTCACTTCATCTTGTGTTTGACTGAAGCGCTACTTCTGTCTAGACTGGCCCCATTTTTACATCGTCCGTGACATTTGAGATCATTTACCGAGGGATTTTTTTCGGTATATTACTGTGAATTTAACAGACAGAAACAAAGGCAGAAAATAACCTCAGTGATCTGTCTGAGCTTTCATTTCATATATTTTCAAAGTTTTAATGCCGTAGACTATTTTCCATAAAAGCTCTTTGCCTTAAGGTGAGCTGTGAGAAAAAAGTTGGGTACAACTTCTGTGGGAGCTGCTTTGGTATTTGCTGAACGTTGCTGCTCACTTGTGAGACTTATTAACGCTGACTGCACCTGGCTTCATAAACATAAATGTCACGCATATGGATTTAAGTTAAGCATAAAGACAGATGAGACAAGAGATAAAGAAATGAAACCATTATTGAAAGACAGGAAGGGTAAAATCATGATGTTTGAGACAAATTACCTCGGGATTAGTCAATTTTTACAACTTCAGCTTCACTCTCAGCCAGATGAGACATAAGAGAACAACCCAACATTGTATGAGGATGTGCGTGTGGGTGAGTGTGTTGAGCGTGTATGGGGACCTAAATATGTCAGCGATTCTCTGTAACATAAATCATTATATGTTAAGGTGAAGATGTTTTAAGGTTAAGGTGAGGGTTAGGGTATTATATGAATCATTCACAACATTGGCTATCAGGAACACAGAAACGCATTATTTTTTATGGTCCAAGTTAATAAAATTCACAGACATTGTGGAGTATCAAACAGCTCAAATAATGTTCAAAGCTAAAAATGATCTTTTACCAATAAATATACAGAAATGATTCAGTATGCATGAGGACAGTTATAATTTAAGGGGAAAATTCAACTTTAATCTAACTTTAATTTGGATGACGAGGAACAGTTTTTGTGTTTCAGTTTGTGGGGTGAGACTATGGAACAGGGTTACCATGGAGTTGAAGCAATGACAAACATGAAACAATTCAAAATGAGGTACAGACTATTTTTAAGAGGTATAGTGATGAAGAAGGTGTCAGGTAGCACTAAGTGTTATGAGGATATTGTATCTGTTTTAATTTTTACTTGTGTGTGCCTGTTTTGTATTATTTGTGTCAGTGAAGTACATTACAGTTTTCGTAATACAAAGTCAGGAATATATTTTATGTATCTATAAGTTCCGGGCATGAACATCTAAACAAGTTACAAAGAATCTTGGTATTTATTCATTGGTATTTAGTCATTTATTATTTAAAGAAAGGGGGTGGGAGTTTCTAAGTTCTTTTTCTTCTCACTTCTTTTCGAATATGTATTTCTATGTCTTATGTTTAAATCTTTTGTTGTACTTTTTTTATTTTAGTTTGCATATTTGAAATAAACACTTCAATAAATCAATCAATTAGAGTTATGGTTAAGGTTAGAGAAAGTCTCCAGGAAAAGAATGTAAGACAGTGTGTGTGTGTGTGTGTGTGTGTGTGTGTGTGTGTGTGTGTACATACTCGTTTTTGTTTTTAACATCTCCTGTACACATCTTGTGATAACTAAGTGTCTCTGCTCAGGCAGGTTGTTATTTAGTCATTATTCATTTTATTTATTCTGTCACTTATTTTTGGAAGCTTGGTCTGAATTTGCTTGAGGGCCTTTTCCTCTTCTTTTCTTTTTTTATGGAAAAAGAAAAAGTAAAAAAAAAAAAAAAGCGGCTAACATGACTTTGTCAGGTCCTGCTTTTCATCGTGGTTAATTAACCGTGTTGACAAGCTCAAGCTCGAGGCTTCATCACAAATTTTGTGATTTTATTTTTTTTTTTTATTATTAGTGTTATTACTTTCAGGTAGCTCATTATTTCCACTAGATGCTTTAAAAAGTGCTCTTTTGTTTGTTTGTTTTTTTACCGTTAGAATGATACCCAGGCTGTCTTTACAGAGCTGACCTAAATCACATAAGAAGGGTGAAAGTGAGTCGTTTTGCGTCGTCCCTGCCCCTGTCGCATTCTGACCTGTTCCATCCTCCGTATCGCTGCCTCTTTCATACT
Source organism: Polydactylus sextarius (assembly GCA_016801845.1). Lineage (NCBI taxonomy): Eukaryota > Metazoa > Chordata > Actinopteri > Polynemidae > Polydactylus > Polydactylus sextarius. The sequence continues at coordinate 6,211,221 of CM028927.1, read as the reverse complement.
TTCTTCAACTCGGTCCCTGCTTCTCTTCCATCTCATCAAACCAAGGGAGAGAGGCCGCCTTCTCCTCCTCCTTCTCCTCTTCTTCCTCCAGAGAAATGCTATTTCCTCTGCGAATGTTGCAACAAGCTCTAAGCCTTTCTTTTTCACACCATTTCACTTACAAGTGCTTTCCTTCTACTTTTTTTTTTTTTCTTCCTCTCTCTCATCTCCCGGGAGGAAGTCAAGGGGAGGAGACTGCCCAAACAGGCGAGCCAGCGGATGGAAAAGTTTGGACATGTACTTCTCGACTCAGTGCTCATTTCTTTGGTACTTCGTTGTTTCATCCTCACGTCCTTGGCTGCCTGACCTGACAGCCTTCCCTGCCATGTGTTATACTCTCCTCTGCCCTTTTCCCCTCCCTCCCCTCCCTTTTCTATTTCCATCTCAATCTAGTGTCTCTGGAGATGCTGGAATAATGAGCAGGATCAGCAGGCAGGTTTTGTAACTCAGGTTTGTGTGTGTGTGCGTGTGCGCAACCGTTCATTCATTCACACAACCCATCAATGAGCCTGTGAACAACAATCACAAACTTTTTTTTCTTTTTCTTTTTTTGCTTTCTTTTTTTCTCTCTTCTAATTTTAATACAGTAAATCCCAGGTGGCGCCACACTCATCACGGATGACTGACAGAAAATCATTAACCCTCTGCTCTCTCTCTCTGCCTGTCCCTGCTTTTCTTTCTCCACATAAACACGTTCGGTAAAGTCGCGGCGGAAATTACAGTCAAGCCCTCTCTTTTATGGTAATTAGTCATAAAATGTGACACACACACACACACACAGAGCGGGTGTGCTTCACAGAAAGTTGCCAGCATTCCTCTTGCATCATCACTCCAGTGAAATTGAGCAAGAAGGAAGGGACTATATTAGCAGCATGACTGAGATGGGAAAGGTAAATGTGCCAGTGGGAAGTTGATTAATCAAATGGATAGCGTAATATCCTTTGTAATTGTGATTGTTTTTGTGTGTGTACGTGTGTGTGCATGTGTGAAAACAGACAGGAGATAGGTAGAGAGAGAGAGAGAGCGAGAGAGAGAGCCCTGTAACGAGGGCCAGCTGTTTCCAGTATTATAAGTTTGAAGGATATTGGGGTCACAGAGTTTCTGCCTGAGAAGAGGCAGCTTTCCATTATAAGGCAAGTGGGAGTTCAGGTCAGGTCATATCACTCCTACTCTCACACACACTTTTACACACACGCACACACTCGCACTGACACTAACACAGTGTGATGGTCAATGGTAAGCAGAATCCCCCGGAGGCTCTCGGCTTTTATCCCCTCGTTAAGTTAGCTTAATCAACACGCCATCGATCAGCACTGCACTGCAATGTGAACAAATACTGATCTGTGATTTAAAACACCACGGGGCTGTGATTACTGATGAACCCGCGGTGAGCCTGTGTGTTGTTTACTGTAATGGGATCTGCCCTCACCCTTCTTGCCATTTTATAGTTGACGGAATGATGATTACCTGGGACAAAACAATTTTCCCATCATCCACCTGAGCTCCGGTAGAAGAACTGCTTCTTGTTATTGCGTCTGAATCTCCATCCACTGTTTCCACCCTGTTCTTTTTATTTTTGTTTTGTTTTTAGTTTTAGACTAGTCTAACACATACCCAGGTATCTTAAATGGGGACGTATGTATTTGTAATGCAGGTGAAGCAATATACCACTAATTCATTATCATTAGCTGCAGCTAATTGCCTGTGCAAACACTTTGCTTTCCAAATTGATTTTTTTTCCCCCAACAGCCAAGTAAAAAAGACAATTCTTTCACTTCTAGGTGGAGATTACTGTGTTCTTAGGGCAGTGGTGTAGTGGAGCAGTTTATGGTTAAGTTTTTTTTTTTTTTTCAGTTTACTTTCTCGTCCTCTAAACATCAAAGGAACGCTTTTTCTACAAATGTTTCACGTGTCAGTCACATTTTACTGGCTGTCGCTGTTCTGAAAAAAAAAAAGATGCATGAAGAAGAGTGGAAATGCAGAAATCTGATCACTGAGCCACTTAAAATTTTAATGACCAACACCACATGTCGGGCTGTCCGCGTATTTATTCATCCAAGTGCATAAAATTCACCCAGTGCGTTTGTTTGCTCACTTCATGCATAATACACACACGCCATGATTCTAAACAGACGTGGGCAGTATTACGTTCGGTAGCAGCAGCAGTAATGTTCGACTGGTTGCTTGATTGAATATGCATGTTTCAGCTGTTTGTGATTGTTTTTCTGGAACCAAGTCAACAAACTGCATATGTTTGTCATATGAGGTGTAGTGCTTTGGAGCACACTCATCTGTCCTTGTGTGTGTGTGTGCAGCTAAGTCGTGCGTTGTGATTGCGACCCACCATGTTGTTGTTGAGCAGAGGAGACAGGTCTGAGCCTGCGGTGTCGAGAGGCTGGATGGATGTAAGTAGCGTGGGTTAAAATGTGTTTCTGCCCGCTGTCCTTGGGTGATTTCCACAGCGTAGCAAGCAGAGCACACAGTCCTGGCCAGGGGGCACCATTACAGCCGCCGCGTGCGCAGGAGAGTCACGGCAAATGTACCTGGATATGATCCACCGTGAGGCTACAGACACAACACCACTTTCACTCCATCTTTGTCACATTTCGACTCAAGTTTGATCTCTGTACACCATCTGGACCTGCTTTTCAATTTAGTGACTATAATACATGTATATCACACACGCATGACCACACACATACACACAACATCTGTATGTTAGTGTTTACATATACACACTTTCCTCTGATGTGATTGCTGGTAAAGAGGATTTTTAACTCACTGAACAAATCGTCACACATGTTGTGTTCCTCCTCATTGCACATTCAGAGAACTAAACGCCCTGAAGGCGCAGGATGCTGTAATTGATGCATATCATTGGACACTCTAAATTTGATGTGTTTTTTTTAATTTATTTTTTTTTCTCATCTAAACACAGATGGAATATTTTAAGCATCAGATACGACACCTGTTTTACCATCATCACAATATTTCTTGCATTCCTGATCAGTGTAATGAACACTCTAACTTTTTTTTCTGTATTTGGATCCTTGATATCGATCATTTCCAGTGAATCCGAAATATTTAAGCGTCAACACACATTCACAACACAACATTCCCCTTTAAGAACCTACATGTGCTTGTCTTCACAGCATGGCAGTAAAAGCAGTGTAGGATTGTGTGCATATTGGCGAGCAACGCCTCCCTCCTCCCCCATATTTACCCACAAATACTAAGTGAAATGCCAGTGATTAACCCGTTAACAGCAGTGTAATTTTCCCTGTCATTATCATTTAGCTAAAATGTCACAGACTATGGCTGGTGAAAGAAAAGACCCTAAAGCGAGCCGAGTCTCAGCGACTGTGAAATTGGACGTGCAGAATAAGAAAGTAAAGGGAAATATAGGAATAGAAAGATGTCATTTACAGACTCAGTATGTGGTATTTGAAACAAAAGACTTAAAAAAAAAAAAAAAGTGCCGAGTGGCGTAGGGTCACTGATGGAGCAAATCATGTAACTTTTGAGTGTTGTGTGCTGGAAGAAATGAAGGAACAGTGGACTGACTTTTTAAAAGGAAGGTCAAGAGGCACATTAGTGCACACAGAGGCAGAGCGATTATGGCTCTCATCCTTAGAGATGCTGCTGCTTCCTGAACTGTTACAAAACACTTTTCCCCACACGCAGATCAAAGATCTGTTTGACTTTGCATTTGCTTTTGAAACATGTTTCCGACACCAATTAAAGTAAACATGAATAAAACCTAAACGTAATGCAGAATCAGTGTTCTGTTGAAGTTTAGAAGTACATTTTCACTTGGTAAATCATATAATTCAGTGGTTGTGAGCATTATTTTCTCCAGCAGTAGCCTCAGGGTTTTGCTGGTCGCTGCTGGGGTTTGTACATCTTCCTGTTTCCATACACGTTGTAGCAGACTATAAATATGAGGTAGCGTATCTGAGTAACCAACTGGACTTGCCAAAGAACTCTAAAGCGATTGACAAAAAGGCCTGAAGCTGACTATTTTCTGAGGAGACTAATGTCCACCAACATCTGCCGGAAAATGCCGACTCAACAAGCTCATTCTCAGGGCCACTGATGTGGTAGGGATGTAGAATGACCCTCAGACTGCAGTGGCAGCGAGGTGGATACCATCTAAACTACAATACATTCCATCTAGAGCAATGCCTCCCAACAACATGGCTTCCTGGCTACAGACTCATTGCACTGAGATTCACCACAGGAAGTCATTTCTGTCTCTGCCATCAGAGTTTACAACTCCTCCCTCTGAGTGCCAGGCCCTCTGAGTTAATAGACCCTGCTGTATGTACTGTATAATAAATAGTCTGGTGTATATACTGTATCATACAAAAATATGTTCATATATAGCTATATTTCTACTCTTGGCTGGAGCAACCGTGACAAAACCAATTTCCCCAGAGTTCAATAAAGTATTTCTGATTCTGATGACGATGACTATGGAATTCACTGACTTCCCCACAACTAATTCATATGTAACACATTGCTTTAGCAAAAACCAAACCCTTCTCTCTTTATTTGTATGATAGTACGGGCTGTTTGAAGAACTAGTCTTATATCATGATTTAGGGATTAAAATCTGCCGTTTTGTTGTTTTGTTTATAAAACTCAGGGTAGCAATCCTGGTCGCTGGTGTCACTGAGGTGCATCAGTGGACACCTGTAAGGCACACTGGATGTCTTATAGACAAGTTGTAGCTTGTATGTCCCCATTCAGGGGAAAAAATACAATAAAATAGTTGCTTTTCTGAAGAGTTGACATGAGACATTTGAGACAGCACAGAGACGTTTCCTGGTGAACTGATGTTCTACACCTTGCTTCACATGCAGTGTGAGTGTCTTCAATGAGCAAGAGACTTGTCTGTCAGAAAAATCAGCACCATCTCTTTTCAAGTTTTTTTTTTTTTTTTTTTGTGTGTGTGTTTGTGTGTTTTTTTTTTCTGGTCAAGACAATGATGTAGCCTTTATAGACTTTTTGTGACAACCATTATGGACAGATTTTATACAGTGACAACTCAAGTTATTGCTCATATATGAAGACAGTAGATTTATCTATCTTTATTGTGTTGAAACTGACATGCTGGAAAGCCAAAATGACATAATTTTAATTTTGTGGGCAGCAATGCAAATTAAAATGAATGTGATTAACTTTTCACCTTTTACAAAGATTACTAAAGCCCTATTCGCACAGGATTAGTTTTACCTGGGGACGTCTGGTAAATTAGTAAATTACCCCTCCACGTCTGAGTTTCTTGCGGTGCATTCACACAGGATAAGTCTGTATGTCTGTATTTTACTAGAATTTACTGACATTACAGCCAGATATGAAGTCAAAGCTGTGTTTGTCGTAACGTGTGTGACACCTGCTCTGTCCAACATGCTGAACCGACAGTATCACCAGGACAACATGCTTTCCCAAAACCCTTATACATCACTGTTAAAAAAGTCTATTGTAACAATGCTATTGTTGGGGTCTTGTATAGGTTTATGGAAAACGTACGTTTTGGTTAAAATGTTTATGTTTGGGTTAAAATTATCACATTTAACGTGGTATATAGTCGTCATGGCAACAGTGAATAAAATGTCAAAGCAGCAACGTGACTTGGAAACAGTGGGCAGTTGTTGTCGGGATAACAGGTTGATAGGGCGTTTGTATTAAACTTGTTGAAAGATAGAAAAAAGGTTCCTTACTGCTGCTGCTGTGCATTTCATCCACCTCAGTATCTCTGAAATTTCACTCTTCTGGTGGATCTGAGCTGCCATTTCTGCAAATGGGTCTCTGTACTGTGTACAGATATGACGAGACGACCCCCCAATCACTGAGATGCAGATTTGCATGGGACTAATATTATCACAGGATGGTCTTTATAGGTCTTTATAGGTCTTTATAGAATAGTCCTCTCTGTTAATTCTGGTAGTCACGGTGCTCAGTGCAGTCCTGAGTTGGAAAAAAATCATCAAGCAGAGCCGCGGGAAAGATGAAAAATCCTGGCAAATAAGCAATGGCTGTCTGTCACCCCAGAGGCAGAAACAGTTGGGGGAGGATCAGGACTAAAGTGAATTCCATCTTGGACAACATCTCCCAGCTGCCTGCGCTGTAAGGAGGTAGGAGACTGAAGACACCCCTGAGGTGTTACATCGAGTGCTTCAGGCTCTTTCTTTGTGCTGCAGCCATAACACTGCTCAATGCTTAATGTTCAAATGACCCCAGCTTCTGCCCACTGGGAGGGGGGTTTCCAAGAACGATGGACACAGTGCAGATACAGGTTATCTGCACGAGTCATTATGATAACACTTTACTACTGTACTGTACCACTTTGGTATTTCTATGAGTTAAGTGATCATTTCCATGCAATTTACACTTATTACCATGTATTTGATTGGCACTATAAAAATATTTTCTATAAAGAAAGAGAATTTCCACACTTGCTTACTGCTGCTCCTTACATCTACTGTATTTTCTTCATTGAGTCTTTGAGGAAGCTTTTTCAACTGTAACTATCAACATTCCCATTGGGAATTCTCGTATCTTCATGTCCTTATCGGAAAGACAAGCGTATGAGTGACAGCATTGTGCCCAAAAATGTCGTCTGTACCTAAAACAATGCCTTGCGAGATCCTAGAGGTGACGTCCGTGGAGGAGAACGGCGTGACGCTTTGTTATGACAGAGTCTGTTTGGTCTCGATCTGATCTGAACTCGTTGTGAGCTGAATATCAGATACCCCGCGGTGTTTAAGGCACTTAGTTAAAATTGCATGATCTACTTTAATGTTTAAATGTTTCCGTATGGTCTAAAAGGGTTAGAATCAAGCGTTTTGTGCCTCTGTTCTTCAGAAGAAGTCATTAGGATTCATTAGATGTATCTCTACTGATGAGCCTTTAGTTGCTTCCCTCTCTGTGGCATAATTTTGGACTGAAACGTTGGACTTAAAATACTTTAACACAATTTAGCTTTAACTACTTCTCTATTAATTTCTGTAGTTGCTGTGAAGGGTCACATTTTACTATTATATAACTGTAATCAAGTTAATTGTCCTATATTAGTGAATGTATGTCAGGGGACAGCATCAGTACCATCACATAGGGGTTTGTTAGTAAACTTTTACAGTTATCTTCTAGAATATTAGATGCATTATTTCTTTATGAGACATCCTCCTTGTAAGGCTGTAAACCAGTGAAATCCTGTGGGTGTACTCTGCAGTAGGAGCAAATTAGATGTTTCAAAAAAGTATTATCAGTGGCTGATATATATATATATATATATATATATATATATATATATATATATATATATAAAGGTTTTCACAAGGCTGCAAGGTGATGCCCCCCCCCCGCTTCACTCTAAAACTAAAAGCTTCATTTACGATGTCACTGAGTTCAGATATTGTCAAAATGTTTTGATCACAGTTGGATTACTTTTTCCACTTAGCTTAACTTTTTTTTTTTTTTTTAAATGCAGCAAATACAACATCTAGCTAATTAAAAGTTGATGTAATCTTTGTCATTTCATTCTGCCCCTGTAGTTTAAAGAGGGCCATGCCACTAAAAGTCGTCACTGTTCGGCCCAAGAATTGACGACATTAAAATGGGTCTGAATAGGAGGTTTTTGAATTTCATTAATTGCTTTTCAGAGTTCTACATCATTGGAGGGAGGGAAAAAAAATCTCACTCTTAAATGTGAACTTTGTTGACTTGTCCACATTTTGACAACTAAAGGATCATTCTGATTTATTAAGTCTTACATAGTATTTGTTCAACATTTCTTTTGGTTGTACTGACATTAAAATCTAACTAAGATCTAAGCCGATGACACAACAAAGGTCTGATGAAATGAGGTTGTGTAAGCCACAGTATGTGGAGGTTAAGAGAAAAAAGAAAAAAAGCACAGAAAAAGATGTTTATATTTTCTTCTTCATCTCTTCTCTAGGAATGCAGGTTTCTTTCTGTGAGCTTAGATACACTGATTGTATCTCAGTTAGGGTATAATAGTTCAATAGCGTATGCTGTTGTAGACATTGGCAAATTGTGTATTAATGCTTTTGTTATCCCCAGAAAGTATAGTTTTACCTCTCGCAGTAGTGTTGTATAAACTGTGTGTGTATATGTGTGTGTGTGTTTACGTGTTTGTTTATGCATGAGTGACTCAGAGTGACGGGGTTGCTCGTGAGGCAGGCGTTCTGGCACTATGACAGAATGAGGTCACTCTGCTGCAGAATGACATGCTCACCATGTACAACACACACACACACACACACATGCACACACACCTCACCACATCCCTGAATAAGTCAACTTGGATAATGTTGATGCCTTTGGCTGTGAAACACTGCCCCGCTCATAAACACACACACAGAAGAAAGAGTGTGTACTTGTAGACAAAAAGAGTTATTATGGTTATGCATGGTTCCTTGCTGAGTCACGGTAAAGAAAGTACCTATGGGTGTTCTGGCCTCTTTACAACTCTTACCAAATTATATGCAATGTCAGAAGAGTTTTATTTAAACTAATATGCAAACTATATACTATAAGATTAGTTCCGTAGCTCATGGAGCATTATGGGAGTAATCAGAACAGGTGGTGTGAGCATTGTTGTCTCCTCGTCTGCGACCACATCTGTTGTCTACCTTTTTGAGAGTTGAGATTCTACAGGTGGTGGTTGTGGTATTGGTGTGTAATTTCTGGAACAGTTACTAAAACACATACTGGTCATTGCGGACTTTAAAGAGCTTGAGATGAGGCTGGACGTGTGTGTGTGTGTGTGTGTGTGTGTGGGAGAGAAAATAACAGCCATTGTCTGTGATGAAAATACAAGCTTTTATTTGCCTGAGCATGAGGTTCACGGCATAAACAGGGCAGACTACATTTGACAGGATATTCTCACGGTGTCAGTGTGTTGTCAGTCACTACACTTTGGCTCTTCTCGGCTCAAGTATGCTCATTTCCATTCTGTGTCTTTTTGTGAATAAGATCTAAAACATAACAAAAACACTTCAGGTATTTTGAAATGACTCCAAATGGGTGCCCTTAGGTTTTGATGATGCTAAGTGACAAATATAGATCTATTTCTGAGTTGCGTATGGCCATTTTCAGCCTGCATTCCTGTCTGTACACGTCATTTGTTCTCATGGACATCATGGACATTTGAAACATAATTGGTCATAATTTGGAGGCTTTGAAAAACCTTTAATACTTACGCATACAATTATGAACAAGTGGCTAATAGAGATCTTTACTGGCATCTTAACCCATCTACTTTCTAAATATTGCTATATAATGTAGGATACATTGTTTTAAAGAAAATAAGAATGTTTTTTCAGTAGGATAATATGGTTCGATATTAGATACTGACTGTTGAAGCTTTATTTGGATTTCCTCACCCTTAAAGGGTGCCAGAGTGTTTTTTTTTTTTTTACATATATTGTGCAGCACTGCTCTTTAGGCCTGTGTAGTGCTGCTATCAAAGGGCCTCTGAGATTGAGCCAATTTCTGCTGAATAAAACATTTAGCAACTGATCCCCCTACAAATACTGAAGCGAAAGGAAAAGAAAGGAGAACTTTCCCCTTGTAGTTTCTTGTATCTTTCATTTTTATTTTATGAGCATGTGTGTGTCCGTGTGTATTTGTGCGCGGCAACAAAGATTGAAGTTCCCTTCAGGTCACTCTATCGCTCTCGTTGACCTGTGTAGCCCTGCAGCACCACGGAATGGAGCTGTGTCCTGATTATTTTTACATGTAGCAGCTCTGCACTTCTGCACACCGTTAGAGCAATGCAAGGACCCTATCTACAGCAGATACCCCAATGCATTTGAACAAACCCTCAGGCAGACTACAAAAGGATATCACAACAATTTCTGGCAGTAGGGGGGTGAGGGGTAGAAGGAGGAGGAGGAGGGGATAGGGCAAAAAAAAAAAGAAGGATTAGGTCACCTGAGTAGCTGATAAGGCCAAAAAGTGACTAAGAAATTTTCCGTTATAATTTAATAACATTATTCTTTGCCCTTGTCTCTTGGGTTTTGCATGTCATTACAAAGATAGGATAAAGTATTGAATAGTAATATGTTGAACAGAAATGGGATGAATTTTAATGAAGCGAATAGGGATAATTTTTAGAAGTTTTTTCGATGCTAATAATAATAAAAAAAAGCACACCAAGGCTCTCTGTACCCCATCAGAGCAGCAGGAATTTAACATAATCTTTTTTTTTTTTTTTTTGGAGGGCTGAATTTTCACACAGCCACTATATTTCTTCAGGGTTAACATGATACCACGACCTCAACGTGATATATTGTGAGAAAAGGATTAGAAGTGCTAAGCCAGGAGACATGTCATTCCCTGGCTCTCAAATACCACTTTCTTTGTCTTTCTTTTTTTTCCCAGCTATTAATAACATTCACACCTGAAAGAACAGATATACATCTAGTGTAATCAGAACGGTTGCTCAGGCTGTTACAGCTTGTACTTTAAGCACATGACCTATCCATGTCTAATACAAGTACAATACCTACACAGCTGAACTCTGCCTTAACACATTCATCAATCCCTTTGTCTTGGCGCTGCTTTCACTATGCAGCCTTTACAGACAGGTCAAGCATAAACCCTGCAACTATAGATTTATTTTCATGGTTGTAGCCATTGTTTCTGTTGGTTAGAGAAACAATACACTTCCAAAGTAATTACTGAGATTAAGAAAAAAAAAAAACACCGGTTATTAGACAAGTTGGAATCAAATGGATAGTTAAACAGATTTTTAAGCTGCTTTATTTTAAAGTGAACTGACATCAATAATCTAATCACTTAATTAAAAGTTTATCATCAGTTACAAAGATTTCTAGCAGATAACGTGATGAGAAACAGTTTTGTGGTCACAGGGTGGAAATGGTCGATAAAACCACAAAAACAATAAGATGTTAGAGTTTCATCAACTAATACTATTCTGTAAAAGCATCAACAACTGTTGTCTTACAATGTAATTTTCATCTTTCACAGAGGATATCGAGTGTTTTTAGAGCAGACAACAAGAAATTAAATTTCTCTTATTAAGTTGGTTATTGGACTCATAGCTGGTGATTGCAAGTCGTAGTTACTGCAAGAACACTGTTTTCAAAGTTGCAGTCCACATTCTTGCACAGTATCAAGGCAAAATTCATAAACAGCAGTTTGTCAGTGTATAGCAAATTCAGCTTTCTTTCTCTCACTCTGTCTCTCTCTCTCTCTCTCATTAAAGCACATACTGTGACACACAAGCACACACAGACACATGCCTCATACTGCCAGACCTAATCACGGTCCTCTGTGCCAACTGCTGCCGCGGGATATGGCTGCTGAACTCCTCAGATATTTTAGATAATTGAACAAATTATGTACACTGTGTTGTCATATTCTGGGCTAAGTGTGGCTCCTGGCCTTAAGTACTTGCCTTTGTATTTGTTATTACCATATTGACCTGAATATAAGACAGTATTTAGGGTCCAGAGACCTGCGGGTCTAAACCAACAGGTGGCGTAAAAACGTCTTCTCCTCAAGCGAGTCAGAGCTTGTTGTTCTCTCACACACACCAGTGACACAGAGACTTGCTGGAAGAAGTTAACAAACAGTAGAAGAGGAGAGTGTCTCCTATACATGGAAGAGACTGTGTTGCCCTGCCATAGTTTAATTGGCTCCGTTTCAAAATTGGGCTGGTGATAATTGTCCTCTGTGCATTATGTAATGCTAACGCTCGCGTGCATGTTAAACACTGCTCCAAGGGGGCGCCTGGATAACCAAGTGGTTATGTCGTACAACACTGGCGTATAAATGCCTTGCAGCAGTTCGCCAGTTCAAATTCCGACCCAGACAAGTTTTTCTGTGTGTGCTCTCCTCCATTCTTGTCTGTCTACGCTGTCTTTATCATTAGAGGCAAAATTTACCAACAGATAATGATAAAAACGAAAAACAAAACCCACACCCAAATGATGCATGACCCATTTTTTTCCCAAAAATGGGTCTTGAAAAAGACGGGTCGTCTTATATTTGGGTTAATACTGTAATTGTGAAAAGGTTTTTTTTTTTTTGTTATTTTTCCGAATCACAACATTGCGACCAGCTCTATAACCAGAAATATCCATTACTAAGGGACTGAATTAGTTGAGCGTAATTGAGGCCCACCATTGGTTGGCTGAATACCACATGATTTCATGATGAGGAGTTTCCCCATCAACTCGGGTTCTTTCAAAAATAATTGGCTCACCACAGCTTCAGCACCAGTGGGCTGTTCACAAGCAGTCTTGCTAACTCACTTAGCACTTTTATTAATTAATGTTCATCTGAACATATACATGAGTTCTGAGCAGTTCTGTGACGTAGCCACAACACACATCCAACCCAGACAGTATGTCTCAGTCGTAACATTTCCCTGAGTGATCTTTTTCCATGTAGTTACAGCCCCAAATCACAGCACATTTACATATGTCTGACAATAAAACTGAAAATTTTGGTAATTTGGCTGCAAATAACAGGCATATATGAGCACAGGGAGTAGAACATTAGCAAAATAGATAAAACTGGCTGACACTAGGCAGATTGCAAACATGACATAATGATTTGTCATTATTTTCTTTACCTATGTCCTCAATTTTGCTCACTTGAACATATGTGGTCCAGCCATATTCTAGACTTTTCCACTTAGACTTGTTCAGCTCTTTTTTCCTGCGCACATATCATTAGTCACCAGGTAGATTTGCTGCAGGCTATGCTTGCGACCAGTCAGCCAACCAGCCACAGGGAAGGAAACTAGCACAAAGAATTAGTGTGAGTACACGAGCGTGAACATAAGTTTGTGTGTTCTGTGTGTGACTCCTGTGCTGGAAATCTGACAAATCATTTTGCCACAGTTGATGTCAGAGGGGTTGTTGATGATAATTGTTATTCTCTGGCTGAAATTAGTTTCATTGTCTTAGTACTTTGTAAATATGAAAATTAAAACCTGAAAAGTCATACACTGTTCAATCCCATTTGATACTGAACCACTTAATGGCTAAATAAAACATGTAATTACCTAAAAAAAATCATAAACTCTAATGATATATACAAAACAGGCCTGTGGAACATTTGAGCCACTAAGGGATCAAACACTCATCCAAATATATAACCACTCATGTATGTGTGTTTTTACAAAAACCAAAAGATTGGCCCATGAGACACACAAACAATCGTAATTCTAATTATAATATGGATTTGTGACACTTTTCTGAGGAAATCCACAGAAAAATATATCAGTCAATATGTCACTGGAAGTGCTTCTGTTCCAGTCTGTACATGACCTACATAAGATCTTGAGTAGTATGTTAGTGGGTGTTAAGTTTTATCTAATCCTTACAAAGATATGTAAATGACTCCCTCTGATGTGCCAGTTTTTTAAATGATATTCTTTACACTCCTTCAGGATCTTTGTGTCCTTTGGTTTACAGCTTTCCATAAACCTTACCTCTAGATTTTCATTTCATCAGCATACTGTATGGTATGATGAAGACAGTGTATTCACTATACATGTAATGTCATTTCAGTTCTTTTCAGTGTAACATAACTTTTTTTCCTTTTTAGCCTTATGGCATTTTAAAACTATATTGCTCTAACTGACTTTATTTAATGGTTACATGGCATAGGAACTTTGAATATTGGTTTGAACTTTCATACCAATCCATCAAATTGTTTTTTTTTTTTTTTTTTTTAAAGATTTTTTCACCCCAAAAGACACATATCAACCTGTAATGGTGGGCCTTTAGGAAAAGTCAAGGTGTCAACAGTGAGATTCATGAAAGCCATGAATCTACAGCATGTACTGAATTGTATTATATTCCCACTGTCAGTCCTACTGTCTGGGTTGTGAAGAAAGAAGAAAAGAACAAGAAATAAAAGCAGTTTTGATTCAGAAATTAAATAAATCCAGAGTTCAACTGATGAAACCAGATTGGAGGTGTAGGTTAAATCTACTTTGACTATTTATATAAAACATGATGAATTTACTATTTACAAGAATCATATTCTGATGTGAACAGTGGCTTCTGAGATGTCTGCAAATGTATGATAAAGAATTGCTTATTTGCACAAAGCTGGAATGGGTTAAGAGTAATCGCACAGAGTTAGATTTGCATCGAGCCACAGTCAGATAAACTGTCTGAAAGTGGAGATGATTTAATACTTTGGCTAACCTCCAGAGAAGTTGGCGCCAACAAAACACAGACGTCAGTAAGGCAATTTTTTTTGGAAGAGCATACAGCACATATGGTTTAAAATGAACATGCTGACATAAAAACAGCATCATGAAACCAACATCATAATTTTTAAGCCAACTCTTATGCCTCTTAAAATTAAATAATTTCCAAATTCATTGAGGTGAAGAATAATACTTTCCACCATCTGTGAAACAGGCCAGTGATCCCGAAACAAAAGTAAATGTATTACCGAATGCCTTCAAACAACGGAAATCAGTGTGTCAGAGTAGCCTTATTAGAGCCCAGACCTTAACCAAACAGAGTTACTGTGGAATGACATCAGACATCCGAACAAAATGACTGAGCTGAAGCAGGTCTGTGAGGAAAAATGAATCAGAATTCTTCCTAAATGTGGAGCAGGTCTGATTCACACTTACTTCTTTGAGTTAATACTACCAAAGTTGGTTCAACCGCTTATTAAATCCATGGATTCAGTCACGTTTTCCTCATTGTTGAATGTTTAATGAGTTTATTCCATAAAGACACTAAAGCGTATTGTTCACTGTTGTTATTATTATTGTTGTTATATTTTCTTGCCACGTTACATATACAAATGATTCATTATTTAAATAAAAAAAAAAAAAAAAACTAGCCAAAAACTTCTTTATCTTTAGGGCCTTTGAGTGAGCTAGCTGATATAAATGTTCAACTGACAGCTAAATAGCAATGTGGTTTGCAAACTGACATGAGCATTGAACTTCTCCCACAGTTGGCCTCGTCTGGTGTCGACAGACATTGTCATTTCTAAAAAAAAAAAAAAAAAAAACACTCCTAGTCCAACACAATTATTAGGTGATATAAAAATGAAATAAATAAAAATTTTCCTTTATAGACAACCCTTTTTGGAAACATAGTACAGGAAAAGTGTGAGAGAGAGCTGTATTTTATGCACTAAATGTGCCTAGTAGAAGACAAACCAGGGACACTGATTAAATAAAGCACTAGGCCATCAAACACTCATTTGGTAAAAGTTTAAATGACTTTTGGGTTTACTGATCCACTGAAGCCTGCATATGTTTTGCATTGGCCCCCAACATTTGTGTGGCACAAGCTGTTGGGATCAAAGTAAATGCCTTTTAAATGTTAAGCCTGGTACATCAGTTCAAAATCAAATTCCTGTAAAGATGTAGAAGTTTTGGTCATAGTCACAGTTACGCAGTGATACAAGAGAGTCTGCTGTAGTAATGCCATACAATGCAATAATGTTAACACTGTACAAAATACTTCAACATGAAATAGTAATAGGTACCATTAGGTATGGCCAGTGGATAATAAACGTTTATTGAACTTTAAAAATTCATACAGAACCACAGGGGCACCTCATAGGGACTGCATTATTTAAGATGTCTCGGTAGCTGAGCAGAGGTACACTAAGTAGAGTACAAATGTGATGGGTGTCCCCTCACTATAAGTCTGTGTTTTAATTAGGAAATATTTAATTTAGTTACTGTTAGTGCTGTGAAATGATATGGAAGATTGAGAAAGCTCTATATGAAGCATAGAGATGTATTGGATTGGGATTTATTCCAGGTGCAGAGAATTTAGAATTTCTTGCCCAGATTCTGTCCATTTTCTGGCCCAGGTCTGAAATAGCAAAATCCCATGAAGCTACATTTATAAATACCAAATAATTACTGAATTCTCTGGATTTAACCTCATTTAAAATACAAATACTAGAAAAAAAATAATAACAAATAATAGAAAAAAAATTGAACACACAGAGATTGATTAACTCTGTCATTCATTTATCTCCAGTTGGATGTTTGTTGTTGGAGTTTGGCTTTACCAATGGTTGCCAACTTTTCTTTTACTTTACTTTTACTTTTCTTTTTTCTGCCAACAGCTTTTCTGTTACTGCAGCCAGAGTGTCCAAATTCGAGGTCTCTCGAATGAGATGTACCAGTACAACTCAATCTCCTCAGTGCTAAACTGAGGTAGAGATGGCTAATGGCCACCACCATTGCAATGGCTGACAGATCCATTAATCAAGGCAAACTAATCCCCAAACATGTATGTCAGTGAGTCCTAATGTGTCCTTAATAACCTGCCAGTCTTCAAAATTAAGGGATATTAAAACCAAGTCTTGAGACTTGAAACCAAATATTAATTTGTGGTTGTCCTAAATTTTAAAGCATACATGACTTGTCACATGGCACTTAATGAGCAAGCTATAAAATCCTCTGGTCTGTTGACATATGCTCTGTCCTTCCATGGCACCATGCCTTTGGGCCAAATGAAGTAGTCCTTCATGATGCTGTGTAGCTCCTTGGCTTTAAAAACGGAAGGTGCCTTGCCCAGTTTTCTCTGGCATGGATTTTCACACCCAGTCCCTTTAGCTTGAAATTGATTACAGAAATAGTTTTTAATAGCTTAAAGGTAAATTCAGCACTATATCATATGGCAGACACCCACCGCTGCATTCTCCAAGCTTTTAAACTTTAAAGAGAGTCTGGTCATATCCCAAAAGTTTATGTCACTGAGTGTTTTCATCAGTTGTCAAAAGCAAATAGCAAATATATATATATATATATATATATATATATATATATATATATATATATATATATATGCTTGGACATCGCTGATGTTTAGATGTGCATTTGCCTGAAAGTTTCAATCCATGGAGAGTGGTTCAAAAGCTGTTATAGATTTAGCTCTGCTTTAGGTTTTAAAAGAGAAATCAAGGCTTCATTGCAATAGAAGCTGACATCTATGAACAAGTTTTGAAGATGGATTAAACATAACAACAAGCATTTTCCTCAAGAAAAGAAACAAACAGATACACCATTTTTCAATCTGCTTATTGACCATCTCACCAGTTACAGCCACCACACCACAGGTGCATAATATCACACAAAACGAAGAAAAGCTCTCAGACTGTTTAAGGGGTTTCTCCCTGGGCATGGCGTTAAATGCCGCAGACCTTAAAACCTTAAAAGGGTTCATGTAAAAACCCCACTGGGCATTGTGCCAAGGCTTTCAATCATCACTTAGGAATCACTCAGTGGATGCCATTAGATGATGGATTTCAGTTTTCAATTTCAAGCCTTGCTGTTTTGATGGCATGTTTCCAGAAAGAAGTGTCTCATGCAAGCAGCAGTTACTTGTTTTCGTCACTCTCAGAGGAAACAGATGATTTTATCACTGTCCACATTTACAGTTCACAGGAAGAGAACATGTGCTGGTTGTCTGCAGACATTTTTATGACAGATCTATGAAGCAAGTGAAAAACTAAAACCATCACTAGTCTGATCGAGGATAATTGTTTTTTTCTCTTTCACACCACCGAAGGAACTCATATGTAAGAAACAAATATGCCATACGTTCAATTGACCCTCACCCCTTTAAAACTGAGTACTTCAACTGTACCATCAGTGACACATAACGGAGCGGGCATATTAGCCCAAATTCAATGAGAGATAATGATTTTTTTTTTCTGCGCATGCTCACTTGATACAAATCTCTCTCTTCTTTTCTTTTTGGTGAAGACAGAGCGAGCGATCCCTAAGGAAAATCACAGGAGGCCGGAGGGCTGATTGTGCTATTCAACAGAAGCGTTATTATAATCAGTCCATTGCTGGCAATGCGGACAAATTACTGATACGACGTTTCAAAGAGAAGGAGAGAACCAAAGAAAGGAAACCCAAAGAGATGGTATCAAAGTCTATCACAAACCCTGCCACCGCTATTGAGAACTTTTAATTTGTTCAACCCGTCATGGCGGACTGCACTTTGAAACCTTTGTTTGTCATCAGAAGAAATGAAATGCATTTGGATTTCTTGTGATACCCCAATGCATAGATGCAGGGAAGTGATCTCCTATTTTTCCTCTGTCTGATATTGACTCAATGGTATATCGTTGTAGTTAGTATAGGTTATGTATACAGAGCTGGACCCACACTGTGTGAGTGTGAATGGCACTGAAAGAAGCGAGGGGAGAAATTGGACTGTCTGACAGTATTATAGCAGCTATCAGACCTTGCTGCTGCCGCAGTGCTCATAATCAGGGCTGGGGAGGAAAATTGACTGCTGAATAGATTTTGAGTTTTGCCTCTAGTCAAAATGCCCCAAATAGAATCCTAGCTGGAGGCTTGTGTCATTGCATTTTTACCTCCTTCAAGGAGATGATGTTTTCACCTGTGTTGGTTGGTTTGTTTGTCAGCACGATTACACAAAAAATACACAGCCAGTTTGTTCCAAACTTGTTTGTGGGATGGGTCAGGAACAGGGGAAGGACCAAACAAATTTTGGTTTAGGTCTAGGTAATAGGGCAAATCCAGGAATTAAAAAAAAATATATCCTCAACATTGTGAGATAAGGCCTCTATTTGGATGTAAAACATCACATATGCTTGTGACTGAGTTTGTACAGTTTGGTGCAGATCTAGATAATAATCCAGACCTGGTGGAAAAAAATGTCTGGACTCGGTAGAGGTATGTGCTCTACTGAGAGCCATTCTAGTTTTTCTTGTGGAAATTATTCACTATAATGGGGTGGCTGACCTCTGACATTGTAGAGATGTGTCATTCATTTACGCTAATGGCCTTGTCCCGAGCCAGAATCTGTGCTCATAAACACTGAGAGTGTGCCAGAGAGAGAGAAGAGAGTGAGAAGGGATTCATTACCTCATTTGACATTAACCACTGTAAGGGGATATTGCTATTAATTCAAATTTGTTTTAACAATTGGAAACGGGGTTAGAATGAGAAACGAGCTGCTCGGCAGCATGAAATCATAGTGGTAGCAGCCTCGAGGTTCCTTGGTTAATTAAATCACGTACCTGCTTGCCAAAGAAAGTTATCACATATGTTTATGCTAATGTATACAACATATAGCAAAGGAAGTCTCACTCTACTAATAAACCCTGACACCAGCTTGAAGAGCTGACAGCGGTTCATTGCTTGCACCATTGCTTTCCATGCTAAGTTGAGTAAATCTAAATCATAGAGCATCTGTGGGCCTCATCCAAATCAAAGCTGAAGTTAGGTCCACTCCAACATGTTAAGTAGATGGACACAGGTTGCACCAACTAACACTGTCACTCGTCCCCAAACATCTGACTAAGCCACTTAAAAGGCCCGTCTTTTGGTATTGAATTTGGCAGGATATATAAAAAATAAAAAAATAAATAACCTGCATCAGAATTAGAATGTTTTTGAGTGGCCTCTAATTTCCCTGGATGACAGTGTTGGTTTTCTACTTTGGTGGGCAGTGCTGTTTAGACAAGGGAGACTACCTGCCACAGGACATCGCAGGTAATAACACATTGGCATTGCACCAACTCAAAGTAGATCTGACAGCAAGGGCACAGAGAGCCATTACTGCTTGTCGAGAGGATTTATGGGATATTTAGGAAAATGTGATAGGTGCTTATCGCTGCAAAATTATGTCTGTCGGAGAAATAAGCCAGAACATGCAAAAAAAAAATGTGGCTTTCAGATGAAAAATGGAAAATGAAAAACCAAGTATTTGCTTGATTGAAAAAGAAAAAAAAGAAGTTAACATTGGAACACATTTTCATTCATCAGTAAGAGTAGGCCATTACAAAGTGGCATATTGGATTGTTGATGTCCTGGTTGCCATTTCTAATCAAGCCTGTTAAAAACAATGGCAGCACACTTGAGGTGACACCATTCACATGACATTTATATTTTCATGCACCTAGATCAGCAATGGTGTCACGTCCCTAGCAGCTTTTCTGAAGGGTGATGAAAATCAACAGCACACAACTTTCTGCAACAAGTTCATAACTTTGCTGTGTACCTGGCATTAACATGTACATTGGGTGCAACTTGCAGCATTTACTGAATTACTGGACATGGCTGAAGATGGACTAAAATATGTGGGTTCCACTTACAGTCACCATAGATACCAATCTGGTTTGTGTTATGTATGTATCTTTAAAGCCTGTTAAGGCAAAATAACCTGTGGTTGTGCTATCATACACTCCCAACAAATGTGGGACTCTACTGTATCCTCACTTTTTGAGGATGTGGCTCTTAGTGCTCAAACAAAGGCTTATTTCTTCTCTACCTTCTGTTCTCCATGTGTAGTTTTTAGCCACAAGCATTTCTGTTCCAGCAGAAGATGTAAATCTTTAAAAACAGGTCAATATATACCTCCATAATGATAAATACATGATTTCCCTAAACATCTGGCTTCATCATCTGGGTACAGTATTAAGCAAACATTTCTCAAACAGGAGTAAATAATACATTTGTAGGGACTACTTTTAATGGTGGTTATTAATTTGTGCTCTACTGAGTTTTCATGCCCCCAGGACAGTGCATGTGGAATCGACTCAAAAGGAACCACGGTGTCCATGTTCACAATAATGAAGAAATCTATCACCCACTGAGATAATGTGGCTCACTCGTGTATTTTTAATAGTTTTTGGACAACTTGTGCTGCATGGCTTGGAGAAATATGCTACTTCGGCTTTGTCTACACAGGTGAAGTTTGTTAGTAACAACGATTCATTGTTGGTCATGGTCTTTTCATGGAGTATCATCCAACTCATTCTTTTAACATGTTAGACCAACATGTGATTTGAGTGACCTACACTGGACCGTGTGAGTAATGGCCTCATTTCTCAGACGTAATATCCCATATTCCCACATCCACATGCCTTTAACTTTTATGTCATATTTTGATCTGATTTTTTTCGTCCTTGAGAACAAAAAGCATTTTTTCATCTTAAGTAGACAGTTGCATTCTATTTTTAGGTCGGTCCTGTACCATTTCCAAACACACCCTTATGTTCCTGCCATTCCATCACTTTTTCCTCCTCACTACTCTTTTTTTTTCTATGTTTCAAACCTCATAAAGTAATTTCTGGATTCAAACCTCTAGTAAATACAAAGACGTTATGATACAGACAGAAGTGACTATATGCCCTCCCTGAACATTGTGCAATCTAGCCAGCGCTCTTTGCACTGAACATTTATGTCCACGCTCCAGTGCTTTTTCAATCCCTTAATCACTGGTCCTTAGCGGGGCTGCTGAATGTCATTACTGGCTCCTCTGAGTCACTGACAGACACATGCTGGGGACCAGGAATTACACAGCCCCCCAAAAAAATCTCATTAACATCAAGTCATTTACTATATCCGAGACTGAAACGGGATGTCCAGTCTCGCACCATCTTCATTACATACCCCGCTGTTTCACTGCACCACCGAGAGCACAAACTATTTGAAGACAAATGGTCGTCCATTCTTCTTCTTCCACTTGTCAGTCCCATTATTAAAGTTCAGGGGAGCTTCACCTCCTATGAAGGGCTAACTCACACTCCACATTGACAGTTTAAGGAATATATCTTTGAATGATGTGTAGAAGCTATTTTATCACTTCATTGGATCAGATTTTGACTTCTCAACCTCAACAAGTGAAAAGTTTAGTACATGAATGTAATAAAGCACAATGTGCTTCGAATGAATTACAAGCTAGAGAGGTTCCTACTGTAAAAATAATAATAATAATAATAAATGCAAAGAAATCCCATCATTTTGTAAACGGAGAACAATGTTGGGAATTCTAGTTCAGGGACTGGGTCACTGCAGGCGTTCCATTCATCATCCAACGGCATATAATTTGAAAGTTTCACAATCACAGCACTCGGCAGTGTGTTGACCTACCTTTGTGTCACCAACAATGACAAGAAAGTCTGGATTGAACACAAGTACTAGTAAATACACAAGCATTTATATATGGTGGTACATGGAGGAGTTGTGTAATGTTAAAGGACATATGAGTGTTGTATGGGAAAAATGACTATTCCTCCATCATGACTAAATTAGCATTAAGACTGACTGGAAGCTTGGAACACAAGCTGGCTCTGTGCGAGGAAAGACTCCAAAAAAATCCAAACATATTTAATCCATAAAGAAAAAGAAAATCTCATCTCTGCCTTGATATTCAGCATACAGAGAAGAGAGTTATATATAATTTGTTTCATTTGCTCTTTGAAATAATGTTTTCCAAATATACTAACTGATACATGCTGTATTTAATGTATGATTAGCGCTACAGAGTATGGATGGTATAAAAAGAACTGTCTTCAACTGAACAGTGGATGTACAACGCTTTGTCTACAAAGTCAGTTTCCAGAACGTCTTCTAAAAGATGCACTGAAACAATTAATCTTGATGTTTCAAATCAAGATCTGGGGCCTGAACCAGAAAGACCCAACAGAGGTAAACATTCATTTTAACGTGGTATGTCTTGAGAGAATATATTTTTTATGAGCTAAAACATGAGCATGGTAACTACAAGGAATAGAGGAAAGCAAACAGTTTGAAGGGTGTTAAGGAAAATGGGTGAGGGTAAGAACAAACAGATTAAAAAGAAGAGGTTGGGTTGAAATATGAGTAAGGGATTGAAGTGTCATTGACATAAGATGAAGGGAACGAGGAAGTAAATATTGAGGATCATCTTGAGAGAGATAAATTTAAGTAGTTTACACTGACATGAGTATAGATAGAAGAAGAAGGTGTGCTGGGTAAAGACACGGTACAGAATAACAAACAGCAGCTTCATGATCTTTTGGTACTCTTGGTCATTGGCTCATCATTTCACATACCGAACATGCAATTAAACGGTGACAAGTGAGCATAAGATTGGAATAAAATGGAAAAGAATATGTGCACGTTGACATTTTTAATGCAGTTTAATGTAGATACAGTACAGAGGCTTTATGGACGTCAAGTTACGTTTTTAAATAATAATAAATAATATGATTTGCTGCCGCTTGCGGACTGTGATTTCTTCGTGGGTCATATGGACACAAACAGTTTAATGCAACACAACATACGTGTAATAGGAAAGTGTGCTTACATTGCAGTCTAAATGAGATGTAATCAGTATGCGAATGGGAAATAATTACTACGCATGCTCATTAGTCGAATAATTCTCCTGCAGACATAAAGTGACCAGGTGTGGCTTTGATAAACTATTCGTGAGGAAAGAAAAACGCTAATCAGGATGTTAATCAGATGTATTTAAAGTAAATCATGGCTTAATTAATCTTGAGAGGCTCTGATCAAAAGGGAACATTGGCTGGTTTTGTACGGTGAAGGGTACTTTGCTATATAATGTTGTTGAAGGAGCGAGCCAAAGACAGCAAGTGATTAGAGTATTTGAGAAGATGACGGCTGAAAATAGAGTAGTGCTGATGAAATGTGATAGTCATTAAAGAGATTCCATCGATGTACGCGATGCAGTCCACTGGGATTGTTGTTTATTTGTTAACTGCAAAGACAATCTGACAGCCTTTTGTAAACATGCTGTCACACTGATATATTCACACGGTGCCTGCATCGCTCTCCAGAGAAGGCATTGTGATGTTTTGTCCGAATGCAAAACAAATTAAAGAATTACTTGACCAGCGTATAACTAAGCATTAAAACACACTGTCCTGACTCCTGTAGATGTGGACAGTATATTTTGTGATGTCACATTATTTGACTGATGACTGACTTGATGGTTTTTTTTTTTTTTCTCCAACTGCCACACCTGAAAAGAAAATATATTCATATATTCCTGCTTATTTGTCCAGAGCAACAGCTGAATGTCACATGCACATGTAACTTGTGTTGAATATATTTATAAGTTTTAGAGTAACTTCAAATGCAACACAGTTGCCACTTTCTTTTCCTAAAAATTCAAAGTTATTATCGAAGTTACAGAGAGCATTTACATAATGAGGAGAAAAAGGGGGTTTTGTTTTCCATGTCTCTGAGATATCCATAGTCTTCTCATGAACCACATCTCCCTATTTCTAATCTGTCAGTTAGATAGATCCAGACCTGCAGCACATCAGCAGAACAAACACGTGCAAATAGAGCGTGCAGGATAGTTAATCGATTGGGGATTACATCGTTGTATGTTGATTGTGACAAAAAAATAAAGGAAAGAAAAGAGACAATGTCTTGTTATTTTTAATCTTTGCTCCTCAACTGTAATATTAGGGGAAAGAGTTTGTCCCAAACTGTCCTAAACCACTTAGATATTCCACTGATTTAGTATTACACATTCATGAGATTGAGGCACTAAAGTTGGTGGCCCCATTGGAGCTGGGTCCTAAAGCTCCCATAATCCAAATTATTAGTACTTACTTCTTAGTATTTTAACTTCGATGACCATATCACCACCCTGAGATACATTTAGGTGAACTTGATGTTCACTGACGAAACTTGCACTTAAAAGTTAGGTTTAGGAAGTGGTTGTCCTTTGGGTAAAGTAAGTGTTTATTAGAGGACCTTCAGTGTCTCAATAACAACTCAGTGAAGACAATTATGGGTGAAACATATCAGTTTCACACAAGAAAACAAACAGTGTTGCACTGTGTTTTATCCACCCCCCACCCCCCATCTGCATCCTACCGTCGACTTTATGCAACCTCATCTAACTTCCTGTCAAGATGGAGCCACCCGAGGTCGCATAATAATGGAACAAAAACAAATGGCTTCTCGCAAAAGACGTCCTTTCTTTTAAAGCTATACAACACCAGTGGTGACAAATCAGTGGTTATTTTTTCCACACTTTTTTAAGGTCCATTTTTGGAGCAACATTAAGCATTACACAGCGGTTGTCACAGGCAGGGTCTGCTACTCTTTGTGACAATTACAACTGAGTTTTAAGTCTAAAATCATTGAAGTGCCTCTTTAATTTTAATCTCACTGTGAGAAATCATTACATAAGTGTGAAGCACCCATTGTTTATGGTGGTACCTTTTAAAATTAGCATGCAGTGAAACCCATCAGTGTGTCTCTGTGTTCTTTACTTGCTCTTTAATTATTAAGTGTCCATTTGTCGCATTCAGTCCGAATCTGGAGTGAATTGTAGAAAGTAGCACCTGTATCTTACTCGTATTTCCATGAACTGCAGCTTTTATTAACTGCACTGAAATTGTCAGTGAATTGCCTTATTTATCTCCTCCTTTTCTTTTTTTTTTTAACTGTCACTGATGATCTCATAAAACTGTAATAAGAGCAGTTTATAAGACCTGTCTCACTCTGAAATGTCAGTGTGTTACTTTGGAGCAATTTGCTAAGTGTTATCTGACGCCGCCACAGAAAAGAGGTTTTTGGTAAAGACTTGTTTTTATCCCCACAGTCATTTAAATGTCACATGCCGAACCTAGATTTCTTTACACTCCCCTTGCGTGCCCTCGCGTGTCCGTCACCATTTGCCATACATGTTTTAGAGAAGTGGATGTTTGAACTGCATCTTTATTCACCGGGGGTGTCGAGCGTGAAACACAGGATGAACAGGATGACCTCTCTTTGAATAGTGCCGCATTTGCATGTGAAAGAGAGGTTTGTAGAGTTCAAGGGAAGATTAGAAAAGAAGAAGAAGTGCTTCTCTTTCTCCCCTGCCTCCTCCCATCATTGTGCCTCAAAGCATCTGATCTCATTTTTCTTTTTTTTTTTTTATTTTGGCCTGTAGTCCTTTTCATATTAAGATGTGCATGCATGGAAAGCGGCACGAATGCCACACACATTCCCTTTGTTTGACCTCTGATGAACAAACGCACACACACTCATTTAATCCTATCCGGCATCGTCTCCAGCTAAGCTCTTGAACTTTCTAATAAGCACTTAAGAGTTCAATAGAGATTTAAACTTCGCTGTGTAGTGGCTGTACAGTAGCAAGGGAGTAATGGTGGAAGGAAATGAGAGAAGGAAGAGAAGAAGGGAGAAAAAAGTCTCTGTGGAAAAAAAAAAAAAAGCAAGCGAGGTCTGGCATAGGATCAAAGCTGAATTTACTCCTCACACCATCCATCCTGGGCTGCTGCTTGTCATTAGTGTCTCCCCGTCTCCATCATGCTGGACCACAAACTCCTGTGTGTATGGCCTGAGTGTGTACATGTTTGTTTGTTCCCTGTTTCACTGTAGCCATTATGTAAAGCTGTGACTAATAATTATCTCCTCTCTGATTAATCTGCTAATTGAGAATATCTCAGTCTGTAATGTGTCAGAAGTTCTAAGTGCTGTCCTCATAAACTGTCATTATTGTTTAGATAGAACAACAAATCTCCACATCACTATCTAAATCCTACGTATGTTTGATATTGATATCAGATGTAATTACTGAGGAAATCCTCACTTGTTTATGATCCGTTTTCTTTGATTCTGTTAATCAATTAATTGTTTTCAACACTTCAATCTGCACCACAGTTGGTACATGTACTAATATGCTAATTATGTAAACAGCGTACGAGTCCGCGGTGGCGCTACAGCTCCGTGTTTTGTTTGCACAGTCAGTAGTTCCAGGAATCAAATCTACCATGTGGCATGGGAACTTTCTGTGTGGATTTTGAATGTTCTCCATGTGTCCTGCGTGGGTTTGTTTTTTTTGTTTTTTTTTGTTTTCTTTCCTTCTGGCTCTCAGGTTTATTTCACACAGCTCTGAAGACACACAGACACAGGTGAAATGCGACTTTCCAAATCTGACAGACTGTCATGATCATTTTTCTGCAGCGATTTTGGCCAATGTTGTGGAGGTGAGAATGCAAAACAGTAGTAAGAGGAGTAATTTTTTTTTGTTTTGTTTTGTTTTAAAGCTTTCAAGGTGCGCTCTGAGAAGTGACTGTCCAAAAGTCACATTGAGACATGGGAGAGATGCATACTGGATAAGTTAGTAATGCTAGGCTGTGTTTCTCTTCTTCTTTTTTGTTGTTTTTGTTTTTTTTCCAACATTTTGAGAAGCATATGCTTATTTGTTTTTCTATTAGAGAGTCAGATGAGAAGACTAATGCCACTCTCCTGTCTGTCTTTTAGATATACAACTAACAGATGGAAATAGAAGAGAGAAGATATCCTGGCTCGTTCCCAAGATAACAAAATGTTGATTTTGATGCACACTGATTCACAAGTTTTATCTCATATGTTTAAGCATTATTTTAAAAAAAGAAAGGAACATAAATACGATGATATACCATTTTACAGGTCGTTATGTTCCTGTCTGTTTCTTGGCTTCGAGATAATGTTAAAAGTTGTCTTGCTCTGCCTTAGAGCCCAAACACTCTAATATTTTGAGGTTTTGTACTGATTATTTCAATGTGGTACACGATGTTACCTGATGTGCTTTAAAGTAACTGATAGATAGTTTTCCAACCAGCTGACCAAGCCTGGTTGGCTTTGTCCTGAGCTTTTTTTTTTTAAGCGCAATGCACTCTCAACCCAATTACATCATTTTCACTCACGAGGAGCTTATCGCCCCATGATCGTACCATGATCTGAGATTTAAAATGCCACACAAGCGGGGAAGTTGTGCTGTGCTTAAAATTTACGATGCTGCATCAACAGCTTCTGTAACTCATTCAAACTCCACTCTCATTACTCAGGAGCCATCAAATCTTTTTTTTTTTTTTTTTTCCCGGTATGCTCTTGCAGCAATCTGTCATTGTTATTCATAAAATGTGTAACTCTGAATCGTTGGGTGTTAAGTGAGTGACAGTTTAATTTTCGCTGTCTGCATTATGCCCCCCTCCACTCCACCCACCCCCCTGCCCACATCCCTTCAAATGTTAGCCGGTGCACCGTCACCTGCGAGGGCGTCAGTATTGGTGACATTTTCATTCATAACAATATATCAGCTGCCTGGACTCGGGTTATAGACGACTCAAAATGTATGACTTGTTTATCATTCTGACTTTTTCTTCGCTTTATTATTTACTTACTTTTTCTCGATTTCTTGTCATATTTGGGTCAACACATATCATCACGTGGAAATAAGAAGAAGCCTTTTAGCAACTTTTGAGAGCTATCTACTCTTAACATTGGCAGCGTGTCTGAGTCTCAGTCATCAACAGCCAAGTCAGTGTAATAATCTGTTCGGACCAGTCGCTTTTTTTTTTTTTTTTTCATTATATTTTATTTTTCTCAGTCAAGTCATTTGCCAGAGTCCTGCTGCAGCGGTGCCAGAGAGGTCAAACGACAGTTGATTTTACGCTGTTATGATGGAATATGACACAGCGTGATATAATGTGGCCTGACGTGATGTCAGCTGCCTGATTTTCATTAGACTTGAATATTTAACCTTGACTGTGATTGCAGAGAGGATGCTGAGAAAGACTCAGGATAGAAAACACAGAGGAAACAAACAGGTGGCTCTCTACTGTCTCTATATCAATCTCCCGGTGTCCTGCCCTAATTAGACTGCATTTATCTCTCACACCTGCTAAAACACCACTGTTGTTATTCTCAAATCAGCTTGTTTGTGTTGTGCAAGCAGTGATTTGCTGTAAAGATGTATAAAGGTTTTTGATTGCTCACGTGGCCGTAAAAACGAAAGATGTTTTTTTTTTTTTCTTTTTCTTTTTTTTAGGGGAATTTTAGAAAAACTGTCTTTGTTGGCTACTGTGAACAAGCTTTGGAGGTGAAGGCTCGTCAGGAGACATCAGAGTCAGAATATGAAAAGGAATATTTGAGTTTATGTGGAGGGAAGAATCTTGTAACAAGATATATTGCAACAAGAACACTTGCAGTTTCTGATGTTCCCCCCACAGTCCTGTCAGATGAACTCAAGTACCTTTATCAACACCAAGTGGAAACATTTTTCATACATTTGAGCTGTTATATTTGGGTCACATGTATGATGACATTTTGGATCTTATTGTTATTATTTTTTAAACCAATAGACAGTTTCCCATACTTTAACATAGCCTCTCAGATGTAAATATGTGGTTGGATATCACCAGTTTAAAGTTCAGCTTCTGTTACATTATGTTTCTTAGTAATCTTCATTCTGTTTTTTTATTTATTTCTTTTTATTTTTCATTTTTACCTGAGCTCAGTTCAAAACCCAGAAGGATGGATAGCTGCCACAGTCAAACCATTGACCTTTTAATCCAGCGCAGCATGAATAATATTTCCACGTACAGTCTGAATAAACATGGTCTGTAAACAGCCTGGGCTTAGCCAAGATAAATGGAGCAGGCAAAAGTCAGACACCGAGTCTGTAATTAGAACCATGCAGAAGTTGTTGTTGTTGTTATTGTTTATTGTTTGTGGGCATGCATGTGTTGCTGGTTGTTGTCGCTGAGAATCTCAGGCAACATAAACATCTCACCTTTTCCACTCATACACACACACACACACACACTGACACGGTGACACATTCATATACATTTACCCACCTAAATAATGACTGCAGAATATGTTTATGTTTATGTCTGGACATGGACATTCACAATCATTGGCTGGAAGATGTGTGCAGAATGTTCACCCCCCTCTAACTGAGATGTCATCAATTCCTCTTTTTTCTTTCCTTTTACTTTTATTTTTTATTTTGCTAAAACGAAATTCTGCTCTCAGTTCGGGTCATCTCGTCAAAAAAAATTCTAAAAACAATCAGTCAGTTTTATTTGAAAGTGCAGTGTCACTATGCAGTAATGTCCCAGTACACGGTGGGACACAAAAGATTTTTTTTTTTTTTTTACCAAATGAAAATAAAGCTACCACAAATACTAAATAAAACTTAAATAATAAAACTTAAATATTTGGAAAGTGAAACACAAGTAAAATCCAACAGCAGCGACAGTGACATTTAATTTGATATATTTTCCAAACTATATAAGTAGCTATAAATCATTTCTTTTTCTATAACTTTTTTTTTTTTTATTGGAACTTGTCATCTTACTCACTTGATGTCAGAATTCCTGATAGAAGCAGCGGCAAACACAGAAGCAGGTTGACACAGGTCTTGCTCATTTCCAGACATCAAGTTGTTCTGTCTGTCTCTTCTTCACACACACACACACACACACACACACACACACACACACATATATATATATATATATATTCATATATACATAATGAATAAACCACTCTTTAAAGAACGACCTCGGTTAACTTCCTTCTCCTTCCAACCATCTGTGTTTTATATGTTATTTCACAAACAAAGATGTACAAAACTTGTGATGTCCCCTTTAGCCTCAGTTGCACTTTGTGTCAGGAAACATTACCATACGTTAATAAGACAATTGACACGCACCTAAAATGGCAAACATCCTCAACTTTTAATATATAATAACATTTTCAGTGTGAACTTGTTGCACCCTGACATTAATATTTAGCTCAAGGCACCGTTCTGCTACTCAGTTGCTAGATCAGAAAACACGCATATGCATGATATTTTAATGATTATACACTTTTATAAAGCATTGACAATAGAAGCATTCCAGCTACAATATGCCTGTGTGAGACGTCTTTCAAAGGCAGCCACAATGGGGTCCACTTTGTCATTTAGATTGGAGGACTTGTTGAGGTATATTTCCATGGTAACATTTACAGCGCAGCTACATAATGTCTGACCCTGACTGGATAAACTACTTGAACCAGCTGTGTTCAAAAGAAATGTGAACCTGAAACTAAGATGTCTTGATTATTGCTTTTATTCATTCCTTCATTCAGCAGAAGCAGCAAACAAAACGACAAAAAACAAAACAAAAAACAAAAAACAAAACATTTAACACTGAGTAAACTCTTCATATCCACATGAAATGAAAATCATTGAATGTTTCTCTTTGCTCTCAGAGGATGGTAACGTAAACAAGGCATGCGACAATTATGAATGTTTTCTGATTCATTGCGATCTAATAAGAGCAGCCATGGGGGCACTGTGTAATTTTAATAGGACAGCAAAATCATATTTTGTAATTACTCTGTTTTCTCTGCTATGCAGCATGTGGCCATAACACTGCCATCACAACAGTAATCACATGTACAGATTAGCAGAAGAAAGATGAATTGTGTGTTATTTTTATAAACAGCAGCACTCTGGGTGAATGATAACAGGAGATCGGAGAAAGTTACACAGTGTTATATACTTGTATATATACTTTATATATATTTATATATATACTTTATATAAGGTTGTTAGTTTAACACTGGAAGCAGATAGAGGTTTTCAGTGACATATTTAACTATAAACGAGGATATCTGGGGATTAAGGTGCATCATCTGAATCATTATTTACACGTGACATAGCCATCAGAGTAAAAAAAAAAAAAAGGATCTGCTTCCTTGCACTCCTCTTACACTGCCTCCAGGTCAGTCAGTTGCTTATTCCTGCACATTATTATTATTTTTTTTGGCTGAGCTGCAGCAGTGGGGCCTGCCCTACAAACGCAATGCTCCATGACTGACTGACTGACTGACTGACTGACTGACTGACTGACTGACTGACTGACTGACTGACTGACTGACTGACTGACTGACTGACTGATGGAGTTGCGCCATTGGTCGTCTAGAATTGGCACAGAATGGTTTCTATTACATCAGGTGGTGTTTGCAGGCAGTGTGGCAAACTTTGCACTTTTGTTGCTGCATTCAACTTTTCATACCCTTCAAGCAATTTTTAAAGTTCAGTGATATATTGAACAAACATTTGCCAGGAAAAAAAAAAAAAAAACCTAAAATCAGTAGCAGTACTGTGTAGAAATGGTTTGGAAGTGAAGTGACTGATGGTTAACACGTTGTCTTAACTTTTTCTTGTTTCCTTTTCTTTTTTTGTTTTTTATGTCTAACAATAGAAAAAGAAAAAATGTTGCAAATGAGAACAGCTTTGTTGGGAATTGAGCACAGAGAGATGGAGAGAAGCAAACCAACGGTCACTAGAGTTACAAGAATAGAAAACAAAATACAGAAACAAAGATATTTTGGGGAGAAAATGTTTTTTCCTCAAATACAAATGGTGTAGATCACAAAAACTTTCGTAAGACTTTTCTTTCCCACATATATAACAACATCGGCAAGTATTCATAGATTAAGAGTAAATCCCTTACCTCAGATATGTCACCTTAGCTTCGGTTTTTGAGAATATTGAATCATCTTCTTTTTTTAGAGTAGCACACTTATTCACCTTCATCTTATTTAATCTTAAAAATCCATCTCCTCAGAAAAACAAAAAATCACCTCCCCGCTGAATCATTTCCCATCTCCTCTAATAACCCTTGCCCTAAAAAAAACCTATAACTCGCTACTCAGCCATTGTTTTTGTTCATCTTCTGGCACTTCTGTCTAACAAGGTTATTTACAATTTCATGGATATAGGGTGACCAGATGTCCCAAAAAAATTCTCTAGAAGCCTGATAAAACATTAAAAACTGTTCGTGGAGGTTGAGTCTTCCTACAACCAGCCCCCGCCGGCTGCTCATTGGCTGCAGCAGCCCCTACTGTATCTTTTTGTTGTTGTTGTTGTTTTTTTTTTTTAAGTTCTACAAAGATACAGTAGACGCAAATTTAGATTTATAAGCAAATTTTCATGCAATTACGTTTCTTTGAAATGGCTGGTGTACCAGAACCCCAACATGCTGCTAAAACACAAAAGCAGGTACTGGGAGGAGTGGGAGGAAGTTTCCATGGAATAAAAATATGTTTGATTCAGGTTTGAAATGCATTATCTTTTATTATAGACCACGTGTAATATCATATTCATGTGGAACCCCTTCCAACCCACCTGTCCTGAAATTCAGCCAGTCTCATCTGGTCACCCTACAGGGATATGATCAGGACACTGCAGCTCTGACTCTGACCTTTATTAGTTGCTAGAAGGGCTATAATAATATATATCATAGCTGTGTCACCTACAGATAAAGAACCAACAGTCTCGTGTATTTCCAGCTCAGTTTTTTTGGCTCAAGCTAACAACAGGAAAGGTTTCGTGGTCTCTAAATGACTTTTGGCTATAAAATGCTCGTGTGACAGCTCAGAACTACATGTAAAAATTTTATTTTAACTTTCCTGCTGTCAGTAAATTGACGTACAAAACATCATAATGCAACATAAGGTTTATTGCACTTGTATTAGAATAATCTTCTACATGTTTCACCCTTTGTGTAAACAGCAAATCAATATTCTTTTTAATGGCTGTATGTTCTTCATCTTCCAATTTAAGTTGAATTAATTGAAAACAACATCTCATATAAACCCCCAAAAGAAAAGTCAGTATTTCTTTGTTGAATTATGAAAAAAAAAAAACTCCCAACAGTTATACTCTTGCTGTGGCATGTAGGAATCATAATAGTAATAATAATAAAAAAAAGAGCAGTAACTTTGCTACTTGTAAAGCATGGACACACTATAGACCAAAAGGTTATGGCTGAGTGGTTGAGGTCTTCTGAAAAAAAAAAAAAAGTATAAAGCTTGGAATCAATATTAGAAAGATGAAGTGGGGTGGGGGCAGCAGAGGGAAAGCGTATAAATGTTCTACTTTCACACTGACAAGACTTTTTATTTTTTTTTAAGTTGTACAAGCAAACAGGTGGGAGTTCATTTAGTGTGTATGAAATAAGTTAGAAGATGTTACATGATCTTGGTGAAGTAGTTTAGAAAATTTTGTTGGTCTCAGGTCTTTTTTTTTATATTAGTGTAATAAATAACTACAATATTTTTTATTATTATTTTCTATTATTATGACATCTAATAGACAGTTGGTTCATCTTAACGTTTATTGTAGTTGTCAGGACGCAGTTGACTGACAGTTAATTTTCCCTTAAACTCATAATTTATATAATTTATAATAATTTATTTATTTATTTATTTATTTATTTTTTAAGGCAATTTTTATGGCTTTAATTGCTTATTTTCCTGGCAAATAAAACTGACCTTTTTTTTTTTTTTTTTTTTTTAAACTCCTTACTTTTATTATGTTTGCAATGAAACGCCAAACTTTCCATTTCTTTTCATTTTTACTTTTTCCCCCAAAATATTTGATGGCTAACAAAAGAAAAAGCGCATCTTAACTTTCAGACCCTGGATCAGTGTGTGGCTTCTTACCATGTCCATGTTTGTATATGTATATGTGTTTGAGCTTTACATTTTACAGTCATTGCCATTTTAAACCAACAGGTCATATGTGAAACTGAGCGGTGGTGTAAATTGGTTTTATTTTGCTCTTTACCATGTTAGAAACTGTTTGTGTGTCACACTTTAGTAACAGTTTAGTGCTACAGAGTTTAGTGTGATATCAATATTATCATTATTATTATTATCCTTATTATCATTCTCAATGGATCAAGCTGTCCGTGACGATAATAAACACAGGTTTATTTAACCTGCAACAGGAGCTTAGAAGTTGAAAATAATCAATTTGTTGTGATGCTTTGGAAGGATGAAACTGAATGAAATCACTGCTTTTTAGAAATTATTTTTTGTCACTGTAAATAATGTTTATACCAAATAACAAGAACTTTTGACTATACTTTGTATTTTCATTGGAGCTTCAGGATGTTGGATCTTGTTGGATCTTACACCTCTCACACACACAATACTGCACAATATTGCTTTAGTCTGTGAACTGCAAGCAGTTTTTAAAGCCTCACTCGATGCCGCATGCTGTTTTCTGTGCTACGAGTGCGTGCGCGTGTCAGAGTTGTAATATCCCCTATTGCACGTTTTTCCTTCAAAAGGAGTGTGAGTAATGGCTCTATAGTGGAGACACTTGTAGTTAATACATCTAGTGCACTTTTTTTTTTTTTAATAGCATATTTGCTAATGGTTTTAAGCACAGTATGCACATGCACCACGACATCTCATTGTTCTTTTTACTGCCTCTTTAATGCTCACTGCATACACACACACACACACACACACACACACACACACACACACACACACAGTCCCTTAAACTGGGATGAGGCGTGAAGTGATGTAATCAACTATTTCAATTACGTTGATTAATACGCTGTAGAGAGTCCCCAGAGAGCACTGAGAGATCTATGAGGAGGGATTTGTGAAGAAAGTGGTGATTAGTTTTGTGTGTGTGTGTGTGTGTGTGTGTGTGTGTGTGTGTGTGTGTGTGTGTGTGTGTGCAGAGAGAGAGAGCAAGGAGGGTGGTGTGACTAGATGGAATGGGTTAATGCTTCAAACTTCGCGTTTCCATGACAACAGCACTCTCCATAAAGTGTAAAGGCTGATGAAGGAGCTCCGTTGGAGGGGCTGAGTGACACCTTGTGAGGGTGGAAGTATTTTTGTCTTTTGGGTCTTGCCCCCATCCTGCCCCTCAAATCACATCCTGGCTGATTGAGTGAGACTACACATGACTGCATGTTTGATTGCATATGCAATGACTTAGGAATATTTTAACAGGTGTTTTTTTTTCTGTTTAGCGCTGACCTGAGACGTTTCTTGAGATATGAGCGTATCCAAATTTCAGACCTCTGTGTTTAGAATGTAAATGAATATGCAAACACATTGAGCAGGGGGGGTGGGAAGATGGGTGGGTGGTAGGGGTGGGATGATGTATTTAGAAGCTTCTGGAAAACACTGGTCTGGTCCTTGAATAAAACTCTTCTCATCTCTATTCTGTAGGATCCTTCATAAGGAATAATGCTGTATGCAGCCTAACGCTGTGTGTGTCTGAGGCCGTATGGATTCATCTGCCTTGTCGAGGGAGTCATTTTTTTTTTTTTTGTTCTTTTTTTGTGAGAAGTAGTTGAAATAGAGCTTGTTATCGAGAAATGGGGGTGACAGGCAACACTGGGGGACAGGGTGATAAGGGACCCTCATTCTCCCAAAAGACACACTCCTCTCTCTGTGGTTCATTTTTTTCCCATCAAATTACCTATGGCTATCTCACTGTTACTCTTCTATACTCATTTATTCACTTTTACACTTCTTCAGTCTCCTTTCCTCGTCCTCACTTGCTTCTGCAGACATTAATTCGCAATAAGTTTCAGTCATTAGATCTTTAGTATGTGACAGACTATTGAGACAGTGTCTAACTGATCCAGGACATGTTCTCACATGATAGATTCAGTTTCTGGTCACATAAATGTTGAAAAGAAGGAGATGTGCGACTTTCATTGCACTGTGATTGTTAAAGCTCAATATGTTGCTGCTAGTATGGACAGGCAGACCCATCGTTTGGCATTTGACGCTTAACATCATGTTAAGTTTACCAATTAATGGTGTAGTGACCAAAGAATAACAACCCAACTGTAGCGGCCCCCCCAGGGTAAAAAAAAAAAAATGCCATTTTGATGTGAAAGGTTACAGTAGAGTGTGAAAATGTATCCAAATGTAACACACAGGACAAAAAAAAAAAAAAAAAAAAAAAAAAGAAAAAGAAAATGCAAATAACTTCTTGGTACAGAAGTGATGCACAGAAAGGCCACTGCAGCCGACTCAAATGTCAGACTTTGAAGTAAAGCAGGTGTGTTATTTGCTGGTCTCCACCTTAAGATAAAGATGCATATAATATCAAATAGAGGGTAACCGAGGATAAAAAATGGCCTAAAGTAAGGCATTTAATATCTCAGACAAAACCTAAACCTTTGTCCGTGTCTTAGAGGTTGTTTTGTTTTGTTATCCCCTCCAACAATTGATGAAACCTCAGCTTGGGTTTAAGCAAAACTGCCACAGTCACAGTTTTTAAAATGAAGGCAAATAATGCCCCGGGAATAATCTGAAACAAAACAAAAGTTTTCAACTTTCTAAGGTCAAGATTGAACTTTGAAGCTCATGGTATAAACATCAATAGTGATATCGATCTATACTGACACACCTTTTTGAAATTCAATTGAGCAACAATTTGTAGATTAAAGAAAAACAAAAAACCTCAGAAGGCAGCGTCAAGGCTAAGTCAGTGAATAAAACACCTGACAAATCAAAGTACTTTGTCACCTTGATGCATAAATCTTATAAATCCACTGTAGCCATAAAAAGACTTTACTCATTGATTTGCAACATTGACTTCAGTGGTAATTCAGCTGTAGCTTCTGTATATAAATGGTACAATCTCTAATGTGGACATGTCTCTATTGTCTCATGGTGTATATCTTGATACAGGCTGATGCTAACGCTAACAGTCCGCATAGCGTTCCATATGTCTATGCTGTTGCCGCTGAGATTGTGTGTCCAGAGTTGGATAAATACACCTCTCACAGCTGCCTTATCATGGCAGTTATAGACCCTGGCTTATTCCATTCCCTGACAGCTACCTTTAGAGCTAACTAATAGCCCTGCCAGCCACCTTTAATTGGAAATCTATGGCTGCATTTATTTTAGAGCACAACTGACAAGCGCAAGTCTCCACGTTTATGTATTATCAAACCGCAAACAATCAATTACAGGTAGGCAGGAGCTGATATTTCATGGGCAATACCTTTATCAATATATAAGCAGACCGCAGGGACAGGTCTGAAGAAGAGCGATTGGGGGGCAGATGGTGGAGTGGATCAGATGAAAGCTCTTCTTTAGCAAGGCTGGAACAAGAGGTATAGCCTTATTGTGTGCTGTGAGCATGTGAGGAGGGCAGGAGACAAGGACTCTTACAGTTCTTATTGTCTTAGAATAGATCTAAGCAATTGATTTCGCAAAAGTGGCAGGTGTGATATGCACTCACAACCTCGTACAATGAGAAAGGACAATCGTGTGTTTGTGTCTCTTTGTGTTGTGTGTGTGTGTGCGTGTGTAAGTCTGTCAGTCATTCTGAAATAAAAATGGGGGGAGGCTTTATTTAGCTGATGAAGGACTACTTGACTTCATCTGACAGCTCTGTGGGGGGATGGAGGGTGAGGGGGTGCGTGGGTGGTTGGGCTGGGGTTACATCAGAAAAACTAAAGTTTTTAGATTTAATAAAGGCTGTCCAGATGGAATATCTGCAAGATATATATATTTTTTTATTATTTTTAAAAAAAAAAGCCAGCAGGAGGTTGTGCACTCTTGTAGGTCTTCTACATTCATCTTCACCCACTGATAACAACACACAAGGTCACCCGCGCCTCAGTGCTATCACGGGGGGTGTGGGAGGGGAGAAGGATCAGCAGGTGTTTTGGCCCAACTTAGTGATTTAATGCTGTGTGGGTAGGGGCTTTGACCTGCTGCATGTACAGTGTGTGTTTATGAATGGATACCTGCATTTGCATGCGAGTGGGTCTTCACGTCTTGTACTTTGTGATTTAAACCTGCGCATTCAGGGACCAATTAATCAGAAGGTAGTGTCACAATGAGATGGGGCTTATAAATGCGTTGTCCTCTCCCCGGGAAACAGGACACAGAGCTAAGACTTTACCTTAATTACATGTTAAATCCATCCCAACTTTTCCTCTTTCCATCTTTTGGGCTCCCTTGGTTCGTCTGGCGTTGCCATAGAGCATCTCATTTGTCCAGATTAATAAATGCATGCACTCAAAAACACTATTTTTCTGTGCAGTTTTTCACCTCGCATGCCAGTGACTGCTCGACCACAAGGTTTTCTGCAAAATAAAACTTGTTAACACTTTGCCCCTGAAAAGCACAAAAACAGAAGGACTGATCTTGTGCTCAAGTTATTTTTTTATTTTATCTTTTTATTTTGTATCCTTCATCCTTGATTTAACTGCAAAGCACCGACCACAGTGTCAGAAAGCCGAGCATTTCGCTAGCCCACGCTTTGAAGGAGCAAAGTCCTTAACAGTAGGTCATTACTTAATGAGTTTTTTTTCTTTCTTTTTTTATTGTAGTCCTTACTTTGACATGCAATTCGTCAGCGTGGGCACGTGCGTTTTGTCTGCCTGCGTGAGGCCTTTGTGAGGACGTGACAGTGAGTGATGAATTAGCATGGTAATTGATAATTACTCAAAGATCAGTGGGGCTATTGTTTCTTAGACGGCTCAACATGTTTTCCCTCAGGTTTAGGTCAACTCTAAAAGGAGAAATATAATTGAGTGCCTTGTGGCTTAATTAACGAGCTTGCACAAATTACAGGGGAAATGAATGAGGAAGGGGGCCCACACATGCGCACGTGCACGCTCACCTACTTTACTATTTTCATTTATGTTCCCACAAGTCACCTTTGAACATACACAGCTAGTGATCAAACATTAAATTGACTAATTGGTTAGCAGACAGTTTTGATAACTTGATACCTCCATCAAGCAAAACTTCTCAATATTTAGTGCTTCTAATTTGTTCTCTTCGTTTTTGGTTTATATAAATTCCTTACCTCTGGGATCTTGAAAAGAAACCCCAAAACAAGTCTGAGGTCGTAGAGATGAAAGTAGAACTTCCCAATTTTGTCTCAGAAGTAAGACTTGTTGCACAGCACTGTGTTTCTGCACTTCTACACACTAAGACAAACGATCTAAGGGCCATGTCCTAATTTCTTGGAGATAAGTTTAGATCATTGTAGGTCTGCCTCCACTCTACCCTCGATAGGTGCTGTTAAACCCTTGTGGCTTCATCCATCTGTTTTCCCATAGCTCTTCGAGTAATTATATCTATTGTCATTCATGCCTTTTTCCTCTATTTCTCTCTTCATCGCTTTGTCACTCCTGTTTTTTCCATCTTTCACAATAATCCCCACCCTCAGATTGTTGATCCCTTGAGTTCTTTCCACCTCCAATCAGGCCACCAGTCGTTCTTGTCTGTCATTTAATCTGGCAGAGGTGTTATCAAGGTAATGACAGACACAATTTCCTCTGCTTCTAATGACGAGTAAATAATACCATCACATCAAACCTGTGAGCCAGATGAAAGCAAATCCACTGCGCAGATAAAAGAAGAGAAGGGAGATGGTGCAGCTGTTTGTCAACTGAGGACAGGGGTGGCTGTCTATCTTTCTTATCTCTGCCTCTCTCCACGACATGTTTGTTCTCCACATTCCCGCCTCTGCCTCTGATGTCAGATGGAATGAAACGAGGGTGTTCGTCATCAGGATCCAGGAGACCGTCGGAGAGCTCACCGGGGCCTCCTATGAGCATGATTTCCATTTCAAAGCTATCTTCCTTTTACTGTTATAATTCCATCTAAGGCAATTGTTAAATGAACATCCCTAACTGCTGACTAGGACAAAGATATTTTGAAAAAAAAAAGAGGAGATGTGCGCATCAGTAATGAAGTGGAGAGAAGGTAGGGCGAGTGCGATCAAAGGTATGGTAATGCCTATGGTAAAAAGGATAGGAACGTG
This sequence comes from Polydactylus sextarius, assembly GCA_016801845.1. Lineage (NCBI taxonomy): Eukaryota > Metazoa > Chordata > Actinopteri > Polynemidae > Polydactylus > Polydactylus sextarius. The sequence continues at coordinate 6,170,998 of CM028927.1, read as the reverse complement.
CAGGGCCTCTGGAATAAGAAGGTGCAGGGGAGAGAGTCAGCAACTGAAAAGGACGTCTTCTGGGGGAACGGTGTTAGGAAACAGGCGGAATCAGGGGGACATACAAGGAGGAGATATTTATATATAGATAGGCTGCTTTAGAAGCCACCTGAGAGATACAGTCCTCCTGTGGTGAAACACCTGGGAGCTTTTCAGCTATTTTATTCCCCTTTCGCTACAACCTCAACCACTTTAGGCGCCCAGTGCAGTTCACTTGTCTCAGATAAATCATTGATTCTCAGATAAAAGTGAGGCCATGTTGTTAGAGAAGAAATCTGACACTATCAAAATGGTCACCATGTTTTATAAAGCACAAGTCCTAATGAGAATTCCAGCGCCTTCAAAAAAGTTTGACAAAAACTACCCAGTGATTTAGGAAGAGACTATTAACATTTATAGCCTCACTCCCTCTCATCTCTTGTCTTATAGTTCCAATAAAGTCTGGTCGCCTCCTCATCTGACTTTCTCTTTCTGTGTCTTTCTCTTTGAATAACCTTTTGCCTCTCCTGCTATTATTTTCTTGATTTCTGTTATTTATTTATTGCGGGCAGACGGACGAGGTTGCACCAAGGCCACAGAACCAAATATTGAAGGTGATGAAACATTGACAACTGTCTCTGAGGTCCCGAATAAAAGATTGAGTTGTGTCTGTTTGAAACAGAAGTTAACTTTGTGATTTATTGCTAGAGGAACAATGAGGAATGTCACAATAGTATTGTTGGATTCAGGGTCACAGAGCTCGTTTACACGCTCGATGAGAAGAGTGAGGTTTTGCAGAGGGCACATGATTATAGATTACGCTTGGTAGGCAAGTAGGAGAAAGTCTAAAGAAGTAGGAATGAAGAAGATAAAAAGTGTATTCTGAGAGTGTGTTCTGAGAAACACACTCACTACTAATCACATGTTAACACTTAGAGAATATCCATCAGACCTACATTCATGTTTTTATAACCTCTGACGTGACAATTGCACAGACTTTCATCTCTCTCAGCTGGAGTTACTGTGAGTCAACAAACACAATCTGTTTCTCTTCTCCTTCATCTCCGTCAATTCTTCTCTCATTCTTTTTTTTCTCCCCCACGTGTACAATTAATGCGTTCCCATTGAGGCTTCCTCTTGCTCTTCAAAGACACTCACCAGGGACACAGCTGTCGCTCCAACCATCAAAGTGCCCTGTACCTCATTTACTTTTACTCTGTCCTTCCTTCATACACACTTAGGGCTATTAATTTTACTTTTGCAATAACGGCCTCCGAGTACTCCACTCTCTTTTTTCTTAATTTCTGTCATCCTAAAATGACAAAGTGGATAAATAAATACAACACAAAATTCAGTCCTGATGCAAAATCTGGCAAGCCCAGATTCTCTCCTCCCCTCGTCTCCATTTTGTGTCGGTGTCTGCAATCGTCCTTTCATCTTCCCCCAGGATGCCGGCTGAGTGATCTAGGTGCGCACAGCAAACACTTATTCATCTCGGAGTTATCATTTCAGCCATGATACCTGACTCTCCAGCGCCACACTGCTCTCCAGAGCAGGGCACTCTGGGATATGACTAATGCTTTCTCCAAGCGTTGTGATTTGTCTAATCTGCCCTGCCTTCTGGGATGTGAGTAAGACTTCCTTGAATGTTTTCCGAGTTTGCTCACAGCTGGTTTCCACCTTGTTGGCTGGGTGATATCTCCCCACCCTGCTTTATATACGCTTTCTCATTTTTTTCACCCCTCCTCCCCGTGTTTGAACATGGTTTCCCTCTGAATCTTTCCTGCTTCATTTCTCTAAATACAGATGCAGAGGCACACGTGTACACGTCTGCAGAGACATGGAAGGAAAAAGTTGTCTGAGGAAAGAGGACAGAAACATAATTCATGGCACTGAGCAGGAGCACGCACATCATTATTACTAACAACCAGGGTTGCTGTTTATTCTGTGTATATTGTGATAGCTGCATTGTAGTGTTTGCATTTAAACTTGTTATTTCCAAATGAAGAATACATTAAACTTCCAGGTAGAAATATTTGTCTCTCAGGAAATCTCTTCTTTAATTCACCTGGATATAGCTGCTTAAACATGTTCTCCTTCAGGCTTATTTAGTTAATCAGGGAAAAGAAATGTTATTGTCAAGAGAGATTTGCTTATAAATTGTGAGAATAAAGTGTGATGGCTCACTTACAACTGTTTAAACACAAGCCGACACATACAAGGATGGACGCAGCAACACCAATACCTCATTAAAAAAAATGGAAAATAATAATAGATAGCCTTTAAATGCATACTACTGTTTCAACTTGGTTTCTGGGAAGTGATGTCTGACCCAGGGCCTTAAGGCCCATTTATGCTCTACACAGGATACGTGTGAGGAGACGGATGGGGCCTTTCGTCTGTCGTGCGTAATTTGGTCTGTTTTCAGGGAGCTTAGTGATCCGTAGCAGTACGTAGCACACAAAGTAATACCACAGGAAACCGTTGGGGCAGTGTTGCATAGTATAGCTCACCACAACCAGTGAGAGGAGCAAAGAAGAAGACAACAGAAATCTCCGGCTGCAATGTATTTAACGACTGCACAAACAACCACTACCTTTTTTATCGCTTTCTAGAATGTGCAATGAGATCTCCTTCATCGTTGCCATGTTTGTTATCGTCTGAAACTTACGTCAGAGCTTGGAACTCTGTACTCGGTGATGCCCTCTAGTGGATGTGTTAACAACCATGGCAACATGAAATATGCATGGGGAGTATGAAGGGTCCGACACTAGGAATGCACGTACCCATTTACGTACGTAAAGGGAGCATAAATGGGCCTTTAGTCGGACCAGGTCCAATTAGTTTGGATATGGTCCCAGTGTTCTGTTAATTAATGGTATCTCATGTGTTAGTGCAGTAAATCTAACACCTGAATTGAAACTATCTCATTCCATATCAGCTCTTTATCCTGTGATTGTCATAATCACCCCAAGGGAAAGAATGTTGTCTGAGAAGACACATTTAGTGTGAACTGTAAACTGAAAATATGACATTCTATGATTTTCGACACAAGCTGCCTCATTATTCAGGGTGCATCATATTTCCTCCAATGTAGGTGTTCTCTGTTTTTAACTAGGTCTGGTAAGGCATATCACTTCTTGGGATAATTAGTAACTTGGAGCTATGGCAGCTACATACAAACTGACTAACATAGGTTATACTGGGTGTCATCGGTTGCCAACACCAAAGAAAAATAAACAAGTCTTATCTGAACTCTAGTGATTTGTGTAGTCACTACAACAACCTTGACAATTTGCAAGTTTCTGTGTCTGACGAAAACTTTTAAAAAGCAACAGCATTGTTTGAAAGTTTTGTAAGCAAGTACAAAGTAATCAACGTGTGGTTCTGTCTTATACACTTGCAATTGTGTAATTTATGAATAGATGCAAAAAAAAAGAGAGAGAGACATCCAGAGGTAGAAATTATACAGAACAAAAGTTTCTTTCACATTCTTTTGTTAGCAATTTTCTTTTTTGCTCACTCTTTTTAGACTAGTCTGAAAGACAGGTAATTAAAATTTCCATTGTCAATAATAGTAAATGAAATTCATAATAGGGATATCATGAGTCAGTACTTTTCATCTGTTTTCAACAATCTGTAGCCACTTCTTCATTCATTTCTTTTTCTATTTATTTATTCAGTTATTCCACCACAAGGCTGCATACAAATATTGATGACGTGACAACTCTCCAAAAGAGAAACCGCATCTTTTCTTGTTCAGCCTCTGGTGGCTGCAGCATAGATCACCAAGTCCAACTCTTTATCGAGTGAGTAGATAGCAGAACGTTGGCCAAACTATAGATGAACTGAACTGAATCAGTCCAGAATGATGCATTATTTCAATTGTCCAACTGGTGTAGTTTGGTTCTGCCATTAGACAAGGTTATCACAGAAGACACATACAGTAGCAGAGTGAGTAAATGCAGTTTATTTTCACAGAAACTGTATGTATTTCTACGTATCAATGAGGAAATGAATGAATCAGGGTGAAATGATTCATTCAAATGAATAAATCATGAATAAAAAAAAGAAAAGAATGAATTCAGTATGTGCTCTTTTCAAATGTGTCACTATTTGTCCAGATACTAAAATACAAAGCAGAAACATTTTTCAACTAGAGAAATGAGACATATAATAATACACTTTCTGTGACTAGTTTGAATGGTGGCCAGTAAACAAGGCCAGGTTCAGATCTGGTTCAGACCACGACTGATCACTGTACCAAGACGGTGCAATGCTTCACAATTTGTTCAACGTCATTGTGAACACACATTAAAACACTGTAGTATAGGTTTCTGATAAAATTGGTCTTAAGCAGTTATTTGATATCATAAAACAAGATGAGACATCATGTTTGACAGATTAATTTGTCCTCTGTCTTTATATAAAGACTTCCCAAATATCACACCACTCCAAAGGACAGACATGAACTATACCACTTAAACCAAAAGTGGAACTATGTTATATAACATCTGCTATTATTTTGTTCCCTCTTTTTCAATTGATTTTTTTTTTTTTTTTATTGCCTGTGGGGCTTAGTGTGAATATAAGGCTGTTTGCCGCATCATCTGTTTGCAGCCGTTTGTTTGTTTGTGCATACAGGAAAGGTCAGAGCAAATGACCCGAGGAAACCCCACAGGGAACTGCCTTGTGGGACATATGTGCACACACACAGATACACGCATATACACACAGCCTTTACAGACACAATCTGTGTGAAATCATGTATATGATCCTCTAAAAACCTGCACTAACCTCGACCCGGATAACCAGATCTGAATTTACACCACTCAAGCCTCTGCTCTGCAGTAACACCAAATGGTTACAGTGCTAAAAGCTTTAGGTTGTCTTGTTGCAAAAGAAAAAACAGCTCAGAGGAACACAATGTGTAGATATGGAACACCGTTGGGAAATTCATCCCTGTAGCTCTTTGAGGTCATGAAATATTGAGTGTGATTGTATCAAACTGCAAAGAAATACAGGTCTCAGGACAGAACAGGAACAATCGATAAAGAGATGGGATGATTCAGTTTTGATGATATCTCCAAGCAAGTGAGGAATAGGCTATAATGTTCAACCCAAGTGACAGAGGGAGACGATATCTGTATCTTGCGCTGAGCCTCCTCGCGGCTACAATCTTGAAGCTGACACATAATGTGTTTTTTTTTTCATTCCTCAACCAAACGGTTAAACGCAAGCTAGGCTGTGAACGTAGCCGTCCGGATGCAGTGAAAAATGAATGTTCTAGAATGCTGCTTAACCTTAACGCAACATGGTTATTTTCCTGCAACCTGCAGGGTCTGATTTCAGTGATGTGCTGTTGTTGACTGGTTACTCACTGTAGCTTGACCGCTCCTATTCACCATGGCTTGCAGGTGTAGCAGCATTTCATTCGTCAAACTTTTATCTTTTTTTACCCTTTTCTGTATATTTATTTTTTTTCCCCTCTCCCCCCATTAATCCTTATTATTGCTTTGGGACCTTGAGCTGCGATAGCATTGATTTGAATCATAACCTTTTGTACATTTCATCAGGTTATAGTGAAAGCTCATAATGGTGAGTTGGTATCCAGTGATATATTAAGTAAAATTATTTTTAGCAGGGAGATGAAAAGATTTTTTTCTAATACCGCTGTGGTGATGGCAACCAGAATTATTAACTTATGTCCATAGGCCAGAAGATATTATCGTTTTTATTAAAAACTTTTTTCCCTTTGAATAAGTTGCTATTTCTGTTTGTTATCCCAATAACCTCTGTATAACCTTTGTATTTTATTTATTTATTTATTTTTGAATTTGAGTCTTTGTGCAGTTTGTCACTGGAAGTCAAATTTAGGAATGTAGAGCTTGAGTCAGGGCACAGTCTCGAGTCCTGTCTTGAGATGGGTTTTTATTATTTCAAACTTGTCACGGCCTCAGGGGTGTTTTAACCCAGATTTGTCTTGGACAGTAAAGTTTCTATCAGAGGCAGTGTAGCAGTGAAGTATTACTACCTAAAGCTACTTTGAAGCCATACCGGGCACAAAACTCCTCATGGTTGAAGGTAACAACTGAATCTATACGCTGTTTCCTTTACAAAAGCATGACCTTTGTGTATTGTGAACTATTTATTTTCCACAAGGACTGATGTTAAAGGCATTCTAGACTATGTTTACTACTACTGACAGCAAATAATCTGAGTATTTGTCCGTATTTTATGTATGATATATGTTTCATTAATATTTATGTTTTTCATGCCTCTACATCATTGACAGCTTTGCCTGCAATAAATATGTTTTTGCGTTGTTCATCTATCTCATTCCTGTGAATGCCAATTCAAGAACACAACCTTAAGGATGAACACATTTGATTTTGGTTACATTTTTAGCCAAGGGTCAAAGGTCAGGGTAAAATTTAAACACTAAATTCCTGCAACTGAACTGTTTTTTGTTTTGGGTGTTTTTGGTCTTGATATTGATTTGGATGCAACTGTATTTGAGCTCAGTCTTGACTTGAACTCAACCTCATTTGGTCTTGTTCTGGTCTTGACTTGTGAAATCATCTTAATCGTATTATCTTAGACTCACTCTTATATGGTCTTGACTACAACCCTGTGCAGTGAAAAATCACAGTGCGACCATTGATGTAACTTAAAGATTTGATACACTTTATGTAACTTACACATACCAAAACGCTCTCCTCGTAGCCTTATATGTGCACATGGTTTTGGACTCTAGTGCACGTGACTTAATTTGTACCTTCTTTGTCCTAATGAGTCAAGGTACATTAGGTACTCAGTACAATGTACTAGGTACATTGTGTTACCCAAACCTGTTACGAGTCACAGGTTTGGCTAACACATTAATTAGTGATAGCGCATAATAGGATAATGGTTAATTTGACAGTAATGATGACCACAATGATTGGAAATTAGTACAGTGCCTTTATAAGGATATTTGAGCAAACTTGTGTAAACCAGTCTGGTCACTTCACTTTGGAAAGTCACTTTGTGTCCTGCTGCTGCATTTCAGATGAGAGGAGATGGAATAAGTTGGCTTGAGGTCGGGGGGCTCCCTGTTGCTTTTTAAAAGTTGGCCCAACATGGAGGGTATACACTCGTGTTTAGAAGTGTGGGCAGGGAATTAGAGGGTTCAGTGAAGGGACACCTGCAGATCTGTGTGTGTTACTCCTGGTGAGGGAGGAAGTAAGTGTTGACGGTGGTTTGAGGCAGACCAAAGGACTATGTTGGTCATTTCAGTGTGTTTGTCAGTGAAGGGTTTACAGGCACACACACACACAAACACACAAATAACTCTTGTTAGTGTTTAGTATGCTTGAACTTAACTGAATGCTGTCAAATGCCAACCTGTCTCCTCTGACTTCCTCTTTCTGAAGGTCATCTTCTGACTTCTTTGCCATATAATGAATGTGAAAAACAATCATTAATTTTTAATTACTAACATTTAAATTGCACCATTTTTTTTATGGCAAAATGAAATGTTCACAGTGTTAAAACATTTCCTTCTCTTTCTCTTTTTGCTCCTTTTGTTGTTGTTGTTGAGAACTGTCTATGTCATCTACAGTGTGAGATTTCACATTTGTAGCCGTATTACTTTATAACGCCAGACAGATTTTGTGTGATAATGTGACAAAACGTGAACAGAGAACTAATCAACTTGTTCCAAACAAGTGTAAAGTGTTGCAGCTGAGGTTATATTTATGCAGCTCATTTGGTACTGTGCAATTTTGGCACTTATTTTGGCATAAAATTCCATTTTTATTTCATTCCCACCTGTTCTGGCCACCTCTCATCACAAACAAAATTGCAATCGACTTAAATTAGCAGAGGGAGATGCTGACATCCATCCAAAATCATCAAAATCACTTTATGTACGTTAGTACACCTTTGCAATCTTGTCGAGGGTAGATATATTTATGTTGTACAAAATATAATGTGCTTCAGGTTCTGTGTAAGTAAACGTTGTGCTGCATCTGTAGTCTTTTTTTATGATTGTGCTGCACCGGTCAAACGTGTTATAGTTTAATTAATAGGACAAATGAAAACTTCTGACACAGGATCAGGCTCTTACAGAAAAGGGTAACGACCTATTGTTCTTTTCTCTTTACAACAGGGAGATAATCTTACACTGTAAAACTCTCAGGGTTAACAATGTAATATTTTCTGTCGTGTCAATGGGATCGGCCCTAATTGCACAGGCGTGATTGTCAAACGGCACATCATTATGCAGAAGCATTTTGTTTACCGTCATATTTTGTGTCTTGTTTCAAAGACTGTTTGTTGGTTGCCTCCATCAACGTTAAGAAGAACAATTTGTCTTAATTGCTGAAGCACTTGTTTTGAAACACTTAAAAATGTAATAGGTTTTACTTGAAGTTCATTAAAGGGGAAAAATCTATTAAGGTAGAAATAAAAACAATCGTGTAGTGAATTTTTTTTTTTATCTGATGGAGAAACCGAAAGCTGTATAGATTTGAAGGTCTTTGAGCTAAATCAATTTTTTCTTTAGTGGGAAAAAAGAAAAATGGCAAAAAAACAAATAAAACATCCCACGCAGCTGTGGAACTGGACCCTCGCGAATTCCTCTCGTATGAATGGCATCATATTTAGTCAGACATCTGGACTGTATACAACTGTAACACAATAGACTGATGCCAATAGAAGACAGTGCACCTGTTTGCTCTAACATTACATTTCCTTTCATGGAGCGTTTGCTATGCAGCGTTCCCCCATTAAAGATTCCAAGTATTGAGGTTACAAATCCCATCAGTGGATGGGAACAACCATGGAGAATACAGGCTGTTTGTTTGTCAAGGAGCTCATCAGGCACAAACAACAGGGAGACGATCTCATCGGGCCCCTCAATGCAGGTCATGGGACCCCAGTGTAAAGAGGACAGACAAATACTCTTTTACAGTGAAAGAAAATAAGCAGCTGTTGATGTAAATGGGGCACCATGTGTTATATTACCTGTCTGTGAGTTTCTACTAATAAAGTCTGTACTAACTGTAAATGACCACAGCGTCGACTTGAGACAAAAAATAACTGGAAAACATATTTTATCACTCAGCTTTTTCCATTTAGAGGTGAATATTATCGACTAATTTTGTGCCAAAGTTGGAAATGTTTTGTTCATATCTACCCACACCATCGTTTGATTTGTTACATTCAGTATTTTAGATAAGTGTTTAAGATTTGAGAAACTTTCATTGACTTTAATGTTGGTATCTTTTGAATATGATGGCAGATTATAGACTATTTCAACTGTAACTGTAAAAAAAAAAAAAAAAAAAAAAAAAAATCATCCAGTGACCTGCAGAGCAACTTTGTTATAAAGCTGCAACAAAATCACACTTCATCGACATAATGTTTTTACAAGAAAAGATTTCTTATCTTAACAACTCATTTCATTTGTTTTCCCTGCGGTGACTGTTTGTGTCCGCACTAAACCATGATTTAAGCTTTGTTGTGCTTACGGCCTCGAAGCATGTACTTGGGTTTTTGGAAATGATGATCTTGGTCAAATATTGAAAAAATAAAAGTGTTATGCTGACTTGAAGCACCAGACAGGAGTTCCTTTTTTTCTTTTCTTTTTTTTGTATGTAGTATTATTGTCTGTAGATGTATATATATATCAATACCTTAACTTTGAGATCAACCCCTAAGTGATGAAATCAATTTAAACCAAAATAGTTTCACTTTTTAGATTGATTTTTCATTATATTTCAAAAATAAAAGGAACTCATTTTTTTTTTTTTTTTGGCAAGAATATACTTTGTGCACTGAAAGGATTGCCAGTTAACATTAAAAAAAAAATAAAAAAAAAAAAAATCAGAAAGCTAAAATTATACAGGGATGTTTTTTTTTTCTTCTTCTTCTTTTTTTGTTTAAATGGCACTGCATACATCTTCCACCCGCTAGGCTACACACCCTGCAGTGATGTGTTATGGAGCAGCAGCAACCTGGTATTTACCAGTGATCAGTAGTCTGGTGTAAAATGTCAAGTTCAAGTTGAGTGGATGTTTATTATTTCCCATCAGATGCTGGATTTGTGTGTGAGAAATCTGAGACAAAGAGCAAGAGACTCAGTTTGCCCCCCACCCTCCTACAACCCCAAACCCTCTCTCTCATGCTTTGAAGCGGCTCGGCCAGAGGTAATTCATTGTCCTTTTTAATTCAGAGCTACATCCCTTAGGGGCCATTATTTTGATGCAAACTCAACACAACAAAGCACTCTCAGTGGGGATTTTTGGCAAGGCACTCTGATGAACAAGGAACAAAGTGGAAAGTGCTGAGCAGTGTCATTTTTTTTATTTTTTTAGTAGCCTAATTGGAACGCACAAAGTGACAAAGTTAAATGAGTGACTCCAAATTGTATTGTTTTATTTTTAATTATTATTATTGATTCCTTAATAAGTGTGGGGACACACTATTTAATAGTCTAGAGAGAAGATGTATGGACTGTTTTTAATCTTAAATTTGGATTCAGGTACAACTGTGTGTTTTATTAATAGAGAGGAACAGACAAGAAAATGTAATTGCTGACTAAGAAAGATTCAACCCAATGAATGGACAACAAGTTTGTCTATGTCTTCAAAATAGGTCAGTTGCTACCCCGGAGTGATTTATGACTTTATAGTACAGTCAGAGGCAGTTATAATTCCTCTCTGTAGCATTTTTATATGCTCAATATTGAAATATAGCTTCTCACCAACGAGCACAGTTGGCATTATTTACATTAGCCCAGGTTGTTTATTCCTGCCTATTCCTCCATCTCCTCCTTCCTTTTCTCTCCAACCTTATTTCATTTGCTCTCCCCGTGGTGATTTACCTCCCAGACCTCTATTTATCCACCACTAACAAATTGGGTTATCATGCTCCACCACTCCCCTATTCCTTCTCTGCCTCCTCTACCTTTTACCTACCTTTTTCGCTCTCTCCTCTCACCACCCCCTCATCCGTTGCTCCGTCTCCTCCCCTCAGCCTCTGCAGCCTCTGACTTATGAGATGCCAAGTCAAAGTGAGGGATGGTGTCTACCATAGTGGATATGTGTGTGGTTTAGTCAGTTTGTGTGCGTCGAGTTGAGTGTACATATGTGTGTGCGCGTGTGTATTGTACATGTGTGGAAGAGTCTTGCCTTGTTGTTCCGCATCACTGCTGCCTCCTCTGGCCGTGATAGTATGACAGGTGGCTGCTCCATGACAGGTTGAGGACAAGCATGCATGTGTGTGTGTGTACAACCTGAAGCAGAGATTCAGCAGTACACTCCAGATGTCATATATATTAAATATATCAGCAATAACGTCATAGTATACTGGAAGCAAATAAGTTTTGTGTCTGGTACTGTATGGTGAAGTCTTGATGTAGTGTGTCACTTTATTGTGTGTGTGTGTGTGTGTGTGTGCGCGTGTATAATGCTGAACCCTGGCTGTCAGACAACCAGTTGTATCCATGCAAGGCTTCACAAGCTAATGTGGGCTTGACATTTAAACTTGGGTGACAGAGTGGGTGTGAAAGGCCAAGAACAGCTGCATATAGCAGCCATTCTGCAAAGTGTACCAAGCTCTAAGCATAGATAAAGGCTTTCTCAAGAAGTCTTAATGTCAAGAGCCACTCCACTGCACAATGTGTGGATATATGACGTGAAACGCCTTCACATCCTCTCACATGCGGGTGCTGTTGGTACTAAGTGTGTAATAACAAGCTCCTCGTGGGGCAAAGGAGGATGCCTCGCGGCGGAACTGTTACGAATGTTGCCACGTGGGTAAGATTTGGCTCAGGGAGAGATGTGAGACGAATAAGTTACTAGAGAACAGAGGAGAAGAAATTGAAAGATTTGTTTCGTGAAAAATGCCATCTAGGTGATTGATCAGTGGATTTTTGGGGTAAAAACAATTCGTTTTTTGTATTTTGGATGTAGTTCAAAATCTATGTGGTGAAGATATATGGTTAAAGATAAAGACTTTTTGGACATTTGCAAACAAATGAAATGGCAGAGAGGGATTTTGGGAAAAAATGTCTTTTTAGCTAAGTAGTCAGAACAGTATTGGACCTAATTTGCTGATCTGTGGAGCTTTTGTACTGAGGTACAGACTTTTTTTTTTTTGTCAGTGTATAAGGATATAAATAAGGGGGTGGGGGTGGGGGGTGGAGGGATAATAGGTCTGCAACCTGTTTGAGCTTTCCTCTGCCAAATATCTGATTTTGGAAAATGCTGAGCTTCACAGTTGCAGAGCTGCAGCGGTTTGGCAAAAGAGGACTAGTATTGAATAGACACTGACAGTCAGCATTTATTCTGCAGCAAAAACACTATGTGTGTTCATTATAACCCTGACAATCTGTGGTGTGATTTAAAAAACAATATGTTTTATGCATAACACACTCATTGATATGATGTAATACATGCACATATATTGTGACATGCTGACAGCTGTGAGTGTAACATCTTACATTAACCAGTTACAGTTACAGGAGACTTTTTCATTACAACACATGTAGGACCTTCTAGTTTGTGTCATGTGTTTATATTATATTTCTTATAAAATTACATTTTGCTAGTTTAGTTACAAATTTTAACTTGATCCAGTGAAGAAAAAAATAGGCAAAGGATAGAAAACACATACAAATAGTGCTCCAGGGATGTAACAGATGATTTATTTGAGAGAAAACGCTTGACAGGAAGTGGGAAAAGTCCTCGATCCTGTGTGACTTGGCTCGCAATGAGCCTTATGGTTCTATCAGACGTTTCCGTCTTGCGGGAGGCATACAAAAAAGCCATGTTAACAAATTTACAGCGTGCGTTTGTTTACCACGTAGCTGCTGCAGAAGTAACAACAGATGTTATGTGGAACTGATTTTGCGGAGTAAACGCTGCTGCGGAGGGTAGAACCGCGTGGGATTGTTACAAATGGCGTAAAGAGTGGAACTGGTTACTCTTATGGCATTTTATAGTCACTTACACGGTATCAATGCATCTATTTCTATGGTGTAAAGAATCCTGACAGAGTTTGGCATTGAAGACAAAGAATTCACCTTTACTGCAGTGTGCCTGAGTTCAAGTGGAGGCCACCTGCCATTGCAGTACAATAGGTAGTGTATAGGAGTGGGGCATCATGTCCTTGTCACTGTATCAGTGCTTCCTACTGATAGACTGGGCTGGTTACATGATGGTGAGATCTAGGGGCATAGCGTGAATAAAATAAAAAAAGGAGAAGTCTGAAGACATATTTGGGTCACACACTCATCTAATTATTGATGGAAATCGGAGAGAAAAAGCTGCTCCACACTGGCTTTGAAAGAAAGAAAGAAAAAGACATAGGCTCATGTTATACTGCGTGACACATTTATGATGGAAGAATGAAAAATTAGCATACCTGCAAGTTTCCTAATTGCTTGTAAAATTTTATTGTTGGTTTTTAAAGCCTTGCTGAATATGGCTCCCGGCTTTAGCTCATACCTCTTAATCCCCTATGAGGTGGAGCGCAGCCTCATTTCTTTGGGTCAGGCCTTTTTTTTGTTCGAGTTTGAAAAATAAAGGTGTTCGGCCTTACTCCATCAAAGCCTCTGTGCTTTCGGAGCAGTCTGCCTGAGGACAGATCAGCTATGCTGAATCAATATATTCTTTTAAGTTAGTTTGAAAAACTTACTTCTGGAGCCTCACTTTTTTTTTTGTGGAGTTGTTCAAACACAAACCTACATGTATTTTATTTCATCCTCCTCGGTGCTATTATGTCTCCACGTTCTACTCTTTTCTCTCTTCAAAGCGCATCGGGATTAACTGACATTATTTATTTCGTTCTATAAACATCACTATGTAACATCGGTAATAATTCCGCGTAAGTGGTTTATAATAGATTTTAAACAATCTTTTACCTTTTAATAGGATTGTGCAGCTCTTCATTTAGATACTGGGCCTGTGGGTTCACTGCATAAAGGCTGGCTGGGTTTTTAAAGCCATTATGTGTTTATCACAGGTTGGCTCAGAAATCGGTCTGTCATAAAGAATGAACAGATGTGTTTTACAGAGTCGTAAAGTAAACTTGAAACAGGGAACCAGCTTGCTGGACTGTTACTGGAACTTGTACAATTCAAAACTAATCTCATTTTCTTCTACATTAAGGAATGAGAAGTAAACAGCGGCTGCTCATTCATGAATACACGCAATTAACCTTTCAATGAGATTTCACGCTGCCTGAAAACACTCATAAAGGGAAAGTATAACATGTTAAATCAGGGGTTTTGTTACTGGCAGGAACATTGTGTCCGTCACAATAAAAATGAGCTCCATGATCCCTTTCTCTTTTTATCTCCATCTCTTTTTCTTTTTTTTACTTTGCCGACTGTAATGAAAGTGAAGGGATTGTATCTGACAAAAAAAAAAAAAAGAAGCCACCTGCTGTAGGCTTTGCTCTCCCATCTGCTGAACTTTATTTCTCAGGACCTTGGAGGTATTTGCAGATATGTGTGTGTGGGCAAACAAAGCATTTGGAATGATAATCACACGTTCCCAAATGTTTGATTTATTTCATCTTTTCTAATTTATCTGGGCTCGCTGCTGCTGAATATGCAGCATATTGAAGTTTAAAACCTTTTCATTCTTAATGAATGATAATAGATAGTGCAACATGAGACTTTGACTTGGGCTATTGAATTTAATTAATTGAATGAACAAGAGCCAGGAGGTGCGCTAATGGTGATTGATTGAACGTCTTGAAAAAAAAAAAAAAAAAAAAAAGATAGAAGAGTGTTTAAAGAAAAGGACTTTCCTGACAATAGCTGGTATGTAGGACTGAACTAATCCGAAATGTGATATTAACTCTCTGTTTTCTGTAAGGTTTCTTATGCAGCTGTCAAACAAAGATCCGGGCACATTAAACTTCGCCTAGGTTCTCTGTCTCTGCAGAAACATAAAACCTCCTCGACATATTCTCCTCCTGTACAGACATTAATAATGGCTCTTCAAGCAGGTATGTTAGCATCAAGTGGGTGTTCATGCACCAGCTCCTGCTATTTGTTGAGCCACCAAGACTGACATGCACGCCCTGTGCACTCATGAAAACAAAGCAGCCAGGGCTTCCATTTATCTCACACTTACAGCATGTGACGGAAAGAAGCTCGGTCGATGAGTGAATCACAGACTTTCTGCCTACAAATGAAACAAATCTTGTACCGTGGAGCCGACGTGTGTCATCAAGGCGCTATTCTTTTCACTTGATGTATAGCACTACAAAACATTCCCCTACATGTAACTCCAAACACACACACACAGCATTCGAAGAATCCTAGAAATAGTCTCATCTAAAACTGGGGCTGATATTCCCTGTGGATTCTCCTTCACATGTTTTACGTAATCTGTGTGTGAGTGTGTGTGTTTTGCTCTCTTAGTACAACAGAATGTAAGAGTCCATTAGGCTTGATGTGCCTGTGTCGGCATGTGATGGCATTTTCCTTTAGCTTGCCGTCTGCTGTGGATATTTCGGGCTGCCAAGTAAGTCTCAGATGAGGGAATAGCAGTCATGAAGAAGAAAAAAAAAAAAAAGAAAAAGGGGTGAGGTGAATGGGGGAGGGTGGGAGTCAAGTGTGCACCTCCCACCCGCCCGTCCATTAGAAGGTAAAACCCAAATTTGTCCACATGCCGAGGGTAATAGGGGTCCAAATGTGCCTCGGGCAGCCAGAGAAAGCAGCAGCCATAGACAGATGCACGCATAAATACACATGCACACACACACACACACACACACCTGCAGGAAGATTTGCACACGCAAACAACAGACTCTTAACAAGGGACACAATCTGGTCAGGGATCCCTGGAGGTTCAGATAGACAGAGAAGAGAAGAAAGAGGAGATGGAGAAGTCTGGCGCAATGCAAACCAGCCCATCTATCTATCTATCTATCTATCTATCTATCTATCTATCTATCTATCTATCTATCTATCTATCTATCTATCTATCTATCTATCTATCTATCTATCTATCTGTCTATCTGTCTGTCTATCTGTCTATCTGTCTATCTGTCTGTCTATCTGTCTATCTGTCTTTCCTATCTGTCTTTCCGTCCATCCGCCTGTCTGTCTGTCTGTCTGTCTATCTATCTGTCTATCTATCTATCTATTTGTCTTTCTGTCTGTCTGTCTATGTGTGTGTCACTGTCCGTCTGTCTGAGGTAAACGTGGAGCTCAGTCAAACTCGGTGACATCGGTGACTCACTGAAATGTCTCATTCAAGAAGATGATGAAATTTAAATTACCCAGCCAGAGTAATTTTTCCAGCTTTTGCAGAAATCATCTTTTAAAACTGCCTGCTGCAGTCAGTTTTAGAGCAATTGCAGACTTCTGAATTTGTCATGCATCAGTCATGTGGTCATATATCAGCCAAAAAGTAAAAAAAAAAAAAAAAAATGCAGATCAACAGATACCGATATGTTCGTTTCGGTACATTTTGTCGATGGCAATTCAGTACCTGCAGTGTTGCCCTTAAATTTCTATCTTTGTTTGGTCAAACACCAGTGTAAACTATGTTTCATTACATCATTTTCTTTTTAACCCTCTCTGCTTTGTTAGGAACTTTATGACTCTGTGCTGCACTAGACTCACACTTAACAGTTTTTCTCAGTCATTTGGTGCATTTCTTGAATCATCATTAACATTTGCATGTCAGTTAGTGCATTTCTAAAAACAGTAAGTGCAAACTGCACCACATAGTGGATTAACTGCAAAAGCCTGTATCTTTGACCATATGTTTATTTTGTATCTCAAAAGCAAGTATTTATGTCAGTGAAACTGTGAGTACAATCAGAATGTCAAGTCATTACATCATTTTATATAAACAAGGTAGTCAGAGCACTTTTTCATGTTGTCAGTTGTGACAGTTTACTCTGTAGGTATTTTCTAATGTAAAGAATAGGATCTTTCTAACAGTTCCTATGTCCCACAGTCTAATAGAATTATTTACAATCACCACGGTGCAAATGTCTTCTTGAGGACACAGTAATTCTTTCAACATTTGGCTGCACTCTTCATCCAGCATCAGTAAATGTAAACACTATGATTGATAACATGGTCTACAATTGTAGCCCTTATTTCATCTGGAACATGTCTGTGTACTTTGCCTCCTCTTCCCAGAGCTGCCAATTCTTCCAAAAACCTCGGACTGAGATTTGGTCGGGGCGACCAAAATTTAGGTGGGGATAGGGGTGTGCAAAAGCAAAAAGATTTGATAATTTGATTAAGATTTGTTTTTGTTTTTTAGCAGAAAAAAATGTATAAAATATGCTTGACAACTTTTGATAAATAGTTTGACACTTTTGCATGCAGTGACTTAAACAATGAAAAAATGAGAAGTTGTTCTGGAGTGTAAGACTATTCACCTGACGACTAGTGCATTGCATTTTGATCAGTATGATGTAGACAACTGAAGTTATATGATACATCTGCCAATTCCACATTACCATCTGCCTAAGTGTACAAACGTCAGTTGCAAAATGACAAAATGAACAAGAATATGCTGTTATAATATGAACAAGTGACTAGAGGATGTGGAAATTGAACAAGCAGTTTTGAGAATTTCAATTCTGTTCTGAGAAAAGTACCAAAATGACCAGGAAAAACTGTAATAACTGCAAGGATCCTCTTGTGCATCATCCCCTTTGAATAGCTGGTGTGCAGATTGGCCTGATTGCTCTTGACAATAGAGGCTTTTTATTGGATGGTTAAAACATGTTGCTGTATGTTTGGTTGTGTATTGAAGTGTCCTGATGGATGCTTCAACCCATTTTTTCGTGTCTGTGCACTAATATCCTCCATATGTATCCATGTCCAAAAAAACTCTTAAATATCTAGTCTATCTGTGAGGCACTTTAACTAACCCATATATTTATCTGAGGGTAAAACTCTTTGATAATTCAGACCTTGAATCTGAGAATTAAAATCATTTGATAAATATGTACAGGTAATAAAATTTAATTGCTGGTTTTATGTAGACTGACAGATGGCTTTTTGTCCCCTTTGTCAATAAAACATGTTCCATGGCTGTAGAAGGGGACACAATTAGTCAAGACCTGACATTTGATCAGCCGTTGCTTCAGTAAACCATTAACGTGACCTTATTTTAAATGCAGCTACGCTTTAAACCGATGCCGCAGCTGTGACGCACAAAAGTGTGCAGCTCATTATTTTCAAATACAATGGCGGATTTAGTGATGCATATGTTGACAATTTGAAGGCATTTCTGTTCACTTATCTGCCATAGAAATCAGAGGTACATAGTCAATAAATCAATTGAAACCAGGAGACTGCAGCAGCTGCATGAAATTTACGACTTCAAGTTGACTACGTGTCCTTTTGTAGGGTTGTATTTTATGTGTGTCTGACTTTGTGTTTGTACGATGCGACCTTGATCAAATATTAAAGTCAGTCAACCAATACAAGGACATGTAATTGCCCAGTGTCTCATTTGACAATTGTGTGTGTGTGTGTGTGTGTGTGTATGTGTGTGTGCGTGTGCGTGTGCGTGCGTGCGTGTGCATAAGGTGTTTGTGTGCGTGGTGTTGGCACCGCCATCAAAGCCTCAAACCTCCGTTCATTTGTGGAGTAAGGATTTGTGCAGTCAAGCAGATCATCACCCTAAGGTCTCGCATGGAAAAACAGCAGTTATTGAATTTATTCATTCAGCAACACAAGGATATCAACACTATCTTTGGACAGTAGATAATAGCAACACAACTGACTGCACGCCACTGACAAAGCATGAAGTTATGACGGATTCTGGAAGTTATGCATGCACCGCTTACACACACACACACACACACACACACACAGCTCAACTGAGCTGTTTTATGTAAATTTCCATTTATTACATTGCTGTAAAAGTAAGAATTTTGACTTGTTTTTGAATATTTTATATCCATTGGATCCATGTTATTTATTCTAATATCATCATCTGACCATTTGTCTCAATCATTGTCCTACGTCTCCATGATTTGACCCACTTATTTACTCTACTCTTACTGAGCACTTGTGTAAAGAATCACTAAGTACCGTATCATGGAGTAAGGACACACTGTGTTTCTTCAAAATCTATTGAAAATAGGGCAGTTATGGCATAAAAACCAGCTTCTAGGAAGACTTGGGGTGATTTTCAAAAAAACCCAAGCATAGAGCATATACTTAACCTTAAAAATCCCTTTTTGTTGCATTATCATAAAAGTAAAGTACAAGGCTACAAGGGATTTAGAATAGTAGCAGTAGCATCAAGGTGTAATTAAAGTATTAAGTTAGTTCATCCAGGAAACTTGAGGCTTTTCTATTTAAACCCAGTGTGTATGTGAGTGTCTCGATTCCCCCTCAGCTCTAGTTGACACCAAGAGTGTGTACTTTTCTCTAAGGGTAACTTCTGGCATCAGTTGAAATAACACACCTCTCCCAAACCCAAGTACATCTCGCCCAGGGAAATGTGCACACTCCATTCTGAACATTTCATCACTTACTGTAATTATCTTGCTCAGCAAGTGCTGTAAAACTGACGCACTGTTGGGCTTTTAAAATGCTTATCATTTACTGTGTATTATACAGCTCAGTGTCTGCTCTTACCTTATGCCAGGGAGACTAACATTTTAATCCCCACAACACTGCGACGCCATTTCACTTCCTTGCTTTTCTCTCCTTTGTTGACGTCTTGGATCTGTCTGTGTGCATGACAAATAGGATCGGGGTGTGTTTGTCACTACTGTCTCAGCCAACCCATTAAAACCTGTGCGTATGGAAGAAGAGTGCAGCTTAATGTATGCACTCATGTGTATGTACGCACGCACACACACACATAAACACACACACAAATCAAAATTGGGAGTAATTACACAGCACATACAGAGTTTCTGTAATCACTCTTAATTTAAAAACACTTATATTAATGTAGAAAGCAGGAGGCTCCACTTCAACATGTGTTAATTTCTCAAATAGAAATGAAGATTTATGCCATATAAATCAAACCACTTTTCTTCCATGTTGTGTCACTGTAACAGTGTGTCAGAAATGTCTCGTATTAAGACAGGCTGGCTTCATATGCAACGGACTGTGTGCATTCTGTGTGCGTGGGTGTGGATGTGTCTGGGGCGGGTTGAGTGACACTAACAAGACTGTAACAGGCCTGAGATACTCCTCATGTCAGAGTGAGGTGAGGGGTGAGAGGAGGTGAGTGGGACCTTTATGGGTCAATTACCCGTGGACATCCAGTAAGACACAGTGGCTCACTGGGATGACATCAGTCGCTGTGTATCTGTATGTGTGTAAGTACGCTCTATGGCACTGGCAGAAGCTCCATCAAGAGAAAAAAAAAATTGTTTTCTTTCCTTCAGCTACCGAGTTTCACTCATAATCAATAGATGGTACCTCCGCTTCTGTCTGACTTCAGGAGGTGTGAGATTTTTGTCTTTGTTCCGACAAAAGTCATCTGTATATTGCGTTTCTTTTCTTTTGTCCTTTCAATGAAAACAGAATACAGACACTGTTTGTTGCCAATTCTGCCGCCTACTTTGGGATGAGACCAAAAGACAAATCCCCGGTGGAAAGGAACACAAGGATATTATTTCATGTTGCAGCTTGGTGAATTAAGATTATTGTGATGCCACGGGCATCTTCCTGGGAGGAAAAAGCAACAGCTCTGTTCTCAAAGTGAGATGCTTCGGTAAGGAAAAGGGCATTTTCTGGCTTCCATCTTCACATGTCTCCCTCCCTCCCTCTTCAGTAATCTTTTTCCTCTCTTTTATGGCGACTGGTCGGTCGCACCATATTAAGATGACTTGACAGACAGAGCATTCTCATTTGTGGTGGCGATACAGCTCCCTTTGACATTTCCCCCCTTAAAAGAATCGACCGCTTTGATGGTTTTGCTTCTCTCCAAGAGGCCTCTTTTTTCTTATCCGTCCAGTTCACTATGAGGAAGAGACCCTGCGGCGAGTGAGTCATTGTCTTTTCTAACATCTTCAATCCAATTTACCGTGGCCATGTGCCACACTCTGTTGCACGTCTCCTCTTTGGCCACACGTGCGCAAACGCACACTCTTACTGTACATGCGCACATTCAAAGATTTACACACTCCAAGTACGCATCCTCCGAATCAAATAAATAGGTGTCATTTCATGACTGCTTCGGCACCCATGAGTCTGTGAAGATGAAAGCCTGGAGGGAAATATGTGTAAGTGGAATGTGAGACTTCAAGGACCCCTCTTTCTTACTGAAGAAGACAGAAAAATAAAACTGTCATTGTCTGTCTGCGCTCTTCTATTGTTTTCAGACAAAGACACAGGTGGATCTAAGACGCTTCCATCGTCATATTCCCACGCTTTATTGACAGACAAAATACAGTTTCTTTGAAATCTTGCTCTGCCTCTGTGAGAATCACGTTCTCGTATTGATTGGGCATGCAGTGAAACAAAATTCAAAGTAACCAACTGTGTTTAAGGCTTCATACGCCACTGAATACTTTCAAGCTCAGAGGAGGGAACATTAATTTATCCGCAGGCTGCTTTTTGTATCAAAGTTGCATCTAAAACTATCAAGCGGCACAATAGAGTTGTTGCATCTCACGTAATGAAACGTCAAAGGGGTGTTTTAGAGCGAACAGCATCTATTTGTACTTACTCTATGGCCTTCTACTGTATGTACCGTAACTTAGCAACACGCTGATAGGTTTATGTTTGTCTGTATATGAATGTGACAAAAGAAAGAATTGTTCAGAGCTGAAGTCTCGCAGGTGTTGCTATGCGATTTAATGAATGCGTTCATGGTTACTCGATAACAGAGATGACCCTGAGCGTAGGCCTATAGTATTGAGAGTAACACGTTTGTTAACTTGTGCTTCAGCAAATGTGTACACAGAGCAGGATGGCAGAGCAGCAGTTAAAGTACATTAAAGAAAGGACTTGGATTTAATCAGCTTTGTTTAAGTTGACGTATCTCAATTAGAATAAAAAGAGCAGAGATATTTTGCCAAAGCACAAGAAATTTTTAAAGGATTTAAGAGCAATTCAATCAGAAACACAGACACTTTTTACTAATTAAAAGGCAATGAAAGATTAGAATTAAAAAGCTGACTGCAACAAAAGCCAATTCACCCTTCATTAGTGAGATTTAATTCTTGTACATGTGAGATATTTTTACATGTACGCCTTTATTTTTTATGTCAAATTCCTTGGTTCCAGGTTCCTCCTGGGTATAAATGGTACCAGAGAGGTGTTGTGTCATTCTTCATCAATGATTCTTTTCAGATGTTCGTTGCTGTAGGGGTTTTGTTTCTCTACCTTCTGCTTTAAAATGCTCCAAAGCTGTTCTGATGCATTCAAGTCAGAGGACAGACTATTCTTGGTTGACTCTTAGCTTTTGCTGTGTTTGGAATCATTATCATTCTAGATACTTCCTCTACTGCCAAACTCTCTTGAGACTGGGAGACATCTTTTCATTCAGTATTTTTTGTACTTAGAACTTACATTCACATATGGCCATGTATATAAAAGAAATCTCCTCTACACCTATCTCAACTCACGCAGCCTCATATCAGTTCACTGTGGTGGTCCTGGCCTCTTCAACGCCAAACATACTGGACCCCATGCAAGCCAAACTGATTCTGTCTCCATCTGACTGAAGGACATGCTGAGCGGATGATGAAAGAATGTGCAAGTCTTTCTTTCCATATTCACTGTCAAAGTTTAATTCTGCAGTTTTGTGCTGTTTTGTTTTGTTCTTAGATGTTGATCTCACACAGTGTCCTTCTCGTGGTCTAATCACTCACCAAAACATACATTTCCACAGATAATCTTTGTATCAAGTCAGAAGCACTTACCCGTCTGTTTGTCAGTGCGGGGCTATGTAAACAACGGATTGTGTGTGGCATCAGTTTTTGAGCCTTTTATTTGTTATTTTTATTGTTATGGTTATTGTTACTGTGCTTCTTCATATATAAATATGCTTCACTTTATGTTCAGTATTTGCATTGTACTTAGAGCTGTTGGCTACTGCATATAATGAGCAACTGTCTTTAACTTCAAAATCTATACAAAGCAGACATGGCAACCACTCGCCTATAGAGTATCCAGTCAACGTGAATTTGCTTCTTAGAGTTAATTATAATGATTATGCATATCATTGTAATCTCTCATCATCTCCTTAGCCAAGTGTAATTTATTCACAACAAGAATGAATTAACATATATTTGTATTTTACAGACAAATATGAATAAAATCTGTAAGGATCAGCCACTTCATTCAAACTGTGACAGAAACAAGGCTGAACATGAGTTATTTTGCCAATTTTAAAATAATTTTTGAAAGATGACTGAAAAAGTATGCAGGGTTCAATCATTTCATTTGCTGCTTTATAGCTATCATAAGACTTGTGTTAATCTTCACAAGAGAGCCACTGCTGTTTTTTTTTTTTTTTTTTTTTTTTTTTTTAGGACCTAATGTGATGTAGAAAACAAAGGAGAAAAAAAAAACATTTTTTAAAGATGGTAAAATAATGACAAAAGGAGGTAATCAAACTTGCATCCATTGCTTTGCTTTGCTGGCACCTCTGCACAGTCAAGATACTGAGTTGGAGTTTACACAATCCATCTTCTCCTTAATGTTATCTTCATGGAATCATTCCAAGTTGAACTTTTGCTGAAAGTTTCTCCACAAACTCAAAAAACTCAATACAAGTGGATGCCTTAGCAGGTTTTTTTTTTTTTTTTTTTATCACACAGCAGTTTTCTTTCCGTTTACACTTCTTACTTCATGTACATTGTACAAAGTACGACAGGGGAAGAGTCAGATCAATGGACTGGTTTATTTTATCATAATACATCATGATAGAGGTGCAGGCAGTTGTCTCTGTTAAAGCCAAGTCGTTGTGGCAATTAAAGCCTTGATGTGGGTGGTTTACTTTATTTGTTGTACAAAGTGTTAATGAGTGCACAGGCAGCCAGACATGATTATTCAACAGCAGGAGAAACACACTAATTCAGGCTGCAGATGCAGATTGTAGAAAATCAATGAGGGAAAGAGAGAGAACAGAGGAAAGCGAGTGACTAAACCAACAACCGTTGGATGGGTTGGTTTGAAGGCGTGGAGATGAACACGAATAATAAAAAAAGAGAGGCGGAGAGAAGCCGTGGGGCTGTGGAACCGAGAGATCTGCACCGGCAATGATGCACACAGCTTCGCGGTTAAACTGTAAAACATCATGAATCATTAAAATGGAGTCGTGGTTGAGGCATAAGTGGTAGAGAGCAAAAACATTTACTCAAGTTCTCTACTTAAAAGCAAGAACAAGATTCTTTTACTGAACTTGTGTGGTGTTCCATTGTATGCCATTGTGCTCATTTACTTTACTAGATTTTATATATGTAGTTATACTGTGGTGTTACCTACCTACTCATAAAGGATTATCAACAGCATCATTACGGAGTGTTTTAGTGTCTTTTAGCTCAATGTTTTGGTTAAAAGTGCTGCAGTTTTAATGAATGAATGGTTTTCCTATAAGACTGTAGTCTTCCCTGTTTTCAGCTACAGCAGACAGCTGTTTTTAACTCATAAGCTTTTATAACTAACCTCATGAATCTGACCCACAAACTGAGCAATTAGCTGGTGAATATATCGGAGCGTTTAGCAGCTAAAGAGCTAGATGTTTCCCTCAGGAGTTAGATAAAACCAAGTTAAACTTAGAGCGAAAAGGACAGTGAATATTGAAATTCAGTTCATCAGGTAGATGCACCGAATATCTGAACGACTTCTGTTTTAGGATTTCTGCTGCTGAACAACAGTGACCAAGATAATGTTGGCTTCTGATGACCAACGTTCAGCGCTACAACTCAATTTCACTTAATACTTGAACCTGACAGGAGGATTCTGGAAGGTGCGCGGCCTGTTATTTAGCTGCTTTTTGTGTTGTTTATCTCCATGTCGAGCTAAAGGTCAGGGAGTAATCACAGGCCTAAACATCACTCCAGCACATAGACAATGCAGCTGATCAGCTGGGGGAGAAAATGTCATCCAGATATAGAGTGCTGATTGTCCATTAGAACAAGGCCATGTCCGGGCCTGAATGAGATTAGTCGAGAGCTCATGTCCTTCAGCTTCTCTTGACAAGGTCACACACTCATAAACATGACAAACTGAAGATGTGGGTTATAAACAAAAAAAAAACTTCACCTTGATTTGATGTTTTTATCTGTACTTTATAGAGTGTACTGTTGCACTCTGTAGCCAATTAGTGACTGCATCTTAATTTGTGGTATATTTCACACCTTCTATGACTTTAGTATCCTTATAACTCTTATTTGACACTTGATTTAAACAACTGATGCACAAGCATGACCTTTTTATAGTACCCATATTTATGGCCTGTGTATATATGTGTAAGTATGCGTGTTTCGTGGGTGTGTTAATTTTCTTTTTATTTATTTTTCACCCTGAAATATATGAATCCATTTTCCACTTGCAAGCATGAAATTATGCAGATAGTCACTGCAGTTTCATTCTAAAGGGGGTTAAAAACAGCACCCCTGCTAAGCTAAGTAGACAGATCATAAGGTAATGAATAAATATAAGATGCTAAATATTTTAACTGCATAGTATACATTCACAGCTGGAAGAAAGGCTGCGAGTCACGTGTTTTAAGACAGCGTTGTGAAAGCAGAAGCAGCAAAACATGGTCTGTGTGGGACTGTGGGTGTCTAAGAGTCAAACTGAAACTAAAAAAAAAAGAGAAAACTAAAACAAAAACTAAAAAAAAAATAAATAAAAATGTTGTTTTTATTTCCTTACACTGAAAGGTCCCTCACACCTACACAGTTTACCACAAAGTGAAAGTCTATATGTTACCACAGGGAACAAAATTCCTGGAGGTGGGTAGAGATTTTCTGTCATTTATAAAGTATTGTTTGTAATGATTGATCTCATTTTTAAATGGTGACATGGACTAAAACTTGAGGCAAATGTATGTCAAAATCAATTTGATTCTTTGTCGCTTTATTAAGAGATATTTCAATTTCAACACCATTTTTGCTTTAAAGAGATAAATGAAACAGATTTTCATAAAATTAATGCTGCAAAATTAAAAAATGACCCCAGGATGTACTTTTTTTTTTTATCAAACATGATGCACAGAGGTCAACAGTGCAATTCTATTGTATGTTGTGGGTTATGATTAAAGTAAATTGACTAAAAAATGGTAAATTAATTTATATAGCACTTTTCTAATACTCTTGACCACCCAAAGCACTTTACACTACAGTTGACCCATTCACACCCTGCCTCTATATTCTAATTACTATAACTGCTATTCTCATGTTAACATA
Source organism: Polydactylus sextarius (assembly GCA_016801845.1). Lineage (NCBI taxonomy): Eukaryota > Metazoa > Chordata > Actinopteri > Polynemidae > Polydactylus > Polydactylus sextarius. The sequence goes on along the minus strand of CM028927.1, from coordinate 6,144,610 downwards.
CTGATTGAAGAGCCATTGGGGGCAATTTGGGGTTCAGTATCTTGCTCAAGGACACTTCAGCATGTGGACTTGAGGAAAAAGGAACCTAACCTCTGACCCTCCTATTGGTGGACGACTTGGTCGCCCACAAGTACTGCACCCTATCAGTCCAGTTTGCACATCGTAAAAATGGCTTTGTGTCTGTCTAGTTCTTCCCTGTCCTCATGCTTTTTAAATCCAAACTACTTCCAGACCTCTGTCTTTTGGTCTGACAGGGTTTTCAGCAGAGCAGTTTCGGTCATGTCTTTGTTAACTTGTTTCCCACGTGGACATCTCGTTGTCTTGGTCATGCGAGACTTCTACATGCAGAGGACACTAGAAATGGAACCATTAGAAAATTGATATCAGGTCTATCAGATAAAGATTGATATGAATCTGAAAATCTATTTTTAAAACCCAGCCCTAGTTAAATTACAATGGCCTCATGTATTAGTGTCATACAGTCCATGAAAATGACCTCGGCTTCGAGCCTCAGCTGCACTGTGCCCAGACTACAGGCAGCAGAGACCACAATGTCAGGGAGAAAGTGTTTTTGTTGTTGCTGTGGCGAAAGAAAGGTAAGAGGAGTCATCAGTGGATCTAATTTATATTTCTAGACCTCTTGGAGCAGTATGACCTCCGCATTTATTCCTGGTCTTTGCAATTCACTGAGGCGGCCGAATTAAAGAAACTGGCATCCACAACCTGACTAAAACACAAATGGCAAAACTGACAAGGCCGTCAGTTTTGGCGTTTGTGGTGTTTAGTTCACCCATCCTGCTGCACACACATCTTTACTGTCGGGTCGTTAAACATCTTGTGAACATCTCATTCACATTTTTTGTCAAATAACAATATACAGCTGCATATAGGCCCAATGGTTCTTTGACAAAAGGTTAAATCCGAAACAAGAGCCATGCGACTGTGGCAGATATTCAGTGTTGCCGCTGCTTGTGAATTGAAATCTAAATGAAATGAGTCATTGATGACAAACATTTTAACTCAAAGACATATTCATGTCTTTAACACGAGTCTAAAACTGATGGTGACCTATTTTTCCTACATTTTCTAAACTGTGTTTCAAGCAGTTAGATACAGAGCATGTATATTAAGTGTATACTTACGTAATAATGTAACTTTGAAAAGACAGTTTTATTTTTGTGCAATTTAAATTTGTCTTTCTTCTCTCTTACAGAAGGTCTCCTATACCATTACAAAACATTACAGTGTTATATTCATGGTTACATTGCAGTTCACTGAAACACATAGAGAACATGTTTGAGAGAGACGTTTGTTAAGAGCATGGATAAAGTCTGTGCTTTCCCAGGAAGTCATAGATCAGTTGGCATGCAAATATCTACTCTATTCAAAGAACTGCAGTTCTGGAGAAATATATAATTCAATAGGTAATTTATAAATACATGATTTTTCTCTCAGTACAGTTTTCTCTAACTTCGTTGTTTAACTGGGTCATATGAACAACCTTATACTCTTACTTTAATACTGCAATTTCTCCACTGAGACAAGTAATGATAAGATTATTTGGAATTTGAATAAGTTTATTAGGTGTATATCCAAAAGAGATGATTACTTTACTGATGTTTCACATATTGTATCATTAGATAGTGAACTTTCCACCCCCATAACCTGACAATTAGTAAAACATGTTTACATACTGCGCTTAGAGGGAATGCTAAGAAATGCTCTCTACATCTGTAGGCTCTGTAGGTTCATTTTCACTAAAGTTATGTAAAGACAAACATAAAACAGTCATATGCCCAAACATTATTCTAACGATAAGTGACAGAAAGTTAAAAAGCTGGAGCTGTATTTAAGTGGCAAAATGTCAGGGTAATGTCTAATCTTCATTTATTTTGTCTCAGTTTTAGAATTAGTTTCCCTTGAGCATGTGTAGCCATTGGAAACAGGTGTTGCACAAATATGAAATATAATATGTTTCATGAACTTTGAAGCATGTAGATGAAATATACAACTCCGAAATTGAGCACATCACATCCACTTTAATTTGCCTGTCTACTATACATGCTGCATACACAACCTCACACATTCACTGTGATTCTGTATACCTGTAGCTGATTTATGCATAGTTTTGTTCACTTTAAAGCTTCACAGATACATAATGATCATCTGAAAACATTAACAATAACTCTAATTTTAGAAAACACACAGTGGATGGCCATTTCTTCCACCTAGCATATGGCACGTCTCTGATTTAAAGATATTGTTCACACTTCACAGCAGACTGAACACTATAAACTCTTAGATACTGAACTCATGTTTGCTCTGAATGTCATCTCCGATCTACTGCTGATGTGCAGCTGTACTGTTTCTGTCCCTGACAGTCTTGTGTATGGATGTATGATGGAAAATGTCAATCAACCTTAAACACATAATGTATCTTGCTCATTTTAAAAGCCAAAATTTTCAGCTTAATCTCAGCCACATTTTCCAAATAGATTCCTTATAACATGCTATCTAACATATAAAGACTTTTAATGATGGGTAATCTGTCACTGTGACTGCTTCTTATCACCATGTGTTCGTAATACATTTGCAGGCAGAAGCTGTTTTAAAATTCCCTTTGGTACGTTCAAGATGTTCCAACATCTGAGATCATAAATCCAGCTGCCGAATTGAAACCATTCCAATGTCAGAAACAACCAAAGTCACATTCTGCCTTTATTTGACAACTGTCAAACATTCAGTCATGTCATTGTCTGGCTTTAGGTTGTGATTTTTCCCAACTTCGCTCTGTAGCTTATGGATTCAGCGTCTCTTAACATACGCCTCTCATTTTTTTTTTTACATCAGTGTGTCTTTGCCTGCACCACCAGTCCGTGTGATGCAACTACCCAAAAGTAATAACATTTTGACAGGAAAGAAAAAAAAAAGTGACAAAAATAGTCACGCCTGTCTTTCAGTTACATACATATCCCCACAAATCCATGGTTCATGCAACAGCGAGGTTATGTAGAGTAATGTTGTTTTCAAGTAAATGTTTCTAAAAGAGTAATCAGGCTTTTGTAATCAAGACAAATTATTCTATTGCACAATGACACAAGTCACAAAGGAGATACTTCCTGTTATATCTGAATGTAAGTTCATCAAAATTATGATGGATTACAAACTTTGCAAATTCAGTCTTTTAAATTTTGAGATTGTATGACAACAGAGGCAGCTGAGATTTACATTCAGTCTTTTGTATCACTTTACTACAAGGTAATGCTACAAGGTTAGCACAATGAACCCAAAATAAAGCTGCAAATAGCACTTGAGCACGGGAAAGTTTAAAGGTCTTCACATGATTGTGAACATAGGTTGCCGCTAACACTTTAAACCACCAAACATTAGTCTCTTTTACCTATAATCACTCAATATCACTGACAAGACGTCAACATACTCAGTGACCAAAATGAAAACAATGCAACTTGTAAGGTAGTGAACGCGTGGTTAAATATAGAGATGTCTGTCTTAAGTAGGTTATAAATGACTTGAGTTCTTATCCACTTAGTTCACACACGACACAGAAAACATCTGTCTGGATTAACTCCAGCCACTAGAACTAGATACATTCGCTTTTAAGTTAAATCTTAGTTAAAGAGATTGTGAATTAGTTCTCATCTCTGTCAGAATAAAGCTCATTTACCCTCATTACGTCTGTTTTACGGTTTGCTTCAATTACATAAGACAGATATATGAATTTTTAATATTGTGTGAACTTCTTATGTCTTTGCTTTTGCTTAACATGTTTCAGTGAATATCTAACATAATAATGAAGCATAGTGTGGTATGATTTGGTACATACAACTATAAAAATGAATGTCATGATAATGTTATAGTTTTACATGTCTGGTGTTATTGGAGTGATTAATGTAGCCTAACCATTTTTTTTATTATTATTTCATTGTTTTTATACATTGACACTGTCTGTTGTATTTTTTGAGCATTATAAGAATGTTCTGAGCATGATGCATTGTTATTTGCAGCACATACATTTGGAGAAAAGCACACACAAGGCTTCCACGATGGGTGTGATCCCATCTATACAGCATCATGTTTTTCCACACTTATTGAAGGGCGGATCGATCGATCCATGTTTGAATGAAGGAATCATACGAATTAGTTATTTTCTGAATTGGCACACCCATGAACTGCATCTAAAAATAACACACTATGAAATGTTAGAAACCACTCCTGCCCTGTCACTTGTGTAAGAGGTGGTTGCTAGTATTGCTGTCACACTGAACAATATTTACATGACAGTGGTTTTTGTGGCTGTTCTTTTCTCCTTATTCGTGTTTTGGGAAAATAAGGCTGAAGGTCTTTTTGTGTGGACGTGTGTGGTCGAGTCACCTCTGTCCTGCCATGCACTTTTAAGGTTTGTGGTAGAGTAGGATTTGATAATGCCACACAGCTCAATGCCATTGATTTACGGCTGTCCTTGCACAGCGCCGCGCGCCTGCTTTGCTCAAACACCGTCATTCTCATCTGGGCCAGGCTGCTCCTTGTCAAATCAATTTTTGGAATGGGGCCGCACTCTGTTATATCTTTCTCTCTCTCTCTGTCTCTGTGTATGTGTGTGTGTACCTGCAAGCATACACAGGTGTATGGCTGTATACAAGCCAAATGTTTTTTCTTCTCGCTCTCTCTCTCTCTCTTCCTCTTCCAACACCACCCCGTTTTCCCAGAAGTCACAAATCACAGAGTTAAGGATGAGGCCACAGCTGTAGATAGACTAATGAGAAGTACGTGTGCAGGTAACCACAGGTGTTACTGACAATATGTTATCCTCGCTGAGAGAACTAGTGACGCAAATGAGAGCAAGAGAATTTGCTCGTGTCTGTTTTGCCACGCGGCCAAATCCATTGGTTCTGCAGCCGGAACCATCGATCACGAACACAACACATCTCTGTGATGTTGTTTGTTTCCACCGCTGTCGCTCCACGCGTGACTGGAACCCCCTCGTGGTGTTGAGCTGAATGCCCATCAGAGTGATGGTGTAGTGTTTACCCTTGCATGGGATATCTATCACCTTCCCCTATGTGATGTTGGATCAAAGAGGCACTGAGACAAACAGTATGTCAAATGTGGTAGTGGATTAACACTGGGACTCTGTGAGACTGTTGTTGTGTTACTCACAGCTTGAAGCTGTTTTCCCTCATGGGGAAATGAATTCCCTTAATGATTTTGCTCAGTGGCTTTAGGCAACAGCATCTGACTTTTTTATTTTTTTTTTTCCCTTTCTCCCCATGCTGGTGAAAAAAAGAAAGGAAAAAAGGTATGCCTTAGTTTGTCATAGCTGTCATTTTATAGCTGTTATTTTTCCTGGTCTCTCTGTGGGCAGATGAAACCCCAGATCTGACTGTGCCGCCAGGGTCCACGTTTATGTCTACGATCAGAGAGAAAAATAGCCTCGTATAGGCTTATCTAAACAATAATATCTTAATGTTAGTGTTATAGTGTGCATAAGGGGATGTGGCGAAAACAAAGGAAAGAGTGTGGAAAGCTACAGCGTTCCAGCTGTGTAGCGACAAGAGGTGACAAAAAAAATGAGAGAAGTATTAGAGGTAGAGCCGAGGATGAGGCAAAAGCGAGAAAGACCGCGGCGCATGTAGCACGCACGGGGGCAGATGCGAGGGTGTAGATTATGTCGGGAGCGCTCACCTAACAGATGTGGATTGTTGGCATGTGAGGCATGTAAGCAGGTGGTAAGGTTGGACTTGTTCACACATAAAACACCCTACACACTACAAATATTCCCATTTAATGCTGCTGTTGTTTCTTCTTCTTCTTCCCTTCCCTTTCTTTTCTTTTTTTTCCCACTCATTTTCCAGCTGGTGCTAACACAATGTTCCACTCACAGTGTAACACTTCAAAGAGTGAAACTTTGTGAAACTTTAGTTGCATTTTTTTATTACTTCAAATTTTCTAACACAGAAATACAAATATGACAGTAAAGCATTTGGAATAAACTATGAAGACTATTTTTTTTTTTTTAAATTAAATTAAGCAAGTACCGTTCAAATAAAAGTGTTGATATACAGTTTTTCTTGTTTTTTCACCAGAACCATGTAGCGAGCCACATCCTCCACTGGAGCTACATTACATGTGAGTATTTACTTAATGTATGGTCTGTGCTCCTCCTAAACCTTATTATGGAGGATAGTGAGTGTCCCAGTGATTTCCCCATTCTCATATCGTTCAACGTGGCTTTTATTTTCTGCCAGTTTTGTTCATTCACATGATGCCGGAGAGCACGGAATTGCTCGCTGATATAATCTGTTACAGCATGTGTCATTTGTGTGTACATGCCAGTCATGTGTTTATATTGCACGTGTGTTCCCCGTGAGTGTGTGTGTGTGTGTGTGTGTGTGTGTGTGTGTGTGTGTGTATATATATATATATATATATATATATATATATATAGCAGTATATATTTGGACAAAGTGTTCCGCATGGTTGTATAGAATGGGGAGTAATTTGGTAAGGAGGGATCTTTGTCTGTCCCCATACCTGGTTACATATATCTTCAATCTCCTCCATTTTGCCACAGACTGCTGTTGCATCCTGAATGGCTGCATGGAGGTTTATTATATTTGTGCATCCAGTGTGTAAAACAAAATAAATAAATAAATAAAAAAATAAAACCCACAATGCGCTATGTTCCCTAATGGAGTACTCCGGAGCCAGGCAGGAGTGGCTGCTGGCTTGTTTACCAACCACTACAACCTAGCAGCACACACCATCTGCTATTAATCCAGCAGCAGAGAGAGAGAGAGAGAGAGAGAGAGAGGCTGGGATAGTTTGGAGAAAGGAGACTAGCTTGTTCTTGCGTCACACTGGGTGTTTTCGCCAAGAGTGGAACTATTATTGTTGAGGTCCTGCCTCCTCACTGCCCTCTCAGTCTCTGTGCTCTCCATCACCAACCTTACCCACAGACACTGATGCTAACAGGCTTTTGACTCCCAACATTCAACATTAAAAGGAGCTATTTTCTACCTAGAGCTTCATGCTGCAAAAATAAATAAATAAAACAAAAACACTGCACATTGGTGCAAGTGTCTCATATCTTGTTGTGGGCTATGGCATATCAACAAAGGTACACAGGAAAAGCTCTCAAGTAAACAAGATGCTACTTTCTTTTAGATGTGGAACAAGCTGCCAAGGAAATATTGATGTATTAGCGAGCTTCGGGCTTGATATAGTGAATGTGTTAGCAAACAGCTGTTCATTCAGCAGACACAGAACAACATTAGCATTAAGGCTTTTTTTTTTTTTTCTTTTTGAGAGTTGCTGCCCGCTGCTGTTGGAAAAGAAAATAGAACATATTAGTATATACTGTGTTTCATTCAGTGTTTCCTATTGTCACACTTAACCACTTAAAACATAACCATCCATCACCTTAAACCCTTCACAATTCATTCTGAAAGCATACTGTCATTTAACAGCCACTATTATTTGATTTATTAAGTGTCATTTTCCAAACTTGAATGTCATTTACAGTACACTGTTTACATCTGGTACAAACATTAATAATATGTAGATGAACTAATATCATTGTGTGTCAACATGATTTGCAGCTAGCTAACTGTCACCAGACCTTCCCTTCAATACTTTTTTAATCAAATCCCATTGATATGTACATATATTATTAGAGATAATTAAGATCATGTAGGATTAGGCAGCAGTTTGATCAGTCACGTCTTAGTTTGAACAGAAGGTACCTTGTTCTTCTTCCACAGCTTCCTCTTATTGAACAGCTAGATGGTAAATAGTAAAATTCATATAACACATTTGGCAAGTTTTTTTGCTGTGATGCTATCCTCTGTGCCTCGTTACTGTAGACGGTCTAGAGAAACAGTCATTAAATCACTCCAGTCTTTAAATTCTTAAAAAGCTCATTTAAAGTTATCGCTCTAAGATCCCGGAAGAACATCAACCTTTGAGCTTTAGTGACGTTCAGACTGTATTTGTGTGTGTGTAAAGTTTCAAATAGCTTGACCCTCTTCTCCACTGGGTGACCTTGTTTACTGAAATTCTCAGAACTCAATTAAATCCTCAACAATTTCATCATCTGTGTGAGATTGTGCTGCGTCCTTTTGTTGAACTGCGTTCGGCTAATCAGCATTCTCTGTGAAAGTCGTGTTTCAGCGAAACACTTTACTCCATGTCATAATGAGGTGCTCTCCTATCAGTTGCTTTAAAAACCAAACTGAAAAAAATCTGCTAAAAGCTACTCAACTATGTGACCTCTGGTCCTCTGTTTTATTGGCTTCACTTTGTGTACAAATACTTGTTCTTTTAATTTGTTTGGCATTCACTTGTTGCTTAAGTGGTGTGTGTGTGGGAAGGGTTTGTTGTACTACTCTACTACTAGCTTTGTATTATCTCTCTTGTTTGTCTACTTTGTGTAGTGTTGCTCTTTTAATGTGAACATGTTTGAGTTGTGAACTGCCACGGGATTGCAGAAACAAATAATTTCAAAAATGACTCTGGTACAATACAGCAAATGCAAACATTTACATTTAATATTGTACACTGTCCCTCATGATAGATATATTTTTTCATTTGATGCCTCTTTCAAAGACAGCCGTGAATCAATTGCTGAATATTTACAGTAGGCCTGCTGTACAGTCCATGTTTATTTTTTCATGCTTTTCTATGTTAAAATCCAATATTTCCATTATCTGACTTGTAGCACAACATGTGATGTTGTTTATGTAGCCATTGATGTTCATCTGTCATGTGTTTGCACAGTGTGAAACTACTGGATGGTGTGTTGTAGCCTTTGGCTCTGTATTGAACACTGAAAGAACATGCTTAGAGGAGTTATTGATCTTAACTTCTCTGTCTTGAAAGCAACTTAAATATAAAAGTGAGGATTTGATGCTGCCAGAATGGTGATTGCATAATAACATCGACTTACATTGAAGTTTTACAATTACAGTAATCCCTGGCCTATCATAGGGGTTAGGTTCCAGAACTCCAGACTCCCGCAATATAAATTTACATATACTAGCCACCAGTGAAGCGCGATATGGTAAGGGATCACTGTATACGAAAAACAAAGTGCGCCATGAAATAAATTTATTTGTGCTTCTTTTGTGCTGCAAGGTGTTCTCGTCCTGCTCTGGTTACAATGTCAACTTACAGCGAAGGGAGCTCTTTGGAGGAATACGAAAACAACAATATCATTTGTGCCATTTCCTCTGCTGTGGGGTCCTGAGACACCCATGTTGTTCTATTGAATCTGTTGTGTTTGTAGTTGATGTATGTGGGGAACAGGCTTTCCCAAATGGATTAATACCATAACCAGTTCCAGATGGCTGCGACATCTTGTTCCCCTTCCCGTGATCGTTTTAATGCTTTATTGATTGCCGTTATCCAGGGAAACCAAACCTGCATGCAGCGCTGCTTATTCCCTTTCACATACACACGCATAACACATCAACCTCCTCCACACACCTCCACCATTCCCACACTCTGCCATCCGTAAACCCACAATCCATTTTTCATGGCGCTCTTGGAATGATTATTCCACGAGCTTATTGGACACGCCTTTCATCCGCTCACACTGGAAGGATGACTAGGCACACTATAGGATTGGAAGTGGACGTCATAACAACACTGAGGGTTTAGAATTCATTGTATTCACTTCCAATAATCCATGTGATTGATGAACTTGTCATTTACCGTGTGTTCATGTGTTTCTGCAGCAAGGACCATTTCCAAGTTCTTACATTTCTGGCTCCTTTAGTGGTTTACATCATTCACAAATGCATCTCCCACAATGTCCACGTCAAGTTAATTCCCATGGAATGTCACTGTATGAGACACAGTTTTATTTAAGACACAATCCAATTGTGTGGCTTGGACTGATGTTGCATTCACTTGATTTTGAGAGGACAAATATGCTTTACATTCAGCTGTGAGACTAATTTTCACGGCTCTCTGACTACAAGATGCTATCAAATTTAGCATTTCAAGTTTGACCAATTGCTTTAATATAACTTGTGATGCATTGCAGTTAAGATGCAACGGAATGTCAAGACTCCCCTCCAGCGAATCGCCACAATCTTTTGTGTCGAACTCACTCAGTGTAAACAGTATCGAGTAAGGTTGCTGCGTCTTTGTCTACTTAAGCCATGATGAGAGATATGTGGCAATAAAAAAATGCCACAGGTTAAAATCATCACCGTTTGATGGCCACATACACATGAATCAAGCAGAACCCTTTCACATTTAAGAAATTGCACTTGTGGGACGAATGAATATTTAAGAATATATAACCACCGTGACAGCAGGTCCCACACCCCAAAGTGCAGTGTCCATGTGAGGTACAGTTGAATGCACTCTCTCCCAGTGTTTGTTTTAGTCCCTTGTGGACCACAGCAAGGCCTGTTACCCCACTAAACAAATCAATGTAAGGTGTAAAAAAGTAATGATGTGATGCTGAACTCTAACACTCGAAAGCTATGGGCTACTAAATCAGCCCCAGTGTCGGGCAATTCCCACTGACTGCATGATTAAGCAGCTCTGACGGAGGGTGGCTCTTGGGATGTTTGTCTCATAACTCAGTACTGTCAAAGCATCATGGAAGCGTTAAAGTAAAGGACATGGTGAGCCATATAAGTCGGCAAAAGCCTGACACAAAGAAGAAAAAAAAAAGAAAAAAAAGAGATTACTCAGTACCAGTTATAAGATGGTACTCTTGTGTTTCACGGTGTCAAAATAAGAGACCTTCTGCTGTCTTTGCTAATAAAGACATGGCAAGCACAAATACAGAGAAATGACAAAACTTTGTAGAGTGATCCACGGTATTCCTTCCTGGAGGAAGCTGTGGGGTCTCATGATTGACAGAGAAAAGAACAATATAATGCGCACACTGATATGGATATATTCAACACAGGCACAGAGGAGCAGTGAGAAAATAGACAGGAACCTTGGCAAAAACCAAATTAGGTCTTGTGGTCATGATTTTTTTCCCTTTTCTGCCATTGAATGACAGCGAATAGCTTTTACTCAGAGTAGGAGATTAGGAGCAGAGGAAAACGAGAAGGGGAAGGTAAAATGATACTATTCTGGCTTTAGGAGAATTTGCAAACAAAAGGTTTCAGCACTCGCCTTTTATTTTCCTCCTTAATTTTCATAACCATGCATGGAGAAAAATGATTTAAGTCAGACATTGTGTAATCACATATACCCCACTCAATTTTTTTCTATTCCTATTTCTATCCCTTTTTTTATCCAATGTTATTGATGATGATGTTTTTTTTGTTTTGTTTTGTTGTGTTTTTTTTTCCTAATACTTCTTCTAATACTTCCTAATACTTCTTTACTGTTGACCAGTGCGTCATTTAATTACTAGACATGATTAAATGCACATCAGCAATTCCCATCAGCCCTTTCCAATCTCCTCATCAGACAAGTCTGGTTCACTGATGCGTAGTAGCTGCTTGCATTATCTCCTTAGTTCCACTTGGTCTGGCAAAAGTAATATTACAGAATCATTTTTCTTTCTTTCTTTCTTTCTTTTCTCTGAATGCCTCTAAAATTCTAAAGAAATGAAACACTTCAGTTACAAATGGTGGATATATGGTGGAGTGCTTTAAAGTTAATGTTGAAAGGGCTGAGTTAAAGTTTTAAAAACATTCAGGCTGTAGATATGAGTGATCAGATTGGAAAAAAGAAATGTACTAATTATGGAACTAATTATTGAGGATTCCTCCTTTTTATTGCAGCTGTCTTGCATGAGTCGGTTGAGTCAAGTTGAGTTGAGCGTTCTCCTGCTCAGCGTGTTGCACTTGATTGCGGTTTGCTGCTGTTACAAACCACAGCGTCACAATCCTCCCACCTCGGTCTCTTCCTGTCTGCCGAGCAGCGTGTGTCCCCTTCCCCAGCGTGACGTAATCTCCGGCGCCACCTACCGCTAATTACATCTGAGCGGTTTTAGTTGTAGAGCAGAAAGCTTAGAGGTTGAGAAATTGTAAGATAAGTAGATAAGCATGGTGACAGAAGCATGTACCTACACTTAGTTACACAGAGAGGTGTGCACATGAAAAAGGAGTATCTTGTGTGTGTGTGTGTGTGTGTGTTTGACTGCTGCGACAGAATGTGTGCCTGCGGTGTGCAATTCTGCTGACAGCTCAGGATCTTCTAATAAGTGGTTTCCCTGTTTGGCAGGAAGAGAGGACGGAGGGGGAGTGATGGAAAATGGCTTTCACCTCTGTAACCTGCTAAAGTCTCCTCTGTGCTAACACTTAGCTGCATACCGCCGCCTGCACGACTTGCTTCTTTTACCATGTCTCTTATGTTGCTTTTATCTTGTGTGAAAGTTTTAATACTCAATTGTTTTTTTTTAATTAGAAACCGCTCGCGACGCCATTTCGACTGAGGCCCTGTTGAAAGACAGATGTTGTCTCTCAATGAGACCTTCCTGCTGAAATAAATAAATAAAATACAGTTTAATTAGACTGGCAAACATATGTGTGCTTGTCAGATTAAAACCAAATGACTGTTTTATGCAACATTATTTCTTATTTCCTTAAATGCTGACAATTTTAGGGGCAATAAGCAAAGTTTTCACCATCTCGTATAACAAAATTGCTGTCATAAATCTGTAAAAGGTTGATTAAACTGTTGGTTAACACAAGTAATTTGGAAGTTACTTCACCAAATGTTGAGATTTCTAGCTTTCAAGACCTGTATTATACTCCTGCCTCAGCAAATTCCCATTTCAGCTGGAATATCGTGCAGTAAAAGCAAGCGATTCAAGTACTTCTGAGTTAAATGTGTGTGGGGTTTTAGATCACTACTGGCCTAATGGAGCAAACTTTGAATGAGCAGGTTCTTGTTGAGTTGTTATCTTATGTATTACCAGCTTCTGCATATATACATGGACAAATGTAAAACCTATTTCTGTGGATGGTTCTTTACCATTCTCCTGGTAGATGGTGCAGAGAGAGAACATAAATCATTAGCACAGAAATATAGTGATATGATTCCAAACCTTAATTTTTTTGGAGAATACAGTTTAGATTTGACTCTTTTATGTTCACATATGCTGCATGTTATAGTAGGGAAAATGGTTTTGGCAGTTTTTGAAGACATGCTCTGCAGTTCATTTATATAGACATTTCTTCCTAGTGATTGATCTACAGGTCTTAATCTATCAGGATGGCAGAAATCACTCTCAATCAACAGTGTTTCACTTAAAACTGGTGCCTCTATGTGGTTGCAGTTTCTTTTGACACCATGTCTTTACATGAGCAGCACACAAACAAAGCAACAGCAGCTTCATTGTTTTGCGTGTGTCATCGTAGGATGCATTCAGACACGCTATTGACTTTGTAGGTCATTTGCATTTTGGCAGCTCTCAGAGCCCAACACACAATTACTCTAGTTAAACACGTAAAATGTGTGAGTGCAGTGCAAGTCATTACATGGGCTGCGTAAACAGCAGGACTGATGAAAATAGGAGTGGATCTGCTCCGTCTGATACGTTTGAGAAGGATGACTGAAACACGTAAACACACCAAGAGGTTTGTACGATCCAGCCATTGTTATAACAGAAAGACTACTTACAATTAAAATGCTCTCCTTTGGCATTTGGAATGGAACCATGGTTTCCTTCTTCTGGGTAAAGTGGCAACATGTTCTTTGCTGTACCGGCATTGAATTTTTGAACCACGTTTAGTCTGGCCTCTATCCTAGAACTAAATTGTCCCAGACAACAGGGGCATGCAGACACACAAAACCCTCCACTGTCATGGAGACAATTCTCAAAGGACTCTTGGGTTCTCGATCATGAGTGAGGGGTGTCGTCATCTTGAAGAGGGAGCTGAGCCAAAAGGTGATTTGCCAGGTGGTCACCTACAATCATGAGCTTTGGGTAGTGACTGAAGGAATAAGATCATGGATAAAAGTGGCTAAAGTGAGTTTCCTACAAAGGGTTGCTGGGTTTAACCTCAGAGATAAAGATGAGAATCTTGGACATCTAGGGGGAGCCTAGAGTAGAGCCTTCACATTGAGATTTGGGGGATTCAGTCTTCTGATTCCTTCTGAGTGCCTCCCATTGGAAGTTTTTCGGGCATGTCCAACTGGAGGGAGACCTCGAGGTTGACTCAGAACACACATTTTGTCTGGGAATGCCTCAGGATCCCCCAGGAGGTGCTGGACTGAGAAGCAGAGAAGGAGGTGCCCCCAGGAGGTTACTGAGATGAGAAACTTGGACCACCTTGCTTGGCTTGCTGCAATGGCAACACAAACCTGGATAAATGGTTGAAAATGGATGCATGTAGGGATACATTATTATACACAGTCAAAGAGTTGCAGCCTTGTCACTATAAAATATCCAATTTGAGCATGTTTGAAATCTAACTGCATCATTCTGAATGTGTGGTAGGGATGTAAAAAGGGTTAAAGCAGATTCACTTTTGTAATAGAAGCTGCTTGCTTCATAAAACTTCTATTCACTCCTTGAGTGTGCACGCCTTACTGTACAAACTTCTAGATGAAAAGAGGAACAACAATTAATGTGTATGCAAATCTGTGACTGTGGGACCAGTCCCTTTGTTCCATGAATCTGGCTGTCACTGGTTTTTAATTAGCCGGCTCCCTTCAGCGAGTGTGAATACAAAAGGCTTATCAATAACACAACAGAAACATATGAGGGGCCGTACATGCTAACAAGGGCCTTTAATCAATGGCTGCCACACAGGCACCCGGCTGGGTTTTTAAGCTGGAGCTTATTCACATTACCCGGCCGTATTGTTTTTGTAATAGTTCGATAGATAAATTTGTGTGTGTGTCTCAGTTTCATTTGTTCTCCTGCTTTTTCGTCTGCAGTTTCCCGCGTCTGAACTCTGTTGAAGTATTCAACAGTTTCCTTACAAAAAATAGAGTGGAGGTCTCTGTGCAGCACTTGATGTGGGGGATGAAAATAACAATAAACATTTGTACAGCACATTTCAGTGAGATGGAGACAGCACCGTAGAGGAACAATATCAAGTGCAATGACAAACAAATATAAATACAAGTAGCTCATTTACATCTTTGCAGCAGCTCTGGTGTGCTTGGTGCAGCTACAGTATGAGATGGAGACAACAACGGTGATGTGTCTGTGTGTTTTTGCGGGAGGAGGCTGATGTCTCTATTTCTTCCCTGAAACACGCAGGTGAATGCACACAGATAAAAACGACAGCGCGCCTCTATCAAACATCCAGCACTGTGATCCCCAAGGCTGGAGCGACTCTGCAGCCCATTCCACTCTCAGTGCGGAGTCCCATTAAGCTCCGGCTCCAATCAAAGATCCACTCTGTGTATCAGACTTACTTCATCTCCGAGGGCCCACTCCAACACAGACACACGGCGCTCTGACAGTTGATTGATCTGCGCTCTGGTTTTCTTTTGCCTTTGCTTCGCCGGCTCGTCGAGTTTGTGCATTTCTATTTCACTTTCTGTTTAAGCGTGTTCTTATGAGCACTGATTGTAGGTGGTCCTCACCTTTATTTGTGTATGTTTGTGAAAAGTGGTCGGTATTTTTTTCCACTCTCTCTTCTATTTCCTTCACCCATATCAATGCATGACTATGTATGAGTTGAAATCTTCAATAACTATGTCTCCATACTCTCTATTAGGCTATCTATCTGTGTTGTGTGTATGTGTGTGGTTTGGCGGCAGATTGATGTGTTTGTCTCCTCTCTGTTGTTTTCCATCCTTTTGTTTCATGCTGTTGTTTGGACAGGCATAGGCTAGCTGGAGATGGGAATAAATGGCACTGTTAGGAAACATCCGTTATACACTGACACAAAGCCATTATAAAAGAACAACTCTGTGTGTGTGTGTGTGTGTGTGTGTGTGTGTGATCTATTGTGGGAAAAAGTGTAGGTGTTACTCTTGTTTTTGTGTTGGACAATGTGTACTTCATACCAGGACACATGTGTATTTAGGCTGCAGATTGTTCTTGGTATTGATTTGGTTGCCAACTGGACCTTAGAGTTTATTCATGTTTGTACAACATACTAACAACAGCAACAAAGAAACCGCCATATGTACATGTTATGTTATGTTAACAATGTGTGTGCATTTGTAATCAGTCACAATCCATGGTCACTGATTTCTGATTTTAAAAGCACAATGAAAACGTTATACAGTAAAAGTTTTTAAATGTTTAAATGTTTGTAGAACTGGGCAGATGTGGTTACACCAAGAGCACAAATTCATACACAGATTTATGTTTTTCTTCTTGTGCTTCTTCTTAGCTTGTTCTGTAAAACATAAAAAAAACAGTGACAGATTTCCAGCATATGTTTCCAGTGCAGATAGGTGATATTTAATTAAGCTAGGTGTCAGTTAATTAAGGATTGAGTATTGAACAATTTGTAGTTATAATGTTCAAGTTTCTGCAACTCTGCTTAATGCTACAATCTTTGGTTCTTCCTCCGTTTCTTTCTCATCAAAGTCTATTATGGAACTTTGTGACCATGAAGCACTAAAGGGAAACTTATATTTCTCTCTTTACCCAAGAAAAAAACATTTTTTATATGAATATTGATTTAGCATTAATAATCGAACATGCTCTTCTCTTTTTGTGCTGTGTCAAATCGCAAGTGTAAACTAAATCACAAGGAAAATACAGTAGAATATTTAAATTGCAATAAGTAAACCGCAAACAAACTTCAGCTGTGTATACAAGTTCAGATTGGTGTTTTTGGGGAGATCAGTGTGAAAGCTTTGATTTCATTTCAGCTGTTCAGTGGCTCAGAAAAAAAAAGTTGAAAGAAAAGTTACTTCCATGCTTTAGTGCCATTGCACCAAAAAAAAAAAAAAAAAAAAATGATGTGATGTGTCTTTCCCCTGTTTAAAACTTGAGTTTGGAACTTGACTGAACATCTGTTACAGTTAAAGACAGAAAAAAAAAACAAGTTCACAGAAGTTGATGAGGTCTATCACTGCCAGCTTTTCTGGTGCTTGTGCTGACATTACTGCTCTGTACAACTGAAGTGCTGCATTTGATACCAGAGCAAGTGTAGTGATGGAGATGGAATAGGCTACATCACCCAGGAGAATGATGGAGTTCATGATGGAGCAAATTTAGGAAACATCCAAAAAGTTTTTGGTACCTTATTTGTAGTAAAGGGTGATCTGTAACTGGGCACTTTTACATTCTACAACTGCGAAGAAAAACATGGATCACCCATTGGTTTGGTGTTTTATTCTTAAAGTTGAGAAAGTAGATGAAAGAATCTCAGGTTTGATATTTACTTTTACTTTTACTTTGTATAATTACATCACTGCCAAAAGGAGGAATCAAACGTTCTGCTCTGCAGGGTTAAAATTCATTAGCAGTCTCATATTTAACCAGAAATGACTGAAAGATGCAACGAGGACGTTCTGCGCCAACACTCCTACAACCACGACCGACACGTTCTCCATCACAGATCATTATCTGCACTTCACTAACAGATAATATAATAGCAACACAAAGCCTCTAACTGACACTCAGTCCATCAGGTTATACCAATTACAGATGACGATATTGATATAACCATCAACTAGTGTATCAATATTGCCATTTAGCCACCTGTGTTTGACATTCATTCTGTGTCTGCATGACCTTGCTTCATTCTCTAAGCACTCTGGGACATATTCACATCTTCTAAATGGAAGGTCATTGTGAGGATTTTTCAATCACCTCTAAATCTCTGCAAATAGATTGCAACCCCCTCACCGTCAAAGGTAGATATTGAAAGGTCTTCAAATTATAATGAAATGTATGCAATGAAATGCCAAGGGGATGAGGAGAAATTAATGATTACACTTACTCTGAGTGAACTGACCCTCAGCAGTGATAGAAGGGGATTACTTTGATCTATACTTTATTGTCTCTGACTGTCATTGTGTTAGTTGTTTTTTTTCTCCTTCTGAAGCTCTTTTGTATTGCAGCTTATTTTTCTTCTGGCTCCCGCATTATGTTTTTGAACTTAACAACTCAGAAAATTAATGTTCTCAGCCTTGTTAGGATTCAAAGGGTGGGACTGAAGCTGCATTAAAAAAAAAAATGTGAATGTGCGCATCCGCTCCAGTGTTGTTTGCCTTTAGTATTTGTTTGGCAAGGAACACGGATGGTGCTGCAGTGCTTTATGGTGCTTCATAAAAATAAATGGTCTCTGTCAGACTTCAATTACAATGGTGAATATGCAAAGGCACCTCGTTCATTCGTTTGCTTTTACTCTGTGAGCGGGGGAAGTGGATTTGGTGTGTTTAGTATTTGACTGTTGTCCTAAGTAGCAGGGATTATTCTAATGCTCTGTCAGTAGCAGGGCCTAGGCCTAATTCCCTTTTTCTATTCCTAATATCCATTACAAAGGATACACTAATAGATCCCTGTATTTCTGGTTCTATATTTTTCTAAGCCTATCTTGCAATTAAACTGTCATCTATTGGTCTGCTCTATGTATAATATATTCTCTATGCATGTGTGAGTACTTGACCATGACTACGGAGTGTTTACTCTATTTCTAGAAGGGTAATTGTGCTGCATTTGAGCCATGATGACCAGTGACGAGTTGAAAAATGCCCAGTATTTTTTTTTAAGTTGGCTATAATATGGGCATGGAATTGACATAAAATAGCTACACAGCTTATTTTGTTTTCTATTGCGCTAAATGAATGTTAGTTGTAAGTTATGTGGATGAAAAATAAGGCATTGTCACTGACAACCAGTACTGAAAAATTCATTATTATCTTAAAAACCAGACGTATACTTGTCATCCCATTAAAAATTAGTGTAATGTATTCTATTTGGTCAACACCGCAATCCAATTGTCTGTTTGCGATAGCAATGCAAACACCAGATATTAATCATCATCTAAATGATCCTTCTGACAGCACTCAGTGACTGCCTAACTAGCTTGAACTAATATTAGCTCTGAATGTCTGAAAACATCAGTCTGTTGGAGTTATTGAAACACAGAAACATGTGATCCATAACCTGAAAAATAACCAAAAACATTGAGAGAACGGTGACGTCATCTCTCCTTCTCCATCTCTAACAAACCATATTTAAAACTAAAATACCGACTTTAACTTTGTACCTCGGTTAACAAGTCACAAAATTAATGTTGCTACAGCTTATAAAAATCTAAAATTGAAGAGCTGGTTAACATTGACCTTTCCCTCGATTTTATGTTGGACAAATGAGATGGAGGGAGATAAGAATAATGTGACATTTTATATTTTTTCAATGGTACGGTGTACTCTGGCACCAGCGGCCTTTTTACTCGTTAGGTTGTGAATGGTTCAATTTGTACATTTTTAAAGATTTCTGTTGGCTGTACTGGAAGCAAAATCTCATTATTCCATCTTGTTTAATTTAATAACTCTGTCTGTATATTAACTGTATATTAAAATTCTAGAGATTTGACAGGTTGAGTAAGTAATTTGCAGCATCAGTTGCGTGGCGGTGGCACGGTTCACCCTGACCTAACATTAACATCGCGGGGAAAAACCTCCTCAGCAATGATATGCTAATTCTGTACCACGAGCTGATTAATTGTCTTTCAACTAATGGAGACAAGATTCTTGCCTGCTGCCAACCAGTCACAGCAGGTGATGCACGCTGAATATGCATTTTGTGGTGTGATGTAAAGTAATGTGAAGGGGGAAAGAAGAAGGATTAATTAAGATAATACATTGAACCATCTAATGTGCTGCAAGAAAAACACTGCAAACTTTAGTCAAATCCCGAGGGAACTTTGTGTCACTGGTGAAAGTGTTCTGTAAATGCTGTGATTGCTTGGTTCGCTGAGCCTGAAATGGTTTATGCTGTCAGTGTGAGCTTAGGGTATTCAGGTTTTGGGGTTCCGGGTGTGATGTATAGGGAGTCTCAGCCTAAGGGAAGAGAAGTGGTTCACCAGTCATCTAAAAGTAATGGACACTTAAAACATTCATAGAATTGTGAAGCTTTTGATACACTTCTTTTTTTTTTTTCCTACCGTATTTTGTACTGGACCAGTGACAAAAGGTAAAGGATATGTGAGGAGATTTGATGGATGGAGAAAGGAGAAGGAACAAGAGGACAGATACAGAGGGAAAGGAAGAAGAACATAAAAATAATGACTGATGAAAAGAAAAAAAAAAATCATGGTCAGTATGTTATGATAAGTAGTAGATGTATGTTACGGAAGCAGATGTGGAGTGTTGAGCATGTAAATGAGTTGTCAGGCCCACAGCGCTGCACATATTCAAATTAATAGAGGAAAATGTTCCAGCGGGGCTACATTCATACAATGTGAATAATTAATACACAAAGTCATAGAGAGACAGAGGAGTGGGAGAGGAGTCTTTGATGGTTTGATAGCTTGATGGCTTGATGTGGAGTGTGTCTGGTCTAAGTCTTGGCCAGTTACATAATTTATGTAACCACCAGATGTAGACACAACCACAAGACTACATAGATATTTACAGTATGAGGTTCATATAGGATGAACCTGATTATAAGAGTCCTCCACCTTTCTAGTGTCTGGGTTTGAGAAGAGAGTCCTCATGATCACAGCTGTATTTCAGGAAAAAATCAGCATCCTCACCTGATTAGAAGACAGACTGAATAGAGATAAAGAAGCACCCTTGCTTGTATGTTACAGGGTTGAGCTAGTTAGCCTTGCATGCTAAAGAAAACTATATATTCCATCAGAGCCAATTTGGCAAGTACATTGCACCAAATGTGATAGTCAAACCATCTCATGCTGTCTTGTGTTGGTAACTGACACAGTAGCTGCTGACTTTGGAAATAACATGTTACTAATGTACTTGTTGAGCTGAATAGTAGGATGTACTTATGTTTTAATCCCTTCCAAAGGTGATTAAAAAAAGACACCAGTCTCAAAACTCATATTTAAGCCCCGTGCACAGTGTTTAAGTACATCAAGAAAGCCAAAGCTCAACAGGCCTGCTGTGCCTACTTATGTTTGCTGCACTCTGATTAGCCAATGGGCAGGGTTTAGTGCATTGTTTGTACTTCTAGGAAAAGGAGAACAATAATCTGACTCTTTATTTACTAGAGAAGAAGAGACACAAGTAAGCTTGAAGTACTTTCTAAGTGACTGACTCTGTGGTGGACAGTCATTTTTTGATGAACTCGAAGAGAAATGTTATCTGCGCAGCTCCTCCTCTGATGGCCACTTCTTTTTTAACACCTCAGTGCCTCCACTTTCTCTCTTTCTCTCAAGCCTTAATTCTTATTGACCTGTCAGTTATTGCTCACTGCCACTCATCTTTGTCACAGCAGCACTATTACAGAATAACAGAATCTCTGACTGCAGGGCTTTTATTGGCTTCGCTACAGTCAAATCTGAGAGAAAAAAAAAATTCACCACCACAGACAACCACAAGCAAATATTCATTCTGCTCTACAAAGATATTTTCTCGGTCAAATCAATTTGTCTTTGAACATGTGCAGGACATTGTTTAATTAATAACTTAACCACAAACCTTTTCTTTCTTTCTTTCTTTCTTTCTTTCTTTCTTTCTTTCTTTCTTTCTTTCTTTCTTTCTTTCTTTCTTTCTTTCTTTCTTTCTTTCTTTCTTTCTTTCTTTCTTTCTTTCTTTCTTTCTTCCTTTCTTTCTTCCTTCCTTCCTTCCTTCCTTCCTTCCTTGTTTAGCAGCAGTTGCATGTATTTCTCTAGCACCTTATAACTAAGATATACATACATATGTTTCATATATGTTACATATGAGATACATATGTTTCCACAGGTTGTAAATGACAAGATTTCAGAACAGGCACATAAACAAACCTGTCACATTCAGTCTCTCTGAAGTGTTGGGTAGCTGTATTTTGACCTTGAGGCAACAGCTGGCAACATCTTCTAGTAGAAACAAAGGTGTCGTCTTTATTGTGCTGTTGAGTTTCTTTACCATTAAACCTTAACAAAGGGACCTTTTTCCCCCAGTTGTTAACAATATCCTCAATAGAAGTTACTTTCCTGTTTCTAACAACTTTCTACCCAAATCCAAAAAACCCTGTGAATCTAAGATAAACACATAAAATATATTGTACCCATAATGTACCTACTTACCACAAGTTGTTGTAATAGTACTGGTAGACCTGTGGTCAATGATGCATCACCCCTATGTACTCATTTAAAAGGAGAAAAAAAAAAAAAAAAACACATTTTGTTGTTAGTTTGTGACTAAAAGGATAAAGATAGTACACTAGTTTTATATTTGTGGGTTGAATATTAAATGGTACTACACTGGCACAAGTTTAAACTAAATGCTCCTGGTTGCAACTGGTTCTCGTCCATACTCTTCTGAATACTAATCACATCTGGCAGCTGCACTGTACATGAGCCAAAGTCCGCTTTTATTTGAGCCTCAGGGGGTCAGAACACAGCCAAGGGTGCTGCCACTCAGCTAGAGTCGTTCATGCTGCCAACTTTTGAACTCAAGACGTCACGGATGCTCGCCAGTCGTATGTGTGCATGGCTGATAGTTTCAAATCTTTCCATAGATGTTCTTGTGAAAAGATCAAGATGAAAGCCTTTCGCTTTCTCAGTAAGTATAAATGTTCCCATCAGTTTTGGCTGTGTACTATAAGCCTTAGATGGCTTTGATATGCTCAGCTTCAATATCTTCTAAAAAAATTCTTTTAATTTGGTGATTAGATCAGTGTTTGATTGATCGCAAATCTAATCTCTGTCCTTGAAATGCTAAAAAAGAATCCAAAAAAAAAAAAAAAAAGAGAGAACTCAAATTTCATGTTTCTGTCTGGGCACACAGTCAAATACACACAGACAGACTTAACGTACTCTGTATCCAGTGTGCGGCTGCATCGTATCTGTTTACACTAGTTAAATATTGATGTGTGAAATCTGTCAGCGATGTTGGGCTCAGCCCACCCCTACCTCATCAGCTCCCCTCCTTACTAATGTATGAACAAATATGATTTATTAATTCACCCTCAGCTCATCCCAGACTCCGATTGTTTCAAAAAAGTTTCTGACTACGTAATTTGCCACCCCGTGTTTATCAGCCTGGTTTTGCAAACTCGGAACACAATGAGGCACAGGGAAGAATGTCGAGCGCTCGCTGCCATGGGAGAATTCGATAAAATATGCACAAATTACAAAGTGGAGACAATTTTCTTGCTCCCCACCCCACGCCCCCACGCCCCCACCCCTTCCCTCTTCCCCCCATTCCCCCCACCTTCGGCTACTCATTTCCTCTTTTCATCTTCTCATAGCTCGTCTTCTTGGTGATAAGTACGTGTCTGTGCGCCTGATGATCAGGGAGCATATGGAGGGTGTGTGTGGTCCTGCCAACCAATGGAGAAATCACAGACAGGACGGCAGCACTGTAGCACATTAGAGTAATCAGAGGCAAATTATCGCCCTTAAGTAGCTTTTGGACATCTGTAAGTGGTGCACGCATATTGTAGATACAGGATCCTCTCTCTCTCACACACACACACACACACACAGAGGAAGCAGCACGCTCATACCTGACAGCAAACAGATGGACTCAGTGCAACCTGTTTCAGACATCCCTCTCTACTTAAAAAAAAAAAAAAACAATCATGGCAAACTCAAAGCTAGTGCTCCCTCAGGGTTGTCTTTTCTAATAAGCTTTACAGTTTTTTTTTGTTTTTTTTTGAATGATGAAAGAACACACAAACTCAAAATGTGTATGAGTTTGCTTAAAGGTGTCGTCGGTTGCAATCTCCCAACTAAACATCCATTCCATCCAGCTGCATCCAAGAGACAAGCAATAAATTTGACTGGTGTCTGTTTATTGTGTGCAGAAATGTGCAGTAATTTGCTCCATCGCCTTCTGTCGCCTGGTGCTCTTAAACCACACAAACATGTGGCATTATTTTCTCGGTGGTGGTTGTGGGGTGTGTGTGTGTTGTTGTTGCATATAGTTTCTCAGATCATAAGTTCTGAACAGATTCACATTCATTAAACTTTCTTGATTGTTTACTCTTTTTTTTTTTTTTTTGCGCCACCTTGCAAAATCATGTAAATACGGAAGTTACTGTTCCATTTACAGCTGTTTTGATTCAGTGAATCTGAAATCACCAGAATACAATCTCTGTCAATGAGCAAACTTATCTTACAAAACTCTTGCATATTGTTTTGCATATAACTACTAAAGCAAATTTTCCATTATTCCATCCCCAGTTTAAACCGAAAATGTCCCGCTGTGTTTAAAGTTGCTCATTTACTAATCTTTAAGTGTAGAATGGAGAAAATGAATTTGCTTACAGGCGTAAAAACAATGGCTTCTTTGTAATTTTCTTAGTTTATGGTAAGCTGTTTGTCAACCAATTAGAGAAACTTAATCTACTGTTGAACATAAAGTCTAAACCCCGTTTATTCACTATATACTGCACACTCATTTTTACTGTTCATGTTTGCAATACAAAGACACAACACAACACAAAATGGCTCACTTTATGAGAGACACAACACAAAGAAGAATGAGAACGCATCAGTCATGTCACAGTAACTGATACTGTTGTTGTATTGCAGTGCCACTTTGCAGTGCACTTTGAAAATCTCTCTCCAGAGGTATTGGTTGTGCTAGATTTTTTTATTTTTTGTGTGTGTCCACCTCATCCGTGGCCTCCTTTTTTTTTTTTTATCTTTCTTTCTTTCTGACAACGTACTCAGACGTGTCTCGCACCACAAGCGAGTCTTGGAATTGTTTGGCTGTCAGGTTTGTTTTGTGCATAGGGTTTCTGAAAGAAAGAAAAAGGGAAAGAGAGGATGCGGAGGGGGGTTGAGGGATATTGTGTGTGTGTGCGTGTGTGTGTGTGTGTTTGCCATCAAACCATCATAAAGTCTCAGGTTGTGTCTGATGTGAGTGTGATGGGGGCCGTTCTCCGCCTGTCCCCCCCCTTCTTCTCCTCCTGCTTCTCATTTCACAGGTGGACAAGCACATTAGTTCCAGCCCTAATCCATCACCATGGATCCCAGCTCATATGTACAGTCTACACACCAACAGACAAGCATGTGCGGCCACATACGTAAACATAGCTGAACACATACACTAGAGCCATGTCAGCTGGGATGTTGGGAAGGTCAGTGGAGAAAGAGAAATCCTCATGTACACTGGAAGTTTTGGTATATTTACACTCTCACTGTTGAGATCAGCAGAAATGAACAACCATAAATATAACAAAGAATCAGGCGTTAATCAGTCTAAGACGCAGGATTTTACATGTTTCAAAATGTAACTTCACCAATGTCCCCGCTACCCACTTACAGCTCATGACTGGCTACCAACAGTAGGTCCTTGTTTTTTGTTATTTTTTTTTTATTTTTTTTAAAGTACAGGGCATCAGCCTGAGGTGAAATGTTCCATTTTGACTTTCATGCAGATCGTCTTCTCTGAAAAGAGTCTCAGTAGTGCGTGGCTTCTATCAAGGATGCTGCATTTGTCGTGAGGAGATGTCAACAGGAGAGAGAAATGAGCAAGAAAGGAGAGAGAGAAAAGGAAGAGGAGGGGAGAGTGACAGAGAATGAATCATGCTCACGGGGGTTTCGCTTGCTGCTGATTTCGTTGCTAGACTTGTCACCTCTGAGCATGAGCGAATGCGTGCGGTTTATTCATACACATAAATGCTATTTCTGCCAAGTTTCTCTCGTTCTCTCTCCATTCGTATTCACGCGGTGCCTGGAATCATAAGTGCTCACTACCTTGGGGCTAGTGTCCCATTTTTAGTGCTGATGTGCGTTTAACCTCACAACGTTGTTATAAACAGTCCCTTAACAAAGTATGAAAAAATCTATCCAACTCTTCTGGCTAACTCCACCATGGGAGCAATTTACAACTTTCTCATCTCAGGGCTATTTGTCTACATCCACACCACTGGGTTTTTTTTTTGTGTGTGTGTGTGTGTGTGTGTGTGTGTGCTTGCTGTATGCAAGACTTCATGCTAAATTGCAGCATTTAAAACAACTAAAAAAAAAAGAAAAAAGAAAGTGTTAAAGTGTAGCACAGAGGAAACAGTGCTACCCATGACTCTGGCCTGCGCACCACATGCTCCCTGCCAATAGACAATCTTTACTAGTACTTAATTAATAAAAGAATGAAGGGAAGTAGTGAGGGAGCTCCAATTATAAAGCTTTTATGGCTAGTTCATTTTATTCACCACAGGTTGTTTTTGCTCTGCAGGGTAGAGTCACGCTGGCAGGGGGAAAAAAAAATCAGAGCCAAGCTGTGTATCTTTTCTAAATCTGCTTGTTTGTATGTCTCTCGTCTTTTGGCGAAACGTCTGCAACACCATGTGGGCAACAAAAAGCAGCTGTCTAATGCAATTCAAAAAAGAAAAAAAAAAAAGTTTGCTTGTATAAAAGATATATGCATCTGCCAGTCACAGCCAAGCAATTCTACTGTTTTATCACTTTCCTTTCTGATGCCACTGCAACACAAATTGAGCTTTGCAGCAGCAGCAGCAGCCGTAGCTTTGAACGGCTCGCTCGCTTGCACACAAACTTCTACGCTTTTTCTCTGCGTTGTTTTAAAATTCGAGTTGAGACTGCACTTTCCTGCATGTCTGCTCGAGTTTGAGAGAACACGTATAACATTTCACCAGACGACACAGAAGTAATTCAGTCATTCATTATGGCCGTTTAGTGTCTAGAGTTAGTGTGACGGCTGACAATGGGTTACTTAAACTCTGCTGGAGATTTCCTGAGTGAGGATTTCAGCTTTTCAGTCTGGTCAGAGCCACTCAACTGTTTCAACTCAAGATGAGAAGCACGGCTCCATCTCCTGTAGCTCAGGATCAAAATGCCTTTACTTTGTCTTTCACAGACTAGAAACGCTTATATTAAATGAGTGTGTAATCAGTCGGGTCTGTGTTATAATTGCCCTTCATCTTTACCATGCTTGTACACAATCTGCGTATTCGTATTAAGTCAGAGATTAAAAGCTTGTTCTTTCACTGGTTTAATTACCATCCTGTTTGGCTGACCGTTTGAATGCTAAAACAATAACAGCAAACAAAACTGTCAATAATGGAATTCAGCTCAAAGCGTTGCTCTCACAGGAAATAGATTACACATGTTGCTGTAATGCACCACAAAAGACAAAATATATAAAACAAAACAAAAAAATTCTACTATTCATTTCACTAATTTATTTTTTTTAGTTTTGTTTTTTAGCTTAGAAATTTGCGTTCATTTCTACAACTACTTTTTTTTTTAACACAATTAAAAACTGTCGACTAAGAGGAAAAAAATATTTTTAATTAACCAGTTTGATGCGTAGTTGTTTGTATAAGGTCATATGGTTCCATTTTTTTCTACTTGTGCTTTATATTTTTGGACTCAAATTATTGTGACTTTGTATTCCTGGTGGGTTCTAGTGTCTCCACCTTGCTAGGGCTACAGGGGAGCATTTCGAGGCAACCAGAGAGAGAGAGAGAGAGAATAGCAATTATGTAGCAGGACTTAAATCTCTTACTTCGATCTGATAAAATGTCAACCTGTGCTTCTTTGAGAATATCAATACACACGGGTCCTATTGTGACACTTTGAGAAAGAAGTTCCAGAAGAGAGCGGTAGATAATTGGGGCGGCATTAAAAAAAAAAAAAAAAAAAAAAAAAAAAAAAAAAAAAAAAGCCTTCATATTACAGAATGAGCAGATGTGTTTGGAGATAGATCCCACAGTGAAACTGATATGAATACAGTGGTTAATCATTTAATCTATGATTCCATCTATTTTTTTTTAATCACTGATGAGTCTAGGTGGTGTGACTTTATCTGAGGAATTTGTGTAATTTACAATGCAAGTCATCGCTCTCAGCAGTTAGATTACAGTTTAATAGTGTTGATAAACAGACGCCACCCGATCTTGGCAATCTGTTTTGTTTTGATCATCAGGTAGTGGGGGAAATTTGGATTAATTAGCAACAAATGGCAAAGTAAATTGAATGAAACACAACAATCATATTTGTGGCTGGTATGTAAAGAGAGTAGAGGACAAACTGATGGAATGTGTCTGGCTTTTCTTTTTAGACCCAAATTTGTTGTTGTTGTTGTTGTTTTTTTCTTTCTCACCTCATTCTTTAATACTCGTTAATCAGCGCACTGTGTTTTTTCATGGCAGGTGACCCAGTGGGTATCATTATTCTTTTGGTCAGGACTAATGTTGCACTTTTGGCCAGTTATACTGTGTTACAACATCCCCGAAGGCCAGAATTTATATTTGGATGTGTTACTCGGATAATGAGATCTGATCACCTCCCTTTGACTTAACACCTGGTGTTTTTTTTTATTTATTTATTTATTTATTATACTTTACTATCTCCTACTTTCTCCATCATCTTTTTTTTTTTTCTCAGAAGACAATCTGACATGGAAGAGCAGTGAAAACAGAATAAATAATGATTAAATTACTTTAAGTTGTTTTAGTGTAACAGCCTTGAACTGATTGCTGTGACAAAGATCTTAAGGACCTACTGTATTGGTGATCAGATTTGCAGTTTGCAGTATCCACTTATTATTACTGACTCTAAGGAAATATTCCTGCACTATTTTTTTTTTTTTTTTTTTTTCATTGTATCAAGAAATAAATCTCAAGATGGAGCTTTCCATCTATTAAAATGAAACCTGCAAGTACTTGTAATGTTAAAAAAAAAAAAAAAAAAGTTCTTCAGGCTTCATTGGGCTTAGTTATTCAGAGCTATAGAGCTGTTGCTTCTCGGTGACCCCACACATGGATGCCAAAAAAAAAAAAAAAAAAATGCCAATTAGCCAGCTGTAGCTTTTTTCCTTAACATTGATGGAACTGTGCCATGATTCTCAAAGGGTCACTTTGACGAAGACTCCATCTAATTTATTATTTTAGAGCAGCTTTTGTAATTATTGTTATTAATGAAAGGTGTGGTTTGAATCCTGGCCAACTGAAGATAGGAGGTGGAGTTCAGTGACACTTAACTCTGTAGATATTACTGCATGAGATTTCATCACAGTTCAAGTCAGAGTCCAGGCAGGGTTTCTCAGATCCAAATGTATTCTGATCTGATTTGTTACTTTTTGCATTACTATGCAGTTTTACTTCAGATACAAAACAAATGTACATAAATTGGGTCAATGTCAGAGAAGTGTTGATTGATCTTTATGGTCATTTTTGCGACTGTAGTGTTTTATTGGATCCCATTACATTAAATGCGTTATATTTTGTCTACCTCAGTTTACTGTAGAGTATATACTGCAGCGTCAATATTCCACCGCAGTGAGTGGCAGCAGATGAGTTATTTTTCCTCTGTAAATAATATTCATATTGATCTACTTCCTGGGAACACATTAGTCACCATTTCCTACAGGTCTGTATAATCCAGATGCCCTATTTGCACTGCTCACATGTGTGTGATTTTGTGCTTGTCTGTGTTGATGTGTGTAAGTGTCAACTGCTGTTAAAGAAGTAGGTACCTGCTTCAGGAACATAGTGGTTTGCTCAATGGTGAAAAATCTTTTAAATTACTTCTGCTTGTGTCTATCAGGCTTTATAGCTGTGGATAGTGGCTCGCTCTCTAAATCACATATAGACATCCCAACCCATGGCTATACAGGGATCGATGCCCAGTCCATGTCTGGTAATCAACGGCGTCTCTCTTTCTCTCAGTGTCTGGAGTCTTACAGTAAGGATGGCCTGTCTGCCATTCAGCGGGCACTCTCAGCTTCACTGTTGAGACATTTCAGACATAATGTCGCGATTGCTGGACTTCATCCAGCCTGATAAGCAGAACTGCAGCTGAGGAGAGCAGACATCTGGTTGCCAGCCTCCCATTTCACTGTGAATAGGATTAGGTCCACTGCCTGGAAACAAAATTGGTTTATTACATCCAACAAACTCCACAAACGAGGAATAGACGGCGAAAGATTCTTGTCATTATCCATCTTAAAAGCTCGCACAGACTTTGTGAAGATATTTTTGCCAGTCTTTACTGGCTAGTGTTCTCACACCAACAGCTTTGGCTCCCATCATTTGCCTCGGAGAGATGCTAGAAGCTTCCAATCGTATAAAAAAACTGCATATACTCTCCCCAAAGACTTAATTCTTGACAGCCAGTCCATTGTTATTCCACTTTAGTCATCTTTTAAAGAACATCTTTCAAAAAATACATAAAAAAATACAGAGACATTTCCAAAATGCTGATATGAAACAGGTTTTTGTCTTTTAAGTGTTGTCAATGAAGATCTACAGTAGTTGTCTTAGCTGGAAAAAAAAAAAAACATTGAAATCAGACCAAGTCCTCTACCAACACAGACAGCATATTGCAAAATTTGCATTGTATATTTAAGAGAATGACAATGATACAGTTGAAGCTATAAGGCTGTAAAATGTCCTGGCATATATAGGAATGCTATTACAGGACCATAGTTTGATTGAATAATTGTTGAAATAAAATTGTGTCAAAACGTTTAAAAAGTGTATTTCTGTGTGCAGTGAATGTTCACTCCTATATTTGGCACATTTACTGTATTGTATAGTCAGTACAGCTTAGAACTAGGAACTGTGAACCTCAAGGACATGGCTGATCAAAACACTGGGCTGTTATTCTGAGCTACATCTTAACTTCAATTTATTCTCATTCTACTGGAAGGCTGGACCTGTGTGGTGCCTGCTGCCTGCCTGCTGGTCATTTTGCGTCTCTTGGTTTTGTTGCTGGGGGACTCCTGGCTGACTAAGTGCTCCAAATGGATTCTGCCTCCTACCAGGGTCCCTCTTTTCTTCATTTCTTTGTCACACGATGCCTCCCTCCCTCACCAGTCGTCCCCGCTCTTGCGGCATTTTATGCGTTCAGAGGTAAAATCAGGCCCGATGTCAGTAGCTGGCTGCCGAATGGAACTGAGACTTTGCTTATATGACCTCTAGGTTTATAAGGAAAAGGGGAAGGATTTTCAAGTTCCGGCAGCGTGGTGATATGCATTTGTGAGAAGTAGATAAAAAGATTAAATGTCAATCATATATTTTTCTGCTTCACAAACAGCTCCAACTGAAGGTCGCTCTGTGGTCGCAGCACATCTGCGCTCGTCTATGAGCGCTGTAATCACTTCATTTGGAGAGTGGAGAGGAGGTGGCTCGATGCTGCTGGAGAAAAAGAAAGAAGGAGCGAGGGAGGGAGAGGAACTAAAAGTTAAACTGCAGGCTGATATTTTTACGTCCTGCCTGTGTTCCTCTGTGACGAGCTGGCAGCTGCTGCCAACACAGGCTTCCAGTTCAACAAACATCTGGGTGTCCCAGACCTCTCCTTGCTGTTAAATATGAGCAAAAAGAGAGAAGCAGAGAGAGACATGCTGCATAATAACACTGGTTTAAAGGTGAAGGATGAAACTATGGTAGAAGAGACAGAGAAAATGGAAAATTTGAGAGGATGGGAGCAGAGTTTGGGTGTGAATTATAATAAATATGATAAAAATGGTCAAGACACTGATCACTGAATAGCCTTTAGTGAAAAAACTGCTCTTTGTTACTTTTTCACTACAATCCCCTCACTTAAACATCCACACACAACTCAAATAGACACTTGTATTGATCAGGCTTTTATTTCCTGTGTTGGTTTCTTATCTACTCTGCAGCATTTGGACAAAAGCGCTAAATCATTCCAGTGCATATTCCAGGTGGTCCACATATCTGCGTGACGCTAACCTCCACAGTTGATTGGATTCTGTTATCTCTGTAATTGTTTTAATCAGCCAATCACAATTAGCCTCCAGGAAAAATAGACAGAAAGAGGAAAAAGAGGGAGGGGGAAGGGTGTGAGAGAAGCATCGGTCCGCTCCTGTCGGATCATATTTTTGCAGCACTTTATTTTCATTCCGATGAATTACAGAAAATATGCCAAACACATTTTATCTGAGGTCAGTTTGTAATTAGGCTTTGAAGAGTTTTTTTTTTTTTTTTGTCACAACAACAATGCGTTATTGCACAAGCTGTCAGTCAGGCATCGGGCATCTAATCACATCTTCTTTCTCAACAAAGGGATCCATTGAATATGAGCTCTCTCAGAGGAAAATAACTGGCTCACGTGGAAAGTAGACACAGTTGACTAAATGACCTTGTGCTTCTATTGCTACATGTGAGGGGGAGGATTATTTTTCTGTTCTAATTCTTGATGTTACCCAGGTCACGTTATCGCACATTCTGCAATATAAGCCTTTTTTTTTTCTGGAAGTACAGATATATTACTGCTTAAAAGTTTTTC
Source organism: Polydactylus sextarius (assembly GCA_016801845.1). Classification (NCBI taxonomy): domain Eukaryota; kingdom Metazoa; phylum Chordata; class Actinopteri; family Polynemidae; genus Polydactylus; species Polydactylus sextarius. The sequence goes on along the minus strand of CM028927.1, from coordinate 6,112,349 downwards.
AGTTAAAAAACCTGCAGCCATATAACCATAAGAACATAACAGTTTTGATCACAGCATGTTGGTGTGCAAATCATTCCACCACTTACTTATGCAGTAGGAATGTGCTGCCAGCTTTCAATATACAGTGCCTGGCCAAAAAAAAGTCAACATCATAATAAAAAATACATTGTAATATTCCGTTGGACCACCTTTAGCTTTGATTACAGCACACATTCACTGACGCATTGTTTCAATAAGATTCTACAGTGTCACAAGATTCATTTTCATCCAGTGCTGCATTAATTTTTCATCAAGATCTTGTATTGATGATGGGAGAGTCAGACCACTGCACAAAGTCTTCTCCATCACATCCCAAAGTTTCTCAATGGGGTTAAGGTTTGGACTCTGTGGTGGCTAATCCATGTGTAAAAATGATGTCTCATGAACCCTGAACCACTCTTTCACAATTTGAGTCCGTTGAATCCTGCTATTGTCATCTTGGAATATGCCCATGCCATCAGGTAAGAAAAAATCTTTGATTGAATTGAATAACCTGGTCATTCAGTATATTCAGGTAGTCAGCTGACGTCATTCTTTTGGCACATAATGTTGATGAACCCCTACCTGACCAACTGCAGCGACCCCAGATCATAGCACTGCCTCCACACGCTTGTACAGTAGGAAATAGGTAAGATGGGTGCATCACTTCATCAGGTGACAACTATTTTTTTTGGCTAGGCAGTGTATAATTAAGTCGATATCCCCCTTTTTCATGATCTAAAATGTGCCACTTTTTCTCATTTTTTTTCTATAAAACATTAAAATGTCTCATGTTGCAGGGGTGACAGGATTATCTGGATTTATCTGACTATATTATGGAAAAACAATAAATAAAACTGCAGGTTTGATATGCATGAGTATAAGTTACTTTACTTTTAGATGTTTTTCTGTCAACTGCTCATAAAGACTTAGTTTGAATTCTTTGCTTTCATTTGAAGCTTAAATACCCTGTTGGCAGAAGTACTACTTCTTCTGAGGCTGTAATCCATCAGTGTAGACTCAGCAGTGCCTGTGTTTTGTTAAATTTGTTGGTTTTTTTGTGTGTGTGATACTGTGTAGAACCCCAAAGGGAAGGAGAAAAACTTGTGTTTTTTATTTTTATTTTTATTTTTTTTTTTTTTTTTGGAGTCTTTTGTTCTCCATTAAATGAATTAAATGGACTGAAAGATACATTATAGTATTTACAGAGTCTCGCTCATTATTTCTCATTATTTTATTCCAAATTACACTGCAGGGCAGGGAGAGAGAGAGAGAGAGAGAGAGAGAGAGAGAGACTATGCCATGAGTGCATACAAGTGTATTCCAAGAATTTCTTGCTGCAAATTCACTGAGACTGAATAATTCTGTCACAGTTTTTCAACTTTATATTCGTTGTTTGGCATTTTGCTCATTTAAACACTTTTCCTTAAGTGCTTGTCCATGTAAAATAATAATGTTATTGCTGCATCTGTGTTTATTTCAGTACTCTGACACTGATTTTTTTCTCTTTTTTTTTTTCTTTTGCTATCACAGTGATAAAGTTTTACAGCGCAGTATTTTAGTTGAGTTGTACATTAGGTTATTGCTCGCATACCGTGGATGCCAACATCATGGACGCCTTTACATTGTGGAGTCTGCAGGCGTCTCAGCTTAACTAAATCTAAAACCACTTGTCTGAATCAGACCGACACTAAAACTGAACTAAGGGATAAATGAGAAAGTTCCATCTCTTCCTACTCAGCTTTTGAAAAAGTAAAGTTGCGCCACTTGCATTTTTAGTTGCAGGTACATATCCATCAACAGTTTTTTTTTTTTTACTCCACTCTGCTGGTTCCTTAAGATAGGAAAGTATATTTTCTATTGAGTCACAGTTGAAATGTAGCTGAAGGTAGTTTCTTTAGCTTCACCGTTCTGCAGGTTGAATTACTTTGCAGTGTCTGTAGTGTTTTACAGCTAACTGTACTATTATATACACCACACTGTCACCACGTAATGTACTGTGATGTAAAATGTGACAACAACGCCTTGGCTATGCCTTAAGTTTTGTGAAATAAGCATAAAGCCATATACTACAGAAAATAATCCACATTTATGAAAAGTTTTATTACCCAAATTGCCCCCTAGGATCAATAAAGTATTTCTGATACTGATTCTGTGTCAGACTACTGCTTCTTTAAAGCTGCTGTCTTGAACATGCACTTCTGTAACACATTTTTTTTTTTTGCAACACTGCACCCAGAGGTGTCATCATTACATTAGCCATTTTTTTTCTTCTTGTTTTTCATGTTTTATTTTACCCCTTGCAACTAGTCTTTAATACATCAAAGTAGGAAATGATTCCAAATTTGAACTGATGTGTTAGTTTGTTAGTTTCATCTGTCCACTGTGGCTTTTGACCTTTTTTTTCCCGACTTGCCTAAAAAAGTGTTACATTAATAAGTGGCATTACTCTTTCTGTTCAGGTGTCTCAGCAACCTAGATAGTGAGACAGTGAAGCAACACCGCAAGCCTTAAAGCTGCTAGGCAGCCATCTAAGTCCAAGAGAGTTAACAAATCTGAAGACACCCCCCCGATCCCCAAGGACATGTTTTAAACATATGAAAACACTCTGCTATGAATAATACTTTGTGTCTGATGTGGTGTATCCGCAAACTATGTTCAGTAAACTAGTTAAAAATTCTCTAAATAACATTTTTCCTTCCTTCTCACTAAGAGATCCACAATCTATTAATATGCAGCTATTTTATTGATTTCAAAAGACGAAAGATGCCTCCTACTTGACTGTAAAGTCAGTCCATTTTCACTCTCATGCGTACGAGGAGCTTTTAACGTGAGTGTGTGTTATATAATGATCATGACTGGCCTTTACATGAGGTATGATGTCAAGCACAAAAGAGTCCTATTACAAATGGTCATTTGGGGACACTGATGTCCTTTGCCTCCTCTTAAAGTGACAGTAACAGAATATTGAAGAGTGTAGTTGACATGAGGCCACTGAACAATAACTACTATTTTCCCACCCACTACTGAGACGACAATACATACACATCTCTCTCTGTCTCTTTCTGCTATAACTCTTTTATATTCTTTATCTAATATTGTAAGCATTTCTCTCTGCACCCTCTTAAACTTTTCTGTTTTTTTCCCTTCTTTCACGAACTCCCACTTTGATAGTGTGTGATGGAGGCTGAGTTTCTTCATAGCCACAAATTTCACACCGTCTCCCAAAAAATAAAGAGAGAGAAAATAGGAGAAAAGATGTTCAGTGAGATATCAAAGGTAGAGATAGTGTTTTTGAAAAGTTTTTGGGATTTTGGAGTAAAGAAAGTGCTTGCAAAGACAAATGTTCTTGTTTGTCTATTGTTCTCAGATACAGATCTATATCATAGCTCCCAGTCATATGGTTTGCTTTATCGTTTTTGGGAGGAAACAGGCCCCCCCTCCCCTCCCCCCTCCAGCCTACGCTCCTTGTAGTGTCAGTGGCCAGTAAAAGAGGATGGTCTCAATTATGCAGCCCCTGCAGCCTTCCTCTTTGCAGACTGAGATATGGATCAATGAGGACACCCAGATCACAGGGGCAGAGAGGTTGGGGGTGTTGGTCTGCTCAGATATGGATCAACTTTAACTTGGCATGTACCAAATAAATGCCAGAGGGGTTATTGGGATTTAGAAACCCTGCAATGAATCAATCTTAGCTCAGCATGCATGGTGCAATCAGGAATAGGTGTGTATGGTAGGGGGACAAGGAAGTGAGGAATCGATACACTGAGATGATCTGAGAGGAAAGATTTTTTTTTTCCTGTTTCTTTTTTGCTCTCAGTTGTTACACATAGATATGAATGGGCAAACACTTAACATTCCCAAAGACAAATAACAGGAAGTGAATAGAGCTGTATCAGAGACACCATGTGTAGGTCAGGCTGCTTTATCACCAACGTGTGTGTGTGTGTGTGTGTGTATGTGTATGTGTGTGTGTCTTTGTGTGTGTGTGTGTGTCTGTGTGTGTGTCTTTGTGTGTGTGTGTGTGTGTGTGTGTGTGTGTGTGTGTGTGTGTCTGTGTGTGTGTGTGTGTGTGTGTGTGTGTGTGTGTGTGTGTGTGTGTGTGTGTGTGTGTGTGTGTGTTTGTGTGTCTGTGTGTCTGTTTGCATGTGTTACAAAGTCAACATGAGTCTAGATAGGAAAAGAGGAGAAAGCCATTAGAGATAGGAGCCTTGGTCTGAGGCTGCATCTAATGCAAGTCTACTCAAGCCACTCAACCAAAGCCTGCTTATCATGCCACACACACACACATACGCACACATACACACATATACACACACACACACACACACACCATTCTCCAGCCTGTCCACCAGCCTCTTTCTTTTACAATAAATACAATTCTTTAAATCTGCTGCTCAGACACACTGAAACACATGGGTTTTCAGTTCAACTCTGCATGTCATATTTTAATAAATTTTTCTTTTTGATTGTTTTCCCAAAATAACATATTACCCATATTGTGTATGATTAATAACACATCACTGCTGATGTTTATTCCGTGCAATCTGATGCATTTCCATCATCTAATAGGTTTTATTGTCAAAGTCTGCTTTTCTTATTCATATTGAATATGTATACACACCCACAAAAAAATAATGTGGTGATTATGCATCCAGTCAGTCAGAGGAGTTCAGGCTCTGTTCTGAACAGACAGTCAAATGTATGAGTCTCAGGCCTACCTGATCAAACCCCTGGATTATCTGGCAAGTACTACTCACAAGACAACACGGTTGATTAACTTGAGACTTGAAACAGCCAGACAAAAGTAATCCAACAATTGGTAGAGGAATAGCGTTGAAGAGATTTGAAGCTGTGGAACTCCACCGAGAGAGCACACAAATCTCTAAATTCTTAAAGACTGATCAAAAAGCAAATAAATAACAAATAGAAATATAGAAGAATATCAGGTAAACATTTAGATAAAGTGTATGCTGATGATGATTTTGTGGCATTGAAAAAGTTACAGAAGATCTAACAGCTCATTTTAAGATCTTAATGTGGGGATGTGTGCATTCCTCTGTGGCTTGATTCAGTTGCAGTTTGAGAACTCAAATCACTTTCTTTTTTTCTCCACCTATTACGTCATCTTAACCATCTCACCCCTCCCTTTTTTTTACCCCAGATGTGTCCTGGTTCATATCATCCATTAGAGCCTCCCTCCTGCTGACAGGTTGATCTGTACTGGCATTTATTGATGTGGCCCAAAGCCCGTCCTTAAGCCGCTCTTTGAGATAGTGTCGCCTGGGATGGAGGGGTTGAGGGTGTAGTGGTGGTTGGGAGAGATAAGTCAACGTTGCACATGAGTGCTTCATTTATGATGAAGTGGTCCATGCAATTACATTAGAGGCACAACAAGAGCCTCCGTCTCTCTCTCTCTTTCTCTCACACACACACACACACACACACACACACACACACACACACATCATTCCTTATGCATCAGTAAAATGCAAAGAGGCGCCTCTCAAATCTTACTGGACCAGCAGACAGCGATGAAAACTTCTGTGACATTCACCTTTTTTTTCTCTTTCTCTCTCTTTTTTACACCATGGTCGCATGGTCCGCCAAACAAGGGAGGTAAGATTTATGACGTGACACCAGTCAGTCCCAGCACCTGCACACAACATCCCTCTGTTGATAGTATCTCTTCTCTCTTTATTGGAGGCCGTGATTTAGGAAGAGTAATTGACTGGAAATGGACTAGCGCAGGTGAGATGCTTTATGGTCCAAGTGTCGGTTTACTGCGCAGGATTCTCTCTTGATGGAGAAAAGGTGGAATGGAGTGAAGAGAAGAGACAGAGTGTAGCAGAAAAAAAATGCTTCAACTAGTGATTAAATGGCGTATTGAGTCTTAGAATCTATTCTCTTTTTTTCTTCTTTGCAAACAACATAAACCATAATAAAACAAGTTAAATAATTTCAAGCCACTGGCACATTTCATCATTTCTTTATGAGACGAAGAGAGTGAAAAAAAAAAAAAAAAAGATTTCAAACCTGAATACTGCATTTAATTACTGGTTATGATTGAGATATGCAGTATGATTACTCAAGAATGTCGTCCCCCTGCAGGAGCTTGTCTGACATGATGGGAGGATTTTTTTTTTTCCTCCTCATTTTTATAACTATTACTGCTTCTCGTCAAATCCTTTATTATATCCTGAGTTCTTGTAATTTGTTTTGTGCGAGTAGGTTGCAGTAATGACAAACAACAAAACAATCTCATCGCATTGTTGGAGCAAACAGATCATAGCAGCATTCTACTGATAGCGGCATTAGATTGCCAGCCAGATGTCAACAATATCAATATGTATTTATTTACTTATTTATTTATTTTAGCTTCCACATCTGGTTTCAAAACTTATGTCTGCGGCTCATTAAACAGTAACAAATGTGGATATGATGAATTTTAAACACCCATATTCTTACTCTGTGTCACAGCATGAGCCACAGCAGCGCAGACGAGAGACCCAAACACAAATTTACAGCAGGCCAGATGGACAGCGCGGCCTAATGTCGTCATGTCACAGGGGCCATATGTTCTGCTGTACATGATTTCTGTCACTTTAGTTGTTCAGTGTTGGGCAGACACTCCTGAGAATAAGTGGCCAGGCAGGCTGGAGGAGAGAGAAAACGAGATGCAGAGGAGTGGAGTGTTGTTGCCCACAGGGAAACAGGCTTTGACATATGTGGAAGCACATAGCTCCTTTTGGGAGGAGGGAGGGTGGAGGAGGGGGTTGGAGGATGGAATGGAGTGGAGCAGAGAGACTTCTTGAAGCTGCTGTGGAGAAGGGTGTGATCATTCTGTCATATAGTATTACTGTCACAGGGCATACACACATACATGGTGAAGTACATACGACGGCGATTGTGTACAAACACACAGAGGTTGAAAAGCTGATGTATGATGTAGTGTGTCAGCCGCCCTGAAGGCAAAAACGCACCACCCTACATACACCTGTGATGGCAGACCCCCTCCACTCCACTACCCCCTTCCTCCTCCTCCTCCTTCCCCTTGAGGTGGAGCCCTGTGGGGGCTGCCATTTTCTGCAGCAGCACCTGTCACCTGTATCACGCACAAGAAATAAAACGAGTACGTCAGCCCCGTTTCTCCGCACCCTAACCCCCCTCCCCCACCCCCCTCCCACACACACCTATTAATCTCTCTCTCTCACTATTTTGCTTCTCCCCCCGGTACATCTCTCCCTCTCTTTTCATTCCCAGGCGTGTCAAACCAACCGCCTATGATAATTCAGCACCGGGAGACGTGCTCACTTTGCTCGCAAAGTCACCGATTGCTGCAGTTTCCCAGCTTTTCGACTCCCTGAGGCTCTGCCCCGGCTGTGAAAGTGACAAAAGGAAATACCTCAATCTGAGCCCACTTTTTTTTTTTTTTTTACGACCTAACATGAATGGTGGAGAGTCATGGTGCGGAGTCACACTTTTTGGAGAAAAGACTGAAGAGTGACTCTGAACGAGAAAAAGAATGAGCAGTGCTTAGTGATGTATTCGGAAAAAAAAAAAATAACTCACCCGAAAAAGTAAGATTACTATACTAATTACATCAACCTGCATTATGAGATATTTTGGCCTCTGGGTTTTGCACTATGAAATACATTACATCCACTTCCATTTAGTCACAGCAGCATTAGTATTTATTCGGAGTATGATGAATGATGACTGCTAGATAAATGTTTTGTTTTGATCTCCATCATTTCCTCCAGGAAATATGTGGCTCTTGAGCTGCTAAATGTTCCACTTTGTTCAAAAAGCTAGTTCCTAAGTTTGTTGTGGCAGCTGCTGAGCAAGTAATGTCGAGTGGGTTCATTAAGGCTTTTTGATGTGATGCAGTGAAACTGAACCAGAACAGAAACACTGACAAAAGACTGCAGAACTGATCGGTATGCGTGTCATTGAAAAGCTGGCCAGCTGACTGGACAAAAAAGACATAGATAAGACAATGTCTGGAGTTGGTTAAAGTTGCATTCCGCCCCTGTGTTGGCAGAGATTAGCTGGTCCCTGAACAGTTTTCTCTGATGAAAACACAAGTGCACTGACTAATACCCACACTTTATTCAACTAAAAGCAGGAGTTGACCCTTAAAATCACAACCTAATAAAGAATTACTGGGATCAGTAAGTTCAGTGTTACCCAACTAATAACTGAAAATAGTCACAACATTTCTTTAACACTAGTAATGCAAAGTAGCCCAACAGTGTAACAACAATATAAATGTGTATACATTTATGGTCAGAGGTGACTCTGACTACACTGTAATTCTACACTTCCACAAGTGAGAATTAACTAAAGATATTAATAATGTGTGTGTTTGAGTGAGAAGAAGCCAGAAGGTGCTTTCAGAAGCACAGATGGGTGCATTAGCACACAGTGGGAGCTTATGTTTTATTGTTTTTTTTAAGCCATAAGTCTTGGTGGGGGGTTTGGATATAATTATTTCAGATGCGCTTTTGTTTGCAGTCCACAGAGGGAAGCTACTATGTGTGTTGTAAGTCTGGGAGTAAATGGTTGCTGACAGATTTACATTTTTTTTGTCCTTTTTTATTTTTTACAAGAGTCTAAAGAGGCAAAGAGAAGCTTGACTGCAGTTAGGGGCCCCGTTGTCCATTTTAAAGGTCACAAGAGGCAGACAGAAATCTTTAACACCACTGTGACAACTCTAGGTGTCTGCTCTTTCATTTTCATCACTTTCTCTGTCTCTTTATGTGGTCTTCCATCATTTTACTGTCCAGAGCAGCATACCAAGCTGTGATCTCTATATTTCTATCTCAGAATCAAGTATTGATTAGTCCCCTCCACAGACTGGTGTCTGTCCGTTTACTCCCATTGCATTTCCTTGCAGTTGCCTCTTGTGCCTGTTTATCTCTCCTCATGCATCATCCTTCAGCTTCTTCTTCCTCTCTCTGTTTCCCTTCTGGTCAACTCCTCCTCCTCCTCTCTTTACTGCATCATTCCCCCCCTCCTTCTTCTTCCACATCTGTCTTCTCCTTCTTTGGATTCTCTGTTTTAATACATGTCAGCATCAAATCACTAAGCTTCATTGGCACGAATGTCATAAAAATCTCTCATAATTATTTGCCAAAATGCCAAATCCCCCTAAGAAGGATGCTCTAAAAGGATACATTCTTCTACCAAGAGAGAAAACCCTACCCACATTAGTAAATAAATGTCTGCTTTTATCCGTCTGCAGTTGGTTTTATGTGGCCAGTGATGGCAGAGGTTCAAACTGTGATGGAGTGCCAAGACGAAGCTCCATCATCATTATTATTATTCATGATTTAGACACATAAAACAAGTCCTTTGTGAAGTAAACAGGACATGCCCATGGTAAAGAGAATGCTCGACCTCTCTACCATAAATTGCCTTCACAAAAAGGACACTTTGATATTCTGAGCTTTATTAGGCTGCCCTTTTCTTTTGGCATTGTAAGAGAAAGTAAACTGCCATTCAGAATTAGGTTTAGAGCCCTTGGGTGGTGGGGAAAGTTATGGAGAGATGGGAGATGATAGAAGACAAATAAGCCTGGTTTTATTGAAAACAATCGCAAATAAATCAGCTCGAAAATCTCTCACTCGTCAATATCTCAGCGGACAGGCCAGGGGTTGTAATGACTTTGACCATATTTGATTAAAAGCAGACAGACTTCTTCATTGAACAAGCAAATGAAAGTGCATTGAAAAAAACATGTCAGTCGACAAGTACATGCTCCCTTTTTCTTTCTGACTTGCTGTTTCGTCACTCCAATCTCCCGCATAGTCGGAGGGAGAGAGCGACAGGGAGACGAGAGTAAATTGAAACTGAATAAGCAACAACTTGTATTTATTTTGGTGGGAAGCAAAACTGATGAGCTAGTCAACAGATGGCTGCCGAATAACGAACGGGACAAAGGGATGTAGAAATAAAATGCATTTACTTCCACATATTGATATAGTCCTGACACTGGCAGTAAGAAATATTGAGCTGCTAATTTGGTACTTGTATCCAAAAGCTACTAGATCTTCTTGACACTTTATCTCAAGATGGAGGTGTATGAATGCTTTAACAAAAGATGGTTAACTCAATGACAACCTAAAGAAAATAAAACACAAATAAAGGAATGACTTTGCAGGCAAAGTGCTAACGAGCTGCTGAATTATAGAGGGAGCTGTAGTTTTCACTTAGTTCAAGACACCACAGCCTCAAGGTGTATCCCCCAATGGGTTTGAGCGTTTAGAAAACAAAGAAGCAAGAACGAAAGCGGATATCGACGATGTGTCCGGGACGAGATGTGGATACAGTGTGAGATCTTTGCTCAATCCACTCGTCTCTGAGTATTGATACCTAAACGCCCTTGGGGATTCCTGCTCTTCAAACTCTGCTTTGGAACTGGATATACTGCAAGGCCTGCAATAATTTACAAAACTAATGTGAGATAGTAAGGGTAAAATAAAAAGATAAATAAGTACCGAAAATGCACCAAAAAAAAAAAAAAAAAAAAAAAAAAACGGCGAACGACTAAGTCAACTGTGTAATTGGACGATCCAAATCTTTTTCACTGAGTCGTTTTCTAGCTCAGAGTTTGTTTATATAGCTTGAAAATGGTGAGTAGGTACCCAATAACAGGTGCACATAGTTTACTTCACAATACTTTAATTTAAACTTTACCACACAGTGGCAACTTTCTAGATCCGACACTAAAGTGGATTTACAACTAAGAAGCCAGACGCTGCATAGAAAGTTGCTCATCCCCGGTGTTAGCATAGTAAGTGCTGTGGTGCTCGCTGCTGTTTACCAACTTCAGCAGCTGTTTGAATGCTGTTGTAGCTGGTAATTCTGACATTAAGATGATCCTCTGCATAGGGAGCTAAACCAGACAGCTGGTTAACAGCAGCTTTTCACTGTCTTACTTTTGTTCAAGGAGTCACTGGCATGTACCAGCTGGTTACATGGAACTATGATAGTTCTGTGTTAGTTCTAATACATGTGCTTTGTTGCTTAGTGTTTTTTTTATCAGTTAATTTATTCATGGAAATGGACTAATCAATGAGGTGATTAATATGTATAAATAATGCCACACATTTTTGCTCACAGCCATAGAAAGGACTTATAGATTGAAAAACGAAGTTTGTGTGCGTGAATGTTTGTGAATGTTTGTGTGTGTGTGTAATGCACTTGTATGAACTACAGCTGACACTGAGCAGCCATATGGTGGTGATGGAAAAGCTTGCAAAGTGATAGATCAGTGCAGAGAGAAAGGAAAGGTGAGAGGAAGATTTCAGCTGAAGGTGTGTGAGAGGATTACAGCGTGTGTGTGTGTGTGTGTGTGTGTGTGTGTGTGTGTGAATGAGTAAGTGTGAGTGTGTAATGCACTTGTATGAACTAGAACGACACTGAGCATCCATGTGGTGGTGATGGAGGAGCTTCCAGAGTGATAGATCAGTGCAGAGAGAAAGGAAAGGTGAGAGGAAGATTTCAGCTGAAGGTGTGTGAGAGGATTACAGCGAGTGTGTGTGTGAGTGAGTGAGAGAGAGGATCTGCCCTGACAATGGCAAGGGCAGACATGAAAGAAGAAAAGTAGATTTACACCACATGAACACAAACTTTCTTTTTTCCATGGCACGAATCAGTGTGTGTGTTGTAATAGTTTCCAAGAACACCAAAGACACGATGAGGGGGAAATGAAACGCTCCAAAATAGATGTTCAGTGTCTAAAAGCAGTGTGTGCCTGTGTAAACGACTCTAACTTTAAGACTTTATATGAATGTGAGGATATTCGGGTGACTGCTCTCAGCATTAGTCTGAACTTCCTGTGCCTGTGTCGTGCATCACCTTCTGTAATCAGGGATTCAGAGAAAAAGGGGTGAGACAGAGAGACTAGATTACAGCTGGATTTTTAATATTACTAAAAATGATGTGGTTCAGTCAGTGTCGTTTTACTGACTTTCATTTGTGAAGAAATTTAGACTGCTGATGTTACCATTTGTGACCTCAGTCATTGATTGGAATCTAATGACGTGTACAGGGATTGATCAGGATTCCAGTGTGTCCCATTTTTGCCCGGTATGTAAACATGTTCTTGCCATTGTTACAAAACCTGCCGATATATATGTTTAACAAGGGTCAGACCATTAGGATGCAGCTGTGTGTGCACATACCTTTGACCCTTTATTGTTCCTCCACCTCATGGGGCCAAAAAGGTGAACACATGCCTCGTAAAATGTGTCTGTTTGATTTTATCTGCTCGGGAGAAAGGAGAACTGCTGTGCAGCTAAGGTTGCTGAGTTAACGCTAACACCGCCACTGGTGGTCATGTGACCTCTCTCTGTTTGCCTTTCCAGCCTCTCATCACCGCATAGGCTATAGTGCGTGTGCACTTGTGTCATCATGTGTGGTATTGTGTTTTATTAACAGCTTGGGAACTTTGGAGAGGGGTCTCTAGTGGAAACATGTAGGGGTCATGTCGGACTATTCGTGCATTAGACTGTGGCAGGGTTTGTGCCAGTGTGTGTGTGTGTGTGTGTGTGTGTGTGTGTGTGGCCTTTCCAAGGGGTGACTAGATTTCTGAAAGGCATGGAGAACACAGTGACAGGGTTAGATTGAGGGAGAGAGAGAGGGTCAGAGCAGGTGTGTGTGTGTTGGGGTGGGGTTGTGGGGGGTGGGGCATTTTCAAATGAGACGCATATGACAGTGCAGCGATGGGTGAGGCGACATGATCCACACCAGGTGTCACGTCATTTGTGATAAAGCAGCCACCGAGCTCTGTCTCCAACCAGAGGAAAAACTGGCTGTATTAATACCCACAGCACTGACGTAGCATGGATTCAACACTCCTGAGTCTCACATAATATTTTTTACTGAACGTGTGCGGAGGCTTTTGGTTATCTGTTAGCGAACAGCCTGCACAGCCTCTCCATTCACTGACAGTAGACAGTTAATGCCTTTTTTGACGCAGTTGCCGACCATACAATATAGATATTTAGCAGAGGTGATCTCTCTAAGACTGCAAGGGAAGCTCAGCTTCCCCTAAAATGTCAAAAATTAAATGGTCAAATATGTACGGTTGTGTTAACATTTCATTCAATACAAATACATTAGAACACGTTCATCTCGAAGATGAGTTCGTTCAGAATCAGCTACTTATCACACTGAGTCAATGTTGTTAACTTCTTATACATTCCCATAGCGCCATTTTCTTATATGGTCTATGGTCAATGCATTTGCCTGTAGAAGCTGAGCATCCACACACTTCAATGGGACTGCATGGAACAGTTTTTTTCATTACCTCAAAACTGGATGGTCATCGGATAAATGCTGATGCTGGTGAATGGAGCTGTGGGCGGGGCTCGGCTGGCCTGGACACTGAGCTTCCGCATGATGATTGGAGGATCAGTCGAAAGGCTGAATCCTGTTTTGATTGACAGGTATTTTGAGATATACACCGTCACTTGACAGCTCAGCTCAGTCCCATCGCGGATTTTACAACCCGTTTGTTGGTATTTGCTCAGCAAAATTACTTGTTAATTTTTTACACTGTAAATAAAACACACTCATAGTATTTCTTTGTTTAAGTTTAACATAATTTTAACATTTCCTTGCTCGCGTTTAATATTGTTTTATTAGATTGTTCAATCGGTCATATTGTTGACTAGGTCAAAGTGAACTAGCTAGCTAGCAAGGTGCACACAATGGCAGACAATACTAATATTGTCGACCTGATGGCAAAGCCATTTTATAGTCTTCCTTACGAGGAGGAACTTAGAATTAAGTTAGCTGACAATGAGCTTCCCCTCTTTGAAAGACCATCAGCCGCCACTGATGTTTAGATGAAGTGGCTTTTCAGTCCTCTCATTTCTTTTCTTTTTTTTTCTCACTGCCTTACAGATCTCTTCATTACTCCTCTCTCAGTCTGGCTTCCTCGCTGGTGTAGATGGATCTTCAGCAAACAGATTTTTCATGGGAGCGAAGGTTGCTCAGTTTTTTTCATAGGCTTAGAACTACACAGTTAACTTGGATTTCTGCTTTAAAACTATTTTTAGGCAGTTTTTTAATGTAACAATCTTATATTGATTCAAAAAGTAGACTTTTCAAATTACATTGGTATAAGGTGCCCAAAACATGAGTATATTTGATTGTAACAGTTGAGGCTACACCTAACGAGAAAGATTATTGATCTCCTCAGTGATCATCAGCATCACCACACCTGCTAAACCTGCTAAAGGAGGAGGGACTTTAGAAAATACTAAGAAGCGTGTGTGTGTGTGTGCATTCGTGTGTGTAGGATTGTCTAGGGCCCAGGTGCATCTGATGAGAAGGGCTCTGATTGGTTCACTACTCCCGCCACAGACGTTGCTGGAAAGCCGAACAGTAGCATTATTATGAAGACAGATGACGAAAGGCGGCCATGTTTTATCCCAGATGAAGGATCCATCTGGATGGAATAGAATTCAAGTTTCAAAACAAAGCCTGGTGAATTAAATTTTCCCTGACACAGACTGGCGACCTGCCCGAGATATACAGCGAAACACAATGTATATATATATATATATATATATATTATAATATAATTTTTAAACAAACCAAAATCCAATTAATAGCGGTGCTGCTACAATTAGCATTAAAGCTTACCAGCATGCACAATACATTTCTAATACAAACAGTGAAATTATTAGCTAATATATTTAGCTATGGGGCTCCTTGGTCCTGAGGAAACCCCAGGGTTGCCAGCCGTTCTATAAAACACAGATTTGTCCTGTATTTGGAAGATAAAAGACGTGTTCCATATTGAATACATACGGAATGCAATTTGTTCAATATTTTCGACAATCGAGTCAGTACAAAAACCATGACATTAAAATTAGAGAGATCAGATTAGACAACCAATGAAGATCTGTATGAAGTAAAATAAAACCCTTCTCCTCTGTGTTAGCCAGGCCTTCATTCATCTGTCTCACATTTTACTGTCTTCATGCGCAAACAGAAAATGCGCAATTTTTATTGTCCGTCGATTCTCTTGTGAGGCCTTCTGTGAGACCCCCAACCCCCACCCCCTACCCCCCCATTCCTTATTTCCAAATCATAAATTTGGCAACCCTAAGAAACCCTGTGTTAGCCTTACTAATGATAGAAGTAAGCTAGTTAGCCAGCTGTGCTAGGGTGGAGCGTATTAGCAGATGTACATATTTACTTTGCTCAATCCACGGTTTTACAGACATGCTGCATATAGTTATGGTTGCTCAACAATGATTTGACACTTGGAGTCAATGACTGGTGATGTAAGAACACTGTTATTGAAATATATTGAATGCATTCCTCCACAGGGTTGATGAGTCTATGGTCTCCTCTGCACATGCGAGTGGGAGCATTGCACTGAGCATGTGCGCTGCACTGCAGTGAAGGGGATTTCTCTTGTGGCCCACTATCTAAAAAATACTGAGCTGTGTGAGTGGAAACATTCAGGCCTGTAATGAGTGAGATCAGTCACCCCACACCGTCTGCAGACCAGGGCTCAGCTGAAATTAGCCAAGCCGAAAGCCAAGCTCAAAGGGAAAAGAATTGAGCCAGGGTCCATGGAGACACAGGAGTTAACCCCCCAACCCACTACATGAGTACCGACACTACAAGAGATTAGCCAGAACGAGAGCTTGACATTATGTTGCTTCCTTTGAGCATTCTCTGGGCTTTCCACCTGCTGCTCTTTCCTTTCTTTCTCTCTCTCTGTTTCTTTTTCTGTCTCTGCCTGCCACTGCTTCACAGAAAACCAACAAATCTTACACTTACATCTCTCACCCTCATGCCTGGTGTCTTTTCATGCCCCCCTCTCCATTTTTTTCTTCCCACTCCTTTGCCTTGCCTATTTCATGATGTATTTTTTCTCCTCTTGCTGAGTTATGTCTGCTCACACTGTGACCTTTTGTGTTTCGCCAGAGTCCTCCAACAATAGCATGACAAATAGCTAATAGAGCAGCAGATATTCTCTCACTCAGAGGTTTGGACCTGGTTAAAATTACTTTCATGTGAAATTACTTCTGCCATCTATCCAAATACCTCTTCTACAAGTACAAATAGGCCCATATATATGCAGGCCACATTTTCAAGATGCCTCATTAGGTTGTGCAATAAAGAAGTGGGGACAGAGAGGGAACGAATGGAAGTGTGAGTGTGTGAATGTGTGTTGTTGTATATCCACTGTATAGTATGCTATATTGCTTTTTTGTTAAAATCAATAGATGAATACAGTGGAATTGTTACATTTTTACATTTTGTATCATTTATACCTAATTTAAAACTTTTCACTTTTCCCATCTCCTTCAGGACTTTATATAATAATAATGATAATAATAACACACACACACACACACACACACACACACACACACACACACACACACATTATTAATCATATGAATTTGGGAGATAATTAATGTTTAGTTTTGGACTATTGGTTATAAAACAGCCAAGCTATATGTGTTAGTACATTATCTAATTTCTATAGGTTACATAAAGAGTCAGTGATGAATTTTGCTATACTAACATTGACCAGGGCCCTCCATTTGCTCTCAAAGCAGTTTCAGATCTCGTGGCATGAATTCCACAAGATGTTTGAAACATTTCTTTGACATTCTGATCCATGTCGACATGACTGCATCACATCATCTCTGCAGAATTGTCAGTTACACGTTCAAGGCTGCCAATCTCGTCGGCTGCCACATCCCAGTGGTGTCCAGATTCAGATCTGGTGACTGGTGTAGGCCACTGAACTCACTGACACACTCATGAAAGCAGTTTGAGATGACTTGCTTTGTGACATGGTGACTTATCATGCTCAAAGTAGCCATTAGAAGATAGGCAACTTGTGGTCCTTTTTTTTTCCACCACTCTTCAGCTGTCCAGTTTTGGTGAGGCAGTGCCCACTGCAGCCTCAGATTTCTGTTCTTGGCTGTCAGGAGTTGAATCTGATGTGGTCGTCTCTTGTAGCACCATCCAGAATCCCAGGAGATCAGCAGTTTCAGAAATATTTAAGTCCATCTTTTCCTTCCCCATTCCGATGTTTGATTTGAACAGTAACTGTAGCTCTGTATCTTCACCGCTCTATATACTGTGCTGCTGCCATATGTTTGGCTGATTGAAATAGCATGAATAAGGTGTACAGATGTTTGGGTTAACACATGTTGTATAAGAAGCGTCTGTTGTTGATAAATGCAGTACATGCATTAAGATAATGGATATATTTGTAGGATGAAAGTTCTGAGCAAGTATTTACTTACACCATGATTGGGCTATCTGTGTAGTTGATAACAAGAAGAGATTAGATCAGCTCAAGGTGGAGGTGCAGAGAGAAAGCTTTCCTTTAAGCACCAACTCCCCATCTCTTATCAGACTGGCAGAAGGAGAGGTCTTGACATTATCAAGGAAAAAAGGGCTGGCAATGCTACCTGGATAGGGCTGCAGATAGGCTACTGGGACGTCAAGATCAGGTTGACAAAAACAGCAAGACAGATTCATTTAATCTATCTCCACCTTTATGGTGTAAATGTAACACTGAGTCATAGACTCAGCAACTTTGATAGAAAAAGAAATGTGACACATAACTGAAGCTCATTATTGAGTTCTGTCACTAAAAATGTCAAAAAACAACTTTCTTCCCTCAGGCGTCTCCTTTCTTCTTTCATACAGCATGACACTCATAGCACTCGACAGTAATTATTCATGTGAATTATGCTAGTTTGCAGATTGAGTCCATAAACCATTGAGGTAAACAGTCAAGCATTAGCAATCCCAGAAGCTGTTTACATGGAAGGGTACAGTGATGCGTGCTGAGCTCATGCATACTGCTGAATAAATTCAAAGATTATGTTGACAAGTGTTTGGCAATGATAGACATGAATTGTAAGGAAGTAGAGAGAGCAGTGTGTCCATATGTGGTTGAATAAGTACACAAGCGTGCGTCAAAGATATTAATGAGCGTATTCAAAAGATGGATTTAAATCGCTGGGGCAGGCAGACAGAAGAGTTCGTCAGCTTGTCAAAAGTGTACACAAGCAGCGGAGAGAAACAGCGAAACAGCGTCACTCACGACCCCCCTCCATCTTCAACACCATCACCAGAAACAACAATTAAGTGGTTGAGCCGGCAGTGGTAATGCTGTCAGGCAAGTGAGGGTTTCTGTAATGCTACTTAATTAATCTCTGCAAATCAAATCGATGGTAATTTTGCTCGCATAGCAATCGGATTTAGGGCCTCATACTGTGACATGATATCCAGCTTTGCAAGCTGAAAGGGCTTGTTTTTCACAGCAATCAAACAAGCACATCCATATGTTCACCACACGACTGATGGAGAGAGACTGCGATAGATGGTTGGGAGGACAATGTGGCACGGAGTGTTAGACATCAGAGGTGAATGAATGATTTAGAGGATGCACAAAATGACAGTCGACAAACTTAAGTTTATTTCCAAAAAACAGACTTACATTGCTACCTACAGAGTACAGTCTTAAGTGTGTCATCACTTCTTGCACTTGACACGTGACGTGCCATGTTGTTTTCTTTATTCTACTTTAATTTTGCAAACAGGTCATAAAAAATGTTTTTCTACTTCTATCTCAGGATAATTTAAAAGTATATCTTTGTGAGGTAATCAGTCATAGAGTGATTGAGTAAGTGTGCTTGAAATGGAAATATTTCTAAGATCCACCTGCCTAAAAAGACAAGAATAATAGAGTGTATTTTATTTTATAATTTATTTTTTATTTTTTTGGTAAATTATATCTCTGCAACACCAGAGAACTTCAATCTCCTCACATATTTTATAGCGTTTGAATGGTTTTCCAGTTTAAGAAATAAGAAAGAAGGAAAACAATCAAGAAGTAATGAAGATGTGCACAGGGGTCAGACTAAACTGATTCATGCGGATGATGATGAAAAACCAGGATATGGTAATGAACTGATGAGAAAATAAAAGCCAAGATGCACACTTGATCATCTTAAATACAGGGTAAATGTGCAGTGTCTGGGAGTAAGTCTTTACTCTCACTTATATGCACACTCATACACACACGCGTGCACACACATTGGACGAACCTCATGACTGCAGAAGTTTCAAACACAGATTCATCAACGGTGATGTAATGCTGGCACACCAATCTGACAGGATGTATTAAAAATTAATATTAGTTAGGACAATTAGCTTAAAAACCACCTTGAACCACCCAGATGAACGTAAATATTTTAACTCATCAAACCAATTTGTGTTTAATTGAACCTCCTCGATAAACTATGACTGAGTGACGGTGAGCCTGAGTGATCTTGAAACTGAAGCAGCTGAATGGAACTCAGCTATCATCCATTTAATTGTCTTCACCTGTGCTTTTAGTACATTGACATGTCGAAATATCTTCTTTATCTGTCATAGATATGTTGACGAAGCCTGAAGGGTAATTAGTTAATTGACAGTCAACATGGTGAAACTTTAAGATGCATCACGCATGGTGGTGCTCACATTGGCAACACAAGGTTGTACAGAAGACATACATGTGGTCTCTCTGGTTTGGAGTTTAGTTTGTTAATATGTATGAGATGAGGAGATTGGTAGCACTCTCTCTAATGTAAATATGTCAACAGCTGGGTAACTTAGATTTGACTAGAAACAGGGGGAAACAGCTTTCCTAGCTCAGTTTGTAATGAAAATCACCTACTTACACGTCTAAAGCTCACTGATTAACCAAGCCCTGTATGTCTAGGTAAGAAATCTTCTGAACCACAACATGTCATTCTTACACAAACAAGCAACATGTTATGTAATAAATGACTCAGCTTACAGTCTTTGCACTAAGTTAATAAATGGCTGTAGGAAGATTAATATTAACTGTACCAACATTGCAAATTAATGGTGATAATAATAATTATGATATTTTTCAAAAAATACTGTTTACTTACAAATACTGTTTGAAATTAATAACTTAATTGGTTGGAACACTTGGCTGCTGAGCAGCCTGGAGTTCAAAAGATGCCCTTGTTATTGTCTCTTTGTAGTTGGGAAGTGTAAAACGCCAGTGGTCAGTCTGATTTGACATATTTTATAATGACTTAATCAACTGTTAAAAGGCTTTGGGGGTAACTGGTTCATGAAAACATCATACATGTTGAAATGTTTAGATGTGAGAGGGAGGCTCAGTAAGAGGAAAGAAATGTAAAAAAAAAAGAGAATAGAACAAGGGCACATGTCATTGAAAGCGGGCACCGACCTTGTCCAGGTTACGGTGAATATATACAGAAAAACAAGTTGATTTTCTCTTCTGTCATGCTGTAGTCTGAAATTGAGGAAAAACAGGATTAATGACAGAAAGCACAAAAATGACTACACTTAGTCTTTCCATCAATCATGAGTATGTTTTTTTTTTATGTGTAACATGCAGAAAGCCAATCCAAATGAAGTCACCAATTCCCTTTAAAAGCTTTTGTGCTCTTGCACACTTACCAGACAGCTATTATATTGGTAGATATTTCAAGTGCAAATGAGTTGGTCTGTTAGTGTTAATCTGTTGCATATTGGCACATTGCTATCTTTGGGAAATTGCACATTTCACCAACAGTGCTCTAAACGAGACCTCATTTTAACCAACACATCTATGGGTGCTTGAGTGCATTTGCTATTGAAACAATGTGGGTGCTGAATATGAAACCACATTGTTCTGAAGATAGCACCACTTTGTGCTGGGGGTGGGATAGGGCCCTCACATATACCGACACTGTAATCCAGCAGTTACACCACACCCAACATTAAGATTTGCTGTCTCTTAAGTGTTGTCGAACAAATGGGTTTAATGGAGAAATGAGAGAGAAATTCAGTCCTCTATGTGTGTGTCAGTGTGTGTGAAATTAAAATGTCACCATGTGTTTTAATCTAGAGCTTAGCTGTGGTACTGCTCAAGCTGTCACTGACATAACAAAACCATTTTTTTCTTTCTATTGAGATTTAATACTCAATGGTATTACTTAAACCAAGGCGTTGACTTTTGTGCTGCCGTGGAGAACATTCAGAAAGAATCTCCAACAGGTAATTTGGTTTCTATGTGCCATTTTTACCACAAAGATCTGCGCATATAGCACATAGCACAACGTCTTGACATTTAACACATATTAACCTTGCCATCAACTGATATTTTCTTAACTCGCCATACGCCGAGTCGTCAAGAGAAACTGAACGGGAGGGATGTGTCACCGTTAAATTAAACCAAGTTGAAGCCACGCTGTGAAAGGTGTGCTTGTGTTCTGGGCTGTTTGGTGTTATAGAATTTGTGGAGTGTGAATGTTCCCCTTGTATTTTTCCTGCCTAATAAACTTCTTCCCTTATCTTCATTCTTACACTGATTTACCCCATAATATTTTCTGTGTGAAAGCAGAATTGTAGAGGAGGATTATACAGTATGTACCTCTTTGCAGTGGAAAACATTATAGAAAACTATATATCTTAAACATTTTAAAAGTCTACCATTACATGTAAAATGTATCGAAACAAAATCATGGCTGAAAAAATATTTTTATTCTGGTTATCACATATTTCTGTGTATGGTCAGTATGTAGAGCACAAACTTCCAGATTAATGATGAATTTCAGCACCTTCTACTTGTAGCTATTTTTACTGTGGTGGGTGCAGATGTACATAGTGTAACTGCTCCCACAATAGTTTGCAGCATTGTCATGACTCAAGCCAGTTGATGTGAGTTAACATCTGTTACTCTCTGACTCTAATAATGAATAATAATAGAAATAATAATGAACATAATAACTATTTTTTTCCCATGGAAACATTAGACACGGCTTGCGAAAACAAGGGACTGAATTAATCCAGTTAATTCAATATAAACTCTAGTCCTGTTCCATCTGTAGTGCAATGTATTTTTGATCCAGTGGTAGCAACATAAATAAATCTTTGTGTGAATTTCTCCCTTTGAGATTAAGTCTTGTCATCAACACATGATATAAAGCAGCTGAAGCCTTGTAGAACTATGTCAAATGAACTGTTGATAAGGAAAAAATACTTATTCAGAGAGGTAGTCTTTTTAAGCAAAGTACTTCTGTGCAGGTCATTAATTTGTCCACAAATGGATCGACACAAAAACTCTGTCTTGTTTTTACTTATTTGCTTGTCCATCTCCACAATTATTTCTTACAGTAATATTTCCATTAAGTTCAGCCTTTCCATATAAAATGATGGAATTCTAATCGCTAGATCAACACATCATTAATTAGCCGTTGCAGACAATCACAGAGCTCCTGCAAAGACCTTTGTACCTTAACTAAATTACATTGTTTGAATTAAATATTAAATGATATTCAGCGTCTGACATTCAGGATTATTTAACTACATAAACACACATGCACAGCACCATGAGATCAATAGCATTTCCCTCTATTAGCTGCTTAATTAAGCCTCTGACTGATGGCATTTCAGATCAATAGAGGAATTGGTAGAAAAAGACCCTTTACCTCAATTAACATGGGGAAGATCAATAACAGTAAGCCAGTCCCTGAATGATAAATAAAAGTAATGTATGTGCAGTGGGGTGCTGGTTAGCTAATTTGGCTTAAGTATTTTAGTCAGGGATGCGGGGTTTGGGTAACACTGGGAGGGCAGGGATGACAAGATTGGGGATAATTGTGGTGACGGGTCTCAACAACAGTGTTAACCTCAGCCAGAGTGAGGGCCTAGCTTGGAAGTGGCTAAGAGGCTTAGCGGCTAATGCAGCATTAGCCTCAGCACAAGGAACAAGTATCCATGCTTTCACGTATACACATAAATGCATAAAATGAGGGCCCGTTCACAGAGTGTGCTGACACACGAATTATGCAGTCGTTATGCGTTTTCTCATTAAGACATATAAAAGGCTTCTAAAGACTCATGGGAGAATTCCATTAGTGCTCTGTCAAGCTTAACTCTTTACTCACGCTTATGCCAAGTGTTAATTGTGTTTGCAGTGTTTGTCACAGGACTTAAGAACACGTTAAGACCCAGCAGGGTGGATGGATGGGGAGTCTGATGACAACCAATAACTATGGATCAATACCATTATGTGAATGAAGGGCATAAGCATAAAAAAGGGTCTTATGCTTTGATTTAAAGCTGTACTACACAACACTGCATGTGAAAGAACATGGCAGCCACAGGTACATCCCTTGATAATTTATAATGGAACAAATATTTAGCTCAACGATTTCAATTTCACAAGAAGATGAGATTTTATGATTGAAGTGGAATTTCAAATAAAGGTGTCAGTGCTTTAAACCACCAACATGCATCTGTATCTTTCAAGATGTGGTGTTTTGATGGTTTGATTAGATAAAATGATAAACTTTTTTTTTTTTCATTTTTAGATTATAGTCAAGGTCTATTCATTAACAAAAATATCCTTTTATAATACTAAATATGAATCAGCTCCTTCAGCTTATTGGTACGTCCTCTCCTTGTGTTTGTGTTGCCTCCAACCTTAATGTATTGTTCAAAGATGTTGTAGGCACGTAAACTATAAAATAGATAATTAATGAACACATGCCATCTGGGATGATTTTTAATATCTTTAATCTGCAAAACTAGACCCATGCAGAGCTGAATGTGCAAAACAGGAACATAAATATCAATATTTAAATATTTTTTTAAAGTGTAAAATTGGATTAAATTGATAATTTAATCCAGATGTTGCCAGTGTTGTAATAGTGCATTATCCCCCTGAGTAAAAATGGTCAAACCTGTGAGATAATATTGGTATCCATCCATTTTTAAACCCCCATGAACCTACCATTATTTGATGCCACATAGATTAAAGACAGCTTCTAAAGCAGAGTGAAGTGAGTTTCAGTGGATTTACTTTGCATTTTATTCCCTGTGAGAAACCTTCACGGATAAGCACCGTGTTAGTGAGCTCGCTGGCCCACTGCCCCGATGGACCTACCCTGTCGGCTCTCTCCACGGCAGTGCTGTGATGGAGAGACAATTTACTGAGAGAAGATTTTGGAGATGAGAGCCACAGTTGCGTGTCCAAACTTATTCAACTGGGTTGTCCCTGAGGGTCAAGCACTGATTTATACAGAGGTGGCATGAAGTACAGGTGCACACACTCACACTTGTTTGCAGAGCATTGCAGGGGTGTGATGCTCAACCTAGAGGACCAAAATTAGATAACTCGTATTGTGTACAACGTGTACTACACACAAAATTGTGAAGTTTCAATATCTGGCCATTAACCGTAATGTCAAAGAGAAATCCAAATCTATTAGGACTTTCCATGTGTGCAGCTTCAGCTGGAGGCTTCTGCTCTTCAAGTCTATCAGTATCATGCCGAGTCTCATCCTGCAGACCAGCACTGCTGTCTGCTGGTTTGAATATTTTTATTCATTATCATATTATTAAAGTTTCATGATGCTTGTCTTTTTAAATCTTGCACAACTCATTTAATTATCTATGCATGAATGGATGAATGAAGATTTACATCACAGATATACATAGCTAGTGTTAGCATGGTTAATAATAACCAAACAATGATGACAACCGTGAAAATCCAAAAAAACAGCAAAAGTTTCTAATTCACGACACCTTAAAACTTCTCTTTTTTTTTTTTTTTTTCAGTGACTTAGAGCAAAGCACATGGACACGTTTTGTCACTGTCAAAATCTAAACCACAGATCGGTAGATCCTGGATTTTGGAAGCAGTTTTTTTGTACAAGTTTCTCAAGTGGAACTGCTAGAGGCGATAATAAGACACAAAGTGGTGCTGCCATCACTTTATTTCTGAACTTGCTGGACTCCTTGCCCTGAACTGCTCACATCTCCCTCCTTCATTTAAGCAGATGGAAGAAGAGAAGAAGACAGAAAACGATGGACTGAAAACAGAGGACTTGGCAAGATGAGAAGCTCAGACTGGGAGACAGGAAAAAAAGTCAATTAGTTAGGGATTTTAGTAAATATGAGAGAGCAAATGAGCATGCATGTTAAAAAAAAAAAAAAAAAAAAAAAAGACACACACACACACACACACACACAACATATTTCACAGGCTCCTAAATATGACAGTTCAAAAAGCAGCTCTTACTGAAACACTTGTTCTAATGGCATTATCACTGCAGAACAGTTGTCCGCCTGACACTGGGGGAAAGGTGCTAATGGCTTGAATACCATTATCGTAAGAGACAGGAAACTGGAGATTTTTTATTATTTTTTTTTTATTATTTATTTATTTTTGTGGCTCATTCAGCTCTACTGGGAAGAGGTGGATGGAAAATTGAACCATAATTCATTAGGCAACTAAGGCTTCGAGTATTTCCTTAATTTAAGCAAGAAAGTAATGTGGGCTCAGATGAGCTGTCTGCTGCTGAAAATCAAATGGATGTTAAATATTCACACTTGGGCTGCGACGCTCTATGCTTCGCAGCATTACACATGACTAATCATTTGAAATTCGTAATATTAATTACTAAGTGATTAAAAGTTGTAGCTTAATTTTGTGATCTAGATGTAATGTGTGTGTTCTACGACCAGTGATAATAAGATTAAATTCAGGTATGACTGTAAAGAGTTTATGGTTTTACATCACAAAAGAATCATTTCTCCTTCAAGGGATACGATTACATAGCTGTACCTTATTGTTACAGGTTAAAGTCTGTACTTCAAGTATGAATTATGTTAAATAAAAACATCATATTTTATGCCCCTTCAACATAGAAAAAGTTGAAGGGGCATTTGATTGCAGGTAGTCTGAAAAGCTTGAACTTTGGCAGAGGCTATGTCTCACAGTTTAAGGGAGTATTATTTTGATTTAATCATGAAGAAATGTTCCCATACTTAAAAAAAAAAAAAAACTCCAGAACTTGCTTGAGAATCGTCACATTTTTTAAAAGTTTTCTTCAGTGTGAGAGTAAACCACTGATAGCCGTCTGTGGATTCATGTGTGTGCTGCAAGATGGAATTGCTATTTGCTAAATTTGGTTGCTTATAATGATCTAATTTCCCAAAATGTAACAAAATATGGGCTAAAAAATGGGGCTTGAGTTGGAGCACACAGCGTAATATCTGACTCCATGGAGACATTGGACCTCCTGCTTAGAGCCCCCAATATGGCAACTGTGGTTCCAAAACAGTGAACATGATTATCCCATAAACAAAAGTAGGACAATGATTAATAATAGAAGTGACAGAATCCATTAATATGAACTTTCATCATGGTGCAGTATTGATATTTTCACATCAATAAGGCTCTGAATCAGTGAGATTGTTATACTCCTGAAACATTGGCGCTCTCCTTTTCTGCATTCACATGCTGACTTTTACCTGCTACCTGATGTGTCACATGCTGACACATGTGAAATCACGTGTCACAGATTTTTGTACAGCAAAAAGAGACCATCTTTCAATCCATGAAACCCCATCAGCATGCTAATATTTAGACCAATGTACACTGACATTTTACATGAGTACTACATGGGTGAAATCTTTTAACCCCAATAGCTATAACATTTTAACCACCACTACATACAGTGAGTTTGATGTACCACCCAAACACAGGCATGGTTTAGGCATTGGAATTGAGGTTGTGTATTTGGTTTGAAACAATGTTTAGGTAGTTTGTAAGTGTCAAATTAGCAAGGTTCCCCAGCAGATCATTGAACGGTAATGAGACGAGTTATGTTATTCGCCACCTGTCAGTAGTTTTAATGTTGCAGCTGAAGAACTCCAAGCTGCCTCTGTGCTACTTCTCACTATAGGAAGCATCTTCAGGTCCACATCTTGCCGTGATTATGCATACTTGCACATTCACAAAGTCACAAGGTGAAAACAATACCAGCCACACTGTCCCAAGCTGGTAATGAGGAGAGTTGTAATTATTCTGTGCTCTGCATGCTCTCTCTCTCTCTCTCTCTCTCTCTGTGTGTGTCTCTCTTATAGTACAGCTGATGCACAGACTTTTTTTTTGACACACAAGTGAACATAAGGCTCAAAAGAAACTAGCCATCTACAGTGCTGACCTTTGTGTGAACTGCACAAAGATGCCAACTCATAAATACACAGCTTACAGCTACACAGCATTATGTGCCTCCAGCAAAAGAACATTCGCTTCCACATCCACTTTGCCTGTGGATGCTTCACCACATACTGAGCCAACCACTCAGTCCATTTGCTGTTGGTGAAACGGCAGCTCATATCTCACAGGGTCTCTGATGTTTGAGAAGCGGCGTCAAATTGTATTAAGTATTTTTACTTGAGTCACAGATTGTATTTTCTTTATTTGCATGCTAATTACTTACCAAAGAAGAGCTGACGTTAGATAAAAGCGATGGCTGTGCAGCATTGCATAGTCGCTGGAAACGAATCTGTCCTGTATTCATAGCAGGAAGCATTGAGTCCTAAAGATACCTCTCTCTTTAGGAAAGCAATCTGCTATTTTCTGACAGACTTCTGATGAGGAATTTAATTTCCTTTTAGGCGTGAACTCTTAATGAATGGCTTTTTACAGCCAGACAGCAGTGGTTATTAAACAGTATGCTGTACTCATTATAGCAAGCATCTATTATTTAATGTACTTCATAATAGCTTTTCTTTGCTGTTTGCATTATTACCTATGTGGCCCATTACCCTGACTGGGATTGTAGAGCATCAGAGCAACGGAAATGCAAACAAGTATAAAGCTTTGTGCAAAGGCAAATTAATCCTTATAAAAAAGCTTTATTTACTTTAGGAATACTTTTTGTAACCCTCTCTGGGGCCATACTGAATTTTAAGAAAATTTAACACTTACAGTGCAAATTTCAAGAGTTGTTAAAGATACAGAATTGAATTACTGTTTGTGTTATGGAGACAAAAATTCACTTTAGGTTAGCTCCTAGCCTCTGCAGAGAGCAGCCTGGCTGAACAACAAAATCTTAAACTTCACTGAAGTTGAACTGAACTTAAAGTTTAGGATTTTTTTTTTTTTTTAGTTTTTGCATTAGTTAGTACAATTCTTTCTTTTATGAAGGCATACACACATTAGACACATTTAAACACATTTCATTCAAATTTCGTGTGCTGTAAAACAGACACCTTTCAGGACGGCTCACGGTGTTTTAGACGTACTGCAACAGAAAAGTAAAGAAAACAATGGTGAGGAGATGAAAATCAGTTCCCGATTGTGCACTAGTATCTCAAAAACAATCAAAAGACAAATGCCGAAATTACACAGTATTGTATTTTAAAAAATCCATGGCTTCTTTTTAAAAAACACAGTTAACAAGCTCTGCACTTATACTACCTGCATCTTACACCTTCCTAATAGAGGAAACCAGTGTGTGTGTGTGTGTGTGTGTGTATTGCTTTTCTTTTTGTGAGCTTGGTTTCTATCATGGACAAGGGGAATAAGATTACCACATCTGTTTAACACGTTTGTCAGACTTATGGCAGAAATGTGTTTGAGAAGATGACGATTCATCAACACGTCCCACTTCACCTAATCCTTTTGTGCTGTATGATTATACCCCCTGCTCATATGAACAAAGGTAGCAAGTGTGTTTGGATCATTGCCCATGCTCACACAACACAGTGTGTGGGCTGGACTGTTTTGATTGTGCTGTGAGACTGTAGCTTTTATACAGTGGCGTTATGATGATGACAGTGTTATTGGGACATTATGTTGTCATGTTAAATCCTAGATTAAACGTATTCTGTCCTCTGGTTTCATGAGACAAGGATCTACAGAAGTTTATCAAGCTTTTTTTTTGTTTTTAGTTTCCGACTTTTATAGATTCAGTGTTTACAGTAAGTTCTAAGTAAACCAAAAAATCAAGACAATATTTGCTGAGAAGTGTGTTCATTCTCTTACCTCACAGCTGATACACAGGGCATGTTTAAAAGCTGCACTAAACATGAGACAGATTAAGATGCTTACTGGGATTTTTGCGTTGTTTGCCAAATTGTCATACATGGAATTAAGCGTCATCTCTAATCGTCAAGCGTTTTTACCTCAGGCAGAGCCTTTTATTGAAACATTCTCTTATGACGATTAGTGGCCAAAATGTGTTATTTGCATAACAAGTATTAAAACCTATTCATTACAGACACACATTAGATTCTCTGGACTCATTATTAACTCATTATGGTACATTACTAGTATAAGATTGGCCAGCGGTGCAGCAGTGCAAAAGCATATCAATCTACATGTAACCATAGCAACAGTAATTTTTTCATTTTAAACTGCCACTTAGCTCATTAATGTAAATAGCCCATACTAATAGCAACAAACAAGTAATTTGAACACAGCTCATATGTAACTTTCTTCTTTGGAAGATTCAACCACAGTGATACTCTTCTACAGAAAATACTGACCACAGACTGAAAACCAGTCATTTCAAGGTCTCTGGTTGCATCCTTTGCCCATGTCGTGTTTGTTGTATTTATTATAGGATACTGTTATCTCTCATATCAGTCATGGAGCTTCATATATGAGGATAGATACACAAAACAAAGACAAGTCCTAAGCATTTACATAATGTTTCCCTTGTCAAAGGCTTTGGTAAACAAATCTATCACACCAGTGACTGATTTGGTTAGTCAGCTCAGACTGGCAGACATTACACAATGAGCTCTGGGCTTTTCTATTCTACAATGCTTTTCATTATTTACCACCACTGCATAACTGAACAACCCAAAAATAGACATAACCTAACAATGTAATGGATCACTTTTGAAATGACAGCATAAAATAATTAAGACCTAATTTTTGTTTATGTGTTGATGTAAGACGGAAAGAAGTATTTTTGTCTCTTATCCTTAGGGGGGGACTGGGAAGCAGTAGCAAATCCTCATAGAAAAACTGTGCGTGTATGTTTCTGGACACCTGAGCATTTGTGTGCGTTTCAATCAGGGAAAGATGAGTCTGATTGACAGCTCTAACACGGTGAGAATTTCAAATAGAGACTTCACTGTTGAAGCAGGACACACACACTAGACCTTTTTTTTTGTCCTCTGAGACAAACACACATGCTTTTATATACTTTATGAAATAGTTTACCTTTAGGAAATTAACTTCAAACTTAATGAATTTTAAAGTTAAAACTGTCTGAACAATTACTTTAGTGGCCAGCCATTCACCCCTGTGGTGGTTTTATATTTGAACTTTTTTTGCATTTTTTTTTAGAATTTCAGGTGCAGCTCCAAGTATGAATTATGAATGTAGGTAAACAAAACAAAATGTTTGTGATATTATGAATATAATGAATTTAGGTCTTATGCTAAGTTATTCATAGTGCTCTAACAAATTTCCAATTTCTTTTCTCTGGCTCCTATCCTGTTTTTTTATGGCCAGTGTGCCCATCTCATTGTACTCCACTGTGCCTTTGGCACAGTTTGGCACTATTTTGACACCTGTCTCTTGTCCAGAGACAGGTGTCAAGATAGTCAGGAAATAACCCATCCAGGAAAAATAGCAAATGAACAATTACATGTCCCATATGCATCTAAGTCAGTGTGCCAAAATGACTGAATTTATGTCTGTCACCAATGGGTGTGTGGGGTTCACAAATAAAGTGCATGTCCAGTAGTGATGTAGATGTAGACAATCCTGATATCCTGGTATTTCTTCCTTCGGGAACTCCTCAGGGAATCGGTGTCTCTGGAGTAACATGTAAACACCTTTATTGTCTCCTCCATACAGTATATTTACCTGTCAAGGAAGCATTTCTTATAGAAAATTACTGGCTTTCAGCTGTGGCCACGCCACATCACGTTATCCATGGGGACTAAAACCCCAAGATCCTTTTGCTTTATAAACTGCGTATCATTGTCTTCACTTTTATCTTGGCACTGGAGCCTGGATTGATAATAGCAACATGAAAACAGAGACACTGAGAAAATAAATGTTTGTTTTTTTTTTCCTATTATGGGTTGGGAAAGTATGTGTTGCTGCCATTGACTATTACATTTAAAGCTGAGATCCATTTTGTTCTCTTCATTGCTGCTGTCTGTGGGAGTTGATTGAAGTGTTGTTAAAAGTACGATATAGATTTAGGATACTGCTCTTGTGCTGTCATCCCATCGGTAATAGCAAAGTAAATTTTTGATGCTGACTTTGCCAAATTTCAGATTTTTTTCACTAATTGTGATTTTGTAACAAAACTTTTAAATTCTCAGTAATAATTTGTGGTGATATTATTTGCTTGTTGACACCAACATCATCCAACATAAAATATTCACACAAATAATTATTGCTCAGTAACCATAACAAGGCACAGGAGTCTGAGTCAGAGTCTTTCTAAGCAAGTCTTACCACTCTTAGCAACACCTGCCCACCAACCCGTTATTTCATGATAATAAGACCAGGCACTAATATAAATGATTGTGGAGAGAGTTATGACTGCGCTCTCATTGTCACTGGGAAAAAAAATACATGTGTAGAATGTTCGGCCAAATCTAATTACATCTGCTTATATTGTTTGATGACTCTTTAAAACACTTGCTACTTCAGTTGTGATTTAAATCTACGCATCACTTAAACGCGTACCGCTATGAATAGAAAGCATTTACTACAAGTGTCACATGTAATGCATGTACCATGATAATCACTGTGGTATTTACTGAAATGTTAAAGAAAGTCAATATATGAAAGGCACTTAAATAAAACAAAATGGATGGAAGTTTTCTTTTATTTCTTTGAAATTATATGCACAAAACTCTGATTCACAAGCTTGAAAGTGTCTCACAACATTCTAGTTAACACTTAGAAAAATCGAGGTTGTTAAACGGCCAGCAGCTACATTCGACAGATCTATTTGCACAAATACGTTATCCTCTTTCAGTGTTTTTAATGGTGTAGAGCCGTGAACATGCACAGTTTTTTGGTGTGTGCCTGTGTGTGTGTGTGTGACTCAGACACCAAAAATAAAGGGTTGTTTACAGTTCAGACATAAACCCTTCTTTACCCCTCCTTCAACTCTCTGTCACAGGATACCAATTACAACCGACGCTGCTTTATAGCAACCAAACCTTAGAATGGAAACACTGTCTTTGCTCCTTTTATGTACAGAGTCACCAGCCTGTGTGGATGTGGATGTGGGTGTGTCGATGCGTATTTTGCTCGGCTGTCATCATTTTTTTTTTTTTTTAACCAAACACTGACAAAATTACTATTGTTTCCCATCTGCAAAAAAATGTCTAATTCTATACTCGTTGATCTTTGCTTTTGTGTGAGCACAAAACAATTGTGTAAAGTATAAAGTGTGTGTTTCCCAGGGGACAGCCACAAGCCCTAATTGCAAAACTGTGCTTCTTGCTGCGGTTACCATCGGTTACAATCTGTCAGAGCTCTCGTTTGCATTGCCTTATGCCGACATCAAAACCACATATGTTCTATGGCAAATTGAAGCACACCTTATCTGATTCGACAGCAACTGGCAACCACTTAGACACACTCACTGAAGACCTGACTATGGCTCATTTGTTGTGTTTGCTCCATGTTTAAAAAAAGGAGATGTACATAGATGTGGAGACCTTCACAACGCTTTCCTCCCACGCCGACTGCATCTCGATCAATATGACATTATAACCATGGTGAACCTTGGATTGTGCTGTGTTCTTCTTTGCAGCAGTATTCACACACAAACACACACACACACACACACACACACACACACACACAGCGAAACAGGAACATTAGTAAGCTCACAGTGTATGTCCTTGACAATAGATGATCTTGACTAAGGGATCGGCACATTATGCAATATTTTTCTCTAAGGGATGCTTCTGCTTATACATCTTCAGCTTAAACAGCGGCAGCATGCTAGTCTGCCACCCCGCTGTCTGCCCTGAATGATCAAAGATGAGGAAGGGATTTAGATATGGTTACATCTTGTCTCTTCAAACGGATTCAGTGCATACAAAAAGATACATTAAAGACTAACAACCTGAAAAGAATTGTTTCACCTCTCCAGGGAGGGTTTGAGGCTGGTTTACGTCTGACCATACCCACTAGTGACATCACAGTATAATGACTATATTAGCTGTGCATTTGTGCATCACTAAGCATTGGTTACTGGGAACTGACAAACATAATTGTTGGTACGTGTTTGGTTAGGATTTCACTCTGTTAGCCCCACATGCAGTTTTTTTTCATCCTTAGCAGGTATATTACTGCCTGTATTTTTTTACATGTTGCTCAATATACAGTATTGATCTCAAGAATGGAATCAGCCAATTTGGCCTTTTTTTTTAAACTTATCCTTGAACAGCAATCACCCCATCACTCCAATCCAATTATTTATGTCAGCTGTTGTAAAATAAGCCCAATGTGCTGCAGAACGCAAACATTCACTTAATATATCATTAGTAAGCCTGTGGTTAAAATGTCTGTAGCACGGAAATATTTGGAAATATTTAACGTTGAAATATATAATATTCTTCTATTGCAGAAATTCTGTAGGGTCGCTTTTACCTAAAAACTTCTTGCTGCAGTCTGTCAACTAGTGTTCACAATGTGGATGTACTGTCACTGTCTTTGTCTTTTCATGAACCTGGGGAGGGATGACAGATTCACAGAGAAGAACTCATATGCACTAAAATCGTTGCCAAAAAAAGAGAGAACAGATAAGTTTATATTACAACACAAGATGGCATTACTCTGTGAAATAGCTTAAATGTATACAGGTGCATCCTATGCATGATAAAACTGGCTGGTGGTGAATTTCCACAGAGTGTTTCCAGATAGACTGTGTCTCAAAACATACATTCTGAACAGGCTGTTTGATATCAGTTGCAGCTGAAACGTTCCCTTTGCTAACATGGACACTCTGCATCGACTTAAATGTTCCCACCATAACAGAACTGAATTGTCACCGTTAGAGACTGAAAAATAATAAATAAATAAATAAATAAAAGTGATATGAAATTTTCATCTCTCCACAGTCTGCAGTACAAGAGTAATACAACACCCCATCATGTTGCATACTCAAGTTTATTTCCTTCTCTTGACCCATGAAGTGTTTTTCTACATGATGAGGGAAAGATTGATCACTGTAAAGTGGCATATTCATGTGTGTTTAGAAATGGTACATCTACACAGTGCATAACTCAAGATAATTAATACACAGTTCTCATTAAATATTTGGTTATCATCACTGTTCTTCTGTCTTACAATGACAAGCCACATTTAGATGCGTGACAAGGCAGCTGCACAGTGTATTTTCTGCACACTGCAGGTCTCACAGTACTTAGTATGTCTCCTCTACATGGTGAAGAACATTTTTGTGCACAATTTACATAAAGCAAATATTTGGATGTGTCTGCATGCAAGGATGTTTACTGTGTGTACTTTTGTATGTATGTGTGTTTCTGTGTGTGTTGATGTCTGTATGTGTGTGTGTAGGGTATTTCACTTGCCCGCCAGCGCACTCAAGGTTAATGTATACACAGATAATGGAGATGATGTTCTAGAAAGTGTCCTCACTTCTGTCTCGGAATCGCTACTACATTGCATTACAGGACTCATCAGCATGATGGAACAAGCTCCTTAACATCTATTTTCAGTATGTACATAGCACACACACACACACACACACACACACACACACACACACACACACAACTACTACCTCTTAACAGGTTGACAGCACTGTGCTGACACATTCATAAGCTTTCACTTCATGCACTTCACCACCCCCATAACCCCTCAGGTCCAATTCTATGTAGCACAGTTAACCTTGCACCTTTCGAGCCTCAAGTGCTGAATATGAAATACAGGACTGTCTGCCTCACCCTTACCTGTTTTATCTATCAACTTTGTCAAAAGTACAAACTTCCTCACTCGCCTACAGGACTTCATCTCTCTTTTTCTGCAAAGTCTGACCATTTTAAACCAAATTTACCCATTTTCTAGTTTTCTTTGGTGTTCCAAGTGTATCTGATTTGTACAATCCAAGTACCTTAATTTTTGCAGTCACACTTTAGTTTCCTTCACTGGCACGGTCCTTTCAACACTCGTAAACCATGTTTCCACCAAGTAAGTTCTGGGTTAAGGGGCCGGGAACTTTTCAGGATTGTCCTCTCACTCTGCCCTTGTAGACTCTCTGACATGGGTGAGACTAACTGCTGAACTTCGTCTTCTCTGTGACCACTTCATCGTGTTATTATCACTTACACACTACAGTCTGTGTGTGTGTGTGTGTGTGTGTGCTAGAGACGGAGAAAATGAAACTGTCCATTTGTTGTTAATATTGTATTGGAAAAAATTAATTCATTCATTTTTGGCAGCCAGTGTTGCGATCATTTTGCAACAGTTTCGACTGTGTCGCTTTGTTCGCTTCTTTGATACTATTTATAGATAATGTTTATTGATACGCTTCTGCTGTGGGTTTTAAAAATGACAATTCTTTGTTGACTATGTCATATACCGCTTTGAGTTACAATCAATCACCACGACTCAACCTAAAGCCCCGCCCAAGAAGTTCTCGGGGCCGAACAGGGTACTTAACCCCAGGCAGGGACTCCTTTCTCCCCCAAAAAGCTACCTGAATTTTGCCTCTGGGGAACTGTTAATCTGGTGGCACCAACCGAGCCCAAGTTCCCGTAAAATTACCAGGAGGTTACTGCGGTGAAAATGCAGCTATACTGACAGACAATTCCACCTCAGTCTAAAGGCCAACTCTCAAATGGAATGAAATGACACACCGCTGTTCTAGAATCATTTAGCAATTAGCAAATGTTTGTTGTTTTGAATGCTCCTTTGGGCAGTAGTCGATAGAGGGGTTGTATCAATTCCTTATATAGTGATATAAGTGTTAAGGTTATGGTTGGAGTTGGGTTTGTCAAATTAAAGCTGAGACAAAGCTGAAGCTCAGAGCTTGAATTACCCAAATTGTGTGACTGTCAAAATATGAATGCTAAAAGTTTTCCTGTGAACAACCACAAACAACTTTCCCATTATTTTGTTTTGTAGCTGTCTGTG
This sequence comes from Polydactylus sextarius, assembly GCA_016801845.1. NCBI lineage: Eukaryota > Metazoa > Chordata > Actinopteri > Polynemidae > Polydactylus > Polydactylus sextarius. Next base: position 6,076,342 of record CM028927.1, on the reverse strand, counting down.
ATCTCCGAACTACTCTCAACCATGATCCAATTTTTATGGTGAAGGATATTTGGTCCTTCTCTACCATGGGCGCGCCCTGGGCAGGATAATAGGTATGCCAGGGGCCATCAGCGCCCCCAGCTGCCCCTGAGGTTGTGCCCACCCCGGAGACAGACTGCATCAAATGGACCCATATGAGCAGATGGAAAATATATGAGAAAGAGAAATGAATGGGTGAGCAGAGAACGCTTGTACTGCAAAATTCACAAAAGCATAGTCAGTGCGAAGGGAGGAAGTTACAAAAAAAAAGGGAGAAACAGGGACAGCGGTGAATATGGAGGAAAATGAGAGAACGAGTCAGTGAGACAGTCAGAAGATAAGGGTCCGAGAGGCCCTGTGCATCATCTATTCTCATATTTTTTAGGCTGTCCACATGTATCAAGGCGTGGGCACCGATCATGATCGGATGGGTACTCAAATGGAGGATCATCTCTTGTGGATGTAGAGGCTTTCTCTCCATTCTCCAGCACTCCCGCCCCCTCGTGCCCTCATGCGTGATGAATCTGAATTGTCTCCTAACCAAAAAGCATGCAGCTCATTTTTCAACGCCGCCATCCCTTTTACCACGGAGTTTCAAGGGAACCCTCTCACGCTTGTTCCATATTAGATGACACTCTTAATCCAGTTTGGTTGGAAGTACATTCCTTTGCTCTTCTGCATCCCCCTTCTGTTAATAGTGTGTGTAATAGCCTGTGTGTATGTGTGTGTGACGCGGCATTTGCATGTGCAAATTTGTGTGGGCGCAGGCAGATGTGTGGGTGTGTGTCATGTCTTTGCAGTGATTAGCTTTAGCTGCCGGGTCTCTCAGGACTTGTGCTACACTGTGTGTTCTGCTTGCCAAGCATGGTTAAGACTGTGCTCAAACTCCCAGCACTGTGGCACAGTTGGGGGAAAAAAAAGAGTTTTTCTCTGCTGATTTGTTGTGAAAAGGGAGCACACACACACACACACAAACACTGGTACAAATCCACAGTGGTAGTCAAGGTGGATTGCCTTGGGGTGTTTCACACTGCAGGGCAAATCCAAACTTTTACTCAAGGTCAGCTTTGGATCACTTACAGAAAGTGAATCAGATCAAATCTGAAAAATCAACCATGAAATCATAATTATTCATAAATCCTGTATTGTGTAAAGCCTGTCAACAAATGTATACTGAGTTTAATACCATCTCTTTACCTGATGCATGCATACCTCCTTCGCATAGGTTGGAAAAAATATGACTTGCAAATTGAATATTAAAATCTTACAAAGAAGTTATGCATTGGATACACTAAAATGAGACTTTCTATACTGTAATTCTTAGATTACATTAAATGATATTGTGGTATCACAAAGACATATTTACAATTCAAACTTCAGTATCATTTTAATGGTTTCAAAGAGATACACTGGAGTCAAAATCACCAACAAAACTTCATAAACCAAATCGTTTCTCGTCAAGAACTCAATTAAACCTGACCTTTTTTTTTGTGATTAAAGCACGCAGCAACTTTAACAAACACTGTATTGTTGTATGAATCATTCATCGAGGGTCACCGCGGCTGCCTGGATTGTTTTGATTACAGTCTCCTTTCTGCTCACCGCACTCAAGGGCCCTACAGCTTTTCAAGAGAATCTCCTTTGTCACCCAAGGGATTTTTTTTAAGTCTTACAACAAAGCGTAATGCAGCCTTATCTGATTGCAATTTAATATTTTTTCTTTCTTTTCTTTATCAAGTTGAGCAAATAGCACAAATCCACTGGACCACTTTAGTTTACATTGTGCCATGCTGTTTGGACATGTCAGTCAGGCTCAGTCAGAGAAGCTTTCGAGAGTGGATAGTGTGAAAAAAAAAAAAGATGATAAAGTATGAAAAAAGTGCTTGCTCATTTTACAGGAAGAATAAACAGAAAAATTAACCTTTTCTATTCCACTAAAAGTTCTGTAAAGGAAACTACTCTACACTTATGGATATTATTATAGTTAAATAATTAGTATCATATTCTTTGATATTACTGTGTTATTTTTAGTTCCTTGGCCTTTTGTAACACTGCAAAATGATCGTATAACTGTTCTTTTCTTTTGTGACATTTAATCTAACCTGGTTATTTAGAACAGTAGGAGAGAGCCAACAAACATTAGCTGACCTAAAGCTAATATACATGCCTAATTAGCTTTTATTTTCCCAAAGAAGCAGATCTCCTCTGTTTTTTTTTTTTTTTTGCATGAAACTCCAGAATGAAACTAACCCTGACAAAACAAAAACCTACTTAATAATCTAACAGACTGTTTCTTTTTTTCTATTTAATATTTTTTTAAGAATCAAATCTTTCATTTATTTGCAAAATCATAATGAAAATGTGTCAAAAAATGATGATTGTGGGTGAACCCTTCTGCTTCTATAGATGTATGGACAAGACATCCATTAGGAGGTACAGGCTCCCTATCCCAGCATTTTATTCTACTGAGCGGTAGGAATATAGAAAAGATTACTTTACTTGAGGTCAACCACTGACACACCTCCAGAGATCGCTCCTCAGACTTTCATATCGAGGGCTAACATGTGTGGGGGTTAGGGGACGATGGGCGGAAAATGTATCGAAACTTTAAAATGCATAATTTTGCATCTGTAATAAGTGAAAGTGCCTATTATGTATTAATATGCACTATGTTATTCAGTACATATTATTATAGTATCTGAAATTATATAGTTACATTTAAAATGATACATCGAGGGGTACAGTTTTTAATTTTTACCAGGAAAAAGTGGCTTCAGAAACCTCCTGCATCCCCCTCACCCCTAGTAATTTCCACCTCAGCTTCAATCGCGGAGGCTTGTCTTTGGAGAAAAGAAAAGAAGATAGTGCTTGGGAATGTTACAACCTGACTAAATTGATTTTGGTTTGGGTTGAAGGTTTTATCAAAGCTTCTAATCCTCAGAGGAAAGGATAAGTCTAATCAGAATGTTTTTCTGTTGGGATTAGTGGCTGCAAGCTGCTCCCTCTCTCTCTCATTCTCTTACACTGGTTGATTCATGTACAGTTTTTTTTACTCCTCTTTCTCTCTCACTCTTGTGCATTTTGCTTCCTTTTTATCTCTTTTTTCCATTAATATGTCTTTCCATTGTTTTTCCAAGCCTTGCTCCTTTCTTGTGTCCTCTCATGAAATAAATCACATGACGGATTTAAGATTTTTTTTTTCATTATGTCTGTTTTTTTTTTTTGCTTTTTTCCTCAATGTTGTTTTTAGCTTTTAATCTGTGAATTGTGTAGAGATTATTTTTTGTACTCGAACCATGTCTGCCTTTTCTCATGTCGGCTCATCCCTTGTACTTGCCCTGTCTCGCACTCACCACCCACTTTCTTGGTCTGAGTATGGATAATTCATCCATTATCCAATGCGGTTTTTCCCATTTCTCTATTACACCCACTCTTATGTAGCTTGTTATATGCCCTTTCTTTCCCCATGGTTGCTAACCGTCTCTAGAAAGAGTCTCCATGTAGCCTGCATGGGCAATGATCATTTAGATGTAATTTCTTTCTAACAAGCTGGGAACAAGCTTTTTATGGAGCCAGATAATAAGATCACAGTGCCCAAGTCACAAAGGAAAACCTATACCCAGTCATTTTAGGAGGTTAGATGCTGCATCTGAAGCCTCTACCTGATTTTGAATAAAGATCAATGTAAATGGTTTGTGACCCACAACAGAAAGCCACTACATATAACTCCAGCTGATCTTTCTCGCAAAAACTGTGATAGCGAATCAAAATAACTGGTGCAAAATCATAGGCTCAAACCGGCTCATGGCTTCCTTTCTTGCCCCTCTTTGTCTCCATGCTGGTGATTTAATATGAAACACGCAAGACTGACATAACTGTGTACATCTCATCCACTCTGAGCACTGATTTGATTCACATCTTGATAAACAAATGATGCAACGTATATACGTGCATCTTTAAGCAGTCGTAGGAATATGATTTGTTCGGCCGCCGTTGCAACACAATATGATGCAGTGCAACACTATCATTCAGGGCAACATGCTGCAATAATATGAATGTGTCCACTGTGATTATACTATGCTAGCAAAAAGAATTTTGCATTTTGTAAAATTATTCAGTCTCTCACTTGAGGGACTGGAGATGAAAAAATGAATGGTGTTTCTGCACTTTTTCAAATCAAGTTATTTTTGTTGTACAACATGAAAAAAGATATGAATATGAAATACACAGCCAAATAACGATACAGTGTGTCTGTATGGTTGTATTGAGTTGATGCAGCCTTTCGTATTATAAAATCTATAACCACTTCATTAGGTGCACCTGTGTAATATAATGTAACCCAGTACTGTTCTAACAAAAACATTTAGCTTTACAGAGTCTATAGATTCAGTGTTTGGTGACATTGTTACACATTTATGTGCTCATTTCTCAGGTCATAGTAAAAGATAGAGTTACTTTAGGTGCCATCAACTGAAGGGCCATCAGCAATGAAGAAGAAACATTTGTAAAGGCTCTGTTTCTCCTTTTCTAAAATGCTGTCAACAGTGCCCCATGGTTCTTCCCATTGTAAAAAAAAAAAAAAAAAAAAGACCTGACGCTGCTGGGGGACTGATTCTGGCATAAGTCAGCTTTTCCAGCCCCTGAGGAAGCAAGTTCCATGCGAACACCACTAAATGAGTCCCACTGGGTTAATAATGTATGTGCAGGTGTATTCTCAAGTCAAGTCATTTAGTCAGTCAGTCAGTTTGAATATATATATATAAATATATAGATCTAAAAAAAAAAAAAAAAGATAATAAACAAGTTGGCTGAAATAAATGCAACATCATGAATGTGGTAAGGCAGGCATTTTGATACTGGTTACGTATCAGCTACTAATCCAGATGTTATTTTTGCTGGAATGACAGCTGTCAAAATCACCCCACTGGGCTCCATTAAAATCTGACGGCATGCTTTTGAGAGCAAATGACCCGCTGAGCCACAAATTATAAAATATAAAAATAGCACATAGATTCAGTTCAGTTATATAACCATAGTAGAGAAGAAGCAAAGTGAGTTGTTTTTTTTATGTGTTTGTAACAATATTTAGCAGCCAAACAGTGCTGCCATTAGTTTGACATTTTGGGGTTGATGAATGTCTTACTTCACGCTGACATCTTTTCACTTGATGCAGGCTTTAATTGGGCCCTGAAAGTTGTGTAGCTATGGTAAAAAAAAAAAAAAAAAAAAAAACAGATATACTCTGGATGCCCTTGCCACAAACATTTATGGTGCATCACATATAGAGTAGTTGTGGCATGCAGCTTGTCCGTAAGCATAAACAAAACAAGATTAATCCATCATTTTCTCATTTAAGCGTAATTTCCCGTTGATAAAAGCCAGCCCCAAAAATTTTAGGAAACTGAACCACATTTACCTCAAAACAGAATTTGCTGTCAGCAAGTGTTTGTTGATATGAACACCTGTTTGTTTTAGTGGGAGTTGAGCAGACAGTCTATTATCATATTGTCAGTTTTGAGAAGATCCAAATTCAGGAAGAATTCATTTCACCATGACCACAGTCATAAACAACCAGAGAATGTCAAAGAGTGAAGGCCGATAGAATCATTTGCAAACTTGATAAAATTACACTGTTAGTGAAGCCTCAACGAAAAACAATCTCAGGCTGAGTAATGAAGCACGGACATGTCAATTTAGGTGAAGCATTGTGCAGCTGTAATCATATAATCAACAAAACCATCCCACAAATCATATTTATCAAGCAAGATAGTACCAAAGCTTTCCATTCCTGTCCCTCACCCCTTTTAGTGCAGCATAATCCTGAAAATCACTTGAGCGGATTATTATGCAATCCAATTATGGTTCATAATCTGAGCCTAGAAAGAGTTCCTTTGCCTGTGTGTTGTCTGATGGGAAGATGGCTTACTTATCTAAGCTGCATGTTGATTTGTATGTCTATGTGGTTGTACAACACTCGAGTGGGTGGTGGACAAATCCAACGAATGGTTTAATTTTCAAAGATGAAACCTGATAGGATTTACATGATTATCATTGGTAATTAAAAAATATACATGCCCGATGTGGACACATAATATTCTAATTGTACGTTGGATATTTTGCATGGGTAAAGTGGAAAATTCATCCTCAAAATAAAGCATGTACTTGTAGCACTTTTTTCATATTCCAGCCTTTGGCAAAAGGAGAATAATTATATTTCCAAAATTGTCAAACGACACTTTTGGGGACGTAATCTTCGTGTACAAGAGCCATAAGTAGTCACAGCCAATTCAAAACTGCCACCATAACAGCAAAAATGAATGACCTCAAAAATTGGACATCATTTAATGTCAGCATGATGTTTGACTGAACAATAAGTTAAAAAAATGTTGATTTTTGGGCCCAAAATAGGCAAGATGAAAATCTAGGCTTGTGTTTTGTGATTTTACAGCTGCAGAGATTTCAGAGCTGACTTAATCTGAACTGAAAAGCTAATGAAAGAAAATCATCACTGACAATACTACACGAGTACACTCATAACATACACACAGGCCTCAAGCTGCACTTAACACACCTTCGGCAGGCTGAGATTCTTGGAGGCATCAAACGGCTTTGTCTCCATCACAGAAATGACATATCAAAGCATCAAAACACTCCACTTCAACACACACCCACACACAAACACGCACACAGACAGGAGATCAAAACACATCTTCATATCTGGACACATATGTTTAATCATCATCTCCTTATTCATCTTAAAAATAAAAAAAAGGAAAACCCTTTCACCATCCAACCATGTATTTCTTGTGTATTACACATTTATAGTACATGCAGTTATGCTACCACTGCGGCAAGCATTTTAAGAGTCTCCGCATGAAAACCCCAACTTCATAGTTCTCTCAAAGGCTTTCTCACAAAGTCTGATCTGGATTTTTTTTTTTCTGTTGCGCTATCTCAGGGCTTAATTAGGAACAGAAATGTTCAAGTCTCACAATGTGCATCCACCATTACTGCAGCCAAGACTGAGCCTGAAATAAATGCTGTAATGTTTGTTGTACCACACACTGTATTATAGAAGCAGAATCTCCTCAGAGACCTTGGCTTGTCGGAGCCTGTGCGCCTCCATTGGCCTGTAATGGATTCCCAGCAGAAATGTCTTTACCTCATCTCATCTTCATTACTCTTTCTCATTTCTCCTACCCTCCCACCAAACCAGAGACAGAAAACACTATAAAACGAAGCTACGCATGGAAAATGTGTCAAACCTGTCAACAAGATGTTTGAATCACAATGTTTTAGGTTGGATATTTTGTTAAAACTGAGCCCATAGTGTGTACAAGTAGCTTATAGTGACCCATATTGCAGTGCATTTTATTGTTAAGTGATCTCTGAAGGATGCAGTAATCGAACAAGCAACGTCTTTGGCTGTTTAAGTTGGAGGACTTGTTGATCTAAAGACTTGGTATGAATTTAAAATGAGCGATAATAAATGCAAAGTAAGAAACTATTGGGAGCACCATTCAGAACAGGATAGATCCCAACTAGATAGGATAGACCCACACACTTGTAGCATGCAGCACTTCCAATTAACTTGTTTTGAAGTTCAGAGCTTCTGCTTTGTTTTTCTGTGCCTGTTGTTTTTATCTGGAATTGTGACACTGTATTTGGTATCATTAGTGCTGTATCTGTCCGCGACTGTCAATCCCTCCATCCCCAATCATCAGCCTTTGTTTTTCCCTCTCTCTCTCTCTGATTTGCTTTCATCTCAGATCACAGGTACAAAGTCATAGTTTTCAACCTCATCAACCACCTTTTTTTTTGCCTCATGAAAAAACGGAGTGATGGTTAAGCTGGCTGTGTCAAGTCCATCACTACTTCCCACTCTTACCGTGTTTTCTTCCTCTTCATTCTCATTTTAGGCCACATCTTTTCATCATGTGTCCTCCCACTTCTATAGCCACCCCTGTTTTCATCCACTCTTCCCACACTCAGTTGGCACTTTAACTGTTTTCCTCTCTACTGCGTCCCTTCAACTCCTGCTCCTCCATGACTCTCTCATATGAACCCCTAACAAGGTTCCGCTCTCAGAGGACCACAGCCATCTCCCTCGGTGGGAGTAGAGAACCAATCATGCATCGTATTTCATATGACCTCCCCCACACCTCCACATAACCCCCCAACACCACCTCTCCACCCCACACTCCATCCTCCTACCCCAACCTATCAGGGACCACATCAAAGCTGGAAGCGAAGGAGAGGGCACAACCCCTCCACTGCAGATGGACCATCATTAGAGACATAGGATTAGGGATGGTGTGTGTGATCGTTCGTGTGTTGCAGAGAAAAATAAAAAAAAACTACAAAGTGAGAATCAACACTGTCACAGGGGAGAGAATAGGGAGGGAGGATAAATTTGGGTATTTGAGTCGAACAGTGAGATAAAGTAGTATAGAGTGAGGCAGAGAAAAATTAGATGAAGATGTATAAAGACAGACAGCACAACTAACACAATGTGTCATGTGCCAGTAGGTCTCAACAAGAAAAGAGGAAAAAAAAAAAAAAAACACATTTCTGGTTTAATCATTTTTGCACTTTAGTGAGACTTGTCACAACACCCTTTACGGTTGACTAAAAATCAAGAGGCATAGGCATAGTTCATTTGTCAAACTCTTTGTCAATGTCACTCCTTTATCTTTTTTTTTCCGTCTTCTTTCAAATAACAATGACATGGCTCTTTGTGTAGCATTAAAAAACACTGAGTTTAACACTAAGTTGGAAGTTGCAGCCGTGCTCTCTGAAGTGTTAACGTGTCTGTGACAGGGAGAGTTCAGAATACGTCCTCTTTCTGTTGGAAAATGGGTAGATGCTCCATGGAACCGTTTTCATGTATATTTCATCCACAATGAGATGTGGCTCTGTATTATTGATAGCAGACTGCTCAGCTATCTTGTCTACTGCACTCGCCCTCTTTGGAGGAGTTTAAGTTACAGAGGGTGACTCATAATTGAATCATAAGGCGATTGCCCCAATGCAAGGGGACGTTTTAATGGGACATGAAGAAGAAAAATGGAGAGGGATGACAACAGGTTAAGAAAAAAAAGGCAGTGCATTGATTTACTGAAGTCAACAAGCAGTGTGTTACTGAGGGTGACAGTAGACAATATACAGTGTCTTTATTTGTGATATTGGTTTTGTTAGGCACATTTTAGCGCATTCATTCAATATTCTATCAATTTTCAGCAATCAATTGGCTTGTTCATCCAATCATTTTCTTTTTCATGCAAACACTTACAAATATTCATGTTCCTCTAACCATCCATCTATGTTTTTTTTCATTTCCTTATCCAGTCATTTTAGTCATTCTATAAAGAACATTTAGAATTAAAATGCATCGCCCAAAGAAACGTTATTCTTTCATTCCATGTATATGATGTAGAAACAGCAGACAACTCTGTGTTCTTTTGAATTTTCATCTGGATTACATCTCAGTTGTAGGGGTGGGTGACATTTTCATTTTATTCTCCTATTCCTATGTATTTACAACAGGATGCAGACATAATCTACAGTAGTTTGATGCAAAACTACAGAGGTTTTGAACAGTAAGCACAACATAAAATAATGTATTAAAACCTTTAATTAAAGATTCCAGACTCAATAAAACATGGAAAAGGTCACTCTGTTGCCACTACTTCCTCAAAGGATATGGTGTATATTGAGTGAATAATACCTCAGAGAAGGTGAACCATTAAGATGAGGGTGTTTTATTGTTGTAACCCATTACTCTGTTGTGATGATCATTAGGTGTAAGGGAGTCAAAAACTGCAGTTAGATACATGTATGACGTTGATGATCAGTGAGCCTTATGAATGAGAACTCATAAGGACTTAGGAACAGACAACCATTGTGCTAAAAATATCCACCTGCACTTAAATTAGGCTACACAATTTTGCAACAACATGGATCAATATACATTGGTGCTGCAAGGAATTGTGGGATGGTCATTTCCTTGTATTTCCTTGTATACAAGATGCTCCAGCATAGCCTTTTTTGTAAAGGAAGCACAAAATCACCTTTTCTTAACATTTGGAGTGTTTGACCAGCTCTTACCATGGCTGATACTGAAATAGCTCCAAAAAAAAAAAAAAAAAAAAGATTATTCAGCCACAGTCAAGATGTGGGCACTTGCCACAAACCATTTTAAAGCTAAGGAAAAGTGAAGAGGTATATGACATCACACCGAACAGCAGCTATATTAGTGCTACAATATCAGTCAAAGCAACTGAGATGCTGATCTATCTGTCTGTCTGTCAATTAGCCCGTCCATCCATCCACACATTTTTGAATATGCACACTCGCACAACTTCTCTTGTGAGAATATACTCATATAGTAAAAACATACATAACCAGCACATTCTGACCAGCGTACTATAGCTTTAGTAAGGAGCAATATGCCCAGCTGATCCTAGAGCTGTGTGGGAGACTGCTTAAGCTTTGAAGTTGTTAAATATTCTTCCAGTCTCAGTTTTCTTTGCATACTTTTCTCAGTTGTACATGAAAAACACTGAAACTACATTTGAATTTTGTTATCATGAAAGAGAACAGGAATATTTTTAATCACAGCCACCTAGGAATTTGTGCTCTCATTTAGGAAATAAATGATTAAAAGTACACAGATGACATACTGATTCATTATGTGACTGTGGTCTTTTTTTTCATCCCACTTCAAGATTAAAACATATAAACACACATTAAAATCAGTTTTTAATATTCATAAAGAAATATTCATTTCCATATTCAAGAGAGAATGAAATGAAACTATTGGACAGATGATATTTAGTGTTTAGTGTCTTACACACAGAAAACAGTGTCAATGAGTATGGATCTCTCTCTCTCTCTCTCTCTCTCTGTGTGTGTGTGTGTGTGTGTGTTTTGTTTGAAACTCAGTAACAGGTCTCATGTGTTCACAGTGTAGTCACCAATCAATGGTGTCCCCAGGGTGTAGAGTCATAGTTTTACTGTCTCTCACAATCGATGTGTGTGTGTGATACTGACTTTTAGACAAAACACACACACTGCAGGGTTCAGAATCACAGGTGGACATGTGGACGTGTACACATACACATTGTGTTCAAATACACATAAATACAGACAGAATGTACATAATGTTCCCTGCCAGCTTAATTGTTTTCCTTCCTCGTGTTTAAGTTATGACTGTAAAGTGTGTAACATCCAGACTCGTCCAAGAACAGCTGTGACACTTAAAACATCTCCTAGTTTATGGTGTCTTTATCTGACATATGCCATCATTTGGCTGTGAACGTACAGTAGTAACGGCAGCAGCTAAGACACTGCGAGAAAGGGAAGAGGAAGGCTGAGTGCCAGAAATCCGCTCATGCACAGTGTGAGAGGAAACATGAGAGTCGAGGCTGCATTTCATTTCCTCTCGCAGACGTTCTCTGTTCCAACTCAAAATTCCTCACCAGCTGTCATGGTCTCTGTTTGTATTCATGAATTCAGTCTGAATGTTTCAGAGATTTTTTTTCTGTCAAAACAGAGGTGAGGCTGTGATGCCTGATACCTATCCACTTTAATAAAAGTTTGCCCTATTTGCCTATTTAGCTCAAAGCCTTTGTTGTCAAATCAGACTTGCAGCTGACACAATTGCATGTGACTTTTCATATCCGTTCTTCTTTTCAAATGAGTGCTTTACATGCAGGGGGAGTTACACACAGCTGTCAAGTTTTCAAATGATGCCTTCTTTGATCAGTAGATGTCATAAGATTATTCTGAAAGCGGTGTATTTTTGTCTCAAAGTGATAATCAATGAGATCCAACTGCCCTTGTAACATTTGTAACATCATTAGGATTCATTGCTTGTGTGTTTTTGCACTTTCAAGTCAAATATTGAAGATATTAATAATGTCTTTTTCACTTGACTATCATTCCTCACCATTGTTACTCTGTGTTTTTCCATTTCTCTTCTCTCTTCTCATAGGCAAAGGTGATTAAGTGGAGGCAAGAATGATTTCATATGATGCCAATGGCACAGAAACAATAATGTTTCCATGACAACAGAGATGAGGTCCAGCATCCACAATGGATAGCATTGGGGCCAGCCTTCTTTTGGACATGGACATCCTCTCATTTAGGTGAGTACTTACAGCCAAACATGAGTGCCTGAGAAACTGGGACTGTTTGGTACTGGTACTATCGACCCTTTAAGCTGCACTGAGTAAATTTTGACAACAAACACTCAAGAACAAAGTCAAAGAAAATAAAGATAAGATATTGGTCCCCATCCAGCCATCACAACAACAGCCCAAAGACTGCATACAAAGTCAATGGGAAGATGTGAAGAAGGAAGCATCGGTTCAAGCTATGATGCATTGATATGAGTTAAAAACAGCTTTAATCAGTGTGTTTTATGAATCCACTTAATTACTGTTTCTTATTTATTAGGGGTGCAACAATACACAAAATTCACAGTTCAGTTTGATTCTGTTCGATACATATAGTATCACAGTTTGATATTTTTTCAATACAAAAAGAGAAATTTCCATGCGTTTTTTAACTTGTAGTTTATTGAAATGTTAGTTTCAACTCAGGGTTTCACATTTAATGATCAATGTGTGGTACCTTCACAAAATCAACACTGGCCACTACATCCACACCTACGGGCAATTTAGTTTCCCCTATCCCCAATGTTCCATGTTTTTGGTGGTGGAAGAAAACCGGAGGTCCCGGAAGAAACCCATGCAGACACGGGGAGAACATGCAAACATGAAAGATCCTGGACCCGACCCGGGAGTCGGACCCAGGACCTTCTTGCTGTGAGGCGCTAACACCTGTGCTGCAGTGCTGCCCATCATTAGAAGCTGATAAAGTAAATATTAAACTGAATGTTGTTTGAATAATAGCGTACCTAACAGGTACGAACTGAAAGTATTTCTATTGTATGCTACCTCTACTCTTCTACTATTTTGTACACTACTGCATTTATTTATATAAAGTAATGATATAGTAATAATACAGGAATACAGGAATAATACATTAATTGCTATAATTCCTTGTCAGTTCTAGTATCAGTCAGTGGCTGAGCCCAGAGGGTGGGACTGACGCTTCTCAAGAAAATCTGTGTTTTTCAGTGACTTTCTCACTTCGGGATTTTCCACAGAGAAATAACTCGACTCGACTCGACTGACCCGACCTAACCACAATATACAAACAACACAAAGGCAGCACAAACAGGGACTCTGTGCTGTATGATTGGTGCTTGGCATGTTAGTTCACTGAGCTTCAAATGTACAATAACACTGCTGTGCTTCTTGCCATCTCCTCTCGCTTCAACTTTCACAATATATGCCTCTCCGCAGGACTCCAGTGGCATATATCACCAAGCTGTATTCACCTCACATAACACAGCGTGGAAAAGTTTGCCTGTACATCAAGCTGAGAGGCCCACTTTTTAAAACAGGACTCTCAAAGGCAGCTGCCAGCTGCCCAAAAGCAGGCACATGCATTATTCATGTTCATTTACACATCCTCCTATCTCCTTATCATGAGTTCATCACACTTTCACAACTGCTCACTGTAACTATGAAGGAACCAGAGCACACTGTTCTGAAATATATCACTATAGTGCAATATGAGACAGATAAAATCCCATAAATCCTTCGACGCTTCCTTTAGTCTTGAAGGTTGAGGGATTTGGTGATAACGTTGGTGAGTGCTAGTCACATAAAGTGTTTTTTTCATATGCTGTTCTGAGAGGTTTATTCAACATATAAAGATATTTTTCTACTGCAGGGGTCACCAATTCAGAATTCATCATGTAGTCTGGCTGTGACAATTTTTTGCCATTATTGTACGAATTGCTTTTGTATACAACCGCAAACAAACCTCCAAACAAATTAGCAATTGTTTGCCACAGGTTAATGATGAGCCAAAAGCACATTGAGTACAGAATAGCTGCTGGCTCATACAATAGCTACAGGCATCTCCTCTGCATAGGAAATGCATCATTTTACAAGTATTTATGCATTATTTCCTGTGCATGTATTAAATGTGCCAGTGGGCGAGAAGGGCACTTTCTAAATGCAAATACATATACAGTATTTGTTACTAAAAATGCCACAGAGGAGAGAAAAAAAGAAGAAAGAAACAGCAACATATTTAAGAATAAACACCTTAAATCTTCCAGATTCAGCTCTGTGTCTTGAGTCCATGAGCTCAACTTTGTATCTGTGTGACAGGAGGAAAGGAGCATGTTACAGCTGTCAGAATAATGTGTTTTGTGTCAAAACAGAGAGATTTAAACCACCTCAGAGACTGGCTCTTTTTAATTAGTCTATGCATGGCCTGTGTCTGTGTTACTTTGTGAGTGAGTGTGTATATTAGTGAAGTATTTGGAGGGGGAAAAAAACTTGCATTGATAATTTATTACTTCAAACAGCCATGTTCAGCTCAAAGGAAAGAAACAGGTTACATGAATTTGAAGATTAAAAATGAAATGGCAGTTTGAATATCTCTGTGAAACAGCATGATAACCTTTCCTTTGAAGCGAACAAGTCCTCTCTCCTGTTGCACAGCATGTCACCGGAGTTATGGTACTGAATTTAATGGATGTTTTGCTCTGAGTAGATTTATATCCTTCCCCTGGTTTGTTTTATCATCTGCAGCTATGCACAAGAGTCAACACATTTAAACCCCCCATCCCCGTCAAAGAGTAAGATATCTGCATCTCACTTTGCTCAGAGAAAAAATAGAGAAAGCAGTTGTTGAGGAACCCATAGGAAGCTCCATAGTAACAGAGGACACTTGTTATGTTTATATATAAATGTACATGTGCGTTCCCACGTGAACACCTGAACACCTGTGGTCACCAAGGCAACATCAAGCCCCGCTTCTCCCCCCTCCCTCCTCGCTCCATTCTATCTAGCAGGGGAAATCAGAGAGCCGAACGGCTGCTGTCTTCCTCCGCCTCTCTCCACCTTCCTCTCAGCCAGTGGCACAAATTCCATCCTCCACCCCACACTCCCCGTGTCTCCCTGGGGCAGATGAAACCTTAAATTGAGATTTAATGAAATCTGAGGGATTGTCCTGTGGCGTGATCACTCGGGCTCACCTCGCGCGGGGTGGTCCTTCCCTTTTCAGCAGCATGTCGGAGAGAGGGAGTGTAGTCACTAATTGCAGGGCCTCAGGACAAGAGGGGGAACAGAAAAAAAGGGAAGAGGGGTGGGGAGGTGAGGGAGTGAGAGGATGAAAAGAGAGATAAGAAAGAAAACACAAAAAAGGAACAGCAGTGCATGTTTCTAAAGGTCACATATGACACACAGAGGCAGACTCACACGTGCACACGTACACACACATCTGTACTCTTGTACTGTTGCAATCAATGGCCCTGCCATCAACCAGCCCCCTGTAGTGCTGATTGTTAAAATGAATATTTAATTAGCACAAGTTAAATTAGCACACTGACAGGAGGCGGTACTGCTGTGGATCACTGAAGCTCGGGTAATTGGAATCTTCCAGAGCAGTAGGAAACACACGACTATCGTGTGTGTACTTAGACTGTGTGATAATGTGTGAGAGTGTGCGTACTTTCTGTCCCTAGTATAAATAGATCAACAGGCTAGAAGCCTTGAGCACACTCATGCACTTCTGGAATAATTGCTGATCATCACATAAGGCACAATTAAAGAGAAACTATAGAAAGTAGATAAACAAAGTTTATATATAAATTGAAACTTTTTCAGATGTACTTGCTAATGAAGTACTAATCTTTTTGGTGCATTTTCAACTGAAGTTCTCCTGAACAAAGACCGACTGTTATCAATAATTAATCAAATCAATAAATAATCAAATAATTTTTTTTATCTTGTGTGGCATTATGTTAAAATGTGATACTGGAAACACCTTCTGTGATGAGAGCTACCACAGGCGGTTGCGAGTATTTTGGCAAGTGTTTATATTTCAGTCTTTGTGTCGGTGGACAGATGTTGTCACTGTGAGACCATGATACAAACATGAAACTTTACCTCTGTCTTTCTCTGAAGACTGAACTTGAAGATGGTGCTCGTTGGTCGGAACATCAACATCCTGGTTCCAGCACAAGATGGTGTTTTGTTTTCTAGTTTTCTATTAATAATTTCTCATTTAAAAATGTTTAAAATGAGACAAACAAAATCAATTGGATTGAATTAGATTTGTGTTGACATTTAAGTCTGTTTAGATTTCTTTCTAGAAATGTACCAATCTAAAAAGTAAAAAATAAACATCAGTGTTACCTCCTCTCAGGGACGTATGGTATAATGATGCATAGTCTGATGCCATTTCATCATCCTCTTGTTTTTGTTGTCTCATCTAATCTATTTATTCCCAACACTTGAGAAAGTGTCTTCATCAATATGTTGACAGTGACAATGATGAGTTGTGGTCTCTGTCCGTGGTACTGAAACACACAACTCAGACAATATTCACAATGTTGTTTTGTTTATATCACAGTTTTCGCAGGTCACATTCTTGACGGTATTTTGCAAATACCAAATAGGTCTAGTTATGTGTGCGGGCAGCACCATAGAGTGTGTTTAAAAGTTAAAGAAAGCCTAACACTGCCATTATTTTCAATTTCTCATATTCAGATTCAGTTCATGTACTTTCAGCAAAGTATCTGAGGAATTGTGTCCACATTGGACACTTATGGCATTCACAATTTGTATCCAGTGCTTCTGTTCAGCACATATTAAGGTGGGGTGAAAAGCAGGCTGTCATAAAGATGATAGGGAGGCGACATCATTTAAATATGGCGGAGAATGGCAAAGACAGTCTCTCCGGGAATACAGTCATCGATTTACACTTGGTTTAGCACATGGAAAGTGGCAGGATTTGCTGTGTCAATAAGGCAAAAGAGGAACTTGTCAGAAAAATTCAATTTCAGAATAAAAGGGAAGGGTTACAGACTCTATTTCAAACATCTGACGGACATTTCTGAAGAAGAGGAATACTGTGACTTAATAGTGTGTGGGTTGAGGTGGAGGATGCCATTTTCAGCCTACATTAAGTGATACGCATGTTGAATTACAGATTAAATGTGTTTACTCAAATAAAAGAAGGGAAAAAGTATTCTATAGTAGATCTGGGTGTGAATAATGTAGACACAGAAATGTCAAGTAGCTGGTCCCTAGTATGATTGGTTGATTGATTGACTGACAGACAGACAGACATTGGAGATGAACATAAAGTGATGTTGCAAATTAGCTATAAAAATGACACTAGCACCTTCCCATATAAAGGAAACAGGAACTTTCATTGTAAAATGTTCCCCTTTCACAATAAAAGCTCACACTGACGCATCATGGACCTAAGTTGTTTCTTGGCAGATACACAGTTCCGCCTCCATATTGTCATTCATGTAAAACTGTGTTTACTGTACTTTGCAGTTTTAAATTAAAAGTCCTCAGATATTCTCCAGGTAATTACAGCTGACCTCGTCTGATGATTGGAGACAGCGTATGATAGGCTAACCTCGGTGCTCATCAGAGTGCAGCATCTGTTCAAGCCTGTAGCTATATTAGTGTGTTTTCCCTCTGCGGCCCATTGGTCCCGGCTTTAATTAGCAGAGCCAGAAGAAAGTAACGAGTTACCTGCCAACCTCTGTGAAGATTATTATTATTTCAAGCTTCGCTACTTCATCCTCAATCTTAGCACTTCACTGTAATACATGTCTTAGTGTGCACACATTTGTAATTATGTTTGTAGAGATTTACTTTAGCATTAGTGGTATAGAGTTATTGTAGTGGGGCTTTGAGGGTGTGTAAGTAGTGATGTGTGGCACAAACCTATCTATATGAAAGCTACTCAGACGAAAACAAACACTGCTCATTGAGCTGTTAACACATTTCTCACGACAGAGTGCAGTCGCTAGTGTGTTTGCAGCAACCAGTGGCTGGCCGAAGACAAAAGAAACAGCACGCAATGAAAGGTAATCAAAGATTTATACAGCTAGGTAATTTACATCTGATTAATGCTGTGATGTCCTGAGTTAAGAGGATGAAGTTTCACCTGTTATTTTACTGGCGGATCGGGGTGCCAGCCTCTTGTTATGCAGCCCGAGTGAATGATGCCATCTGCTCATCATCATTTAAATGTTTTTGTCTGAGCCAATTATGTTCATTAAGAATGCTAGACAGCTCCTAAGGCATGCAGTGTGCCAGACACCATCTCCGTGTCCTGGGCTAACCCCTCAAATTACAAGAACATATATATATATATATATATATATATATATACACACACACACACACGCACGCACAGCCCATGGCAAAACTCACTTCTACATTAATGTTGTCATGCTTCATTTACTGTGAATGCACTCATGTGTCAACTGAAATGATATGGGGAAAAATATAGAGATGTAAAATGTTTGAATTATGTATGGTGCATCAGCAACTTCTGAGGAGTCTCTCACTCGTTTGCTCTGTCTCTCTCTCTCACACACACACAGAAAGGGGCAAAGCAGGAATATAACCAAAAATAACACAACTTGTAAAACATTAAGTCAGTAACTTGTTGATAAGAATATCACATCCATCATCAGAAATGACACAAACACAGACATGCGCGAGCACACACACACACAAACACACACACACACACACACACACACACACACATACACACATGCACATACAAACATAAAACATCAGTAGTTCTTTGGTCTGGAATCGAGCTGCTTGTTTAGGATGTGCAGCAGTGTAATGTCAGTGAGATCGGTAGCAGGGATAGATTTCATTAAGATAAAGCTTCTCCACTAGCTGCTGTGGTAAATGTATTTCAGGTGATAAAAAGAGCAAATCTTGTTCTCAAACTCTCCGCTTGCCACAGAATTTGAATGAGAATAGAGTGCACTCTGGAGTGTTGAGAAATTCATGTATTTGTCTCTCTTGTCTGCTTGGGTGTGTCTGTTTTTCACTGCATAGTGTGAGTGTGTCTGTTATTTTATGTGTGTGTGAGCACTTTGATGGAAGGCTGCCCATGGATGAATAATACTCTTATTCAGTTTCTCTTTCACTGACTCTTGTCTTAATCAGTGTATAACGTCACGTTTCCCTTCTGCTTCACATGCTGCAGTGTGCAGCGCCCCACATTGACACCCCCCCCCCGCAAAACTCCAGCAGAGAAACTTTTTTCTTTTGAACTTCTCTTTGTTGCTGTCTTCTTTGTTTGTAGTTGTTGTTCTTTCTTCCTTTCACATAGTTTGATTCATCTCAAGGCAAGATGACAGAGTAAAACCACCAGGTCCTATAAATAATTTTATTGTCGATCTGATTCTAGGTTTTCTGTCAGCTTTCTAAGGTTGTGTCCTGAGCAACTATTATGAGAGATTTCTTCTGTACTATATAGTCTGTGCCATATGGACCAACTAAGAAAAAAGAAGACATTCTATTGACATTTGTCTGTAAACAACAGATGCTGTTGTGTTTTTTGTCCCTTTTTTGATTAAGCATTTATTGTTTTTTTTTCACACATCAGTCACATGCAATATTTCAAGCATATAGACATATACGTTTAGGTTAGAAATAGTTGCTTATTTAGAGAAAAAGCAAGTGAAGAAAAAAATACTGATAAAGTTCAACCTACACTTTATCTACCCACACATTTCTACTTATCTGTAAAATTTAAAACGGGAAACTTTGCAGGTATCCACATTTATACTTAACAGTATCTCATATATAAGTGTTAACTACATTTGCTGCAGTCGTAACAGCAGCAGTAGTTTTATCATTGCAATTGTTTAGAGTTACAATTACCTTTTTTGTTCAAATGTTTAATGCCGGAAACAATAGAGAAGAAAGGCAGTGGGAGAATAATGTACAGCAAATGTCTATGTTCAGGGGAAGACTGGTGTAGATGCACTCGCTCTATGCAACATAACCACCAGGCCAACAGGGCACCCATCTTTCAAAAAATAATGTATGCATATGATTGTTCTTTGAGCTTCAGTTACAATGTGAGGACAGAGACCTACTTTTGATATTCTGAAAAGTTAAGAGGTGAAGCATCAATCAGCAAAACACGTCCTGCTCTATTTATACATATGAACTCAAACAACAATTATAATGGACTAAGGGTCATTAAAACACTGGGGAAATTTAAAAAAAAAAAACATACTGAACTTAAACTGACAGTTTAAGTTGAGTATCTAGGAGGTTCTATTATGCAAAAGTGTGTGTATGAAGTTAGATTGACATTGTTCCATATTCTTTTTGAAGCAATGTACAAATACAGTACAAGCACAGTGCAAATACACTAAACAGTGTAGGTTGTACCATTTAAATCCACTGTCCAGATCCCAGTAACCACCTGGTACTGAGCTGGCAAAGTTCTAGATTTAGTGTAGTCCTTCAAAAAGGCCCTGCCAAACATGCTTGAATGGGAAAAAAAAAAAACCCAAAACTCTGTGAGAGTCCAGAGGGAGGAAGATGAAGTAATAGACAGTCAGGTGGAGGCAGAGGTCAAACAGAGCAAGAGGGGGATATACAGGGGAGTAGGGGCAGCCTTTTGGGTCCGATTCTGCTGGTGTTCAGGGAACAAGGGCAGCTGTGCTTCCAGACCCAGAGCACTGAAGCTGAACTAACGAGAATGTAATGGCCCTCCATCAAGCTCTTTAGCAGCTTGCCCGCTTGTTCAAGTACACACACTCATACACACATATTCAAAATGTACATTGTATGCACATAAACTTATAATTCTTTAGAGCTATAAAACTGGCATGAGTTATATTTAACATGCACATTGTATTTCACATATAGTACATGAATGCATAAAATTAAGCCACAACATTGACAATGATCATCATCTATATCTTGCTGAACATTGAGCTGAATATTGCAAACCAGACCAGTCCAAGGAAAGTTTCTGTTATCCTGATGTCCCTGCAGTGTTAATGCAAAATTATGTCTATCTATCTGACATAGTTGAATCTGAGGCAACACGACTGTAGTAGTTTTTTTAAGATGTTTCACCGCCACACTTATTCCCACGTGAGGCAGAAGTCTTCTAGGATGTGATGAGAGGACAACATTGTTTATGGGGCACAGGTGGTTTGCAGGCCTCCTCCTCTGTTGAGTAATTGTTCAAGTTTCACTTTTACTTCACTACATTTCCGAACTTAATTTCATATACTCTGATACATTGTCAGTATTCAGTGTTGTTATGTAAATCAGAGTAAAAGAAATGTGCAATTTTCTCTACCACTCCATTTCACTCTATTTTACCTGTGACTGTTTAGACTATCAAAAACCTGTTTGAGGGTTGATGTAGGCTCCATCTTAAAGGGTGGATTGATGGAGAAACTTACAAAAAATATCAATATTCACAAGAAATTTTGGGGAAAACTCTATATCAAGTTACACAAGTAGATGTGTGTTTGTTGTTGTTTGTGAAAAAGATTAATACTAATCACCTGTATTCTGTGGAGGCTGATATTTGCCAGTGGCCAATTACAATGACAGGACACAGGTTGAGCTTAACCACATTGTAAGTATTTAATTAGGACATTGTCAATGAGTCCACCACACTTTAGCTCTGCCAGTCTGACTAATGTTGAGAGATGAGAGCTAATGATTTTAACACATGCTCATCCCCATTGCACATACGCTCATTCACGCATATGTGCTCGGCCGTCACCCAAAGTCTATGGTAATAAGCACCGCGAATCCAGCTTGATTCAATTAGGGAGGGATTAAGCAGAACCGCTAATATGAAGGCATGTTATGTAATGTTAAAACATCGCAGGTGGAGGTGCTGACAGAGCAATGCGCAGGACCAGTGAATATCCAGCGGTCTGACCTCACTGGCATCCTATTGGTTAACACATATGTCCTCCGGCAATAAGATCACTGACAGCTCATTGAGTCTTAAATGATGTGACACAATATGCAGGACCTGGCTGCACAAGCTCTCTTCTGTCTAGGAACACACACACACACACATACACACACTCAGACTCAGATGATCATTTGTCTGTAACTGTCACTCAAAAGCTCACATGCACTGAAAACATATACTCCCTGAATACACAAGGACTACATGTACAATATGCCCTGTTGCAAATTTTGCATTCAACAGCTGCCATGCTCTCACACTGTCGACTTGATTAACTAATGACTCAAACCTTAAAAGGCTGGAGATGCTACTTGCCTTATAATGGAGTCTGGTCCTTGGATTCCGTGCACCTCTAAAGAGGCTGATGGATAAATAAATAAACTAGTGAGTAGCCCATAAGACATGGAATTTATTTATTACCTGTCTAGCTAATTAAATGGCTAAAGATATATAGAGGCAGGAGATAGAGAGATGAGAGTGGGATGAGGGGGTGAGTAGAAAAACACAAGAGAAGCTAACTGACCCATCTGATAAATTTCTCTCCTTATTTTCACCCTGTACACACACACACACACCCTTCATTGTGACAAGTGGCTCAGTGTGTGATGTGTGTGTGAGTGTGTTTGGGATAGAGTGCAGATGTGCATGATGATGCATGCACGTCTGGCGAAGAGGTCTCAAGCAGAACGGGCAAACATCCAGGCATCCATGACTTATCAATATTCAAAGCGGATCAACAGGCTTTTAGAAACGGAGGGAAGAAGTAAACAAAATTATGAAGCAATGTTCTGCCAAATGGATGAGAGATGGCTTGTTAGGCGTTTCTGCTGGTGATTTGCCATTTGACCACTGCTTCTGCACAAGCAGGTTCCCAGGTGACACTTGAAACTGCTTGACGTAAAAATGTTTTGTTCAATTATGCACCGCGGCACTGAGGGGGGTGCGTCCCGCTCATTTACTCCTAATTCGCACTCAAACTCTTTGTTGTGATTGTGGCCAGATTGTTTTCAAGGTTACCCTCCTCTCATGATTCAATTTGTTCGGCTTCTTTTTATCCTCACTGATTCCATTGCTTCCACCCAAATAGACATGTTAAAATGCAAAAAAGGTGGCCATCACCAAGAGGGGCGGTGTAGTCATGTAAATTGCTAATTTGGGACCAAAAAAAAAAAACAACAACGAAAAAAAAAAAAAAAAAAAAAAAGCAATGTGAGGAGGGCTCAGCTGGTGAAAAAGGCAATCCTATTTCCATTCTCTCCTGCAGAGAAACGGCTGTTCTATCATTGGGCTCCTATTAGTAACTAATTTAAAACAAGGTATTACACTCGACTGTTTACCAGCCTGATTGAGACCAGAAGGCTTCGTCCTGCACTGATTATTCTGTGATCCCTCTGTCTCTTTTACTCAGCTGGCTGGACCTTTAGCCAGCCTTTCTTTTTGCTTCAGTCTCACGCTCTTCAACGAAAAATAACAGATGACTTTGGTCCAAACGATTGCACATTCGCTTTCTTTCTTTTTTCTTCCTTCACGTGTGTGCAATTAGTAAAAATCCAAACACGCCAAAGTGGGATGCTGACAGGTGATGTGTCACAAAGTATTTGAAGAGGGCAGAGTAGGGGGAACGATCACCGGATGAGCATAGATGTGGATGCTGACCAACCCTACTGGCAAACAAACTGAGCAAGAGGAGCAAAAAATATTGACGTCCAGGTTTCCCCCCCACATGACGTTAGCCCGCTGTGATGAACACCGTCAGAACTGGTCTCTGTCTGTCTGCCCGTCTGCCGCTTTCATCTTAGCAGACATGTCAGCTGAGGGAGGGTGGGAAGATAGAGAGAGAGGTAGCGACAGGAAGAGAACACGCATGAGATGTAATGATGTCGACCTGGGACAGCTCTGATGTTTCTTTGTGGACAGCTGCAGCCACCTGTAGACAGTTCTGAATTTTTCAGACATAAAACTTGACATTCACATCCTTGCAACCTGTGCGCTCTCAAGAATTTCAAGTATTACATGTGCCAATGCTATTTTTTAAGGCACCTATTACATAATACTTTATGTTTTCTGGGGTGATTTTGACAACTGTTGCTTACTGCTGAGTACATCAAGAAAAAAAAGAAGAACAGTGCAAACCTTCAGACTTTCATACACAGCAAATATGATGGTTTTGACACTATTGTAGGGCTAAATCAAATTTAAGACTGTGCAAGCCTGATGATAGCTCAGACCTCAGGCAACATGGATACGCAGATTCCATAGAAAATGCTCACTCAACTGATGACAGCATATTAATAAAAGGATCCAGTTTTTCTCTTTGCAAACATGCCAGCTGTGGTAGGATGGGCACTGACTATTAAAGGTTAATTCCCTCAGTATCTGAATACTTAGAATATGGACGTAATCTGTTATACCTTTCAGCATATTTCTAATTTAATGATATGATCTTAACTGACTCACCAATCTTTTCCATACTAAGACTACTTTTGCTGCACAAAATATAAGCTGTGCTCTTTGGCATGGAGGTTTTTCACCACCTGATGAATAATAAATACTGATTTTATTATAAACATAATGACTATTTTTTTATGAGTGAACTGAAATATCATCAACCTTTTCCCCTGTTTACCAATTACCACTAAACACAAAGTACAGCTGGACTTGATGAAAACTGTGTAAGATTTATTTATTTATTCTTACACCAAAGGCTCTGGAAACTCAAAAATGTTGACCTGATCATTCACAGTATTTTGATCAATCCAAGATCCTAAAATTACAGAAGATAACATGCAACAAGTTAATAATACATTTGGGATATGTGCACTATAACAAAAGCATATGAGGTGTGCACAAATATATATGACTACCAGCTTGCACTAACCGTAAGTGATGAACAGATTGGATTTCCTCTGAAAATGAACAATTTACCTTTCAGCTGAAGTGCTTTGCATTTGATTTGAAACTCCATTAAGATTGACAGGTAAATCGGTTAATGGGTCAGTGGGTTGATGGGTTGATGACCCCTGTTAAAGCCATATGTCAGAGTAAATATATGCTGCTTGTTGCAACTAAGAATCCAGATGTCCAGTGCAGTGTATTAAACATTGATATATCGTGGCATAAATCCATTAAGCCTATAGGAAAATCTTTTTATGAAAAAGACTTCAATTCATAAATGACAAATTGACTAATTCCCAATACAGTGGTTTAAATGGTTTAGTGTAAGGATGATTAGCTTAAGAACTGCGTTCAAAAGCAGAAATTGAATGGCGAGATATGGAGAATGAGTGTAATGTGACTCCCAAGTCGTACATGAAAATTATTTAGAACATGCTTTGTATCTACAGTCCAACTTCACAAACAAAATGAGTCATAACTATCACATTAGTCAGAGCCATTTCTTGTTAATTGTTCCCTAAAATACAAAGCAGAATCATCACAGCTTGTGTGCAGACACTGACTTATATAAGGGAAGCTGATGACTCCCATACAGTTTAGAAACCAAACACGTGTTGTATGGCAGCGTTAAGCTTTGTTGGCCCTGTCACCGTGTCCAGCAGGCTCTGTAAATTGCCTGGGTAAATTTGGCCGACATGTCGTTGCGTCTGTGGTCGTATTCAAGCAGTTGGTGGGCCATACCCAGGGAGTTTGAACAGTAGGCACAGAGGGTGAGAGCAGGAGGGAGGAGGGTCAAACAGAAGGCAGAGGAGAGAGCTGAAAGGGGGATGCTATATTAGTATGGAGAGCCAAAAGTCTCACCCCCTGCTTCTTGGCTAGTGTGTGCTCCCCTGGCCTCTCTTCCGCTTTGTATTTTTGCATAGTGGGCATCCAGGCAATTGTATGTGTGGTACCTCTAATCAGTTTCCAGCGCCAAAATCACGGTCATCAGGGTCCATAGATGGGTCAGCTGGGGGTCATGGGGTCAATCATCTTTCCTTTCTTCTGTTTTCTTTCATTATAATAAATGTTCTTAATGCCTTGCAAACTGGGACTTTCACTGACCCAGACAACTGAACTTAGCTTAAATAAAGTTTGATTTAAACTGTCAGAGTGCATTTTATTCATCTAAAAGCGAGCACCATGAATGCCTGCTCTTTGAAAGTTTGAATTAGATAGTTTAAAGTTGTTTTACTTCTGGAAAATACCACAGGAATTAATCAACTATACAGTAAAGTAAGTAAAATTTTAGAAGCACAGTATTAAGGGGGTTTGGTTTCCCAATGAATTTACAATAAGCAAGTAAACAGTAAGCAAACCAACCCCAGGCTACAGATTGATAAAGTGAAGAATATTAAAATAGAAATCCAATATTAAAGTATAGTTAGAGCTTTTCACAAAGATAACTCAATACAGAATAATGCAAAACAAAAATAATAATTGTCGAACAGAAGCTGGCTGGCAAACAAGACACACACACACACACACACAGAAATAATCAACCTGAAAGATAAACTGTGTCTAATCTGCCAGGTCCAATTGCTCCATCAGGATGGGAGTTCATTAGGGAATGTGAGCTAAACGGCTTAAAAGGGAGAGATTTGATCAGAGACAAGCTGATATAATGTGAGTGTCCATAGTGGAGGTATAGATTAGTCAGCAGACAGAGACCAAATTTATCTCAACAAAAAAATCCTACATCTTTAAACAATGAACAACATTGCAAGTGTTGCATTCTCCTAAAAGCAATGACTTGCTTTGACTTGCAATGACTATAACGTCTCCTATATTGTGATTTGACTTTTGCATGGCAAGACAAATGGGAGGGATGTTTTATTGTGCAAGTTTATGGAATGAATATTTACCCATAGCCTGATCATGACTGTCATACAACTGCATGGTCATTAAAATTCAATTAGATAGAAGTCACAAAATGTTAATGATGCCAAACTGTTTGAAATTATGTTTTCAGTATATTGAGAGCTTAAGACATATAACAACCTGAGACATTCTCATTGAGCTGATGATGACACAGGATGTTGTCTAGTTAGGTCAAAGCTAACAATGCAAAAGTGGATCAAGTAGTAATTTTCAGCAAGTTTGTTAATTTTGACTTTGTAACTTTTTGTTGTCGGCTGTGCCATTAATCTCACATGAAATCAGGTTCGTTGCATCCAGGCAGCATCATATTTCATCCACTGGTATGAAACTGTGTACTACACACAGGTGTTATTACTGCCTTTGTCACACCGTGGCACATTAACATCTATCTACAATCTAGTCTCATCTACACCCACATAACTTCACAGACTCTACTTCTTATCCAACTACTCTATAAAGACAAAAAAAGAGAGACAAAACCCCAAAAGTGTCTCTTATAGTTAATGTGATCAGGTGATTTAGCTTTACATTTCAGATTCTACTGCAATACAGCATAAGATTTTGTTATGACCTATTCTGCAATGAATAAATATAAAGAGCTCTCAGCAGCATCTGTAGTCGGGGAAACGGACCGCAGCACCAGCTTGAATTTCCCTCTACTGAAAGGCTGTGTAGTTTATCTGGGCAAGGAATGTTGTGCAGAGCTGGAAGCTTGGATCATTAAACCCCATCATGGTAAAGTACTGCCTGACTAACTCCACTCATGCAAACAGCTATGATGACAAATACATCTGGAGAGGCACTGGCTCTGATAAATGCAGCAAGATGGTTGAAGTACATTACTGATCTGTTAATCTGGCCTTGCCTCAGTCCAGCACTGGTGAAAAAGAAACAAATAGAAGGGAGATGGAGTGGTCTTAAAGATATTATGTAAAGCCTGAGGAGACGTGTTTGAGAGGGGAAAAATATATACTGAAACAGAAGAAGACTGTATGCTCTGAGCTCGGCCAAGACATTCATCTTGAGTGTCCAAAGTTAAATAGCTTTAAACGACCCTCTTGTTTTTGACAGAGCAGCTCATTACAGGACTTTCTTTCATTAGAGCTTTTTACTCTTACCATTCCTTCTTCTCACCTCATCCCTTCATCACTCCCCGTCTCCCCCTCCGCCTTCTTTCTCTGTTGCCTCTAATGGCTTGTGTGCTCTTCTCACCTCTGATTGACGGACAGCAGACCTCCCGTTGTCATGCTTGTTAAGCCCATTAAGGCCGGTAATCACCTGCTGCTCTTCAGGTGCTCTGCCGTGTGAGCAGAGCGGGTGAAAGAGTCGACCACATCACTGTAAAATGTAGACAGATGTGTGTGTGTGTGCACATTTTTTTCTGACACTTAACAGAGAAATGTAAGATTTTGCTCAGTGTTAATGAAAACTTTCTAACAAAGGTTCTAAAAATATCAGTAATAAAATTTATAAACTTAAACTTTGTGTGTGCACAGATCTGGCAAGTGGTGTGGGTCAAAGTTGGATAAGGAAGTCAGTCTGGCTAATTGAGAACTAAAGTCAAGGTCACGTCTGATTTAACCCCTGATCCACTAGCCTCTGTTTCACAACAGCTAACCAGCAGTGCAGGTCTCCTTAGTACAAGAACATGTAAATGGACAGGTGTACAGCTCCCTTTTGAATAGGGCTGTACAATATGACCCTCTTTGTGTTTTGCAGTGTTCATTGTTCTTGTCTCCCACCTATTTTTGGTTTCACTGACAATTCTGATTGGTGAGCAAACTAACACGCAACCATAGAGACAAACCATGAGTCATCCTAGTGATGTCACCATCAGCATTGTTGATAGATGGTTGCATCCTAAAGATGAAAAAGTGAAGTACTATTTCAACAAACCTTTAAATACACTTGGCTCAACTGTGGGTTTGTTTGGAGGAATTGTTAGCATTAGCTGTAAAGTGCAGCTATTTGACCTAGGTAACATTAGCTTTAGCTTCATAGGCTGACATGTCAAGCTGCATGGCATATTTAAGAATATAGATAAAAATTTAGAATATTAGTACTACTCTGATGTCTGTAGAGTAAATGTGTTAATTTGAGTGTTACAGTTTGCTGCAGTTTACAATTTGCATTTGAAACTTCAATTACTGTCTAGATATATGTGGTATAAACTATTTTATCTCTTAACTTAGCTCTGAACAAAACAGCAAAAAGCACAGTAGAAGGAAAATGTCAAAATATTGTTTTAAAACCTGTCCAGTTGTCCAGTTGGACAATGAAGACCAAGTGAGACAAAACTAGAATTTACTTTTAAATACACTTTTGCTCAGTCTGTACATTTTGTTCAGAATAAACACAGCAAAATACGCTCTGGCAGATGCATAAATATGCATTTGAGTGTGCACATACCAGGAATACATACACCTGACCTAGTTTCCAAGGTTGAGACTGAATTCAGCAAAACCTGCCTTTTACACAGGTGCATCTGAAAGCCACAGTAACAACTTCAGGTCAATAGAGCAGCATATAACACATGAGTATGAAGCTTCACCTACTCAAAAATTTGTTTGTTTTGTTGTTTGTGCTTCTTTGAAGTGTGTGCTTACTGGCTCCGCGTCTGAGCATTCCCATAGTTAATTTGTCCTTGTTTTGTTTGTCCAATAACACAATGTGATGGGGCTTTTTTCCCCAATCCCTGTGCCCTACAGTTTAATTAGAAATCGCACCGTGAACACTCTTGAATCTTGTGTATTGTTGCTTCTTGTCTGTAATTGCCTTTGCAGGTGTTTGCAATGTCCTCAGAAAGTAAAGGGGGTCTGTTGGGGCACGTTCATTATCCCAGCACACTTTGCAACTGTTTATAAAGGCTCGCCTGCACCTGTGCTGTTACTTAGTGATAAGTGACTCAAGAGCATTAGCTGTAATAATGAGCTGTTTCCTTGCTTTAGTCTCTCCCCCCACTTCTTCTCTTCATCCTCTTTGTGTTGCTTACCTTCACCTAAAGCGAGAGGACTGATCATAGTGGCTAGTTGGAAACAACGCATTGTGTGTTTGTGTGACAGATCAGTAAAAGCACATTAACCAGACTGAAATGTACAATTTATCACAAGAGAAGAGATGGAGTGGGAGAAATGACAAATGTTCTGTAAAAACCTTAATTAAAGTTCATTAAAACACAATGTGTTTCAATGAACTAACTTTCAAATGGCTCCAATTGAATGTGAGTGGGACAAGAGGATAAGGTAGTTTCAGTTTTGTACTATTTTGGTTGTTTTTGGTGAAGTTAATAAGCGAGTCTGTCAAGGACTGTGTTATGCACTTCCCACATTATAAACTCTAAAGGAGAGATATATTGAAGATTAATCTGATGAATAACTAACGTGACCTGCTGTCTATGGTTATGGGTGTGTGCAGACACTGAAATTAACTACTG
Source organism: Polydactylus sextarius (assembly GCA_016801845.1). Taxonomy (NCBI): domain Eukaryota; kingdom Metazoa; phylum Chordata; class Actinopteri; family Polynemidae; genus Polydactylus; species Polydactylus sextarius. The sequence continues at coordinate 6,046,191 of CM028927.1, read as the reverse complement.
TATTTACAACTTTGCCGTCAGTGGATTAAGATGTTGGGTTTGGTCAGTGTGTGGCATTTTTTTCAGTTAAAATAATAAGCCAAAGTTCAAACATCACGGAGAACTTGAACAAAACTTGGCAAAGACAGTACTGCAGCCATGCATTGTCACATGAGAAACAAAGAGACAGTGGCTTTGATTAAATGAAAGAGAGGGACCTTGAGGATATCAAGCCACTTAGTGGAAAAAAGAGGAACTGATGAAGAGAGAGCAAACTGAAGGTCAAAGCCTCATTTGGACTCCAATCTGGTACCTCAAAAAAAAAAAAAAAAAAAGGTTGTAGGAGCTGCCAAAATTCCTGTCATATTTCTCATCTGCTGTTAAAAAATAGAGAAGTTAGAAGAAGTGAGAGAACTGAATGTCTTTGAAATGGTAATTGTTTTAAGCAATTTTTTCATATGTATTCTGTCAATTAAATGCATTGTGATTCCAGATCTTCACCTCTGTTGCCAACTTCTGACTTGTACATGTTTCATGTCACTTCTGAGTAGTGTAGATGTGAAGATGAGTCATGTTTGCCTCCGTCTGATGTCGCACTTCTTGCTGTTGCACAATATTTCTGTATCCAAACTTAGCCCAGCTCTTCCTATTCTTATCCCTCACAGGGTTTTGGGGGGGAAACAGCATTAGTCATAAGTTTGTTGCTACAAGTTCTGGCTTATCTGTACAGTTAACATTGTCTGAAGTGAAGCTTTTTGCTCAGTAAACTCCAATACTGACCAACTTCAGACAACTTTATTGACTCAGGTGCTCTGTATTGACAATCGGTTACATCCCCAGACTTGGAGACTGTCTCAGCCTGAAAGCCCAGGCTTTCTATCCTTTCAGAAAATTAAACCTCCTACAAAAGAGGTTTAGTTTAGGGAAATTATACTTTTTTTTCAATAAAAGATGTCTCAACCTCTTGGATGGATCTGGTTGTGTAGTATTCAGTAGACATCACATATTGCCAGTGGAAAGAGATGTGGAGCTATCTGAACTTTAAAATCAAATTGTATCTATGAATCTAAATCTTTAGGTTTTGCCTGCACGAAGTGGTGGACAAGTTTGAAGATACATATCCAGACTGTGTGATGTAGACCAGACTAAAGTAAGCATCTGGACTTTGATGAGATCTCCCACTTTAATCATCAGTGTAAGAATTGATACAGATTTGACAGAACAGAACTGGAAATGAGATCTTTAATATAAAGTACCAAATACCAACTTGTGCACATAAAATCTTAAGAGAATAAGTCAACTTACATGACTTTCTGTTGCATCTTCGCTTTTTGTGTGAAGAAAAGTCTGCAGCATAAACTAATTCACTTTTGCATGACTCTCCATGGTGACGCGTCTTGTTCCCAACCACAGTGACAGAGTTGTTTAATTTCACGTCTCTGAGAAGACTGGCTTCTTCTCTGGTGGCAGAAGCTTAGGGGTGTTGTAGTAATTAGAGCCGTTGGTGCTACCCAATGTGTCAGAGAAAACAGGATTTCTGAGAAACACAGCTGAAGTAATTAAAACCGGTCGCCATAACATGAAGCTACTGGATTGTTGCATTACCCAGGAATGTGCTGTTTGTCTATGTCAAACAGCATGAAGATAATTTGCAATGGGTCTATAGAATGAGGGACCACTGGCTGGTATTTTCATGACTGCATTGGACTAAAAGTTGCAAACACAAGGACAAACACCAGTTACCGAAAATTACTTCTTTTTTTTCTAATACCAGAACATTTTATCAGCATTTTAACAAATTTACCGGGCTGTGTAGCTGATACACATGCTTTGTGCTGATAGAAGCATCACCTTTGAATGTTCCCAAGATGTAAAGTTGCAGGCTGCAATCCATTACTTGTGCTTGGCCTGGCCATGCATCACTTAGAGATCTAATAATTAGAAGAGACACTCACCAGAGAGACACAATATGCGAAGTCCTCGCCAGAGCTTCAGAGAGAAGTATGTGAGGGAGGATATGTAAAACTATATTTAAATCATTTTTGGTATTTACAACTAGAATTATATGTTCTTATAGGTATCAAAACAAGTAAAACTCTGCAAAAAGTGTAAAATATGGAACATTTACATTATATGATGTGTAGTTGAATGTATGGAATGAATTCATGGATTGTTTACTGACCTTATGTAAATTTCAAATGTGGTTCTTTAATAGAGATAATTTTAATAATCCTCATTGGAGATCACTTCCATGTGTTTTGAGATTTTTTTTCAGCAGTTATTCAGCCACTGACAGACACTTTTCAGGCTTTTCAAAGAGATTCTACCCTGTATTTGTGCATTTGGATATCACACTGATGGTGGTTTAGTATTATCTGTGGACTTTTATAAATGCAAACCCTGAAATGGAAAAATTACATCCCCAATCAAAGTCTGTTTTTCCATCTAGGAAATTTAAAACATTAGCGTCCTGTGTATGTTGACAGTAATTTTCTTGAGTATGGACACATTTTCTGTTTTCTAAAGAAACTCCATAGACAATTTAAGTAAAACCTTTGTGCATATATCAGTTGAATGTAATTGAATTAGCTTGAAGTATCCAGGATTATAGGAATAACACACAGATTCACTTTCGACTTGCTCAGCTTTGAATGGCTGAACTTTAATCTATTTTATAAACTTAAACCGCTCTGAACTGAAGCTGTGTGTACACTTAGGGGAAAGAAAAGAGCTTTAGATACAAGAAAAAAATAAAAAAATAATCATAACAGTGGCTCACATTCATTAAATACTTTGATTTGAAGGACTTATTGATTCAAAAACACCCACTCATTTCAGGGTGTTCTCAGACCTTTATGTGCAGCTGTTCTCACACACTCTTTGGTGCAGCTGCCCTCTCGAGGAATATGAATCTTTGAACATGTAACAAATTGGTGTTCGTCAGATCTCTGATTGTTTTATACTGTGTTTTTTTTTTTTTTTGTTTTGCAAACCATACTCTTAAAACTTTCCCATAGTGATACATACATGAGAACGCTCACAATCACATAGCCCTTTAGGGTCTAAAGACATGCAAGAAATGGCCTGATACTTCTTCTCATCTGAATCAATCACAGGTGACCTTATGCTGCTACTGAGGAGTGAGTGAAGCCTTGATTAGGAGTGTCTATGCTTGTTAGCCATGTCTTACTGCTGTGCATCCCACACATTTTAATCACACTTACATGCAACTTCCCATGGCTGATTATTATGATGCACAGTGACCTCGGCACCCTAACAATCCATGAAAGACCACTCGGTTTTTAATGTTTGTCAGTAATGTTAGCTGTTAATGAGTTTTTTATGTCTTCATTTGTGTTAACAGTATCACACCAAGTGGCGAAGTGGCACCTTTGTGATTTATGCAAATTTGTATTTTCTGTTCCTTAAATATACACAGTGTAACTTTACACCAATAGGTTAAGATTGTTTTAATTAATTCAAATAGTAAAAAAAAAGACGGACAATCAAAATGTTCTTGGTAACAATGTCAATCACTCAAAACTGATTTCCTTTCATATTCTGAAGCATACCCGATGCTATGAGTTGTAGACTTGACTCAAAGTGAGTACAAGAATTTCAAAGTACAGATGGAAGATTGAATGTTAAAATAAAATTCTGGATATTTCATCCCAGTGATGAACAGGAAATGGTAGCCTACATGACAGCAATCATTTCTAAATCACATATAACAAATATACAATAGAATAAAAGTCAACCATAGTTTTCTAAAAACCATCTAACATAAAGTTAGTCCCAGATTTCAGGAAGATGAAAGAGAAAAACAACAAGACATGCTACACAACTCTAATTTTTCAATAACTGTGGATTTCAGTTCTTTTAACTTCAAAGTCTTTTCTCTGCTCTCAGCTGACATAAAGCAAATTCTGCAGCATAAAGAAAAGTAAGATTCCATATTGAATATAGCATGTTGTCCACAAATCATATTAGATGGAAGATTTAGAGCAGGACAGACTGGAGCTTGGTACTGACGGCAAGTCCTCATCCTCTGTTGCAGCTGAACCATTACTCTGGACTGAGTTGACTGATGGATTTCTTTTTTCCTTTGACTGTTTGGGATAAAGCAAAAATATGCCAACCATACATCAAATAGCTTGCAGGGTTTACTGCCCTGAGAGTCTGATATCTCCACATATCCCAAAGAAATATGTGGTCGTTCGCATTCTCTAAGTTTACTCGAAGGAGTTCACAACTTTGTAAGTGTACATTTTATGATGTATCCAGTCACAAAAACCACAAGTTTTTGGTTTTTTGCTAACCTTGCTAGCTGCATGGTTCAATGTATTGCAACACTGGTCAATGAGTTGATCCATCAGTTTTGTTCACACTCAGATATCTTGAGGTTTAAATGGATTAGTGGATCCTAATAGCTTTGATGATCCACTGACTTTTCTTCTAGAGCCACCACATGGTCATGGTACTATAAAAAAATTGTAATTAGTGTAATTTACAATTAATACTTTCCTTGTTTTTGCCTAAGCAGTCACTGAAACACAGAAATCAGTGATGGGAGGCCACGTTCTTGCTTAGCAACAGTGTTTTTCACTGCATGGTAGATCCTCTTTGAACACCATGCAATTTGCTGACTTGATTTCCCTAAAACACAATGACACTTGAAAGTAGTTTCAATATTTTCTTCTCCATTTGTAACAAAACCACTGGGAGGGTCAAGAAAGGAAATCAGGAACACTCTGTTAATTTCACCAATCCCAAAAAGGACAACTAATCAGCCAAAATAACTGAATAGGTGATTGAGTGCAATTTGGTACTATAATGAGAGTCTTGCTTGATTATTCTTGATTTGAGTGCTTTTGTGTTCAGTACAAATGACATTACACAAAATAATACATTAATTTTGCCTTTAATTAATTGAAATTTTTAATATATGAACAGAATTGTCAATGTCAAATAAAGATTCTATACGATACTGTGACGGAGAATATGGGAAGTGTAGAAATGGAGTGAAGGGGTAGAGATAACATTTCAATGTTCTCTTGCTGCTGGTGCCTGACCCTGGCTTTGGAAAGCAAATTTATTAAAGGAAAAAAAAAAAACACAAATAAATATGCTTTGGCCAGAGCTGTCTCTTTTGTATCTCTGTGGACAAAGACAAAGCGAGGTGCAGATTGATGTATGAGGCGGAGGAAAATGAAAGTCTGGCTGAGTAAGAGATTGCCCAGGGTCCTCCTATCAACTCTCAAAATCATATAAACACTATGACGATGAGAGCTGGGGGACAAGAGGGGAGGAGGAGCACACAGCAAAGGATGGCAGGCGAGGGAGGAAACTGAGAGAATAAAGGGGGAGAGGGGACGCAGACATCAAAAGACGGGCAGATTTAAAAACAGATTTGGGAATTTGAGCACAAACCAAAACGACGCATTGATAAGAGAGTTACAAAAAGAGAGGGTGTGATGCAAAGGGGGAGGAATGGAGGTAGAGAGGGACAGGGGCTGAATGGAGGGAATATGTTCAGAAATGGAAGTGAAAGATTAAAGGCAGAGGATGGGAGCTTTTATCTCACAGCAGAGCCACAACCCTCTGTCCCAGGTGGGGAGGTGGGCACACACTAAGCAGAAGAGCTGGGGGGCACACACAGGGAGAAGAGGGTAAAGACGAAGGGATAAAAGAGGAAAAATTGTGCTGACTTTAATACTATGCTTTGTATCTGTCGTGTTCTACAGGCTTCTTCACAGCCTTTTGTGATTTTTTTTTCTATTCAGTGTTACACATCCGCGTTCTTACCGATTCTCATGATTCTCTGGCATGATCTTTCCCCTTTTGTAGTCGTATCAGCCTTTTTTCTGCTGTTGTACCAAACTCAGTTCACATGTGTGGCGTGTCGGTTTATTTGAAGCCTCTAAAAAGCTGTTCAAACCTCAATTCTGTCTTTGTGCCTTTAATAATTACGAGCACAGATGATCGTCTGTGTACTTTGAATGCTTTGAAAAGTTTTGCAAAGGAATTTACTACTAAATAATCAGTGTTTTATATATATATATATATATATATATATAGTCATTTGAACTGTGTAGATGTTTTTTTAAATAGATCCACTAGGTCTGCTAACCAATGTATATATCTGATTAGTTCAGATGTATATGCCATCCCCTTATTGTGAGCCCTACCTACCTTAAGCCAGTGAGAAATGTATTTTAATTTTATTGTTTACACCTTTTTGCTTTGTGTGTGTGTGTGTGTGTGTGTGTGTGTGTGTGTGTCTCCCCGTGTTGTGTGTGTGTGCATGTTCACACCATGAGTGACAGAGAGCTCCTGCCTCAGAGACCAAAAGAGCTCAGGCTAGTGTGTCGGATGCTTCACTGATCCGGGTTGAAGCTTTTATTTCTGCATCTCCCTCAATGGACAGTCACTATGTCAGTCAGGTCAAGCTTGGCAGTGCTCACCCCTACATCTCATCCAGCACCTGAACTAGCCATGTGGCTTTACTGTCATAAAAGACTTGTCTGAAATAGTCAGTTTAATATAGAAAGAGAAACCCCCAAATCTCTTCATTTTTCAGTTGAAGTTTCCAGCGTGAACTTTGTAAATTTAGAGCCATACCAAATTCCAGAACATTTTAAATAGGCTAACAAAAAACAAACCTGTGATTTTCTGTCATCCATGAATCATAATATGAATATGAGATCAAGCTGCCGCTGCAATTCCTTCTGTCTATTTCACGGGGGCGGAAATAGTCTACCATAGTTACAGCAGGCTCCAAGCTAGGCCTTAGGCACCGGTGAGAGCTTGGGAGGAAATTTACCCTAAACGAGGAGACTCAGAATATCCAAAACCATCTCTGATTGGCTGACCTCTTTGCAGACAGTTGTTAGATCACATCAACCAGAATGGAACACAGTTGGATTGTCGACAAAATTACACATTAACTCCATTGCTCCATAATTATTACTGATCTTTCATTGTATCACTGCATAGTTTCTGAAGCTATTTGCTCTGAGGGGCTTATGTGAATAACAAATTACTTCTTCCTCTGCCCTCAGTGATTTTTTTTTTTTTTTATTCTGGCAGTAATTGTGAAATCTTCTTTGTTGCATTTTCAGACACTTTCAGATAAAAAACTGCATGACACTGGTTTTATGTGATGTATTTCAGGGACTCCAACGGGGGCAGTTTATACCACCAATCATTTACCGTCATTGCGAGATGGCTTGTCAATAGCTGGCTGTGACAGAGATGTTGTTTTTTGAGAAGCAAGAGATCACAAATCCATCATATCATTGATATTCAAACAGAGAGGGCTTTTTCACAGAAGATGTGATATATTATAGTGTTGTTGAAAACCTCTTTTCAAATTATCATACAAGCCATTTGTTCGAGGTCTTTAATTTGCTCGTCCACTGAGAGAATGTAGATCAAGGACAGCCTCTATTTCTCTTATGGAAACACTTATATATCCAACAAGTCTGCTTGTAGCCAAGGTAATTCAAAGCCCTCTTCCCTACATACATACCTTATGTATACCATATGCATAATGCCTTTGCTTGCACAAACTCATTGTAGCACAGATCTGTGAAATCAGGCAGATCAGTCCATTTTCAAATGCAGTTTTTTACAATATCCATGCAACATGTAGTCACATTATTTAACACCCGTCCACACTGGGATGTAGAACAGTTCCACATAATGACATGTCAGCATGCCACAAGCGTATGGGCTTATGTAAAACCATTGTTGCATTTTTTCTGGCATATGTATTTTTAATTCCTTCCTTGTCAAAATGCTGTTGCTATATTATCTACATCGCAACTCAACTGCTGGACAGTCGATTCTTCAACCTGGCCATATCATGCCAGCTGTGGCTTATGTCTCCAGCCTCAGGCAAAAAATGAAAAGTAAAATATATAGAGTTTTGATGAGCTCACACCATTTTTCAAATATACAAGCCTAACTCATAAAACAGTTTTCTCATGTACGGGAGTTCTTCTGTAAAAAGAATTTGATGAGTTCCCCTTTGACTTCACACAAGATTTTGAATGGATGACAAGCATAGCTGCACTGATCTCTGTGAACTGAAGAGTAATAATGCAGCATCTGAAATGTACAGAGGCATTTCCTGATTTATTGCCCTTCACGTCCATTGATGACCTTGACCTTCAAACCATACCATCCCTCTTGCTAATTAAAAGGCACACAGCTTCCTGAATTCACAATAAACCATGGCACTGAATTGTGTATTCTAGAATAATACTACATTATTGTAACTCTTTTGGATACTGCCTAGCTTTTTAATGTTGAACTGTTGAAATCCTGATTACATAGCATTGATTTTACAGCCTGCAGTCCTCCTTCATGTCACAGCAAAGCACAATCATGGAATACCTATGTATGTACATGTCTGCAAAGTCCCAAAGGCTGTGCAGGATTTGTGTCTCCTTTCATTTCTCCTTCCTCCCACATCCACTCTCCCTCCCTCCACCCACTTTAACCCCTTTCACCCTTTGTCCACCCACCTGCTCCTGTTTGACCTCCATGTTCCACAGCCTCTCCCTCTCTCTGTCCCCGCGCTATGGAGAAGTGTCCTCATCTCTGATGACAGCAGGCTGGTTGCCAGGCAGGCCGCCACTTTGCCCTCAGCTAGCGCAGCTCTCAAGAGAGACAGACGGTCAGGGTTTAGGGGAGGTACCACAGACTGACCCAGTCGGCTGAAACAACAAACTACACCAAAACATTTTTTTCAGCACAGTTTGCTGCATGGCGGGGGACAAGCATTGGAAAGCATTGGAACTGTGTTACCAGCTACACCTTAATGTCTCCCCTTTTTTTACTTTATTGTAGCCTCTGGTAACAGCACTGTAAAAATAGACACTTTGTTCCATAAATGTACAATATATTCTGTTACATGGATTGGATGAGGAAAAAGAAGCCTACCAGGTAATAATCACAGTTTTGAGGGCGCATGGGGGCTTATGCAAGTTTCAATTTCACACTCTACTCTCCTTTCCCACCCATTTACTCAGTCTCTCTCACTCTCTCTCCCCCTCCGTCTCCAACTCTCTCCCTTTCTCTCTTTTTTCAGTAATCCTCTGAGGCAGTGCTGACAGCGGAGGTATGATAGAGGAGGGCCTGCTAGAGCGGAGAGGGAAATGATCTGCTAATGGTACACTCTCTCCCATAGGACACCTGCTTACACTCCGCAGCCCTGCTGCTCACTCAGTCGGCGTGTGTGCATGTGTGTGTGTGTATGTGTGTGTGTGAGGGAGTTAGCACATGAGACATACCCTTATCCATGCACAGCTTTTCTCTATCAGTGTACCCCACTTTCATTTCCTCTCAGCTTCCTGTCTCTCTAATCTACCCCAGTCCGACTCTTTTTGATTTCACTCTGTTTATTTGCCACTTCTCTTTTTAATTGTCTCCTCTTGACTTTCTGATTCTTACAGAAATCCATTACTGTGAAACGTCAAACTTCTCGGAGCTCATCCGATCACAAAGCTAAGCTTGATTAAAACAATTCACACTTGATCATTACACCCATGCCAGTAAGAAAGCACACAGCAATTAATAACCGTTTTTCACTGTGGCTTTGTTGGCCAATTTCAAATCCCTAGTGCTTGGATAATAAACAATCAGCAAATTTTACATCCCAGTAAAACTTTATGAACATCACTTGATGTGTCTCCCAGGCTGACTGTCTAATGTCTCTTTGCTCCCTGATTCCCGCAGCCACTTTCTCCTCCTTGTTTTTTGCCCACAGTGGCTGTCTTGTGATCCCTTCTGTCCCTTTGCACCAAACATGTTAGTTATCCATTTAAGTCGGCCCCGCATATAGCTGCATTTTAATAGGCTAAGAGAAACCCATTGCTGCCACTTTCCCATTACCTCCCATAGCAACAATCCATGCATTCCATCTTGCACATTCATCATATCATCTACATATGCGTAGTGAGGAAAATGCTAATATGTATCATGTATCCTGGCTGACAACTATTCCATGAAAACCCAAGAGATCATCTAAAATTTATCTGTGTAATCATGAAATTGAATCTATTACTGTAATGTATATTCCAATTGAGTTATATAACCATATTGAGATGGCTTCAGGAACCAATGAGCAAAAATGAGCCATTGTTAATTGGTGTTTTAAACCGTAGCAGTCACATGAGATGGATTTGACACTATGAGTAGCCCATATATACCATGAAATGGACGGGAATTTGAATCACAGAGTCAATGTATTTGTGTAATGCTCCAATACAGCCTGCTGGCAAATGGATACCTGGATACCTAGTAAGTGGGATGTGTCCTCCGCAGGGACCTGATCTGGGTTTTGGCTTCGCCCCAGGCAGCTTAGAATGTGAATAGGGGGGTGATGGTGGTGGAGGGGATCAAGAGCCTCTCTGCATAGCGAAGGGGCTCCATATGTGGGGAGCAGAGTGAGAAGTCTCCCAGATCAACTACCATCTGGGAAAGAGGACAATATTGCCAGGAATAGCACGAGGGACAGGGTGAAACACAAAATAGATGGCTCGAAAAACTGACAGAATGAAGGACTGAGAGCATGAGGGGAGTAAGAATTCATAGGGGGAAAAGATAGATTGATAAGAGGGCTGACAGAAAGAAAAGCAACTGATTTAGAGGGATGTTGTTTTCATCTGCTCTCTTGGCCCAACAACCAGCATTTAACCAGCACTTTTCCTGTGAAGGTTGAGCCTCAGTCCCCAGTGTCTTTGCAATGACGTATGTGCGTATGTGAGTGGTGTATGTGTGTGCACAAGGGCCAGTGTGTAAAGGGGAATGAATTGAAAAACACATTGTCCTCGTTTAAGAGAGCCTTACCCTCTGTTTCCCCAACCACAATCACAGTACGTTTCCTCAACCCTCTGTGCTTTAACCCTGGCAGGAATTTAGACACTGTTTGTGTGAAATACTGCTTTTATTTAGCCCTTATCATATTGGTCCAATTATACCAAAAACATCTACTGAGAAAGGGTTTGGCTATTGCCTGACAAATTAGAGAAAAAAATGTCACATAAAAAAAAAACTTTAGGATTATTCAAAGGATAATTGTTAAAAATGTGCTTTAAGAGGTGATACTACAGAAAATAGTGAGTCTGAGCTGTGTGGGCTCCTCATGTCATTCTGGAGCTTAGGTGCCCTAACAGCAGAGACCCATGACCCCATCTAATCTTAAGTTTTCTTAAGACACAGGAACAGCCAGCAGGTTTTTGTCTGACAACTTCAGGCTACCCAATAGTTGGAAGGAGAACTTGGAAAAATAATGTAAAGTCTGGGTGCAGGGAGACGTAAAATGAATCAGTAATATTTTTTAAATAAATCCCAAAGCAAATCAGTAGCCAGTGAGTAGCCAGTCAGTAGCCAGTATATATATATATATATATATATATATATATATATATATATATGTGTGTGTGTGTGTGTGTGTGTGTGTGTGTGTGTGTGTGTGTCTTTGTCTTAGCTTAAAATTTGATTCATTTAACCAGACAGGATCAATCAGTAGTGTCTTGAGATGATCACTATTTTAGTATAATCTGAATTACCCAGAGGAAGATTCTACTGTGAAAGTAAAAGTGGGTTTACGATTGAACCCTGGGGCACTCTGGGGCACTTATTAAGGAAGAAGATGAACCATTGTCGTCTCCTGCAACAATATATATATATATATATATATATGTGTGTGTGTGTGTGTGTGTGTGTGTGTGTGTGTATTCATTTATTCATATTCATTCATTTATACTGTAGAACAAAAAGACAGATGGAAATATTCTTTTTTTTTTTTTTCAATATTTTCGGTCAATAAACCCTTTCATGAGTTTACTGATTTACAATGAGCGTTTTTTTTTTTCCCATTGTATAGACATTATGATAATGGTTGCTATTGTTTTTGGCAGTCGTAGTAAATTAGCAGTTATATTGTTTTTGTTGCTGCTTTTCTTTTTCCCCATGTGGGGTTAATAATTCTTCAGGTTATTTTTGTTCAGAGTCTCAAGCTCAGAGTCTCCCTCTTGTTATGGCTCACACAAGAATGTCTTGGCTCCTGTTTGCAGTGGCAAACTAATCAAAATGTTGCACTGTAATTGGTGGGTGGTGATGTGTAGCCTGTAATTACTGCAGTCAAGGTTGCCTTTTTTTTTTTCTTCCAGCACCATCCTAAAGGGATGAGGGAGAGGGTCAACATTGTGCTGTCTTGGAGGCTACAGTTTGTTAGCAATTGAAAGCCTATTGTCATACCATGCTGTCATGTCTCTAAACAAGGCAGAGATGTTTGTTTTGCCTTGATTCAAGACCTTGTGCAGGCATTGGTATGTGCAAACAATAACACATATTTTTCTTATTTGTACTTTGATACCTTGGTATCAGATCTTAACAATGTGTTTTCAGTTTGGCAGAGCCATGTCAAACCAGTTTGATTAATTCACTGTGATTCAAAGTTTTGCAGTTTGTAATAAGTTTTTTGGCATCCTGTTATGTTTAAAACATAATTGGCCTGACAGGAAGTATCACTATTTATTGCATTAATTGCTAGGAAAGGATTAAAAAGGCAGCAGCAGAGAACAAAGACACGACAACTTAAAAGCCATCCATAGAAAACACTAAAAGGACAATGGAAAAAAAAGAAAGCAACATGCAAGGACTTTATTACATTAAAAAGTTGTGTAAAAACAAACCAAAGCAGCATTTCATCTCTTAAAATACAAAAAAGAAAGGTTTGATGCCTCATTGGAAGAACGTTTGTGTCAAGAAAATGAAAAGGATTAGACACTTTCATGTGCTAACAGACTCACAATTGTGACAGTACTTCATAATGTAAAAGTGAACATCTGCAATTGTTGGCTTTTGTATTACTTTAAAATGTCGGTTTTCAAATGAAGTACTTTAATACCCAGTTGCTCTGCCTGGGAAAGGATCACAGCTTGCAATGATAATGTCTCCAAATGATGAAGCTGTTTTATAAACATGAGAGTGTGTGAGGTTGCAGAGCACCGTACTTTTCTCAATCTTCCTGCCTGTGACCAGATATTCTTGCCGTGACCTCTTTAGCAGATTCATGGACACATCATTCTCCTCTGCAGGCAACAGATTGATTCCCTTATTACTGGATTTTCATGTATGAATTGAGATATGCCGACTTTACCTTTTGAACCAATATTATAGATATATGTGAGCATGTCTCTGCAACCAACATGTGTTTTTTTCCAGCCTATTTTAGCAGATAATTTCAGATCCCCACATGAAAAAACTCTATTCCATTAGGTACACCAAACCAAAGTCTCTTGAAGCTCAAACATCCCAGCTGAATCTAACATCATAACTATGGGCCATGTCTCCCTTTTGTTTGTTCCACTGGGGCCCCCGCTTGTTATTTTTGGGTAATTAATTTAGAGCCTGTGTGCCTCATTTGTTGCAACACCATAGCATTGATTCATGTTTACACCTAAGCGGCACAATTAACGGATCAATACAGAGTGAAGAAACGGGGAGCTCTTCAGTCAGCCTTTGTTGGACATAAATAAAAGCCGATCCGCACACGTTACAGTGCGAGCACACACACAAAACACAGGCAGTCCCTCTTAACTATTCCATATGCAAATATGCATGAGTAATGGCTGCAAGGTAGACAGCAAATGAGAATGAAGACAAAGCAAGTCTACATGTTTATTTACCAAGCCACAGGATAAAAAATTTAATATGCCCATGGACACTTATTCCTTTGACAATTCAATATGACCTTTGCATAATGTGTGATAACATTTACAATAATTGCTTACATTTATTCTCCCATTACTGCAGCTTTCATAAACATCAGAAGTAGCCCATCTTATTCAAAACATTAGAACATTTTTCCCCCTAAAAGGACATTCAATTAATGCAGACTGCACCAGTCAGTGTTGTTGTGCTATTTCTGTGTGGCTGTCCACGGGGCAGAGAAGCCAAAATCTGAGTGACATATTACTAAATACTCTAATAGGAAGGGTGGTGGCATTCTCTGTGAGGAGGGTTTTTTTGGGTACAGGGCCGTGAGTCACATCAAGGCAGTTTGTGTCACACTGTGTGATTGTGTGTTTTGTATAACGACCACCCATCGCTGGCCAGGTATGATGGATGTGAGACAGGCAGGGGGCTGATTGCTGTGCCTCACACCCCCAACCCCTCTAAAGGGAGGGGTAAGGTTGAAGGTCTGAGCTCCCAGATGACTGGGTGGTAGATGTGTATGGGATGATGGAGCTTTCTAATGAGAGAGCATAAAGGTCAGTGTGTATGTATGTGTGTGTGTGTGTGTGTGTGTGTGTTTGCAAATATGTAGGTGTGTAGTTCATGTGAAAATGAGGCATATAGTCCCTTTAAATCCACAACTTTTTTTGTATTCCAGCAAAATAATCTGAGGAATAATTTCTGCTTTGTTTTCCTGGCACTAACCCTGCAAACTGTATTGTATGGATGTGTGTGTGTGTGTGTGTGTGTGTGTGTGTGTTTGTGTGTTGGCTCTCTTCCACAAACTACAGCAGGCAGCTGCTACTAGGTGGAATCATCTCCATACCATAGAACAGCCAGACAGGCCACCGTCCAACAGAGAAGGATTTGGAGGATTTAAACTCCGTGAAGGTGAGGCACTCAAACACACCATCTTACACATACACGCACACACACACACACAAGTTAAACTTCACATACTCCAAAGGAAAAGAAAAGAAAGGACACCGGCGAAGCAATTGAGGTGGAAGAAGAGGATTTCACTTCTGTCCTCTTACCTCCTTTAAAGTGCTCTATCTCAGAAAACCACATTTGTTTTATTAATTTAATGTCACATCAGGGGGAGTCTGTCAGGCGGCTGACTCAGAAACTCACTTCCCAGAAGTTCTCTCTGTGTGTGCAAAGTAAGAACAGAACAAAGCATCATCATGTAATAACAAAGGAGAGATGGACAAAGAGAGGAGGGGCATGGGGGGGATAAAAGCAGTTTCCCTCCTCCGATTAAATCGCCCCTTAGATAAAAGTAAATCTAGCAAAAGGTAGCACCGAAAAAGAGAAAATTATTACTGATTCTCTTTCCTGATGTGATTTTTCATGCTTAAAATCATAAATGAATAATAAGGAAATCTTGTTTTGTTTGTGTATGTGTGTGTGCGTGTCTGTGTGTGTGTGTCTGTGTGTGTTGTTGACTTAATCACTTTAAAACAACTCTGCATCCATTGGGCCGTCGAGACACCTCAAGGGGAGAATATCTCTGTATCTATTGGGATTTTAGGAATGAACTGTATGAATTGGAGCCACCATGTCTCATACTAATGTACAGTTTCTCCATCTGTGGGGGACATGCGCAGATATTTTGACAGACAGCAGCACGATTGCAAAACAAGCACGACCCCTCCTCCTCCTCCTCCTGCTGCTCCCCACTGCTCTGTCATTGCTCACATGTGTGTACATGCACATACGTGATTCAAATATGAAAGAGCCGAATGTGATAAGCAAGAAAACATAATGTCAGAGGAGATGATGGCCATTTTAATGGCAGGTAACTCATTAGTTCTAATCACCGACACTAGTCTGCTTGTATGAGTAAAATATTGAGGAACCACTGTAGGAGCTCCATGGTCTAATGTAGTAAGATAATGAAATGGTTAAAATTACAAATGTTAAACCAGAACAGATATTTGACATTAACACACTAACCATATAACCAAATACTAATGTGAATGTCATGTGTGCCAAAACTGAGCTGACAGTTACATCAGTGATACCAGAAATAATACACCAATATTAATCAATAGTAGTTTCACCAAATTTAGCCTCTGTTACCCATCATTACCATGTAGCAGTGGGAAATAATTGTAAATAATCCAAAACATCTGAAAAAGAGATTTTCTGATTTATGTATTCTTTTACTTTGAAAAACCAGTCTTTGCTGCAAATTTTCCTCTTTATTTTCACAATAAACCACATTCTTTTACTTCAATATACATGTGTGACAGCTCTGTTTCTATTCCCGGAAGCAATCATTAGCTTTTCGCAAAAATGTACAATAAGAACTAAGATATAGTTCAACCCACATCAACTGCTTATTATTTAACTCATACTTACCCAATGTGACCAGTTTCACCAGTTCATCAGGCATGAGAGGGCACTAATGTGTCCAGCCTCCCTTTCTCAGATTCTGTGTGACCTCCCCAATCAACACAAAGCCATAATTTCTCATCAGCGCTGATTGTTGCTCTCCTACCACATACAGCTGATTGCCCACTTTTGCATTTTCATCAGCATACAAATGCATCATGTTTAGCATCATCGCGCTCAACCCACAAAACATCGCCTGTGTTTCCACTCATAACAAAGAACATAATGTTCCTGTGTCAGTCTTTGCTGCCGTGGATAAATTAATCAATCTGAGCAACTCAGATGCAATGACAACTCATTTTGTCCACCTACTCTGTCTCTGACTTATTATTTTTCTATTATTCTTTTTGTACTTTGGCAGAAATCACCAGATCTCTTTAACACCTTTATTTCAAACTTTCTCATAATGAAAACTGACAATGTGAAATGGTCATTACTGGACAACGCAACTGTTTCCTTTCTCGTCACCGTGTGATGTTTTCAACTATTATTCTTTCACCAGTGTTGCTGAGCCCAAGAGGGCACTGTTTAATGTGGGAATTGTTGTCTTGCCACAGAGGTGGGAAATAGGAAATGAGATTTGTGGCCTCTCTAAGGCATCGACCTGATTGTGGCACTAAGTTACCCTGTATTCTTGACACTGTCTGGTATTTTTAATATCAATATTCTGTTGTCTAAATTAAGGCAGTGGAGACTTTTAAAGGACAACCAATACAACCCCCCAAAACCAGCAGAGAGCAGATACACCAAATTCAACATGCCCCCTCTGAGTTTTGGTGACATTTATAACATAAAGTAGTGTGGTTTCAGCTCGGATAACATGAGAGATTTAGTTTCCTGCCACAGGCACAGGAAAATATCATAAATATCACTACACAAACTGTCAGACTTGTTCATACCAGTATGTTTAACAATATATTGTATGAAACCAGATTCAAAGTCACCCCTGCATATTTACTTTGGTTTTATAGCTCTGTTGTGTTGGCTGTACCTTTTTTTTTTTTTTTTGAGAAAGGACAAGTTGTATATACTGGTGTATTGTCTGAACTCATCAAAATATTTCATATATATATACCCATCATGGATATTCACTCTCTGTCTTAGCCTTTGGTGAGCAAAACAACAAATGACTTAAAAACTATGAATAAAAAAGCAGCGAAACCAAACAGTGAGAAAACGCATGGGGTTGAATGGTAATGAAAAATGACTGATGAATAAAAAAATAAAAAATAAAAAATATCAGTGATGCATGATGATGACTCCACTTCCTTGTCAGAGGCAGACTACTCCCCACAACTGATCGAGTAATAGCTCACAATGCAATGCATTGTCCTGGGTTGGTACACTCACTCTTTGAATCATGTAGCCTTGTTTCACATTGAAATGCATTTGTGTGAGCAGCATATAAGAAAAATGATGTAAAGAGAACAAAGCAATATTACTATGATGTCGGTCACTTGCCAAGTGTAAGTCAACCTAAATTATTATAAAAACATGGAACAACATGGAAAGAAAGTGTGTATTTACTTAGATTAAGATGCAATGACTTACCTACTAGCCAAGACCAGGATCCCTAATAAACAAGTACATATTACAAATACAGGCTTACAAATACAGGAAATAGCATGTCCTTATATATGATGGGTTTACTTTCTGTCTGACATGTATCTTCCCAGTCTTTACCCAACCTTAATCAGGAGTTTTTTTTTTTTTTTTTTTTTAATAGTTTGCAGAAAAAAACAGCATTGGACATAAAAAGATGTCGCCATTGAACGTAATGCAAGGTTCATCTTTAGAATTGTGCAATAGTTTGTTGATAGATAGATAGACGTCTACTAAGGCTGTAATGTTTTCAGACTGCTGCACAACAACAGAGTGCAGACACTGCTTCCCACATTCCCAAGTTGTGTTTTTATTTAATTTTTTTTACTAAAATTTTAACCAAACCTTAACCTCAGTGTTGTCACATCATCAAAATTTACTTTAACAATGACTCTGGAAGCAGAGAACCATGATGTTTTAGTACTTAAGTGGCTGGTAGCTCAGAAAACACATGTAACTTGGTTCGGTAATCCATTCTACACTCTCATATAACGTGTATAGGTGAGGAATAATTCCAGTTTATTACATAATTTTGTAGGTTGTTCCATTATTGATAACAGTAATTTAGTACCATATTTGAGTTTTGCCATGCAATTTAGCATTGTGTGTACACTCCTTCAATATTTTCAGAGTTTCTTTATATATCACATCTCCCACCATTTGTTTTTCTTTTTAATTATGTCGTTACGTTGTCAAATCTCTGAAAATACTTTCGTCAGTACGCAGGTGTTAAAAACACATTTGTTGCTTTGACAAACATTCTTTAACGATATCAACAAATATAAAAGACACATTTCTTCACTTTGAATGTGGAGAAGTGAATTTCTCCTTTGAGGAGTTCACAGAGAAAAGTAACATTTGCATTTTAATTTTCTGTTAGACATTAAGCTATCTCAATGGCCTATATTCATTTTCCAAAGTGTCGGTGTATTCTCTATTTTGCTATTTTGATTTTTTTTTCTTCCACATTTATGAGAGCAGAAACTATCAGCAAACTCCCCGTCCCTGTGTTTCTCCCTCCCAAATAAAGTATTATAAGTGGAGTGCATCGATGTGAGGTTTCCATTTTTCAACAACAGCTTTGTGACTGAGCTCCAGTAATACCAATGCATAGCTTACGATTAATGACTGTTTCCTAATTAACAGCCATCCGGGCAACACAATTAAAATAACTTCAAAGAAAAACGTAAGCTCTAAAAATACCAAGCGGAGCAAGAACTTAAATAAACTACTTCGTCTCACCACGAAATAATACACACACACATCTATATGGTTGCATGGCTGCAGCCATGAGTATCGCTTAATAAGATAAGCATTGTTGGGTTCCATATTTACTACCCTATTATCCCCAACCATTTAGCTTTAGCCAAGGGTAACATAAACTTTATAATCTTTTGTGACTATTCAGGTATTGATTTGTGTAATCATCAACATCTATAGGGTGCTAGCTAACAAGCTGAATTGTCTACAGTAAACAACGTGGCTCGTGTGCAATTCGGCCTCATTATGATTCAGCTCCTCTACGAAGGAGCTGTAAGTTATTGCTGAGAAAATTACAAACCTTCTTCTCTCTGCGTCACATCTGTCCTGGCCATTTCCTGATTGCTTTGTGGGCACTGTTTAATTGCCAATTAGGGGGGAGTCTAGGACAGCAATCACAATAGGTATAAGTGTGTTTGTGTGCATGTGTAGGAGGTTATATGCCAGACATAGTAAATCAGTGCTACTTGAAGTGCTGCTCGACATACATGTTGTACTTTCAGCAATATCGTTTTAGAAATACCTGTGGCCTTAGATGCAGACATATTTTTTATTTTTATTATTTTTTGCTTTAGACTAAATAATTCAGAGATGAGAAGAAGGGGAAAGTGGATCGAAAGGTCATAGCACAAGGAGACTCAGAGATGCATCCCCCTGTGCTTCTTTTTCCTGCAAATCCAAACAACAGACTATTGACTAAAGGGAATCTGACCAATTGTCTAAGACTTCCTGGCAAGACAAGTACTATAAAAATTGAAAAGTGCACAAAGACAAGAATGCGAAGAATTAACCAAATAGCAATTTGACATCTACTGTCCCTGGGCAGTTGTGAATTAATTCAATCAATTCAGTGTGAAAGTAGAATACAACAAGTTATAAAAAAAGAGACACACAGGGGAGTGCTGAATAAATTACTAAATTTAGTGTTATTTATGAATTTATGAATTTAGTGAGCTTTTAACAGTGATAGAGAAAATACTTGTTAGTGGGATGAATTCATCCTCAGTTGTAACATTTCCAAGGGGTTTTTAATGAATCCATAAATTTCTGACAGCGTTATCCTTTAAACAAAGTGCACAGTTCCACAGGAGACGGTTTTGTGTAAGTACTAATTACATGGCAAAAACATGAACTCACGCTGGTGACAATGTACCTCTGTGGTTTTCTGTCTTTCCGCATCCTGCAGTAAGAAACCCTCAGTGTTGAGTTTGACCTTTTCCAAGTCAGTTCTCCCCTTTCAGCCTTAATTTTTAATGGCTTTTACTGAACCACCTCAGTTTTTGAACAATGGAAGTGGATTTTTAGAGCATGATGGTTGAATATCAGAAACTTTCCGAAATGCTCTTTCTCCTTGCCCATGGTGGGTTTGGATATAGATGTTTTTTTCATTTTTTTTTTTTTTTTTTTTGTGCCAGCTGCCAGTAGATGCAATTGTGCTTGGTAGTGGGAGGACAGTCTGTTTGTTAACCTCTTGGACTTCAGTCTTCTGCTTATGTGTATTTCCTTAGACAATTAAATGGAATGTGATGTCTAGAACAACACTGTCTGGTTTTACTTTCAAACACCTCTGCTCAGATATATAGTGTCGTATGTACTGGGGATGTCCCCAACTAATAGGGCATGCTGTTACACAACCCACAAAATAACAGAGCAAATGTGCCACAGACACAAACCCAAAAAGGAAGGCCCTCTTTGTTGAATGAATTTCCCTGATGTTACAGTATGTCGAAAGACATGCATGTACCAGATTACTATTTCCCATTAATTTTGTTAGTTGATGCAGTGTTTTTAATTTAGCATTTCTAGAGTTTATTTCACTCTACATGACTCTTTCAGCAGCGCTGAGGGCATCCATCCATCCATCCATTTTCAGACCTTTATCCAGCTTCAGGTCACACTGGCAGCAGACCAAATAAGGTAGCCAAGATATCCTGCTACCCAGCAATGCTTTCCAGCTCCTCCTGGGGGATCCTGAGGCATTCCTAGGCTAGATTAGATATATAATCTCTGCGGCATGTTCTGGGTCCACCCAAAGGTCATGCCTGAAAAACCTCCAATGGGAAGTGCCCAGGGGCATCCAAATGAAATGCCTGAACAACCTGAACTGAGTCTTTTCAATTCACCTTTCTATTAAAATCACAAACAGGATTGGTGACCAGGAGCAAATGTGGCAGAGCCAAACACCCATGACAAACATGCTTGACTTTATGCTGGTCACAGCTCTCACTTCTCATATAAGGACCAGATGGCTTGTACCAATTGGTCCAGAATCCATCCCCAGATGTGATTCAAGGTTTGACTGTCAGCAACAAGTCTCTTTTTATCAGAGGAAAATGATATACAGTGTTCTAGTACCATATAATGTAAGCTAGTAGAATGAGTCATATTTCTACAAACCTGAGAATTTCCAGTTATATTTCCACCCTTTTATCAAATTGCTGCATCTGGTTATTATTGAAAATCTATTGGACAAAAAAAAATTATATTACATTGGTCTAGTGTCCCTATAATGGTGGTTCCTACATTCCTATTTTGCTTACATTTACATCCTCTCTCTCCTCTCCATTTCCCTTCTTTTTTTTCTTTTTTTTTTTTTTTCTTTTTTGAAGCTTTACAACTTCCCCTCTTAATAAGGCAGCAGATGTCACCAGTTTGCTAATTTGCATATGAACAGTGTCCAGGCTACAAGCATGCATGGGAAGTGCTGTAATCATTACTCATCTTTGAATCAGACAAGCAAGTAATTCACATTAACATCAGCTGCACTGATCTGTCAACAAATAGTTTAGGAGTCACCACAATAACATTGTTCCTTTCTACAAACTAAGAAGTTTCTTGTTTCGTACTAGAATGAAAGCACTGGGGGAAAAAAAAAGTCATCTAGATCAGGTGCCAAAGAGTAGTTTAATTTAACAACAACAAACACAACTTTTTACTGCCTGAAAGTTTGGGGAAGTTTACTCAGTTACATGACACATACTTTTAGTTGAGCTACTGTTCAGTCGAACCCATCTAACTTCCAGCTGCTGACTGTTTTTATATAAAATAATTATTTTCCATTTTGAATTACCATGTTAATCATAGGAATATTTTAGTTATAGTCAGTTATACATGATCCATCCAAGCCTGGTGTATTTTTGCTCCTGTTGCATTTATAGAACCTGCTATAGGCTCTTGTTAATACAAGTGGCATTCAAATATCTAAATGCTCCTCCCAACTTACATGTTTGCTTTTGTTAGACATGACTTGACACAATGAAGCTTTTCTTGATGTGCAAACTTGTCCTACACTCAGACATAAGGTGAACATGAGTGCAATGACAGATATTGCTCAGATTTGCTGGTTTGATTGGACTTGACACTCTGTGCTGACATTTGGCAAGGACAATTGATTATTCAATAACTGTCAGGCCATGATAGATCGCAACTGAATCACAGGCAAGGTGCATGGTCTGCACCTTTTTTTTTTCTTTTCTTCTTTGCAGTGGCCACACACTGTGTTCCGATTTGGTGGTAAATGAACAGTTTACAGCAGCAGTCATCTGATATCAAGGGTTTCACCACAGTCTGTGTAGTTTACTGTGTATTTATCGATCTCCTACAATTCTCCCACATTATTATTGTTCAATACTCATGAATAAACTTTATGTGGTTATAGTTGATGTTGTGATGTATTTTTTCAGTAATCACCAGACAACTGAGTGTACTTACCAACATTCTTCTGAAGATAGGTTTTTCATGTTTATTGTATAAACAATGATTGGTATTTTAGTTTCTATATTTTTTTATATTTAAGTCAATGATGGCAGTAAAACAAGGAACTGCAACACTTGTGTCACTGTGTTGTTTGCAAAATGTTAATTTGGTGCTGCTTAATGTTTAATTTGGTTTGTTTAAGCTGTTAAACAAATCTTCTGAGCTTGTGTCCTCTTTTTTATCATTAGTGTCCAAACGCTGAAGTTCCCATACCACAAATTAATTATAGCACACTCACAAATGCCCCCCAATGTGCCGTCATTAAACATTCTTTGAAATGTAAACAACTATTAAACCAACCTCTGAGAGCTCTGGAGCTTGGTGAAGGATACTGTAAAACATACCACGCTTTTCATGATGATTGCAATTTAAATTAAAACATAAATCCACCATCATTTACAAGGTTCAACAAGAGTCAACTTGATTTTTGTACCCAAGGCAAATATCTCTACAGCCTTTTTCACTGCAGGAAACTATAAGTTAGAACAGATTGCCACCTTTATCAGTTTTCTTAACAATGAAAATAGATGGAAACCATTATCTTCAATGACACTAAAGGATACACCAGAAAGTGAAAGTCTGCATACTAATTAATGTGCTCTGTTTGTATTGACATCAGCGTGATAATCTGCAAAGACCTTGCTATCTAGCATTAGCTCTCTGGTAAGGACAGAAAGAACTAAGTAGAATCCTTTGATATGTTGATAGATGAATACTCTGCTGTTTGACCAGCAGGTGGTGGAGGTAATTTGAGATGTTCTTTACAATGTTCAGTAGTGATATGTAGCATATTTTTCCACAGCCAAATCCAAGTGCTTCACAGACATTCCCAGTACAAAGCCAACCTTCATCAGTTTGTTCAGTTTGTTGGAATTACTGGCTTTGATACTGCCAGAAGAAGAATATTGCACTTGGCACAACAAACTGGTAAAAGATATGGCTTCCAAGGTATTAGTCTTCATCCACCACATCCAAGAATGGAGATGATGTTTAACATAGCCCTGGCCCTACTTAAACACTTCACAATCTCATTGGTCTTGTTCACATGCAAGAGCAGATGGCTAGTCATACACCATTACACAAACCAGTGCATTTCCCATATGAAGTATGAGATCTCTCTCATGAAGTTGTTACACAGCACACAAACAGAAGTTGTCCATGTGAGCCTTGCTCTGGAAATACTTAGAGGTGAAGGATGATGCCAGAGTCGAGTATACAGGAAGATGGATAGGAATGTCTTCAACATGCCCACTTGCTCTTTGTGAATTCTGTGCATGATGACCTGCTCTGTTCTCACATCGGCTCAATCGGATATAGCAGAGATTTTGTAGAGAGTCCGTGTAAATTCCACTTCAGCTGAATCTGACCTTTGCATTCACATATACACCTCCTTGGTGTGGTATGTAGAAAGGGTTGTAGTGCATGTGTTAAAGCAGATTAGACCTCTATACTCTGTGTTCACAGCCTACACAGCTGACAAAGTTGTCTGAAAAATCCATAATGTTCAGTTCTCAGCTTCATACAGTGAGCTTTATAGATTTCAAACAGAGGAAGAAAAAAATGGGATTGATACTTCCTGAATAGTTTCCTGAATTTTGTTTTTAATAACATTACTTTGATGGTTATTTAATGCAAAGTTTTACACACACACACACACACACACACACACACACACATATATATATATATATATATAACTGTATAATATATATATATATATATAATATATATATATATATATAATATATATATATATATATATTATACAGTTCTTCCATATTGGCTTGTCCTGGATACAGGAGCACATGGGATAATTCCATTTATATCTCCTGATTTTATTGAAGCCATAGTATTCAAGAGAGTTATAGTCTTTTCACTTTTACGCATTCACGCATTTGTACATACTGGTGATGAAAATGTATGTGTTGGTGTAAATATTGTCAAGTTTTGCAGATTGCTCCAGATGGTTGCCACTGTTTTGATCTTGTTCAAGCTGTAATTACATTTGTCCCATTTCCCCAATCACTTCACTTGATTCTCATGACCACAGCAGTTCAAAAACTCAAACTCCAGCAGTACTTTATGAAGAATTTATTTTTTCTGATCCAGGTACAGTATTCCTCAGTAGTTGCGTTCTATGCCCCCATCCTTGCTGAATACAGAACTGCCTGGATGTGCATTTCAAAGGTTTCAGCATCATAAAAGGAAGCACCAGAGTGGGATGAAAGCATCACTGTTGATTCAAACATTCAGCACCATCCCTTTCGCTATTCGAGCACTCCTCCAATGATGACATATGTTCTAATCATTGGGTCATGTCACATCTGATGCTCTCACCAACATCAAAAGTCCCACGTTGAGATGCAGAAATTCTCAGAGAAGCAGAGGAAGGAGAAGGGAAAGTGGCTTCCTGGATTGGATTTGTTGGGAGGAGAAGAAAATGTTTGACACTTCCTTCTCTGCTCTCCCATTTTTGAAGCCCTCCAGGATACAAGGAGGACTATGTAAGTGCTCTCTACCTCTGATTAGGGGACGTCTTGCGGGAATTAAGAAAACATAGTGATGGATTTTATTTATATATTTATGTGCACAGCAAAGTCATGAGGGAGACAAGGCAGAGTGTGAGGAGTGTAGGTCTCAGGTTAGCATGATGCATTTGTTCATGATATTAATAGATTGCAGAGCACGGAGCAACCTGACCTAGTTAAAGCCCCTTGAATGGGCTTTGTTACACTGCACTGTGCTCAGTGTGTGCCATTGTGGGCCTTTGATTGAATGGACAAATATTATCTACGGATTTCTCTTCACATTTGCAGAATGCACCACTTTGCTCTGCTTATTAGATGAGTGTCATGCTGTTTGAAACAATTATCATAGTTTATAATTAAAATTTTGCAAACACAATTTTCTATACCACATTTTGAGATGGATAATTATAATCTGATAATCACATATTTTTGTTCCCCATAATATTTCTCTATACCAGTTTGCCCGTCCATAATATTATGATGATTCTTTTTTTCTCAAAATTTTCTCAAAATTATCTCAAAAATATTGTGTTTATAGTGTGACATTATTCTCAATATGTTTTTGTTTTTTGTTTTTTTACTTCTTCAACAGTGGGAGATAATGCTTATTCATAGTGTCCAAAGGCAGGGTAAACAAATTAAATTGAATGCAGAGTTCAACATTTTATTTCCCCCAGACAGGTTAAGTGCAGTTTATGTGATCTGACATTTCCTGTGCAGAATATCAAACACATCTACCTACTGGATCATTTCCATTACTCAGACCCAGGTTTTGGATATGTAAGCCTAAAAAATCTGCAGAGCTCAGTTGGTTCATAACATCTTTTCATTTTATACAAAAGGCTACTGTCATGGTTGTTCCTATTCTATATCATAGTAGCAAAATACAGCCACTGAGGTCTTCCATCTGAAAATAATTTGTCCCTGTGCGCATAAAACAGCCTAGATACTGTTTATTCCACATATAAAAGTAGCTGTTGCTACAGCCTACAAAAATGGGTTTAAGGTAACAATGCTAATGCTGTATTATTATTAATGCACGTACAGTACAGGACTTTGTGCCCAATAGAAGAAAGAGACAGTTGACAAATTACAGGAAAAATCTGGTTCAAGGCTTACTAACACACTTTGTTTATTTCAGTCAGCACATTATTTACAGTCCTTTATAAGTTTCTGGTGGTTGTTAGGAGGTTCTCGGGATTGTTAAAGGTGTTTTAGTGATAGATGGAAAAGTTCTAGAAATTCTTTAGATTGTTGTAGTGAATTTAGAGGTCATGCAAATAGTTGAAGAGTGGTCTGTTTGATTGACATCTCTTAGACTCTGGGGGTCTTTTGGAAGTCCTGATGGTCATTTAGAAGGTTCCACATGTAGTTTTGGAAATTGACTAGATCCAATAGTTTATTTTGAATGTTTAGGCTGATCTTAGGAGGTTGGAGGTTTCAGGTGGTCTCTAGTGTTCCTTTACAAAATTCCAAGTGTTCTCTTGATGTTTAAACACCTATTGGTGATTTGCAGTTATCTGTTAGTTCCCTATCACCACCAGCAGGACACCAAATGTAGGCACATTGTGTGGTTGAACGTTGTTCATCCAATTTGTTCCCCAAGATATTGTTGATACGCATGCTAGAACATCACATTACAAACAAAATGCTTTTTTTTCCCTTTAATACATGTCCTACCCTTACATTGAGCCCAGATGGTGACAATTTAAATTGCTAAACTGTACATGCATGTATGATAAATGGTGTTTTCCATTTATAGCTCAGCAGCTGGTTGGTATATGGACATAGCAAACCACGATGTGAGATCCCTATAGAGCCACTGCGGACTAATTAATGGCCATTCCAGCCTCTTTGTGGTCTTCCTGGTTTTACTCACTGTTTAAAATTCCATGTAAATATTTTCCTTTGAACTTAGTTTATTTATATCAGGTCTTTTATTTCTAGCACTTTTGTATACTTATTTATTTTTCATGTTCTCATTACAACTAATGAAAAAAGGATGAATGATCAGATTGACTGGAGGAAAAAAATAAAGTAGCTCCAGTGCTACAAAATGAAAGCGGGAATGGCAGATTTATTTCTCCTTCTTGGCCACACACACAGAAACATGCACCTGTTAAAGCCAGCGTGCACTGCAGGAACATGACACACACACACACACACACACACACACACACACACTAACAATCTTGGTCGCAGTGCACCTGATCACATCACAGGAAAAAATATACACATAGCTCCATTTACCAAAAGGAACACAGTGTGTTGTGTGAGAGTGGTGGGTGATAAAGGCAGGAAATAAAGAAAAGTCAAAGCCTTTAGTGAGCAAAGAGGAAAAACACCCTGCTGTTTTTTTGTCGTAGGAAGAGCAGAATAAACTACAGTGTGGTAACTCTGCTGTCTTATACGATCACACATTCCAAGAACTCCGCCTCCCAGTAGAGCTCTCATCTGTAACCTCTTTTCACATCTGAATATTAGGGAAAATTCAGTGGTAAATATAGATGAAGTGCGTCACTGAAATATCTTTTTTTCTACTTTTCTTTTTGATTTCTCTTTCCCCCACTACCACCATCCCCAGGTTAACCCTCACATCCACTTGTCCAGGACAGCTGGTAATAACTATTCGTTCCCCAGTCCACCTTTTCACCTCTTATGAGAGTCAAGTATTGTGGCACTGTGTGCTTAATGCTGGGAGCAGCTCTGCCGCTAACCCCCATGACCTCATCCAGCTTCTTACACACACACACACACACACACACACACACACACACACACACACCCTCCCAGTGCACATACTTAAACACCCCATATGTGTGCATACACGTGTCGTGACATCTTGTGGGCACTTCACCAGTCATAATGGCATAAGGCTAGAGCTCTTTAAGGGAAGTGACGTCCAACGTGAACTTATGCACTCACAGGCGCACACACTCACGCACGATTGTACAAAACTATATTGTAGAGAAGTCTCTCTGGATTTCTATTGCATCACTGCTTTTTGTCCCTAGGGGAGAAAACTGTTATCATCTAAAAGGCCACAGTGAACATCGTTCCTTGCAAACATTTGAGTGCATTAGCTGTATGGATACAGTACGGTGTGCTCAGTTTTAAAAATGCTGTGTGAAAAATGTAATATTAATGACGTTCAATTAGCTCAATCAAAACATGTTTTCACAAATTGCTCCCGGCTAATCCGCGTTATGGTGTGATCACAATTTTGTGTTGTGTGAACATCTGCGACAACAAAATCCTTGGTGTAGTTCAAAATGTTAGAAAAGCACTAATTACATAATGTATGTAACACATTCACAGTAGTCTGATTCACTAAAGACAATTGACATATTAATCTTAAATTCAAACACAAAGTTAGGGAAGTGGTTCTGTTGTGTTTTTTGTGAAATTTATCTTAAAGCTAATGCATGTATAATTTGTATATGACTCATTCAGGAAGACACACACTCCACAGTCTGGTGTGTGGATTTATATATTAACATATTTTTACCACAAAAACTTTTAATTCACGTTTTATTTAGTTCCCTTATGAACCAGGGAATGTTGGAAAAAGAAAAGTTAATTATATTGTATTTTTACCATGGTGAAAACAAACCAATTGATTTATCTTCTGCAGATTCGTTGCCAGTGAATTTTGTTCTGTGTGCGCCCTGGGAAATGGAGTCTGCAGGTAGTGAATTACAGCAATGGTAGGTGAACTTCACGGCCAATAACAACTTAAATTCAAATGCACGTAATGAGTCTGACTTCATTTAAGCAACCAGAGGGGAACAGCCATAGTAAATAAATAAAACGAACAAACAAAAAAAAAAAAAGCAAAATAAAGAGCAGAGGCCGCTCAAACTAGGGTACATTCATCACAAGTGTCTGACCCAGTACTGTTCATCAGGCAGACCTGAAAAAAGGACATAGAACTAATCACCTTGTGTCACATGGAAAAGATTTACAGAGACCTTAGGGCCAAGTTGAGAGAAACTATTATGCAAATTTTGCACATTAACTTGTTTTTTCTGTCTTCTCTATCACCAAAGGTTGTCACTCTGTTGCTGCGCCTGCTCTGTGGGCTACATACAGACTGAAAAGAGACACCAAATACAAACAAACAAGCAGACATGAGTGACTTCATGTCTTTTTTTTTTTTTTTTTTTTTTTTTCGCTGTCTATCTCTTTCTCTTTCTTTCCATTTGTCTCACTGGGTCTTTTATCCTTACACATTGCGGTGCTTCATCAAACCGATGTATACTTGTAGAAAACGCATGGCGTAAACAAAAAAAGAAAAAAAGAGCAAACAAAAAAAAGGTGCTCATCACATTGCATCACATCATTAAGTCTGTATAGACAGATATGCACATGTGACCACACATGCGTCTGCACAAAGCCGCAATCACGGAAGCATACAGGAACAAACAATCATATAGCAATGAATAATCAGGTCTGTCTGCAGTCCTAATTACACTCTCGTCTACCATTTAGTCACCCATGAGTAGCCAAGCACACCAGGATAAACAAGCACCTTGGTGTCACATCTTGGTATTCACAAGTGTGACACTAGGGCAGGGACAGACGGCAAATGGGCAATGAGCGGCAAAGTAAAAAAAAAAAAGAAATCTTGAATAAAAAAGCAACAACAACACCACTGACTACATTTTTTACTGGCCTGTGGCACAAAACAGACCGTAATATATCTGTATCAGAATGAAAAGGTTAACGACGCATACCATTGACTCAGCAATTACTTTACCATCTACTCAGATTTCTGGCCTTCAAAACTCAATCCCCAGCCTCGACCGTGTAACACATCAAAACAATTCCCCTGTCTCGTACCCACCTACGCGTTCAACTCCACTACAGTGGATGGCCGCTGTTCTGAGTTAACAAAGGGTGCCGCGAGACGTTTCAGCACGTCGGCTTCATGAATAGGCTAAAAAGCCTTATTCTGCAACAAATGACAAAGCAATGAATGTTATTGCTTCTTCACCCGACTGAGAGTTTCTGTCTGAATGAATGAAGATGTTTTGTCCTATGATCATCTAGCTGGCTTCTCTGTGTTTGTGACTTTATTGGTTGTTACAGGTCAGTGAAGCGCAAGCTTGATGACAGTGGTAGGAGGTTGAAGCAGAGCCAGACACTCATGGATGGAGAGTTGAGTGTTGTTGGCATAGTTTCACTCGCTGGTTATTATTGGTAAAGGTCAAGAGGTCACACATCATGTCATGCCAAGTTTTCAAGTCAATGCCAATCACGGTTATTGGAAGAATTTTACCTGTTCCTAATGATTTGATATCATTTGACAGATTGCCAACAGATGAACAAATATTGCTGTGCACTGTACTTTTCATAACTGCAGTTTTCTGACAGCTGTTGCACAAAGAATCCCCCAGGAACCAAATTCAGGTGAGTTATCCAAACTGATCCACTTATAGTTATTAAGACAGCACCTTTTTTGTAGTGCAAAGCTGATGCCCAAAACTGTGAAAATGAAAATGAAGATGGGATTTTCAGGATGCGAATAGAGAGAAGCTGTCAACTTCAGGGCAGTGGAAAGAGAAAGTGAGATCATTATTTATTCGTTTATTTGAATGAGAGGAGACAGAATATTTGACATGAAACCTTGCTGCAATGGTGACATTCACATTGATGTGAGGAGCGGGGAGAAAAAAACAAAAAACTCAAACAGGCTTTGAGCGAATTACATTATTTAGCATGAAATTTAATACAAGATTTGACTGTCAGGCATTTATAATATAGAGACGCCTGCAGGGATTCTTCCCAAGATTTGACCCAATTTAAACTGTTTGACTCAGTGCATTAATTCATCAGAACCTTTGACATTAGAGCCTGTTACATCATCCTTCGTCACATCCTGAGTCACACTGACATGCCGTGTATACTTACACCTCCAGACCGTAATGGGGGATGCAGCACTGAGATGCTTGTGCACTAATCAGAGGTGGTATGATGGGATTGGACAGGGTAGAGCACGTAGGGTAATAGGCACTTTTAGGTCCTGCATATACAGTAAAAGACATAAACTTATGGAGACTATATTCCAACTACTATGTTAGCTTGATATGCTATTAAACAAGGGAATAAATGTATTAACTTCAGTTTATCTAATACTAGGCGACAGTAATGTTATGTCAGGTGATGCTTTTGATGTGAGCAACATTGTCTAATGGTCTGACTGGACTTGTGCTCACCCACTCATTCTGCTGATGCTGTTTGGCTTCCAACACTACTCTTCAGACACTGACCTGTGGGAATTTTGTTTCACCCTCACTACTACCTTAGCATCCTCCTGTGAGCATTGTCTCTGTGGGAGATGTGCACATCTTCCTTTGCACGAATTTCCCTTGTCCAACATTGCTCATACAAAGTAATAAGATCTACTGCTGTGATACAAAAATAAAGGCAATTTTGTAATCAGTTTTGATGAGATGAAATTAGTTAGTTTAGTTCTCGCAATCAGATAAGCTGAAGGTTATTTGTAAACTGTGCTATTTTTTCTGGAATGTCCACACTTAAGCCTTTTTGTGTGACGCTTTCATAATAATTGCACGATGTGATCGTAATCACTTAAATGAAAGATGTAATGACATGAAAAAATTGATTTGACATTTTATCAGTTTGCAGACATACACACACACACACATATATATCAGTAGAGATCAATATTGAGAAAAAGAAAGGAAATGTCTATTAAACATCAGTGCCAGCATCACTATTGTTGTGATGAAGGCCATCATTATCACATACCAGTGATGTCAGTGCCATATCCATCGCCATGGATACAACAGAGGGTGAACTGACACAAAAATAGTGGTGAGCATAAGAAGAGACAGCAAGTAAACCTCATAGACACATCTTGAACATCTTGAACTAGTAATAACTCCCTCAGTCCCATTTTATGCTGCGCCTCAGTTGCTCCAACCAATGGTTTTAAGTTTAATTGTTATACACAGTCAACTGAAGAAATATACATCAGTGTATTTTTATTTATTTATTTATTTTGAAGACAACTCTGCATTTTTTTCTCCATTTCCAGTTACACTGTTTCATAAAAAGGAGTGTGTGTACAGAAAACTCTTATACTTGCAGTTGTCTTCTTCACTGCTTTCATAGAGAAAAAGCATACTTCTGATGTTGGGAGGTTGCTAGGTAGCTCAGATACATGTTTTTTTTTGTTTTTTGTTAAGTCTCTTCTAAGAGACTATTGCACAGGGTAAAGAATTGTTTACCATAAGTATTAAAATTATACATTTTTAAACAAACATTTAGTCTGCTAGGAACTGGGTTTTTTTTTTTTTTTTTTTAAATAAGTAGCACTAAGACAATTTTTTAGGATAGTAATTAACTTCAGCGAGCACTTAATATGTATAGCATACCTGTTCCATCTAAAGGTTTTATATTAATAACTGTATCAGTTGACTAATTGAAAATGGGTTTTAGCATCTTTCAGCTCATTGTTTTGGTTTTAATGGCGACCATTGTTTTGTCTCAGTCTCGCCAAAAACTCATAAATCTCATCTCCAAACTCAGTTATTTTTAGAAAGAAAAGGGAGGAAAAGTCCTTCTGACGAACCGTGTCTGCCCAGAAACTGCTGACAATGTTAACAACTAGCTGGTTGGTGGAAACATGTTCTGTAAGATTTAGCAGCATATTTCCCCAAGGAGTCAATGGACAGCAAATCAAATCTGAAAGCAAAGTAAATGTTAGACTTCCATTTGCAAGGTAGTCAGAAACGTGTGTTTCTGACTACCTTTTTATATCTTTCCATATGAATCATAATGTTGCTTAATACCCAGAATACCCACAGACTCTCTATTTACCACCTCACTTATAGAGGCTTTTCACGTGATGTGAAAAGCCTTGTAAAGGTTTTTCACGCATCTAGGTCACTGTGTTTGTCGGCCATATTGCCAGGCAACTCACGCCAGTCACGTATAGACAGATAGTCAAAAGTACAGGAAATGCGGCATTGTCGCTGTGGAATTATGTCTTGTAAACAACACAACAAAGGTAAGACATGATTCATGATCTTTTTTATCGATCACTTGTACGTTATTGAAAATTCTATCACTGCTGGTTCAGTCAATTTTAGTCAGATCATTATAAAACTTGTAGTTTTAGAATCTACAACACCTTTGCTGTCAGCAGAGATGTTGTTTGTTTGTTTACAAAGCGCTGTGTGGAGAGGGGGGTAGCAGTTTGTGTTTATGTCTTTTTGTGGAGTTTGTTTACTTGCTCTTTTAATTGTTTATTGTTTTATCTATGTTTAGTGGTTGTAGAAGTGTACTTTTAGCTGAGACGTTTCTGAAGATACTAAACATGCCGAGCCAGCTTCACATGCTGTGAAATCGGATGTGACCCACTTTGTGTCAGGAAACAAAAGGTTAAAGCTAGGCTCTCTTACAATGTTTTAACCTGCGTTATTAATGCTTGCAAACAAGCGACGTCCATAATCTGACAAAAACTGACTGAACCAGCAGCGATAGAATGATCAATAACGTTCAAATGATTGATAAACACGGTCATAAAACCTATATTACCTTTGTTGTCTTGTTTACAAGATGTAAATCCACAGCAACAATGCCACATTTCCTAAATGACTACTATTTTTAGCCACTTTTGCATGATAACGTTCCAGTTCGTCACCGTAGACAGACTCCGACATGAAAAAAAAAATTTCACTGTTTGCAGTGTTAACAAAGTATGCAGACCGTTTCAATCATAGAAAGTAATAGACTGTAATTGAAAAATTGCCTGGCCGTATGGCGGCACATAAGACTGAGCTTGAGCCTCCATAGGGAGGGCTCAATATTTCTTACCACAATCTTTAAATTGATGACCATGATGTTTAAGAATATAGCTACCCAAATAACAATGTAAGCTTCAACACAATGTGAGAGTTTCAGGTTCTTCCATGGTAACAGAATTGCTCCAGTCAAACAGTAATAGTGTGTAATTTGTTCAAGAATCAATGGCATGCATGGCAGTAATCATAAGATTGGACCACTGTACGTGGGAACACAAAGGGGTGTGTTGGCCTGTGAAATGTGTGTAGCTTTAGCTTTTGGCACATCACTAAATATAGCAGTCAGTTGAGGACTAAGCAAAGCACCAGTGTGAGCGTTCTGTTAACACTGCTGCTACTAGAGCTGCAGTAAGGGCAGCTTGTGGCAAGAGCTAATGAAATTAGAGCTAGTTGTCAAGCTTGGGCTGACATTGCAAGCTGTTTCCATTAAGGCTGTCCTGCTTCAGATTGTGTTTTTGCTTGAGGCAAAGCTGATTGACATATGTATCAGCTAGCACAGCCAGAGTACATAATGCTCATGCTCTGAGATAATAAGACTAATATATTTCAATGTGTGTGCACCATTATTGGTTGAACTTGTCCAGCTGCTTTGGAAACAATGCTTGCATGGAAATGTGTGCAATCCATGAATGTGGAGCATGTTTGGCCTCGACTAAGCTAAGGTAAGCTTCATGAGCTTTGCTGGTCTGATTGAGAGACTTGAATTGGCTAGTGCAGTCATGGAAGTGTAAGTATGGGCATCTATTATTCAAGACATAATTATGCAGTGGGCCGCTTTGTCAGCCAGTCAATCAGAGCTCTGCTTTTCATTAGGCTGCCTGTCATTGCACTATGCTAGAGGCATGCCTCTCACACACATCACATACACACACGTATGCCAACAGACACATAAGCACTTACACATACACACTATTCTCTCTGCTTATATATCATCACCAAAACAGAGGGACACCTAAAAAAAAAAAAAGAGGCAGGATGATTGTTGCTCCCTTCTCTCATTTCCCTGCTCTTTTACCCAATGAGCCCCCACTGAGACTCAATTTAAATGTCAAATGAGACCGATTGGATTATGGAAGAGCAAAATCTGAGCAAGGCAAAGTCAGAGGGAGGAGAAAGGGGAGCACAGGTGAGGGAAAGATTACAAAAGTTCTGAAAAGGTCAGAGGGGAAGGAGAGGGGCCAAAAAGGTGATGTGCCCTTGTAGAGATTGTATTCTCTGCAATTACACCTCAGCTTTGACAGTAATTTGACCCTGTTAAGTGTGGAATGAACACCACTGTGTATAAGATGTAACGTGATGGTTTTGAGTGGAGCCTTCATTACACACCATAAGATGTGTGGACTAATGAATATTTAGTCTATTTAGTTTGTTTGACATGTACTTCAAGCCTCAATATAGCCAGTATAGCCTCAATTTGTACAGCAGACTGTATGTTCTGTTTATGGAGCATTAACTTTTTGTTAGTTACAGTTACACATAGCAGGACTATTAGTTCATTTCAGATAGATCAAGTAGTTTCCTGGGTTATGTCCCAAGTCTGGATCCAATCAAGGCAAGTAATTAAGTTTCCTGTTACTGCTAACAGAATGCTGGTTTCCGCTCCCTTGGTCTAGTATATTAACTGGATGAAGTGGTACATCCAGGGTAAGTGAATAAAGTTGATCATATCAGGATTCTGTTTCACGTTGTGATTTTGCCATAAAATTGGCCTAATGTCTGCAGCAGATTAATTACTATAATGGGCTCTGACACCGTTTAGTATATTTCATCATCAGTGAAAGGAACCTGACAGACCTTTTTTCTTGACATTTCTAAATCCACTCTCAATCCACATCACCTCCTTGATCGGTGTCATTGAATCTATTTTTCAAATCAAATTATTGAATAAGGATGCCAAACTTCCTCTGCACTATGTTGTCCAGGGTTAGAACTACTCTTGTGGCACTAGTTGGTCTAGCAGCAGTTATGTACATGTTCATGATGGCCCATGACTTACGATACAAGTATTAGTGATGCCCAGAGGATGAATCAAAAATCATGATGATCCCATGATGATGATGACTTCACTTAGAACCAGAATCATCATCTAATCAATAGAGGCATAGGCATTTGTAGAGATGTTCATGGTTCCCAGATGATAAATGCTGAAGACCTGAAAAACTGAAAAACTCTTCCTCCAACCCCACCATAATGTCATTTGTGAGAGATTTTAATGAAATTTATTTTTGAAATTCATGTTGATCGAAACCTTTCCTAAATCACCATCTTTACATTGTGCTTCTTGCTAATTAGTGATATCATGTCAACACTAACTCAAATTAATGTATTATTATTATTAAGTTTTGTCTTTTTGCCCTCAGTATTTTGCCTCAGAAAATGTTTAATTCACAGCTGTGAGCTCTTTGTTGGATTCATTTGAGCTTTGTGCTTTGTGATCCTATCTCCTTTGAATAAAACAATATATATATATATATATATATATATATACATAGTCTCTGATTCATAAAGCTAAAAATAAACCACAGGGCTTTATAGCGTTGTATAAACCTTATTGAAATACAACCCCTCCCCAGGGACAGAATGAAGAAAGAATAGATCGTCAAAGAAGGTTACAACTCCACCACCACCACTACTCTTACTCTCATTTGAAAATGCCAAGACCACGTTATGACTGAAAGGGCAGGGATGGTGAGAGGGAGGAGAGGTAGACAGAGGCTTTATAGTTACAGTGAGAGAGAG
Source organism: Polydactylus sextarius (assembly GCA_016801845.1). Classification (NCBI taxonomy): domain Eukaryota; kingdom Metazoa; phylum Chordata; class Actinopteri; family Polynemidae; genus Polydactylus; species Polydactylus sextarius. Next base: position 6,009,341 of record CM028927.1, on the reverse strand, counting down.
ACTACAGGAAGAGAAAAAAAATGGGACGTAGCAGCATGAAGACTGTTGAGAAACAGATAGCTTTAGCTAAAATAAATTAATACTTTGCAATAAGAGAGAGGTTAGGCAAAAAAAACTTGATGACTCCCCAGTGCTCTGGCAGAAAAAAGAAACAGTCGGGAGAAGACAGAACTCCTGCTGTAACACCTGCAGTTTTCCGTTTGCATACGTTTGAGGGTAATCTCATAAATATGTATGTCTCCATCTCATACAGGTGTGAATGCGTTTCTCTGTGTAGATGAATGTTTACGCTCCTTTTTGACCAAGATGTCTCATTACAGAATGTGACGGGTGGTGAGGATAGGAGAGAGGAGGAGGGAAGGGGAGGTCAGTGCTATAGACCTCGGGATCAAAGCCACCAGCATGTACTTAAAGAAAAAAAGAATCATCTCCATTCCACTCCAGAGAGAAGCGGTGCGCAGTAATGATGTTGACTCAGGTCTGATCCATGTGTACATTCCCTCCTCAGTCGGCATGCCTAGAGAGAGGGAGGTCTACGTTTGTGGATGTTTCACTTCGAGGAGGAGTATGCATAATAAGCAAAGTGACAGGGGACTGCAGTGAAGTCTACAGTACACTAAGGCCGACAGAAAGTGTTTGAATAATGTTTCCTAATTGATGCCCGATATGTTTGGGAGCAAACGCGAGTAAAGAGAGTGGTTTAACTATACTTAGAATCTGTTAATTCAGTCGCTGAGTGGCTCACAGTTGTGATTGGTCCACTGAGGAATGTGTCTGGGTTTAAAAATGCAAAAACAACATGACAGTGAAGTAACAGCCTTTATTCGAATAGATGTGAATAAATGTTTCTGCATGACAATTAAAAAACATGCGAGTCTTTGCAACGATCCGACCCCTCCACCTCGTAAGCAAATGAACAAGGAATTAGAAATCTTTACTTAAACAGTTATTCAAATTGTCAACAGATTTATTTAATCAGCGGAAGACAGAGCCAACAACACATGAGCTGGCTGCCTGCAGGTATGTGTGGATGCTAATCATGATTGTATTTAGAGAACGGGGGGGAAAGCAGCTTCATTAGCTGAAACGTTTAACAAACATGAGAGGAGGGAGAGGAGAAGGGTACGGCGGGCAGTGAGCAAGGAAGTGCTGGGAGAGAATAGTAGAAGAAAAGAAAAAGTGACAGTATGCAGATCAAGAGGGAAAGAAGGAGGGCGGTTTAATTTCTTGACAGCTTTTGAGGACAAAATTTCATGTTTTATGAATAAAGATCAGAATTTGAGACAAAAAAACACCTTTTTTCTTTCTCTCTCTCTCTCTCTCTTTTTTTTTTTTTTTTTTACAAAGATGACAATCTAGCCAGAGCTGGGAGATAAAAAAGTATTTCTTTTTTGTTATTGCTGTTAACTGAATAATGAGAAAAAAAAAACAAAAAAAAACATCATGATATTGGCAGGATAATCACACAAGACTTGCTAGACTTCTCTTTAATGCTTAAAAGACATATGAACCATCATGTGAACATGATAGAATCATAGTAGAGTAGAAAAAAAAAAACTACTCTATCACCATGTTGCTGTATAGTGATTCATACATTAGTGACTAAAAACAGTCAAACATGGGTTAAGAAGTGATTTGAACACCTCACTCTTGCTTCCAATGTGAAATCCTTACAGTTACTACAGCTGTTTCGCTGTTAAAGGGATAGCGGACTACAAATTATCCACCCTATGAAGGTCTGGTCAATACAGACCATGGCTGAACCAACTGTCTATGCTATGAAGAATTTCTTATTGTCGTCCCTTCAGTTGATGTTCCGGATATTTCGGTAATGCTACTGATGCTAATGCTAGCAATCTTGACACCTGCGTGTCCACGTCATCAAATGTCACCTGTGCACAATCGATCAATCTTGGTATAGTTCAGGCTGTGAAAATCCAATTGTTGTATCCTATGGTTAAGTGGAAGGAACCTTCAAAATGAGACTGTAGTTGTTCACCTAGCTCAAAGAATTAGACAAAGAAAAGCACAGGATCTGTTTGCATCGCATGTTACTTTATCTCAGGAAGGCCTATTTATTTGATAAAAAATAGGGCAATTACCAACGTGAGAAATAAATATATATGAGCATAAAAGAATTACTGTAATATTCCCTCTAATTAGCATATATAAAGGAGTAATCAAATTCGGTAATCACCTGGCATCTCAGCAGTAGCACTACTCAAACCCCCGTGAAGCCTTGAGGGTCTTCATTGTGGTTTGACTTGAAAGGACTCGTGGACAGCTCTCAGAATATCTGACCTAAATTGCAGACACATAAGAGAATAAATATGTTTATCTGTTTTTTTTTTTTTTGTTTTTTTTTTTGTTTTGTTTTGTTTTTCATGAGGAAAATTAAATCAACTAGCTGAAAATAGAGACTTCATCATGTTGTTTGGCAGCACTGAATCATCCACAAATTAAGGCATTAAAAAAAAGTAGGATAGGAGGTGGAAAGCTGCCCGTTATATACCAGAGGAAATATTACACCAGTCTACCCCTCGCTGCAAAATCTGCAGCCACCTGTCTCGTAGCTAATTAAAGTCATTTTGTTGCCCTCACACTTACTTTCCATCAGCCTCTCTCTTTGACTCACTCAGGGAAATGTCAGGCTAGTGTGTTTTTGCCCTTGGTTTGGATTAACAGGCAGATTTGGTTTGCCAAGAACCTCTGACTTCTTTGGAACAATCCCATTTGAAGTCACAAAGGTTTTGTTTTATGGATGATGTCACCTTCCATTTTCTTGAAATGCTTTACAGAATGGCTATGCTTGCCTGACTACCCGTTTACATTCTGTGTCTTTTGCCAGTGTGGTCACCGGTAATTCTTCTTTGTCTTTACAATGCTAAAAGTCAGAGGAAAAGAAAGCAATCAATAGAACATAAATGAAAGAGAAACAGCAATGACTCAGTAGCAAGGACGAGGGCCTCTCCTCCTCATCATGCTTTTGATCTGATATGTCACAAGATGGTGCACAGTTGACAATTACATCTCCACTGATGCACTCACAGGGGATAAAAAAAAATACCCTGGGTCTTTCCAGCCCTCACACGCTGACACGTACATACAAACAAGCACTCCGCCATCCGTTATACCATTTGCCAAGACCACTTGGCCCAACCTCCAACCTGTTGAACACAAAGCCAAGATAAGATGGATTTAGGCGCCCTCTCGCTCCCTTCGTATTTTTCAAACAAAATGTCAACAATACAATGTGTCCTGGGGAGTGGCTCAAACTAAATACCTCTTCTCTATCAGTCTGTCTGGCCCCTGATCCCCTTTGATGCCATGTCGTTCTATTAAAACTCTGAAAGGATCTGGATTTCTTCTATCTGCTTTGCCGCAGTTATGCGACCACCAATGATGAACTACACACTGCTTGTCTTGCCTCTGGGTTTTGTATGTGTGTATGTGCAATCTAGAGCACAACACTTGTTTTTTTAGATGTTACTATTTGTGTGTGTATATGTTTGCGTGTGTGTGTGTCTGTGTGTCCTAGTGCAGGTAAGTGGCTGTTGATAGTCCTCCTGGCATTGTGTGGAGCGCCTTGAGTGACATGTGGTATTAAAAGTGTCAGTGTTGGGTGACATGACTGAGATAAGGAGCCAGTGAGAGTCATCCTCATTAAACATCAGTCCTGCTTGGCTTACAGGCTTGTTGCCCTGGGCGACACCTTACATTGTGACACATGGAACAAGTAATGCAAAAAAAAAAAAAAAAGAAAAAACTCTAACGCTTGTTTAGAAATTGTCTCCTTTTTCTGTCGCCCTGAGGTAATTTGATGACTTGCTCTGTATATGTCTGACATACACTTTAGTATTCTGTACTGTGACATTTCCACAGTAAACATATGAGCAGTTTAAGCCTAGTTTAGAGGTGCATGTGTTTACTTATTGTGAGTCCTAAATTAAAATCTAGTCATCTGTTAAGTATTATAGGATTAAAATAGTTTTGTTACCAAGTGCAGATGGTGCTGAAAGGGATTTGTTTGTTTCTTCTCTCTCTCCCTCTCTCTCTCTCTCTCTCTCTCTCTCATTCACTCACTTTCATCAAAACACACACACACACACACACAGCGGCAGGGGAAGTGGTATATCAGTGCTCAAACCATTCCAATGTGTCTGTGTGCTTATCAGTTGTCCTTAGAGCACTAAATAGAAGCACTGTGACTTGGGATTTCTGACTGACAATGCTGACTGCAGACACTGCATTGTGTCAGTCTGTTGAAAATAGCTGCATGGGTTCAGCAGCTTTCCAGCTACAGGTATATATATAAGTCTGAGTGTGTGAGAATTTTTTTGCATGTTTGTGCCTCTGTGTTAGAGAACAACACATTTTCTTTCTCGAGTCTAGTAGCAGTTCCGTACTCTTTTGTACACACATGCACATAACCGTGGTTTACCGTCCTGTTTTCATCATGCACAGTAAATATACAAGAGTTTTTCCATGCAGGTGAAACCGGTGCACAAATGAAAACTGCACATCATCTTGCTATGGGATCACACCAGCTTTGACACCCATCAATATGTTTCTGTACTCATGGGTCCTACTCCGACAGATGCAAGAAAAGTGCAGTATGTGTTTTCATGGTGGCTGGGATCCATGGAAACTCCATACAGCAGACCAACCCCCAAATGTTCAATGTGCAAATATATGTATCTTATAAATAATTCTACATGTTTTAGTTTAATCTGTTTTCTGCTCAGCCAGCACATTCAACATCTGTTTTGTCCACTGAAGTTGAAGAAGGCCAAATCCTCAGACGTAACATGACTGATTGGATGAAAGTAAAAGCATATGGATGGTACAAAGTTATCCTCTTAGTAAAGACTACATTATTTAAATCACTATTCTATTAAAGTCAAAACAAGCTAGCTAAAGCTTGTAATGGATCTTTTGATGCTAGTTATGTGGAAAATCGGTTCAAAAAGTGTTTCTATCATGATTCTGGCAAGCTTTATCCGTTCTGTTAGAATTTATTCCAATTTGTGAAATTTGTCAGTTATTCAAGGTTAACGTTGGACTTAACGGGAAGAGTGTTTGCCTAGCTTTAGATATAATCCATCATGTACCTCTAACAATTCATCCGTCCTCATTTCTGAGGAAACTTTCCTCAAAAAGCTCCACTGTGCTCTTTTCGTGAGTCACTTTCATTTTCACATTCATTTCAGCGACAATTTTTTTTTTCTTTGGAAGATAATGGTTGAGATTAGTGCTGTGAACTATGCGGTGATATCGATCTTGCAAAATGAGGTGCTCTCGCACAATCCCAAGCAAATTGAACCCCCTTTTTTTCACGCGCTCATTTTGTCAGGTGCAAAATCAATCAGACTGGTGCTCCGCTGCTTTGTCAAAAGTGCGTAATGCACTTACCTATCGATCACAAACATGCAGAATCAACCAGAATGTCAATTTTCAAAGGGAGATGAGCACTGAGATCTCAAGAACCAATCAAGTTCACATCAATCTGCTTTCCCATCCCGAGAAACAGTGTTAGATCTTTCGTAGACTGGAAGCTACATGCTTATCTCTATTCATGACTCCCTGACGAAACTTCTCCTCATCTGCAAAAATCCTGCATTTTTGTTTCCCCTTTTCCTACACTCACTAACATGTACAACTCTTCCAAATTCAAATGAGCCTTTTCGCTGTGCCTTTCAGCAGGCAGCAAATCAATCATCATTTAGCAGCTAGTGTGCCAATTATCATCAGGTTTTCCAGCCCAACCGCCTCAGTTCAGAGGCCATATTGGATCCAGATGATGATGAGTCACTGGCCAAGGGGCTGGCACCAATGTGGGTTTTGTCCTGTGGTTGGATCATTTGCATGAGGGAACCAGCAGGGTTTGGCTTTAAAAGATAAGGGTCAGTGGAATAATAAAGTGATTCACTTTTCTTTTTAATCAATGTGGTATCCTAAGGCCGTGTGTGAGGTTGTTCAGAAAGAGTTACTGCAAGTACTTCACTTTATGTGGGTTCGCTGAACATTTTGCTGACATTCAGCAGTATCGGATCAGTGCTGGATACACTCCACCCAATTTGGGTGAGTATTAGCAACCAGGGATTCTGTGTGAAAGAAATTAAAAGTAATCTAGTATTAAGTAATTGATCAGTAAAAAAAGGTAGTAAGGGATCCTAGTGTGTTGGACTTTTTAAAGGAGTATTCAAACTTTAATATTTTTGGAGCACTTCCAGGAATTCTCATCCATGTGAGCTTAAAAGCTGAAGTTCAGAATTAAAGTCTTGACCCTGCAACTGCAGTTGAGAAAACAGTTTACAAACAACCAAAACATGAGCAACTAGTCGATGTTTGCCTTGGTCAATGTCAGCTTTTTCAACAGGAAGATTCTCAGTGAATGACAAAAGCATAGTGTCAACACAGAATATATTATTGTAACGTGTCTAGAATCAGGAGTATCAGGAGAAATCAGGATATTATTTGTAATAAAAAAGCACAAGACACAATAAGTTCTAATTTGTTGAATTGAAATATATTAGAACAGTAAATTCGATATAGTGTATGTCAAAAAAAGGGGGAAAAAAAGAAAGGGGAAAAAGGAAAGAAATGGGTGTAACGAAAGCGTGGCCTACAGTAACATCACAGGGCTCACACTTTAAATGTCAGCAGTACGACATGACATGCTGTCACTTGACGTGACGCTGACGTGTCAAACTCATGACAGTGTTGTGTCATCAGTGCTGGACCTACATCCAGAGGGAGGTTAGCAGGCTTACTTATGTGTGGTCTAATCAATAACAGGTACTGCATTTGCCCAGCAGTGATGTATTAAGATGAAAGGGCAACACCACATCTCCTCCAGGTTATCGACTCCATTATATTATGTAAAATTTAAGTAAGAGCACTGACAAAATAATGAAAAATACTATGTTTTATTTGACTGTTTCACGATCAATGCAGTAAGTTCGGCTATTGAATGGAGGTGCTACATGTTACATGAAAAATACCATGGGCATTAATGTACCTTTACCTTAATCAAATTGCCTTTGTGGCTTTTAGCTGACCAAAGATTAAGTGTCCTTTATGTTCAAACAAATCATTTCCCATGATGAACAGATCAAAGTAGTGTGACCATTTGCAGTGTCAAATTACCCATTTTGTGTATGAAGAATGTGACATTCATATTATTTATGTGATACTTATTTATGTGATGTTGTGTGTTTCACAGCTTGTCCCAGTCAATAACATTTTATGTGGCTGTGTCGCTTCATGCGTGTGTCATATACTGCATGTTTACATACTGATATCACCTTGGGGTGTAGTGGATGCATAAACCTGGGTTTTTTTTATTGTTTTCCCTCAATTTACCTTCAGTGCGCAATCCACACAGAGCTGCATGTGTCGATGCCACAAGGCATCATTGTCAGGCAAAATGAAAAGGGTTGGGATAAACACATATAAAAGTAGAACATGCTCTTAAATCAGCCTCTTTTCTTTTTCCTTTTTTAATGTCTATGTTTAAGTAAGAAGCAGAGACCAAAAGTTTGATTCAGCACCAGTATCCAAGGGTTATGGGTGGTTATGGTTGTTTTCTTAACCTTCCTTAACCTTAACTACCTTTAATTAAGACTAAAATTGAAACTACCTGAATTTCACTAGCCTAATACCATGTCTCAAGCTTTACATGTGAATTTGCATTTATATTTCTGTGTTTACAACCTAGTAAGAGTCAAAGGTGACACGCTCTCTGGAAAATGTTACTGCGAGTGCCATGGCATCTACCAACGTAGATCTGTGATTATCCGCTTTGCTCCTGTGGATATTTGGTTGTAGAGATTGATAAGAGTGAAGACCGCGTTTAGGAAGTTAAGAAAAGGCTCAGCATTCATTTTCTTTTCAATAACATATATCTAACAGGGATATTTTTGTTGCTTACCTTCTACACAGTGAAATCACTGATTTCTCCGCTACTCTTTTCCTGGGTAAACACTTGCTGAAAGAAAGTCGAGCCCTGTTAAGTTCGTTTTTTTTTTCAAATCCACATCTCTTTGTATCACAAGATACTCAGCTGTCTTCACAGTACACCATTTATGAGCCGTTGCCAGTGGTTTTCTGTGGCAGCTCAGTGTTTGGTTGTCAGAGGTAAAAGTAAAGTATGGTGTGGGGCAGAATTTGCATATACTTCAACATAAAAGGTCTGAATTGCTGTGGTCCATGTAAGTCCATAAGACCCAATCAATTGTGCTTTGAAATTGATTGTTCCCTCCAACACACCCTCCGTTCTCATTTGATGGTCCCTGCAGTCACACTGCCACAGCGGGACACTATGGACTCAGGATTGATTTTAATCAGTGCTGTCACTGGATCAATGGAAGTTTATTACCCCCAGAAGGAGCGCTGGCAATAAAGCTCTGCCCCCTGGGAAGTGTAGTTTCACCAGCCCTCATCATCCAACCTGCTAACTCTCCTTAGGGAGCATCTGGTCTGGGAATTGCAGTTTTTATTGTATGCAGTAAATCTCATTGTTATTCGTCTGATATGGGACGGTTTGGGCCAACATTGGTGTGATGAAGGAAAATTGAAAGTGCCACAGCAGAATATGTACTATAAATGTTTTAGCTGAGAACACATTTGCAGGTTTTTGTCAAATGCAAAGTGATGTGGCCAAAACTGAACAGACAAAAGAGGGGGAACTGAACAACGGAGCGAATCTATTTATTCGTGCTCACAGTCCCGTCAGCATGATGAAACAGTCCGTTTCTCATCTAATGTCTGGTATTTTGTGTGCACCAGGCGCTCTTTTGACAAACAACCGAGAGGCAGCGTTTGCAACGCAGCATGTTATATTAGAGGCATTTAGGGAGACTGCTGGAGCCCACTACACACTGCTCCCCACTGGTTTGTAGTTGCCCAGGTGACCAGTAAAAGGCTGTGATTAATTGCACTTTGTTAATAAGCAATTCTACCAACAACTGTCTGTTGGGGCAATTTGAGCATACACACTGTAAGTGTGTATGTGCATATTAGCACACACACACACACACACACACACACACACACACACACACACACACACACACTTAAGCCAAGCCATTGTGCCTCCATGCCACCCTACATGATCATATTCACTTGGGGGTTAAATAATTACAAATAAGAGAGGTTTCTCCCCAACATCATCCTCATCCCTCACTGTCCCCACCACTACTATTTCCCAATGATATATGTGGTGAACCTAATACTGTTCTCACCAACCCAATGTTCTGATTACAAACAATTATTCATTGTTACTTACAGTAATAAAAGGGTAATGGGGCCTCATAAATCTACCAGCTTGGTACTCCCATTCACTCCCTGAGGGGTGTTGCCAGTGGGTTCATTGAAGGGGGGTGGGTGCAAGACTGGGTGAACAGGATGGTCAACATCATTGTCAAACATGTGCCCTGCTTCATTGATTTAGGTCTGTGACATAAAATCACAAAAGCATCACATTATTGTTTAGTAAATGGTGTTGATGATAAATATTCGCATCGCTACAAAGAAGACAGAGTGACATATCATAAAATCTTTGAATTCGCCAGCCTGCCAGCTTCGTACTGGATGCATTGGAAGACTTTGATTAGATGAGAGGAGGCCTTAAGTGTGTGGAATCAGATTATGGAGGATAATGAAAGAGGAAATGCTAAATTATCTGCAGCAAGGTTGATGCTTTCAATTACATCCAACCACTGATGTTGTAGAAACATATGATGAGTGCATGTCAAGGGAAAACCGTTTGATGTGCAGTGCCAGGAAATGAAAAAAAAAAGAAAAATATGGGATGGGTGTGGGCAAAGGATCTTTATCATCTAAGCACATGATTTATGAAGCCTCGCTTTACTAATTCAAACTTGAATTAGATGCAAAATTTTCTCATCCCATCAACCTATTTCTCACTCCCATGTGCTTCCTCCCATGCATGAACCATACACACTCACATGCACTGGATTCCTGGACTCAACTGCAACAAGACAGCAGTTGTTACCATGACGCTTCTCCGGTCAGTCAGCAAGGACAGCTCGTTGAAATTCTGCTCATCTCTTCCCTTTCTCCCTCACTTTCCCTCTGTCCGTCCTCCCAAACCCTCTACCCTTCCCTGGCCGGGGTGAAGTGGCCTGCTTTTGTTAATAGAATTACATAAGTGGCAGAATAGAGAGATAGATAGAGAGAGAGAGAGAGAGATGGAGGGCACAAAGAGGAAAAAAAAACAGAGGGCCAAGACTTTGGAAAAAAGAAAAAAAAAACTCATGTATATATAACACAGATAATCCTTTGTAAATCACTTATTATGCGCCTTTGTAAAACAGGGATAAAATGATTAGTAGGCCATTTGAACAGAACCCTGCCTGTTCCCCTCCACACACACACACACGCACACATATACACACTAAAATCACACATACGTTCCACCACTGAACTGCTGATGATTGCCAGGAAGCACTTAGCATTGCACTGACCTCAGTGTTTATTGTAAGGATGGAGGAGAGGATTATAGAAAACATATAATAGGGGTGCAGATGGAGGGGAAAGACGGTGTGGGGCGTAGATGGATGGAGGAAGGCGGATACTTAAGTAATTTGTGAAGGCAGACTCATTGAGCAAAAGACCTTTGATGGACTGCATGTCCAGCGTTTCAAGGACAGGTTTGAGCGGAGAGAGGTGGATTATGAGTGTGTGAGTTGAAGGAGGGGGGAGGGAGTGAAGGTGGGGGGTGGGGGGGCATGAGAAAGGGTTGGCGGGTATGTGGTGGTGGCAGCGGCGGCGATGGCGGTGGGGGGGTATAATGCGATAAGTGGGCCGTTTGATTCAATTGCGTTCCACGTCAAACACGTGTTTCATTCTGCTTCATTTAGCTGAACCGAGGCCAGACTCTGTGACTCCCACTTACACTGAAACACACTGATACATTATGACCGGGGAGCACCCACTTACATGCGTTCACATGAATACATCCATAGGCGCCACAGGCATAAATATCCATCAATATCATGCAAAAAGGCTTAAAATGTTTTCACCGATTTTTGTCTGTGACACCCACAAACACACACACAAATACACGTATGCTTACAGACACAAAGCTGCACCTGCCTTTGGCTGGCCCATTAACCATGTTGAGAGGGAGGAAAAAGTCGGGGGCAGTGGAGTGTCTCTTATTCTAACAATCAATCATACATTAGCCAGATAGCATATCCAACTGAGCAAGCTGCCAAGCAGACAGGGAGACAAAGAGGAGGAAATCGTTGTCTAACGTCATGGGGCCAGATGCATAAAAGTCTGCATTGGTTCAAGACTAATAATATGTGTGCACACAACTGAAAGGATAAGCACACACCTTCTGTCGTCTCTCTAAAGACACGGTAAACAGGGTTTTGTTTTAGAAATCCTGACAGCCGTGGATTTCCACTCCCTCCTTTAGCTATAAACTGATTCAGGTAAAACCATTAATTACATAATTGTCTTTGGAAAAAAAGGTAGCAATGCTGGATACATTTTAATAACACAGTCTGGATTTTACTAAATCAGTGTATTTGTTGTTTAATGCAGCTGCACCAACATGTGGTCTTATAAGCTGCCATCGTTATTTGTAATAGAATATTTACTTGGATATGAATTCCAATCATCATGAAGCAATGTGGACACTAATAAGAACACCACTGCTTTTATTGCACAAGGAGGGGAGCATTGCTCATGTTGATTTTCATTAACATGCCTCTTCATTTATTCATGTTGTGTTATTCCCACCCAGGGACACTCATTCTGTAATGACCCTTTCAACCCTATGGCTGTCTCTGTCCGTTTTTACTTGTGTTTTGCTCTTGTGTGTCAGTACAGAGGCTCTGATACGTTAGAACATCAAATCCGTGCCAACTGCTGTTAGATAATTAATCAGAGGTATTTGAACAGACAAGGGTCAGTTTGTGTGCTCTGTTTATTGTGTAATCCTGTCCAGGTTTTGATGATATAAGTAGTTACCCTGTGGTGTTTTTTTTCTTATTTAAATTACTATTACTATTATTAACAGCAGTCTATTCATGCACTACACATTGTCAAGTAGTGGTCCCTTGACTTTTTATTCAGTTCCATCATCGGGTCAAAATTTCAATTTGTCCAGTGCTCTTTTGATTTAATACTTGTAAAACAGATGATAAAAATCTTGTCTCAGATGAAAGATTATATTAATTAGTAAATTGGCACATTGTCTTAAGTACAATTTAAGAATTGTAGATTCTGAAAGTAGCAACAGGGACATTGGTAATGGCGAAGTGCCCAAAAGCCAAACAAGTATGGATGCCTCCCATCAGCCAAAAAATAAAACAATTATTTAATCTAAATTTAATAGATTTGGTTTTGCATTGCCAGTGAACAGTGCTAATCTTTCTCATCTCCACCATTCATCCCATATGATGTTAAAACAGCGTTCTTACATTCTCTAAGGACTGAAGACGCTTTGTCTCGGTTGCTTTTGCGATGTTGCATAGCTGCAGCTAATGTTGCTTTGAAGGAAGATACCCAGCAACTGGAGGCGTGATTGTTGAAAGAGCAAGTATGAAATATTTGCCATGGCAACTAGCAGTTTTTTAATTGACATTTTGTAAAAACAAATGAAGCTTAGAAGACTAAAAGCAAAGTAAACACACCCAGAATTTAAACATTCCCACCTGGAAAAGGTTAGATTAAATTATATATTGTATATTATATGATGTTGTTGTTGTTTTTTTTTTTTAGAGTTTTAATAAATCTACAGGCATTTAAACAATTCATCTGTATTGCTTTAAGAAGAACAAAATTCCTAGTGTTGCCAGTAACTGTACTAATCCACCTTGTGTGGACTTAGATAATTGATAAGTTGCATCTAAACTATATCTCGATTGTGGTACTGTTGAGTTAAAAATGCACTTAAATGTGTCAATAAATAATACTGCATATGATAGACAATAACACTATGGAGAGTTAAAGATGCATTTAAATGGTGAGTTACTAAGTTATTAACTTACACTGGAGTTAAAAAAAAAAAACACTGTATGTGTCATTTAACAACACTGTTAGTGCTAGTATTGTATCACTATAAAAGAGTTGAAAAAAATAACACTAAAAAAGTGTAAATTTAACTCAGATTAGTTTGCTCAACAATACTCTCAATTTTAACACTGAGTCAAATTAACTCAGATTAATTTGCTGTGTAGTAAAGTTTAATTGATGAAAAAAAAAAAAAATCTGAAGAGCACAGAGAAGCTTAACATCTTATATGGTCTCCACTGAAATTTCCTAAAAGGGAAAATAAAAGGAATGCAAAGGAAACATTAAGTGAACACAATCAAGGCTTTAATTAGAGCACTGGGGAACCACAAAGTACCACAGCCAGCAGTGCAGCCTTGTACGGACTTCTCCTCATGTTGTTGCAGTTCTGCTGGGAAGAAAAGACTGTATCCTTCACAGTGATAATGTTCAGACAAGTGTGTATTTTCTGCCATTAAAGTTAAGCTTTAAGAGGTTGAGTGGACCTATAGGAGACCACGCCAGGAAAACCCAACTGCTCTCCCATTCTTTTTTTTATTTATTTATTTTATTTTTTTTTATATATATATCTTCACTTTACTCAGCTGTTTCTTTTATTTTGCCGTTGTGTACATATCAGCAGAAATACTGCAGTCAGCACCACAGACAGCAACACGTGCTACAGTGGGGAAAAATAAAATAAATAAATAAAAATCCAGGATTCATGTTTGCTGTTCTGTTTTCTGACATTTATAAGTATTAAAAATACATGGAGTTCTTGTTTTTTTTTTTTTTCAGCAAAAAAAAAAAAAAAAAAAGGTTCCCACTGCTGCATCCACAAAGCTAATGAATGCATGATGTCATAGAAGGCCACATAATATCAGAGAACAGATGCTTTGATCATGTAAACATGTAAACAAAATATGTGTGCGACTGTGAAGAACAGGTGCAGGCCCATTCACTGAAAAGCACATTCGTAGAGTTTGTTCAGTCAAAAGTGGTAGCAAGTTTATCAAGTTCAAGATACAAGTTAGTCATAAAGCAGCCACAGTTGACTAAATGGTTTGGCACATTTTAGGAATGCATCAGTAATAACATACAACACATTGCAGGCAGCCAGTGTGTAGAGGGACACTGACCTGTTAGTCATACTATATTATTATAAAGCTTGTCCCTGATTTTAATACTTGAGCTTGTCTCCTCGTTTGAATTTTTGCTCCTCTCTCATCGTTTTTTTTTTTTTTTTTTCCGTTTAACAAGCAAGAGAAAAAAAAAAAACTCAAATAAAATGTCAGAAAAAGCAAAAAAACTGAAAGCTAAGCTCTAAAACATGATCAAATTTTCCAAAGGACATTCCCCAAGGATACCACTTTAGGAGCATTTAATCTTCAAAACATTTTTTTATCATAACACCCAGGCTTCAAGGGTTTATTTCATACACTCACACACACACACAATACCCACAATCTTCCATTGAGCTAAGTTTGTCATTCCAACATTGTTGATACTATTTTTTTAAATGAATACTTCTTATTCTGATTCCCTCTTGAAGTTTTTCATTTTGGCCATTTTGCCTTTATTGATAGGTGTCAGTGAAGATGAACAGGAGGGGATTAGGGAGAAGAGTGGGGTGGGGGTAGGGGGGTAACACACAGCAAATGATCGTCACAGCCGGGATTTGGACACTCAGCTATCCAGGCGCCCTAAGAGCACCAACTTTGACTAAAAAAAATTACTCTGTTGAACTGATGACATAAAATGTGCATTCAAATGATGAGTTCAATTAATTCTTGACTTCAAGTAATTGGTATGTGAGGTGCCTGTTTTCATACACGTTTTTGATTAGCGTCTATGAAACATTTTATCATCATTTTATTTTTCATTCTTTTGTAGTAATTACATCTTTTTACATCTTTCCCTCTTCCGCAGTTTATCTCTATGTTTTCAATTTGAAAACCTTCCAGGTTTAAAACAGCTTTCCTTATAGATAGGGGTTGGGGGTGGGAGTGTGGAGGATTGGATACTATATACATGTAAATATTTAATCCTTCCTGCAGTCAAAAACCATGTCATGGTGCTGTTTGGACAGATTTTCACTTTTTTTTTTTTTTGCTTAAGAGGTCACGCAATTCCTTCCATCGCTTGTGACAGTATATTCCACATCGAGTTCATCTCTCTACTTGACAAAAACGTGCAACATACTGTACATGTATATATTTTTTTTAAATTTTTCATCACCCACTGAACACCCAGTATGAATTGCGCTCACTGTGCACAGTATGTATTTTTCCGTGTCACTGAGCACATGCTGTGATTCTTTTTGAACCCGACTATTAAAAGATACCAACATGTATGAATTATGAATGGACTGTTAGAGGCTAGTATTCAGCCAAAATGGAAGTTTCTCTTAAGACGGTTACATGTAGCTGAGCTCAGGTTGGTGTTTTTAATGCTGACGAACCATATGAGTGGTGTTGGTACAGTGTGTGCTCATTAAAACCATGTTGTCCTGCTTATGTAACTTCATTTAACACAGTGAAACACGGTAACTGAGGGATTCCAAGGCTGCAGTATGTATTCGTGTTTGAAAAACAGCTAAAATATACAAGTCCTGTAACATTATTGATAATGGATGATGCTTTCGTATCTCTCCTCTCTTACTTTCTTTCACACTCACACACAAACACACACGATCAAAGACCGAAGGCCATGGCCTTTACCTTTTAGTGTTTGCAGTGCTTATTGGAGCGTGCTGTCTATGCCGTGGCCCAGCTCTCAACAATAGCCTCAGCAAAGATCCCATTTAGTTAAGAGCCCACAGAAGACCTGTCTTCAGGCTAAACGTGGAGTCAGAAAAAAAAAGAGGGAAGGGAAAAAGCAAAACAGGAAGCGGGAGAGAGATCAGGACAGTGGACAGGTTACATATACATGTAATGCTTTTTAGTTGATTGGTTAGTGAAACATAAACCAGCCTGTGTGGGCCAGGTTGGCCTTGAAACCATTATTTCTTCAGAATAAACTTCACCCGCTCTCAGTATTAGTTACTGAAGACCTCTGATCTATTTTAGCACTCATGAATCCAACATTCGTCACCCACAAGCCCCTTGAAAGTCTAACTCTCTCCTCCCCAGCAGAGCAGCAATCTCACTCTCATCTTGATTCCCTTTTGGTATTGTCAAAATGATGGAAATAGCAGCAATTCCTCAGTGAGTGTAGCTCTCTAATGGTGATGGGTGTTTTCTGCTGGCATGAAATTGCTAACTCATCTCCTAGAGGGCAAGATCAACCGTCATCACTACTGTCACGCCAGGTTTTATTCATTGCCTCGCTCTGCCCACCTCGTGGTGATGGAGTGCAACGAAGCCTCGTATTTCATGTGCCGTAAACACTCAATTAGGATCATGTCTGGCACGGAGAGCAGTCACAGGTATATGCCACTGTCATGATGCACAAACACTTGATGAGCTTTGATTAGTTTTAGATCATTTTATTAGATTTTTTTCTCCTGTAAGAGAGGGATAATTAATCTTTAGTAGCAGTCCACTTTACAGACTTTGAGTAGAAAATCAATTTACATTTTCTGACAATTTATGTGACTTTTTTTCTGAGCATGTTTTGTTTGAGTGTGTTGGATGCAAGATACCAAAGAGCTATCTTGAACTACAACAATGATCTCTACAGCCATTTATCAACAGCGAGTAGATTAAAATTCCAATCCTGCCACCTCACTTTTACTTTTTCTTTATGGGTTTTTCCACAAATTGCTAGTTTTCCAGCTGGACCAGTCAGTTACACATCACCTTAAACCATATATTCAAGCTAAAAGTGTGTGTTAAGTTTCTTTTCAGGGGTTATTTCACACGGTTGTCGTTCATCCAAGTACTTCAACTGTTTTGAACTTTTTTTTCCACATGAGGCTTCGTCACAGCATTTCATATATTCAATCCATTGATTGCACCTTCCAGCCAATCCAAATCGATTCTCCGATGTACTGCAGTGATAATTCATGATTAAACGGTCTTGGGATGTCTTTTAATCCAACCCAGTATGCTCAGTTACTGCATCTATAGCAGTCACTGCAGTGTGACTGTTGATTTTGTCCCTATGATGTGCATATCATGCAAAACACACAACACCTTGTTTGGTTAAAGGTGAAATTAATAAACATGTTTACTATTGGTTCAAGTTTTTAATTAACAATTTTCAGAACAGGAGCCTGGAAATGTCTGTTTGTATTGATTATGTTTCTCAATCAATGGGGCGAAGAAAAAAAAATCAAACCTGTACAAACAGTTATGATCAAGGCTCAAGGACAGATCACAAGTTAGGTGAAGATTAGACTTACCAGAAATTATTTACTTACTTTCATAAATTTTTTTTTTTTTTTTTTTAGATCTAAGAACCAGCTGGGTCACTAAAGAGCAGGCAGTCCAGCTGAGAGCAAGGTAGACCTAAATCATAGCTCCTTTTTTTTTCTTTTTCTTGGACCTGTTTGGCCTACAGTCAACCATGATGGATGGGGCAACAAAGTGTGGTCTGCTGCGGGCTTCAGCTGCTCTTAAATGTATGGGTAGGGTGCTGGAGAGCTTGGATGAATAGAGCAGACAGAGAGATGAGATGGAGGGACCAGGGGAGATATATGAGAATAAGGCCACGGAAAGGTGATAGATGTCTACGAAGAGAAAGGAAGGGATAGACGGAGCTATATGACGCAGGAGGTATGCTGTAGGTGGTTGGGTGGGAGGGGGCGGGGGAGCTATGGTCAGTTTGTGATCTGTCCCTGTCAGGTGAAGGAAAGGATTTTCTACCTCTGATAATGTTGAAATTTAGCACCAGAGCCTTAGGTAAGAACTGTTGTGTACGGCGTATGTGGAAATGCACCACATGCTACATGTTACATCCGAGTGTGAGTGATTTATAGCATGAAGGGAATGGAGCCTGGGTGCTTCATGATGAGTCTGACTTTGTTGAATCACCATCATGGGCGCAGCCAACCCTGTAAGTTCTGAAAAAGATGAGGAGACAGAGATTAATAGGGGTTGTAAAGTAACAAAAGAAAAAAAAGAAAAGAAAAGTTATAGATTACGCTGTAAGAATAAAATTTTAGATACACAGTGCCATTTAAGCATCCAAATGCCTTTGTGCTTCTACTGGCTCACTGTGTCCTTTCATGTCCTTATATACAGATGATCGATGTAGTAAACATTCCACACTGTAAACGATGGTAATGAAAGTATAACGATGTCTCTTCTTAGTCTGTCACACTTAAATACAGGAGTAAATACAGACGTCATTGTGGAAAAGGATCAGCATTATCTACAGTTCTTAACTCCTTATTGAAAATAATATTTCTATTAAAGCTGAAGAGAGTTGGTCCACATTGAAATATCTCAGCATATAGAAAGCAGGACTGCCATAAAAATTCGGTACAAGCATGCACGTCCTTCACTAGATAAATTGCAGTCATTTACAGAAGCTTTAACGTAAGCATGTTACCATTGTTGCCATACAAATGTTAGCATGCCAGCATTAGCACAGCCACAGTGTACTAATTTCCTCTCAGCTGCTGGCATAAGAAAAACAAAAAACAAAGTTTAATTTGTTTCAAATTCAAAGCTTCTCTGGTTTCTTAAATTAGACAGAAAAATAAAAGCTAGCTAGCTGAAGCAAGAACAGCGAACTATCATAGCCTTAAAGTTAATCATCTAATAATAAAACTTAGATTGTTTCTTTTTGACAAATAAAACTATGACTAAATCTTGTAGTAACCACAGTGACTGTGATCATTAATTCTAGTCAGTAGATTAATTAAACTTTAAGCATGTTGATTCAATTGACAGTAACACGTCGTCTTCATTGCAAATGATTGTTTAACATTTGCTTTCCCTTTTTAATTAAATTCCAGTGGAATTATACTAATTAAATTAAAAATAATAATAACAATTTAAAAAGTTAAATTGAATAAAATTAAATTTAACTGTTATCAGCCAATCTCTTCATTTTGATGGTGTAAAGTTGGATGAGATATTTGGCATTTTTGAAGATTTCAACAGTTATTTATTGTGCACTATTCCGTTTATAAGTGGTGCTGTTACCTCAACTTTTCAACTTGTCAATCACATATTATTTCTATTAGGTTTTCATGTATTTCCTCCTGTCTCTCAGGAGTCATCGAGGACTTGAGCAGTTCTGTTGTCCTTCACTGTCCTCCACCTTCACTCGTCTGTGCGAAATGCAATTGTTCAACTGTGACTGCATTGAAGCTCTATTGTGAGCTGATAGGATTGGATGGGATCTTTAAATTCTTTATTTTTTTATTGTTGTGTTAATAAAAAACACAACCTTGAATCTTCTCTCCAACTTTTTCTATATATCTGGTTGAGATCCAGTGTGTGAAAAGGCCTTCGCATTTGAATCCATCTTTATTTTAACAGACGATGTAATTGTCGTGACAAAAAAGAGGGCCGAAAAAGAAAACTCTTTGCAAAGTTGAAATGCAAGAGACACAATATATTTTGGTTGAATAAACTTTAAAAAAAATTGATTATAAGATATAATAGTATAGTAATAGTATGTGGGTGGGAATTCAGTCTTGTTTGTAGTTTTTGTGGTCACTCAGTTCACTAGGGGGCAGTGTCACAGATATACATGATACATGATTATATATAGATAGGTAGATAGATAGATACATACATACATACATACATATACATATACACAGGAGAAGGCTAACAAATAAGAAGATGGAAAGTAGAGGAGGCAGGAGGAAGGAATGGGTGGAGGGGAGCCAGAAAAGAATTTTGTATCAAGGATCGCGATCATAATTGTCACATTGATCAGGAAGGAGCTTTAGTTAACTTCAAGGACCAATGCTTTATTCCGGATTCCCAGAGCAACCGAGGATCCAGTGGGTTGGTCATTACACACACACACACACAGAGAGAGAGAGAGAGAGAGAGAGACTCTCTCAGAGCCATATTTATGTTGGCATTCATGTATGTGACTGCGCATGGACACGTACATGCGCAAATGTGAGAGTAATTGTGATTATGCATATGAAAATGTGCAGAAAAAGTAAACAGACGAACTAAAAAGAAAACAAAACAAAAAAAAAGGAAACAATGCTGGAATGTTTTATTCAGACATTATTGTGATTGGATTTACCTCAACACAACATCCCCAAACCACAGCACAACACACTGACTTGATTTGAAATGTAAGCGGAGAGGATTACTAAAATGTTGCTCTGCAAAATGTGAATGGATATGAGGTAGCGCAGAACATTACAGCGTCTGTGTTATTTTTCATTGAAGTTTGGTGTATCGGCAAACTTCAAAGCCATTACTACAAACCACAATCGGAGAAGAAGAGAATAAAATCCTAAAAGAACATAATAAATGTGAGCATCGGAACAGTTGATGGTTCACAGACTGCTCGGAGGTCCTGCAGGGAAAATATCAGGTTCCATCTGTGTATGTTTAGTAAGTTGTCAAAGTGGTAACAATTGAATCTGGCTCGCAGTTTTCCCTGATTCTAGCAAAGTGAATAAAGGTGAGTGAAGACCAGTAGTAACAGTGCATGTAGAGCACACAAGCTTGGCCCTGAAGCACATGAGTAGACATAAAAGTGCACCAAAGCAATGCTTCTTACACTCTGTCCTCCTCTGATTAGCTCTTTCTTGTTGTAATCCTGCTTTGAAGATTTTTTTTTAATCAGTTCTTCCTATGGTGTCTGTACAGGAAAACTCCCCTTGGCCTTAGCAGATGTCTCTTAATCAGGTCAGGAGGCCCCATTTAACTTATACTGATGGTGCATTCATGCTACACATACATTATTCAGTTGTATGGACAATACAAAGCTTGACCTAGCTGCTTCCTGAAGCATGGTTGCCAAAGGTGCAGGTCAGCTCTGGTGCTGTGAAACTGTTGTTAATGTTAAGCCCAATGTAAACAACTGACTGCATTAAAATAACAATATATGAGACAGAACATACTGTGATATTTAGGTGTGACAATAATTCAGTCAGGTCATTTAATTAATCTCCTTGATGAAAAAGGTTGATTAATTTGAATTATGATTAGTGAGATTAGTGTAAAAAAAAAAAGAAAATTCATAACTCTTGACGAATGTGCTACATTATGTAAGGTTAGACTTCTTCAATCATAGAATGCTACCTGCACATGGAGGATATGATTAAAATAAAGCTAAGAGAAGAGGTATGATGTAAAAATATTGACATGACTTTTTTTTTAATAAACTCGATAAAGTACAGAATGTATGTTTAGAGTGTATGTGTATGTGTATGGTGTATGTATGTGTCATGTATAAAGACTGGTTCAGTCTTCTGTGTTGTGTTAAGAATGGATAAATCAGCTACACCGTCTGCATGTGTGCTTCTCTGTGTGGTGCTGATGCAGCTGTCCATGGTACTGAAACATTTCAGTGGTTTTGCATATATACCACCCAGTGTGTGAGTGTGTGTGTGTGTGTTTGCATGTGTCTGTGGGAATGTCCATCTTTCAGAAAGTGAAAGTCCTGCCATGTTTTGGTGCTACCTGTGCACTTAACACAGGCGATCTCGATTAGTTGATCCACCTGTTTGAAGAGTTGTGCTAATTAGAACCAGATTTTTCATGTGAATGGTTGAAGCAGGAATGTGGCAGGACTTTTACTTTCTGAAGCTGGACATTCCCACCTGTGGTCTGTGCCACCGAAAACATAGTCTCTGAGTTTCAGGGGTTTCTCCATTGACTTTCCATCATCTAACTTTCATTATGTCACTGTTTTAACTCCCCCTTTAACTGTTTATTTTATGTATGCGAGACAACATAAGCCAAATAGTAATTCTCTTCTATTGCTACTACTACAGTCAGTTTTACAGACCACCAACTGGAACAACAACTCAAACTCTATAAGAAGAACAGAACATTGGTGTTATAATCTAGTAATAGAGGTACAGTAGATCCTGCTCTAAACTAGTAAACAATATAAGACATCTGATCCAGCAAGTCCAAGGAATGGATTCACTAACATAGGACCACAACCCGGTCTCATCCCAAAACATGAATATCACGTCTGTCCATTTGGCAAAACACATCAGTTTCACAATTTCGAGTCTAAAATTATGAAACTGCCATGTTTTTTTTTTTCCTCCGTTTATTTTGAGACCAATAACAAGAGTCAGTGAAGACCAAAGTTTCCCAAATTAATCATATTTCAAATTAAAATCCATTGTGATGTTGTAGACCAACTAGACCACTTGCAGGATCACACCACAATCTGTGGTTTGTCTTTCTAAAGATTTTTTTTTATTATGGCAGCTGGTTGATGCATGAGGATGCCAGGATTTTAGTGTCATATTTGAGAGGTATTTATATTATGTCTTCAATATTTAATATGTCAAATATAAGAAAGTTTTAGTATTATCTGTTGGGTGCAGTTTAATATAACAGTTAACCTTATCAGTATCCCTTTTGCAATTATTCTTGGGGAATTATAAATTGTAAAGAGAGATTTTTATCAGCTAGTAAGTGAATTAAAGAAGGTGTGTGGTGGATTTTTCATCAGTACATGTATCTTCAGAATAGGTTGCAATGGCATGTTCTAATACTAATAAATGAGCATGATTATCACAGTCGCAGACAGTCTCTCTTTTGATCTGCTTCATGCTTTCATTTGGGCCAATTTAGAAGACCACAAATTTGATTCTCACAATCCTCTCGGGCCGACGGCAAAAAAAAAAAAAAAAAAAAAAAAAACTAAGAGAAAAAGTCACTCAGAAGAGCTGTACAGCGTAAGAAAAATGGTCATTGGCACATCTTTTGACAGTGCAAGGAAAATCCTTGTTTAGCTTGAAGAGAAATGCAACTGGGTTGTCACAACACATGGATTCTGTACCAACATTTCAGACATTATAGTCATTTCATTTTCATGCAGCAATGTTTAATGTCTGCAGTAATCAGATGCACGGAATTACCATTTTCCAATTTGAAATGGATTTGTCTGTAATGCAACGCTCTCAAATCACTAAATTGTTGCGACTCTGTAGGGCATGTAGAAAATAAATAGCACATTTACAAACATAGAACAAACTTTAAGAAGTAAAAAGAAAAAAAGATTTACCTTCATTAGTAGCACATATTAAGACTAATTCGTCAAGTTTTCGCTGCCCAAAAAAGGGACGACTAGTTACAGGTCTGTGAGACGACTGGTAAATGGATGATGGATGTGTGTACAGACGGCTGGTAATCTGTCTGCAGTGGAAGAGCTGCAACGCCGTGTAGCTCCTCCTCCACCTCCGAGCCTTCAAAAGAAGCACTTGAGCTGACTAATGTCCCACCACTTCCACTTCTACTCATCCATATGCAAATGTATGCAGCAAGGTGCTCCCAAAAACTAATCACACCATCTCTTGTATAAGGTGGGGATGCCCGTGATACAAGTGTGAAATCTGATACAAATGAACGGAAACATTATGTTGTGTTTTTTTTTTTTTTTCCCAATGAATTTTAGCATTTTAGCTCCATTTATAGTTGCAGGCTTGGGACCTGAAAGCATGACAAGTACCAAAAACTCATACATATGTTCAGTAAGTGGATTTCACATAACTTACAGAAATGTAAGTGGATCTTCTGGAAGTGGATCTATTAGTACTATTTTTGTGACTATTTAAAGATTCATAAATGTTCTTAATTACCTTTTAGATGTAATAATTTCCTATAGTTCCCCCTTGTGACTTACTATGTCAGAAATGTGCAGAATTAGCCTTTAAAGTCAGTAGGAATTTTTTGAATACATCTGTGCACGTGCACTTGCTGTATTTGGAAATTCGCGTGCTGACGTCACGACAGGCGGTGGAGGTAGAAAGAGCGGGAGGAGGAAGGGCTGGTGGTGTTGGTGGTGATGGAGGGAAAGGGAAGCGAAGGGGAGGGGGGGGGGTTCCGTTGTGAACGCGCCTGACGGATCCCCGGCGGAGGGGGCATCGAGGGCGCGCATCTCTGTCCTCCTCCTCCTCCTCCTCCGCTTGGTGAAGCGACTGCAGGGGAGCCAGATGCCCGACTGTGAAGCCGCTGCCTGTGGATACCTATATCTATCCCCAAATGCCAGAGCAGGCGACAAAAACCACAGACACATTTCACCCTCTGGCTGTTTAAACGGAGTAAGAGTTTTGTTTTTTTTTTGTTTTTTTTTGGTTGATGTTTTTTTTTTCTTCTTCTTTTCTTTCCTCCGCCCCCCCACACACACACCACCACCACCACCACCATCTCTCCGCTCTCTCTCGGTTCCAACCTCTGCTTCAAATGAGGAGCTTCCTTGGACTTGGAGTACCGGGCATCAGTAGAGAAGAAAAAAGCCGTTCTCTCACTCTGCTCCTGCTGCTGCTGCTGCTGCAGCGCTGCTGCCTGTGAGCGCGTCCTCTTGCTGCTTTGGAATATACAGCGTGCCTGTATGCGCAAAAACCATGGAGATTATATGACGTGGATTTATTGTTTTTTCTCTCTTTTTTTAAAAAACAAAACTGGACATCTTCATTTTTTCGCATTGCCTTTTTTGCGTTCTTCTGTTCTTTCCTTTAATCTATGGCCACTTTATGATTTCATGTCCTTATTGATCCCTTCCTTATTTTTTTTATTTATTTGTATATCTATTTATTTATTTATTTTATACACTTCTTTTTTTTCCCCCGTTGTTTTTTTCTGTTGTTTTTTTTTTTTTTTTTTTTCTGGTCCGTTACGGAGGCGCAGAAGTGGGATGCCTCGCAGAGAGAACATTTGTTGGGGAGAAGATTCCGCGCAGCAGCAGCGAGGGTGAATGAATGATAGTCTCCCTCTCCATCTGAGACGTGCCATGGATGGGAAACTTAATTTGTTTCCACGGAACCGATCGGGGAATAGCCGTCGCATCAAATAACTAGGCTACTGCTGACAGCGATCAGGTAACGTGTTACAGCCTATCTATTAACCTCAACATGTAAGCACAGCGTGTGAAAATATTACAAAAAAACTGCTGTTTCTTCGCGCCATGTACTCCAGAATGCTTTGCAGTCTGTCGGCTTACACAGTGTATAAGTATAGTCCAGTTTTTTTTTATTTCTTTTTTAATTTGTCACCGGCGCATATGTACATTATCAGATTTTTAGAGGAGATACTGGACAGTCAGTGTATCGGCAGTCATCCGCGGGGACGTGTGATCTGTGATCCGAACGGAAGTACCGGTCACGCAAGGCGGAAAAAATCCCCCCAATACTTCCCATCAGTTGAATTTTTCAGTCCTAGTTAAACACAGGTGGAGAGCTGTAGCCCCCCCACATACCCCACCACCCCTCCTCCCTGAACGCTCAGTCCCACAGTGGGAGACACAGAGAGCTGTATGATTGCTTCTAAAGCCGCTGGCAGACCTGTAACTTTGCGCAGTGGCCAAAAGAAACACACACATACGCATACACACTCACGCAGGCGCGCGCGCACACACATCGTGCGCAAATACCCTGCACAGACACTTTTATTTCCATCTACCATACTGGCTCGCCTTTCTCAACGCGTTCACATGCTTACGCCCGCACCACAACACACATACACAAACACAAAATCATGGTGTTCACTCGTCTCTCGGGGGGTGGGGGGGGGGGGTTCCACGATGCCATTTTGAGTTTAGAATAACATTAATAAATCAGAGCTCTTCCACCCGCACAGAAGATTCTTTAACAGTGCCCCTA
This sequence comes from Polydactylus sextarius, assembly GCA_016801845.1. Classification (NCBI taxonomy): domain Eukaryota; kingdom Metazoa; phylum Chordata; class Actinopteri; family Polynemidae; genus Polydactylus; species Polydactylus sextarius. Next base: position 5,983,597 of record CM028927.1, on the reverse strand, counting down.
ATGGCTGCAAATGATTCTTGGCAGGAGGATGTCTCCCTTCGTGGCCTGGTTCACTTAAAGCATTTTAGGTTAGAGGGGCTGATGCCTATGTCCTCCTCCCCTCCCCTCTTCACTCCACACCCCCCTCATCTCGCTCTGTGCGCACTGTGCGCCTGGGTGAGTGGGTGCCTTCTCCCCGTGAATGCTAAAGAGCCAGGATGTACCGAAGACGCCAAGCCAACAGCGTGCACTGTTGGGGGATTGAAAAGGAGGCTGCTTGACTTAACATCCGTAGTGGCATCTCACCACGCAACAGAAAGCCCTTTGAAAGCTACCTGATCACGCACTGAAGTCGGATATATTTATTATGGTGGGGGCGCTTCTCTTTTAGTGTGCGTCTGCCGCAGTGCCGCTTCCCGTTACCCAAAACATCCTCTTCCCGGTTTATTCTCTGTTATTTCCAGTGGAGGAAAAAAAACGATAACTACATGGGATTTAATGGAGTCTGATAAAACGGCTCTCCAGTCCAGACATCTCCTACCCCCCACCCCCGCGTCTCACTCTACCCCCTCCTTCCCCGGTCGCGAGCAGGTGGCTTCGGTGACGCTGAACGAGAATGACAACCGGGACGCGACAACAGGAGTGCAAAGGAGCCTGGAGCATCCTCTCCCTCCCGCTCCCGCTCCCTGTGTGTATTTGTGTGCGTGCCTGCGTGCACGTGTGCATGCGCGCGCGTGTGTATCTCTGTATACCCATCTGTTGAACATGCAGTGCTCGCGCTCTCTTATCATGCACCCTAGACACAAACTTGCCATCACTACTATCAAAACCTCCTGAAATAATGGACTTGTAACACACACACACACACACACACACACACACACACACACACACACACACACACACACACGCACACACATGGCAGTGTCGTGTTCCATTGTTCTATTCCTCAGGTAGACATCTGTGGCAATGTTGAACACATTTTTTTTTATCTACATACTTCACCACTGAACACTGAACCAAACTCTACCCTAGCAGCCTAGGGGTGAACTAGTGTGGGCTGTTTAACAGGGACACTGATTCATGAGCAGTGACTGTCTCTGTTTCTTGGCACCATTTAAAGATTTGGATTAGCAGGTCAGAGTTAGCCTGTAGTGTTACTCATATCACGACATGTGGGCTCTGGTTTTGGCTTCTGAATTTTTTTAGCGAATAAAATCATAAGAAATCTATACAGGATGACCATTAAAGGAATATTCTACTGGCATTTGCTCCCTGTATCACATCCCTGCCTCCAGTCTGAGCAGTGAATAACCATAACCTCACTTCTCCTTTTTTTTAGTCAGTGAATAACCTCGTTTGTTTTATTTCTCGGGGCTGCTGTCGGAACTAATGGAGCCGGGCAGGGCCATGTCCCCTTTTAGCAGAAATGAGAGACCCACAGTTGATGGCTCATGAGTTGGATGTGAAAGAAGGCCTCCTTTAAAAAAAAAAAAAAACCCTGCTGGGCAGAGGACGAAAGGTGGTTGAGGGGCAGAGCTTCACTAGAAATCAAAGGCAAAGTCCCTTACAGCCTTAAATGGCATTGGCAGCAAAAAACTTCCAAGCCTGCTTATGTGCGTTCAGTGGATCTGTACTATGTCCATCCAGAGAACATGTGAGGCAGTGACTAATGAGCTTATAGAACATTGGGTCTCAGTTTGATTTCTTTTATGTGCCTTCAGTATAAAGTTACAAGGGAAAGTATAAGATTAAATTTAGACCTAAACTGATGTTGTTTCAATTTCCTACCCAGTAATTATCCACAGAATTCATACTTGTGTTAACGTACCTGTGGCATTATTTGATACTTATTATGTTTCTGTTTCTTAATATGGCTGCATAAAACATTCTGAGACACATTGTAATTTAATTTAGTTCACTAGTTCGCACACATTTGTGTTCTACAAAACAACACCTTGGTAAAATTGGTAGTTTTGGTTTCATGTAGCTTTATTTAAAGATTTTTATTTCAGGAATTTTCCACATTAAAAAAATTTTGCTGATCCTTCGCTGCTTCAGTCACCTTGAAACCAAAATCTACTTCCAGAGCAGACCAGACGAACAGACTGTCGACAAAAACACTAAACTAGAGAGCATATTTGACTAGAGTATGGTGTGGCTTCAGACTGATTGTTCAACACAAACTATTGGTCATCATGTTCCACTAATAGGGTTTTTGTTTAGTGGCATGAACAAGCCCAGATTCATCATCATGGACAACAATTATAGGTTACATTGCATTTTAAAAATTCAGTATCCAAGCTCCTCTGTCTTATGCACAGACCATTTTGAACAAGTGTCACTGGGAGGTGTTTCTAAAGAAAATGAAACCGTACTTTCAAGGAAAACTGTTGACAGCATGCTCTGTTTAATTAAGAGTGAGATTGAGTATTTTGGTAGGAAGAGGTATCGCTTTCCAATTTTTAAATGGATTTTTTTTTTCTTTTGCCATGTGTGAACACCACTACTAAAAAGTCCATTCAACGGGCGCCTGGATGGTCGAGTGGCTTAGGTGCACCACGTTGGTGTATAAGTCGTGCAGGTGTTCGCCGTTTCGAATCCCAACTGAGTTGACCTTTCCTGTGTGTTTCCTTTCTCTCTACACTGTCTCTCTCTGATTAAAGGCAAAAATGCCCCAAAAAAATAATTATAAAAAAAGCCCATTCAATATCACTGTATATAAGTGGCAGGAGATTCTAAGAAGCAGCTCAACCTGTTTAAATAAAAGCAAAACTATCTGACTAGATATCACCACTGTATAGAGGAAAGTGAGAAAAGTATTGTTTTTTGTTTTTTTGACAGGTGGAGCATATATTAAACTTGATAGAAAATACTAGCAAAGACTGGTATAAAGTTTTTTTATATGGTTTTTATCATTCTCATTTTTATATGATTTTATTATAAAAACACTGCTCACGGCAAAAGAATGTTCTGCATTTTGTGGCGTCTGTTTTTGACAACTCTCCGAAAAAAAAAAAAAAAAAAAAAAGAGCTGGCATCTTCTTGTTTGTGTTTTCTTTTGTTTTGGGAATTGTACCAGAAGCAAAATACCCTCCGATCTGAGTTTTTGAGTCTTTCGCCAAACTGGCCAAAGTCGATGTCCACAAATATCTCCAGAGATTTTTTCTAGCACTTCTAGAAAGTCTCCATATGTGGAGCTCCTTCCAGCCTGGTTATTCTCATCCTCATCAGGGCCAAGATCCAAAATGGGATCAAGTGCTTCATTCACAGTTTCATTTAAGCACTTGCTCATTGTGAAGCCACCAAATGTTAGCAAAATGGAGAAGCCTTATATATTGCTCAAAGCTATAGTAGAGGAACAGATGTTATACTGTATATGATCTTAATGTTTCCTTTGTTCAAGTGTAATTTGTTGTAATTATTGGGTTTTATGAGAGGAACTGAGTCATAAGTGGCTGCAAATTCCACCTTATTGTCAGATGCAAAAAAAAAAAAAAAGATCATAGAATGACATTATAAAATTGGTCCATTTTGACCGAAGCAAAACAGCAAGGTTAAATGGGACAGAGAAATGAGATTGCGAGTAATGACTGCACTGCCATTGAATGATCATCTGAGCAGCTGCTGGAAATGCAACTCAAATGAAAGTGTGACACATATCAGCTGAAGATGTATGAAAACTACCCAGCTCTGTGGCAGTTTTATAAGGCCTGTAAATGTGATACTAATAACATCTCCCATATCCGCCCACGTGTCATGCACTAATGCTGGCAATGCTAAATCTTTCTCCCCCTCCGTCTCTCTCTCACCCTCTCTCTCTCTCCTTTACACACACACACACACACATACATATTGCATACACAGACCTATCTTTCACTTTCACTCAAGCTACTCTGATGGACAAATGTGCGACAACGCACAACAAACACGCGCGGTGGGAGGGAGAAAACACAATACACAAAGCGGCACGTGTTAACGTGTGTGCGCACATGCATGCTGTTTAAATAGTGCATATGGAGCAATGGCTCAGGCGACAGCTTGGTCTTGCCCGGATCACTGCACCCTGGCTGGACCATTGTTCCTCTGACACCCCCCCTTACACACACAAACATACACTTCCTCCCCTTTGCTGGCCTTTCCCTAACAAGCTTCCTGCTCTCTTCTCTGCCCCTCTGTCTCCTTTCCTTCTATTCGATACCCATCTATTCTATACCCTATGCTTTTCTACCTTGCTGTATTCTTATTATCAGACCCCTTATAATTTGAGGTAATATAATTCGGTTTTGTTGTTTTAAAAAAGAAAAACATCAAAACAGGGATTTTCCTGTTTTTAACATGAGTGGTCTGCACTTGTGAGATTCAGGTTGCATGTTAGACTTTAACCACGGGTCAGTGAAATGAATGCACTTGCATGCTAAAGCTGCTTAGAAGGGATAAAAAAAAATCCAGAGGGGTAAAAAGGACAAGAGGTGACAGATTTTGCCAGGGCAAGTATGTACTTTCTACCTCTCCTCTCCTCTCCTCAGCGTGATATATTGTACCCTCCTACTTCATATGCTCTGCCATGCTCCATTTGGAGTCACAGATGCCTCTGTCACTGGGGCGGCGTTCATTTGGCGCGGCCCCGGGTGACTGTGTCAATATTTGCGATGAGTGCCATTTTGTTTTGGGGTGCTCTATAAGCACGGCTGAGCCTGGGCGAGGCTAAGGCTAAAGGAAAATCAACAGGAAACAAGAACTCCAGCCCTATAGACTTGCTTGCTACAATTAATTAAGCCTTTTGGCAAGAAGAGGAAAAGGATGGGCCTCCTTGGGAATAGATAGGTTGGAGTTTCAGGAGGAAAGAGAAGTGTGGGGGGAGAGGGAGAGAGAGAGAGAGAGAGAAAACAAAACAAATTAATTGCCTTGAATCGTGAGGATAATTCACATCTCTGATTAATATTGATCGCACGAGGGATAAGAAACTGCCACAATACAACCACAGAGAACAGTTAATTCAATGAGTTTTTATGTTAATAACTCTCTTTGTGTAAAGATGAACAAGGAGTCTTCGCTGGGCAATGACTGCGCATTTTGAGGTTATTCCTTGGCGTGTGTCGATGTGTGCGTGCATGTACGTGTGCCTGCGTTTGTGCGTGTGTGCTCTTGTTTGTCGGCTGACTCGGCTCCAGCAGTAATATTTGCCTTTTATGTAATGTTTTTCATAATGTGTGGCCCTTGGGGATGGAGAAAGAGCAAGAGCTGGCAGATTGTATTGATTCAGAGCATCTAAAGCTGTGACTTTATGGTGCAGTACAGGAGGACCCATGAGGATAGCCTAAGCTAACATGTTTTCATGATTGCTTTTTCTTGCTTCTCAGCGACAACACGTCTTACCTTTTCATTCCTAACTCCTTGTCTTTCTCTCTTTCCTTTATAGCTCTTGTTTGTCTCTCTTGTCTTGACCATAACACCATCATTCACACACTCCAAAACACCCTCACTTGTTTTTTGTTTGTTTGTTTGTTTGTTTGTTAATGTCGATTATGTAATATAACATGTCCAAGCTCCCCACATCCACAGAAATGGGTACATAAATGTTGTTCCTCTTTGCAGCTTGCGTACAAGCAAGCGACTACTTCCACTTCCTAACTGTGTGTTCAGAGGGCGTAGACTCATCTGCCTTAGCACATTGGCCTCGTCATCAGCGCGGTGCCCTGCTGTGACACCCGTCGTCTTCTATTACAGCTCCGTAAAGAGGAGGGGTGCTCCATGTTGTGTGGGCCAACAAGTGGAATGCTGTGCTCTGCCGAAGCAGATGGAAGGAGCCTGAACTCTTTTATAGTTTGATCTAATGGGACCTGATGTGTTCGTGTGCGTGCGTGTCCTGAGTGTTCCAAGTTCGGACCTGGTAAATACAACATTTTGTGCGTCCCGAGTGCTTTTACTTGGAAACAATGAAATGTTACTAAAGTAGAATGTGCTGCAGGGTTTTTTTGCTTTAGGAGGAAGAAAAAAAAATGAAAAAAGCTAGTTTATACCACAGCAGCAAAATTTAATGGAATTTAATGTGAATGAGGCATTACAATGGTGTTTCCACTCAGTACCCAGCATTTGTCACATTAATATAGTGTGTAAGTATTGTATCAGTTCAAGCCATATCCTACATTTCCCATGCCCTGTTGGTAACTTACAGTAATGATAACGGAAAACCCTGACCAGCTCTCTCAAAAAGACATCTTTACACTTACCTTTGTTATGAGAGAGAGAGCGGAAGAGAGAGGACATCTCTAACAAAGTAAGAGTCGGAAATTATCTTGAATAAGGGCTTTTACAACTCCCCAGGCTGTTGCTGTAAATGAAATGTATTCTTGGAATGAGCTCAGCTTGCCTGTTTAAATAAAGGTTGAGAAAAAATAATTTGCCAGACATTCAGGAAGTAACATGCTGTGTCTTTATGTATGCCAGTTTTCCTGTGTCATTCATTCTGTGTGAGTCTGTGTATGAAAAAAGAGTGTGTATTATGTTGATGCATGTGTGATTATTCACATCTGAGAATGTGTTTGTGTTTGTTCAGAACCTCATCAGGTCCAGTGGCTCATCAGAGATCAGGATGAAGTGGACAGGTGGAATTCTAGCCCAAATGCATGCTGGGTATATTCACAGCATGGCCAAATGTTGACATTTGACAGTACAGAGTTGCCATGGAGATGATTAGCTGAATCCCAGTGGTGCTTTCTGTATTGTCATGTTTTCAATTCATGTTAAAATCCTGGAAAGGAGATTAATGGAGATTGATTGTGTGTCTTGTGTGTCTCTGTGTGAGTCCGTGTATTTGTTTGCACTGCTGAGACACCATGCGTCCTTCACTATCTGCATCCAGATTTCTTTTGAACAACTCCACTTTACAGATGCAGCAGGAGATGCTGAGAACGCGGGGATAGAAAAAAGAAGACTTGTGGTTTAAAATTCCACTGAATTCCAGCGCAGATTTGAAACTGGGCAATTAGAAGATTGTGGAAAATATATAAATGGATTGAATCTTTGTGGGTTTGAAGGTCCAGGTGCTTGGACTGAATTACCAGACTATTGTTTCAGACAGAGACATGAATAAATGGATTTTTTCTCCATTTGGACCTTTCATATTAATGTGAGGAGTCATGTTTCCAAGCGATTACATTTGGAGTTATTGTTTTTCTGGAACAGGTCATAATTTCTCTAGCATGTAACATATAGTTTTCTATGTTTTTAGCGTCTTATATCGCAGTGCACATCGCCTTTTTTGTCTATTTTGTGTGATTTGTTTTTGTACAATTTGTTATAACAGTCAGTTGTGGCAATAAAAACATCATCTGTAAGATATAAACTTCTGTTTATATCTTATCTTCCCAAAATACCCCTAAGATTTCACTGCCCTGCTTCTTTGTAGCTTTGTAGAGATATTTCACCAATAGTATCACCAACAGCCTTTAAATATCTTTAACCTGAACATAAACTGTTAAGTTAACAGCCAATACAGCCTGGGTGAACTGCTAACATAATAGCCCATGCCAAACTCCATTTACCTTACCAGAGCTTGAATTTAATTTCAAACTAATACAGAAACCTGGACCCTGCAGGGTCATTGGATCAGTGTGATTTTATGCAGAGCAGCTTTCTTTAAAAGTCACAGCATTGGTTTTCTCCAAAATATTTTACCCCTTCTTCTTAAAAACATCTGATTGCTCTTAAAGTGCTGCTGTTACTTTTTCTTTCTAACATTCTAACATGTGTCCCTAAATGGAAATACAGATCTTTTTTGACATGTGTGTATGCGTGTGTAACGTGTTTGAACTATACAAGAAACTGAAGGGAAATAACTCCCTCCAGACCATCATCTTTTGTTTCCATCTCTGTGCACTTATCATGCACAGTCATATACCACCTCGCAGCATGTGGTAACAGCAAAAATCCTGCTCTTGTTGAAATGTTTCCACCCTGGAAAGAAGCTGACATGTTCTTGTCTTGTTTTGCTTTTGTTTTTTGGGTGTTGTTTTTTTTTTTTTTTTTTTTTACCATCTACAGCAAATCAGGATCCATGGACCTCAGTTCACATCTTTACACTGACTCTGTATGTCTTCATGCCACCTTCAAATTCCAGTGTGAATAATACAACTGAGGGGTAGCATTCATAAACACATTTGCTGTGGAGAGAACTGGAGCAGGTTTTTCCTCAGCATGAGTGGAGAGCTAGTGGGGAGCAGCACATATAAAACCAACAGCAGCAGGGAGGGAGCTCTGAATACAGAACGTCTGAGTGGGAAGTGGAAGCTGCTGCTATTCTGCTCAATTGAACCATACCACTGGATTATGTGTATAGAATTTAGTAGCAATCTTTTTTGAGTTTATATAGAATGTATTTATTTTATATTATAATAATATTAAGTTTATATCTCAATTATTATTTTTTGCTGAACAAAATGTCCCACTCTTTGTTCTGATAAACTCAATTTGTTTATTTTTCTTGAGCTCAAACATCCGTCTTATCTAACATCTAACTACTCCTACACCATTTGTTATAGAAACTCTACTCAAATTCCATATCAGGATATGAATCCTGATATGGAAATGATTGGAATTCATTTTCTCGGTGATATCTGTCATACTTTCTGAATTGTTCAGTGTTTTATTACCACTTCTTCCCACAGAAATTAATAGGTTTAATGCCCAGAATGCTTTCAGTCACAATTAAATAGTAGGGGCTAATCCTGAGCTATTCGCATAAATTCATATTTATGTATTTCTGTGCAATTTTATTGACTTTTATCAAGACTTACATCCAAGTTAACCCATAGACTTCTGTGGAATTTTTTTTTTTAAAAATAAGACAACTTCTTGTTTTTAACTTTATTTTCCACATTTGTCAGCTCAAACCAAACCATACCCACTACTTGCCAAACCATAATTGTCGTTATAACCTTAGGTTAAACCATATACAGACAGATACAATACCACACATTTTGCTATCATAAAATAGCCTTAGTTCTTAGTTACTTGAATCTGATGCCCTCACACAGCTTTAATTTCTAATATATACTGCTAGACAAAGATGCTATCTGATAATATACCGTATACACAAGTAATTTAACTCAAATTATTACTGATATATGCACCTGCATAAACGTTAATCAAGAGGTAACATATATTTCCGAAGTAAAACATTCAGTTGCAACAACAGTTGCAGTGGCCTAACACAGGTACACAGTGATCAGATCGGCTTCACTTTTTATGTAGTAAACAATAGACAAAGGGTGGTGGTAGCAGCAATTCCACTGCAATTTTTTTTTCCAGGAATTGCACAGTCTAGTTGTTTTCTGTTTTCACAAAGCAAGCAAACAACAGGAAAAAAAAATGTTTGCTAGGTTTCGCACCAATGATCATGGGAGGTCTGGTTTTTAAAACTTAAAAATAAGCAAACCTTTAAAAACTTTAATTATAGCACCCCCACGTGGCAACTGACGCCATCGTTCACAATGACCAATCTGGTTCCAGTGTTTACAGTCTATCCATCTCATGGGAAACTGACATAAAAACAATAAGGCTGAAAAGCTTCTGCGAAACAAATCGGCTTGTGCACCTTACAGCTTTAAATGTCTAAAAATGAATTACTGAAGTTAATAACATGGCTCTGATTTTCATGAAGTACCACAGAGAGATGCAGGTCTTTTGGAGCCAGACTATGGTCCCTTCACAGATGTGTTGTGTAATTTACTGTCTCCCCACCAAACATAGCGACTGGAGGCTGTGTCATCATGTAGCCCTCCCGCTACCCTCACAGCAATTAGACAGGTAGATGAAATGAGAGTGTTGCAGAGGCCAGCAATGTAATTAAACTTGGAACGAGAAGCCACTGGGCTCCTGTGAAGTAATCCTCAGCTCGCCTACACACTGTGTACAGGATTTACCACATTGGCCCATGTGCGTGCTTCTTCATCAATATGTTTTATCTGTAATGTCCACATACAGTGGGTGTATCTTGCTACACACACAAAAATGCACACAAACACATACCAGTGTACACAGGAAGAGTTCAACCGACAAAGCCAAAATAACACACTTAGCCTTAAAGGTGACAGAGCAGAGAATCAAAAACTGTTTTTACCTCGTCGTTGTTGAAGAATGCTAGTCTACCTGCTTTCGGGAACATGTAAAAAGTGCTAGAAATTCTGAACATTGTATTTTCATAGAAATTCTTCTTTTAGAAATGTCCACTATAAAATGGGTCAATTTCAAAAACCATTGTTTGTGATGTCAAATGTATCTCACTGCCCCCCCACTCTGATTCCATTCCCTCCCCTGCAAAGTTACATTCATTTTAGTGGCAGTGAAGGCAGCCAATCAATGTCAAATGCTTGCATTTCATAATGAGGTTGCCAGTTAAGCCTGAAAAGATGCCAAATACTTGCAAAACCACACGTTTAAAATCCCACACCCTAAAATAGCTTTCTGAGAGAAGTTTTTATGAAGCTTACACATCCAACCAACATTTAATTGTGTATATGTCACATCACAGAACAAGGATCAAAACCCAATACCAAGAAAAGATGCTGATATTTTTAAACAAACATACTGCACATCTAAGTGTAGTATAATGAAATGGTTAGAAAGAGAACATGTGAAGGGCTGAAGTGTATAAGTGAAGTGTCATAACAATCGCAGGTGAACAGCTGAAAAAATCAAATGTGTAGGAACAAAAAGACCAGTCATAATTTGTAGGATTATTAAATCAAAGATGTATCTGTAGAATGGTGACCCTCAAAGGATAAGTAGTATAAATAATTGATGGATGGATATTAAAGCATGTTGTTTTCTCACAAAACAGTCAAACAGATAGACTTATCCATAACAACATCCCCAGTGACAGATGATGTGGTTTATAAACAGTAAAAGTACCAAAAATGATAGCTGAATCTGTGATTTGGTTCACTGTGTCTGGTCTGTGCTGAAAACCACTCCCATGAGTGTACTCTACTGACACTGAGGTGGTTTGCTTTGCAGTAAATAGAGGCTGTAAAAGATCTAATTGAATTGTTTGTTGGCCAAGTGAAAGCTTTGATAGATATGGCTCGGAGAATTTTTTTTGCTAGTGTTTACTGCAAACTAACGTGATCACACAGTGCATTTTGAGACTTGGTGTTCCTCTTCTGAATTACAATGAGTTGCTTCGGGGATGTTACCGAAACCTCATACGTCCAAAGAGTTAGCCTTTCTGGAATTCAGAAAAGTGCAGGGCGATTGTCCAAGCCCTGATCTTTTTAAATGCATTATTAATGCATGATCTTCAGTACAGCTCTGATGCAGGATTATAAAACATCTTCTTAAAGAGCAGATGGCACAATTAGACTTAAAAGGTTTCCATGTATTTGACGGATTGTAATGCTGTTTTATCCATTTAGAACCCAACCCTGAAACACGGCTTATGGAAATGGTTGTCTTATCAAATAACTATAATTTAATCAGTAATGCATTTGTTTTGTTTTGTTTTTTTTCATTTCGAATCCCAAGCTTTCTTTCCGGTTGCATGTCGAGGTTTTTCTTTTTGTTGCTCATGAGCATCATCAGCAGCTATTCATCATTTTTAATTTTGCTTTAGCGCGCATGCATTTTTCACCATCTCCCATATGCATGCACATTGCACAGCACGTACACACAGCGTCACACGGATTCAAATGCATCACAAGTGTCACTGCCATTCATCTTATTTCTTTCCACATCATCTTTTCAGTAATGTGGAGTTTGCCTTTACATACCCCACAGATGTCTCCGCAGTGGGATTGTGCCTCTGCGGGGACATAACTAAACATGCCATCCCTGCATCTTTTCTCTTCTTTTTCTGTCGAATTAGTACTCTTCTCCTTTGCCTTGCGCATAGGTTATACATGTGGGGCAGTGACAGCCGTACACATACTACATAAAGAATTTGACACATGGAATTTTGTCACGTTATCATTACAGCTCAGCACACGTCTTTATTTAAGAAGATTTCCTGAGCTGTACTTTTCTTTAGAGGTGCTCCCTGTTCTGCGTCTGTCCTTTGGCTGGTTGGAACCCACACTTGCACAGACGTATGGTAGTTCTAACCCTGAACATGGTTTTGACAGTGTGCAGAAATATAAATACACCAGAAATACACAGTAAACATGGTATATCCAGAATAATTTGACAGTTTCTACCTTATTTTCTATCATCCTATCAATGCAATCTCAAACATAATCTCTTCTTAGATACATAGAGAGCTTTTTAGTATACTTGCAAGCTCTCACTCCACATGAACATTAAAATCAGCCATTAAATACCTTATGACTCTATATGTGCTCTAGTGAAGAAGAAAATCCCTGGTGATGCTTAGATAGGTTTTATTGCTCGCGGCCTGACAGCATTTTAATTCCCCTTGCGGTCTCAGTATCATAGCAGACCAATCTCTTCTCACCACACCATCAGCACCTTTCTCCCGGACCCAATTTAGCTGGTGATCCTAAATCTAGTGTGCTAGAGACCCGTGAGATTCAGAACAGTGTTCTTCATGGAATAGCACCCTGGTACCTTAAAGGAACAGACCGCCTTGGAATGTAATTAGATGCTGCCAATCTCTGGGAATCGCATGGGAATGCATGGGGCTCAGGGGTCTCTAAATGGAGATGGTTTCTGCATGGCCACATCCTTCGGAAGTAGAGCAGAACTCACTCTTAAACTAGCATGTTAAACATTAAAGTATCTTGTTAAAATTTCCATTGTTATGAATGTCCCCTGTTGGACCTGATTTAATTTACTAAACAATGCTTATTTAAACATTTACAGCAGCTGGGCAATCTATAATTAAGAAAGCAATCTTAATATTATTTTTCTTTCTTATTAAATGATGTTATCAGTTAAAAGAAAAACTTGGGATGAAGTGTTATTAAATACCTTACTTGAAAACCTACTTTACAACATTTTTACCATAGAGATCTAAGCTGCAAGTTACCACACAATCTGTGCACAGATCTGATGGCCGGTAAGGTTATCAGTAACTTCCTGTAGCTGGTGGTGTGTTAAACCCGATTTAAATGTAGCTTAAATCTTGTCGAGCTAAAGCTATGATGAGAAGGTAGCTTATGGGACTCCAGTGTCTACTAAATCTATTGCAGAAGACATTCTGATGTTTAATGCTGCCATTAGAAGCTTTTTAGGGTATCTATGACATGTAAAATATACTAAGTATGAAATGCTGTTAAGCATACTACTGGAGCATTAACCTGTAAAGCTGTAAACCTTGCTAATGTATGGGAATATGGGTGATGTGGACTCACACAGTTCTTAGTATGTGGTCTTCATTCTCCCTTAACACAAGGGTAAATGGCTGTAAATAATTGTGTGAGTTTGACGACATGAATTATTGTGTAAATTTGCACAGGCTTGTATGTGTGTGAGTGTGTTTTAGCGTGTGGCTCTCATTGTGGATTTGCCTATGCAAGCGTGTATGCAAGTGTCTGGCAGTGCAGTGATAGGACTCTGTCTTGCCTGTATCCCCGTATGTACACTGCTTCACACACTTAGAGGATTATACTTAAGAAAATGTGTGCACGCGTGCAAATGTGTGTGCGTGCGTGTGTGTGGGCGAGCATGGGTGTGGATATACTGTATATGCAGAAAGTCGTTTCAGAGCGAGAGCCACTGTCAGAGCTGGACAGCAGAAGTTAACGGCAGGAATAAGAGGCTGCTGGCATTATTAACCCCTCACTGGGTTGAGTGGAACAGGCAATTATGACCAGTCATAAGGCTGTCACATTGCCAGAGGGAGACAGCTCTGACACACACACACACACACACACACACACACACACACACACACACACATATATATATATATATATATATATATATATTTAGGAGGAGAGGAGAGAGTCTGTCAGATGCGCGTGCACACACACAGACACACACACACACACACACAGTATACTTTATCTAAAACACTAAAAGATAGTTCTAGTTTATCCAACTTGTCATTTACGCCATTTTTCTGCCATCGCCCTTCATATAATAATAACACAGTGATCAAAGTTAACTGCCAATGTCTCAGGGACTTTGCTAAAAATAAGGTCCGACAGGGCAAGAAACATGAGCTGGACAATCAGACAGATTTTCAACATTAGCCAGTAAGTCATTCAGCTGTACTCACTTTCCGTTTAACCTCTAATTGAAGTGTTTTATGGTTTAAGTGTTGTGGCTAATCGTCTGAACCCTCATGTTACTTGCCCCACTGGACTTTGTTGGAGTTATATAGCAATGTTCCAAGATCTCAGCTGTTACTTGTTGAGGACCATATTATCATAACTTCTAGAAATTATATCAAAAATTATTTTAAAAAAAAGAAATCAGTAAATGCAACAATAGTTATGTCAAAAGTATACAACACAAATCACACATTTGACTCAAATGATAATTGCAATCTACTGTTAATTATAGTTGATATTTAGTTCAGTACCCTTCACCCTCACCCCCTCAAAGAAAAATTTAAAAAATGAACGAATAATTTTTGGAAAAACTACTTTTAGTATGCTTTTAGCTGATTATTTGGCACAATGTCCCCTGTCAATGTAACAGTAAACCCTATCATTATAAATGTTATTTTACTGGAATATTGTTACTGTGTAAGCAAGAAGTTTAATCTTGTATTTTGTGAATATAGAGCTAATTTTAATTACTTACACCAAAGTCTACTATTTTCCAGTTTATCTTCATTTGCATTTTTATATAAAATCTTAACCTACAAAGTATCTAGTAATTATAGCTGATGAATAGATAATATATGCATTAGAGTAAATCATATTGTATTTCTCTTTAAGTAAGAAAATGATTAAAAAAAAAAAAAAAAGGTTTTCTGTCAACATCTGTCTTTTCTGCAACATCTTCTCCTCACTGCTGTTATTGTCTTATAAACACTCCTCCCACATGAAACTCTCTCATTCTCGTGTTCTATTCTGGGGCTTTAAGCTGCTGAGCGTTGGCCAAACCGGCTCACAGCAGTATATCTGATCAAATCGATAACCATTTCCCTCTCTCACACTTTTTTCTGCTCTTTTCCCTCCTCTCTGACTGTGGTTAGCTCGTGATAGGATGATTGGAAGGCGATATATCCACCAGCTCTGTCTTGCGTGTTTGAGATGGATAGATTATTAGTGAAGGGGGGGGTGGAGGGGCAGAGGGCTGGAGGGCTTGACGGTGAGATCAGTGAGAGGGTTTCACCATGGTGCACTGCAATGAGGTGTTAGCAGATCCATCAGTGAGGCTTGCTTGGTGGAGGCAAATCTAAGCTTACTGTAACTCCCTCCTCTCAGCGCCCCCTCCCCCTTAACACCAACAGATTTAGACCTCTTGTTGGACCCACAAACAATCAACTACACGACATCCATTTTCATCAGTTTTGTTTATCAGATGTCCATATTTCCCCAGTACTCTCCCCTCTGTGTTCCTCCCAGTCTGTGTTGTCATCTTGTTGTTTCCCGTTTCGTCCGCTGCCACACATGACGCTGTGGTTTGCAGATTTATTTTTTCCATCTTCTGTGCGAACTTAATCTTTTTATTTGCTCTATTTGCTGCATCTTCCACAACTCTTCCAAGAAGATTATACCTTCCTCTCTTCTCTGTGTGGAGGATGGTTTGTTATTATCTGGGTGTATAGTATGACGGATCCAGATCCAGAACAATTCTGTTAGTTTAGTTTTTTTTTATTGTTTTTTTTTTTTGTTTGTTTGTTTTTTGTTTTTTGCGGGGGAGAGGTGGTGGGCGGAGTGGGGTCACTCTGCTGCCTGTCGTCTCAGATTTCTTTGTTTTCCTCTATTTTCTTCCTGCCAGCTTTCTTCCGCTGTGTTTTGACTGCCTCCTTGTGCTCTCTCAGGTCCTGTTAGTTAGGGTTTTTTTTTCCTTTTTGGAAATATATACAAGGAGCCACACCATTTCATAAGCAACAACGGGTCCCATTACAGTCGACTGAAAGCACAGACACACACAAACACTCATCTCAGCCATTTATTCGTGGCTCAGCCAGCAGCCTTACATGGAGTGAGTGTATGTAGGGATGTGTGCTGCCTTTGTTTTTTTGGGGCTTTTATCAACATCTAAAGAATCCTCTACAGTACTTCTGTGTATAACTGTCCATTCCTATCACTCGTACCCATATCAGTCCCCTCCTAAATGTCATCTCCCACTGTACTCTCACTTAAAAGCTGTGTTCCATATTTGAAACCAACTTACCTACTTACATTCTTTTTTATATCGTACCTGGCATATTTTTTTTTTTTTTTACACATTTCATATTTTTATTTTCCAAACCTGCTGCTATGGTTACAAGCTGGCTGTCTTTGAAACTTTTTTTTTTTTCCTGTATGTATGCATGAGTTTTAAAATTCTCCTGTGAGCCTTGTGAGAACAGACATTTACTTTTTGTCTTTTCCTCTCTCCACTGTCTTCAAACTTCCATGGGCAGGCGGTAAAAAGAAACTTCCATCACTGGAGATCAATAACGCATCTATCTACTTTTTATTAATTTATTTTGTATTTAATTATTTTGTTAATTGAGCTCATGGGATATTTTACGTCTGCGGATACCGAGGCAAACATGGAAAATGTAATGGATGAATTCAACACACATGAAAAAAAAGTATAGATTAAGATTTTACTGTTGAGCCAGTTTCTTAAAAGTAACAGATGATAAAAGTGTAAGCTTAGCAAGTGTTAGCTAAATTGATAAATTGATAAAATTTAAAAAAGTGAGTCATCTGCTTCTTCAAAGGATAATAGCAGACATCTAAACTTAAGCAAAGCAACCTATTCACAACAATTTCAACTGAATGATAATGATTTTGCAACCATTTCCATTGATAACACTTTTAATATGCATTAGCATTCATAACCAGCGGGTAAACATTTAATTAATCAATTATTACACACTGTAATGGAATTATATGCTTATATCTGAGAACATTTTAATAGTTTATTAATATATGTGTCAGCAAATTGAAACTCCTCTATAAAGATACTTTCCGTCCAACAAGAGGAGCCAAACTCGTAAATATGGGATAGCAATTGTATCATACTGTTATAAATCATTTATAAACTGATGATAACTTGCCTATGATTTCTAAATGTCAGGAGATGCCAGTTTCTCCTTTTATATTAAGTAGTAAATAACAGCAACAGTTTAATGTCCCCTTGTAAGAACATATTTGGAACATGATAGGGTCAATAAAAGTCATGTGGGAGTATGTCAAAAAAAAAAAAAAAAAAAAGAAAAGGAAAGAAAAAAATCTTAGAGTCCATTCAACAGCTCAATGTTTTAGTTGTTTTATTGTTCAGAGATAGAGTACAAATATTTGCCATTTTCGCTCTCCCTCTTTCCTCCTCCAGCATTGTCACAAACAACCCCCACACCCTCTCTAATTTTATTTTATTTTTTTTTTTTTTTTTGGCTTGTGAGTCAGCTCTGGCTTTGTGGATTCAATCATCACGTATTTATGAGAAGCCCTTAAATGCACTCTAGTTCTGGAGGCACGATGCTGAAAGAGATTTTCTTTTTTGTTTTTTCTCCCACTCATCCTTTCTATGTTTTCTTTCTTTCTTTTCTGCCTTTGCTTGCTTCATATCCCCTCCAACTTAAATTCATCTACAGGTCCTCTAAGGGAACCAGTGATGTAACTCAAACTAAACTCAAAGCAGCCTATCAAAGCTGAGCTCTGATAGGCTGACTAACACATCCCTTTTTTCCTTGATCAGAACTTTGATTGACACCATCTCATGTAGTGAGTTTAAAATGAACCCATATTAAATTGATGTGTAGCCTTCATTCATAGGAACAGATTGTTGCTCTGTCTCTCTCTCTCTGCCAGTACATAATGAATCATAAATGTCAGTTACGGTTATAATCAAGATTGTTGTGATGGATCCTTCTCATCTGCTGTATAGATGACACCATGTTTTTTTGGTTCCTCTTGGCGTGCTCGGATACTGGAGATCCAATTCATGAGGGTAATGAAATCCTGAAAGTGGAAGATGTCAGTTAAATGAGATACATCTTTATACATGTGGCCAATAAGTCTTGTCTTGTGTCTCTCATGACCCACATTGCAATAACACTTAGTAGTTGTGTGTGATGTGTGTGTGAGTCGTGTGGATAGAACTGGGTTAGTGTAGGCAGGAATTATAGTTAGAAGAATGTTCTGTTCGCATTAGTAGCTGTTATCCTAATCCTATCAGTGGGAATTAGTCCTAGCATCAGAATCATTAAAGCAAAACTGTAAACCTGTAGACTTAAACAGTATTCAATGAGAGCATAATCCCTTTTTTATTAAAAAACTGAAGTGTAAACACAGATTCAAGCTAATCAGGGCAGAAAACACTTTACCATTAGCCTGACCATTTTGTTGTGTGTGTGTGTGTGTGTTTGTTTGTTTGTGTGCGTCTACCGTTTGAGTAATGTTTGCTGTTAAAAAAAATCCTGAACTGCAGCAATTTTAGTGTATGCATGTGTACGCGTGTGTCTTTCAAGGAGAAGGACACCCTTGGCATTGTTAGCTAATAGTGGGATTAATCTGTTTAATGAAAGAAAACAAGTCTTAAAATCTCCCCCTGAGCTCATTTAAAAAGCACTAACCCAGCACTTGCCCTGTAAATAGAGGAAGCAGGCAGTTTAGAGGCAGGGACAGATTAGAACACAATGATTTTCAAGATGCTCTCGACAAACGCCCTTTTATCTCAGTTATCAGTCTCAGTATATACTTTTTAGTCACCTCATAATTCAAAGTTTTCAACCCCTATTGTTTTCTCTTTTTTGATTTCCCTCCCTCTAAATCTCATTTCTTTTCACATTTTCACAGAGAATCGTCTTTTACGGCCAGATTTCATTTTTCATTTTGTTTCCAATCAATTCTCCTTATTTCCAGGTGATTTTTTCCCCCTCCATCACACCATCATATATCATTTTACTTTGCTCAATACATATCCACAGTCTTTTTATTTTTTTTTCAACTCTAGTGGATTTTGCTAAATGAAAGTCACAATTTCTTTATTTACTTTTTGCTATTCATTGCCACTGTAAATTCAGGTTTTCAGCCCAGGCTAGTGAGGAATGAATTATTGCTATAATATCTTCTACTGGCTGACAGCCAAATATCATCTCTGTATACTTTTTAAAGGTGTGTGCGTGCATGCATGTGTGTGTGCGTGTGTGTGTGTGTGTGTTTGTTTGTGTGTGCATCTATGCGCTTGTCTGTATCAGAATTACCCTGTGTGTCTGTGAGTACACACAGTTTAAGTGGAATGAGCTGTCATCACCATGCCTGTCTATATCTAGGCAGGATGTTTCATCACATCTCTCCCAATAGAAAATGCGCTGTCATGTTCTTCTCATTTGCACAGCCATGATTATAACCCTTCCCAAATTGTAACACAATCCATCTTGGAGGATGAAGACAAGAGATATCTTTAAACCGTCCTTCCATTCGAGTTAAAGTGACTGATAATAATTTGCTAAATATGGCTCTCACACCTGACTGACTTCCATCTCACGATGGCAAGAAAATAACAGTGTCTCAGATTAGATTCTCGTACCAAATCCATAATCCATAATACGTCAACGCGTCTCAACTTGTCTAAGTGACCACTTCTGTGATAAGGCCCTGACTCTTTTAGCTGACTTTAATTCTTTATAACCACCATAAACCCAGATACTCAGCAAGCAAACGATCTTGGCAAGCAGGGCAGCTCTTATACAATGTGAAATATGTGCTTGGCTGTTGCTCTTTTTGGCAGATGTCTAAAATAACTGAATCTAATTGGACAGAAAAGGCCAATCCCACAGTGGGTACTTAAGTCGCAAGAAGATATGAGTGTTTGGTTAGAGAAGGCTATAACGCGCCTCGCTTTCATCTGTCACAATTGCATCATTTTATTTACTAAGTCAAATGAGAGGTGTGAATCACATTTATGTGTGTTTTCATATGGGAATGCATACATGTGCATGCATACATGCACGTGATTATGTAGGAAATGCAACCAACTGAATCGTACTGGTGTGAGCTAATAAGAAGACAAGATAGATTCATTATGTTTTCCTCATATATATTCCAACCAGGGTTTTAAACATGAGTAAACACTGACAACAGTGTCATTTATCCTGTCAATTATGTGTTAGACACATGCTTCTGTGGGGTTAATGATTATAACTGAGTGTCATTCATGTGTAGATACGAGACACAGGAAGAGTCCACTGGGTTTTGTTCCCTTGATTTGTGTTTTGTTTTGTGAAATTATACCTTTCACTTTGACATTGTCACCACATCAGTTTTGTTCATGGGCGCACAATTATCACCGTCTGTCTCCAGTATTTCTCTTCCTATTTTGGTTGTTGCATGTAGGGATGTTGGGTGGACTGTTACCCAGCAGACTTTTTCTTTTTCTGGTGTGTGACGGCTACATGTTGGTTCACTGCTATTCTCACTATTATTATCATTAGATTGCTGGTATAACATTTTATCTTATTTACTTTTGATGTTTGATAAGATATCTATATATGAATTGATTCTACTTAATCAAGCCCTTGTCAACTAACAGTCTATTTGAAGTTTTTCTATTTTCTCTGTTAAGTTTCCCTGTTTCGGTCACTAAACTGCATCATTTGCTGATCTGCTGTATAATTATACTGTAGACTGTGAGAAGGACAGAACAATAGTTTTGTAGATTAAGCACAAACTGGTAAAATATTTTCTGTCCACCATGTGAAGGTTCCTGATCCATTCATGATCAAACAAGTATAACAATTGGTCTATAAATTGCCCAGTTAGTGTTGTCATAATCTAAAAAGTCAAATAAAAAAATCAATTTATAGGCCTATATTAAGAATGGGATAATTGTTTGTTTAGCTGACTGATATGTTGCTGTAGCTGCATATCACATATGCCATGCTCCACTTGTGGTTATGTAACCAAGACATACTACAGTCCCAAACGTAGAGCCCATATTTGGATGCAAGTTGCTGCACAACAATTAAAGAACTGATTTCTTTTCTTTCTATATTGAGAGTCTGGCGCTATAACCAAGGGCATGCGCAGCAGTCGTTGTGCTGCAACAATGATAAGGAGAAGAAGAGAGCAGAGTGTGGGAAGAACACAGTGTCTGATTTGGCTGTAGAGCTGCCTTCTGTCTGATCTTCTGCTAAAAAGGCCCTAACTCCTACAACAGGCTTATAACCCCTCACTAATCCCCCCTTCTGACTCATTTCACTGCAGTTTGAAGCTCTCTCTTTAAATCTCTTGTTCGCTGGCTTCTGTGCAACACACACACACACACACACACACACACACACACACACACACACACACATATATTCCAGAGACTGTGAATAACAAAACCCTCCAGTTGAAATGGAAATGTCTCACTGGACCGGTAAATTGTACTGTGAGAAATATCTTTAGCCAAAACGTTTGCACACAGGCACAAGCAGAGAACCAAGTACACAGCAAAATCCTTTTTGTAAATATTGTGTTTAATTATAAGTATGTGGATGTTTGCCACCCATGACCTCCATTACGGATAGTTGCCTTTTTTGTTTCCTTTCAGCATGTATTGAATGTTTTCATGTTTCTGAACAAATGCTTTTGATGATGAGAGGAACAAGAACATCCTCAATGGACTAAGGCGCATTCGAATAAACAACAATGATAGAGTCCTTTACGTAGCTGTCACCCTGCCTGTTCTGTCTTTTTTGTCCTATTCAGTCCAAAATTAACCCATTTTTTTCGACATGTAAACTATATTGAAAATAGCATGTATAGTGAGTCAGCATGACTGTCAAAGGTTTTCAGAGGACAGGAAGTAACCCCTCCCCTCGACAGCAGGCCCTTTGTGTCATTATTAAGATTAACGTTTTACGAGGCACCGGAGGAATTAGCATTAGTGACGGTTTTAGTGTCAAACACTTGTTTCAGAGCTGTCACTCGCTCCCGCCTCCCTAAAAAAAGAGAAGACTTAATATCATGGCTCTAATAATACCACCACATCGCAGTGCCAACATGGCAGATCACAGCCGTGGGTTTAATGGCAGGGGCAGATATACAAAAAAAGAAACAAATTCTGTCACACTGCACCCTGGTAATATTTATTGGAAGCTAAAACTACTGTACCACTATTTATGACTCTTTCATATTTGATTAGCACAGTTGTCCTCTGATTAGCATGTTGGATGGAATACAGCCGCTTTTTGCCACACCTGTTTTGAGATAAAGCTCAGAAGTATCAATGGCCAATGAGACAATTCAGCTGTTTGGTGATGTTGACAGCTTTAGGCTATATTTTTAATAAATAAAAAAAAAGAAAGCTTTCATTTCTGCACATAGTTTTTCTTTTAATGCTCAATAGCCCCCAGGTGTTGTCTTTTTTTTCATTTAATGCATCTGTCTATAAGGACTGTTTACACTGAATACAATGCAGAATATTCAGAACACTCAGTAGTTACACATGAAAACTCTCCAGAAGCTCCCACTGATAGATTGCCCTGCCTTCAGCGTTGAGCTGCAGCTGCACTCTCTGTCTTCATTGCCCTTTGGAATTGCATTGACCAGTCACATGTGAATAGGATGAGAATGTGGTTATGAAGAGATGCATATTTCCCTTGCAGAACATATCAGCGTCTCTTCCATTTAAGGCCATTAAGGGTTGTACTCAAAAAATATTTCAGCCCTTCTATAAGGCCAGACTATCAAGATTGTATAAATATATATGATCTAATTACCTTTGTTCATCAGACAGGAGTTAAATGTCAGCAATTCCAACTGTAATTCATTCACTCTCAGCTTCATGACACACATGCTTGAACCCAGACACTAGTATACAGTCTCCTGTGTACATGTAAGATGAGTGTGTAATAGCTTAGTAATGAGGGCAGGCTTATCACCAGGATGTATGGACCACTTAGGCCCCTATTATTTAAATGAATATACCGTAGGCTCAGTGAGCTAAGCAGCCATTGTAATATTTAGACTACAGAGCTGTTTTGACAAATTCTGTTCAAAGGGTGCCATTTTGGTTAAGGGGCTCAAAGCCAAAGATTTGTTTTTTTGAATGATCTAAAGTCAAATTACTCTGAGTCATGAGTAGCGCTTACACCTAATCAGGAATCAACAGTATGAACACCCAGCTTGGCAGTTCTACATAGTTTTGACATCTCTTTTAACTAACTGTTCAGGATGTAGCCTTTGTACTGTATAATTGACTCTAAGTTTCATCATCCCGGGAGGTTAGCTAGCAACAAAAAGATAGTCAGCTGGTGAAACCCAAAACCAAAACTAACTAAACAGGACAATGAGTTGCAATGGTTAGTTGAGGAAGAAGGGACTTTCTTGGTAAGTTAGCCATAGCAACTGCATAAGCTAAAACTAGTGATGGTTGGTTTTTTTGTCAATTTTTCACTGTGTTGTGATAGTTCATCTGTCCCCACGTGGCCAAAAAACAATTCTAAATGCATTTACAACTACATTTCATTTTGAAAGTAACACTGTTACTTCTACTTTCTCATATTGGCCAGTTGATATTTTATAATGAAGGTAAACTCTTCTAATGAAAGAGCAGGCTTAATTAAAACTATACCAACTTGACAATTAACCAAATTTACTCCACAGTATTTAAAAGAGAGTTGTTATTTTGCATTAGGGTGTAAGTATCTCAGACAGCCCCATCTTTCCCCTATTCAGGACCAGAAAGTCATCTAACCAGACACAGAGCACCCTCAAATTATACTCCAGTGGGGTGTGTTCCATCTCATTTCCGCCCCTCTTTATTGCTAATTGTTAACTAATGAATTGTTCTGCATTCCTCTTTAAACATACATATTTAATGTACAGTACGACAGCTCCTACTTAACAAGGGAAAGCCATTACACAAACAGGAGAGAACTGAAATGAGCTTTGAGCAGCAGAGGCTTTCTGTAATATATTATGTTCATGGACTTTGCAGAGAAAACAGTCTTTACTAAATGCTGAACAATTTTAGTGCACAACACACAAATTTACAGGCTCCCACATTGGCAGATTCCTATACCTGTTAATTTTTATTCTGGTGCATTACTGTGGCACTTCAATGTCCTTGCTTGTGCATCTTTGCTAAACCACCATAGTGTTTGTTTAATGCCGTTGTAGTTAGCTTTATGCTAATAGGAAACTAGGTAACAGTGTGCTTAGTATGCAAGTGGACACAAACTGATTGAGGAGCTTTCAACCAATGTCAGCCGGTGTCAGTTAACAGGTCGGATGAGGGAAAGATGAGAGGGTACATGTTTGATTAGCCTCTGAAGTGAGGGATGTACCTTTAATCCCCCTCTAGCTAATCCCTCTCCTCATTGAGGATCCTTATTGCCTAGGAGCAAAAAATGTTGTAAGTCCATAGTGTGAAGCCAGTGGTCACACATTCAATTGTTCATAGTGTGAACTGTCTTCTTTTTGTGGTGTCACATGAAGGATATTTCATAATCAGTGCTGTAGTTGTTGTGTTTGCCAATGATGCCAATGACCAACTATTACAAACTGCAGCAAATATCTAGTTGACCCAACAGATTCAAAGCCATTATGTTGACTTTTTGAAGTGTCCACTTGTCCACAGAGTCATGGTTCCCTGATGATATACCCTAAAACTTTAATGATTGCCTGAGTTTTCATCTGCTGCACTGTGCAGCGTATTTCTGTGGTTTTGAATGACATGTCTTGACAACCATGCATTGCCATGAAATTTGGTCCAGACATTCATGTTCCCCTCAGGAGGAACTGTAATAACTACCTTGATAACATCACTAGGCTGAAATTATAGTTTGTTCAAATACCTGCAAAAAAGAACAGCATTCCCATCACCCTCTGAATATTTTAATGGTACTTGTGAAATGGCATGATGTGAATTTATATCATGCATGTCTTCAACATGTAAAGACAGGTATTCTTTCATTTGAAAGTGTTTTTTTTTTTGTTTTTTTTTTAAGTGACTTTAGACATTTGCCCTCTAGTATATCTCTCATTCTCATGCCTGAATTATACATTTTTTTTCTTATCAAAAACTTTGTAAGCTGCAATTATTAGGCAAGGTCACAAAGTAATGGATGATGACTCCACACTCCAGCCTATACGATGTAGCAAATGGGGAAAGTAGAAGAAAAAGTAAAAAAAGAAATGGACAGCTAAAGCTAATTGTAATTCCCCAAGCACCATTGGAACTTGAAGCCTCAGCTTGCGTTATCCTGAATACTGAATTTCAGCTGCCTGTACCCATTATAAGCTAACATGCCAGAGTATATCTTGTTCCGTGCAATTCAATTTATCCAAATGAATATCCAGGCTCCAGATATCATGCTCTAGTAACTATAGCAAACCTCTGCACAGACAGCAGCTGTCATAGAGGACCTGTCGCTGCATAATGTGGACCAAATACTTTGCTGGTGGTATCAATGTGTGATCAATATGCAATGAAAACTCATTAAAGCATTCTATGTTCTGTCATGGAAATTAACTCCGGAAGACAAATCTGTGATGTGTCACCCTGGATATGACTGCAGTCCATCCATGCAGAAACAAGTTATTTAAAGCCAGAAATTGGATATGGAGGGAGGGGGAGGGGTTGAGAGGGATAGTGAGGGGGAGAGAAATACAAAAAACAGAGACAGAGAGTGGGAAGGGGAGGATAAAACTAACCCATCTGGAAGAGAGGAGACAGAAAGAGTCTATGACATCCCAGCATAATGAAATTTGGTAGTCTGTATAGCTTTCTATTCACCTGAATGGGAATTAACATAAAACACACACACACACACACACACACACACACACACACACACACACACCACTACTTTCCATTCTGCTCATATCTTTTCAAACCATCATTGCTCCATATCCATCCCTCTCACTCTCAGTGATTTCAGCATCTGGTAGATCAATCATCAGGCTGTTTATTGCAGTTGTTGTCTTTTTACCTGTTTTAAAGGCATTGAGGCAAAAAAAAAAAAAAAAAACCAACTGATTGATATGTGTGATCTGACCATATGTTTCTCTGGAAAATATGCAAGCTATGGTACCTACCCCAGTAGGATGTTTTTTGACACAAATGCTATTCTGGTTTTAGCTCCTCTTGTAAAGCTTTCATGCAGGTATAGTGCTCTAAGTTAGCAGTGAGTTTTTAGCACAAGATAATCGAAGTTAGCAGTTTGTGGGTTAAGGAAATAAAAATACAGATGTTATAATAGCAGCTCAATTTTGTATGTTAAAATATAGTTGCTGGGAAATATGACTTGCATTTGGTAATATTTAATAGGTCATTCTGATTTCACTTTTTTGACATGCTATACATGTACTTTTTTATTTTTAGGATACAAGTGGAAAACACATGTACTTGCACCTTTTCTCTTGGTCTAATCCTGTGTATTTCCCTGATATGTATTAATATGAAAATGCAGCTGTTTATTGATTGCCTCAGCTTCTCAGTGCACATTTGCACCACATGCCCATGGGTAACAATGGGCTGTAAGAGACACTGACAGTCTGCATTTTTCAAAGAAGAACACAGCAATATAAGTATTGATCTGGCCTTCCTCTGGCTTTTATCTGAACAGCGCCTAGTTCCTCTACAGGACTCCCAGACTATGAAAACGAGGCAAAGGCACACGCTCTCCAACTTGCCAATTTTTCACTGAATTGCAACTGATTGATTTAGTGGTTGTAGAAGGGTTGGAGGGGGGTCTTATGTGATACTTATGTGATTTTCAACTTTGATTATCTACTGTTCTAGAATAGTGTATTTTTTTTTTTATTTTTTTTTTTTTAGACTAGTGCATTGATCCATATGAAATTATCCCAGTCATCTGGTAACCAGCTTTTGAGAGCAATAGCTGATACAGGCTCTACTGACTCATGATCAATGTTGTAGATTACTCACATGAGTTACTGACTTCAAATCAATGTAATTGAGTTGTAATCATTATCTTGGGCTGGTAAATCACCATAAAGTGTGGCACTTAGTGAATTTACCCAATTGTGTTGGAGTTGTGCCTTTTGTTTATCTTGTTCATAGACAACCTAATGATGTTCTCCAACTCTCTGCGCCTTGGTTTTTTTCTTGGTTTGAGTGGTTGTTTTTTTCACCTCACAACTCCCAATGGTCATTTTCTGGGAATGTGCATCTGGTTGGAGACACAGAACACACTGGAAAAAAATTACATATTTCATCTAGCCTGGGAAACCCCTTGGGAAACCCCCAAGAGAAGCTGTAAGATGTTGCTGGTGAGAGGGATACCTGGACTACCTTGCTTGACCTGATGCCACCACAAC
Organism: Polydactylus sextarius; assembly: GCA_016801845.1. Classification (NCBI taxonomy): domain Eukaryota; kingdom Metazoa; phylum Chordata; class Actinopteri; family Polynemidae; genus Polydactylus; species Polydactylus sextarius. Next base: position 5,956,268 of record CM028927.1, on the reverse strand, counting down.
CTGACCCCAGATAAGCGGTTGTAAATGGATGGATGGGTAAGCAGATGATGTTTTTTTTTTGACAATGTAGGGCTATTTTTATCTGTCCTTGTCTTTTTTTGTGTTTGCAGCATCATGTTTTGGCTGCTGTTGGAATGCAAAAGGAACTTGTACAGCTGGGAAGTAGAAAGGCTCTGTGTGTCTCAGTGTGTATGCACGCACTTTTGTGTACATGCTACGACTGCAGTATTTTGTTCTGAGTCAGATCCTGTGAACAGCTCGGCTAATTTTTCCATTTATCCCTTACTCTGCGTTTACAAATCGGCCCTGTCACATCCTATTCATCAGTTCCCGGCCTTTCATTTATTCAACATGCCCCCTTTCTTTTATCACATTCTCTTCATTTCTCAGATTCTCCTCGAAACATTTGGGCCATATGCACCCGTAGTATCATGTTAAAATATTAGTCCAAGGATGTGGATGGTGGAGTCTCCTCTGATAGTTTTCTGGTGCATTTGTCTTCTATGTGCCCTTTTCTAACCTCACCTCAATTATGTGTAAAGTCAAGTTTATTTTCATTTGCATAAGGTGTTGGCTTTATTCATACTCTATTTGCTTACATTAAGTGAATCCAGATGAATTACAAGCGTTAGGAACATTTGTAGTTCAGAAATGCATGAAAACACACACCAGGTCTTCACTATGTAAAATCACAGATGAATATTTATAATTCCCCCATCTGTTCGATGAATAATCATCATCGGTATAATTTGCTCTGACAGTGGACTTAGTCTGCTTACAGTCCGCTTTGACTTGAAGGCTCACAGTCAAAATCATATTTAAAAGATGAGTAGACAAAAGCTGCTCGTTATACTGCGGCAGAAATTTAGCTGTTGCTGTCATTGGCACATTCGGAAGTCAAATATTCGAATCCTTTACCATCATTGTGGCTGCCCTTTCTTGAGCCTCAATATCATTCAATTTAGGGAGGTTTTGGTGGGTGGGGAATTCATTGGAACTGTATCAATCACATCATGTCTGTCTTTTCTATCTCATCCGTCCTCCATTAGTCTTGGTTAGGACTGAGCTCAGTGGATTGATAAATGGGGGAAATGGTTGGCAGGGATTTTCCTTTACTACTCTTCTCAGCTATTGCATGGAAGCCTCGCCAAACTGCCTTTCAACTGGTTCAATGGTTTATTGCTGCTTAACACTGAATGTGTGCAACTGTCTGTGTGTGTGATCATCTGAAAACACAAATACACACACACACACATGCTGAGACACATAAATCTGATGTGGTGTTTAGAGTGTATAGTGTATTTTTTGTGTTGTTGTGGAGCCTCATTGCCTCTATGTGCTGGAAGAATGCTGCTATCTATGGATGGGTAGTCTAAGTGGAGAGGTGGCTTTCTGCCATAGAAAACCCTGCAACAGCACAATGTATGTGGCTCAGCTTTAGCTACCCAGGGCTTCCATTGAATCGAATCAAACCGTCTGTTTACTCACATTTAACTGCAGCAGATAGCAGTATCTTCACTGGTCAATGTACTATGCCGTATGTTCTTTTCAGTGCCCAGTAAAGGTGAATAAAGTTCATCATATTTATCTTTGAAAGTCATTTATATCATTTTCTATTATCCATCTTCAAAAAGATGGCCATAGACAAGACATTTAAATCTGCAAACGATCTGAAGCTTTCCACTCTTCACTTACCTAAAAGACAAAGTGCATTTCAATTTCAAAGTGTTGAAATTTTCGGGTGCTTTGCTGCTACTTCCCCATCAAGTAAGGACCTCAGAAGGACCAGGTAACGAGCAACCCATGAGTGTACTTAATTGAGCAGGAGTGTTTTGCTACTAATTGCTCAGCCTCTTGTTCAAAAAGGTGAGATTGTGTTATATCTTCTTTTAAGTTCTATACTTTCACTTTAAACATTAAGGTAATAAGCGATAGCCCATATTGAGCACACTCTTCAAGTGTTTCCAACTGGAATGAACACCTAATCAAATTACAGCAAAGACTTTACTTTGCAGTTACAGTGACTCAGTGCAGATTTGTTCTGACCCCTTGCGTCCAAATTTGATAACTTAGCGAAGTGGCAGGTTACCAAAACTCTGTCCAATAGTGCTTATGTCACTGTGACTCATTGTGACTTTTTACACATTTGGTACATTCATTCATTGTGAAAGTAAATGAACCAAATACAAGAATGTGACAAATAAAATGAGTAAAAGTTTTTTTTTACCACCATAGTACAGACACAGTAGTGGAACTAATTCAATGAATTAGTCTGGATAAATTCTTTGATTAAATCTGGGAGCTCCACCAATGACTTTCCTCTTAAATGGAACTGTGGTCACACAATATGAAGAATGGGGTGTAGAGGATAGATTTTGTGTACAAGTTTTATTTACTTTATGGGCTCATGTGATTGGATTGTTGGCTTACACCCACATCCTACAGTCTTCCATTTACTTAGCAGTGTAACTGCTACTGTAGAAAATGTATTAAAATCTGCATGTGGCTCCACACTTGAGTGTTTGTATAGTTTAGAATGTGTCCATTTCATAGCTAGTCCTGTGGGTGGACCACAGCAATGAGAGATTTTAATTGACTTTAGGGAGACTTGTAAGGCAGCTTAGTCTATGTGTGTGTGTGTGTGTGTGTGTGTGTGTGTGTGTGTGTGTGTGCGTATTTATGTTGCTGCATTTATGGGGCGTTAACATAGCTATTAATGTCACAGCTGGGGGGAAAGTGTTAGTGTGGGAAATGGAATTTGTATACTCTAATATGCATACATTTGTGTCTATATGTACGTGTATTTGTATTTGTTTGTGTGTGTGTGTGTGTGTGTGTGTGTGTAGTGAGTACGGAGCTAGGGTGATGTGAAATGTCACACCTCATGGGAAGCAGGAGGCTTTTAATGTGACACATTCACTCTTTCTCATTTTAAGCTCTAAAATGTCCCCTGGGTATCCAATCAGCTCCAAGGGGGTGGAGTGTGGGTGTGATGGTTGATGGGAAATCTGGATAACCTTCATGGCAGGTGCCTGAGTCTTTTTTGACCTGCAAACATCAAGGTCATAGCACTACTACGCTATACCTGACCATCTTACACAGATACTATGCACGGTCAAACAATGAGATGAATCAGAATCACTGCTTCAAACTGCAATGATTGTCACAGTTTACAAGGCAACAAGTCAGAGGAAAGTGAAATAAATAGTAAATAGGTCAGTCTGTGAAGGCTTTAACTAAGGGAACATGCATTAGAGAAATGGGAATTGCACACACATATGCACACAAACACATTTGCACATGAACACACAATCCAGCTGTTTCCTCAGCTGATATACCCAACTCTACTTCTCTATTGGCTTGAAATAAAATAAAATGACCCTAATGTGCTTCCCTCCTCCCCATTGTGTGTGTGTGTGTGTGTGTGTGTGTGTGTGTGTGTGTGTGTGTGTGTGTGCGTGTAGAATGTGTGTACCCAGTAGTTTGAGATGTATTAGAACCCTGTGCAAGGGTGATAATCTATTCTGTATTGTGTGTAAAGCCAATAATGTTATATGTAACATTAGTTATTCTACAGGGTGACCCTACAGGTCCTCATAGGAAGCAGTGTTAGTAACAACAGTGCTTAATAAGTATTCAGTTACTCTGAAAAGGACATTTGACCTTATGTCATTGAAATAGGGTAAATTATATCAACACATTAGGCTCCAAACAAGGAATAACTCTTGGAGAATTAAAGAGGTTTGAGAACATAAACCTACAGTAGACATCAGAAGTTATTTAAATGGTCAGCTGGGTAGAACATAGGTAGTAAGATGAGTCATATGAGGGTAGGATTCAGCTGATTCAGGTTTCAGTCAGTGCATTTACTGAGTCAATTTCTGATGACTATGTGTTACAAGGAAGAAAAAAACTGGAAAGAGTGAAAAAGGAATCTGGTCTAGCATAGTGTATAGTGAAGCTACTTTGAGGTCCAACGCATCATGTACCCACATATCACTCAATGCAGTCTTCCTTCCTTGAAACTAGAGCGTGCTATCGATCAGCGTGGTCTCAGCTGACTGAGGTCAGTATAGCAGGTATTTGGAATCAGTGGCTTAGATCAGGGAGCTATTTTAGCTTTAAGCCACAGATTCACCTTTTATATCTTCTCTTCCAGAACATCCTTTGTGTCCATCGTCTCTCACTCTGGGAGAACATGTGGGTGGGCTGTATTAATCTGTCTCCACCTGCTGAAACACAGACAAACTATGTCTACCACTACCACTGTATGAACAACATGTTGGTGCAGACTATGTTGTCATAAATATTGCAGACAGATGAGATATATGAGATAATTTGAAAGCTAGTCACCAGACAATATTATTAAAATTGTCCTCTATGGAGTTGGGATGTTTGGATAAATCTCCGAAGACAGAATATCTTAAAACTAGTAACATAAGTGTGCAAGAATACAAAGGATATATTGTTTTTTGTGATGTATCCGTTGGTAAATTGGATGAAACCATGATCAGGTACCTCACTAACATGGTTAGGTGACAACACAGAGGCGCACTGGAGGAGGAAGAGTGGGAGCATCACACCAAATTACACTAGCAGAGGCCTTTTCCCAGAGGCGCAGTCAGACTGCCTCTCTGCTTATTAAAACCCAAGTCGACATGGAAGGTGAAGTACATAAACCTTCTGCTGCCTCTCAGAGGTGATCTGAGTGAAGGAAAGACTGAGGGAGAGCGAGCAGAAAGAGAGGCAAGGGAGGAGTAAAGCTGACAGTCGGCGTTCAGAGAGCGTTTGCTGACGACAGGTTCCACCTAGCCTGGGTCAAAGGCAGGAAACTGAGATGAAGAGGACGAGAGAAAATGGAGCAGAAATAGAAGATTGGAATATGATGATGATGGTGGGGAAAAAAAAAAGAGGCAGAGGACATCAAATTTTCTGTGAACGGTTGTGTGTTTTGGTGAAATTAAGTCTTCTTTTTGCTTAAGAACATGCACAAAAAATGGGAGTAATAATAGTAACTCAGTTTGATCTTATGACTCTAAGCTGTTGGTTTTTCATTTTTGCGCAAACTGATATCACGCTGACCCTGTCACAATACATTTTCTACTTGGTGGGGGTGGCACAGCAGCACTGAAATGTAATCCTCTCTAGTAATAATACATTTATTCAATCCACAGCCAGTGGATCAGTTGACATTTTTGCTCTTATAAGCTCCTTCTTTCTCCACATGTCTCTTTCTCCCCATCACTATCCTTCCTTGGATCCCATATCTTCAGCTTCTTCACATGGACTTTGAGGAGCGATTCACCTGTTACTCCTTATCTTACCTGTTACATCGGAAGAATATGTACACGAAAGACTGAGTGACACACTGTCCTGGTGACTAGTGCAGATAGGTGGGTGGAAATAGGCTTCTTTCAGCCTTTATACAAGACAGGGCATAGTGGGAAAGGAGGATGGTAAGGACATGAGAATAGGAAACAGAAGGGGCTGGGGAGAGAGCCTGAGAGTGTTCTTAGCATCCACTCATCCTACACAGAGAGAAATTTCCCTCCTCTGTCTCACTAATTTCTGTGGTCATTGCTATCTGTCTGCGCTGGGGTTTTGCAGTGGTTATAAATCTGTTTGTGTGTGCAACACAAGTGAAAGCAGGAGCATGTGGGCGCAGGTGGGTGTTTGTGTGAAGACATCCCGTTGTTAAGATGAAAGGACTTTGTGGACGGAATGAAATTAATGGAAATGAATGTCGCGGGGTAAGGAAGGAGCACTCGTAAATCATCACACGTGTAAGACTGATATGTTAGTAAACTAAAGCTGAAGCAAACCCTTAGATTTCCCGCTTTCCTCTGCTTACTAATGTAAAACAACATTAGGAACAATTAAGTATGGGTATCTTTGCCTTCCTGTGTCTTTACAGGAGCATCCGTATGTTTGTGCTCATCTGTGTGTGCAGATTATCTCGCGCTGAGACACTTGCTAAAAGAACCCTCCGGCTGATGAATTCTCTTTAGTGAAAAAGCTGATTTAATTGGGTGACTCCCCAATCCCTTTTCCCCGATAAGGATATGCCTTGATAAAAGATAAGTCCCCTCTTTTCTCTATGGTTCATCTTCCTTTCTCACATTTCTCACAAGCGCTTCCATATGCTCTACTGGCAACATACTTAATTTCATTTTTTTTCTTCCTTATGACTTTACCTTCACTTTTTACCCTCTCCGTTTACACAGGACATCCTCTCTTGCTTTCCAGCTTTCTCTCTCTCTCTGCTCTTCTCTCTCTGCCCCTCTAATTTATTTTCTCTGTGTGCTGTGTGTGAAATGCTAAATTAGATGTCGGGCAAAAAGAGGGCCTTGGAGCAAGAGACATCAATAGCTTCCTTTTAATTCTGAGAACTCCCTCTCTCCCTCTTTTCCTCTTTTCTTTCTCTCTCCATCTATCCCCCTTCTTCTCCTCTCGCCTTTCCCCTGCTAATAAAGCCAAATTGGCATGAAAGTTAGTGACCTCTCCCCTCGCCTTCTCTCTTTTCTCTGCTTAAAGAACCATGTCCGGGGGAGAAAAAATGACAAAAATGACAAAAAAGTCTGATGTGATTTTCTATCCGAATATATACAATATCTCCCCCCAAATCAAGTTCCTTTTATTTTTACCTTTTTCAAAACTCCCTTTTATGCAGGCTTATGTCTAATCTGTTTGCTTTAGGTGCCACTCTTGCACGCTTGCCCTTTCTCACAAAAGGCCCCCTTTCTTTCTTTTATTCTGTCTTTTTTTTTTTTTTTGGAATTCCCTAGGGTAATATGTGTTTGAACATTTTTCAATGTCTGACTTTCTTGCTGTGCATTTAATAAGTGCCCCTGCCAGGTATACCCGCCTGCCTCTCTCTGACTGTCCCCTTTTGAAGGACTTGTTTCACAGCAACCTGGAGGTTGGTGAGACTCTTGCAGTGTTTAGATATAACAATTGCGCTCCTTTTTTCGTCCCTGTGTCTTACCTGACCTTGAGGGGCACTTTTTGTTCTTTCCACATGACTCCCTGTCGCTTTCGCTCACTCTCTAAAAAGGAAAGAAACTTCTTCAGTTCCTAAACTTAGAGGTAGACATTTTTGTTTTTTATTTTATTTTATTTTTAAATTTCCAAAGGGCAAGCGAGAGTTGAGTGCACCTGTCATTCGCTTGTCCTCGCTTTTCACAAGTTCCGTTATGAATTATATATACAGCATTCCACTCTCTTTATCCTTCCTTGGGCATGGATGGGAGCTGAGTGTTGTGTGCATAGGTGCACATACACACACACACTAACTCACCATCCCTTCTGGGTTATTCATATAGTGTACATAGAAGCACTTGATCCATAACTTATTTGCATTTCCTTTGTTCTTTCCCTCTTTTATTGCCCTCCTGCAGTCGTCTCTGTTGTCATGCCCTCCCTGTTTTTGCCCCCTCTCTTTGGCATCACACCAAGGAGTGACACTGAGGGAAAAAGTTTTAGGCTGGTGACACTAACTTTTCCATTAACTATGTATGACCTGTCATTGTCTACATTCCTGTTTTTCCTTTTTTCTCTTGATTCATTAATTCAGCGAGATGCTATGATCACACCCCCTCCCCTTCAAGTGTTTATATGTTTGTGTCGCATCCCTTTGAGAATATTTACATATTGCATTTGAGCCTGTGATTACTCTGACTTGGTAGAAGGTGTTTTGAAGAGCCAAGACACTAATATAATTGGCAATTAGATTAAGGATGCAAGCCTCCCCTCTGTGAGTTTGTGTCTCCTGAAGTGCTCTGCACACGGGCACTCAACACTCAGTGAACGGACTCCCTAAAGTAATAAGGTTCCAAAACTGTTAGAAGATAGCCGAAATATAGAATGAGCAGATTTTTCTCTGTCACTATCTTTGCGTCTCAGAAACACATTTTTCACAATCAACTCTTGATCAGAAGCCAAAGCCCATTTTTCTTTGTGATGTTTCTTTGAGTATGATGCATGGACATTTTTTGATAGCTTGATGACAAAATCCTCTAATTTAGCCCATTAGCTAGAGGTTGTACATGAATCTTCAGCTCCAGTAATGTTTCCAGAAATGGAAGTACTCAAATCCTGTACTTATTACACTAAGTATAAATAATTATTATACTAAATATTATAAACATGTAAAATATTGTTGAAAAGTTTTACTTTAGTCCAGACGTTCTCGGTCTAGGTGTTGGAGCCCTTCCAGAAGACCACAAAATAAATCATAGAGGTCATGAAATGATTAATGCTAAAGGAAAAAAAAACATTAGAATTCATTTTAGGACTCTTTTCTGATGTTTGCTTTTTGGAAAATATTGAATTCTTCAACATAATTTAAATGAATCCATCTGAAACCACTCTTAGGTGGAAACTGCTAACTTTAATTGAAGAACCAGTGGGAGTTCACATACACAAATAATGGACATTCATTTGATTCGAATGATCCTCTTTTCCTTTTCATGGGCTGAACAATGAATTATAGAGTCTCAATTAATATGTGAAACACCCTTGTCCTCAACTTTCTAAATTACAGTCTGCTCTGCCCATTACTCTGAATCCAATGGGAGTGGGGTTTGTTTAGCTCTGCTCCAATGGGAGTGGATGTTGTTTGAAGACCTGCCATTTCAATCAAGGTTGTTGTTCAGCTGTTGTTGTCTTTTGGGGAACCTAGCCAGGCTCGTCGCCAGGGGGACACATGTGGTTCATCACGCCTGTAATTGGATTTGATTTAGTGTTCTCCACTTCTTTGCTATGTTTAATTAGGGGTCTGTGCCACAGAAGAGCACGGGTGAGTGCAAAGAAAAGTAAGATAGACTGAAAGTGGGAAGGACTGACAGGGAACCCAAAGTGAGGTTGCATGGTGATTAGCGATTTGGGAAAGTGGGCAAAGTTAATTAGAATATATTGGTATTTGTCAGTTTACAATTAGTTTGAGTCGGACTCAAGGGGGGTGGAAGCAGGTGTATACAAGCTTTAGTGACTGTATTTGAGACCAGTGTTTTCACCTTGTGTGCATTTGTGCGCATCAGTTCCACAGTGAGGCTAAGGGAAGGGAGGGGAGGGAGAGTTATACGTGAATGGCTGCATCGATTATGACATGGCCTTCCTCTCAGGGGGAACCATGGTCGGGCCATTTGTTTGACAGGAAAAAGAGCGGGGCAAGTCTATTAGCGTGGTGCCTTCATGGACTGATGACAGGCAGCTGCAGCGGCTGTGTCCAAGCCCGCTGGGACCGACCTTTTCACCCCCACCTCCTCCCTTTTCCCCTCTGCTGGTGGCTGAAGCAGAGAGAAGTGGAAGGAAGAAAGATAGTGGGAGATGGGGCTAATAACACTCCCAAACCCCATGGGTATATTGAAGGTCAAGATCTTTGTGTGCCACCACAGTTTATCTGAAGCAGGCGATAGGGCAAAGAGAGGGAAAGGGAAAGAGAAAAGGGTCAGAATAATGGTTTTCACCCTCCCATTTTTGTATCTATAACTGACAAGGAAATAGAAGTGACCTGTTAAGGTGTCACAATATGTTCATTTGCATCTGCTGGGAGAGTTTTCAGTTTTCATTTGAAAAAACAGTGTTAAAAGAACACAGTGAAGTCTGCTCTTAAGGAGACATAATTGGGAAATATTTAAAAAACAATTTGCAATTTTGCAGTTTAGTAAGACATTTAGTAGAGCAGACGGTGTAATTGAGCCCTGCTGCAGTTCATCTGATCCCATGAAGTCCTGCTTAATGATAACCGCATGATTGGAATGTACTGACATCACCGAAAGAAAGTGCTCTCTCCTGCTGACTTTGTAATATTGGTTGAGGAGAAACCCCATTTGCATTTGTATTCACCCTTCAAAGGGCAGGCTAAATGTGAGGAAATAGAGTTAAATAGGCTAATGTCTTTTTGCTGGTCCTCCTAAAAAGTCAATTGACAGGTTCCAGCTTATCCAAAATTGTGCTGCTAGGCTGAGAGAGAACACATCACTCGATGCCTTAGCTACACTGCACTGGCCCTCTGTATCTTTTAGAATTGATTTGGAAATCCTTCTACTTGTTTATAAAGTGCTCAAAGGCTTAGGACCGCTCAACATCATGAATTTCACGTTATTTTATGTTCATTAGATCCTCTGCTGCTGGAGTTTTAGTTACCTAAAATCCCACCAAAGAAATAATTGGGGATGCAGCTTTTTTGTAGCTGCCCTTCCAAACTGTGGAACAATCTGCCTGAAACTAGGTTCTTCATTTCTCTTTAACTTACTCTTCCCCTAATAACATTTCAATGGTTCATCATAAAACCCAACTAAAATATATTACACATTGTGCACATATGTAACATCACATTGTCAAGGTTTCATTCAAATGTCGAGAGGTTGAGCCGCATTGCATCAACTGAGCATAAAGAGTAGCAAACAATTATTTTATGGGACAATTGTGCAGATCAGCACTTGCAGCGCTTTGAGCAACTACAATCAGTCAAGCTACTTGGCTTCCAAACATTGCTAAGCGGCTTGTCTCCTGACTGTGCAGCTTTAGCCTCCAGCTAAGGCAACAGTCGCTTCACTGCCTTCACTGTCATAGATCAAATTTGGGAGCTGATTCCTACTTATTTAAATTTCCCCACATGAGTGTCCAAGCCCACGCACATTGCCCTGAGACAAGTTTGAGTTTTCATTCCATTTCCATTTTTTTTTATATACAAAATGTAATTCACCTTTCAAAACTGCCTCACTATTTTCCCCCATGCTGTCATTCTGACATCCGTCTGCCCTCCTACTGCTACCCACACAACTTAAGTGGCAGTGGTTTGCCCACAGCATTACACTGTAATCTAAGTTTGACACTGAATGACCATCAGAACATGGTAATTAGGTAAGCAAGGCATCCATCACCGCCGGATCATTCAACTATACATGCTTTGGTGAGTGGTTGAGGTGAGAAGCCTTGCCGTACATTTATTCCATTTTTTGATTTCATGCTGTGTTTGTAGCTCCGCGGGCCTCAAACAGCAGAGAGATGGATGCTGTGTTTAGCTCAGTGCTACGTGGACTCGTCCTCCTGCACGCACATGTTTGCATGTTGTAGAAAAGAGCAACAGAAAAAAAAAATAGACAGAAAAGCTAAAAACATTGTTTCTGGCTACTTCAGCAACTGTTGTTGGCTCTCCAGTCTGTGTTGTTACTGTTGCGTGTGTGCTGCAGGCAGAGGGCCAAAGAGATGAAACCATCCCAATTCCTCGACTCTCCAAACAACTGTCATACAAGTGAGATTGATTTTTGTCCCTAGGGTACAATTTGAGATTCCAGCATAAACACAGTTATTTTCATTGCAATTCTGAAAGGTTATGTTGTCTGAGAAAGAAATGAAATAATGAATAAAAGTGAGCAGCTGTCTTAGAGCCACACGGACTAAATTGCCATGGAGTCAAGTAAAGGGCTGTTAAAGAAATAGAGTGATGATTGTACAATTTAAGTGACAGGGAAATACGCATTTACAGGTTATTGCAGCAAAGAGAATTTGTCCAGACAAAAAAAAAAATAAATATATAAAAAAATAAAATAGATGATAAAGAAGGACTCACACAGAAAATGTTCACATATGTGCAAAAAAAAACTAGATTCTGAACCGATTTGTAAGGTCATCCTGACAGAAATACACTTTCTCTAACATGGCATCCAATGTTTCAGCTCATCTAATGGATTTGTATTCATGTCAGCTGTGTTCTGTTGATTGAGTTTGATTAGCTTTCAAATCAACAGGACACTGTGACACAGAAGAGAAATGAAAGTCATTTTCCTCAAAGCTGTCCCTTTTTCAGATCAAAAAAAAAATAGCGATGCACATGCATTCAGGTTGTTTCATAAAAAATGGAAAAAAAATTGGAATGAGTTTCTCTTCAGTGAAACTGAGCTAGCCATACACACACACACACACACACACACACACACACACACACAAAACCATGCAGAATTTGTTACCTGATGAGAATTTTCCTATTTCCCTAAATTTTCAACACCTGGAAGAATTTTAAAGTGTTAAAAAAAAAGAAGTGTGATTGTTTGATTTTTTTTTTTTTCTCTAAGGCTCGTGTGTGAGAATCTGTGTGTGTGTGTTAGTGAGAGAGATAATGTGTGTGTGTGTGTGTGTGTGTGTGTGTGTGTGTGTGTGTGTGTGTGTCTAGACTTATCCCCCCTCTCCAACCCTCCTGTAGCCAGCCTGTCATAGACTGCTCCACTCAGCACTGCTGTAATATCCACTCATTCTCTTCCGATCCTGCACACACACACACACACACACACACACACACACACTCACTCTCATTCTCCCTGTTCTGTTCCTCTGGCCAGTGCTGACTCAGGATATATGGCGACCGAAAGCACAGACAAAGAGCTGACAACACCAGGTCGCTTGGCTCGTAGAGAAAGGGCTGCACCGCTTGACAAAATTTACAGCTCAGCAGCCGTAGTGCTTATGAACGCTCCACGAAAGTGTTTTCATTTTAACATTTTCTCCTTCTGTATTCATCCGAAACAGCTATACACATACACACACCTCACTGTTCTCTCTCCTGTCATTCATATGTAACATTTCATCTATCTCCTCTTCTTTAAACTATGTTGTTGCTGTTATTGGTAACGAAAGATGAAATAAAATTGGATGGACGAAAAAGCCATTTGCTTTGTGCGAGCGACCCCAGCAGTCAGTGCCTCCTTATCTCATCATTGATTGGATGCTGGATTAGCCACCCGTTTTGACCAGCCTGTGGTATTGACGTCCTGTCTGTCACAGTCGGTGAATGGATCTCAATGGAGTCGGGGTGGAGGGGGTATCGACGGCAACCAGACAACCTGTGAACTTCAGATGGGTCTTTGTGCTTTAACCGCAAGGTATCATTCTTCTTGGGGTGTGTAGGTTGCAGCGTATGAGCTTATTACTTAAAAACTGTGACACATGGCTCATTACGCATTTCAAGATTAATATTGTTTGGGTTACTCGGGTGGAGTGCATTCATCACACTACTCTGCATATTACCAGCATGTTACACTCTCAGAATTGCCAATTGCATCCCGTGTGACCTTCAGAAATGAGGACAATTCTGTTGTTTCGCCTGTGTCCTAATGATCAGGGAATCCAAACACTTCACTACACTTGCAGCTGATTTATCTGTCGGGCTTGATTCACCAACTCTACCACAATGGAAGTGAATGAAGCTTGATTCTTTTTGTGTAAGCGCTGGTGTTTGGATGGATCAGAGTTGGCACATGATGGATAGGGAGACCTTGTGAAAACCATTGTTATTCAGCCTCAAAATGCTTGTGTAATACTGGCTATGACGTCTGCTTTGGGGCATAAAATTAATTAATTTGAAGGCTTTAATTAAGTTTATCTGTAGCTACTATTACTCATTGGAATTTGCTAGCTCATGATTATGAATCAACAAATTACAAAATGTGATTTTTTTCTTTGTAATCACATGAAATGCAGCAATGAGACTGTAAACGTGGAGGAGATGATACAGACTTTATGTACTGTTCAAATCTACGGAGCATATTGCCCTCTCTACATGAGATCCATATTGCCTGGAAATGTTGCGTTCAAGTGCAACGTACAGTATTGGTTCTAACTGTACTGATTCGTACTGCGGCTGTTGCCACTTTCTGTAATCAACTCAGATTTAACGTCATTGTGACAAAGCACAGAGCGTAAAAATGTAAAATAATAAAAAACATAAATCATGTATGAGCTGTTTAACGGTTCACTCGAAACTAATGTGATGTTCAACAGGTTTACAAGTGAGATTCCATCGCATTTGAAGAGTTAGTTTATCTTCTTTTCATCCCTATTCTCATTCCACTTACTGTTACATAAACAGTTTTCTCCGTGATTATGAAAAATCTAATGAACAGATGGCAGTGGGATTTGATTTTTTTTTTTTTTTATTATTGAGCTTGTTTTTGTTTTGTTCTTAGGTAGTGTAAATACAAAAAAATCATATTCAAAATTGTGTCACAGCCAAAAAATGAAGCACTCCAAGGAATGTGAAACATTCAGCATGTTTTTGTGTGTGTGCGGTTTGGCATCGGAATTTTTATGTTGATGAATTCATCCCTGCTTTTTTTTAAAAGCCACATTTGTCCTTGTTGTGCATATACTGTACATATTTGTTAGCTTTCTTCTGTGCCTGGTTTGTACATGACACAAAAATAGAGTGTGTGTGTGTGTGTGTTCCCTCTGTGTGTGTGTGTGTGTGTGTTTCTGTGTGTATGTATGTGTGCACGTGCTATCATCCCTTTGCAATCAGCACTGTGTGTTTATGGGCTCTGCCAGGCTCCTGAATCACGCCGGGTCGTCGGGCCTCTCTGGCGCACTGCTGCCAAGTCTGGAGCTCGAGATAAAGTTCTGGCCTAAAGGAGAAAAGGCAGGCCACATCCACCCTCTCTCTATTTAATCCGCCCTCTCTCCCTCTCATCGCTTCCCTCGTTCTTCCTCTCCATCACACTATCTCTTCCCCTCCCTTTGCTTACCACCTCTCAGACCTGTGTCCTTCAGTGCACCACACTCTCTCATCATTTCACCTTTCCTCCCGCTGCTCCCTCCTTCTGCCTCCCTTTCTTCCTACTTTTTTTTAAATTTTTATTCTTCTTTCCATCTGCCCTGCCGGACCAATTCTACTCCAGCCTATCTTTTTTTTTCTTTTCTCCCACCTCTTGCTATCTATGTTTATCTCACTTCCAACATCCATTATTCTCAATGCTTGTATTTTTTTTTTTTTTTTCATTGTAACTAGGGTCTAGCTGAAAATATCTAAAATTCACATTTGCTTTTGTACACAAAGCACACGACAAAAATACAACAAATATATAAATAAAAAGAATAGATGTTCAACATAATCCAACAGAGCATGTTTCAGAGATAGCTTTCAGATGTATTTGCCCGAGGTGTATTGTATATTTGCTGAGGTGATGTATTTTTAACTTTCGTGAACCGAATCATTTGAAACCTTTAGTTCGTCAAATTTTCTAGTCGGTGTGAAACAGGTGAAACAGCTCACAGGAGTGAGATAGACATATCGCGTGGGCTTGTAATTAAATAAAAGACAGACAACCAGACAGTGTTTATTCAGGAAAGAATTCATATTGAATTGTATAGTAGCTGTAATTTGGAAGGTTAATGAAAACTGCCTTTGTGGTAAAGGATGCTATGGTTTATATGTGGACACCAATGGAGGAAATAATAATTCCCTAGAAGCCTGTTTCCCTGCAGGGATGAGATAGTGTTGTATTTTTAAGTTAAAAGCAACAGAGGCTCTGGGATCACGTAGGAACATTTGTGCTATCACAGACATTTAGAGATGCATTTATTGCATTGATAATTAGAAAAACAGGCACTGCACTTGCCTGTTAGGAAAAGTACACCATTTTCTAAAGTGTTTTAGATTGATTTTCTACCTTTCAGAGTGCCATTAGTTCTTATTTATTCACCATTATGAAAATCAACTCGCAGACACTTGAGGTAAATCCATCACATTTAGTTTCTTTAATTTATTTGCTTTGCAGGGATGTTTTTGTAAAGGGTTTTCTCAGTAGTATATTGGAGGTAAAATCTGACATTCTGAACAAATATGTTGAAACAGCAATCACTTTAAAGTAAAGCTCTCTCGTTCTTCTGTTTCCAGCGTCCTTGCTTGCACTTGGTTGGCTTCTTTACAATTATCTTGTGAATTTAGTGCTCGTAGGCAGCTATCATTCAAATCCCTAATGTTAAGGCTTCTTTAATTGTTCCACATAGGACAAGTTAGTGTGTAACTGCTACTGCTCAGTAATTCTCTGACAAGAATGTAAGGCAAATTCAATAATAAATGTGAGATGTGCATTATAACTTAATATTGTTTAACAAGTATAGACAGATTCAGTGTTATGATAAGAAATACACCTTAATGTCTATGGAAATGGTTGGCAGCAATGTTAAATATTTGTATTTCTCAGTTAAGAGATATAAAATTAAAAAAAGCAGCATGGTTCTTATTTTTGTTGCAAACAAATGCATAATTGACTTAACTGACATTAACATTCATGCCCCACTTCTCCATGAACCCAGCTCTTGGCCCAGGCTATTGGTAGTCTCTAGAGATTTTATTTTAAATCTCCAATAGCAACACACACCAAGGCAGATTGTCTGCTCTCCACTTGTGCACTGTTTTCTCACAATGGAGCTAATGGAGAAAATCTCTTGATGTGTAGTGGGCAAATTCACAATATATTAGAGGTAAATGGATCTAGACTGGCATATAGTGTACTAACTTGTGGGATTGTTTCAGTTTGATTTGTGATTGTTTGCGATTATCGGGTCTCTTTGTGTCCAAATATCCAGACAGATTCCGTCTGTGTGAGAATGATTGTCCTCCAGCACTGTCATTAACATTTGCATTTCAATAGTCTTTGGTTGATTGAACACCAACACCAGCATAAGTGGTTTGGCAGGGGCAATTTCCTTTTTGCTTCAAAACAAACATCCATATTTACTGATGTTTCTATTCATCAGACTCCAGCACTCTCTGTTGCTTTCATTTTCTGTACTGGAAAATAATATATCTGCAACTTGGTTTCAATTGCATATCTTTTATTTTGTTAGTTCTTTCCATCTTCTCCCGCAGCATCAGTTTTTAAATCTAGATATGGCAACTTCGATAAGTCAGATGGTTGGTCCACCATTTTGGATTTGGAGTAAAAACTCCTTAAACTTTAAAGATGCATTGTCATTCGTTGTCCCCAGAGAATGATACCTAATGATTCTGGTGATTCATCAAATTTTATACCACCATCAGCTCAAGTCTGCTAGTTTTCTTGTGAAATATCCCAACATTTTCCATGTGGGTTGACTCAAATGTTATCCTCTGGGAACATTCATGGTTCTGTCTTTCCATTTGTATCTTTTCATGTCATGCTAATAGGTGTTGAGGTTATATATTTTTATAAGTGCTTAAGGACACAGTGTGATACACCAACACAAAAAGCAGAGACCAGAGCCTCTGAGTGCTCCATCTATACATCTGTACATAAAAGTGACAATAGGGATCTGCTGCCAGACTCCAGACAATGCCGCAGTAGATTTCATGCTCAGGGGTTGTCATGGAGTTCTGAGATTGTACATGATGGCTGACATTAGTCTGTTGTATCTGATCTTTTTTATTGTCTTTCCAGTTACGCAGTGCCATGGTTGCTTCAGGTGTTATTTAATGTGATCTTCATTATCAAAACCGATCATTTATTTTTCATTTGTTTAGTGTCTGCATCTCTTTTCCTTCACTCTTTCTCTATATATTTGTGTCAGTGCATGAGGCAAGAAGAAGAAGTGAAGCAGACAAGAAATATGCCCCGGTGAAAGACAGGCCTGGATAAATAAAGAAGAGGTATACTCAGACCTACCCGAGACAGAAAACTGGAGGGAGACGAGGAAGAGATTTTTTTTTCTCACTTTTCCTTAAGGCAGCTGTCATATTTTGAGAGAATGATGAACAGGAGAGAGAGGAGGTAAAAATGAGGAAAAGTTGAGGTGTGGAGAGAGGTGGGCTTGATGGGTGACAATGAGAGAGAGAGATGAAGTCAGTAATGGTGAAGGAGATGTGGCTGGATGAAGCATGACATGTACAGGCATATGTAGAGATGCTGAGTGCAAGATGACTAAGACATGTTTGTTAAATTGCAATGGTCATACAGCCTGCATGACAGAGTAAATCCAATATATACGACTCTAAACACACACATCAGTGCCAGGTTTGTCTTTATTTAGAGAGATTTTCACGTCATTCTTGACCCAAAAACGTCAGCTTTTCAGGAGCTAAGAAACAAAGCTTTCATTTTATTAATTAGCTTTGAAAAGGTGTCTTAAACCCAACGGCTATTTCCTCAACTTGCAGAGGAGCAGCAAAAAAATGAAAATGAAAATTGCAATAACAAGGTTCTCACCCGCCAGTCACAATATGTCAAATTCATATACATTTTAATGGTTTCTCATTCACATCACACTGTCAGAACTCTTAAGTAGATCTATTTCAGTCCCAGCTGCGCTCAAAACGGAAACTTTGAAGATAGGGAATTTAATTTGGGCCTATTGGTGCACCTAAACGTACTTGTCTTTTGATACGACTTCATTTAAGTAACTCATTTAGATGAAAATGACAGTTCATTCACCTGTATCTATAATGATGTAATCAGCTGTTTTATTTACAGAATCAGAAGGAAGTGAGGAGATTAATATCAAAGCTTTTTTTTTCTTCACAACTTCCTCTCACAAGGAAACAGTATCTCCCTCAAGTGCTGGAATTAATCTTTTAATAAAATGTTTTCACCTGACAGTTATGCAATATTTCTTAATGCCCCAAATGTTCCTATGTATAATGATATAATAATTAAACTACCATTGATTCCTTAAAAATCAAAATCACTTCATTCTAGTGTTACTGTGCCTGTTTCTTTCTGAGTATTGTTTTGATAGCATTGGATGGGTTGGAGGCATTAATAATGTCAAGCTTTCAATATGACTATTTGTATTTTAACAGGAACACTGGCTTTCATCTTTATTTGTCCATTATTATTTCGGCCAACTCCTTGTTTTGGTCAAATCCAGCTTCCTTTAATATGGATTTATTGTTTCTTACAGTGTCATCTCTTTCTGGTTTAATCCAGCATTTCAGTAGAGGTGAAGATGTGTACATGCCAACATGGTTGAATATTGCTCTGCACTTCTCTGTGGTTCTGTAGCAGTGCATCAGCTTTCAAAAAAAAAAAACTTTATAGACTCATTAGTGTCCATGTGATTGTTGCTCACTGGTTATACTGAGGGCCTACTGTAATGTTTGTGTTTAATAACTGTAGCTTTAATGTTAGTGGTTTGCTAAATTACAGTGTGGAGGAGTGCTTTGTGGGCAATGTCCAATAGAGCATATGTTTGTGGAATAAAGTGCCATTATTGAACCACTGAAAATCTGTAGAGCCACGTTTTTTTTTTTTTTTTTTTTCTATTTTCCAAGCAAAACAGCAAAACCACTCTCCATTACACACTCAAGGTTGAAAGCAAGGTTCACTTGTTTTACTCTAAAACAAACACTTTAACTTTTAAACACCAATTAAACATAACTCTGAGCAATTACTATGACATTCACTTGTAATAGCCAGTCTTGTTCTTTTCTTCGTTGCTCAGATGACTTTAAATTTAGTCAGGCGGTCACTATTTTCTGCTGTTCATGTCATCTTGGATAAATGTAAGGCTTTGAAATTTTATTCATCTGGGTGTCTAAATATAATTAGCATTTGCATATTTTAAATTGGCTGAGAAGGAGCTGTGCTCTCTCTTTTACTACATTTATTCTGTTTTCTTAAGCACGGTTCAATTGTGAGCCTTTAAAGCCCAATCTGGGATCAGTGCACGGCGTGTATGATCACCCACTCAGTCACTCAGATCTATATGATCCTTGTTGGAATGCTGATCATGTAGACAAGAATACGTGCCTGCACTTAAATTGTAGCTCTTTGCTATTTGATTAGACAGAATTATGTGAAAAAGCTGCATAATTCAGAGGTCAGTAGTAATTTCAGGCTTTAATATAATTTTTTGATTCAGTCTAACATAAGGCAAACAACTGCGTAAATAAAAAAATTTACATAACCATCTATCGTTTTGCTTAATTTGAACTTACACAAGAATGCGGTGGACATGGTCAGTGTTTTCCAGGCAAGTAGAGTGAAGAAAAACTGCAATGTTGCTTCATCCAGACAGAGCCTGGAAGTGGTCAATAGCTGAGTGTGAAAGGTCAGTTCTTCTCTGTCACCCTGCCTGTGGCACAGCTACACTGTGCACACAGTCAACTTTAACCTTTGAACCCTGAGCTGAGCCGTGACACGTGTCACAGACACAGGGAGAAAGGTCACACACTCCCTCACACACACACACATCCAGGTGCAGTTGAATTCATGCTTCTGTAAAGGTGTCTGTGTACTATTTACTGATGTGATGGAGTCTGCCCAGTACACAGTATACTCAAAATTCACTATCTATCCCACCTACCGAGTATCTCAGACTAAGACCAAAAGTCATAGATGTGTGTCATGTTTTTAATTTAAATGAAAATAATAGATAAATACCAATAGAAATAATTATTATAAAAGAAATTTTAGTTTCACTAGGCACTAAAACTACTTGGCTAGTTTTAGCGAAAACAGATAGCTTAGCTACTGCCTTAAGGTTAAAGGAGCTTTGGCCTTTGGCTCTGACAGTAAAACTGTCAGTAACAGTAAAACTGTTACTGACAGTAAAACTTTATAACTGTCAGTCGTAATACGCCACCTCCACAGACCACCCATTGGCTTGTTTGGTTTCTCCAGTATGCCCTCCCTTTCAAGATTCCCTTTCTTTCCAGCCTCTTGAGAAGCTACTGTCTGCATAAAGATGTGAACAACACACTAACGCAAACACTCATCTCTGGAGTTGTAGACCCGTACCGTACCTGCAGCGTCAGCTTTCCCTACCTCTGCTCCTGTCTTCCCCCTTGATACCAAGCCCGAAAAATAAGGAGAGGAAATAGAGAGAGAGGGGAGATAATGAAATAAATACCCTGCCTGGAAACACTTCAAAGAGAGAAGGAGAGTCTGATCTACTCTGCTGCAGCTAGAGAGGGAAGAGATGTTACATAAAGAAAAAAAAAGATTTGGAGATAACAGCAACCACCACCTCCAGAGTCACACACACACAAATAGATTCACACAGAAACAAATTAACAAAGTTTGACGGCTTCTTAGTTAGATAGTTAAGAAGCATATTCTGTGTTTTGAATCAGAATGAGTTTGTTATATTATATGGGTTTCTTATTAGTCTGAACACAAACAAGTTATTCCACCACTTCAGTTACATACACCGAATGAAAAAGCTGTCAAAGCTGCGCAAACCATGATTCACATTTATATCTGGTGTTGTACAAGCGTGAGCTTCCGCTTACATTATGCTCTCGTGTCACTGCATTTATTATTCATATATTCATGTAATTCGTGAATGCAGGCGGACAGAGGATATGCCCATTTTAAAATATTCTCCGATGTCCTCAAGCCTGTAAGCGTGCATGTGTGTGTGCACGCACATGTGTGTGTGTGTGTGTATGTGTGAGTGCTATGGCATGTGAATGTAGTTGTCTGAAATAGTGTCCTCATTCTGTGGTCATGATTTACATTCACAATACACAATTGTACAAACACGCATACACACACACACACAGCAAATGTTAGCATAAACAGGTGTCCTTTATTCATAGGTATTCGGCGCAAAATACCTGTCTGATGGATGTTTTTTCCTTCAGTTCCTACTGCTTCAACAGTGCACATACACAAGTATACTTGCCAACAAATACATGTGTTCTTGGGCAGTATATATGCCCTAGCAAACTGCGCATGGGACAACACTCGCCCATAGATAATTCTGCCTTTTTCCCTACATTTTCTGTTTAGCCCTAACATTTCTGTTTTTTCCCCTCATCACATCCTGAGGCTACAATTACATTAAGTACACTTTGTGTGACATATTGTTCCTTTTTTAAAAAATTAACATCTCTCCTCATAGTCCACTTACTGCTCAGTCAATGACTTTTGGAACTTAATGCCCTCCACATCCCATTCATATGAATACTTTTCATGCGAAGCGGTGTACGTCGCACATTCTTCAATATTTCTGGTCCCAAATCAAATCCAGGATCAGGTTTACACAGAGGAAATCAGGGTGGTGATGTGCAGCCAACCCCCCAGTTTTTTTCTTTTTACACTGGCAGGGATCAGTGGCTGTACATATTTTGCTTTTGAAAATGAACCATTTGTTTGCAAGATTTCCCTTTTAACGCAGTCGGAGAGGAAACAGAAATCTTGTTTGGGTGGCTTTCTTTCATGTATCTACTCTTTGATCAGTATATTTCTGAGAAAAAAAGGGAAAAAAAGTTCTTTAGAAAATTGTTGGAGGCCTATTTTTTTAACATTTAGTCAACATTATTTCAATTACTTTTTCTTTGCTACTGCAAATCCTGTCAACAGTTAATAATTTTAATTCGGTGGAACTATATTCTAGGCATCACTTACTGTATGTAACAAATGAATATCAGATGCAATTTTCTGTTTCTACCTGAGCTAAGATGAATTTCTTTCCTTTTTGTGTTTTTCAAACTTTTCAAACTTTATGTTAAACAATTCACCAAAGAATTTCTAGCTTTGAACCAAGTTTCTATCAAAGTATTTTATGTCTCTGCCTCCCTCGACCATTTTTTGCCTCCCCACCATACCATACATCTGTGTTAACTTGAGGGAAAAAAAGCTGGTGTAAGCTGATCTGTTGGCAGGGATGTGCTGCGGGGTAAAGCCGATCACCCTCTTCCTTAGTCTGCAATTCTTTATTTCACAATGAAAACCCAATACTACAAGGCATTTTTCCAACTCCATAATGCACCATCCTCCTTACACACATACACACATGAGTGCACGCACACACACAGATTTATGCAGATGCATACATGCATTCACATGCCAGTGTGTTCAAAGAGTGCAAAGAGGTGGCCTGCTCTGCTTTCAGTGCAATGGAATATAACTTTGTGCGCATGTGCCACATCAGATCCTGTCCAAACACTCAACAGATGGTGACATTTAGAATTTTTTTTCCCACCATGACAACAAGGTTAAGGGTGTGAAGATGCCTGGGTGAGTGTGTTGGGGTTTGTAGGGTCAGGTCTGACACATGCTTCTGCATCTGCAAATCTGTGTCCTGTGAAAACACTCGTGTCGGTTAATTAGAGCAGATAGACAAAATGTAGTTTGTTCAAATCTGAATGTATTATTACCAGGGAAGCAGGGAAGTAACTGTTGAAATGTTGTTGAAATGTTGAAAGACGTTGAAAGATATTAGTGATGTGCAGCATGATGCTGTCTTTGACAATGGTAAAGAAAGAGCCTAAATAAGTAAAATATACTGAGATAAATGATGTATTTTAATAGATTTGAATAGTCTTTGGGCTGCGATTGTTTGACCAGGACCTGTTGTTAGTATAATGCTTATTAAAAAGAACTGCTGTGGTAGCTCAGTTTAGTTTTAATTACAGCAGTGGCAAAAAATCCTTTTAGATTATTTATTTATTGCATATAGTTTGACCTTGCCAAGTAACAGCCTACTTAGCACTCTGTGCGTGAGGATAATAGGTTTAAAGTGAGGTAGAAATGTATGACAAACTGAATTTGGCTTCTGACTAAGTCATCTACCTTGCAGGAGAACACATTTTTTTTCCTCCATTTTTTCTGTTTATCAGATTATTGGGTGTAAATTTCATTCAATGTAACAAAATCTTAGTTTGTCTTATAAGAGGTACATGCATATTCCTTTTGAATTTTTTTTTTTTTTTTTTTTTTTTTACTTTTCCTGTGAGGTTTTTTGTGTCTTTGTTTTCTATGTTGCTAACAAAGTGGTCTTGCATTATTGGTCCCATTCATCATAAACCTTTTAGCAAGCCTTAGGTATACATTTATAGATATACCATAAACAATATAAAGTACATACAATATACAATAAATGTTAACTTATTCCGTTTTGTACAAAACGTAACGCCACCCTCCAGGCCATTTTAAATGTTACCCATTTGCTTACCCTCATCTCCAGCAATCGTTTATTCACTCATGTGAAATGTATGAGTCTCATTATTAATATCTCCCTGTGAATGCAATACTGATCAATATTGAAATTCAAGTTATATATATTGAGTAGATGTTACATGCCAACAAATTGTTTTTTAAGACTATGAGGCCATCAAATAATTAGCTTAAATGTTTTCTACCCATTGAGTATATTGAAAATGTCTTATGCCCCAAGTGTAAATATATTATTAATATAGAGGCTGATTAATGAGGTGTAATTTTCTTAGAGCACTGTGAGATGGCATTGCAGTTAATTGTTTTTTTTTTTTTTTTACTCACCAGAATATCACATTACTAATGGCACTGTCAATTCTTTGTTTTGTTTATTTAGTATGGATAATGGAACAGAAATGGCACAGTAAGTAATACAGAGCTGACACCGAAGCTTCCAGTCACTGCTGGGTTTTATAATCTCCCAGGAAATAGCTTCCTGATAGTGTTGGCAGCAGTGGTCATTTCCGTGCTGTTTAATCAGTTCTCATATTCATAGCTCATACTGTCTGTTTCTGTTTCACTGCTGATTATAGATATTATGGATCTCATATTGCTTTTGTAGCACTTTGAGATTTTTTTAAAATATAAAGTGCTTTACAAATAAAATGTATTGTTGAATGATAAAATAAAATGTATTGAATGTATTATTATTATTATTATTATTATTATTATTATTATTATTGTTATTATTATTGTTATTATTATTATTATTATTATCATCATCATCATATGGAAAATACAGTTATGAAATTACTTATCGTCAGAAGTCCGTCTCCATAAAGAAAAGCACCTTCTCTTTCCGCCTCCTTTATGTCGCACTGTCTTTCATTCATTGTTCTGGTCAGCATAGTCCTCTCTTATAAAGTAGCCTATAGCTCGTGTCGCTGAATGAAGAGAAGAGAGCTAGCACTTACATACAAAATGACCCCGACCATGTTTTTTCCATGTTAAATGCATTTGCCAAGGCAAATACGACAATAGAGTGTGCTAATCTACTCTTTATGGTTTGTACTATCTGCCTCTTATGTCGGATATGTAAGAGGCAGGATATTGTCTTATGTAGACTATCAACTGTATTTGCAAGAGTGATGTCACACAATCCTCAGAGCACAGTGGCATCATTATAGTTTACTGTACATGCTGGTTGGGAGAGTAATGGTAGTAATTTGGCTTCAAATGAGATTTGTGGCTTCATATCTTGATTCCAAACCAGTGTTTGATACTGTGAAGTTATAAAGCAGTACGGCAATTTGAGTCTCACAATCATTTCTAGCTACTGCCACAAAAGTTTAGTGCATTCATTTGTAAGTATGTCAGAGGTTTCAGTCCACAGGTAACTGATATTGATATTGAAACAATGGACTGATTTTCTTCACCTGAGCAGAGCTGTGTAATGTGGCACATTGGGTGTTCATATCCAGTGCTTTACTACACTAGTATTAGTCTGTGGGTGATGGCTTATAATGTTATGACAAAATATTTCACTTTCATGTGGCAGACCTAGCTATTAGGTTATTTAAAAAAATCTTACTTCCTTTCAGGGTAAAGTAAAAAAAATAATAAAATAAAATAAATCACCCAAAATGTTCACCCTGCAGGTGCTGCACAGTACCCTGGTGGCTGAGTCTTTCGCTCCAAAGACCAGATGTTATTATTGATATACAAAAACCAATGATAGGAATCTGAATTGATTAATTAAGTCAGGATTTAAAAAAAATTAATCCTAAATACTTTGGGGAAATATTTTCAAATTTTGCACAAATCAGCTGATTAGATTTTGATGGTCAAAGGTAATTGTGTCTCCACACAACATGTTTTTGTCCATAACTCATGAAATGAAGCACTAATAACTTCCAAATGGACAAATTAGCGGAGGTATACACCTGTAAGGTAGTAATTCTAGTTTCTGTAATACCCATGTACATCAACTTTTTATCCACTCTTTTACCTGAATTAAATTATGCCAAATTAATTCCCTACTCACTTTCATCGCACACCTTTGATTTATACCTTGTTCTTCAATCAGTGTGCATGTAACTTGTCAAACTGACATGAATGCATGAATATGCATGAGTGCATGGAGTGTGTGTGTGTGTGTGTGTGTGTGTGTGTGTGTGTGTGTGTAGTGTAGTGTAGTGTACACATAGCCAGAGGACAAATGCCATTTGCTGTGATGGAGGGATTTAGTACTGCTGTCTCTTTTCACAGTGTGAGGTCTTCACAACTTGCCTGCCATTTGTGAATGACTGATAAGACAGAGTGAACTGACTTGATGGTGCACTGGAGTAGGTTTGATAAAGGGACAAAAAGAAGACTGACTTCTAAAGTGTCAGCCAGCCTAAATCATTTGTACAATGCTGGCCCTCCCTATTGGTTTTGCATTGGCACAGTCACATCCAGATAAAGGACTTAGAACTGTAAACATGGATGTGAGCAGATGTATGTGTAAATGAATGAAGTTTGACATTTTGAGAAGATTGAGATTGAAAAGGTGGTTGAAAGTTTATGATGATAGGGGGCAGAGTTCAGGATTATATGCTTGAAGACAGAGAAGAGAGAGAGAGAGAGAGAGAGAAAGAGCAATGTTTCATTACTTGTTAATCTGTAGCAGAGACACACTTCCTGTATCAGGATACAGTCTTGAATTTTTGATAATGAGTGAACATTCAAACAGGTGTGGCATATGTGCCTGTCTGTGAATGCACAAGGATTAGTTAGTGAGCTTGGTTTTGTGTGTGTATGTGTGTGTGTGTGCTCATGCTTATGAAAGGGCCACATGCTGATGTCCACGGAGGGCTGCAAATGAGAGAAATACTCTGCATCAATAAATCAGGCAATACCATTGTCTGCCACAGTGCACTCTGAGAGCTCTGCACTAAGAATGAGACATTAGGATGGAGGTTGAGGTTTGCAGATGGAGATAAGATGGTGGGGGGTTCATGATTCTGTATTGAGCCTCTCTCGAAATGCATTTCCTAAAACAGGGAGGAAATAGGCGCCCACAAGCCTATTTCACTTTATTGTTCCACCAGAACAAAAGAGTTTATTGGAAGATACTTGCAGTTTAGTGCTTGAATATCCATTCATGGAAAGAGTTTTACCTTAAAGATTAATATCCATTTTAAACAGTGACCTCTCTTGGTAAAGGAGTATCTTACACATTATGTGAATTTCCATTTAATGTGAATGCTTTCTCCACCACTGAGATTTCATAGAGCTAAGATAGCAAGTGGGTCTGTGATACTCTACAAGGCTGTTCTGCCTGTTCTGTGCAGTTTACCAAAAATAAGGTAATATTATCTCACTGTAAATATTAGATATAACACAGCAAAACACACAATTCAAGGAAATCTTTAATACTAATAGCTAAGGTCCAGGAAGTTGTGGTTATTTTCCATTGTGGCGATCCCCAGATGAACAGAAGAAATAACACCATGCATTGCATTGCAGTAATTAGGAATTGATCCAGATTGCTGATGCTCAAGGACATTTTAACATGTGGTCAAGAAGAGCTGGAGATGACACCCAACAACCTTATGATTTATAGACAACACACATAATGTGCTGAGCTGCAGTCTGTAGTATATCATTGAGAACTAACAGAAAATGAGGTAGGAGTATGATATGGTGCGTTACCCAGAGTCATGACCCTGAGTGTATAAATGCCCTGGTCTCACTAAGATGAATGAGGACACTGCAAACACTCGACAAGGAGGTTTAGACATTTTTTGACTATACTTTTTTTTATTGTGGACACTTGGCAAGTTGAAAAGCCTGCTGTATACTGGAAACTGTGATAAACAGTTTTACATATGAACTCAATGGCCAAGCTAAAATGGTTTGAAATTTTGAGGTTTGAGGCTTCACCAATGATTCATGTTCCCCATGTTGGTTGGAAAAAAATGTCTGAATAGGGCAAGTCTGATTTCTAATGACTTTCTAAACTGATATTATTTTCTTTTAAGCATTTTCCTCTTTTAAGTGGTTGTTCAGTATTAATAAGTTTTAATTTTCCTAGTTTAAAAGACCCCTTTGTTACAGAGATGACAGTTTCTAGCCTCATTGACCAGAGCGATAAAAACTCAATTGCCAACAAAATGACAACACAGGAAACGACTTTTAGTTTATCACAAGAACTCATTCACCAGGGATAAATTATGATGATAATAAACAAGTTTTTAAGTATTAGGTGGTTAATGTGTACTCAACTCCAGTTTTGAATGCACACCTTGAATTCCAACATTATGAGTTCAGCATATTCTCATAGTCTGTGGGTATTTTATAATTCAGTCATAGCCAAGTGTGTCTCTTTGTGGTTTCACAGCATGTTACAGTGGCATTTCAGTGCAGCTCAAACTGAAACTGTTTGAGCGTCAGCACCAAGATTGTGGGGCTTCCTGAGACAGGCACATGGAGAATAATATAATTGGTGATAGTTTCCATTTGCTTGTACCGTCAGGGAGAAAGCACAGGATCCTGCTGTGTGGAGAAGATCGATATAAACATTCTGTTTTCCCAGAGTTTCTCTAAATGCTGAATAAATCTAGAGCAGAGAAAAGTTTTACAGCAAAAGGCTCTACCTTAGAATCTGTGTTTGTCAAGCAAGGTTTTGCACAATGTCTAGTATTGAAGACACAAGGCAAATGGTTTATGAATAGTTATTTATTATTGTGTTATAACAGAGACATTTTATACAAAGAGTTTTAACAGAGGTAACATAGAACATTACCATAACCAAGCACCTGCCATATAAATATGTTTACCAAGAAAAATGATACTAGTGGAGTGAGAGGTACCATCCTAAAATAACAACAGTCTGAATCCAGTCCTTTTGTGATGGAGCTAAGCCACTTAATACTGAGCGGTTGCCTAAAACAAACAAGCTTGCAGAAAAATGAATGTCCAATCTAGTAACTTTCTCCATGAATAAATGTATAGCAGAGCATAATCAGATATTAGGGAAGCTCCAAGGCTTGTGAATCATTGTACCATTTCCAACACTTAGAACTGTCTACCAGATCTACTTTGTGTAGCCGGGACAGTGTCCAGTAAACTCTACTTATGATCTTAAATTGGATCGGCCTTGTTCCAATTCCCTGGAATTTTTTTTTTCATCTCTTCTCCATCCTGAGTCCTTCCCTATTCTGCCTCTGTTAAAGGATACTTTTAAGTCAGCTTACTGTGTCAATGTGAGGGAAGAAAATAGGAATTGGAATTTAAGGCCATTAGAATCATTGAATAGAAGGCAGAGGTTTCTCCAGGGTGTCAACTTTAGTTGGGTTTTTGAGATGGGGCCAAAACTTTGTATCAGCAGGTGCCTTAACTGAAAATACTTCCAAAACTCAGTATGTGGTTAGTTGAATTCCTTTCTAAGTGCCTCAAAAGATTTGTGTGTATTTTCTGACTAAAGTCTGCAAGTAGCTATCAAGACATGAAGTCTATCATTATTTGGTGAAATAATCTCCTGTTTGGGGATCGTGGTACTTTTGCACTAATATTGTAATAGTGCTTCTCTGTTTTGCATGAGTTTTTAAGTGAGGACAAATACCAGATGAGTCATATTGTCACTTCACTGCAGTAAAGAATGCAGCCAAGAGGAGAGGGAGCAGAAAGAAAGACGGGGAGTGAAGAATATACATATTTTGCCAGCCTTGGTGATAACATTAATGTCAAGGTGGAAGGGGGGAAGGAAGACATCAAAGCTAATGAATATTTATGGTTGCCCACAGTAAAGTGCTGTTTTAGATTGAAGTGGGACAGAATGGCCTCATGAAGACAGCACTTTAGGGCCCACTCTTGCACAGACTGTGAGTCTATGAATATTCATTGTTCATTGTCCCAAAAACAATTGCTTTATGCTTTTGACTTCTTTTCATGCGTAACATGTGCATAAAGTTTTACCTATGCATGATTTGGCCTATAATACTCTATCTTTAGGTTTGATAATTCTGATGAACGGTAAAATAAAACAAGACAAAATACATCTTATATCTGCTGTTAACGCATAAACATGCAATACATGCATCTTCAAGTTCTGAAATATATATATATATATATATATATATATATATATATATATATATATATATATATAGAGAGAGAGAGAGAGAGAGAGAGAGAGAGTGAGAGAATTACATTACATTCCCACTGAATTCCTGGATTTAACAGTTCACTGACACATTGTTAACAAGACGTGTGTCACAGGCTGTAACACAGTCTGCACGGATGTTATCTCATGTCATATTTGTTTCAAAGTATGTGAGCGCGTTCAGGTGGCACAGTCTATAACCCCATCACATGCGAGACAGCACGATGTCCTTGAGCATATTTCACAACATGCTACATTAGCCTTCCCTAGGCCCAACTGTGCCACGCATTTGTCAAAGTGTCACGGTGACCGGAGCCAGCGCTGTTTTTAAACGCCTTGGTGACATACGTCCTGTGTGAAAAATCTTCAGACGAGGAATCTGGCGCAGGAAAAAGTCCAGTCCAAACTGTATAAAAAAAAAATAGGACAATAAAGATTAACTATAGGAAGCTAAAATGAAATTCATTTTCAGGTCAGGAGATAGGATGTTGCTATGGTTACATGTCTCAAACTACTTCCAGTCCCTCCTAAAGTAAATACTGTCAGATGAGTGAATGGATCTACAGTGTCTTTATGTCATGTAACCTGTTGAGGACTAATTTACAGTCATATTTAGTCATCAAAACAAAAAAACTTTAAACTTTAAATTGTGAATAACAAATGACCGGCTTCAAGCAAAAGAAAAATATTTTTATTCCAACCAAATTAGTAGGTCTGTACTGGTGTAAAATATTCCAACATTTTTTCCAGATTGACTATTTATGCCAAAACATTTTTATGAACTAGTGGTTTAAGACCTTACTATGACCTTGGGATCACAGAGCTAATGTCTTCAAAAAATCAGCCTGTGTACTTCAACAAAAAGAAGAAGAAAGAGAGGAATTGTATGTGGGTGAATTTTCCTTGTGCAGGATAATAAACCATTTTATGCCTTGTTCTTCACTCTGAGTTAGCATCAGCAGAATACCTAAAAAACCTAAAGGAGATTTTTTAAAATTCTAATTATCATTTCATGAGGAATTATGCAAATTTTGCACATATTTTCATAGTTTCTGTATAATTGCAACAATTTTAATGTCCTGCTCCTTCCAACATCTCCTTTGTCCCCCCTAGCTCTCATTAACAGGAGCCCAGGAGCCCTGTTTGGTCACCTCTTGACATGGTGAAGTAAGCACCGTTCCTTGCCTCTTCTCCAGGGCCCTGTGGATTATGTGTCCAACACTGGAGAGCCTTAACAGACTCACATAAATCCTCTGAAGTACAGACTACTGCTGTGTTTCATTAACCTAGGCCTTAGGAAAGTGGAGTACTTGCTCTAAAGGCACATGTGTGTTTTGTGTAGAGGTCTTTTGCAGTTGCATCACGCATTTAGTAACCTTGGTTAGAGTTATCAGGGAAACTGATTAAAGACACCCAGGCAAGAAAAAGGAAAGATTGATGTAGTTCAGTTCAGGATTGGATTTTGGATTTTTTGAGTTCACAATTTACCCTGCTTATTTTAAGCATTTTTGTTAACTTGTTGGTACATTAATTTATCAAGAGAGGTAACAGTAAAATACCAGCCATGTTAGTTTCTATGTGGAAAAATTAGGGCAATGAAAATGGAAAAAGTCCCCTAAATTTCCATGTCTGACAAAAAAATGATTTCTTTTAAAAAATGAATTCACATATTAAGGAACAAATATCAAACAAATATCACATTTTAATTAACTGTGTATATGTGGTTGAACATATTAGTATTTCGCAATGTTTTTGTAATGCTGCTGCATTTTTGGTATTAACATATCGATAGCTTTTTTAT
Source organism: Polydactylus sextarius (assembly GCA_016801845.1). Lineage (NCBI taxonomy): Eukaryota > Metazoa > Chordata > Actinopteri > Polynemidae > Polydactylus > Polydactylus sextarius. Next base: position 5,924,683 of record CM028927.1, on the reverse strand, counting down.
AACATTTTTTTATGAATTAGTTGATAAGCTTATTTAGCAATTGCTTTTTTCTCTTGAAGATCACACTCTGTGCTGTACACATGAATATGTTAGCACAATGTAAGTGCTAAGATATTGTAGTGACACATTATTCCAAATTTGGATTTCCAACTCAGTGGTCACACTATGTGACCTTTCTTTATGAAATTAAATACAGAGAAACCAAATTGTGAAGTAGCTCATATACTCTGCTAGACCAATTACCAAAAATGTCTGAATATCGAGTTAAATAATTATTAAATTATTAATCATAAGTAAAAGTATATGGTGTTGTTAATGTTACAAATGTGTGCATTGGTTTCAAATACTTCATAACTTCTCATTTCAGCTTTCAAATGTGTAGGAAAATCTATCAGAGACAAATAAAAACAGCAGGCAGCTACGACAAAACTACAGCAATACCCACAGTGTAGACTTTGTGTACTGTGTGAGCACAAAATTGAGCACCTTCTTTCACTTGTGGAGAAGCACAGTGTGGTACCTGCAAATGGAAAAACAACCAATGGTTGGCCATGATTAGTGTTCATGAGCTGCTGAGACATTCTGCCTGTGTGTCCTTGTCTTTTCTTTCACAACATATCACATCACAACACCTCATAGCACTCCATGAAATTACCCAACTATTGTATATTTGTACATATTTTGCACTGACAAAGATATTTTTGTATTTAAAAGCTTTGATAATAAATTGGTATGAAGATGAGTATGTAGATTCTGTTTTTGCATCATTACCTTCTTGTTCTGCGGTAGTCTAAGGTAGCAAGTAAGTAAGTAATGTTGTGCTAAATGTTTGTTTTATTATTACTGTATAAATCCCTGATTCATTGCAGGGAGATATTTGTTCAATTTCAGAGAATAGCGATGATTTAGAATAATGTGTTGATGTTATCTGACATGGCTATTAGCAAAGTCATGTGAGCATTTACTGTCTCCCACACAAAAAGCAGAGCCACTTAAAAGTCACAAATGATGGATTTGTTACTATGAAGTGGCCATATAAGTGGCCATATAGTTTATGCTATATATATATATATATATATGGGGGTTTTTTATATTGTATGAGTCAAAATCAGCCTGCTGGTGGACCCTCACTGTGTCTGTGATGGTAAGAGTTTGCCAGAGCCTTAGGGAAGCTGCTCAGCAGGCGATTATGTGTGTGTCTGTATGTTTGTGTAGGTTTACGTGCATTAGCCTATGTGTCTGTGTGTGCATATCAGCAGGAAAGGGAAGAACATGCCCCACAATGCATATCTCAAAAGCCAAGTCATCAACCCTTTTAATCCAGCCCAGCGGGGGTGTGTTTGTGTATGTGTGTGAGGTTAAAGAGGAGCTCCTTCCATAAAGTTGTTTATGTTATAAGATATTTCCAACCAGACTTTATTGATTTATCTATAGTTGTTCAAGTATTGCATTTGAAGGTTTAGGGTTAGGTTGTTCAGGTTTTGTTTTATTTGAGTTTTATTGATATTTGATTTATTTGGCTAATGTATCTGATGTATCTTCTGTTCCGTTTTCTGTCTTCCCCTGCAGGACGAATGTCATAGGATGAACACTGCTGGTGGGGTGTGTCTGTCTGTGCTGTCCTCTCTCCTGGCCGTGGCTGGGGCCCTGGCTGCCGTGTCTGCCCTCGCTCTAGCTCCTCTCTCTGCCCTGGCTGAGGCTGCCTATGGGGCCGCCGATGGCATCCCCAGCACCACCGGGGTAGAGGGGGCCCCCTCGCCCATTTCCACACCATGCTCCAGCCTTGTAGCTGGGGTGCTCTATGGGTCTTTCTCCCTAAGGGAGCTGTTTCCCTCGAGAGCACCAGGCTGTTCTTGGTCCCTGGAAAATCCAGATCCCACCAAGTACTCCCTCTACCTCCGTTTCACCCGCCACCCAATTATCTGCCGGACACACTCCCCCATGCTCCTCTCTCTTGACCACCACCTGGCCAATCAAAGCTGTCCCCTTCATTTGCAGTCTGCTACTTCCAGAGATCAGGAAGTCATTGATCTCTGCGGCAGCCAATCCAACTCAGATGGACCTTACTCCTTCCTACAGTTTGATAAGAACTTTGTCCAACTATGTCTAATGAGACATCCAGCTGCTGATGAGCCTCAGGTAACCAAGGAATTGCTGGAGCTGAGACTGGTAGAGGTGTTACTCATAAATAACGAGAATTCCAGTCAGTTTACCTGCGGCGTGCTGTGTCGATGGTTCGAGGAGTGTTTACGCACAGGACACAATGGAGATCCAGACGTTTCTGATGGGGATGGTTGCGGAATGACCCAGACAGGATGTATCTGTCCGAACCACAACATCATGGCGCCACCGATTCCATTGCTCCCAGAGACGCCCCACAGTTTCAGCAATGGTTCACTGGTTCCTGATGACTGCTGTGTCACCGAGTTGCATTCTAATGATGCAATCGCCATAGCGCCCAGAGATGTCCGACAAGGTAAGATAAAGTTTCTGTCAGTTTCTGTCGTTTCGGTGCAGCTTTTGCCATTTTCAATGCATTATGCACGAGCATGCATCTATGCCCAGAGACTATTAGGCTCTTTAGGACAACATGGTACAATATAAATTTCCAAAGCATTTTAATGTTGTTAACTAGCTGGCAGTGACAAATGGACAAAAAGAGTTTGTCTTGTTATCCCGGCCTTTGATAGCCTCAGTGACACCTCGGCAAGGTGGTGTGCCTCTGCTTGACAGAGAATTTATTATTTGAATTTTGTCTTTGCCGTGTTAGCCTTTAATTAAAAAAATGAAGCAGTTCAAAGGGGGGCCCATTAAACCTTCCATCAAAAGATTTATAAACGCCTGTCAGAAATTCAGGCCTATGATCTATATTTTAGAGAGTTCCCCATGTGGCCAAAAGGTGTGGCTCCGCCGACTTCAGCTTACATGCAGCGCATCGCTGTGTGTGTACACATGTAGAATATATTGTTTCGTGCAAAACCATTTTCTGATTATGTTTGGACAAGATCAGATTTGACAACCATGCTCACACGTGCACATGGGCATTCATACATCAGTGATTTGAACAGGAAGCATACAATTCCTTTACACACACAACACATGGAGATATGTATGCATGTGTGCATCTATATAATCTGTATGTAAGTCACATAGACAAGTGTTTTATCCAAACAAAAATGGACAATTTCAGATTTTACCTAATATAATCAAATTAGACTGATATGGAAGTGAAAATAAATATACAGTTAATCTATAGCTCACAGAATTACATAATTTGTGTTTAGGTGACCTATACTCATGTTTTCTAAGTGAAATTACTAATTAGAACCCAGTTATTCTTATTGCAAGACTTGGCCTTCCTTCAACAACACACTAACACAGATACTGAGGGCTCCAGGGAGAGTCTTACCTTGCTGATGGGAAGGTTAACATTCTCTGGATTCAATCAGCAGAGGTGGGAGGGGGGTTATCATCTAATATACTCAGAGAAGGAGACAAGGAGGAATAGAGGAAGAGCGTAGTGGTGTAGGAGGATAGAGGAAGGAGGAGGATAGAGGAATATACGCTATTTTACCAGTTTGACTTGGACTGTGAGACAGAAGCCAAATGGAAAGTGCAGCTGTGAAACTGATGCCAAATGACGTGGTGATAGGAAACTTGTGCCAAATACCTGGAAGCTGTATTGGCTTTTTTGACTCGCCTCAGAGACACCGATGTATACATATTGATTTGTGACTGGTCATCCTCTGAGAGATCACTAACTACTTATAGAGACTGCTGTGAACCACAGAGAGGGCTTGTAGAAAAGATATGCCAAAGAAGCTTGGGTAGGCTTTGGTGTGTGGAAAACTCACATACTGGAAAATTCCACTATGTCTTCATTGCCTTAAAATATCAGAATTACTTTAAACCCAGTATAGCATTGTCAGAATGAGAAACAGGATCTTGTCACTATCCTGTTTGTGCTCCCCTCACTCTCTCTGCTAAAATACAAACACTCGAAAACAAAGCTTAAATTTGTGCTGTCTCCTCCCACATTGCTCTGTTTCTCCCAGGCTCCCTTTATAAATCCCTCTCTTGTGTTTTGCCTTTGCCCCATTTTGTGTATAACTCTGCATTTACAGTGCAAATAGGAGAACAGATTGCATTTGCAATTGTTTTTAATTTATTATGACAGATTTCGGCACATTTTGACATTAAATGGCACACACTGACCCATTTATATCCTAAAAACTGCATATTCAATGATAAACTTGCATATTTGATCAAATATCTGTGTTGCAGATTTAACTCAAAGGTTATTACTCTTGTTGTTGGCGTGAAAAAAAAAATCATAGATAATATCGCAAATAAGTTCAATGGAAAGAATTACCTAAATAAATGAGGAAATGCAAAGTCTAAATAAAGAGTCAGTTGATGGACAGACTAACATTTTTGTGGAGCAATAAGAATATTGCAAGACAGGCATAAATGTCATATTTCTGTCATGTTTCCTACATTGTTTTTCATGGTTTGAGAATTGACTGGTGCTCATTTAATTGCATAATCTTGTCGCGCCCTCTTCTTCTACAATTGTTTAATGGCACCCAACTGGAAAATTAGTGCCTCCAGCTGTTTATGCCGACAAACCAATTCCTAATATTCTCATAACAGTAGTGGATGGAAATGAGTATAAATTCACATTTAATTTCACTGATTCACTGGTTGAAATTTGTGCTACATTTTTAAAGGGAAACTGGGCCAGTGACTCAGGATGTAGAAATGATCGTCCACTAATCACAGGGTTGACAGTTTGATCCCCAGCTACAAATGTTCACATATCATAGACAATGAGCCACAAATTGCTCCCAGTGGTCAGACCTTCACGTTCCATGGTAGCTGGTGTCTAAATGAATGAATAAAAGGTAAATTGTAAGTGACTTTTCAGTTTAAGAAAGAACTTACTAGATAAAAAAAACCCATAAATGTTAAAGCAGGACCAAATATAATCCCAGTATTTGGCAAAATAAAAAAGGTTATTTTCTTTTATACTTTGATATATGATTAAAAAGCAGTAAATGAGTCCACTGTATGTATGCTTTTATGAGGCTGATCAGCTGGAGTTAATTGGGCTTGTTGATTTACAGGTGGCTCTTCAGTCTTCTCCTTGAAAGGAAATACAACATTTTGCTCAAGAGACACATTTGATCTTGACTATTGTGGAAGGAACACAGACAAAACGCAAGGCCAACGTGTAACCACAATAAATTCTATCCCTGTGTTTGTACTGTATTCACTGACACATTTATTGCTACATGTATTAGTAAACCAAACTAAGCTTGCCTGATATTTTTTGTGCTTTCGATTACAACTGTCAGTCTTATAATGTATTATACTGACTTACCTAATCTCACATTCAATGATGATTTTCTAGCAGTAAAACCCTCAGAAGGTCTCTCTACCAGAAACTGCTAAGAGGGGTCTTTTCTTTTCTTTCTTTCTTTTTTTTTTTGTTTTTTTACAAGGTTAGTGTATCTTTATTCTGGTAATAACAGGTACAATGACTAAATTACGCTTTGCATGGCTGTTAGTGACCTTTGGGTCCATCATTTTTCTGTGGCTGTAGAATCTGTCAGTAATAGAGATTCTTTAGCATACAAGGGTGTTTGTCCGTCATCCATCCAGTAAAAGGAGAGAGAAGTTAATTAAAAAAAAGTATACATTTTAGTGGTGGATTCTTTCACAGAGTCTGCATGGTGACATTATATATTTGCAATCCATATGACCCAGAGACGTCCCAGGTCTTTGTCCATCAAATCTGTGAGTGTATTGCTTTGTGACACTGAACAGATGTGAACCACATATCTATGGAAACACAGTTACACACATTTGTCTCATTTCCATATAAATTGTGTATTAAGGCCTGATGCAAAGTGAATTGTGTTATATAAAATAAGTTTATTTTTTCTGCTTATCAACGTAGTGCATCTACAATATCAGAAATGCATCACAGATGGGCATTTATTGGTTCATATCTATTTTTAGAACGAAAAAAAAGTTCAGTCTGAAGGAAGAATTAAACAAGTCTTTTGAAGCAAAAGTCTAGCCAGCTGCCAATCTGGCATCCTATAGATTTATGGTGCTTATGATAAAAATGTAAAAAAAAAACAAAAAAACAAAAAAACAAAAAAAAAAACACACACACACAATAAAATCAGTTCACACAAGCGTTCACACTCAGCTCCTCCTGCCCAAAAGCAATAATTGATGTGGACTGTGTTCTGAGCCAAAACAAACATACCACTGTGTATCACCCTATCATTTTCACTCATTCGCTCCTCCTCACTATGGTAACACTTTCATTGTAGCGCCACACTACTTTTCCCTCTTGTCCGCCACAAAACCTGTGTTGTTGTTTATTTTTCAGCCAGAATTAACCAGCAAATTCAGCTGGTGGCTGATTTCCTGCCAAACTCCTTTGACTGACTGATTGTGTTTTGTTGGTAAAATTGCCCCCTTTATATATTTTTTTGTTTGTTTGTTTTTCATTCCAATTTTTGTATTTTCCCTAAAGCTGAAAAATCCTGAAAAGTCCTCTCATTCGTATTTTCATCACAGTCCTACAGATCCCTTCTATACAAAGACATTTTCGAAATACATTCAAATTATGAATTACAATTAACACAGATATGCATTGTTTTGAAAGTGTTTATCTTCAAAAACACATGCTGTACGTTAGTGAATGGCTTCCTACAGGATAGGATTACAGCAATCAGAGGCAGGTTTGCAATATGTAATTATGCTTGGAGAGAAAAGTCGTAGTAATGGGTTTCAATTTAGGATAAAAGACAAGCTTGTATGATTTTTTTTTTTGTTAAAAATGATTTTTTATGTTATTAAAGCCATATGAAATTGATTCCATATTTGATTGACAACAAGTGAAGTACTAAGATAAAGAATCCTAAAGAACTAATCTGCACTCATTCTGAACCATAAGCCATTTATATATCATTACATTCCAGTTAATCAGCATTGCATATATTATTACCAGTGCACCTAAACCCAAAGCTCGTGTTTGCCTCCTACTTAACTGTAAATATAAAGGAGAAAATATTCGTGCCATGTGTTGATAAAAATGTTCTGGCTGTATTTTGGCTATCACTACTCACAGTACTAACACAGCAGTAGATATGTCACTGAGATGGATGATGGGTGTCCACTATTACTCTTTCTTCATAGAAATACAGGGCATAAAGGGTTGCAGTTAATATTTGGATCAGGATGTGAAGCTCCTTATTGTGTCTCTACATCACTTTCAACCCTGTAACTTCTTACCTAATTTGACAATTGCATTTAAAATAATTGGATTTATCAGATTTATTAAGCTCTATTGGAATATGGTTCTTAATGTTATCAGCTGTGATTGGTTTGAAAAGGTACATGCTGTAGATATCTCATTTATGCAGGGAATATTTTTACATGGAATATGGAATTGGACTCCATTGTTCTCAGTCATTCATAGGAAAGTTACAGCATCCTTTATCTGTTGGCTCATCCATCATTCTCTAACAGCCACCATGAATGTCCTTACTTCTATATTCTCAGGGGTTAAAGTTGGATTTTGCAGTTAGGACAACCCAGAAAAGAAAAATCTACTGCAGTAGTACACCGCGGCTTAATCTTCTTTATTTGGTGATGTCGAGCAAGCCGGGAGCAACGCACAGAGTCAGGAGTTAGGTGGCTAAAAGCAGTGTCCACTGTCTCTAGTGCAAGTGCAGTCTGTGTTTGTGCAGTCACGACACATTCAGGTCACAGCTGGAATGTCCACTAGCAGTGTTAACAGATGCAGCACTACAAGGACATACACACAGTATTTTAATGCAGTGTTCTTCTGTCTTTCTTTTTCTTTTTTTCTGATACAGTAAACCATTCATCAACTTGAATTGTTTTCATTTTTATAACAGCCCAATAGCAGGTTTGGGAATACAGTTTCATTCAAATGTACACACTAAAACCTTATGAGTTTCTGTAAATTGTAGGAAAATAACAGATGCTGTATATCTTTTTAATATAAAATCATACCCCTGCCTGTATGTCTCATTGGTGTCACAAATAATTCAGTTACAGTTAAATTGTTACAGCATTTCCTGTTACTGGTTCTATCTTAGTTCAATATCCAGGTACCAAATTGTCCCTCAAACAGGTCTTGTTTTTGGACACCTGCCTCAGTCTCTTGACATTCACACCTCCAGATAGCATGCTCCCTGAAAACACACACACATACCACAGTCCACAGCAATTACCAGAAAATCCTTGTTAGCCCAGATAGATAGTGTGGATGTTTTTATATATATATATATATATATATATATATATTAAGTGGGTGTGAAATCAGGGAAGGATACAGAGAAAGACAGAATAGAGAAACAGAGGGAGAGACCCAGAGAAGAGGACTGGGATTTGGCTTAGACTCTTGGGAACAGATCACCCTAGCATTGAGCAGGAGCATGTGGTCCATCACACACGCACGCACACACACACACACACACACACACACACAGAGTTTATCCCATCCCTCATGGAATACTATCTGCTTCCTGGTAATTAGAGCAGAGAGAAATGTGTGTGTGTGTGTGTGCACGCACGTTTTTTAGCAGTGTGAGTGAGGGAGGTGTTTATTTTCCCACTGCGTAGGCATACAATACATACAGGTGTTTTAATAACCCTTAACGCTTTCCATACAAATGCAGACACAGTGAAAAATGTACACATGCCACCATCGGTGACAAAGAGTAATTGTGTGCTGTGCAGTACAGTAGTTGTGATTTCTCCTAAAACAAAACAAAGCAAAACTGCATGTGACCTCTCTGTGTAGGTTTTCTCAGTGTAGGACTTTCTCTTCAGGGTGACTGTGGCAGCCGGATTAGTATTCTGTGCTCATGAGCTATTGCTCTCTCTGTGAACGGGCTTAGCACTGAGCCCCTTTATGCTCCAGCAAAAGCCTCTACACACACACACACACACACACACACACACACACACACACACACCTTGTCATTCATAATCATTCTAGTTTTCTCATCAGATCAGATTCGTTGGTTGTATCTCAGCGGTAATGCAACACAGACCAACTTCCTGTGGACACTTTGAATAATAGTATGAATAAAAATAAAGGGAAACCATATTGTGTACTTTCCAATAAACAAACCTCTTTGTCCAGCTGCACTGTCCCCTGACAAAATCATTTCATTTTTTTTTTTCCCCTCGCCGATGGAGAACACATTCAGAGTTTAGGCGTGCTTACTTGACACCTACATGTTCTACTGCGGTACATCGGCAGTTACTGTCATATTTCACCTCCCACAGTAGCCATCTGCATAGAGTAGTCAACATGCTGTGTACCTTCAGGACATAATGGTAAACAAAAGCAGTTAGAGTTGAGTTATCATAGATTTGGTCCAACAGAAAATACCTTAAAGGTGACAGAAAATGGTTGAACAGGCTTTTGATCCTTGTTCTGTGATGTGACATATACACAATAAAAATTTTGGTTGGATGTGTAACGCCTCAGAAGCTTCCCAAAAACATCTCTCAGAAAGCTATTTTAGGGTGGGGGATTTTAAACATGGGATTTATCACCTATTTGGCATCTTTTCCTTACCTGGCAACCTCATTAAAATGCAAGCACTTGACACTGATTGGCTGCCTTCACTGTCACTCAAATGAATGTAACTTCGCCGACTTCGGAACACGGACAGGCTATCTTTTTACAGCTAATTGGGGGCCAAGGGCCAATCAGAGTCGGGGGGCAGTGAGGTAAATTTTATGCCACGGACAACCATTTTGGAAATCGACCCAATTTTCTCAAGGGGAATATCTCTGAAAATGCAATGTTCAGAATTTCTAGCACTTAGCTCATGTTCCGGAACGCAAAGGGACTACCATTCTACAACAAAGACAAGGTAAAAACATACAAGCTGATATGGGTTCTTCAGTTCTATGGGATTGCCCATTCTGTAGAAAGATGTTGTACCAAACTATCTCTATGTAATTAAACTATAAAGCAGCATAACCTTCCTTTTCCAGTGACAAACAAGTCTAATTGGCAGAACAATTAATCAAATATTGTTTAATGTTTTGTTATTATTATTATTATTATATTGTTATATATTGTAGATTAACATAAAATCAGTTTGGTTCTACTCTCTAATGACAAGTCATTTGCTCATTGCAAATCTTCTCAGATGGTTGGGATTCAGTGTTTTTCTTATTGTATATGAAAGTAACCTTTGCGGGTATATTTGAATCACAATGGGCTATTGAATTATTTAATGATAATGAAAACAGACTCCATAAAATGTCCTTACACATGCATGAAACACACATGCACAATGTGTAAGTAATGTAAGTATGTCAACTACAGTAAAACATTCCACCGCAGCAAACTCCTTTCAGATTCCAGGGGATTTAACTGGTTGAGAGGATAGTATGAGGGCAAAAGGTGCTTCTCTATTAGGTCTGTGTCTGCAGCTAATGAAAGTTGTATGATGTTAAGAAGCAACTGGCAGCGAAGGCAGGGTAGATTTGTGAGCAGGTTATTTTAGAAGGAGAGTGGACATTTGGAATGACAAGTGAGCTGGAGGAGATGAAGTGAAGCAAGGGAGATGTGGTTAAAGCACCAGTGTGCCAAATTAGCTAACCCCGGGAGATCCCCCTCCAACCCCCCACTGTGCCTACCTACCACGGGAGACTGTATGCATGTGTGTGTGTGCCAGAGAGGGAGAGAGAGAGAGAGTGCATATGTTATACGCTTGTGTGAATGAGTGGATGACAAAAAGCCTTAGAGCTACAGTATGTCTCATAAGGCTCCTGTAGCTCTTGAGAGGTCGTATAGCAATTCGATGATAGTGGTGTACAGATATGTATTATTGCCACACACACACACACACAGTGTATATCACTCTCTATCCCACTGACTCCTAGTCAAGCTCCAGTGGCTTCATGTGATCGATTAACTGCAGAAAATAGACAGACATCCCATAGTGCACCTGTGCCTATGGTCATGTGATATAATTCCCAGAGGCTCGCACTACTGTTATTGTTGTTGCTGTATGCATCTGTTTGCCAAAGTTCCAGTTGCGTGATGATTTTAAAATGTTCCAATATCAAACTCCAACCGTACAAATCTCTGTGACAGCTTTGACATTTTGTTCAAATATCATTCTCTGTGTTTTTTCTTTTTTACCAAAAAAAAAAAAAAAAAAAAAAAGAATATGTTTGTGCGATTCTGCACACTGATTTTCAAAGCACAAAAAGCTCCACATTGTTGTTTCGGCAACAAAAACATTTTTGCGTGAACAAAGCTTTGACATGCAGTTTGAAGCAAAGCACTTGATTTGGGAAACTATTTGTGGGAACTGAATGATTCACCTGAATGAAAAGATCCTTTTATTTCACTGCTTTGCACAGACAATCAGCTGTGTACTGCAGTGTAACCGTAGCTCCATACTGTGACTGAGAAACAGGCAATGAACAAGAAGTCAATAACAAGCTGAATCTATTGACAATAGACTTTTGTGACGATTTAACATCCCCTTAACAGATTTAACAGATAGCTTTAAATTTAGGCCTAATTTAAATTGAAGACCTGAAAGGGCTCTAATGTGGTTTTTGAAATATGTGTATAGGTTCACTTTAAAGATTCCATCAGTCAGCGGTGTGTCTTATCCCAGCAACCCAACCCTTTGTAACTGTGACAAATGGAAAAGCTATGACCTTTACATCTCCAAACAGCAGATACAATCATTAGATGGGTGACATCAATCTTTATCTTGAAATTTAAACAATTGTTGTGGAAGAAGTTGAACATTCAAACTGCAACAGTGCTATGCATCAGTGCTGTATGTGCAGTACTACACATGAAAATAAATTGTTGGCCAACCTGAACATTTAGTAGTATTGCCAGATATTTCTCTCAAGAGTTGGTGGAGACCAAAAAAGAACCAAAAGATAGTTAGTATTTATGTCACATAGCCAGAATTACAATTCTCAATTTAATGTATCATTTCATGAAATTGTGTATAGGAAGTTACCTTAAGTGTCATGTGTTGTGTTCTTGTACATTTAAGATACAAGCAAAATATGGACACGTTGATCAACTATAGATGAATTTTTTGCAGATCGACCAGTGATGAAACATTTCACACACTGACTTTAAAAAAAATATTCTCTGACTCAACTGCAATGGGGCTTTGTGTCATCACTCTTTGGTTGAGCTTATTAAATCTAAGCAGCTATTATCCACAGATAACAGTCTTGATGCAAACATCCACCAAATCACTGTGAAGTAAATGACTCCCCAAGTGAATGCAGTTTGATCTCCTTTGATGCAACGCTAACACTGAAGGTATTTAAAGGGAGCTTTGGCATATTGTGATGATCTAAATGAAGTGGAAAAGATTAGTGTCTGAACTCAGCCATTTATGCTGTAAGAAAACAATGCAGGAAGTTTATGTAGACAGTAATATAGGACGTTTTGTAAATATTTTGCACGCAAGTTACGATATAGTGATGGCTTTGAGTGCATGTGGTCCATTTATGATGCAAATCACGCGTGGAAAGAGCAATGCTGTGACCCGCTGTGGTAAACAACTGGCCAGCTGAGCTCGCATTGGCTACTCCCTGGTGCGTACATGCTTCCGTGTGAGCCTGCACATCATAAAGCGTGTGTGCATCTCTGTCCGTATGTGCGCATACAGGCATGTGAAAAGATGATCTAACTCAGCGAGCCATCAAGAAGATTTACAGCGGCACTATAATTACCTCTTGGTAGTGTACAGTGATTTAGTATGTGTGGGACCTGTTACCTCTGAGGTGGAATGATACTGAAAGGCCCATAGCAGTTGACAACCAGTTATCTAATGCTCCTCTGAAGGTTCTATAGGAACGGCTTCCATCCATTTCTAGGAGTGAGACGATGGTATTGTCACCAAGAGAGACATACTGAGACAGACGGAGGTAATTCTAAGGAGGTTATTGATATCAAGCAGCATGGGCCATGACAGATTGCCCGCCATTATGTAAATGCATTTTTTACCCCACAGTATTGAGACAAAATTCATTGTTATGGTGTTGCTGTGGTATGTTTGGGTTCAATACACAGGTCTGTATGTTAATTCAGTCCTGGGAGGCTTACACATACTACAGCCATGCTTACTTTCTAGCTGTCACCTGCACCTCCTCTTTACCCGTTAGATGTCCTTCACGATAAGTGTCACAGGGACACTCTTTCCTGCTGAAATGTCTCCTCTGGGGAACTCATTTGTGTTCATCTGGTTTGACGCGAGGGGAATCTGTTTGCCAGACACAGCCTCACATGATAGACAAGGCTATTTATCCTAATACAGGAAGGGGAAGCTTTCCAAAAACACACACAGCGTATATATATTATATGCATATACGTAGACACACATTTAGAGATTTACCCTCTCATGCAAGACTCCACCATAAACTAGTTTTTGAGTCTGTGTCACACCTTGTCACAGACAAGTTTAGTATAAAAACAGCGGCAGAATTTGTGAAGTATGAAAATGTTTTGTTCACTCCTGTTTGTTTGTTTGTAGCTGGTCACTGGAGTGTTCACAAATTCATTCTAAGAGCAGCAGTACACAATACGAACACCCACACACACACGTCACAGCAGAGTACAAGCGTGTATGCCTTTGCCCTGTGTGTGTATGTACCACTGTGTTTATGTTTGCGAACAGTATCTTCGCTGTGTAAAATGGAAGTAAGAGCAAGTAAGACAAGTATGGTCTTCTTCCTGAGGCTGCGTCTCACAGGGTAATGATGACACCCAACGAAATTTTATCATAATATTATCATACATATATACTCAAATACACACACCGAAATGAGCACACACGCTATACACACCCTACAGAAGATAGAGGCAGAGAGGGATATTTAATGGTTACTCCAAGTAGGGAAGCTGGTAACGGTAACACAGTGCTGGCATGGAGGTGGACACGCGCGTGTGTGTGTGTGTGTCTGAGAAGATGGTGTGTAGGTGAATGTCAGACATATGACAGCTGCCGCTTCTGTTATCTACATTAAAATACTGCCTCCCAAAACAAAAGAAAAATGAAAAAATGTCACAAACGAGTGGGTGCGTTAAGTTTGACCACTGAGTGACTGCTCTATGTGCCCTTGCTAAGTCAAAGTAACTTCAAAACAAATGTGGCTCGCTTCTCTTCTCTCTCTCTCTCTCTCTCTCTCTCTCTCTCTCTCTCTCTCTCTCTCTTTCCCTCTTTCTATTTCACTCCCTCTGCCTCCTGCTCTCTTTTTGTCAGCGCGCATTAGCATCACCAGCCGGTGTGTGGCAATTAAATATATCCCTGGGCAATGAGGCCCTATTTAGAAATCATTACAAGACAAGGAAATCTTGCCCCACGAGTTTAGCAAAAAACACGTGGGAAACTGTGCACGCGCGCGCGTGTGTGTCTGTGTGTGTGCGTCTGTCTGTCTGTCTGTGTGTGTCAGTGGGTGCTTACGTGTGTGTTCTTTACCTTCATCATCCGTCATTCTGTACCACTCATCCATGGCTCTTTGCTTCCAAGATAACTCTCCCCCTCAGTCAGCTTCCAACCGTGATGTGAAACCTCCTCTCCCTCCACTTGTCACTGCCTCCTCTCCTACACACTGACTAGAGATGATATCATGTGCATGGGAATCTAATAGAGCAGTGGGAAGATGCCATGGACAACTTCATATTTGGATGGTGTGTGTGTGTGTGTGTCTGTCTGTCTGTGTCCGTCTGGTATCTGAAAAATGGATGAATAACAGGGTGTGGCAGCTTAAGAAACACTGTTTTCTTTTCATATTCTCTCTTTCAGTGTCCTTGACTGAGCACTGTCTCTTGCATTCTGTGAGCGTGCCATTGTTTTTATGCATGTGTGTCTATAAGGTTTAGGATTAGCAGGATTAGTGACCTTTGTATGCTGACATGCTTATTTTCTTTGTCACTTTCCTCCTGTTTCTACTCTTATTGATCTTTTAATCATTTCTTTGTGTGGAAAGTTACATTTCAATCCAACACAGATGGCATGATATTCAAATAATGTATTGATTTGACAGATTATTTGTTATAGTTTGCTTCAGTATGATCATAGAAGAGAGAAAGACAAAAACAGAAGAACAAAAGAAGGACATAAAAAGGCCTCTACAGTCACTGAATTGCCTCCAATTATAGTCTGTTCCATTACAGAGGTTGATTCAGAGGTTTCTGTGATTCTTTGTGCTTCAAATAAACATGTTATGCTTAATTGTCTGAGCAACTTTGAATAATGACCCCATTAGCCTTTTTTTAAAATAAAATTTGAGTCGACCATTAGTGCTTTATTGCTTCCTTTTTCTTTTTTTTGGGGGGAGGAAACAATATTCTGCGTATCTAATGTGATGGTTTGGAGGAGTGAATTTAATCAGCAAGAATTCTGCCTAATGTTTCAGGGCGCCAGTGCACATGCCATCATGCAAATGAAAAGAAACTTCATCTAATAAATACACAACAGCAAAGACGAGGCTATATATAATGTTCGAACTCCATCCAGGTACTAACTAGGAACTCCGTTAAAGTTTATGACGCATGTGAACACATTAATATATAAATAACAGGATAAATAAGTGAAAAAAAATCACCCCGGCTTCTTGTTCTGCAGGGAACATAAAGGGAGGTATGCTTCCTTGGCCGTGCAGGAAATAAATGCGCTTGGGATTTATCGACACACTGACTCTTATAAGCCTACTGTCACACTCCAGCAGTTACCCATGGCGGATTTAAGACTCAGGGAAGAAGAAACAGTCTTAGTCTCCATCTCAGTCTCGTTTTCCTTTTCTTTTGCTGCAAGTACTTTTATGCCACTGCAGCCAATTCTCACTCAGATGTGGCCAAGTGGAACTGGATGGGTATTTCGGAAGCAAATTGTGTTATAGTTCGTCAACGGCAGGATCTACATCTGTGCCAACGCCTCTAATGGCGACCCGTCATTTTTGCGTTGATGGCGACGTACTTGGCACAGAGCCACAGCTCCTCTGTTGTCCCTCTCCTCTTGTCCCATGTGCACAGCTTCCTTGAAATTGCGTTTTGTTTATATGATGGTAAAATATTCATGGGGGAAAAATAGCCGTGGAAGCTGTCCATATAATCCCCCCTTTCATAAACTGATATCTAAATCCATCACACACACACGTGCACACACCTGCATAGCAACGCGGCGAGCTAGTGACACCCTCAAGGGCACAACGAAATGAATGACAGCAGCAGCAGCACCGGCGCCCGCGTGTGTCTAACTTGAGTGCTAAACATCTTACTTATACACTAACCAGATATGCATGCATTGGTGCTCATGTACACACACACACACACCCACGTCTCTCAGACAGATGCTGCGGTTTGGGAACCAGTATCGATCAACACTCGTCAGCATGTCCTCTATAACAAGCACTGTCCCCGAAAGCACTGCAGCAAGCCTGTCGGGTGAGAGACATGTGAAAATAGTAGGTGAGAGAGAGAGAGAGGTTAAACGCAGAGAACCCATGTATACACAAAAACAATCTGAGAGGTGAAAGCTTCTATGTGTGACTGACCACCAAACGACCGACCAGCGAATGTGTCTGCATACACTGTGTTTCCTAATTTGTTATCTTATTGTTTGTTTTGTGTTTTGTTTTTTTCTTCCCTCTGCAAAGCCCCGAAGATTATGAGCAAGGCCAAGACCGAAGAGCGAGCCTGATGATAATGATGAAGTATCTAGCTACCCAGCTAACGAGAGCCCAGATCTGCCCTGAGTCTGCCTGCTATGCAAATTTCTCCCACACCAGCAATGAATCAAATGCATAGCAAACCAATGTTTCTTTTCGCAGCACTTTAGCAAAGCCATCATTCACAAAGGACGCGCCAAAGGCACGTACAGTCAGGGAACACACACACGCACATAGAAACAACTATACAACACATCAAACCCTTTTATGCTGCTATAACTATTGTTTAAAAAACAATGTTAATGCCTATTTGAGCTGTTTGAATCCATACACACCAGTTGGTTTGTGTCTTTCTGTTGGTGCGACACTTCACAGCACAATGGCCTCTAACACTGAATCGACAATAACAAGGCTCCGGAGACAAATTCCTCTAAGTTGATGCTCTTGGCAGAGAAATACAGCGACATAAGACAGATCTTCTCTCCCCCTTTACCATCTCTGACCTCATGGCACACAACCCTCACCCACCCCCCACCTCTGTGTTCTCACAGCATGGATTTTTAATGCTCAACAAATAAGTTGTTTCTTCGTTGCCAAGATGAAAAGTGAGGGATCTTAGAGTTAAGGCTCTAATTGATGGATGGAGCTATGAGGACACGTACAGATGCACAGGCAGACATGGGCATTTTCAATTCATTGCATGCCCTTCATCATCTCTTTTTCCTCCTCAGCCTCTCTCTCTATCTCTAGCTCTCATTATCTTGTACATTTTTTTAAGGTGTCACGCAGGCCAAGCGACAGACACGGCGCTTGATTATGTAACACATGTTGAGTTTTTGTTTTTTCCTCTTTTGCCAACCAAATGTATGTCTCAACTGGAATGCTACACTCATTTATACAGGGGAAGAAACAGAAATCTATACATTTGTTAAATTTCCAAACAAAGGAATGTACTCGCATGTCAGACAAACACGCACACACGCACATACACACAAACAGACGGTGACAGGCTTTTAAGCCTCTGTCAGATTAATAGCCACTTTCTCTCTTTGGTCAATAAATGCTTCAGGGAGTTCCCTAAAGGCTGCACGATAGCTCCCTGTATGTGTGTGTCTCTCTCTCTCTCTCTCTCTCTCTTGCTCTCTCTTTCCCGCTTTCCCTGTGAGAGTGTGTGTGTGTGTGTGTGTGTGTGTGTGTGCGTGTGTGTGTGTCCGTACAAGCATCTAACAGGCCTCATGGGTCAACCTGTCACCACAAAGATGGCTAAGCAGTTGGTTGACCAGCGGGAAATCAATGTAAGGTGTTGAGGCCACTGTGCGTGCTTGTGTGTGTGTGTGTTGTTATGTGTTATTTTGTGTACCTGTGTTCTTGCACATATTTGTGTATAACCCTCATTTAGGCTGAGAAAAAAAAAAAACCCTCATAGGGAAAAAAAAGTCACTGTTGAGGTGATGGCGATAAATTGATTCCATTTAACAGTTTCAAGTTCATAAATAAAAATGTAGATAATAATATAGAGATTTTTGCTTCCTACCTACATGTTGATTTTAGAAAAACAAATTCTTTATAAACGCCTATGGTAGCATGCTGTCACTGCGCTATCGTAGAAAGATTTACATTCAGATGACTTCAACTGCAGGTGAAAAGGGATTTTTTCCCCTCTAATGACACCTACAGGGTGAAACTCCACCCCTTGGATTTCCGAGGGAGGTAGTGGGCTTGTAGAAGTGAGAGCCTCAAGTTTGTATTTGGAGGCATTTGACTGAGTTCTGATGCAATATGGGGTTGAAGATTATAAGACTAGGAAACACTGGAGCTGCTCTGCTTTTCCTCCACCACTCAACGGATCTCGAGCTCGCTTCTCCACTAGTGAACCCTGGTTGTTTAAACGAGCCCCAGCGGTCCTCATTACCCTTTCCCTGGGCACACAGGCGCACACAGATGCAGGCATGCAATTTTCGTGAGTGTACAGCAGCACTCGTAGAAGAAGCGCAAGTCAAAGAAAGAAGCACTCGCACGCACGCAGATGTTGGCTTTGATGAAGTGTAACAGAGCTGGAGGCTAGTTTTGCGTTAGTTTACTTGGACAGCTGTCCTGTCCGATATCAGCTTCATGGCTTAAAGGGTCATTACCACTGTGATGGGTCTAATGATGCTTGGGCTGCCCAAGGCCTGACACACCAACACCCCTGAAAACTCTGCTTTTTAAAGTTGACTTCGGTCCCTATAATGTAATGTATAAAAGCACAAACAAAAAACACTCAGGTGCACTTAGTCACCCATGTTACTGTAATTGCACATGATGATTTCATATACTGCAAGTGTGTGTTTTTTCGTTCTTTTTATGCAAGCATCATTGCCGCACATTCACTTTTTCAAATACTTAAGTGCAGCTATTTCAGCTCTCTACGCTCTCTACCTCCAGAGCATTCAATCACTGCTTTAGGTGAGCTCAGTTAAGCATGTGTTCTCCTCCATCCGGTCTCTTGTTCTTCCATTTCCTCCTTGATGTCAATGTTTCCCTACAATATGCTTTGCCGAATCTATCAACCCTCATCTAAGTCATATAAGCTGTTGACACACACAGAGTCACACATGTATATGTAGTTCTCCTGTGGGAAAAAGGGAAGGCACTGGAAGCGTGACTTGTTTCATCTTCATGCTCATCCTCCTTTCCATTTGTCTCTGTGTTTTCATTTCACTTATGATCTCTGGCTCCAGCAGATACCACCTATAGAGCTGGAGATAGACCTGCAGTTATATTACCTGCTTTGACTTGTGTGTGTGTGTGATTGGGTGGGTGTATAATGTCTCTCTCTCTCTCTCTCTCTCTCCCTGTGTGTGTGTGTGTGTGTGTGTGTATCTGATACAAGTGCTTTTGAAGCATTCAAGTGAAGCTGAGATGGCTAGGTTCAGTGAAGCACTGATATAAGGCAACACTGGTCCTTGAATGTCTTTATGTGGTAGCACACTGCAGCCCCAGAGGTTTTCTAAGTGATTGAAATGCTTCTCTTGATGCTCTCAAACACAAGCTTGATAGTATATGTTGCATCACACTCCCCTCTTTCTGGTACCAATCACTTGAAACAGCTCAGGTTCAAAGAAGGCGACTGGAAAAAAAAAGTAATTTTTAAGCTGGCTTTAACTTAATTTATTTCAGTATAACTTCAACCAACCCCTAAAGGGCTTTGCAGCTGTCTGAACAGAAGGGTTTCCTCTTTCTTTGTAGAAAAGCTCGATCAGTGTTCTTTGTCACTCAGTGGTGTGTAATCTCTGCAAGATGTCATGGACGTAGCTTAACTTCTACGACGGTGGAGCCTTTCACAGATGTCCCCCCGGTCATGATTTGGCCTCAATAGGAAGTCTGCAGAAAAGAGAGTCCTTAGTCTCAGAGGAGTCAACCAGAAAGCCATCATGTGGCAAAGTTAATCAATGTGACTATTGGCTAGAAGTAATCAAGTGATTAATCAGCACGACATTTAGCTGACGCAGGAGAAATCTGGAGAAAGACTTATGGATGTTGAAAGTGAAGGAACAGAAAGGATGAATATACAAGGAGAGAAACATTGTATTAGACTCACATGATTACACAAAGAAATGTGACAGAAAAGACAAAAAAAAAAAGAAGCAAAAATCTTTATCTTGAGTGACATTTCAAATCCTCGATAAGCAGAGATCCTGTTGCAACTGATGCAGTCTTGTTCTATGTAGCAATCTGTTTCTTGTTCAATGGCTAATGCTGTGAACATATAGGCACACACGCATACATGTACGAGGGTTGTTCAAAAAGTTCTAAGCCTCACCTAGAAAAAACAGTCATAGCTGAACAATTTTTTGCAACACACTTCCACTTCTTATAAAGCTAGAAAACAAATTCAGATTTCTGTCTTAATTTCTGTGCAATGAGGCACATGCAAAGGTGTGAGGTGTGTGAAAAATCCAAAAATAGACAAAACAGAGGCCTGAGCAGTCATAAAATATCTGCAAAAAAAGGTATGACACCCAAAGAAATTCACAAGGACATGGTACAGACACTTCACAGAGACTTCTTGTTTCCTAAACTCAAATCCCACCTGCATGGTCGCCAGTTTGGAAACAATGATAAGGTCATATGTGGTGTTGAGAATTTTTTGGAGGACCTGATTCCACCTTCTTCCATGATGGGATTGCAATGCTTGAGCATCGTTGGACCAAGTGCATTGATGTCAAGAGGGACTATATTGAAAAAGAGTGACAAACTGTCTTGTTTCTCCAATTCCTTCAGGGTGAGGCTTAGATCTTTTTGAACGACCATCGTACATCCATCAATCATGACCCAAAGCAGGATGAGGTAGATGAGGTAGCTTGATGACAAATTTTTATGCCTTGCATCTTCCCCATATCCAGCCATTTACAAGATGTTATTAAAATAAAACCTTTTTTTTTTTCATTGGTTATTTCTGTAGTAGTAGACGTTAGTTGTGAATGTGCACTTTAAAAATGCACACATTAGGATTAGAAAAGCTCAGACTGTTTTTTTTTATCATTAGTTTTTACATAAAAGTCCCGCAGAACATCATGTTCATACATATTTGTTTAGAACTGGGTGATGCTCCATCTTTCCACCTCATTTGTATTTACACTAAAAATGATGCACCATCTGTGGAATCATGGTGTGAACTGTACTTTGAGGACAAGTATCGCATCAGAGTTGTCTGCTGTGTGGTTTCTCCTCGCTTATTTATCGATCATTATATTCCCTGTTATTCATCTCTTTTGTCTTGCAGAAAATGGCAAGACTTTCTTCACACAGATTTCACTGAAATCACAAAGGTATTTGTTGAAACTTGAAAGGGTATCAAACAGCTTGCGATGCACTTTGATTTGTCTAAAAACTAAGAAGAAGAAAAAAATAGATCATTTTGCAATTTGCTGTGATATTTTTCAGCACACTGTCTCCACTTTGATCTAGACCAAATAAAAAAAGGACATATAACGCTGTGCCTTTATTTGTGCCATGCACCGAACCTGTCTAATCTTCAGCCTCATGACAATCTTTTGCAAAGTTCATTGTTCCAAGCTTTTGAAGTAGAACACGGCAAGGCAAGTGAAGACAGAGATGAAGGAGGAGAGAAGGCGGAGGAGGAGAGGAAAGTGATAATTTCACCCAGTGGCGCCCAACGTTTCCACTTTCATTTCTAGGTGCAACTGTGGAGGGTGTGGCAGGAGAGGAGCGAGTGATTGAAATGTGATGGGGTAAAGAAGACAAGGAGTAAGTCAAGGGGGCTGACGGGGGTCAGGAGCTAGAGAGAGTCATGAAAGTGAGAGAAAAAAAAACATGCTGGGTAGAGAAAGTGCTGGACGTGTAGCAAGTAGGTGCAGGAGTGACTGGTAGTGACAGGGAGATAACTGTGGTTGGGGGTGGCACATTTATGCCTTGAAGGGACAGCGGTGTCATGGCTGATGGTTTATTCTTGTTCTATTTTTTTAAGAGGAGCCATGAAGGGGAAGGAAGGAAAGAAACAGTTCATAGTTACTCCCACTGACAAAAAATAGCAAGTGAACAATTATAGCCTTTTATTTGTTGTACCAGAAACACCATGACCCTCTCTACTCACTTAAATCACATCACATTCAATACTTAATTATCTGACAAAAGCAATCCAAAATAAATAGAGACTAGATAGTGAGAAATGGGAAAACCTAATGTACTTTAAAAAATTATGTGCGCAAAATGAACTTTTTCTATTTAAAGAAGAGTGTATTCCATATAGCACTCGATCCTGCAGCTCAGTGAGTTGAGGAAGGGTAGGGGTTGGTCTCCCGCTGGGACATGCTGAAAATGTCTTATGGTACCACGAGGCATTGTGAAATAAAAGAAAAGACTATAAATTTTTTGATGGTGCACCTCTGTAGGATGCTAGTGTTGTCATACTGTATCAGTCACATTCCCACTGGACTATTGTACTCTAGAAATGTATGTTTTTCTTACTGTATAGCACAAAACATCATGTACACTATAGAAATCATTTTTATTCTCTACAGTTTGGGGTGAAATATTTTCTGTCAAAGGTAAAGCTTATACTGTATCTTTTTTAATATATACTGACATTATTTCCATTCTGCCTTGCCCATATGCAGATGGAAATTGTAGCTGGTCTTTTTCAAGTCCAGTATGAATAGAAAGAGCAATTACAGCTTCTATGTTTTACGTACGTGTGTTTTATTTCCGCTGTCTGCTGAATCTGTTGAATTGCTGCGTGGTACAAATATATTAAAGCTACATTTAATGATTTTCTGCCACAAGAGACAAGACAAATGTACCAAAATAAACCCAAAGCCACAAAGATGTGATATTTTATCATGTCAGAAAGCACTTATGATTAAAATGTCAGCAACAAATTTGTTACTGGAGTAAGGAAAGGAAACAAAATAAAATCTCTCTGCTAGTCCCACTAGGCTGATTATGCACAGTTAGCTCTGAGGAGACTAACATAGCTGTACACAGTTCATCTAAGTGCTATATGAAGACTGAGAAATTTCACAGACATACCCACAGTTTAATATAGGTGAGAATTGTTGGCAGACAACCTCATAAAAACAAGTTAACCCAAACAATATGGTGAAAATTGCTAAAGAGCCAAATATAGTGACAGAATTAAAATGGATTCTCAGTGGGATTAGCAATATAGCAGCCTTTTTACATTACATCTTGGATTTTATGTTAATATCAAAAATATTGCTTTCGGGGGAAAAAGACTGAGGAGAAAATAGACAAGACAAAACCTTTCAGACAGTCAGATAGTGAAATATCTGAATATCTAATGAATATTTATATAGATATACATGTTTTTCATTTTAATCACCTCTCACTCTAACATTTCACTCAAATTCCCCCTGAGAATGAATGTTTCATGTTGCGTCTTACGGGTGGTATTTTTCACACAGACACGACTTGTGTGTGACACAAGTCACACACTCAGAACACAAGCACACCCACACAGGCTTCAGCTTGAGTAACCAAACAGAAATCTAGGACAGAGTCTTATTTTGATGATTCAAAGCACGGTCATTTAGCTAAGCACTGTGTTCTCAAACACGTTTGGTTAAAATTCCCACAGCACACTTAGTAGCTAGTACGCATCACGCTGCATTTCTCCCTCCTTGGGAAAACATGCACACCACTGACGAGCCCTGTGGACCTCCGAGGCTGAAATTAACTCTTTAGTATGGAGATTTTTTTCTCAACGCTGCACGACTGCGCTGCTGCCTTGATTAGCCTCGGTGGCCTGACTGCTCTCAGCTATTTATCCACTTTTTATTTCCATGGACAAAAATTGCAGTGGAAAGAAAGAACAGAGAGGCCTCATCTTATGAACTGATGAAGCCTTGTCAGTCCTTGAGTTCTGTCAAGAGGAAGGTTATTGTCATTGCCAGTTATTCCACAGTAAGAAAGCTTGAAGAAGTATTTTAGTTTAGATCAAGGTCATGATGCTGCCTCCTTTCCACCTCTTTCTGCTTATTGTAAAGGAGTATCTCTACCACCCATAAAGTTTATATGATCTCAAAGTTATGAGTGCAGTTTAGCAGAATGCCATTCTATCCAGGTACAGCCCTATTGCACAATTCGTCTTTCTATCACCTCCTGGAAAAAAGTTGGCAATCCACAAAACCACAGTCACATTAGTTGATGCCAGATATGACTCATCTCTGCCATACAAATGAGATTTATTGTGAATGAGGACTTTGCTGATTAACGCCTCATGTCTCTGTGGATCTTCAAACTTACCAGCAGGCATTGAAGAGATGATAATGGTGCACCACAAGGCAGAAGACTGTAAAAAGTTGCATATATACCAAAAGTGGTAGCTATGACGAGAATGAAAGGCACTTGACCACTCACACAAGCCTAGTTGGCAGTGATATCTACAAAAGTAGTTTCAACTTGAATTTAAAATGATCCCTCGCTGTGATCCATTTTATTCACTTAGATATAGAGTGCCAAGTAGCGATCTCCTGAACAGAGGCAGCAATTTTCCTGGAGGAATTTGAGACAGAAAGACATGAAGAAGGACATGATGATTTATAGTATAGTATAGTTTGCTTTGGCAACCAGGGAAATTACATTCATATATTACTAATAAGCACCAGTGTATACATTTGAAGTTCTGTTTATGTAAATCGATTGTTCGATCGATCAAATGTTTCTCTAAAATTGATGCAGAATGACACACAGACTGAAAAATTCAGTTAGATTCCATCAAATTATAATGGATGCACTGTGCGTCACCATAAATATGATTGGGTGTTACCAGTTAGCTGGTCGCCAAGCAGATGGATGAGTCAGTGATTGTGAAACATGAATGAAGGTCATCCTTTGTAAGCGTGGCTACAGTGCTGTGCCTCAAATTATGCTATGCTGTCCCTTTTCTCCTAGAGACCCTTTAATCTATCACTAAACTGATCGTATACATGGGTGCTTGTGTTGATTCTTACACCTAGACTGAAGTTTGCTTCTTCAAGTCTCATATCTCTAATATTACTTTGTTGTCTGATGCCTTTACTCAAGTCCATCATCTGGACTGCCACACAAGTGTCACTCTCTACAGGCATGTAAAGAGATGTAAAACATGTGGGTGGAGGTGTCAGCTTGAGAGAATGTGTGTCTTTTTCATGAGAATCAAGTCATGGTCTTGTCTGTTGGTGTGAATGGTGTGAAGAGTAATGATGTAGCCTTGCTGAACTGTGAGAATTAACACACGCTTGAGCAGCTGTATTAAGGAAACAAATAAGCTATAATATCTAAAGATTAGTTCAAAATCCTTGGGAACAAAACAGCACATACTGTAACTAAAAAGTTTCAAAATAAATCAGAGCAGATATTAAAACGTAAAACAGAACACATAGTGCATCAGGAGCTGAATTACATCATACTGAGGCATAATAGTCACATTAAAGTAGTTACAATATAGAACAACACACAGTACAACATGGGAACATCTTTTCATAAACAACATTGTAACAACAGTAATATCATGGCAATGAATATGCCGTGTTTTCCAGTTTTCAATTCACAACTCAATCTCCCAGTTGCCAGCTGAAAGGACCAGGTAATCATGTAGAAATATAGGACACCATCTTATTTTGATGATTCAAGGCAGGGTTATGTGGCTGCTTTTTTTTTTTTTTTTTTTTTTCATCTTTTTTTCAGATCTATTTGCTGCTTTCCTATCATGTTTTTCACATGGGTTCATCTTTCCATTGCCCCTAAGGAAAAAAAATCAAAAATCAGAAAGTGAGACTGATTCATTTGCTTGTCTGACTGTCGACTATAGCAAAACCTTGTAAGTCAAACTAAGCATATCTGTGAATGATTGTGTGTGTTTGTGTTTGTGTTGAAGCGAAAGTGTCAGGATACATGTCTTTGTGTTACGAGCATACAAGCCCCAAAGGCTGCCTCTCTGTCCTGCTTAAATGACCCCTTCCTCTGATGAAATGTAATTGACAGAGTTGAGGCAAATGGTGTGTTAGTATTTCTGTACTCAGGGGAGATGAAGTCACATTGAGTATCATTTTTTTTGTCTGCCCTTTCTACCAAGTGGAGAACCAAAGTGTGGCTATATAAGACTCATCTCATGCCACGACTGTTATGATTCATGAAAAACACCTGCTAGAATATGCTCCGGGTTATTGTGACCTGTGAGTTGGATAAGAGCCCATGCAAATGCAATTTGCATACATGTGAGTGTGCCTGTGTTTATAAGGCAACACTTGCACGAATGCATTTTCAGTGTATAGGCAGATGTGGCTAATTTTCCATGGCAGTCGTAGAGCACATACTGTCTTCTTATTAGCAGGATGCACAGACCACTTTCATCGTTGATTATCAGAGAGGAATCAATGCCATGCATGAGCAAACATACACAGCCAACATTAAGATGTGTTCTTCTACATGAGACACAGATAGTGTGTACACTCATACAGAGCCAATAAATATATGCCAGGAGAGCTGCTACTGTATTTTTGTCATTAAGTCATGGTTCCAGAAAAAAACAATTAAAGAAAATTAATTAATGTTATTCCTGTGCCATATTTCTAAAGTTTAATTACTTTAACTACCCTTTAACTTTAGAAACATGGGATATATATATGTGTGTGTGTGTGTGTGTGTTATGAAAAAGAAAGAAAATGAAATGAATAGTAGTGTCACAGCAATGGCACAGCAGCTGCCCTTCACCACCAACTGTCTGCCGCTTCCATTCACCTCTTCATCAGATGCAGTGCTGGTGACTGAGCATGGACACTGATTTATAATCCATCTCCCTCCCTCCCTGCATCCCCCTCTCCAAACCCTCCCACCAGCATCGCCTCTGTTTCTTTACGGCGTCAGCAGGGCAGTGTTGCTGTGGCAACAGCATCCCACTGCAGAGGCAAATGTGAGCAGCCATCTATCTTTTTTTTTGTGTGTGGCCGCGTCCGCGTCATATGTGTACATATCACTCTTGTCATGTGAAAAGCATCATGGTAAAAGTAAGTTTGTCACAATAGATGCTTCCAAGTATTATTTTTGGCATATCAACGTGAAAAGAAGGATACAGGGGAAAAAAAGAGAAAGAAAGAATAGAGAGACAGAGGTGACAGGTGACATAGATCATAGGCTGCACTGTCAGCTGAGTTCACAATTGAGCTCCTTTGTCATGCAGAGGTTTACAAGCACCTCAGTGTGCAGCCAAAACCTTCCAACCTTGGGATTAATCAACTTTTCGAAACCCTTTTCAGACAATTTAAATAACATCCGTGTTGTTTTTACTTATCCAAAAGCTTGCATTAAAGGACAGAAAACATGGCCTATTGGAACCTTAGTGCTATTCCCTTATTTATGGCAATTTTAGCAGTGAAAGTGTTGGGATGACAGTTTTGACAGTGGTGATTGGTTGGTTGGTGTGGTCCAGACTGAAACATCATAACAAGTATTAGAGTGTCATGAAGATCATGTAGATGTTGTAGATATTCATAGTCCCACTGATTTTGATGATCTCCTGACATTTCCTGATTGACATTTCTGGTTTCCATTCCAATAGGATTCATTGCATGGCATTTTTTTCAGATGTCCAGCATACTCAAGGCATAACTAGAAGGACTGTGGTGACCTTTCCTATGATATCACATTAAAGTTTTTCAATGGAACATCTCACCAACTGCTGAACGAATTGAGATATTCGGTACATGCATTCATGTTACCCTCAGGATGAATTGTAATAATGCTAATTGTGATATCTTGCTTGTCTCCTCCATGGTTCTATTGCTGAGTCAAAAGTATGCTTTGTTTAATTTTCAGGCTTCTGACATTTCCATTGCCTTCAGCTGTAAATGAGTTTTATGCAAAAGTCAAATGCTAAACTACGATGGTGAACATGGTAAACATTATAACCCCTTACCATTAGCATGTCCCCATTGTCATTGCAATTGTCTTAACATGCTGACATTAGCATTTAGTTCTAAGCATTATTCCTAAGTAGTATACAGACTCACAAATTACCACGGCTATAGGGTCTTAACGATATCTTGCTTTGGTGTTTCTTTAATTTCTGTTGGAGTTTAATGGGGACTAATTCAATATTAGTCCACACTGAGGACAGATGTCAAAGAAGGGTTCTAATTCTCGACACTTGGTTTTAATCTGGAGTATCTTTGAATAGCATGTGTCAGATGGAGGCAGCGATGCACCAGGGGCTCAAGCTTCTTTCAAATTGATCTATTTAACATGCCTCTAGCTAATATTGTAAACAAAATACATTGGCTACATTGGCTCGTTGTAAAAGAGACCAAACAGCAGTTCCAGCACAAACATGCTAAACCCTGGTTGTAATTGTCTCTAATTGATCAAGTCAATGAAGAGCAGTAATTCTGCTTACACTTCTTGAACAAACTGTTGAATCATTCTGGCCATCCATGTATTTATTGCTCTTTGATTGTAGCTCTGTAGCCTTGCTGGACTGTAAATCCATCTAAATTCTCATCTTGTTACAGAACCAAGAGAAAGAAAGACCAAGGAGGAAGACAGAGAGTGAGGGGGTGGAGGGCAAGAACGATAGATCAAATGACTGTGCAATGTGGGAGTGTGGAGATTTGAAAATATCTAATAAGAGGAAGAAAAATTGGGGGAAAAGGGCAATTTGAGATTGAGAATGAAAGTGAAATGAAACAAAGCCAATTTGGCACTTTGGAAGTATACTGGGTTTTGTGTTGAACTGTGTATATATGTGGGTGTGTACGTGTGTGGGTGTGAAACAAAAACACCGGCCCACCTTTGGGGATGAGAAAACTAGATTCTGAATCCATTTTGAAGGCACACAAATGACCTTGAGGCCCCTGGAGTCAGGCAGATGCTGTCCTGCACCAACCTGATTCAACTTCTCTTCATATCTGCTGCTAAGAGAGCAAGAGAGAGAGTGACTGAGAGAAAGAAAGAGAGAGAGAGAGAGATGGCGTGGGTCTGTCTGTCCAGTAGCTTATAAAAAGTCCATTATGGTGCACTTCTATCAGTTTGGACTCTCTCAGATGGACCCTGGAGTAAATGGACAGCACCAGAGAGCTATAAGCTCAGATTTGATATAGGGCTGAGAAATAGTTCTCTGTGTGTGTTAAGTGTGTGCATGTGTGCGTGTGCGTTCACAGAGTGTGCATTCGATCATATATGGTGTACTGAAAGAGCTGACAGTAGCCAACTGAGAACATTTTTGTGCCACTGTGTTTCTGTTCGTGCCATTTACTTACCACAGCTGTTTTACCATATTATCATATGCACTCCCCAGCCACACAGAAACACATTATCACACACACACACACACACACACACACACACACACACACACACACACACACAGTCTTCCCAGTAGGCTTAAATCCCGGCTCAGTCTGACAAAGGAGCCTGTGGCTCTAACTGGCTCTGCCCCAATCCCCTTCCCCATCCTGCTGCTTTGTACAGGCTCAAAACCGCTTTACTGCATGACGTTTATTTATCAGCCATATTTACTTCCTATTGTGGTGGGTGTGTATCAGTGTGTGCCACATCAAGGTATATTGTGAGCTGGGGCGCCATCGCTCTTAGTATATTTAGACGGTTCAGTGTGCTGCATGCATGACTCCTTGCATCTATTTGTTCTTTATGCCCAAGTAGATTTTAGGTTTTTGAGCACTGACTTAAGAAAGTTGACAAAAAGTGCTGAGTGATGCTGCTCAGCAGACTTTGAATGGGACTTTGTCCTTGTACATGTAACTTTGTCAACTGTTTGTTTATGAGGAGGAGAAATGACCTGGAGTGAAGAGGTGGACAAGACAGGTTGAGTTGCCATCGCTGCCTTCCAACTTGGCAAGAAAACAAGCATTTATCCTTGAATATCCAGCAAAGCATAACACTTTGTGGAATTATTATTCTGTTCTTGTCAGAGGTGGAAAGAGTAAAAGTACAGTGACATTCAGAAATTTTACTCAACCAGACGTAAAATTAAATGTACTCAGTTAAAAGTAAAATTTTGGTAAATGTATGTGAGAATGAGTAAATGTTACTCCACTGCAATTTTTAAATTGGCAAAGCAAGAGGTCAAAAAGTTGTGTGGTGATTATGTTAGTACATGATAAAAGTGTATACAACACATAGTAATAAGTGTTGTTCTTCAGCAGTAATAGGCTACATAGATTAAAGAGCTGCTGCTTCTTATAAAAACAGCACAATAAAGCAGCGGACAAAGCAGAGACTTATAAACATCTTAAACTCCACAGTGGAGCAGCTGAAATGGCTACGTTGCCAAGCAACACAGTACATGTTGATACTCTTCTCTGTACACTGAGTTAGACTTGGTATCCAACACTGCCAATTTATTCTCTTAGCATTTTGGACTCAAGCCATATCCAGCATGCATCTGTCAGTCAAGCAATAATGTTTTAAAAATACTTTTGCAAAAGTTGTTGACAAGAGTGACAAGAGTAAACTTAACTTGCAATTTCCAGTCCTTGGTTCTTGTGATATATGTTTTAATTAACTACTGAAAAGTTGGACAAGCAATGTGACATCTTTTCATTGAATGTCACTTGGCAACAAGGAAAAGGATAAAAGGTTTATCTGAAGGATAATGTCACAGATTATGACTTTATGTGTATTTTACTTGACCTTTACTTCATCAAAGTAACTCTACATATCATTTATAGAAAGGCTGAGATGGAAGAAATGAGTTGAAAACCAACGATTAGAGGTTCAGCAATTTAAGCACTATTCTTTCACCATTGATTCCTATTCAAATAAGCTGTATAAAGGAAGATTTAGAATATATGCTTTTGTCAACCTCTGACTTTTATAGTCTAAAATGGGCTCACATCTTTATAAAAGACTGATTGCCAGGGCAATCAGATAATTGTACTTAGGTCCACACAATGGACCGTGATTATCTCCCTTAATTTGTCAGGGCAAGATTCTAAAACATATCTTAACTTTACTGAAAGTTCAGACAATATAACAGTTAAAACAATGTGAACTGTTACAAGTGTGATATCACATCTCCACCTCTGCTCCCAACCAGCATTGTCGACCCTTCCCGTGATTGGAAGTGATACTGCCAGCTATAGATGGAAAGTAGATTCCCCTGGAGATGAAGAAATGGCTGAAATAGGTGGAAAAAGTAAGGATAAGAGAGGGCAAGACGATTTGATGAAGTGTGTGATGATGTGTCCATTAAAGTGCAGTCCAGAACATTAAACAATATAGTGGGGTTTGTAAAGGTCAGCACTCTCAGGGGTTTATCCATATTGATCTTTACTTTCGATTGTGCTGGACTCTGCACTGGTGTTCATCTAAATCCTCCTCTGTGCCATGGACCTAATGGAGAGTGAGAGGAAGAGGGACAAACAAAAGCAAAGGAGGAGGGAGACAGAGAGAAATGAAGAGATAGGACAAAAGTAGCCCTCACTGATCATTTTATGTAAGACATTACTTCTCTGTATCGCATCACTGACCTCTCTGTCTCTGAAGCACAGAAGTGTAGGATATACACCCACACACAGGGCTTTATTAGTGCCAGATTCTGCCAGAAAATGATTCAGAAAGTCTCAGGTCGGGGCTGACACTTATTCTGTCGCTCCCCAAAAATAAAGTAAAACAATTTTTTTAAGTCTTTGAAAGTAAATTTCATGAACTTTATGTTGTCAAAGTTTTGTTGTTTCATCTGATTAATTCCCACTGTTGTTACCCATGAGTCATTTCAGTAGGCAGTCAGTCGAACTTCAAACCTGCCAAACACTCTGTGCTGGATCAGTGGGATTGTAACACGGTATTGGCAGTGCAGGTTTTGCTAAGAACATAAACAGCATTGCTAGCTTTGTGGCACCTGTTAGCAGACATGGCCAGCAGGAGGTATTTGAAGAGGCTGAGGAGAACTTGGAATTGACTGTTTGCTAAACCACGTATCCTTGGATGTCGTTTGTTTAGATATCAGGCTATCCAGTCTCTCATAGTTAATTCAGGTGACAAATATACCAATGGGTCCTTGAACTCAAACTTTTTCAATCTGTTAGTTAGCAGTTGCTAGCTAATGGAGCCCACGGGGTCAGCTGAGAAAACAAAAAGAAAATCTGTACTTGGGTTTTACACATTCATGTTTGAATCTTAGCTCATGGATTAATAAATTAATTTTACAAATCTGTGCAAATATTGCACAAGTGTTTGGAGGGACAGTGAGACAATGAATGAGAGTGAGAAAGAGCCAGAGGATAGAAAAAAAAAAAAGTCTTATTTTTCCTGACAAAAAGTTTTTTTCTGTAAAAGGCCAATTTAGAGCAACTGGTTGCAGTAGGCGTGTGAGCAATCATGACAGAGCCTCAGCATACACTCATGCACACACACATATACACACACAGACATTCATTCTTGTGAGTGTGTGTGCATGAAGATGTGTTATGCATACGTTCGTATGAGTTTTTTTTCTCTGTTCAAGTCTTTTGATACAAGCTAATGCGAGCAAATTTTCAGTGTCAATCTTTTTTGCCCTCTGTAATCAAACACACACACAAACAGTCACAGTCCATGTGGATAATGGACATTAAATGCGCCGCATGTCTCAGCTTCTTTGCGTAAATTCAGCCATGGTAGAGAAAAAAAAAAAAAAGAAAAAAGAAGAAAAAAATCCCACGGGCGAGAAGCACCCAAGTGAAAATGATCTGCTAAATCAAAGATTGTTTCCCCGGCCGAGGGAGTTAAATCTTGTGTTGCTGAAACTAAGCTTACAAATCCATTTGCACAGACCCTAACAGTCTGCGCTCATGCCTCCGTATGGTTGTACTGAATCAGATAAAACCGACTTAGATATGTTGGATGATTTCACTTTCTCCATTCCTTCTCTCTAGGTAATTGTACTGTTTCCAAAGAAGCTTGCAATTTATATGAGGTGTTCCAGTTCAGATCAGCATTCTGATATGGCCTCTTTATGTTTGTGCAGTTTTGTAAAACCTTATTTCTGACTTACTATGTTTTAAACTATCCCATGTTGTCCCTCTAAGCTAATGAGCCAGTAAGTAGTGACTTCTTTATTTTCTGAGATTACATCGCAGCCTTGACATATTGTTATCTGTTTCTGCACGATGTGAGCTGAAGTGTATCAGCATGTTCTCTAAATATTCCTGTACAAGGTCTGAGCCAAGGAAATGTAGGCGTTTGTATTTTTATTTTGCCAGAGTCGTGTTTTTGATGTTCTAAAAAACTTTGACTTCTCTGAACACATTAAATGGATGTGGATGCTGATTAGCACTTATTCACTAAAGATTTAAGACTCTATAATGTGTAGAAAACAAATCAGGCACTTTCATGCCAATGTTGACTTTGTCCTCGTGCACTTAGCTTCCCGTTAATTAATATATGAACACAGTTCAGCAGATATGAAAAAGAGAAATGAGAGATATTAAAGTAAAAGCATTCCCTTTATGTATTTCAGACCCATATGATGATGATCTCAAGGTGAAGACCCAAAGACCACGATCAGCTGATCAGCCAGGTGTGTTTCAGGCACAAACAGGTAAGTAATGTGTGTATGTTCACATCCTGGAACAAATGTAACCAGGCCAACCTGGAGTTACACACAAATAATTGTTATACATGTAGCACTTTAAAACCCAGCTTCCATGCTCTAGTTATTGTTAACCACTGACATGTGTGAATATGTGGAAGTGTGATCGTCTTTGTGTGTGACACTTTAGAAATCGTACATAATTAATAACGCTGGAAACGAAAGGTTGAATCATTCATGAAGAGGCGCATTGCATCTATTCACAATGTCACATTTATATATGAAGGATAATCGACCTGTACATACATGACATTACATGGTGGCTGCATCCGCCACATCAGAATAGGTCACAGGCTAATCTCCTATTGCTCACATATGCATGCATTCACACACACATATACATACATTACATATAGGCACGTTTCAGTGCTTTATTCCAGTGCTGTGTGTAAAAGAGGGAGTCCCTACCGCGAGGGAAACCCCTGGCTCTGTCTTGTCCTTCTTCTCCGTTCTCCCCCCACTCGCTTCTTCCAATTCTTCCTTTCCTCCAGGCATGTGTGATGAGCTTAAGCCCTGACTCATGGCATGTTAATGAAGATGTAATGCGATTAAAGGACATGCAATTAATTTGATTTCCTCCTTTGCCATGTGATGACGCCTCCATCAAAGGACACGGGGCTCACAAACAATTTAGAAAAGAGAGGAGCGGGATGACTTGACTCATACTTTCTCAAACAATGGGGCAGTCGCCACATCTGCCTGGAGAATACAAATCCCCCACAATAGTGTCTGAACATCACATTTTATACTAGTACTTTCATACTTTTAAAAGTAGACACAAAGGAAACATATATGGAGTGAGACAGTACATGTATGACTATCTTAAAACGCATTCCTCTAACATCTTCATTATCCTCATTAATATTCAGTCAAGGTTTATTCATATTATGGGGCTTATTCATGACTCAAATTATTCATATTCTTATTGTTTGCACCAATATTTTATTCAGAGCCACAGCATCAAGCCAGCACCATGTGAAAATGACACACAATGCAAATCTAAAAGAATTACACAAGCAAAGCTCCCATGAATAATGATTTCTAAACCTACACCTACCTAACAGAACTTAACTTAGATATCCTGAGAAAAATAATTTTATACTTACATAAAATCTGTTTGTTTATCGTAGCTGCAAAGCTTTTTCTTCAGTTGTAACATATTTCCAGAGTTTTCTCCTGACAGTTGTATGGATTCTGATTTTATTTGTCTGTTGTTATTGGTGTAATATTGCAGTGTTGTCACTGCCGATCCAGAAGGAAATTTTCATTTTATTTCAGTAAATAAAAAAATCTGAGATACACTGAGAATTGTTGGCTGGAATCAATAAAGCAAACATGTTTTGATTCACTCGGTTCTGAGAAAATTAGAACTGAAAAAACAAAGGACCAAAGAGCAGAAGACCTATGTGCCTCTTTGTCGTCAACTTTTAAGACTTTCATTTTGTGACAGTCAAAGAGGCATCACGCTTTTGATTTGTCTGGTTTAGCTTTTCACAAATCTAATGAATGTCAGGATTTGTAAGGTGTGTAAGGATAATTCTATCCTGAGGGAAAGTCAGGCAGGATTTAGGAAGAGTTACTCAACCACTGATGATATCTTTTTACTGAAACATTGTTGATTTGAGTTGATTTAAAAAGAAAAGGCTATGCATTGCCATTATATCTAGTTTCTAGCACTGATGTATGCAGATGATAGAGTCATTTTCTATCATTTTCTGTAAATTCTAAATTTAATTGACATTTTGACACTACACTAGATCTTTTTGACAAATTTGTTACATCCGTTGTGTATGGCTATATCATAAAAAATAAAATCTGTGCATTTATTTAATGATTAGATAGCACCAAAAGACAACAAAGATGAATAAATTCAACAAAATGATCCCAGCAGTGCCTCCATTTCAATTATTTGAGAAACTACAAACACTTGGAAAGTGTAAACTATTTTTTTTTTCCTATTGCCCCTGTAATATGTTTAAATAGTGCCAAAATAGCATTGCCCTGCTATGGGGTATGTTTTATCGGCCCAAGATGGCAATGGATGCTGAACAGTATGTTGAAGACTGTGAACAGTGTGTGATGCACAAAATTCCATGCAAGAAGGCTGCAGCCCGGCACCAGATTGTAAGCAGTGGTAAGATGGATCTGGTTTGCATAGATTTTCTCTCCATGGAACCAGACTCAACGGGGATCAGCAATATATTGCTGGTGACAGATCATTTCACACGGTACGCCCAGGCATTTCCTATGAGGAACCAGAAAGCCCTCACTGTGGCCAAAATCCTGGTGGAATAGTGCTTTGTGCATTATGGTTTGCCAAAAAAAAAAAAAAAAAATACATTCAGACCAAAGAAGAGACTTTGAAAGTTGGTTGATTCAAGAGCTCCTGTTGATGCTGGAGGAACGGAAATTCCAAACCATGCCATGTCATCCCCAAGAGAACCTTCAGTCCAAAGAGATTCAAGCCCACTTTGCTCTTGATGCTTGTGACTACAGGAAGAGAGAATAAACATTCTTGGAGTCAACAAATACCCTACAACATATACCCATATACCCTTTGTTGTGGTTGCCAAGCTACCCAACTTGTCTGTGTACAGAGTGAAACCTGAAGATGGAAGTGGTGGTGTTGAGACAATCCACAGATCTTTTACGTTTTACCTTTTCTTTTACCCATCAGTCAGTCTATGAGAATTTCAGAGGTCAAAGCTTGTGAACTGTCACCTGTGAGACCAAGGACATTTTTACAGAGGACCTAAAAGAACCGACACCACAGACAGACAGAAAGAACACAGGATGTGGAAAAAGAGGAGACTGATTCATCTTCAGACACGGGCCACTTCTCAAATTCAAGGAAGCATGCTTAAAGGATGCTTTTTGAGGATGCCACGTCATCGAGTCTCGCCAAGCACTGTTCCAATGTCAAGAATGTTTCAAAATTTTACAGAGGACTGAGTCCTTGATTTGTAGAATTTTTGAGGCTGCACTGATGTATCTTTGATATCATTAAAATACCATAATCCTCCACTGCATAATGATAGCATAAGGGAAGCAGCAGCAATACTGCATTTAAATATAAGTACTTTATTTACCTTCTGAGTTATTGGTGTAAATTTAACCTGAACATACTTTGTAAATAAATGAATAAATTGCTTGTTTGCAGTTTTTCATGTTACAGTTATGATCGAGTCGCTATTATTGACGTTTATAATAGTTCGATGAGGCATACATATTCATTATTTTACTCGGTCGTACCAGGACTAATGGCTCATCAACCATGTGGGACATTACACATGAATTTTATAAATGTTTTTTATTTTTATTTTTTGCAAGGATGACGTACTTCCACTCTTACTAGTCTGTTCCAACTGTACGTGATTCAAATGCTAGTGAGGTGTGTAGCCTTTTCTCCATAGCATATGACTTCCAAGGTGAGCATGCTGCCAAGTAAGCACTCTCGAATTTGAGAAACAGTTATGGACTATGGAAAGACTCATAGATCCTACAAGGAAAGCTTGCATAAGTTCTTACCCAGGAGGACTGATGGGAAGCTCAACGCTGATGGTTTCCTGGGAAGAGGATCATAAACCAGTTGTCCATGAACTGAATGAAGAGGATGATCTCTCGTCACAATGGGGATGAAATATCAGACAGATGTGAAGAGTTCCAGTCAAAAGATGACGCAGCCAGTGCACATCCCACTGACTCAGATCACTCTGATTCTGAACTAGAAAACCAGCTAAACCTAGATCTTTAACTGGGGTAGTTAGAGTTCTTGTTCCAAGAACTAGTTCTAAAAGACTGAAGACTGAGTGAAGGCTGTAAATCGTCTCACTTATGATGAACCTGGAGAATTTAGTGATTGGCTGATTACTATTGAAGGCATTATCATTAAGTTAGGTTGTTAAGACAACGTCCTAAGCTGGTGTTAGTTGTGTTGAGTAGTTGTCGCATGAGAACATGCCGATACTGGTAGTTAGAAGGCAGAGGATGTAGCCCTATGAAAACATACAAGATCATATATTAGATATAATAAATAGGGTTAAAAAGATTCTTTTTTGTCCATATTGTTAAGTTAAGACCAAAATGACGATGTGACTGTGATTTTTACGGTTTCATGACTCACAAGAATGAATTCACAAGATGTTAAATGTAGTTTTGTTAGTTAAAATAACTATTTTATTTGTATGAAAAAGTTGCAGAAATATTTTATTTTATATAGTGTATATATATATATATATATATATATATATATATATATATCTTTTGTTGTATCTCTGTCCTTCACTCTGTCCCCTTTGACCTCCCTTCATTCCTACAATTCATACAATACATAACATAATATATATATATTCTATTACGTATTGAATGGGTATATGATTCTATACCATAAAAGAATAAAATAAATCTGTGCAGTTAAAATCTAGTTTCATCTTGAGGCTTTATTTGATACAATATCCATCTGATTTTTCTTTCAAACCTTTATACAACGATTAATATATTAAAATATGTCAAATTCATCAAATTCACAAATTATATATATATATATATATATATATATATATATATATATGTATGAATTGTAGGAATGAAGGGAGGTCAAAGGGGACAGGAAGAGTGAAGGACAGAGATACAACTGGGAGAAGTCGTTGAACGTGGCTAGTGAGGAGAGCGGGATGTACACGGCAGGTGTTTTTTCGGAAATACCACCAGTTATGGAGTGAAACACGGACATTGGTGAGAGAGTTGAGCGGTGTTCCGTAAACTTCTGGCTGAGGTTTACGTCCAGTGAGACCGTAAACACCGTGAGCTGCATGGAGTTAGCCAAGCTGTCGTTGGACTGAGCTAACTAGTTTAGCGGACTGAAAGCTACAGCAGCCCTAAGGCTGCTGACATAGCGGCTGGAGGCGGCGGTTGGATCCTTTTTCCCCCCCGTTCTTCATTCTTCTGAGATCCGCAGAAACCCACATGGTCCAGGTTCCATAATATTTTCTGTTTTTGCCTCAAGTTGTTGTGACTCAGGCGTTTAATTTTCAGGCTACCATGCACCCAAGCCGCGAACAGGCCTGCAACGTGGATCTATTAAGTTGGATTTTTACCATTTTTTTTTTTAAATTTTCAGTTATAGCTGGCTTTACATTTTATAAACTCTTGTTTTATTTAAACTGAACTTTATATTAAATGAAACATTTATGTTACATCTGAATTTTAATTTTTGAAGTGACTGTTCATCTTCTGGTAAGATAATGGTCATTTATCAGGTGTGAATTTGAAACCAAGCAGTTTAAGCCTTTTAGTTAACATATTTTAATATATTAATCGTTGTATAAAGGTTTGAAAGAAAAATCAGTTGAGTCAACATTATATTATTAGGTTGGTATATTTTTATAAGATGGATATTGTATTAAATAAAGCCTAAAAGACGAAACTAGATATTAACTTCACTGCACAGATTTAATTTATTTTTTTATGGTATAGAATCATATACAACAAATACCACAGTAGCTTCCCCTCAGTAAAACTAGGAGAACAAAAGGGTGCTATACTGATATGATCTATTTGGAGCTGAAAAGATACTAAAATACAGAGTTTGCAGAGTTAAAATGACAATTAATGAGGCACGCTGCCCAGGCACGCTTTTACACCTATACGCTGAGGCAGCGTATAGGTGTAAAAGAGAGTAAATTCAGTCGTATAGCCTAATGTATGATGACTAGTTCAGTTCATTAAACATGGTGTGTATGCGTCATCATGGGTCTTGCAGGTTAAGCAGATACAGGATGACTGTAGCTTGTCTCATATCTGGCTCATACAAATGTGTGACAACATTAACTGGCCCAAAAAACCAAAAATTTTTGAGTGAATGACACCGCAGGACATAAAGGGCAGGGTGGAAATCAGAGCGTCTGTAACTATGCTGTGGAATCATAACCCGATATCAACACCTAAATATCATATAGAATTATTCACATTCTAAGAAACTAACAATACACCCTCTTGATCTTATAAATGGCAACACTGAGAATTTAAATCATCTTATCTTTCTTGACTTGGCGTCTCTTCAGGTGACCCTGCGGCGGAGGAGTGGTCCCAGTGGAGTGTGTGTTCTCTCACGTGTGGGCAAGGATGGCAAGTGAGGACGAGATCGTGTGTTTCTTCTCCCTACGGGACGCTGTGCAGCGGCGCTCTGAGGGAAACACGCATGTGTAACAACACGGCTTCTTGTCCAGGTGAACCTGGGATCATAAGTTCAGGTACGATGACCTCAGCTCTGTGGTTAGTGGTATTTTCTCACAACAATACTAAAGCAGATTCAGTCTTCGTTCTTTCCATTTACACTCAAAGTAGCAAGAGGGCGGAAACTTGCTGTGACTTTGAGTGAATTTTTTTTTTTTGACCTCTTCAGGATGCCTGCCTCCCTGCAGTGCATGCTGGGATATGCCCGTAGCCTTTGTAAACCCTCGGTGGAATAAATATTATTTTATTTGATTTTATTTATTATTTTAAATATTATTACTACTTAGTAATGGTTAAATATATATATATATATATATATATATATATATATATATATATATACAGATAACAGACAGATGGAATGTTTTGTTTTGGAAACAAGATTTCCAACAAAAAGCAGCTTTAAACCACATTCTGTGAAACTGACATTTTTTTTTTTTTTTTTTTATATGAAGGTAGGTGGTATGTACACAAACACACAGCTGCTCACATGTCATATGCGACCGGAAATATAATCCAACCATGGTGCAGTAAGGGGAAAAAAAAAAAAAACCTTCAGAATGAGAAGAACATTTCAATTTCAATTCCCTACCACTAGTGAGAGGAGAGAAATGCATAGAGACACACAGAGAGTGTGACATGACACCTGAGCTCAGTAATGCTAATGTAATGTCAGTAAGTCTATTAGACGTTCCACAGCTCAGAAGTTCACACTTTCTGGGTCCTATCTTTAGCTCCCGTCTGCACTTTCACATTTCTCTCTACATTGTTTTCATTTTACCTGTCTGGTCTATAGCTATGTCACTTTCTGTATAAGCCCATAGAGTATATATTGTGCGTATAAAAATTTATCTAGCAGAGGATAATTAGAAAATACACTTCTGAGTATATTTTAATTTACATTTAAAGCCCATGTTTCTATTACGGTTAGAAGCATAGAAAACATTCAGAGAATATTTTCTAAGCAGCAATGGCAGCTCCAAAATGTATTAAGCCAAACAAATTTAATTTTTATATACACGCGGACTCTCCCAGTCATGGTGAGTGTATTCATACCTGCTCGCTGCCAGAAAAGAAAAAAAAAAAAAAGAGCTGATTTTTTTTCCTCAACAACACAGTCGAGCCACATTAATTCACTGTGGAAACTGAGGTGCGCAGCTCCTCCTGAATAAAGCGAGTTCTGCTTCTTGTTTGATTGCCGGTGTGGGTCTTTACCAGAGGAAAAATTGTAAAGTGCCGTCTTGCCTTCTTCTGGTTTGATTGCCGTGATTGCGATGGAAGATAAATCCCAGACACTGCTGGGTCTGCTTCCCACCTCGCTGCTGCTGTCCTCTATCCACCGCTTTGCCGCTGACCCAGACGAGTTGACGCTATTTAAAATCTTTGACGCAACTCCTTCAAAGTGGCTGACATTGATTGCGTTACTCAGATGTGTTGATATTAATTCCGTTTAGTCACTTTAAATGTCAAACTTAAATAATCCTGACACCATTTATTACTTGAGGCTGAATTCTACTTTATGAAGGGAGAAAATGGCAAAAATGAAAAATGGGTTTAAAAAAAATAATCAAAAAATTGCTATCTTTTATGAGATTTCTAAAATAAATCATCTTTACATTGTCTGAATTGAAAAGCCTCCCTTACTTCATTGTAGTGGTGCAGTGGGTCGATATTTGTGATGGGGGGGCATAAACTGGGGAAAATTGGTATGTTCTTGATGAAGTAATGCACATTTTTACCACCCAGTGGTGTAGCAGTCCTCTGCCGTCCTGAACCCACGGTCCATATCTCGCGACTACCTGCCGCCATATCTCTGTTTTGACTCGGCCAAAGCAGTAAATACATTTCTCAGTTTTACTTCATGCTCTTGAGAAAGTTTGGGTATGTGGAGACATTTTGGTCAGAACTTTTTTTTTTTTCTCAGATCAAGGCTCTGGTATTATAATCCTCACCAGCCCTGGGGCAGCCAAGCTATCTCCTAGCTTCACATTATGTTACCTGCCCACTTAAATGGTTCTAGTAGCTGGACAGGAGGAAAGGAAATCTCTGTGGAGCAAACAGCGAGGCAGTGGTGGAAAATCTCGTACTGGATGTTTCTCCTCAACTCACCATTTTTTTTTTTTTTTGTCTCCAAATTCTGCACAAGCGAAGATCCCTTGGGCAGTTGAAGAATTGCATTTGACATGCTTCTTTGTCAGAGTCATGATCATTCTTACAATTGGTGTTTTCACCAACATGGGACATGTCATAATTGACATTTGGTTTGATCTTTATCCAGACAAAAAAAAAAAACAGACACATTGAATCGTTCTGTTGCTCTGCTTTAACAAGGACAAAGACTGAGGGCTATTTGGGAAATCAATCTGACTGACTGGCTATTCGGTAGAATCAAGAGAATCAAGTGTGAGGCAGATAATGATACCAGGCCATCTGTGGCACCAGCTTTCTGCAACCGAAGAAAATGACTTATTGTGACACTGTCCTGGCTCCCTTTCTGTCTTTGTAACAAAAAGGGAATTGTCTGTGGGTCTATCTA
The DNA here is from genome assembly GCA_016801845.1 of Polydactylus sextarius. Classification (NCBI taxonomy): domain Eukaryota; kingdom Metazoa; phylum Chordata; class Actinopteri; family Polynemidae; genus Polydactylus; species Polydactylus sextarius. The sequence continues at coordinate 5,882,087 of CM028927.1, read as the reverse complement.
GCACACAACCCCCCAAAAATGCAAGTTTTCCCTTGACTGATGACAGCGTAGTACTTTATTTGGCCTGACTGACAGCAGGGCAGTGTCTAGGATAACCTCCCTGAACTCAGTGATAGGTAAGAGATTGGATCACGGTAATATGGCATCACTGCCCTCCATCCTAATAACCACAGTGAATGATGGGAAGGATGTGTGTAAGGTCATGCTGTTAAATGAAAAATCACAACTTTACTGGGAATACATAACTCTGAGCACGTGTGGTGCCTCTATTCTTTCTAAATGTCATTGCAAGAGCATGTTCTGTAGTCACTGGACTGTTGTAGGACAATGCCTTATCTAACTGCTTGAAGGTTGGTGGATAAAGAACTTTCATTATGAGTAGCACTTACGCACATTGTACCTCAAGTATAAAATGTCCAGATATCAGTGCATGGAAAGAGGACAAGTGGTTCAGCCCTAAAATTCAGTAGATATATAGAGCTGCCACTGGACTGTAGTTCCAGCGATCTTTTGTGCTGTTCTCCTCTGTCTTCATGTTGCTTTGAGATTATCTTTTGTGAAATTCCTGAAATCACCAGCAAAGCAACCACCAGCAAAACCATATTGAGAGTTTGTGAAGTGACCTCACACTTATCACTGAACTTTTATTTTATGCACAGTTGTGTGTGTGTGTGTGTGTGTGTGTGTGTGTGTGTGTCTACACACACACACATACATTCATACAAAACCTCTGTGTGCGTATGTCATTGTGTGTAAATGCAGTGTATCGGTGTATCCAGATTCCAAGTGTATCCACATATACAGTATGGATATGTGCATTAATGATGTTAGTGTGTAGGCATAAGATGTGGGTACTTTTAATGAGCATTTACATGAGGTATTTCAAGTGCACTTCACTAGTAGTAGTAGTAGTAGTAGTAGTGCTCAATTTGAATGTTCAGTTTTCCATATAGTGTTAATATAGTATTTACATCTTTAGCACACACATATTTTCGCATTTGAGTTTAGAAGTCAGTCGGTCTTACAAACGAAACGAAAAAATGCCAGAGAAGCGTAAGGAACATTTTCCTTCCCTGTCAGTGCATATGCTAATCTTGTTTTTATGCAAATGTGCCAACGCGATTTGTATGTCTAAGTGCCTCATTTTCTATTCTGTGTCGATATTAATATCCTCAGCCGCTCCTTTGATGGGATATTGGTTGTTGTGTTATGTTCCGTTTATTATTTCATTTTTCCCTACTCCTCTGATGTTTTCTGACATGGTTCTGAAGGGTTGCTGGGGCGCTCCAGGGACCGCTTGAATGGGATCGCACCAAATTCAAGTAGACTGGGGATGTTGGGGTTTAGTTGCAAAGAGACATAGATGCGTTTAATGAACTTGATGTGACTGGCTTTCAAAAAAAAAAATATTTCTCCCCTTTTTTCTTCTTCTCTTTACTTAAATTTGGGCATAATCTACATGCTTGTTTGATTTGCTAATCTCTTTACTGCTGGATTCAAGCGCCGTCTACCCTTGGTGTGATGGGATGTTATGAACAAATACATAATACGGGACTGGCAGGAAAATACACAAACGTGTTTCAGTCACAGATCGACATTATTGTATTTGGACTTTTACTCGAATTGGTGCAATCACAACTCTAACTACTATAAAACCTAAAATAAAATGGCTGTTACAAACAGGCAGGTTGATTTTCATTCACGACTTCAGAACGTGACTGTCAACGTTGTTTCGGATTTATCTTAAAGATTTGCAAGGAAAATTTCCGTGTGATTTATTTATTTATTTATCATTACCATGATTTTTGTTTCACATCTTTCTTTTTTTTATTTACAACAACAGGGTACACAGGCAACACACACCTCCGCACAGTCTCTGCCAGAGTGTCCTGAGGTGGAGAGAGTGCAGTCTGCATACTTGATCAAGTATTGTAGAAGGATTTACCAGAATCAGTCTTTTTACCATTTGTGTTTGTGAATAAGTTAAGCCTTGTATGGGTGTGTTATGGGTGCGAGGATGGGTGGATATGTCTCTGGGGATCTCCATGCATGTGTGTATGTGGGTGTGGGTGTGTGTGTGTGTGTGTGTCTGCACGAGTTAGAGAACATCAAAGAAAAGCAGCTTGGACAGAAAGCCAATGAAGTGAAAATGGACATTTTTTTTTCCTTCTTGTTTTTTCATGGTTAAAACTCTTAAATTAAGGTGATACAGATAATCAATTTTAAGTAATGGACTAGCTCTTGACAAAGCAAACAAGGCCTTAATTGGTCTGGCAAATTAACTTTTTTTTTTTTTAATAAATATGTGCTGAAGTATAAGAGTTTCAGGCTCCAATGCATGCAAAGTGAAGTAATACCCCCATACTTCTGTTCTGTTTAGCTTCTGCTCATTTGCCATAGATTCAGTGACATTTAAAACATGGAGTGGAGCAATGGTGCATTATGAATACTGTATGTCCAGGTCACCGTGTCGCCAAACGCTACGTAACCTCACTTTTAGCAGCCGTTGGGGCGAGGAAGGCGGGAGATGCATGCATAGATGCAACCATGAACTCATGGCAAACTCATACAGTTGGAAAACACATAAATACACACAAACATAGATGTAAATAATACAGGCACTCTATGCGTGTTTGTTCTGCGACAGTGTATGTATGCATATGTTAAGAAAGGGTGAACATGAAAGTTTTATTTTTCCCTCCTCTCATCTGAGCTTACTTGCATTTGCATCAGAAACACAAGTCCATGCATTTTGTTGTTTGTCGCGCAAACATGAAAATCTATAGTTCGTGAACTCTCCGGCTTTTGCAAAGACACAGATCTATCCATTTGCTGTTCGATGAGCTCTGATCATTTTTTTTTCCCTGGTGCTTGCTGCTGTAAATATGCTCTTTTCCACCTCCCTCTGTGACTGAAACGCTGATGGCAATAAACTCCCTTTTAATGTGCACAGCCAAACCAAAAGACTTGCTGTATTATGGTAATGTGGTTGTTGCTGTCAATGCAGACAGTATATTTGACATAATTGCCCTGCGCTGCCTCTTTTTGTGACTTAAAATATCACCTGAAGGCCAACACTTACCTGGACACCAATAGGAGGTGTAATGTACTGCTAATTCTCTCATCATAAGACATTTTTTCTTTGTCGTGTTTTTCCTCATCTTTAATTTGCTTGTTTTGCTCCTATAATTTTCTACTCTTGTTCCCAACTCCAACTGATATTTTCTCCTTTTAATGCGCCTCGGTCCCAAAGCTGTTTGGAGCTTGATTTTTATAGACTAATTGATTGGCTTTGCGCAGTCAGACTTCAGATACACTTGTACTGAGTTTGAGAGATGGAGATTCGATTTAGATGAATAAGTAATGTCTTACAAGCAATTGTGTAGTGTTATTGTAAAAAAAAAAAAGAAAAAAAAAAAAGAAAAAGATAAAAGAAGCTAAATAATAGAAGTCTGGGTGAAATGTATTTTTTTAGCCTTTCTCTCCTTGTTATTTTCTTCGTCTCCTGAGAAAGTTTGTGCAATTTGTAATGAGAAACCTACTTTCACTTTGAAGACGCCAGTTGTATTTTATGATTTATTATTATCAATATTATTATTATTACAATCATGATTTATTCATTTCATTCTTTCAATCCCATGTTTGATAATAAAATATTTAGGCTGACACTGGCTCAGATTACTACATCAGCCAATAGCTGCTTTAAACAACCATCAGTAACAACTTCTTCACAGCCACAGCTCCCTCACTTCTTTTCAAAGGTCAATAAATGAAACAGTTCATTAAATCACGTTGCTCTATTAAAACTGTTCAGCAGTTAGTAAAATCTGCAGATATCTAAATATCTGCAGCACCATCCAATCATAAACAATAAATAGTGTAAAGCTGTAACTAATATATGGATGTTTTATACTTAACATCCACTCAGTTTTAAATGCAGGTATGACAATTTCTTTTGGAGTTGGTAGTAATGAAGCACTTAAGCATGAGAGGGATATATCTAAGTGTGCTAATCTAACCAATGCTTTTTGATGATTCATAGTCGTGAAGTGGACTTGGTGCGTTTTGAACCAATTTGTAGTTTCTGGTTATTATTTCAAAACACATTAATCGAGTATCCTTTCAGATACGTTGACTTTATTAGATCAGTAAGGTAATATTGAGCTTCGTCAGTTGGTTCCATTAGCAACGCTGCAGCCGTATCTTACAGTTAGCACGTGTAAATATTCCCTAACAACCGGTCTCTTTGCGAGTGAGAGTGTGTTCCTACAATGCAATCCCATTTGAATTTAGTGCAATGTAAATCTCTGCTTAGTGCGCGCTTTCGCAATGTCTAGGCAAAGTTTGAACGTAAGAGCAGCTGGTTCAACTGGCCCCAGTGCAGCAGAAGCCACAAACGAGCTAACTTTAAATAGCATTTCATTAAAGAAAGAAAACGACAACACAAATGGTTATCATTAGAGATAGCGCTGACTTTTTTGCTCTCTGTTAGTGCAACATATTATATAGCTGCTTTGTCAAGCAGCTTAAAGATACACTGATAGTGTTTTGCTGAATTAAAGAATATCTCACTATTTACCAGCTCTCCAAAATCTCTGTTCTTTTTAATACCATTATCTTCTCCCTCCATCTCTCTCAGCCTTCTACTCCTGCTCCTCTGAGCCTTCCTTCACAGAGTAGATTTAATTATTTATCGCCATGATTTATTTAGCTTTGCTCAACACAGGACCAGCAATCTTCATCCTGCTGTCTCTAACTTTCTTTCTCTCCTTCCCTCTGTCTCTCTGTAGCGTATTTTCTCTCTTCCACCAAATCTGCTCCTCTCTCTCTCTCTTTATTCAATGTCTTTCAACACAGTTTAATCTCCTCTGGTCTCCTGCTGAACATCTCAAAATATGTGTTGAAATTAATGTTTTTCATTTTGTATTCTTTCAAAGTTCACGAAGCGTTTTTGCCGTTCTTTCAAATCTCCTTATGATCTTTTATTTTTGTGTCTTATTCCTCCCTTTCATGTCACTCATTAACCAATTCTGTTAGTCAAATTATCTATCTTTGGAGTCTCTTGGTAACCATTTTGCAGCCTTTTTTCTCTAATGCTAGGTCAGACATCTTGAAAAACAATTATAACTTTGTGAATTTGTGTATGTGTTTGTGTGCGTCTTCTGTCACGTGGTATAATCTGTTTACTCACACAACTCAAACACAGGTATTAATATTTACAGAGAGAATTATCATTCGGTTAAACAGCATTTTAATTTTTCAAGAATGAAATAAAAACAAGGAGAAACATTTTTTTATGCTTTAATTTGTGTGTGTGGTGTTCGAAGGCTATGGAGTCCTTAGATCTTTTGGTTCTCTGTATACAACAACTGAAAGCTCTAATGATTTCAGAAATTTAATACATTCATTGCCTGGCCATGGCTTGAAATGCATGATTTAAACTGCATTCCTAACCTCCATTTTCTTTCATATAGTAACATGTAAGTGCTTCATTTTCAGTGTCTCTTTTCCTTTCTAACTGGAATGTTTTTTTGAGCTCAGAAGGTTGCCGCTTGTGTCTTTTTTTTTTATTTATTTTTTTTAAGGAATGTGTTCATACTCGTTTAATCTCTCATGTTTCTCTCATTCTCTTACCCCTTGCCTGCGATGGGATGCTCCCTCCCCTTCCCTCCCCCCTTCTCTCCCTCCCTCATTCCTCATCCCCCATGTTGTGTGTGCGTGTGTGCGTTGCGTTTGTGGGCATTTCAGTGCATGGGATATGGGAAGAGTGGTCGTCATGGAGTCTGTGCTCTGTGACCTGTGGGAGGGGCTCGAGGACACGGACCAGGAAGTGTGTGAACGGAAGCGGGGCTGTGGCTTGTGGACAGCCTGAGATTCAGACCAAACTCTGCAACATAGCAGTGTGTCCTGGTTAGTACCATCCCCATTTTCATGATACATCCAGTCTCTCTGCCTATTGTTTTTCTGCTCGTTTCATACAAGTCACAGAGATCAAAACCAAAAACAAATGAATCGATCATGTTTTGTGTTCTTCCATTGTAGCTCTTGTACTAACCAAAATTCTCTCCTCTTTTGAAAAGTTGGACAAATGCTGCTTTAACAACGTGTCGTGCGGATCATGTTGGCAAGAGGCTGAGTGGGGGAAAAAACTATTCATGTCAGCTTTCCATATGTTCTAAGTCAGGGATGTTGATCATTTCTGACATCTACGACATCTTACATTTACCAAGCACCGTGTAATTATTATAGTGGATTATAGTGGATGCACAACTGGCTGCAAAGGCCCCGGTGCTGGCTGTTACTTCTGAGTGAAATTCCATATTCAATCAGTTTCAGTCATAATCAGTTAATTAAATCATGATAATGTGTGGATAAACTCTTCATGCTCAGCAGCAGTGATTCAGTCCATCACTGACATCCAGACTGAAATATTTGTAGAACTATTGGATGCATTGTTATGAATATCCATATACACATTTATGGTCCACGGAGGATGGACCTTAAAGACGCTGGTGAACCCCCCGAATATTCCTCTAGCGCCTCCATGGGGTTAAAATTTGTGTTTTTTAAGTTATTTGTCTACACAGATATTAGAGGGGTGCCGTAAAATTAATATTAGGTGTTCATGTCTCCCAGAGGATAAAATTTAATAATGTACTTAGTAGTTTTAGGAAGAACCCATTGGGATTCATGAACACTTAGGTGTATTGGGAGGTTTATCTTCCTGTTCTGCCGCCACGGTGTGAATGCAGCATAATCCCCCCATCTTTCCTGCCTGCTCTTGCTTTTCGCTTTAACTTCTGTATTCTCCCTCGAGGTTTCAGTTCCATCTTCATCTGTGGTCAGCCATGGGATTCATGCCCACTTTTCAGACTCAGCCATCCTGTAGGATCACTGTCTAGCAAAGCCTGCGGGTTGGACTTCTGTGCTTCTTCCATGGTTGGCTTGGTTTAGATTGCTGAGCAGTCCTGCAGTGAAATACCTCAGCTATTGTCTCTGAGATTACCTATTAAGGCTGTACCTTGTCAAGAGCAGCCCCATCTTATTCTTGTGTCAATGCTACCTCAGGACTTTATTCCAATCTGGCTCAGACTGTCCAGGTGAAACAGCTATATCAGGCTGCCATTGCAGTAGAATAGGAGCAACTAGTAATTGATATAAAGCCTCGGTGGAGCAGACTCAGAGGGACAGGTCTGTCAACAACGACTGTCGCACAGTCACACAGTAGCTTTCTATATAAAGGCTTCATGTTGGTCTCCTGAAATGTAAATAAAACAATGAGCCTATTCTGTCACTAGGGGCATTGTAAGACTTACAGACTTAGTCTGTAGGATTTAGTACAGTCTGGCATCATTCCAAGTGTGTATATTAAACTGCTGTAGCCTTCCGGTAACATAAACATAAAAGGCTTCTTTAGAGCCATTGTTTAGTTTGTCCATTCTGAGCTACTGTAGAAACATGGTGGTGCAGCATGACCAACTCCACGGAGGAAGGTCCACTTAAGTTGTGAGGTAATGAAAGAACAGCCAATTCTTAGTTTTCAGGTGGTTATACACTAATAAAAACATATTTATTAATATTGCATTCTGCCTATAGAGCACCCCAAAGTCTACACACTGAACCGCTGAAGTACACTTAAGCATTGAATGTGTGTTATTGTAATGTATCGTTTCAGAAAACCACTTACTTTGAAAGCATTGACATTAGAAAAGAATATTTAATTTGGTCATTTAATTTGTTCTTTCTTAGAATTTCTTAGAATAAAAGAATGACCTTTTTCCCCCCTGAGTATATGTGTGTCCATGTGCAGTATGTAATCACTCACATTCTGAGCCATTATCACACGGTAAGCACTTTTTATCTATCATTTTAAACAGGAAGAATAGAAAATCTACATTTTTTCCCCCCATAGACCGTGGACGTACACTGCCTTTACATTATACCAGTGCTAGTGGAGCCTGTCTGGGCTATAGCCGTTCCAGTGTGCTTTTGTAATTTATTTATTTATTTCTTCTTTTTATTTATTTTTTCTCTGTCAAAGCTGCGGTTTCATGAGGTTAATATTTAAATAAAACAAAACTGTCCCCATTGCCAGACAAAGAGGCTGTAAAGTTACGTCTCCAAGCGGGAGGAATAGGAAGACGTCATAATCTAAAGTATAGCCTCCAGGATGTTTTGCCATGCTGTTTTGGGAACACTGATGGAGAGAGAGGGGCTTGGCAGAAAGGGTTGACTCTTCCTTCAGGGGCCTTAAGGAAATCTGTATATGTGAGTTTTCATACAGTTTATGTTTTTGTGTATGTGTGTGCACGTTTGCGTGCGTGCACGTGTGTGTGAATCTATCACAACAGATTCAGTCTGCTTTTGGGAGTTCAAAGGCAACGGCCCTTTGAAATGATGAATACCAGCATAGGCCTTTTGCCAGAAACTTCCATGCATAGAGAAAAGAGCTTTGATGGGTTTGGTCTTTATATGTGTATATGTCTTTGTGCATGTTCCTTAGAGATTTTATATAATTGAAAATGCTCTCCAGACTCTATACTCTTCCACCCAACATACATTCAATCAAAGTGGACTCCTTCACTATAATTTCTTCATGTTGGTTCATCTCTGATGTGGACACGTGATAAGTTAACACATCAAACAAATGCATGCGCATGCTGCAAATGTTAATATGACAGCTGCGGCATCGCGTAAAGATAATCAACAGGCTTAGAGTAAAATCAGTAGAAATGTCATACATGAATAATTAATATGATCACATAAGACCTTTTAGAGCTAACCTCAAGAACTAAAGAGGAAGTCGTGTAAGCTGAGAGCTGGCTGGAAATTGCCTTTAACTTACTTGACACCTACATTTTCTTCTCGCAATACAAATAGTCTCTTCATTGCCAAGGATATACAGGGATTAATGACAGTGTCTTGATTAGAGACATATTGATGTTTTGCGGCTTTGGCAAGATAACAGTTTCGTACCAGAAAGCTGCCATACTATGCTCTTTCTTTATTACAATCAATGTAAATACACTCTTCATGTTTATATATTTGTGATTGTTGACATGTTGGAAATGGTCTTTCCATAAGGCTGTAACCAAATTTGGTACAAATCTGAGCTCATAGGTCTTTTAAATGTATTTTTTTTGGTTAAGTGCTTTAATTAAACATTATTAAACCCGGGAAACGTGACATTTACATTGAGGATTTATTTGTCATCAGTGACAAAGTGTTAGCCCCAGATAGCTGGAACACTGTACAAGTTGTCCACAGCATGATTGACCACATTACCAAGGAGAGTTGGCAATGTCATCCCACTCAGAAGAACTAGACAAATACATTTAAAGCAATGTACGTCACTTTCTCTGCTGCTTAAAGCTTCTTTGTGTTAGAATTTGTGCCTCAATATATCATTCGGAGCTAAAACAGTAACGCTTCTCACTTGGAGATGCTATTCTTCTTAATATAAAGGCAGACAGGCTACCCTAGCTACGTGGGTAGCATCTAGTATTCAACTGCAGTAGTTAAAAGACAGTTAAGATTCATAGAAGCCTGTTATAATGTTTTGTCAGCGTGGACCAACACTTTAATTATAAAACTAATTTGTTATTGTAATTACACAAACATATTCCTTTTCAGCATGTTCTATTCGTTCCAAAGAAAATTGAAGGCTTCAGCTACTCAATGTTTTTATAAAAAAAAAAAAAAACCCAAAAAAACAAAAACAAAAAAAAAAAAACCCTCAAATGTAAAAAATGTGAATGTATTTCAAGTGATGATCACACAGAAGTTTCTCCCAGTTCAGCTTCTCTTTAGTTTTGTGGTGTCTTTTAGCTTTTTGTTTTGCTTTCACAGCTTTATACAGCACTTTCCATAATTGTTCTAAGATGACAATGTTGTAGCAGCATTTTTTTTCACCTCTTCAATATGAATGTTTGAGTATGTTTCAGACACATATATTAGTATTTTGAAGTCCACATCAGTATTGCAACTGAAGGCAACACTTGATTAGATTTTCCTCAAAATAAGCGACATAGCTGCCAACAGAAGTAAACACCGGTTTGCTCATTTTAAATTATTACCTCTACAAATAGCCTACGTTTGCATGATAGAAGTGAGCAAACGAACTGATGTGTCAACAATGTGTTTGAGAAGAACAACAAACCGTTCAATCGACCGAAATCCTGTTTCAAAATGTGTTTACAACTGTGACAGGTAGAATTTTTGATATCATCCCTCAAGACGTATGTTGGAGTAATAATAGAGTTTGACAGTAGCGACACAGATGCATTATCAAACTTCAGGAAACGAGTTTGCTTTTGTGATCATGTTGTTCTAAGATGTCACGGGCAATGATTTGTACTTTTATTCCTTTACCTTGAAATAAAATGGGCGCGGGCACATGTCGGCAACTAATTCATCTGTCAACTTCTCATTACGTTTAATGAAAAACACATGTCAGGAAGAGTGAAGTATACAGGCATATTATACTAGTCGCAGACCTTCAACTGCTGTCAAGAATTTTCACACCTGTGTTGTTGTTTTTGTTGGTAAAGATCCTTAAAATGTCTAAACTGTCACTGAAGATGAAAATGTACCAAAATAATAAAATAATACAACTCCACATATTATAAATGACTAATCAGACTGTTTTTGATTGTCTTCTTTTTTTTTTTTTTTTTTTTTTGCATTTTGGAGTATTTTACTTGACAACTCAATTACTCCAGTAACACATCCTCATTAAAGGAGACAGTGGGGGCTTTGATTATAGCTGTGCATGTCAACAGGCTTCCTCTAAGCTGTTTGGTACTAATGCATTGTCTGACAGGCGGTGCTGCATTATTTTGAAACTTTTTTTTTTTTTTCATCTATTTCTGCACAAGTTCCTTTATAATAACAATAAAAAAAAAATCCAGCTGAGTGTACTCTGCATGAACTCTTTAAAACAAAGCATGAAAGGAATTGTAATCAGCTGTTTCGTAACATATTGAAATATTTACAATGTCCATGGAGTCATGGAGTTGTGTTATGTTTGTTTGTTGATATGTATGGAAAACCAAATAGCCTCTGTAAATGACCCCACCCTCCCCGACTTGTACTATGCTGTGTTTTCTTGTAGCCTACTCACTTGCTCTGCCTCGCCTCTTTCCTTCTTCTACATCTTTTGAATCACGCACATCCTCATTCCTTTCCTTCACAAATCTGGATCAATTTGTCCCGATTTCCCACATGTCTCTTAAAATCTTCCTCATTCCGACTCCGACCACTCTCCCTGTCTCTCCATATCTGCATCCATCTCTCTCCCTGTGTCCAGTGGAGGGTCAGTGGTTGGAGTGGGGCCCGTGGTCGAAATGCAGCGTGACTTGTAACACGGGAAGCCAGCAGAGGCAGAGGCGCTGCAGTGCGTCGGTGCACGGCTGGGCCGAGTGTAAAGGCCCTCATCAGGAGAGCAGGGAATGCGTCAACCCTTCATGCAGTGGTAAGGCGAACAAATGAATGCTTAGTATTCATGCTCACGTGCTCTGGAATGCCATTATGCAAACAGGGGACATGCATTATCTAAAGACATCTGCATGGACTTTTCCGATTTGCCGCTCACATCCTTGCAATTAGTGGGTTGGGACCCACTTTTGCTCACAAGTCTGTTTCATCCAAGGTCCCGCAGGACAAAAATACTAGTGTGTTTTAATGAACATGGACACCAGAGTGGTCTTGTATTGCCTTAATTTGGAATTCACTCAGAAATATATATATAAAATATATAAAAAAGTTTGAGCAGCTGCCTTAAAGTTGTGAATTAAATTAACTATTCATTAACAACTCCTGTATTTCTTTTCACCTAACATGCCACTCTGCCCTCTCTTTTCCCCCAATTTTCACCGCTGGTGCTTTGCTGCTCTTCTAGGTGGAGGTAACTGGGGCAGCTGGAACCACTGGAGTCTCTGCAGTAAGACATGTGACTCCGGTTGGCAGCGTCGCTTCAGGATGTGCGAGGGCACCGGTGTGCAGGGCTACCCCTGTGATGGCTCAGGGGAGGAGGTCCGGTCCTGTAACGAGAAGAAGTGCCCTGGTCAGTGGCCCAGTGTGTTTGAATGTACTTTTGTGTATGTTATTCATGCTTGAAAAGTCTGTAAACACTTTCTTCTGCAGACCTTTTGCCGGTGTAACTTCATTTCTCTTGATACCTCTCTTAGTGGGTCCCTGACAGAGAGGAGTATATATATATATATATATATATATATATATATTTGAGTGTGTGTTTGACCAACCTACATAGACATAGTGTTTGTCGGGCAGAATAGAGGCGATTCGCACCACAGCCAAAGGCTTCCATCTCAATTTTAGAGCTGCAGTCTTCTCATCTTTATTTGTCGCTTGTCCGTCTCCCTGTCAGTTCACATACCCATCCATCTTAACCTCTTCATTCATTTTGCATGTCCTTGCCTCGCGGTGCTTTCCTTTTATCCTCTCTGTTTACCTGCGAGTTACTCCACTTGCCCTTATGCAGTTCTCTGCAATGTTAAGTGCGCCCACGCACTTAACATTGTTGATTAATGAAAACGGTTGAAAGCAAATCCTGCAACAAACTGCCTTTTTTTTTTTGCGCTTTGTTAATGCACTGTAGCTTTTTTTTTTTTTTTTTTTTTAATTTTGTGAGCTTAAAATAAAGTGCAAAAGTTTGGGCACCATAACGCTCGCAAAACATAAACACTTCAGTTAAGTTCTTGAGTGGCCGTTGAGCTGATAAATTCTGACTCTTCAAACACTCAACAGCCATTGAATGATCTGAAATGTAGCTAATTGATGATGATAAAATAGAGGAGGCTTTAAAAAAAAATAAAAATCAAACATCTAAAAGTCCAAGTTCTGTCATAGTTATAATTGCACATCTGCTGGGCAGAAAGATAAAATAAAACCTCCCATATGACTGTAAACAAACTGCGGGGAATTTAAGCTGACGCAGTAGTAGTGGTGGGGCTCTGTTCCACTGTGCATCAGATACCCAACCAGACTCTGTAAAGGGAGACTTCTCCTCATTTGTGACCTCATCATGAAAGTCAAAGCGACATGTTGGATAAGCTGAAGTCAATTTGGAAACAACTGCAGGGGACATACGGAGTTCAAATTGAGCCCTTTGGCTTCGATCAGCGAAGGTGTTTGGAGACAAATGCACTGGATTAAAAGAGCAAAAGAGGTTTGGAAATGTTGTGCTGTGGAGTTGTGATTCAGCCAGTGTCACAGGAGACATAACACAGATATGTATGTATATTCGTGTGTGTGTGCGCCCTGCAAACAGATTTGAAACAGGCCTCTACAAGCTACTTCAGGAAATACAAAGTGTTTGGACTCGAGCCCAAACTTTTACTTCTGCTCTTTATCTCTTCTCTTTAACATTGTTTTTTATTGAGCTAACCTCATTTATCTTGTGTTGCTTGCTCCCACTGTTTCTTTGCCTGGTTGAGGGCAAGAGACGTTCAACAGCTCACTCTGTGCAATTTGCGAGAGCCACAGCAGGAGACGATGGAGTTTAATAAGCGTGTCTTTTTACTGAAGCTGTGTGCGTGCATTTGAATATGCAAGTGTATATTCTGCACAAATCTGAGTGCCACGTGTACTTGCCAGTACTGAGCTCTGACCGGCTACAAATGATAAATGTTGGAGTGCAGCCTCCACCATGACCCCTATGTTCCGAGTGGCTCTCAAGTCTGTTTTACACAAGACAAAGATCTTGACTGGTGGCATTGCAGAGGAACATCACATAATATTTTCTCTCTTTCTCTGTATGTGTGTCTCAGCCTGTCTTTGCTCTTCGTCCCTCTCTATCTCTCAGCGTCCCCCTCTGCCAACACTCGTCTGGCCCCTCGGAATATCTTCAAGGCCCTCTACCCCCAGTTTTTTTTTCATCAGGGTTATGAAAGACTGGGGAGGAGGGAAAACAGATGAATAAAGAGAGGGGGCAAGATGAAGAGGGAATGAGATACTGTACTGAGGCAGTGACACTGTCAGAGAGAACTGAGCAGTGTACAAGGGAATAAGATTGGAAGCTGCTGCAGGAGAACATTGATTTGAATCTTGTTTTTTGTGGTTTTTCTGTCTCCCTTATTTTCGTCTCTGGCTGTGTGTGTGTGTGTGCACGTATGTATGTATGTGTGTATATGTGAGAGTGTGTGGTGAATTTTCATTTTTCTGAGACTGCGACACTGCGCTTCATTTTGCTTTTTTTTCTGTTTTTTTTTTTTCTCACCCACTGCTACAGCTCCCCACGAGATATGCAAAGATGAACACCTTCTCTCGATGTCGTGGAAAAGAGCCTCCGCCGGAGAAACCGTCTACAACAAGTGTCCAACTAACGCCACTGGTCAGTCATATTATCTTTTACACATTGGATAAAATGGTGAAAGATGACATTATTACATGACAGAATAGTGACTGAAACTATAAGATGATACAAACCGTTAACAGCCATTAACAGGCTTTAGTAAATGTGCAGCAGGCCTTAAATATATGACCTGCTAGTGCCTGACAGCACAGTAATAATATCACAAGTACCATAGATAACACTGTAAAGATAAAAATGAATATTAGTGTGTCTTAAATTACTCGACTACGCATGATTCTCTGATATATGCAGAAAATACGTACTTATACGTGACTTACATCCAGAAATTTATGTACAAGGCTCATAAAAATGGTTGAGCTTTGATATATGGAGGCAAAAAAAAATCCATCTAGCATCTTTTCCTAATCAGTAAAGCAGAAATGTTCTGTGTAAATGCAGTCAAATCTTATTTTGTGTATTAGTTATGACCGTGATGTTAAGAAGAGCTGCTGTTTTTCTCAGACTGTTAATAACTTCCAAAGGCAGAACCAAGAACAAAGATTCATTTCCTCATAATTTAAGGCAACGGTGTTTAAGGTTTTTTTTTTTTTTTTTTTTTTTTTTTTTTTTTAAAGAAATGACTGTAATATAAATATGTGTTTCTACGTCTTTTCAAACTGCATTGCATTGGCTCAGACATCAAAACAAAACATACCCGTGTGGATCAGGTAGGCTGCCAGTAAAACACAGCAGCTTAAAAGAACATTACATTCAAGCTAAGTCAGTGTATCAAATTTAATTAACAGATAGACTTTGTACTTGTATTTGTGTCAATCTATTACTCATAAAAAGGCAGAGCCAGAGTTGAGTGAGTGCATATTTATTTGGCTAGGGAAATGGTTTTTGTCTTAGTAATGTATATTGGCAGACGTTTGGCAGCAGTTTATCTCCTGCCCCATCAGGTTAAAAACAGCAGGTGTTTGCTACTAAACACTGTAGAACTGCAACAACTCAAACATATATTGGTTGTAATGATCCACCACACTGTTTTGCTCCTAAGAAATTAGCTTTGTTTACACCTTTTACACTAGTGGTATTTACACATTTGCAATAATATCCATTTATCTATTAAAATTCATTGAGCAGATGTGCTGTGTTTTCTCCTGACTGACTTGATTATAAATGGGACGTTCTTGGCAGTAGGATTTAAAGAATGTATGAACATCTTCCTCCATAGATCCTCTTCCATGTTTCTGCCTTATGTAGATTATACTGACGCAACAACAGCCTGCAGTACAGACAGTGTTAATACCGCAGATAATGATCGCTCCTCGGAGCAGACTTCATTTAAAAATTCTGAATTCTAAAATACGTCTTTATGTCTGTCTCATTTCTTCCAGGATCTGCTAGTCGTCGTTGCATGCTGGACAATAATGGAGTTGCTTTCTGGGGTCCTCCGAGCTTCGCCAGATGCGTCTCACTTGAATATAGATATTTACATTTATCTGTAAGTTTTCTTTCAACACGTTAAGTTCTTCCAAACTCAGGAACTCTTGTCTGCGAATTATATTTTTCCATCACCTTCAGCAAGAAGAAGAAAAGAGAGGAAAAAAAAGATTACATCATGCGAGCCAGTTAGTTGCAGCATCACTCTCTAATTCACCTTCATCAAACTTGTCTGTCTCATTACTGAGCGTATGAGAAAGTGAAGGCTCTACCTGTTTTCCGAAGTAACTCTCTGCCTCGGTTCTCCCTTTTTCACCCTTCGTGTACCTCTGTTCTGCTTTCTTTTTAACAAAAAAAATGTACTCAAAATAGATGAGTCTCAGGGCTTGTCGGTATCTCTAATTAGCTTTTCCAGAGCTTTGCGCTCACACTTATCAATTAATGAACGCAGCTAATGAACATGTTCATCAGCCAGACTGTTTTCCTGCTCTGCGAACTTCAACCTTTTCCATCTCCTCGATGATGGTGGAAAGAGATGGAGGTCAGGGATTGTGCATGGCAGAGCTGATTGCTCCGTTACCTTCTGTTCTAAACTTTCATTAATACCAGGAGTCAATAATTAATTTTCTGTGAGTGCTGTAATCTTTTCTTCTTCCTGCCTCTCTCTCTGTATCTGTCTCTCTCTCTGTCTGTCTCTCTCTCTCTCTCTCTCTGTCTCCCACATTTCCCTGCAACTCACCCTTTCACATACATACACGTTCTTGCTTTCTGTATCTCCTCTGAAGTGATGAGAAACCAATTTCTGCCTGAGAGTGCTGCTAGGCCTCTTTCTGCTTTTACTATTTTAAGCACAAGTTAAAGAAATTCCAATTCCATGCGCACACACACACACACACACACACACACACACACACACATATATATATATATATATATATATATATATTCCTGTCTTGAAACTTCTAAAATTTTTCTGTGATCAGTCTCGAGGAAAGATTTTTTTTGGACATTTTTAGCAGCTTTTAGCAGCAGAGCAAGTGTTCTACAGTAATGACTGATGGGGGATGTATTTAATGATTTACACTGTACTCAGTCGTGACAAAAAGCCCACTGTGTTTCTCAATTGCCGTCCTTCTCTATACGTTGCAGTTACGAGAGCATCTCGCGAAGGGTCAGAGGACCCTGGCTGGGGAGGGCATGTCTCAGATCGTAAGGAGTCTCCTGGAACTCTTGCAGAGGAGGAGCTACTACAGTGGCGACCTTCTCTTCTCCACGGAGATCCTGCGAAATGTGACGGACACCTTCAAAAGAGCAACCTACATCCCAGCTCCCGACGACGTGCAGGTGAGTGTTGGACACTGGGTCTTGCCCCCACCTCTCTCTCTCTCTCTCTCTCTCTGTCTCTCTGTGTCTTTCTCTCTCTCTCTCTCTTTTGGGACCAGCTCAAATCACAAACTAAACAAATTGTGCACCGTCTCACACACAGATGTACTTCCGAATGCATTGGGTATTGTGGCTCTGCTTTGACCGTAGGGGATCTGCATAACAATGACCCACAGCTGCACAGTTACTATGTCTTCAAAGAGGAATTTTTTTTAGCAGTTTTTTTTCCTCTGCAAAATGCTCACGTCTCACTCTAGTCACCTGCTAGACATTATTTTATGTATTACAATATGCCTGTGTACAGAAAACCACTATTCTAGACTTGACAGAAAAATAAGATGCTGATCTCACGCAGCACTAATGGTTGCTGGGTTCAGGGTAGCTACATAATAGGGGACAATTCCCAGCATGTTCATGTGATGTTTCTGTCTCATAATAACTTTTTCCTCTTGTGTCCAGAAATTCTTCCAGATAGTCAGCCACATGTTGGACATGGAAAATCTAGAGAAATGGGAGGACGCTCACCAGGTAAACTCCTGTGTGTGTGTGTGCGTGTGTACAGTATTCAGGTTACTGTTAATGTGCACCTGTTACCATAAGTGGCTGCTAACCACTCCATCAAGTGTCCCGAGTGTGTGCATGAGGGCACGTTCCATGCTAACCTTTCATTAACGAGGTCATAAAAACACACCTGGTTACTAAACACGGTGGCAGCCTATTATTTATACCACTTGTATATGTGCGTTTGTGTGTTTTTTGTGTGAGATCCAGCATGATGCCCTTGAGCTGAGGTGTGTTTACTTGCCATCTGGACACGATAAACAAGCATCCCAATATGATATTATATCCCACATGGTTGCAATTTACCACCCACTGGACACAATCAGTGCTCTAGATAATAAAATGAATAAAAATGTTTCAGTGGTTGAAATATAGAGAATTGGTAATGGATTATTATTACTATTATTATTATGACATCATAATCGATACTCATCTCCCTGTTTTCTTTTTTTTTTCCTCCCTCCATCTACAGGTCGCTCCCGGTGCTGCTTTGCTGATGAGGATTTTAGAGGATTTCATTCACCTCATCGGAGAAGCTCAGAAGCCTTTTCAGAGTTTTCTAGTGGTTACAAACAACCTAAGTAAGTGTCACTCAACATCAATGTTTAAAGACATTCGCTTGCATGTATTCATAGAGAGTCAAAGGAGGTGAATTGGAATCATTTTCTCTTATTCAATTTAAAAATAATATTAATTTATCAAAGATGTCTTTCCTCATTTGTGAATTTTAACACTTAGACTTTTTTTTGCAGCGCTGCCTTGATTCAGTCTTTGTCTCACCTCATCCATCACGTCCTTGACCACTTGTTTTGTACCGTAGTGACTGATTTTTTGCTATTTCTTGCTTGTTCAGTGATAACCATCCAACGAGAGCCGGTATCAGCTGTTTCCAGTGACATCAACTTCCCAATGAAAGGACGGAGAGGGATGAAGGACTGGGCCAGAACGGCAGAGGACAAGCTCTACATCCCTAAAGAGGTCTTCACCATCCCTACAGAAGGTAGGAGAACTAAAACAGAACAGAAAGTTTGAGCTTTTTTTGCTACTAATCACTGCTGTTTATTGTGCTGATTCTAATATTAGTTGTATTTGTCTCAAAGTGATTTCATAACCATGATTTGAATCTGGTATAGTCAGCATGTCTGGACTCTAGACATAAGTGGAAATGTTATCACTTCTCTCAGTGCACTTCAACCAAGGTCAGACAGTTTGCCAAGAACAGTGATCCCAGTGTGAATTCACACCGGAGGGATATGTCTCATAGAAACCGATAGAAGGTCTCTCAGACACAGAATGGTAATTCTGAGATTTTGGGTTTGTATTGTAAAGAGGCCCTGAAGGAGTTCTCAAAAAGAGGCAGGCCTTTCATCTCTGAAGTCTGCTGTTTCCCCTTGAGAGTATCAAGTCCTCAATTTCAAATGATGCCTCTTCACTTTTAGCAACACAAGAAAGTTAAGTGTTATTAGTCTTTAACTGCCACGAATTTCTCTCCAAATAAAACCAAGAAACAACAAGCGACAAGTAAAGCAGGCAGCCAAATGAAACACAAAGAAATAATGGAGATGATTATAAAGACAAAGAAGGTGTTGGGAAGCTCATGAGCTGAATTTGTAGAAAGGAAACAAAAGGACTTAAAAGAGTGAGAGGGGAGAGAAGTGGTTTAAATTAGATGAGGGAATTACTGTGGCAGATGCGATCCACTACCAATGAAGGCAAAAGTCACATCTCGCAGGAAATTACACTGGCAGACTTCCTGTCTGGCGCCCCATCCCCTCCCCAAATTAAAGTTCAGAGACGCAGCAGGCTGTGAGCGTAGAGGTGTCTCTGACCTCGAACTCACACTGATGATGCTGAGTCTCTTTGACTGGCGTTCAAGACATCCTGTACACCAACCTCAGGGCACCTCACCTCAACTCATCTATTCGTTCTGTCTCTTTGTTACACAAAATATGCTCGCTCTACAGTCCAACCGTCATCCTTGCTTTTATGTAACAGCAGCTGTTTTCAAGAGGTCAAAAATTTTGTCAAAAGACAGAATAAAAAGCAGGAATTTCATGTTGAAACTGGAGAAAACAATGTTTCAGCCACAGCTTGTTTATTGCACTTGCAGTGCAGCGTTTTCGTCGTCTTTTTTCCTGCATTTCCCCGTCCATTATCTTCACAGTTTGCAGTGGTGAACATCTTGCGTCTCGCAGCACTCGTGCAATAAATGTGAACCATTGCATCACATTTACACCACCATTCTCATACATGACATATCACATACTCAGAATGTGCTATTGCCATTTTAGCATATGCTATTTGGTAAATTGTTTCATCCAAACGCCACAGAGCCTGATGACTTAGGAGATTATTAGCACTCTTTGCCCCTGTGGGAACTCTGTGTGCCTCTTCTCATTGGCCGTCCAAGAGTTGAGATCTTCAGTTGATTGCTATCAGTTTGTTTGGTTCATTTACTCTGTAATGAAAGCCTATCTCAGATGGACAGCTTAAACATGCTCATAAAGGCCCATTGACACCTTTGTGTGTATGTGTTTGTGCATGTGCACGCGCGCACATATGCGCGGTCAATTGATAGGTTCATGAATCGCTTCACTGGGCAGAGCCTGAGACTGTTCTTCACTGATTTTCGTGGTGACAAACTCCCTCCCCTCCTTGTGTTGTCTCTTTCTCTCGCATGCAGGCAGCACAATCTATCTCGCAGCCATGCACCCACATAGAAGCACCAAACATACAAGCCAGCAGCAAATTCATATTTCAAATACGCCGTCGCTCGTACATGCACATGGTTATGCACCGTTAACTGTGGAGTATTGCTCAAGAGAGAACACAAATCACATGAGCTCCGCTCCCTAATGGCTCAGTATGTTAAAGAGCGACTTCCTTATTAGCAGTTTAACTGTTAGTGTTGTGAGTTTCACATTAACACCAGCGAGCTGGAAATTTAACTTGATAATTAGTGCTGAAACAAAAGTTTCATATCTCTAACAGAAAATGGCACACTCGTTGACTTTACTGACGAGAATGGAAAATAAGACTGATATCACACTCGTGTTAGTGGATTAACAGAGACAGCACCATTTTAGCTCAGCTGAAAATAAAAACTGGAGGGCGAGGTTAACTGTAGACAGTGTTGGGTGTAACACAATTACAGAAATGCATTACTTTTTGCTGTAACACAGTAATGTAATATTACTCATGACATATCTCAGTAACGTCATTTAACCCCAGATTTTAACAGCTGTTTCCTGTTGCAGTTGGTCAGCATTATGATCGATGACTTCCTGAACGTCTCCTACCTGAGATGATAATCTTGACATATGTAAATTAGGATGTGTGAGCTCTAGAAAAGGATTGTTGCCCGCACCCGTCATGTGTCCCTCCTGCTCACCTCCCCTTTAGTAGTGACTGACTGGATCGGTGCCACAGTTCCGCTTCCAATCCAGCTCAATGGACTCTTGTGGCAACAGGGATTGTCATTGAACAGTTCGCCTGTGTTAGCTATGATTCTTGTATTACTTATTACCAACCCTCGCAGACTGGACCCAAGGTTTAGAACACACACACACACACACACACACACACACACACCACCTTTTGTTTTGAAAGGATTAAATTTATTAGACACACCAGATGTTGCGGTGTTGCTCCTGATTGTGTTTTCTTTTGGTGATGTTTGAAGTTTGCTTGTCGATCCTCATATGTGATTAGATTTAGCACATAGCAGCTTAGTTAGAGCCCTCCATCCTTTTGTTACATTCGTTTTAGTTTCTTTTGAGTAGCACCCACGGCCCTTTCTGTTCTCCATTGTTTGTTTGCTGATATTTGTTTACCTCCAGTAACTCGATAACCTCTAACGCAACAACTGGTTTTTATGTTACTTCTGGGTTGCAATAGTCAGAGGAAAGGACAAGAACACAATAGACAAATGCAATCCTTCTGCAGTTATTTTGGTAAATACAAGAAATGTAACACATTACAAATAATGATCTTCAGAAAGTCACTGCGCCTGGCCTTTGTTCACCGACAAAACAGACAAAGTCCTTTTAAAACCACAACTCATCATTTTTACATTTCTGTTTCTACCGTCGATGCTGTTTGTTTATTGATGAGCTCGAGGGTATTTTTGAACTTTGACAAAAAGCCGAGCAAAGCTTTTACCCCCACTTCCTGTTAAGCTACACCAAGCTAATCGCCTCCTGGCCCTCCAGCTCCTCACTCAACACACAGATCTGAAAGTGCTATCGATCTATTCATCAACCTCTTTGTAAGACATCAAATGTTCGAATTGAAAGAAATTTCAGGCATGCACTGGTAAATTCTAGTATAAACAGTAAGATAGTGCCGGTAATAATTCACTGACCTCAAGTGTGCAGCATTGCAGTCAATGCATATTGATGAGCTTGAGTGTATTATCCTGTCAGATGGTGTGAATTGCCAAAAGAAAATGCTTTTCTATGGTATTTTAATTTCCTCAGATTGTCTGTGTACAAAAGTTGGGGGGCAGCAGACAACAGAAGCGTGGAAGGAACGAAAGGAGAGTAACTCACACAGAACTGTATGGATAGCTTTGATTAAAACCATAAATAATCGTTTAGCATCAACTCGCAGCATATCTATTCATGACAAATGGCATATTAAAGTTCACAGCTGGTGACTGGTGGGTTGCCATTTTGCTGGATTGCAGCTGACCACCAATCACTCGGATGTCGGACAAAGAGAGAGTGACGAGAAGTACGTTCATGGGGAAATAAGAGTTTCATAACCGAGCGTTTTTGTCGTATTAATCATCCACAAGTGTACGAGTGCCCGCCCTCGAATGCTGATTTACCATTTACCCATAATACACTGAGTCTCTCATTTGCATGCCTTTGCAGACACTGTCCAATTAGGATCCATCAACCTCACAGGCTTTCTCATGCTGACTTTGATCTGTTTTTTTTTTGCTTCCTCACAGCCTCACAATTGTCGTTTTTTTTCCCCCCACTGTCAAGATCTTTTTGTCTCTTTCTCTTCCGCGCCTCGTCTGTCTTGCATCGCTATCTCTCTTCCTGAGTATTACCTCTTAGGCAACAGCGCAGACAGATTTTGGATGAGTCACCCAGTATGTCTGATACTATCAACCCCCTCTGTCTCTTCCTCCCTCACTCTTTCTGCAGACGCTGCTCCATCGTTTTCTCTCAGCCTAAAAGGGCAGAGTAGGGAGTGGCATCTCTCGACGTGAACTCCTTCCTCTTACTTTTCCCTCCCCCGCTTCCTTCCGCCATCCTCACTTGAGACAAAGTGACATTTACGGAGGGACACAGCGTCTCCTTGGGAGAGCTTCTGCTCTTTATGTCAAAAGAAAACTAAAGGGAGTGATGGAAGGGTTTGTAAAGACGTGTTGAAAAGGCTGGAAAAGTTGAGAAGTGGTTTTAGAGAATGGCAACAACAACAGAGGTGGACTGAGGATTGAGTGAAAGACATTGTCTAAAGAGGGTTGGAACACTTTGACTTGACAGTGACTGACAGCCTTGGCTTTAGAAATGAGGTCTGTAATATCTGTAGATCTATCTGAGCAATAGGTGAGCTCCTAAGACGCTAAAAGTCAAACAAATAGCATCTTCTTCCACACAAAAAGAGACACAGGGATCTTTCACCCGTGTTGCACATTTTCAACTAGAAAGTGTAATTAGTAAGAGTATGGAAAATGTAGCTGTCGCACGCTTCAGAGACGTGCCTGCAATTTACTCACTTTGCTTATTTTGAGTTCAGCGGAGCATTTGTCAGCAACAGCTTCAATCGAGCCTGAATTACAGGTTGACGAGACAAGAGGAATCTGTGCTTGTTTGCTTCACCAACTAATAGATGTTTTGTATTTAGTTTATTTATGTTTAATTACCTGTTGGTAAGTGCTGTGCAAATATCACCAATCATAGAATGATATCACTCTTATCATTTCGAAAGCAGATTAGCCGACCTAATGCTGTCAAATCAAATTTATGCTCATCACTTGTTCATTCACTCATTTACAACACTGTTTGTCTTTTAACTAAAAATGCCAAAGGTCATGTGTTGTACATGATTGCGATTTTAAAGGCAGGTTAAACAAACCAATGTTACGTATTCTGGCTAAAATAAATTGCACAATTGTGTCTTTCAGAGACGGAGACGGACTCGGAGTCCACGTTGTACTACGTCATTGGAGCCATCTTGTATCGGACATTGGGTGCCATCTTACCGCTGCCAAAGTAATTACACTTCTCACATCATCCTGTGTTTGAAGTATTAAGTATTTGTAAACTCCATCTCATCTTTATTTTCTTTTTTCTAAAAAAATGTTCACATCCCACATAACTCTTCATACTTTTCATTTCTCACTCCTCCTCGGTTTCTGTGCACTTTCTCCTGTCGCCTCCCTCTAACTAATACTCCATCTGTCTTCTCTTTTGTGTCTCTATTTTGTCTCTCATCCCATTATGTCTGCTAACTTATCAAACAAATGTCTTGAAACCGAAGGAAAAAAAAAAGTAATTTTTTCCTAGATTTTCTCAGTGTAGTTTTTGGAAGTGTACCGTGAGCTTCAAATGGGTGCGGGCTAAATGGGCCCTGAAACTTGCATAGAACTTGCAAAAAATAGAGGTCACGAGAAATCAGGAGCTTGTCAAAAGTCTGCTGTGATATGGTGTTTGTACCGGCCCTGGGCCCTTTTATTCAGGTCAGTGCTCTTGGTTGTGGATGAGCTGGATCTGTTAAAACCCTTTTCTCCCTGTAGCTCAGCTGAATGCTAATAGATCCAGTGTTCTGATTTTTACTTAGGCGCTTTACTTTGGCTTTCTCCCTATCTCTCATCAGCTTTTTATTCATATGTTTAGGCATTTATGTATGTAGTATTTATTTTTGAAGGAAGAAAACAAAAACCCTCAAAGCAAGAGAAAGTTTTACAGGTGTTTCTGAGTGTGTGTGTGTGTGTGGGTGGTTTTATTTTGGGGGGATTTTCTTTTCTGTTTTTTTTTTTGTTTTGTTTTGTTTTGTGTAGTAATTATTCAAAATCAGACAGACAGTTTAAACCAAGGTTGAATTTGCAGTGCAGCCCTCTAAAAATACCACTCCACAATGCCAATGTTTGTGTTTGTCTGTATCTTCTTCAGTCCCCCTGTGGTGATCAACTCCAAGATCTTGACAGTGACAGTACGACCAGAACCGCAACCCAGCGAGCCCATGGTGGTAGTGGAGCTGTCACCACTTTTGAATGTAAGTTTTATGCAACACAAAACACTGGCAACTGTCCAGTAAAGTTCAGCATCTGCTATCTAATGCTGAGGATGATACAAGACTTCAAGGTTTTGACGCGTTTAGAAGTGCAGCGTATTTGGGAATAGGGAATATTGCTCTCTCATATTTCCTCATCGAAACTTATCCAAAGTAATTTCTAACCACCAGAAAAAAGAAATCTTATTTCTCTATTAATATTAAAGTGTTAAATGCCATAAATGTAAATTATTCCATATGAAGCTCTTTCCAACGAAAAGCGTTGCAATTTTTATTACACACACAGAACAAGCTTTGGCATAAATAAATAAATAAATAAAAATTGTTTTAGGCTTTAAAAGATTCGTGTCCTCCCAGTTGACCGATGTTTCCTAAGTTCAGATGAAAGAGAAAATGCTGCATGCTGTAAAGCACCACAGCGGTCGCTGAATTGCTTAGGAAAAAAAAAAAAAAACAAGGAAAATCAACAACAACAACAAAAAAAAAAAAACGCAGACCTTTTTGGCTTCCTTATATCACAGTGTCTCCCGGTGCCTATTCACTTTATATTACAGCCCAGTGTGTTATTATAAGCGGCTTGTGGGGTGTCTTCAGTAGAAAGGACTAAGTGCAAGTTTAATGAGAGGCACTCTTCACGACCTCAATAAGATGTGGGTTTCATTAGGTATTCTTCTGTGTAACAGTGGGCACAGTTTTGAAAATATTGTTGAATATTTAATGGGTCTCTCTAGACACCACAAACACAAACACACACACTCACACGCTAAAATTGTCAAATGAAATCAGTGTTCTCACTGTGTCAACTCAGACCTGACGGTCAATATGATTGCACAGCGTTTCGTTCAGCAAGACTTTGTGTCTCCCTGTCTGCTTTATGTTGTTGATTCATTACATGCTGTTAATATGGTGTCTCTTTTATATGCCTCCATCTCTTTTATCTTCCTGTTATTGTGCCTTTTTAACACTTTTGGCAAAGCGGAGGTACTGCAGGTTGCACACCCACTGTCTAGAGGATGATGTCTTAATGATGATCCTAGCATGCTGCTCTGTGCCGCTAACCGGAGGCTCCTACTGAGGACAGACACTTCTCTGGCACAGAGTGCAGCACAGGGCCGGGATATTGTGTGGAAGACAGATGCACATACTGCATGTGTACCCTTGACCAATGTTGCGTGAGTGTGAGGCCACGTGTACCCTGTTTAGAGGGATAGACCGAAAATGTAAAATTATGTCTCCATAAATTTAGTGCCTAGAGACATATAAAGAATGGTAATAAATTGATGCAGGAAACTGAATAGTGTCTTTCATTAGATTATGCTTACCAATATAATCCAATTGGTCCTCAAGGTTGTACTTCAAATTAATTTTTAATCAACTCTTGAAGGTGAAATAAATGACAAAAACCTTGGTTTCATACCAAAAATGTCGGACAAGCAAAGTCTATTTTACTTCCAATTTTGCATTTACTACACTGTATGTTCTCAGTTGCCAAGATAGACCTGAACTTAAGTCCTGAGTGACCACAGCACATGAGCACCAGAGAAGGCAAGAAGGTGAAAGCAAGGGCACAGTCACCTGTCATGGTCTTCAGCTGTAGTAGGTGTTGACCTTCGGCCGGTTGCAGAAACACGCGGCCGCTGAAGCAGCGCCGTGGCAACAGCTGCCTCGGGCTTCGCTCTCGAAGGAGGTTGTTGGGGTCTCTGTGCATAGTCATGTCTTCACTGAGAAGACATCTGCTCCAGTCAGACCCAACCCTCTCATCCCATGTGGCATCTCCCCACTGTCAAAGTCAAAGTGTATGTAAGTGTGTTGAGCAAGAAGCAGGAGGCCAGAAACCCCCGTGTCCCTACAGCAAACTAGGAGACCAGATGCCAAGTGTTACCCTTCTCTCTCTCTCTCCCCCCACGCCCCCACTCCCCACCCCTTCCTCCTCCTCTAGTCTGCCTCCATTTAGTGATTTACACTTCTAAAAGGAGGCTCTAGTTAGTTTTACATAGACCAGTCGTAAACCTCTCTGGTAATTTTACTGTAATCTACTTCACTTTCATCATTCAAAGAGCATCATCCAGGTTTCATTTCCTGAATTTATAATCTTTGATATGAAGTGGAAGGCTTTTAAGATTCCCTGAACCAGCATGGTCTTTTCATTCAGTGACAGAATCTCATTTCATCTGATTAGTGTTCCACATTTGCAGCCAATATGGACGAAGCATTTTACCACCAAATGGCTACCATGTGTGGTTATGAATACTTTGAAGAAAATGGCTGTTGCTTTTGAGAGAGAGTGGGAAAAAAAAAAAAAAAAAAAAAAAACAGTGCAATTCAGGTAGACAATTTTATTGCAGCTGTTAGAATCAGACACATATCAGTGGAGCAGACGCTCGTCATTATGCAATGTATCAGCGCTAAAGAGAAGGCAGACATTCTGGGAGTACATGGGTGTCACTCCTGTTGTGGCGCACAGTCGGCCATGATGCTTGCTGATTGATAGCTGGATGCTAACAGGGCCCTACCACACTAATGCACACCCGGGAGACATCTAATGTCTGTGACAGCGGTCTGCATGTGAGGCAGAACAAAGCGCTGTCATCCATCAATTTGTGTTGCCTAGCCTCTGATCCTGTGTATATAAACATTGCATCATCTTATACTCTCTGTTCCAGCCATGCAGAGACCCCTGGACTCTCTGAGTCATAAGAGATCAGTTATGAACTGTGGAGAGAAGGAGGGATGACCTTGCCCGTAGAGAAATAAATCCTCGTAGAGCAGACTTGACCGCGCATCACCTCCCTCTCTCCCTGTGTGCACACTTAAAATACTGTTGATATTCAGAAAACATTGCGTTTGCTCTTCAGTCAAAAAGAGGTAATTTCTTGAAATTTTCCTCAGGCAGTGTGAATCTCACAAATGGGCATCATCCTCTTTTTAATGGACACAGCAGCCTGGCTGTGGAATTACTGCTATAATCCCCTTTGCCATAAGGGGGAGCTCAAAGGCAAAGTGCTTAATGCAGGACTGAGGAAGGACCAACAGACTCTGCTGCATCAGTCCAGTCAGAGAATGGCATCTCACTTGTAGTTTGGTAGTTGACAAGATGTGTGATCACTCTTCCCATAAGGGACCAATGAAGTGTATTGATTCTGATTGGTCTCTCAGATTTAATCATTCTTTACTCAAAGACATTTAATCTTTTGATTTATGAATGAATGTAAAGACAGAATCTTTGATCCAGATCAGGACCCCCTTTGAAGTTCACCTTCAAACCGATCTCGGTGTAATCCTGAGCCAAATGAGGCATAGAGGCTGAGAGGGCTCAGGCGAGATCACCAGAGATCACCGGCGGAATAAGTTGTGATGAGTCAGTTAAAGATATCGATCCTGTGATTGATTCTCCAATTGAGTCATGGCAAATCTTCCTTCAGCACCACAAGTCACTGAGCCTTGATTACCACATGATTCACCTGCCATTTGACCCCCAACGATTGGCTTTTGGCTTCAGCGGGTCAATGAATTAAGATAAAAGTGATATCAAATCACCAGCATTTAGCCTCTTACGATTTTTCAAATATTTTTAATCGATACATCATACGTTTAATGATGAAGGAGCCGTTTCACCGTTGGTATAAGCTATTTCTATGTTATACAGCTTCATGTGTGTTCAGGATTTACATCACAACTTTCCTCTTTGGTTGCATTCCAAAAAAACAAGCTTTTCCACTACAGGATGTTTATGACCCCAACCTGCTGTGTATTATTGTCCATGAAATGGCTTTTCTTTTTTTTTCTCTAACTCTCAATTCATTGTTCACACACCTACTCTCTCTCACTCTCTCTGCGGCAGTGGCAGCTATTTACTGCTCTGTCCTCTGACAATGACTCTTCCTCCATCTCTCCCTCTGACTGTCTGTCTCAATCCCTCTCTTTCATTGTCTGTTTACCTCTCTCCATCGCCCATGCAGCATCGCTCTTTCTCCTCTGTCTCCTCTCTGCCTCCCCTTCTCACTCATCCTCAAGACTGGCAATAACAGCTTATCTTCTCCTCTCCCCTCTGTATCTTTCAGGGTACATCAGATCCTCAGTGCGTTGTCTGGGACTATGGCAACCCGTAAGTTTCTCTCAATAATTCTGATACTTGTGCACATGCGAGTGTGTATTATACACCAACAGTGTGTGTGTTTGTGTGGGTCTGCTTGTGTTGTGTGTCGATCTTGTTTCTGCTTGTGCCCAGTCAGATTAATTTTATTAATGAACTGAAAACAGTCTAATGAAGTTCCCCGTGTTAGTGTTAATTAAATTAATCTATGAGAACAAACACTACTCTCTCTGGGATCAGAAGTTACATCACTCAGAACGTCTCACTGAGTCAGGTTTTACTTTGACGCTGTCGTCATTTTGATGTTCAGTCACGCCTTGTAAGAGTTTTTGCTGTAACTCTATATTACACAGTGGACATTGAGTTAAATTTGATTCAGGTTCATGTCATCGTGACATAAAGCTTTAGTTTCCAACTAATTGATTTGATCTGGTTTGTCTATGTAGGCCACTGGCTCTTACTGACTTTGTTTATTGTGTAAAGTAGACCAGCTAGTGAACTAGATAATGAAATCCAGCACAATTGATCGTGCAATTTTAACCATTAACCTACATAGTGATTATTCTTTTTGCCAATAACAAGCTCAAACTTGATCGGAGCCATTAAACCAGCTGCTTCTAGGTCATGACCTTATTACACTTTGACAAACTCAAACCACTTTTAATGGCCCCCCATCCTCAACACATACCAGTACAGAGAAACTGAACTAATGCCCTAACTTTAACCAACTTTAACCTTTGTTCAGAAGACTATATAGACTGTCCTATACTGTCCTGAGTTAACGGGTGAGAAGTCGGAACGTCAGTGAGTCATTTTTAGATTCAATGCACTAAAGCCATTACAGTTACAGTCACAAGGTTTTGTTGATGCATTGTGATAATAAAAAAAAAATGTTTTTTTCTTCATAATATAAAGTCAAAACCATAATCTATTTATGAGTTGCCCAAAGCTGGGATCAGACTACAGGAGTATTAAAATCCTGACCAATTTTGAAATTTGGTGTCGCATCACACACGGACAAACTTCATGGATTATCTTCTCTAATCTGTAATCTCTAAATGTTGTCAAGGAGAAATCATGAGGAGGCATATGGGGGAGGGGTAATAATTTACAGATAAAGATACAGATTTTGAACTTTGTCTATCTTTCTACCCGGTTATCGTCCATGAATCAGCTGAACTCCTCATTTGTACAAACTTCAGTACAGATTTAGGTCCCAGACCAGATTTCTTCTATGATTTTTTTTTTGGTGGTGCAGCTCTACTCTACTCAAGGTCTACTTAGTTCTGAAGCTCTGAGCAATATTTCATGGTTTCCATGAGTTCAAACATTCCATTATTCTTAGCACTTCTAGAGTTTCATGTCTGAGGTTGAGGTTGTGTTTGACAGTTCGATCAACCACCTATCCATGACATGAGTGAAATTCATCTGCTGATGTAGGCCTTGTGATACGATTAAAAGCTCCAAAAAAGCTTTTAGGAGACAGATTTGACAGATGATGCTTCGACAGAGCAAATGGCTTTTAATAAGAATTGAATTTGTCAAGGGGCCATCACAGCGTGCCTCCCTGTCTGCTGTGACAACAAGACAGATGACAGCCAAATTCTGGTTAGCTCAGCTTTTCCCTTGAGATCACCTTAGTTTATCCAGAGCTGTATTCTCTGAAGACCAAAGTGTGCAACGCAGGAGTGAAGATTCACTGGGCGCGGATACGACATTGTAACTTATCAAACCAGCCTTCTCCATCAAGGCAGGAGAGAGCCAAAGCTCGGCAAAGTCAATTAACTAGCCGGCAGATTACAGCCGCAATCAAATTAAATTCACAGACATTATGAGGGCAGAGAGCCAAACGGAATATGAAGTGGCAAGGTGGCGGCATTGTCTATCAACCAAACATGCTCAAAGTAGGAGGAATGTGGAAAACATCCAAATATCTTTGCCCAGGATTATGTAATATGTTTGCAAACACCCACAGATGGAAAACGCACAGTCAGACAAACACAGTGCCCAAAACATATGTCATATTTAGAAATAACCATGTTAATTTTAACATGTAATATTGTTTATTTTGATATTTCATAGCAGGCTAACACAACGATTTGTAAGTCTGTATTTATATTGTTCATATTATTATTCACAATCGCCTAAAGTGACAAGAATACGCTGCTGTTCATAAGATATATGGGTTGTTTACATTTCAGGTAATGTACAGATTTGACCATTTCGATGTAAACAGCCCTGAGTCATCACAGCATTCTCTTTGGGTGCACAGATGCTGTGAAAAGGTGGGAGGCTGTGAAGCTCAGCCAACTGGTGTGTGTTTGGAATAAATAAATTAAAAAAAATAGCCGAGAGTTTGTTACAAAATCTGATGGATCACATGGAATATCATCATCTAGAGTTTTAAGCAAAGAGAAACACACAGGATGCACAATAACATATAAATAAACACACAGCGACTGATACAGTGATGGTATTCCAGCCCACCCGCGTTTGCTTGTCTGGTGCCAAACGGTAGATTTCCACTGTAGCTGTGGTGGGAAGCGTGCAGGTGATATGGACCAAGAACATGTTGTACAAAGCTGGCGTTTGTTTGCTGGAGGATATCACCTCTCTAAACCTGGCTGTCTCTGTAACGGCGCCACAGGCTTTGAGGCTGAGCAGGAGGCAAGACGTATAGACATCAATGCAGAGGGAAGGCAAACATGGCAGCAGCTGAGCCAGACAGCAGAAGGAAACAGTCTCAGCTCTGGGATGGAGAAAAAAAAAGAGAAAAACTCTAAAACCTGTGTATGGAGACTGTTATGTAGTGCAAACAGATGCAGCCACATTAATAGATCCTATACTGTAAGCATATCTTTTCCACTTAATTGTTCTAATGCACACACGGGTAATGTACACTTACTTGGAGATTATGAGTAAAGATCGCACAGAGGCGCTCACATCTCTAAAGCCTCTTATCCTCGTTCCCATCACAACTGCCCGTGTGCATGTTTTTCAACAGTGTTGGTCTATTTACAAATCTACGCGCAATTTCTGTGGTATCGCTCTCCCATTTGTGTTTTCTCTCAGCTGGATAAGTTGGCCAACAGTTTGTGGCACTCACAGTTCATCTCAGTATTTATGTGTGAGTGTTTATTTATTTATTTTGCCCCTAACAGGCCCATATGTCGGTACCATCTGCCCACCCAAATCGTTGCACTCACTGCACACCCCCCCCGTCCTTTCCCTGTCGTTCCCCCATGTGCCCGTCTCCTCAACCTGTTTTCATTTGCCTTGCTAGATACTGTTATGTTTTAGGTCTCGTAAAAGTTTTACAGGGTTTCAAACAAAAAAAAAAAAAGAATTGGGAGAGGTCAGGTTAGTGAAACCAAAAGATGCCATTCATAATAAAAACGTCTGTTTTTGAGGTATGGAGCAGTTTTAAACGAAACAGAAGTGAACAATTTTCACGTTGCCGTTTTTTGCCAGTCATCATTGAATATTCTCTGTGAAAAGTCTCTATTGGTTTTTGTTGGGAAATGAATGGTGATGGGTGTTCATCTCTGCTCTCCTCGCTATATTGCTGACCTTGCCACTGGCATCTCTGTGCGCTGACCCTCACTCTGCCTCAGTATGGAGCATCTGGCAGAAACTCCAATGATGTACACACACACACATTCACATACATAGGCACACACCCAGTACTGTGGAGCACTTATCTTATGTCTGCTGCATTACAGATTACTATGGCTCCTTTAGATTGTATATGCACCACTCCCAGGTGTACCATACTGATTCTATACTGCAGTGGCTGCTTTTTCAGTCAGAACAAACTGCCTCTTTGCTGTCATCTAAAATATACATTGTGCTACTCAAACATTTATTTATGTGTCACTCATACATTTCACATCCCATTTCTAATAAGTAGAGACGCAACAAACAAAGCTGCAATATCTATGCATCACAGGCAGAGGACTGAGCAATCTCATTTTAAAGTGTGCTTATAAATATGACCCAGTAGTTAGAGATAAATGTAATATACACTTTAGATAGATGGATGACAGTAAGCTCGTGAAGGGCTGAGTGTCACTTAATCCTATCTCTAATCCCCCAGTGGTCTTCAGTTTGATCGGGGATCAGTGGTTAAAGACCCACGCTTCCCCCCCATCCCACCCACACCAACGCCAAAGAGTAATAATGGCCTGGTGTGAAGTGCAAGTAGCTCTAACATCCTAAATCTGACACACTAGATTGAGGCTTGCTTTGGGCTCACACTGATCTGGCATCGCTATCAGCTTTGGCACCAGCAGGTCTCAACTTTAAATGAAGTAAAAAAAAAAAAAAGTTAAAGGCATATTCTGCACGCTGCCAAAAAACTAGCTGGACACAGATCTGGCCAATATGTAATCACATTTATCTTACAAAAAGGCATAATGGCAACATCTGACCTTAGCCAAGTGTGACACTTTTTTCATTTTCATCCTGGCAGTGTTAAGGCTCCTCATATACCATCTTAAGAAAATGAATACAGGGATGGATAAGAAAATATATATCTTGTTTATCCCACTTGGAAATGTAGCAATTTGTTATTTGAAAGGCTGCCCATGTGGTAAGACCTCTTATAACATTTAATAACACTGTTGGTCTCTTTAAGTAATGTAGGTCTCTCCAAAACTAGTGACTACATTACCCATAATGCCAGTCAAGAAGAAGTGAGGAGCTGACTAATTTTATGTCATACTTGTATTCTTTATTCCCAACCAGTGCATTCATCATATACTGTATATCTGTGCACTCGCTCTTCTTCAGCCTATCAAGATACTTTGATATATATGAATTGGTGACTGTATGTATAGTTTGTTACCACAGTGATTTTTTTTTTAGGTTCACTATCTACTGCTACACCATGCACAACATGTATACATTTTATTTTAATTTACAGAACAAACAGTCACCTCACAGCAACAGGGTCCTTTATTTTAAAAATTAATCAATGTGTTGTGTTTGTCCAGCGCATTCTGGGAAGTTTCAGTCCACTGCAACCTTGAGTGGCAAAAGGTGTTGAAAATAGATGGGTGGATGGATAGATGGTAATAGAAAGAAACTATTGCTGCTCTACAGACGGTGTTGTCCCTGAGGAGACAGCAGATAGTTCAGACTCAAAATAGGCCTCCGTATGTTTACAACTACGCAAGGTACAAGTCCAAACATTTTACAGCTTGTAGGAGATTATACTGTGTTCTTCAAAGCTACGTTGTACAAGTGATCTGCCTTCCTATGGTAGCT
The DNA here is from genome assembly GCA_016801845.1 of Polydactylus sextarius. Lineage (NCBI taxonomy): Eukaryota > Metazoa > Chordata > Actinopteri > Polynemidae > Polydactylus > Polydactylus sextarius. The sequence continues at coordinate 5,847,771 of CM028927.1, read as the reverse complement.
TTTAGTGCCTGATGAAAGGCAGTTTATTAAAAAAAAAAAATCTCAAGACTGAGCAAGAGTAACAGATGGGCAAAAATGGAAATATTGACATTAGAATTCTTGTTGCAAAACTATGAAAAAAAGTATGTTAAAAAGTATTTTTTTTTTATTTCTCCTTCTGAAATCTAGTCTGTGTTATATAAACAGTCTATTAATTTAACACTTTTGCATATACTTGCTCATCCTTGCCCAGTGTAACACACACACACGTTAACGCCCACTAACACACTTAACAGCCACGAGGAGGAGGGGATGGACGACTGATAGGGCTTGCTCCACTTTTCCATCTGACGGAGCAGAAGGGATCAAGGCTGTGTCAAACAGCGAGTCAAAGCAGCAAGAGGGAGTCGGCCAATGGGCTTATGTGGGCTCTGCCTCCGCTGGGCGTTACAGACATGGACAAGCTCTTAGCTCATTTCCCCAGTTATCACAACAGTCCTTAGAGAGCGTGTTAACATGGACGTTTGGTTCTCAGTGCAATATGTTCAGGTTCTCAGTGAGGACAGTTGGCTTTTTGATGACTTTAAATAGCTGTTATGTGTTGGGATAATTTCTAATTAGCACGTACAAGCCAGAACTTTAGCTATGATCTTGTTCTGCTACTGGACTTCATGGATAAGTGTGGGCTCCTCGCAGTCGAGACAAGTTCTACTTTCATTTAGTTGATGAGGAAATGTAAAGCTCACGCGCAATTCTTATTGATTGCATCATCATGTGACCAGTAGGGATAGGATGGAGCACAGTGTCAGACCGTATGGACGGGGATAGAGTTTAGAACTGATCCTGTTTCCTCTGAGGAAGCTCTTATATGCAGATGGTAATGAATTTGTAGTGTAGTGAAGAAGAAGACTTGCTCTCAGTTGGAATACTTTTACTCTTCACTTTTGGATCCTGTGGCATTAAGAAGTTGCTAGGTAAGTAACATTTATGCCCCATTAAAATCTATTCTATGTGAATTTATGGCTAATGTGTACAAGTCTCCTGATAGTTGCAGTGGAAATGCACTCAAAATCTAATATGTAACCTTAAGTCAAATGCAGTATTTGCCTTGTGCTCATATTGTTTCTTATCCTCTTTGCTCCTGTGCTGCTGGGTGTAGGCTGAGAGGGCAGTGTGTTAGTACTTTATGTGACTTAGACTTGTCCCCTCTGGCCTTAAGTGTGCCATTGAGTTCCTGGCAAGATGCTTAGAAAATATCCATTTTGCAGAAAAAAAATCCATTTTATATGAAATCCAACATTTGAAAACCCGGTCGCAAAAGTGTCCAAAAAACTTTTTTTTTTCCATCAGCATCAGAATTAATAATTCATTTTCTTCAGGAGCCACTTTCTTCAGAGCCTTCGCGGCGTGTCAATGTTAACACAGAATGCAGGCAGTCAGAGCGACAGGCTATTTATGGCTGTAGCCGAAACCTGGATCTCCGCTTTTGCTGTTCGCTCACTAGCCTGCACACCAGGAGGAAAGATAATCCCGGGAAAGAAGCTTATAAATTAGCCCATAGCCATGGCAGAGAGCAGATTGGAGCAGCGGAGGTCAATGACAAAGCATCCCACTCACGAAAATAACGGGAAGAAGCAGGAAGGAGGGCATTTGTGTGACAAGCTTGTTTTCCGTTTTCGTGCTTTCCGTGCTCACACCATGTGCTGTTGCTCCTTTAAGGATCCTTTGAAACGTCCGTTTAAATGCATGTGACCTTGTAATCTTTATTTATTTACTAGAGGAATATAAGTGTTGTAGGAACAGCCTCCAGTATTATCTGTGGCCCTGTGATGACTTCTTACATTTTTTATTTATTTATTTTTTTAATATCGATCCAGCCGAAAGCAATGCAGATACAAAGGGATGTCCAGTTCATGTTTTTTTTTCCCTCTATCAATCCATATAAACTGTCCTCAGCAAAGCTCAAAAACAGTTTTGTGCTCTAGTTGTCAACAGAAAAAAAAAAAAAAAAAATTAGAGCCATAAGCTGCAGTCTTGAACATAAACATCTCGACAAGCTTTAGATAATCTCGCAACATGTTCTTGTGGTAATCAGACCTGTCTTTGCATCAGTCAGAGGAGGAAAGTTTAGTTCCTACAGAGTTAATATCTGGGTCAAATACATTAATGCATGCAGGCACACACCCACACGTACACACACTGGCAGCATGCAAACACGAGCCTAGATTGTGGTGAATATAAATAGGAATAAATATATGCTGGGTTCAGACCTGTATAATAGGTAGTATGGTGGATCGAGTAAGTACAGATGATTTATTTCCTGTGAATCATTTGCCTCAGTGCTTTTTAGCTGTATTGACAGTGAATGACCAGCATGAGCTGCCTCTGGCAAATATTAGACCGTCGCTATTCATTTAGTTCATTCAGTATGAGTTCATTCAGTATGTTCATTCAATATGATTTTGCTAAGTCATACACTACAAATATGTCTTAAAACTCATCTATTTGATGGCCAGTAATAACAGTAACGTTAAAACAGAGGGAGGAAAAAATGAATTCAAAGATTTTTAAATGGTTATTTACCTTGTTGTTTTTTGTTTTTGTTTTGTTTTGTTTTGTGTTTTAATGTTTTACACCTTTGACACTGTTGAGCTCCAGGAAATACAGAGAGAAAGAGATTAAGACTTGACACATGGCATACCCGTCGGCAGATTAAAATTGCATTTGACGTGGTTGCAGACATCTGGGCCACCAGCCTAGGATAACCTAACCTCTGTGTTCATCTGTGAAGAGCAGACACAGAATCACAACATAATTAAAAATTTACAATTGAAGATGTTTCTACGCTGAAGTTTCAGCACTTTTTTTTTCCACACTACAGTACATCAGACACTTGTGGCAATAACAGAAGCAATTGCAGAAGTCTAACCATATTAGGACATAATGGAGACAGATGTTCTTAGTTATGTTAGCTTATGTTAGAGTAAGAATAGTACATAAGGTGTGGTATATCTAAACAAGCTGCATCTATGACGACATAAGTATAGCAGGAGGTACAGATGGTACAAAGTGCACTGCATTTTTTTTTTTTTTTTAAAAAAAGAGAGAAAACAGTTTATAAAAAAAGATAGAGATGTACTCATTCTTAATGCAACACACAGGTTGTTGCTGTTTCTTTAGTCTGTCACTGATGATGATATACAGTGAGTTTTAACAGATTGGTGTCTGTGCAAGTGTGTCCTCTCGAGGCCACTTACGTCCGTGATCCTTGAAATCCTTTTCTACTACAATAAGCCCTCTACTTCCCACTGGTCCTTCTTCCTATGACTCATTAACTCTGTTTGCAATGTGTGTCACCAACTGTCACTGGATTAGACCATGGCTTCACACGAAATTCTCTTAAAAGAAGAGAAAAAAGCACACACACACATATAAAGACATTGTTTATACACAGTGATTCACAATACCATGCACTGAAGATTAAACCTGTTACTACTATATAGTTATTTAGCATAAAAGTTTTTTCTTTTTCAGCAAAGACACAATTTTGTGTAATTTGCATGCCCTTGATTTCATCGATGTGTGAAATACCTTTGTCATTCCTCGGTGCTATCTTTGCCCCTTTGAATTTAGTACCATTTGTCCATCTCTCTCCACATTTAAAGTTTATCCTCCTGTGTAATATTTTTACTTGTCTGTGCTTCTGACCATTGATAACGAGGTCAAGTAGTTCAAACAGCATTTACGATGACATCTTTTTCCCCAAAATGTACAATAAGGAGCAACTAATGTACTAAAAGGACATACACTTTGCTTATATCAAGGAATCCGTGTTGAAAGAGTTGGCCAGGAGCAACAATTTGTTTACAATGTATTTTATTACAATAACATCTATAAAGAACATTTATTTTGTTAAGACATTAAATCATACTTTAAAAGCAAAGGAGTATCACTAGGTAAATGTTCTCACATATGGCTATCATAAGACTTAATGTGCTTTTTGGACCTTTACCTTTCTGATATTTTTTTTTTTTTTAATATAAATATCAGATGTTGCTCTCTGTACTAGCCGGATGTTACTATTACATCCATAGAGCTGATAACTCCACATCAAACCTTCTAAATTTTAAGAATTCAAAGTGTGTAATAGCTTTTTTTTGTTCCTTAACAGATTGGCTTTCAATTGGCTTTCATAGCCCTGCTCTTTCACTTGAGATTTGGTACCAGTTTTCTCTCTGTAGACATAAAAGGTCAATTTACCCTGTTGTTCAGGAAGTATATTTCCTATTTTTCTTAAAAGCTGCCACATAATTCAACTGGCAGTTAGGAAGTAATTTGCAAAGCACTGGTTCTTTGCATTGTTCATTGGACCTGCTTTCATCAGCAGCACAGCATGGTGTTTTTTTTTTTTTTTGGATGCCATGCTAATAACTAAAGGGATTGCTGGTTGTTTCACTAAAAACTAAAATATCTCAACAAATGTTTGATAGATTAACTGGGAATTTTGTATGTTCATGATCCCCTGAGGATCAGTCAGACTTTGGCAATCCACTGACTTTTTATTTTGTGCCATCAGCAAGTCAAATGTTTTACTTTTCCAGTAAAATATTTCATCAGCTACAAGGTGGACTAGCACACAACGTGCAAACAGACATTTGTGGTGTCCAGAGAATGTACCCAAATGTCTTTGACGATCCTCCTACTTTTCCTCTAGTATCACCGTAATATCGATCTGTATTCATGAATGAAATGTCTCAGCTACAACTCTTGGGCTGATTGTCATGAACTTCTGTCCAGGCATTCATGTCTACCCTATTATGTGTTTGGTTTATTTAGCTAATTTGACATGCCAATAGGCTAAAAGGTAAACATTACTCCTGCCAACCTCCAATTTTAACTTAAGCCTCACGGTGCCACTTGCAGGGCTGTAGACTCTTAGTCCTGTTGAGTATTGGCTCAGGTTGATGTGCACTGAGGGATCAGTACCTGTCAACAGCCGACTCCACCGTCCATTAAATAAAGCTTTGTTCATTTTTAAATTCAAAGCCAAACAGCAGATGTGTTGATTATAGCAATGCCAGAAAACTAAATGATCCTATGTGTATTTAACCATCTTAGCTTTTTTTTTTTTTTTTTTGATAATGCCAAGTTCATATCTTTTCAGTGTACATTAGGGACCCAGAGCTTATAGACCTACTACACTTATATGTGCACCTGTTTGTACATCTGGTACCTGTTCAGTATGATAAGAGGAGCTAGCTGCAGTTCCAGGCTCATTCAAATGCTTGAACATAAGTAAAACAAAAGTTGTGTCCTTTTAATCTCTCTTCACAAGCTAAGCCTAACTGATAAGAGCCCAGTGGGGCCCTCGGCAGCAGCATGTATCAGTTGTTGTAGTGTTCTGTTCCAACTTTGTGCATAAAGGTCAAAGCTGGCTTTTGCTGAAAGGCATTGAAACTAGCAATTAAATCCAGCTAAAGAAGATGAGGGTCAGCTGTCAGTTTAGGTGGAAATTCAGCATCCAAAACAGAGAGGTCACGGACAGTGACCATGTTGGTGTTATATTCATTGACTCCCCGTTGTGCGCTGTCAGGCAGTCTCTCGTTGCCAAAGCCATGCTTGATACATGTGCATGGCTCTGTTGCACGTCTTCAAACCATCTGTGTTAGTATAGGCAAACGTCACAAAGTGCACCTACCAAGCTACAAATGAACCAATATACATAATTCAGTACATAACGCTTCCCATATATCTGTCTACACAGTATACAGTCATTAATGCATGTAGGGTAAAGCTCCACATGGCTGTGTTTTACTTGTGTGAACGAGGCCATTCACACAAGTAAATATTTTACTTGACAACATACAAGTCACACGGTTTATATTTATATATAAATGTGAAGTCAGATGAATCTGTGGGCATCATTCTCTTATCCTCTATAGCCTTGTTTTCCTCTCAGTTCTCTCTCATTGACCCACACACACAATCGCACAAACATGCGCACCATGTTGCTCCCCGTCAAGCTGTCGCCAAGCTTCACTGATGTGACCGTTTTTCCCATCGTCAGTCTTTGAAGTGTCACTGTGCAGATGATGATCATCTGAGAGTTGTACTCACATTTCATTACTGACATTATGGATTGAGTGTTGCTGCGTGTGCTTTCCTTCATGTTCAGATATACTTTTGATAATTAAAGATGATGCAGTCTTGTCATTTAGTGTCACACTGATTTTGTGCGAATGACCTGTCACAGCAGAGGTATATTTAGACTTAGGTGATGTTTTGTACTTGTTTGATCCGTGCTTTTGATGTACATCCATCCATCTATCTTATTATCAATACTCCCTACTTACTACTTTTATGTGTGGAGCGTGTGCTTTATGTTAGATTTCTTGCAGAAATAATAATGAAAAATATCATGCGATATATTTTCCCATTGGTTTTCCCCAGGTTACAGGTGCACAAATTATGTATCAGTTGAAAAGACTCATGAAGTGTTCTATTGTATTATTTTGTAATACACAGAGGAAAGGTATCTTGTAAGACCATTTTTAAAATGTTAAACTATCTGTCTGTTGTTTCTCCCAAGGCAAACCAAAATCTTTCTCAGGAGAGCATAAACACCACAAGCTACAAGCTAGCTTATCATTTCTCATAAAGTGCAATTGTCACTAGAGTCTTCCCTTGAGATGTTAGCGATGCTCAGCATTACAGTTTTGCCAGGCAAAGCCCACGCATTTTTATTGCATTTAGTGACTTGAAGGTTACAAATCTTGTGCAAACTTTAATATAACATAGAAAGAACAACCTTGGACTAGAAGCTAATGTATTTGTCCAGTGATATTGACGACACCCAGCTTTTCCACTGAGACATGTTCTTGATATTGGGCCCAATTTGCACTTGGTTATGCTGCTGTAGTACCTGGACTATCAATACTCTTTATTCAACTACTCCAAAAAAGTGCCAGTATCTTCAAGCTAAAGATTATAACTGTAGCTGTAGCAGGAGTGTTCTTTATTCAATTCTTCTCTCTCTGAAAATACAAAGTTTAAAAAAAAAAAAAAAAAAAAAGACATCTGTAAGTCTTGTCTTTTAATTTATACTGAAAAACTCTGGTAATGTGCTCGATCAGGTCCATTAGATTTGATCAGCGACTGAACAAACCTCCGATATCATCAAATCTGTTGACTGAGACACATCTGAAACTAGCAACATGAACATGACATCATAGATTTGTAGAAAATGTTTTGTTCATCCAAGATCTCACTGCTCATAATGAGAAATTGATTGAAAAGATATGTTTTCAGGGCTTTTAAGTCTTGCTGTCTCTTTACCCATCAGTCATGAGACTGGCCTTCTTGATCCCATCAGTCCCTGTGACAGCTCTTATGTTTGCCATAAGGTCTCTATCTGTCTCTACTGACTAGAAGAGAAGTATACCTCGGGTTAAACATTAGGTTAATGTGTGGTGTGAGCTGCCCGGGTAATTAGTTCAGTTTGAATTGTATTGATCGACCTCTGCACTCAACCTTCTACTCAAAGCACTTAGAGGGAACCAGGGGTGAAAATAAAAGGAGGAGGACAAAGATGTAGACTAATAAAGTGTACAGGGTTCTGTTATATGAGATTATGGACAATCTCTTACCCCTTGTTGGATGTTAAAGCAATCGACTATTTAGTGCCAAATAACCCACAACCACCATTTAAGTCGGACTGTTTTGGTTAACTGTAAGTTGATAGAACCCCTTTTCATTCTTCTAAGAAAAGAGAGATGAGAGAGACAGAATAAAAAGGAGAAAAATAAAGTTAAGGAGGAAAATGTGCCACACATGGCGAGGACTCAACGAGAAGTGAGCTGAGGGTTTACCTTGGTGAATTTAATTGCCGAAGAATGTCTGTTCATCTGAAACGTGATGTTCCTCTCGGTTGAAACTTCCCATAGGGGGGTGTGTGTGTTTGTGTGTGTTTGTGTGTGTGTGTGTTGTTGTGTTGTGTTGTGATGGGAGGTGATGATTTTTTTTTTTTTTGTGTGTATCTCTCTAACAGCCACTGTTTATGTCCCCTATAAACCCCCCACCCCCACCAAAACACACTCCCCTTTTCTCCACCTCCAGGGAAGCTGGCGCAGAAAACTGGGGCACAGAAGGCTGCCAAACGCTCGCGTCAACTACTGTCCACACCAAATGCCTGTGCAGCAGGATATCCACCTACGCCGTGTTAGCGCAGCAAGCTAAAGACCCGGTGAGTCACAGCAACGCATGGCCTGATGTAGGCTTGGGAGCTTGTGGGACTTGGGGAGCTAATAAGGCAACTCTTACCAAGGGCCAGGTCAGTGAACTGATCAGCTACTGTAATATGAATTTAGTTGGTGTCCCTGTCAGTTGGATTTTTCTGAAAATTTTTTCGCTGAGGCTGTCATTTATCGCCTTTATGATGTGATTTAAACAGATTATGCAGCTATAACTGGTATTTTACTCCGTAACAACCATCTTTTCTCCGAAGGAAATAAGTCTACCCTCAACACAGCTGTCAGTGTCACCACTGTATCACAGTATCTCTCACTTGTCTAATTATACGTTGATTGGTTGTCACTCTGCCATTCTTGGCAAAAAAAAAAAAAAAAAAAAAAAAAATTGACGGAGGTCAGGTGCTTCGGCGAGCTACTTCCATGTGACGGTAGAGAGAAGTGGCGACAAGAGAGAAAAGAAAGAGATTTGTGTCTGTGTGATTTTTGCCTGCAGCAAGTAACCTGTGTTTCTATGAATAGTTCACATTGCTTGCAGTGTGTGTTTGACATGATTAAAGACGACTTTTCAGCAGTTTTGGGTAACGCTCGTCCTGATACACTGACCCGACCTCCTGTATTGCGCTAATGGACATCCAAAAACCTGACAGCTCTTAGTTCACCTTCCCTAATTAATTAACTTTACTGTATAACACCCCACATCATCATTTACTTCACCTTTCCCTCTATTATTTATACCCTCTCTTTTGCTCCATTTTTTTTTCCTTCTTTCCCCTTATTTTTCCACTTGTGTTTCTTCTCATCAGTTGTCAAACTCCTCCTCCTTATCGACCCTACTTTTTACCCCCATCTGTCACTCTTGTTTTCACCTTGTTAACACCTCATGTCACAGCGCCTTGACTGCTCTGGTCACAAAATGCTCCCTTTAGCTTTAGCTGTTAATTTGTCTCCACGCTTACTTGCACCTTATACCCACGAGGACGGTGATTACAATAAAAATCAGGGAGTGTAAGAAGATGGAGTTTTGCTAAATTTGTTGTTACACATTAGAAGGTGTTGGAGTTTTCATCCCCTTCACCCTGTAAGCAAAGCAGATTATTACAGAGGATGATATGGAAAGTGATTGCGAGGAATGGAGGGAAATGTTTGGTCTAGTCTCAAATGGAAGATGAGCCAAAAGACAAAGAAAAAAAAGAAAGAAAAAGGGCATGGAGAAAAGACACTTAGTAATTATACATTAACAAGCTCAGTGCTGCTCAGATAAAATACTCTGCTCTTATGTGGACATCCAGTTCAAAGGATTTCGTGTCTCACTGGTGCCGTGTATTTACAGTTTGCTGCTTCAAAATAACTTGCCATTAAAATGTTCATCCTCACATATCTTCCGTGTCAAACATGAGAAAAGAAACATCATAGATGTGGCACTGTAGACTGGTAGAGTTTACATGTTTCCCTTATCTTGTTTTTTTTTCTGTGATCTGTGCTTCCTCTAATGTTCCAAAGACACATCACAAAGTCAGGGGGAAACAGCTGCTGCAGCAGCGTTCGTTTGTATTTTTCCCAATTAAAGAGGATGTAATATGTTATATAATATATATTTTTATCGCAAGAATATATGACATAACCTTATAATAACAATTCATATTGAAGTATGAACAGTGTCTGCAGCTCTCTCTGGGTTTCTGTGCTTTATAGTAGGTTTTGGGTCATTGTTTAGTCGTCCATCCTCAACTTTAAAGTTTTTGTTTGCTCTCAGTGCAAAAATAACCCCCTCTTAAAAAATCCACTGTACACTATTTCAACACCAAACAGTAGAAAGACCCAAAGTGCAATTAGCTGATTAACGTAGTGTAGCATTCAGCAGCCGAAGAGCCAGATATTTCCCTTTAGTAATTTAATGAAACTGCTTTCGGACGATCAGCGTTTTAAGTCAGAGCAGCAGAAAAACTCGACTACCAACCTTATCAGAGACTTCACAGGCTTCAGTAGTTTTAAAATAACATACAAACCACAGTCGTGTTGCCTGTTAAATAAACTAATAAATTAAATTAAACAGTCACCTGGGTTTTATGAGATCTTTTTTGATACAATACAGTAGGAGCTATTTTTTTATTTTGTCCCATTCTTCCCCTGGATAACTTCCCTCATTCTTTTTTTTTTTTTATTAAGTAGAAAGAAGGTCAGAATAAGGTGATGGCCTTCGGGTGAGTAACCGCAGGTATTCATTATTTTGTCCTTCAAAGCTTGAATTACTTCACAGGGTGTGGAGCCTATTACAGAACTCGGAAAAACATTAATTCCCAGTGTATGGAAAAACACAATGGCTGCGACCTGTAAGTTGAAAGGGTTATTCTAGTCGCTATTTCTGGTTCCCATGACTCCACCTCTAACTGAACAGTATCGACTTCCCCCCCACCACACAGCAATCAAGGTCTGCCATGTTGAGCTAAAGAGGACTAGGAGGGAAAACACATTGACTTTTGTGACATTTGTGACATCTGTGAAGAGTGTGTTAGTCATTAGTGACTCATCATTCAGCCCCACCTCAGTATCAATCATCAGACTCGGTGCTGAGGACCGGAAGGTACGGGTCAGTGTTTTTTTGTGTCAATGGCTCTCAGTCAGAAGCCGTTTTGGCCGGTGTTGAGTGCACTTTGTTGCTTTAGGGTGCTCCAGAGTTAGAGTTTTATTCCAGCAGAGATTGGATTCTATAAAAGAAGAGGGAGAGACAGATTGAATTTGGCAAAACATAAGAAATAAAACTGTCACCTCCACACATGCAGACACAGATGACTATAGGTATGGATGTTTATGCTTACAATAAAAACAATTGTGGATGAAAACAAGTATACACAAACAAAAAGTACACAATTAGGTGCACACACTCATGCTGTGTCCAGGCTGTGTAGCTGTTGGAGCAGAGCTGAGTATCAGCAGCCCAGCTCTGACAGCTTATCCTGGGCTATGGCGCAAGGGACAAGGGGGGTTGCGGATTAACCTCCATGTTTAATAGAAAAGGGAGGGGGGGGAGAAAGGGGGAGAGAAAGAGATGGAGGGATTTAGAAGCAGTGCTGCCATTACAGGCCGTTTACAGTGGAGTGAGGGATAGCCAGTTAATCCTGTTTACTTTCTATAGCCTCTGAGATTTCTATGTGTGTGTGTGTGTGTGTGACACTGTAGAGAGACCTTCACTATCAGACACAAGACAGAGGTTGTTACTTTACAGAAACAGAAGGGAGAGAGAGAGAGAAAGAGAGAGAGAGGAGGTGATTGAGTGAGGTCATGAAGCCATACAATAAACCAAGCCACTTAATTCCCAAAATGACTGCAGTGGGAACACGAACCCTACGGATATGTCTAGACTCATTGCTTCAGCAGCACTCATAGGTATGATGGGATTTTGAGTCGAAGGAGGTATTGGCTTTAATAAAAGTCAGTTTAACATTTTGTTCCTGTAGTTAATCAAGTGAGTTACACCTCCTCGCATCTTTTTTTTTTTTTATTTTGGTCTGTGCATAAGTTGGTTGTCCTAGTTGTGTTAAAAGTAATTACAGTTTTCAATCTCTCTCTCTCTCTCTCTCTCGCGCTCTCTTCTCTCTCTCTTTTGTTTTCCCAAAAAGCCGCGGCGGGAATCGTAGCTTGTGCTCGGCTAAGCGGGTAACCAGAAAAAAAAAAAATCACAAGCTGAAAAAGGTCAGCGGTTCAAACAGCACCTGAGGTCTGTACTACAAAGCGAGTTCAACATACCCAGGACCTCTTTCAGTTATCTGGCTTCACTAATCCTAACAATCTCAGTCTGGCTAAGCGGTGCTACGAAGCTGGTTATCAACCTGATTTTCAACCCAGGTTTTTCCAATCTAGATGTGAGCATGTTCTCATAAAAGAGGCATAGTTTGCATCACAAACCCAAAATGGAAAAGAGAACCAGTAGCAGAGCGGCGTAGAGCAGATGAGGATTTTACAACAATATGAGAAATACCGGCGCATAATCCAGGCAAAAAGCAACACGGTGGCAGCTGCTAAAAACCGAAAAGACAGCTGGCAAAAGATCGCCGATTGTGTATACGTACAGTTGTTATAGTTTCACAGCCCCACAGAACACTAGTAGATGTGACTGTGATTAAATTAAAATCAAATGAATGAACTGCTGAAATCTAGGCTGTTCTTACGGTGAATAGGCTGATACAACGTTAACCTTGATGTTCAGCTGCAACCCTAGCGGCACCAAACAATAAAAACTAAGTACAAGGATATAATTCAAAGTGGTAAGTAGCCGTACTTTCATGTATTATAAGTCTAAGCACAATTTCAGTGAGTCAATCAATCTCTGATTTAGGATGACAAGAACAGTTAATGAAGAGGTGGACAGGGGGTGTGGTCGGACCCTTGCAGCTCCAAACAGGCTACATTTGTACAGAGTATGTGTCAATAATAAAATACAATTATTTAATATCCTAGTGGAATTATTGTCAATAACGCAGCACGTGACTGTGCTGTCACACTGTCAATATGCGGTTTGAGGAGATCACACAGATATATGTATATATGTTTATCATATGATATATATATATAAGTGACGTGGATAAAAATGAGTAGTGATCCAATAAATAAGCATGTGAAAGGCCAGAGGGTTCTGCCTGTCTCTAAAAACCCTCGGCCTCCTCAGAGATCCTCTCACAATCCGTGTGCCGAGCTCCACTGGATCTTTAATAAAAGGACAAAACATTTTCAAGAGAATTGATTGGGCGGAGGGTGGGGCTTTTATAGGCGCCGATCTCTGATCTGGAACATAACCTGCTCCGGAGCAGGTTAGCCGTTCAGCATAAGTTACCACGGAGACGTACCCTGGTAAGAAGAAAATCCAGAGTTAACCCTGAAGTTACTGCGATAAGATCAAATCCTGCATCGTAGTACAGGCCTCAGGTGCCTAGACAAGCTCGCAAAGCAATCCCGCAGGAGATGAAAAACAACAACAGTTGACTTGATGAAGAGAAGGACACCATTTTGTCTTTCTATACCTTATTTATAGGTCAATTACTCTATCAAAGAAGTCTTCTCAAAAGAACAGTATGTGAAAGGATGATATGTTTTTGGCTGTAGAGGATTTCTCACATCCTCGTTTACCTGCCACACTAACAGCCTTCGGCCCAATCATTCTCTTGAAATGATTGGGTCTGCTTGAGATGAATTGCACCTTGTTTCCTCTACTGTCATTACTGCTCACCGGCACCTAATCAGAATGGAAAAAAAATCTCACCGCCGAGTCTATTATTTAGACTATTAATAGCCAGTGTGCCTGATTTGACTGCGGAGGAATGATAGAGGTGATTGAGGCGCTGCAAGATGGCTGCTCGCATTTTCATTTATTCTAACTTACCTGTGAAGGCACTGCTTAGAAAGAAAACAAGGTCTTCCTTTTAGATGAAGCGAGACTACAAGGTTACTGTATGCAAATCTCTTGCAACTTGTCAACTGTAATTACAAGATCTGGGTTGCTAAAATTTATGAGGGACTCTGCTTGGAATTGCATTAGAATCTTTGAAATCCCTTGTCGCACTAATTGAAGGTTAGTCGGTGACAAGGGAGATGATGACAGAGTAAACATGTGAAATGAGTTAGACGTCTCTCTGTGTGAAGACGCATAACGGCCGAGAACACACATGGTCAGGACAGGTTCGCTGCCTAATTGGATCATTTAATTTTGATAAGAAAGAATCGTTGTGGTTGCAGTGGAACACGAACACACACACACACGGAGTCCAAGGATAATAACTTGAATAAAGGGTTGAGAAGAATTTGGGCACACTTTGGAGTGTAAAATACAACCTCATATTTAAAAGTAGCTAATATTTGTCTGAACCAACAAGGTCTGTTACAGTGTCGAAGCCCTGAAGGAATTGTGTCTTGGTGTTAGTTAGAACTTTTTGTTGCATTAAGACTTTGCTCTAGAGGTTAAACTCTACATTCAGTTTCAAAAAGCAGCCAATAGTAAAAAAAAAAACAAAAAAACACAGATGTTTTATGATCCAAAACTGGATATGATAACTTTACAATTGAACTCATTCAGTCCTGCAGGTTGTCGCCCTCTGACAGGAGAATTACAACCTGTCTTGAGGCCACAGAAGTCAGAGGCTGTCAAATTGAACCCTTCAGCATCTGTTGAATTGAAGCATATCACAGGTTATATTTGCCCAAGCGCTGCTATAACAGCATTAGGTAATCTATGCCCCAGTGCTGAATATATCTTTATTTTATTTATTTTTTCTTAAGCTACCAGGAAACTGAATAACAAGAACTCTTGATACACAACATGTAAAATGTTACATCTCTGCAGAGGCTCGGTGCGCTTGTGTTTGTGCGCACCAGTGTATTTGTGTGTCTGTACCTGTGTGAGAACAAAAGGAGCATGTGACTGCCAAAGGTAAATACCTTGAATTTTTGAAAATGCCATCTTTTCAAGCATTATTCGGTGTTTCACATGGGGCATAACATTTTCTCAGCCATACGTGGGACTTTGAGACACATTGCAAAAAAAAAAAAAAATAAATTTAAAAAAATGGCTACACGAGTTATGATGAATACATGCAAATGCTCACAATAAATACAAACAGCTGTCTTATTCAGAGCCTGAAACTGGCCTCACAAGAGAAATAACAACATTAGTTGGGTGTTAAAATGCTTGAAATGATTTACCTTTTACTGGCAAACGAAGTTCATGCAAGTTATGTTTTCTCTCTAAAGCAAAGGACGAAGTTACAGAATGTTGTCAAAAGCATTTCATTTTGACATTTATTTAACTTATTTTTTCCATAACCCTTAACAGAAACAAGTTGTAAACACAACATTTATTATATGTATTAACACCTTTTATGTTGTTAGCAGATATCCAGTCTATATGGGGTGAAGTGATAATTACTTGTGGGTTCATTTAAGAGCAAACATGGTAATTAGGTAATTATTAAAATAAAACTACTGATTATAGCAACCTTAACTTTTTTTTTTTTTTTTTTTCTCCAATTACCTGCAAAAATAAGGAAATTTTCAACAGCATCAGCTGTACTGTACTGTTCTGTACTGCAAACATTAGCATTAACATTGCTATCTAACATTAGCAGATATTAACATAAACACGTTAGCATCGTCATTGTCGGCACATTAGCATGTGTTGCTAACATACGCAGGTGTAGATTCTTATTGTTCAGAATTTCACGTCACATTTGTACGTTATAAAGTTTTGGGATTATGAGACAGTGAAAGAATTCACTACATGAGTAACATGGTTAAATCCCATTGTTGTCCTCAAATAGAGGCAGCATTTGTGAAAAAATACCGGTGTACTTTGTGCTACATTGTGTAATAGCACCACTGCAACAGGATCGTTGAGATTTAATGGAAAAGAAATGATAAGCAATGATGCATATGGGTTAGTCTAGAGGAGTGAGTAAAACATAGGTGGGGAGGAATGGGAGTCAAAGAGGGGGAGAGAAAAGGAGGAGTGGGGGTGGAGAGTTAGTGGGATAGGAAGGAGGGAGGGAGGAGGAGTGTCAGTGAGAAGAGATAAGTAGGTTAAACTTCCTGAGCTGAAAATAGCCATCTTCTCCATCACATGGTAGCCAAGCTGCCCAGGGGAGCCCGGCCATACACAGCAGACTCTCAGCACACTCTTTCTGATCTGGTGACTCTCTCTGTGTTTTTTTCACTGTCTCTCTCTCTCACACACACACACAAACACAAACACACATACAACATACGCCCAAAACAGGCACATATCTTCTCCAACTACAACATAACATCACCGTGTCTATTTAGGGCAGGGCATTTGTGTGACTGTAGCCTCAGGCTTGATGTTTGTGTGTGTGTGTGTGTGTTTGTGTGAGTGGGTGGCTTTTTTCCCCCTGTTTCATTTCCTCCTCTGTAGCATCCCTCCACTTTATGAAATTAGACGCCTAATCTCAACGCGCACACTTAACCAAACTGTATCAATTAAGACAACACTGTCAGATGAAGTGACACGATGAAAAGCTGAGGGGCAATTTACGGATGTATACCGGCTAAATTATAAGTAAGAGTATAATTTATTCCATTACTTGTCTGCTAGGGACTAATTTAAGACAAAGTAAAAGAGACAAGAGAGAGAAAAGGAAATTGAATAGAGTTGCATAACGCGTGTGTGTGTTTGTGAATCTGTGAGTGTGTGTGTGTGCCATTCCCCCATGTACTCCCCATGTTTGATCTGTCAGCCCTTAAAAAAAACACAAATGACTGCATTTCCTTTGACCTTCCACTCTACATAATATCAAACACAGCGAGACTCTGTTGTCTCTCACTCTCCTCCCGGGCCTCCGCTTTTTCCTGAAACAGATGCTTGTCATATTGTCTCCCTCTCTCTCTCTGACTCCATTTGTGGATTTTTTTTACCCATCTTATGAAGCGGTTTTGATTATGTTTCACCTCCATTCTCCTCTCAGTTTATCTGTGTGTGTCTGTGTCTGTTGGCATGTGCTGTATTTGTATTCCAGCCTTTTCTACTTTCCTCTGGAGAAATCGTCTTCCTTTGATGGGTCAGGGAAAACCACTAAAAGAGAAGCTTTGACTCTCACTCATTCTCCCTTGCTACTTCTTCATCCTCCTGCTCTTCGCTGTCTCGTACTTGACTTTAACTCTTCTGACTCCATCTGTCTGAATCTTTCTCCTACACCATCTTTTCACTTTGCAGTCTTTGCCTTTTTTTTGAAGTGTTCTCTCTCTCACTCACTCACTTGCTTTCTTCTCAACTTGAATAGATGCACATGCACACATTCATGCATCTTAAACACTGACTTTAAATTACTTGGCACCTCTGCCACCTTTTTGTGTGAAAGTATGTACTTTATTTGTGGGCAAAAGACACCTTGTGCATGTGTGCGTGCGTGTGTGTACAGTGATAAATCTTTGGGATGAAAGGAAAGGCTAGCCACCGTAGGAGGTAAATTGAGGTAAATTGTGTGATTGAGAACTTAAAAGCAGGCCAAACATCAAGCCCATTTGGGACTCGGTGGGGTGTACGCTCTCCACGCAGGTTCATTTGTCTGTTCCTCATCCTTTCAAAGGCACACGCTGGAAGAGTAGCAAAAGAAGAGGTACATTGTACATTATGACCTAAATTGCTTAATTACACACCATGGTCTCGTGCTTTTACCCTTGCACATGTGAAATCAGACAATGGTTGTAAACAGGTTCACAGCAGGTAACGCTTTTCTTAAGCGTGCTTCATACAAGCTCTCAGTATGTAGTCTCTACCTTATCAGTCAGTTGGTTTCCTGAATAAGTCTCACGCTTCATTGTCATTATCGTTGTAAATAACCATAAATGGAAACTATAATTATAATTATAAGGTCTATAGGTCAGACTCGAAAAGGTTCTAAAGGTCACATCAATGTACTGAGAATGGTGGCCTACTCCTTTTCTCTTTTAAATAACAACTTTCAGAACAGCGTAATTATGTGTTATTTTCCCCAGCTCCATTCTAACCGACTCATTCTAATTAGAGGTAATTGCATATCATTAGCAGGCTCATCATTAAAAGGGGCTACCGAAGGGATTACGACTAAGGTAGTGTAAGGGTTAATTGATACTGTATGTGCAAAGCAGGAAATTTGCCATCAGCACTTTAATCTATAAAGGACACATCAAAGTAACTGTATTGATATTTAAGATGGAGATAAAGGTACGGTTAAGTACGGTAACTGTGACTAAAAATCTTATATTCAGTGCTTTTGGGGGCAGATTATAATATATAAAAAATATTAGGATTGTCAAGCAGAGTCCGACTAATGATACAATGAAGCAGTAATTAATTAACAATCTATTTTCCCTTCTGTTTTTTTTCTTTTTTTTTCTGTCTCCAGGACATGGGTCCCACCAGCATGCCCTCCGTGCCCCTCATGGTGGGCTGCGGGGTTTCCTGCACCGCTCTGCTCATTCTGCTGCTAATCTACGCTGCCTTCTGGAGGTGAGAACACACACATATGCATACGGACAACATTTAAGTCCACCCACACCTCGACCCACCAACCCAACTGCTACTCTAGTAGCTAGTAGTACACTAGTACATGTGAGTTCTCCGCTGTGCCAATACTCTAGCAAGGCCTAATAATAAACAAATGGTTCAGCAGCAGCAGGAGGGTGGTGATTAGTTTTTTTTTTTTTTTTTTTGGTAAGACACATGACAGATGGCAAAATCATGACTCTGATGCGTCCAAAAAGTTGCTGTTCAGTCAGTCACTCTGTCATTAATACTTACCTCACACGTCTGTCCTCTCTTTGTTTCTCTCCTCCCTCCCTCCCTCCTGTAGGTACATACGCTCAGAGAGATCGATCATCTTGGTGAATTTTTGCCTCTCCATCCTGGCCTCCAATTTATTGATTTTGGTGGGACAGTCTCAAACGCTCAGCAAGGTGAGGGCAGCAGCGGCGCACAAAATGAAAACGCACAGATAATTCACTTCTCCCTTGCACGCTGAAACCGCATTTCCACAGTGATTCTAGTCGACACACTTTCGATCCTAAAGTGACGCCGCTCAAGACCGAGACCGGTGTAACGGCTGAATCGCGGGGTTCATCGGCAGATAAGCGTCTCAAAGTGCAGACTGACAGTTTTGGCACAAAGCACCCTGTGTTTTCTGACTAAGCACCGTGGTGGTCAGTGTGGATCAGAATCAGGAAGGCAGCAGCGCCAGCTTCACCTCTTATTCTACTACACAATCTGTCCTTTATCAGATTTTCTTTTTCTCTTTGTCTTCTTTATTTTGCAGAGCTTTCATTTTCCTGTACTGACTTTTCCTAAGAGATGACTCATTATGACACCTCATAAAAACTGTCTTTTGTGCTTTTTGTAAAACGTTTCCAACTGTTTTATCTCGCCCTTGTTTCCTCCTCGTCTTGTCTCTTCTCTTTAGGGCCTCTGCACCGTTACCGCAGCTTTCTTGCATTTCTTCTTCTTGGCGTCGTTCTGCTGGGTGCTGACGGAGGCGTGGCAGTCCTACCTGGCCGTTATTGGCAAAATGAGGTCACGACTCATTCGAAAGCGTTTTCTGTGCCTCGGCTGGGGTGAGCATCCGCAAAGCACTTCATCACATCTTCCACCCTATCATGACCGCAGCGTTACGTTTAGCACCTGGCTTGGATTCAGTCGACAGTTTTGAGGCCTGGTTACACCAGAAAGTGGCACAGTGGAATTCACTTGTGACTTGGGGATGTTAGCTACATACACACAGCTAATGCATTATTTCATTCAATTGAGAGAAGAAAAGCTAACAGGTTACATTTATATTTGTATAAGACTACATATATTGGGCTTACAGGGCTGCTGTGGGGAGGTAGAGCAGGTCTCAGTTCCCGTCTTCTGAAGTCCACATGTTGAAGTGTCTTTGGGGAACATATTGAACTCTTGAAATGTGATGAATGCAAAGCACAATATATATGTAGATGTGCTGTGTTTCAGCTGTAGTGTAAAGTACTTTGAGTGGTCACCAGAAGACTAGAAAAGCACTATATAGATGCAGCCCATTTACCATTTATAAGCACTGACAGCTTCCTCCATTCCTCCATGACCCAACTGGGCATATAGGTCAATAATGAGAATTCTGCCTGCGTATGGTCACATTTGAATCCACTGATCATTTTTAGTTTTCTCTAGCTACAGTTGTGGCCACCGTTGATAATGTCCCGTCACCTGAAAATGCTGCATACCTGTTAATAGCACACTGCAACGCCTCATGTACTGCACTTATGTGACCCTGGCCTGTTGTAATAAAACATTCTCAGTCCACAGATGCTGCTGTCACTTCAGCTGCTTGCTTGGAAGCTCACGCTCTTGTTCACTAAACCAGCGTTCAGCGCTTAGATTTAGCTTGAGATGACAACACAAACACAGCTGTGTAGCTAAAATCTAGGATGCAACACAGACAGTTGATGGGCCTATGTTTTCCTTCACACTATTAACATGGAGAGTTAGCTGAAGGTAACCTATACATGTAATGCTATGCTAGCTACCTTTTCTTTAAATATGTGAATGCTTCCTTGCTAATATGTTTTTGTGAGAAAGACTGTGGATATATTTAATCAGTGTTGTTACTTTTCTCTCATTATCTAATATTATCATCAAAGACATTACATCACCGCACAAAGATGCTTTTTCGCCGAGCACCTGAATCAACCGGTGTAGAAAAAGGTTTAGAATACTGTTCAAAAGTTACTTTTTTGAGTAATTGACTCATTTGCATCATGAAAATAATAAAAAAAAAAGTAGGTTGTGTTGACAAAATTAAAAAACCATGACGACGCATTGCTGTGTATGCACAAATGCATATGAGCAGACGCACAATGAGTTCATTAATTTTGTTTGGCAACATCCTTCATAAGCATTAACATCTAATGCTATGCACTTTGTAAGGTATTTTGCTGACTGGGCGTTTTGAACGGGGCCTCTTCAGTATCACAGTGGCATTCACTATTATACTTAGCTATAAGTTCCTGCTGTTGCTGCTATTGGAAACATAAATAGCCCCCATGTGACAGAGGATTTCCAGCATTGCAAATGAGAGGCCTTTATAAATTGGATGCAGATTGAACCGCTGTTGTGTGACATGGATTGATGACACTGAGCAACACAACCAGCCATATTTTACGAAATATGAAAATGTCTCAGATTATTATGTTGTAGTGTTAATATTGCTGGCTGCATTATACCTAATAACATTCATTTGCTCTATTCTCATTTATATCCAATTTTTCTTTGCTATATACTCTTATTTGCTGCCTGAAGAACTCGATTTCATGTGAATTTACAGTTATTCATTACAGTTCCTAATGTAATTTCATCTAATACAGGCAAAGCTGGGTGGATTTTCACAAGTACTGTGTACACACAAAAAGTATCACACAGAGGGTGCAGGTAATCTCACTCCTCTGTGCCATTCAGCCTCCGTGTCACTCTATTATTCTGTCCTTTCTGTGGAATACAACTCAGTGCAACAGGCACCAGGGATGTTGGGGGATAATCAAAACATATGATAACATCTGCACAACACTGGCGAGATACTTTGAGATAGCCCTAGAAATTACATCCACAAGCCCCAACAGTCAGCAGATGAGCACACACACACACACACATATACACGTCTCTCGCACACCATCTGTTCATTTCACTTGATATTGATCCCTACCAGTCTAATCTGCCAAGTCACTGATGCCCTTCCCTGATACGGAGCTGAGAGAATGTATAGATGTTGTACAGTCAGAGATGGAGAGGGAGATACTGACACTTGATGTGTGTGTTTTTGTGTGTGATTGTGTGTGTTCGTACACCCTGACACAATTGCTTGTGGGGAAAAAAAATGCATAAAAGTCGAGCAGAGTGGGAAGGATCAAACATCGTATCCTCCTCACGTCCGTTTCACAATTTTTTCCTTCCAAATTGTGTGATTGGAATCAGTCGCCATGGAAACAGGAGATTTTGGGGTGTGACTGGATCTGTGCTAGATTAGCAGCAGAGCGTGTGTGTGTATGTGTGTGTCAGCCCCAAAGTATAGTTGTGTGCTTACTGTGTTATATACCAGTAAATGCAAGATTGATGTTGTTGTTGTCTAATTGAAACTTTGCACATGCTAGTTAGTGGACCGGCCTGGCTCCACATCATCTTATTTGTTAATGTTAATGTGACTTTTCCTAATTGCTTTTCATTTGCAGCCATAATCACAGCTTTGTTAGATTACATGAATATTTTAGAGCCAAGCTCATTACTGGGTCCAGCATATTTCCATTTTTTTTTTTTTTTTTTTTTTCTGGCACGCGCTCTGTGACACTCGGTCTCACTCTCTTTTACACACATACACACACCTACCCACACACAGATTGCTTGATTTAGCTAATTAATGCATGACTTATTGACCACACCGAGCTATACCTCACATTTTTATAAACTCCCTCCTCTTTCTTTCAGCCTCACATGCTCATACGCGCGCAGCCAAGCTACATGTAGCATCGGTGGACACACTGTGTCGCTGTAAACTCAAATCAGAGCTGTAGACGGACCTTTTACCTACAGAGTACCCAGTCACACTTGCCCGTCTTACATGTGATTGCATGGCTGCTTAGTATGTGAATGGAAAGATCTGTATGGAGTTGTTTACACAGGAGAATCTTATTTGTCCGACATGCATCATCGTCCCCATTAAGTTTCCCTTTTATCCTCTGACTCTGCCGTTTGATCTTTCTCACTGTTTCTCTCTCTCTGTGTTTGTCTGCAGGTCTTCCAGCTCTCGTTGTAGCAGTGTCGGTGGGTTTCACCAGAGCAAGAGGTTATGGCACAGCCAGCTAGTGAGTACTGTTTGTAATGCCAGTTTTTTTGTTTTTTTTTTTTCTTCTGATTTGTGTTAGGATCATAAGCTCAAAGCACAGTCTGAATCGACCGTGGGCAACTCAAAGCGTGCCAGTTTTCCCTTTTGTTGTTTGAAATATCTGACTTTTCTTTTCCTGAAATTTTTAGACCAAGATCAATTTTATTTTATGTTGTAGGTTCAGATGCTGCTATAAACAGCAGAATGTCAAAGCCAGTATATCATCCATGTATCTTTCTATATCCACTTAACTGAAGCTCGTCCCAGAATTTGCAAACTTTGGTTTGTCCTCATCCATTAGTTTTATCAGTGCCAACTGAGAGGCTATAGAAATCCTACATGAGTCACATTAAAGTCCCTGAAAACTAATTATGAGATCTGTTTCAAGCTTTTCTCTGTAACTTCAAATAATTGTGTAGTCATCTAAAGTATTCCCACTGAGATGTCATCATCCATCTTCTGTGTTCTGAAAAGGAACATCCATGGTCCATAATGTAACCAGACGAATGAAAACACACAGTAAAAGAGTTTTATAAATGCAATCTATGTCTCTTTCATCTACATCTCCTGTGTTCGTTGTTCGTTTTTCACTCTTTTTTTTTATTGAGCTGCAATAAAGACAACAATATGCGCTGGCAACATCACTGGAAGACGCATTTAAACTCATTAAGTCTCAACAGCTTTCACACCAAATGAAATTTCAGAAGACCGTGCAAAGTGTGAGAATGTGTTTTAGATAATGTACATTGTAAATTTGCTCAGCACTGTGGGAAATATTTACAGAAACGCTACCAACCCATAAAAAAGACTGCATTATCCAAGTAAATGTGATATTTTATCGGTTGTTGTGTTTGTTGTGGTTAAGTCTTTAGCATTCGCAGCAAGTGAAATGTGACACTGGATGTGGCGAAATGATATTTTACGCACCAGTGGTTTTGTAATTTTGTTGTGTTTTTGTTCCTTGTTGTTCCTCTAGTTGCTGGTTATCCTTGGAGGGCGGTCTGCTTTATGCCTTCGTTGGGCCTGCTGCTGTCATAGTATTGGTGAGTGCGTCCAATGTTCTCACTTATCACAACATTCGCTCAATTTTCAGATGAAGCAACGCCTCAGTCACACTGGTAACATAGTATAATTCTGCAAATGTTTTGTTAAGTTAGCTTCTGAGCAAAGGGCTTTGAAGCAACCGCCTGTTGACTACTGAGAATCGTCTATTCCTTTCACTCCCACGTGCACAAGTGTGTGTTAGCACACAGGGTATAAACTGCAAAATGATCAGATGAAAACTTTGATCTTTGAATTTAAAAACAAAAAACCAAACAAAAAAAAAAAGTTCATTTCATCAAACCACAGAGCTTCCCAGCAAACGCAACGCAAATCTGGGGTGAATTCCAACCAAGCAGCCAAATCTCTCTCTCAGTGAACTTTTAAAGTGCGAGTCGCTCTGTCCCCTTGTATTTAAAAGCTAAATCTTTTAATAGAAAAACTTCCTTTCCACATAGAAATGTGTGACTAACAGTGTGCACCGCTATCATAATGTTGTGTCCTGTGTTTGTTTTTCGCCAATTGCTATAAAACTGACATTTTTATGCACAAGGAAATATAGCTTTATATTGTTCTACAGCGAAATTGAGCTCATTGATTGCATCTCAGTGGCACTTTAATCATCTAGTGTTGTGTTGCTGCTGCATGTGGCTGTTTCTGGGATTAGTTAATTTCGCCCAAATGAATCCCTGGGTGGATATTTCCAACATTAAGCTTAATAAGTCTGGATGGGATGCTGAACTTAAGTTTGGTAACTGCAGCAACAGCTTTGTTGGTTTTGTCTTTGTGTGTCTGTTTTTGTTGCTTGCCCACTTGCTGCATGGCGATCGATTGAGTTAGAAAGGAAGAATTATACTTAATCATGTAATTATAAATGACTTGCAACTCTACTATTATATTTACATATAAAGGAATAATAATTCCTTTAAGTGGGGATATTAATTGTTCTAATCAATTCAAATCAAATCATTAAGGTTGAAAACATGTAAAACCAAGGGACAGTTATCCGTGTTGTTTATCTGCATCTGGTGTTTATTGGTATGTTTCCAATTTCCCTTCATTCCTGTTTCCACGCCGTTGATGTACATTCCACCTCGGCTGCTGTATGATGGTCCCCGGCCCCCCGGTGTTATTGCTGGGCCCCAATCTAACAAACAGCTGAAATGAGAGTGGGACATCGGGCAGAGAAACACAGACCTTCCCACAGGACTCGTCTCTAATTAATGAACCAGGCCTTGGGCAAATAGGAGAGCAGGATGATGCTGACTCACAGAGCTGTGTCCAGACATGACTGGCATGACAATGCTCTTTTCACAATCTGCCGCATCGTAGGTACTTTCAGCAGGAGAGAACATGAGAGGGAAAGAGATCAGGGAGGGTTTTTTTTTTTTTTTTTGTGCACTTCCAGGTGTACTATACCATACACACAGCCAAGAAATAGATTCCAAGTAAAAAAAAAATCCAGCTTTTGCAAAAGCTGCAAAAAACAAAAACAAAACTCAAAACTCAACTGACCACATGAAAGTCAGACTCAACTACTCAGCTCTTTTCTTTCATAGCAGCTGTTTATGGAATATATAAGATTTTTCTGTCTGGCGAGAAGCTGCTGCCTCAGTTTAGGAATTTGGAGAGAATAAGGAGAGAAATGCAATATACAGTAGGTGTGCAGCACAGAGTCATTGTCATTTGTTGCTAATGAAAAAAAAGAACATGAGCAGGTGAGTGATTAAACAAAGACTCTGCTGAGAAACCCACAGAGGGTGGAAGAAACAGAGGGAGGGAAAATGCTGGAATCAGGATTATAAGTAATATGTTGACAGCATAGAAAATCTCTTAGATGGGCTGGATTTCAGAGTAGAGAAAGTCCACATGTGACAAGCCTTGGCTCTGATCTGTGCTTTGCGTGTCTTTAATAGAATGTGAATCAGTGGGTCACTACGGCCAGATGTTTGGCCAGCTTAGTTATCGTCCTCTTATTAGTACGAGATGCTGGATTGAGAGGCAGTCTGTGTGTGTTTAAGCTAGTTGTCACAAATGGACATATCACTGCTTGGAGCAATAATAATAATTACTACAGACTTTTTGTTTATTAAGTGCAGCATTTACTGCAAAACAGATAATAATACAAATAATACAAGCTATTGTAAAGGGTTTATGTCTCCATTCCTTGGCACACATCAAGAAATGAACTCTGTGCCATGAGCTCTAACGTTTGTGACAGAACAGTTGTATAAATCATTGCACTATAAGGTGGTTAGATTTAACTAGAGTTAACTCTAACTGTGCAGCTAGACAAACAATTAAAATAAGAGCATAATACACAGAAATAAAAGTCTGAGTCTAAGATTTAAACAAAGTATAAGCAAAATCTAGAATAAAAAGGCAAAAAATAGGATTCATTTAAATAAAAGAAAGAGTATTTACTAAGTAAAAGAAGGAAGATTACAGAAGAAAATGAAATTTAAAAATGTGCTGGAATGTGGTTTTCAAGCATTGCACCACTGTGAGAAATATTACAAATATGAGCAGTGTTGGTGTTCAAGAATTATATCTCACATTTGACTCAATATTTTCTTCCTTCAGACAAATATTAAACTTTTTTTTTTTTTCAGAACTGTAAGTAACGACTGAGTGCCAGGAAATCTCTCACTGTACGGAGTGTGTAAAGCGTCAAAGAGACGAGCCAAAAAAAAAAAAAAAAAAAAACAAGTCAGCCTGGGAGCCCTGACATCTAAAACACTGTCACTTTCACTCGCACAATTAAAAAGTCATCTTCAATCCACTGAAAACCCTTTGAAAGAAATTCTTTTATGCGGCGCATGAGCTGAATCCCTGATGGCAACCTATCTATTACAGCCGTCCTGATCAAACTCTCCTCTGTCTCTCAGGTGAATATGCTCATTGGAATTGTGGTGTTTAACAAGCTCATGTCTCGAGACGGCATCTCAGACAAGTCTAAAAAGCAGCGAGCGGGGTAAGTTAACTTCCCTAAACCCTCTGCACCTCACACACACACACACACACACACGCAAAAAAACAGCATATACACTCCAACAAAAACACACAGCACTTACTGATCCGTCTACACACACTCGTGTTGGTGAGAACTGACTACGAATTTGCTGCATTAGATAAAGTTTTACCCTCTGTCAGACACAAACTCAGGGAGACAACATTTTCTTGGCAACTAACTCGAACTGCTTTCAAGGGTCTCTGAGCGCACTTCTCCTTGTACTTATGCTTTCGGTTTAAAAAATAAGAAACAAAAGAACAACAACCAGAAAATACAATCTAATTTGGCAACAAAATGACGAGACATCTGTTCTGTTCCGTTGCTCGGTAAAACCTAGCAGCATTTCACCGTAGCTTCCACGGACATACACTTTCTATTTGATTTTCTCGGTTTTATGTGACACAGACAAATACTGTGGATGAGAAAATCAATGGCCCATGGAAATCTAATTAAATACTGTAAACACTGGGATTATAGGGAAGAAGCCTTATGCACTATTGATAACCTATATGGTTTTCCTCCAGACAAACATGCACACACATGATCTACTGTATCGAAACTTTACAGATAACACACACATGCATATGCATCCACCTTCAGTATTACCTCTATTGAAACAATTGGCAGATGTTCATCATCTTTACTAATCCCAATGGTGGAGATTTTCTCATCTCTCGCAGCCAAATCCATGTTTTCATTTCCATACCTATCGATTCCATTGTTTTTTTTTTTTCTCTCTCTCTGTCCCTCTGTGTCTTTTCTCATTCCTTCTCTCACACTTTTTTTTTTTTTTTCTGTCTCTTGCACAAATTGAAATTGATAATTTGTGTATAGCTGCAAGGGTTAACAGAGTGGATTGGCTCTCTGGGGGGTTGATTAGCTTTTGTTACCCAGTGATGCTGCTGAGATTCAACCAGCTGATGTGTACAAACACACACACACACACACACACACACACACACACACACAAACAGATGTACCTTTCTTTGTCACAGGAAAAGATCTTAGTGTTATCTGAGTATTAAGCACATTTCCTCTCAGGTTCTTAGAAGTAGATGTGTAGAAGGACACACACACATTTATCTAAGCATTCCCCACACACAGTAGTTGGTAGCTATTGCTAACAGGACAGGCTGTCATTAGCATAATGTATTTTCCTTATGAAGCCGTGGGGATGTGGCTGGTACTAAGGCAATGAGCTGTGATAGGACGCTAATGTAGCATAGCCTGTGCTTGGACCCATCATTCTCCACTTGCAAAATATAAACATAAGCGCGCACACACACACACACACACACACACACATACACACACACATACACACAGGAGCCGCCTCTTTCCATCCGAGTAGTCAACTGTAAGTAAATAAGCAAAGGAGTCTTTTTCTTCTCTCACACCCCAGTGAAGTTTTGTTGTGCATAGTTACATACACAGATAAATAACTCACTCACACACACACACACACACGTACCTGAACACTGTATGGTGGAGTAAGGTGTTCGCTGTATTTCCTGTCTGTGTCACTGTTAAGCTGTTAATCCACATGACTCTGCTGTAACATTACAATGTTCGTCTCTCTCACGACTCTGAATCAATCTTTGTATTCTGACTGTTTTCTTTTTTTTTTTTTCTTTCATTGCTGCTACTTTTTTATGATCTGGTTTTAATTTGCTTGTCTTTCTTTTTCTCCCCTCCCCACCCCTCACTCCCGTTTTTTCTTTTCCCCCCTTTCTCTCTTTGTTGTTGTCCACTTTATTTACTTTTTTTTTTTTTTTTTCTCTCTTGTTACTTTTCTTTTGGTTCTTTTGCAACTCTGACACCTGCACATTCACATGTCGTCATAACTGGAACTTTTTCCACACATCAACCCCCAACCCCACTTCCCCTTCCTCTTCTCCCTCACATGGTTTTGTGTGTGTGTGTGTGTGTGTGTGTATCTGTTTCTTGTGTGTGTGTGTTCTCGTGCACACGTCCTAAAGTGTCCCAGCGGAGGCGCGTAGCCGACTGCTCCTGAAATGCTCCAAGTGTGGCGTGATCTCGAGCACCGCAATGTCCAGCTCGACTGCAAGCAGCGCCATGTTAGTCCATCTTCATCTTTCTATCTCTGACTTCGATCTCTGACTCATCATCCTCTCACCATCCTCTCTCTCTCTCTATCTCTGTCTCTGTCTCCTCCATCCTCTTAATCTCTGGCTGTCGGTAATAACACGGGATGACATTTCTATTTGTGTTCATAAAAAGAAAACAAACTAATGAAAGGGGAAAAAAACACACACACATCCACTACAAACCTGTGTTGAACCGTATTTATAAATTATAATTCAATGAGTTTATTTTAACTGCTTCATGAAGTAGGACCGCACAATGTCACAAGGTTTTCAATAATGAATAATAATGTGATTTTTTTTTTTTTCAGCCTCTCATTATATTAATTTAACCTCCTCACCCGGATGGTCAGAGTAACATAATTAAATATCAAGTTGAGTTAAATGATAAAATGAGGAAAAAGTGACAAAGCATTTAAAACATTAAATTCTCCCCGTTAACTGTAGCTGCACATAGCTGGTTTTTGGTTTTGTTTGTGAAGATGTTTTCCTCCAACACGTCACTTGACTAATCATGAAGAGTACCTCACTGCCTGTCAGAGCAGTTGTGTATAATGTCCTCTGTGGCTCCAGAGGAGTTTTGTTCAGTCTGAGAAAATTGCATTTCGGAAAAACGCCACTTAATCCGGTGTTAGTCGAGAAAATCTTGACCTCAGTGTTGGATTTGATCACTCCTGTTTAATTGTGCTTCTCACAGAGAAAATTGGAATATTAACTGATTGTCCCAATTTCTTTGAAACTCACATGAATGTTAATATCAGATTCTGGACTATTTTACTCTTACTTACACTCCCTCTTATTACATAATAACATAATTTCATGTTTTTCCTCTTAGAATCCTGAATATAATCAGTAGGTACTACATGTGTATCAACAAATACTTTCTCTATTTTCCTTATAATTTGCATGAAGGTACGTTTGCTCGTCTTTGAAGTGTCCTTGTAAATTACAGTTAAATACCTGCTACATCAGGTATCCTTAAAATTATTGTGGAAAGTAGACAGATGGACATAAATTTAAAGGAGTGATAACACTTGAGAAGGTATCAATATGGTGTAGCACATTTTCCTTGGGGGGAAAAAAAAAGGTTCATTGTTATGGATACTGTGTAGCCACTGCAGACAATTTCTGAATTTAAGATTTCCCTTCTTCCACTTTACTGTTGGAAACAACCCCCCGTGCATATTTGCTACTTACGGTACAAATCTTTCATTATGGCGATGTGTTTATTTTGGAAAAGAGTTCTGTTTAAAGCACAAACTTTGTTGTAACGAGATGAGATCATCTGGTTGGTGTAACAACTTTGTATCCGTTTTGTGTTATCACTGTGAACACACAGAGCCATTACTGACTTTTTTTCCATTAACTTTGCCAGTTATATCTGAGATCTGCCTATGTGGTGGATGAGTACATGTAGAGTATATATATATATGTATGTTTGGAGAGTCCATCAAGTAATCCTCAGTGTTAAAGTATAATCAAAATTCAAGCAGTTCATTTTCCTGATAGCAAATCCAGTCTATTTTGCCCAAGTGTCCCGATATAGCTTTAAAGACTATTACTTGTGCATTTATTCCCAGAATTAATTTGAAAAGTGTGAAAGCAACTCCAAGCTTTCTACAGATTCCTTTTCTCCCAAATGACTCAGTTATACTTTGAAAAACAGCCGTTTAAAATACACTTATTATGTATAATTAAGTGCTCTTATGGCGTTCGAATGTCGTCCCCCACCCCACACACACATCACACACACACACACACACACACACACACGTAGAATGTAGGTTGCTACTGTTACTGTACTGAATCATATTGCAATGGTGAATAGTTCACAACAGCTGGGAACTTATTCATAGTAACAGAGAGAACAGCACAGCTTGAGATTTACTGCTCTTTATTCTTTTTTTTCATTCATTGCTTTTGGCCATGCACGTCAACAGAAACATGGATATTTTTGAGCGCAGCGAGACAGAGTCGTCCGTCTGTCACACTGACAGCTATAAAACCATGAATATGTTCTCAAACAGCATGAAAATTTTAAATTGGTGTCTGACTTCATACACACACACACTTACTCGTCAGGAGCCCCCGTGTCAGCGCTTGTCAATGGCCTTTCTTTCCTGTCTCTGTTGGACCTCTGCCTGCTCACTGTCCACCAACATGACACTAAGTGTGCTTCAACCATGTAATTGTGAGCAATTGTCAGTCTTGTAACTATCTACATGATTACACATCACCTTCCACTTAGTGTGCCAATCAACTTCAGATTACCAGATTGTAAGTGTGTGAGTATGTGTGCATGCGTGCGTGCGTGTGTGTTTGTTTTTGTACATGTGTGCGTGTGTGTTATGTGTCTTACCAGAGTTGACCTTTCTGGTTTGAGACTCAACCCCTTGTTCCTTCTCCTTTCTTTCCTCTCCTCTACAACCCCCCTCCTCCTCCTCCTCCTCCTCCCCCTACTCCTCTTTTTCCTCTGACAGGGCCTCTCTGTGGAGCTCTTGTGTGGTTCTTCCTCTGTTAGCATTAACCTGGATGTCAGCGGTGCTGGCCATAACTGACCGACGCTCCACACTCTTCCAGGTGAAGACACTCGCATACATACACCTGTGATCCATCCTGACAATTGGACTGTTAAAGAATTCAGTCTCAATTCTTGACATTTTAAACAGCAAAGATGCCAAAGGAAACATACAATAAACGTTGATATATACCGTATTATTCCTGCTATATAGAGTTCACAACTACAAATACAGTCTATGAATAACTGGGGTCATTTATACGGAAAAAGCATGACTTGTCTGACTTCAGCATTTCTCGAATGATCTCAGAGTCAGTTCTAGACAATATTCAAGATTCTTATATTTGCCACAAATACAGTTATATAACATGCAGTTGAAATAAAGAGATGAAGGTTTTACACTTGATGAATGAGTGACAAAGTCACAATATGATGTGAGTGCTTTAGTCTTTGACAACCATGAATATGAGCTTTGATATGATATCAGATGTGTAATTTAACTTGGTGTATGTGACTCTAAGATGCAAAGATAACATATCACTCACTGAGGAGGTTCCATCCTTCAAAAAGGTCCACAACAGCTATAATAACACTGTGCGACAGCTAACAGATGTTCCCTCTCTCCTCCAGGTCCTTTTCGCCGTCTTTGACTCTGTCCAAGGTTTTGTCATCATCACCGTACACTGCGCAATGCGCCGAGAGGTGAGTCCTGTTTCTTCTTCTCCTCTCCCTCTTTTTTGTCCTCCCCTCTGTTATCCAGCTGTTTGAATCTCAGACACATCGAACTCACGCACATCTCTAAGTCGAGCGCTGTGCCGTTGACCCCGGCGACTCTCGCTCCCTCTTTTTTCGACAGGTGGGATTCGCGTTCGCAAATGTCCCGTTAGTTTTCAGGTCAGTTTGAAGTCACGGCAGTACACGAGCAGATCAGACACGAGAAGGGATTATCACGGCATTTATGTCCTGCACTGTGCCGCTTCTTCTTCTTAATGCAGTATGATGGTGCGTGTATTGTCCATCTGATCCCATGCCGCTTTAAGGAGCTTATGAAGATGCTGTATGGAATAAGACGATAAGTCCCTAACTAATACCCCCTAGTGTCTGTTTGCCACAGGCTTTGCTTTGCCCCCAGGGATGCTGAATTTTAAACTCATTATTCACATACATGTATCCCTCAAGACACAGAGATACTCATAATTACACTTGTTACATTAATGGATTCACAATGTCATCAGTTTTCCATGATAGCAAATAGCTCTCCTGTTGCTGATGCATGTAGACTGTATATACTTGACTATATCTGAGAGATCGTTATGATATTGAATGCACTGAAAGGTGTAAGTGAATATTTAAATGCTCAGGATGCTTAGCTGCATTAAATCAATATCACAAAAGCAGCAGGGATCAGAGTACAGTAAATCCAGGAATTATTTATTGTAAATGTATGAAAATCCCCTGCAAGGGAGTGTGTGTAAATCCTTTGTAGCTGCAGAAAAACAGGAACAGGGGAGTGTCACACCGGAGGGACGGTGAGGAGAGCAGGGGTGTTAAGGAAGCATTACAGTGCAAAACAAGAGAGAAGTGCGTTGCTGCATGAAGTAAACTAAAGACGGAGAATGGTGGTGTCGAGTGGAGCAGCGGCAACGTCGCACTCCTCAACGCCACCCTCTGCACGTGCAGGTGCGACGGAGAATGAAAGGACGCTGAGGCCCGCTGAGATCAGTGGAGGAGAGATGAGCGAACGAGCAGGTGTTACATTAGAAGTGCTGTGATTAGGAGGCAGTGGGAGATGGGAAGTGAGGAGGAGGGGGGTAAAGCTGGGAGAAAAGGGTGAGGTGGTGATGGTGGTGGGGGATTAGTTAAGTGAGGTGGGAGGAAGAGAGGAGAAATTGCACCCTGAGATCGGTGGGAAAAGAAAAAAAAAAGAGTATGATTCAAGAAAGAAGCGGGGAATCATAGAGGGAGATGGACAGAGATTGTATGGAGCTATGGAGGAGCTCTACGCTTTGAAGTCAGAATATGCTGCGTTGGGTGGCAGTGAATACACACACACACTTACATTCATGGTAAAGGAGAATGGGGGACAAATGGTTCTTAAAATGAGTATGGACATGGGAAGAGATGGGCGGAGCGAAACATGCAGTATTAATAGGACATGGATGCTACTCCAATCCACTCCATTTGTCGCTACACACACACACACACACACGCACGCACGCACACACACTCTCAGAACACCCAGTGTTAGCGAAGATGCTCTTGTTCGCTTTTGCACCACATCTTACACAAGCGCTCTTGTTTCAATCCATGAGATTCTTATGGGATTTGACAGCGACAACATTGAGAAATGATGTTGCTCCTCAGCAAGTAACCAGGATTTCTATAATACGGAGCCTGTTGGGAGGGGTGGAGGTGAAGAGTAGGGACAGAGAATGAGTCTCAGAATTGGCCTGGGAAACATAACACACAGGGATCCATTTGAATTTTTTTTTTTTTTTTTAGCAAGAGCCAGTTCTTTGATAAGGAGCTGCTGTGTGGTTGAGACGCAGCATGTGGGAGGATAAAGAAAAACAATATGACACCAAACAGGCTAAGAGGTTAGAACATCTATATTCCACTGTAGGTTTTAATTAGGATCATTGCACGACTCATCTCATGAGGCTCTGATACGACACAAAGAAGTGGCGCCTCACGTTTTCCACACCAAACCAATGACTGTTACATAAGGAACAAGCTGAGCTACTTTGCAAAGAATGTGGTGTTTCCATTTACTTTGCGGCTTTCGTATAATTTAGTATTCACTGAACATCTGTCATTGCAGTGATAAAGATGAGAAATATAAAATGTCTGCAGAGTGAGTTCCCCTTGCTCCAACATTTGCCGAACTAACTTGAGCAGAAGTTCTCCCACTAACTTTCTTTCTTTTGCATCACCCTTTTTCCTCTCCCCTCATCATTCTCTACCCCCTCTCTCTCTCTATATATATATATATATATATGTATTCGCTCTTCCTCTCCATCCGATTCCCCCTTATTCCCCTCCCTCGCTCCAGGTGCAGGATGCAGTGCGCTGTCGGATGGGTGGATGTAAAGACGACAGCGAAAACTCTCCAGACTCCTGCAAGAATGGACAGGTGCAGATCATGGTGAATACCATTCCATTTCATCCCCCATTGCAAAACCATTAGCGCTGGACTAACATTAACCAGACTGGAGCTCTCCACAAGTTTCAGCCCCAGTGGAGAGAAGCATGATTATCATTATTGAAGTGCTCAAACTCATATCCTGGTGCTCTCTTTTTTTTTTTTTTTTCTCCCTGAACCATTTTTTTTTTTTTTACCTCAACAGAAATTCATTGCTGTTTATGCATTATACATTTTTTTACATTACTGAATATGTTTGACTTAAATCCCCATAGTAACGCAATTTCACTCCCAACTTAAAACTTTCTAACTTTCTATAGTGCTGGAACAAGACATAAAATGTTGCCAAAACACAATTTCTGAAAGGAAATCCTGTAAAAAAAAAAAAAAAAAAAAAAAAAGAAAGAAAACTAAACTGCAGTATTGTAGCTGCAGTAATTACAAATCCAAATATTGCTCACTGGACTTCATGTATTATCAAAACAGACACTTCAGCACTTTTATTTACTTTTAACCTAAACTTCTTCATCGTTATTTGAGACGCACGGAGGTTCTGTAAGGTTATTGTATGAGTTCCAAATGTAGTTAATAGTGTGATAAATCATATGGACTTGAGCTGCCTCGCCAATGTCAGTACGGTCACACTGCCGCTATTACGGCATGAGCAGCTCTCGCATCACCGTTTTCCACCTTAATTTCTCCCTCAGACCTGTTTGCGGTAACGATTATGAGTTTCTGAATGCCCCTCTGAGGTTATCAAGATTAAACTCAGGAGTCATCATTCTGCTCAGGAAAGCCATTGTGACACATTTTCTGTTTTCGTTTTCATAAGCGAGAGGAGCATTACTGTCAAACCGTGCTTCGATTCAGCACCGTGCTTTGGTTAAGTTTTGCTTAAATGTGTTGTTGTAACTATTTCACATAAGATATTTGATCAACCTTCCTCATCGCTTTTTAAATGTCGTCAAAACGCAAGTGACTTTGAAGAAATCTTTTCTCAGCAGCACATGTTCATGGACAACTGTTGTGTAAATACCCTTGAGAACATTAATTGTGATGGATAATTTGGTGAGACTGCCACAAGTAATATCAACATCATAATTACACTACACCATCCTTTCAGGTGTTCTTGCTTTACTCAGAGGAAATCTCATTACAATGTACCCTTGACATTTAGGGACATTATAAAGGTGGAGAACTGTAGCGTAGCGACTTGTTAAAGCTGAAGCAAAGGTGTCTTTGCAAAATTTAATTAATCTGATTTGATCTCGGGTACTCTCGTCTTCCTCTACACACCTCAACTAACATTTCAACTGTTATGTTCTCCATTCATTTTCCTTTACACCACCAGAAGTGTCCAAACGTGAATTACTGCGGGCAGCAGTATGGGTCTCTGCGTTACGGCACGTCGCCGTGCCTCCCTGTTTGCCACCCGCAGCCTGCAGTCCCAGCGCTGTGCCACCAGACATGTCAACAAGGCTGTTACCACAGTCTGCCCCACGGCAACCACGACCCCGGACTAGACCACACCCACGCCGCTCTCAGCCACACACATGAGCATACCCCCATCCTGAACAACACCCACAACCACGTTCATAACCATGACCTCGCCCACAACCACATCGGCATCCTAACAGTATGTGATCTGTAGAAAAGACGCAGCTATATAGATATATATAGTCTATACAAGTAGAAAAATGCAATTTGTAGAACAGAAGAAATATTCAGAAGAGATATTAAAGGAGTACTTTGACATTTTGATGCTTCCTCTCTTGTCAAAAGTGAGATGAGATGATCAGTTCCCCTCTCATGTCTGTGCTTTAAATAGCAACAATTAAAATGCTCCATCTTGTCTTTTTAATCTGTACAAACCCCGAAGTGGAAATTTTTACAGAGTGTTACAGAGCGTTGTACTATTTCTCAGCAAAGCGTATGACTTTTTGGTGTCTTGTCTTCGGTGTGGGATTGCCAGGCAACTAGCAGATCCTGCACAAAAATTCAGCACATAACAGTTTATTAGACAAACAAGCTATAACGTGCTAATTAGTGAGGTTAGAGGTGCTGGTGGACATATTCTGTTACTGCTGGATGGAGCCAAGCTGCCTGTTTTCACTCCTGTTTCCAGTCTTTGTGATAAGCTATACTGAGCTAAACTCTCCCACAGCTTGCGGTACCTTCGTTTTTAGCAAACAAGTGTGAGGGTGGTCTCAGTCTCATCTCACTCACAGCGAGGGAGGAAGTAAACATGTGAAGCAAAATGTCCAACTGTTTCTTTAACCCGTAAAAAGGAAATCACCACTGCATAATTTTTTTTTTAGCTTTGTTTACATTTTGCATCTTTAAATCTAAGTGGCAGTAGTTAATAGTGTTGCAAGGTAAACCCACAATGTATTTATAGTCTAGTGTCTTATACATTTGAGCAGTAATCACAACCTAAAATGTAGTATTCATTAGGTTTTCTTGTCTACTTACTGTAAGACTGTGATACCCTATGATTAGCAGTTGTTAATAACTTAACCCGTGACCTTTTTCAGAGAGACTGTGTGATAGTTATAATAACGATGATTTGTTTCATTCATTTTGAATGTTAGAAAAATAATCTCAGGGATTTCTTTCATGTCCTCATTCATTCATTTTGTAGAAACCCATGCATGGCGCTGCAGGTGATTTACGCACTTAGAGCTTTTTCCGCTCCTCCGAGACCTTCACGTACTCTACTCTCTTTCAGTTTTTCATTCCCCTCCTCTCCTTGCTTCTGTGGCGTGCCCAAACTGTCTAAAATCTGTAGTTTATTATCCAAACAAAGGCTTTTGTAAGTAAATCCCAGCGAGGACAGAAGGGAGGCTCTGTGGTGAGAGCTGAGAGGAGCATAACTGCATAGCAATGAGCCTTACTTTGACTCACATGGTGGTCATTTTGGAGATAGTACTACCACGCTTTACCCTGAGGAGTAGCTGCATCTTGTATTCCTCAGGTTA
Source organism: Polydactylus sextarius (assembly GCA_016801845.1). Classification (NCBI taxonomy): domain Eukaryota; kingdom Metazoa; phylum Chordata; class Actinopteri; family Polynemidae; genus Polydactylus; species Polydactylus sextarius. The sequence goes on along the minus strand of CM028927.1, from coordinate 5,810,371 downwards.
TTCTAGATCAAAGAAAGTAAGCATCTTTTTTAGTTTGTGTACCCAAATACCAAATCTACATAAAATCTTTTTTTTTTTTTTTCTTTTTTTCCGGGTGCGAGTTATTCAGCGTTATATACGTGGATGATTGTGTTTTGGTCGGTGGCGAGCAAGAATTCGTATTCTCAACATTAATTTTTTTTTCCTGCTCTAAGAAAAGACTTGGCTTAGAAGATGGCAAAGTTTTGCTTCACCTGGCACAGCAGATAATAGTTTTGCTGCTGTGTAAACTTCTGTCCCTGTTTCCATTGAGATGACGCCGAGGTGACTGATGAGGCGTACAGTAGCAATGCGTACCTGGCAAAACTCCACATTGTTCCGCTCGTCTCTCTCTCAAAAGTCTGTATTTGGTTCTGCTGCTGTGAAGCGACACACATCACGAACAAAGTGGCAGCGGCGTGCACCATCAGGCAGCATTCTCTATATTTTCTATATACGTTTGGTTTGAAAATGGCTTTTTTTTATTTTACAAATTCAGTATAAAGAAATGAAAACTCAACACTTCTACTGTCACTTAAAGTAACATTTTTTGATGTTCTTGTTCGTGGAGGGCATTTTACACTTGACTTGAGTGGTAAAGTGTCGTCATAGAAACAGATCCTATCCACTTCTAGAGAGTCAAATTAGTGTCAGAGTCACTGGATGGAGCACAAACATTCAAGATCCAATCACTCAGCAGGTCTGTTCTGCTGCTAATGCAGTGACTGCACTCGCACAAAACTCATCGTATTTCTTCTCTTCACCCTGCTTCACTCTCGTAGACGGACTTTGAGAAGGACGTGGACTTGGCGTGCCAAACAGGTGAGCAACCCCACCCCTTTTTCACCCTCTTGTCTCCTATTTAAATCAAAATTTTCATCCATTTCAGGAGTAGAAGTGTGGAGTTGTTTCGTTCTTATCTCTGCTGCTGTGCATGTTGATGATGAAATAACAGGAGCTGATGTGCTACATCTCGACACAGTTGCACACAAATTATTATGCCTTATCAATCACAGTGATTCTGCCCAGTAAGTGTTCATCGAGCATATGTTTGGATGAGACTGTGTTTAATTGTGCATGACAATAACACTCCTCGGAGTGTTCATACCTGTTTAACTTGCTGCTGACGACAGCCTAGCGCGTGCCTGTTTTTAAATGTACCACAACATGGTCCGAGTTGTGCTTTGAAATATTAACACAGCGTCCTTTTCCTCCTACCCCCCTCGCAGAGAGAGGACACCCATGTAAGTTTTTGCACCTAAATAAATAACCCGTTTCAGAACTGCCTGGTCTTTCCCCAGAATTTAATGATTTTCCCCGTAGACGAATCCCGAGCTGTACGTGAAACGACAACGACAAGTAAATGGGCTCAGTTTGACCGCAAGTCATTAAACAGCTGGTGGATTCGTCTACAAACAATTCTCTGCCCACTCCCCCCTCCTCCTCTGTTGGATGCAGATGTGAAGCGATCCAAAAATTTCTCACAGCATTTTCAGTCCAGTTCATGTCACATTGCACCAACAGGACGAGGAAACAGAGCATTGTGTTAAGCCAGTGTCCCCGCTGCTCTGCAAAGACCCAGCAGGATCCTGTGTCAGTTTTTTAATCAAATATGTAGCCTGACATTTTGTCACATCAATGCAGTCTCCTTGAGAAATGATCTGCGCTACATGCTTTGGTCTACAATTAGATTTGGAGGGGGACGCAGAATGAATAGGCTTTCTTCTGATGATCACAGAATGAGCATGATATTTAGCATGTTTTTCTTTCTATTTCGCTTTGGTTTCATTTGTGTTTGATTGTGATAATAGACTGATATTTATTTAGTTTCATCAGCATGTCACAGGTAATTTTGAAGTAGCTTTCTTAGAAAAGCTCAGCGTCTTTTTTTTTTTTTTTTTTTTCCCTGAACAACATGCATGTAAGCTAACCCGAGCCACTGTAAGTAGTTTAATGTTCTTTTTTATTTTGTGGCATTATGAAATAAATAGAGGCCCTCACACAAGAAAAAAATTCACTGATACCAAGGTAGAAAAGCACATAAACACAAACAGACTCTCACTGATATGGGAGTAATAAGCCAGTGAGCGAGATATGGGACAGGAGCGAGGGATTCGGCAGCGAGGGAATTTGGCTCCATTTCATTTGAAGCACACAGCATTTTGCGCCAAGGCTCTTTCTCCAAGCTAATAAAAAATCCTGGCTCACCAGCAAATCTCGAGATGGAGCAAGACTTGAGGTCACAGTGTCAGACACAAAACTCATCTTAGTTACAGTGAACCATATAAGCCCAAAATGAGAAGTGAAACTTTTCTTTGGAGGCGCAAACTGTCTCATAGTGATATGAAAGCTGCAAACAAACTTCAGCACCAGTACCTGGTGTGTGTGTGTGTTTGCATATTGTTTACCCTTTGCTTTCTATTTGGAATAAATTTGATAAAAATCTCTTGCCATTCCTTTTCTTTACCCCAAACTCTTCACCTTTGCTTCGTCTTTCCTCCCTCCTCTTTCACCAAATACCCCACGGCTTTTCTCCCTCCAGTTATTTTCAAGGAGGTCAACACCTGTAACCCGGCCACCATCACTGGCACTCTTTCCCGTATCTCCCTGGATGACGAGGACGATCCCAAGCTGGCAGCCCATCAGGAGGGAGGAGTCGGTGTCAACTTCAGTTCTCTACCTGGGAACATTCCTCCCCCCAACCTCATTGTACAGGTACGAGACTGGAGTTTAAACTGACCAGTGTAGCAACATAGCAACAAAGTAAATTCAGTTCAGTGCCGCCCGGTTAGATGTACTCTGACTCTTAAGTTTACCTGTGACTGTTTAAATTATTGAAACCATGCTTAGGGGTAGGCTCCATCTTAAAGGGTGGATAGATAGAGAAGATTAAGACAATATCAATATCCAGAAATTTAGGAAAAAATTACAGCTCTTTGTACTTTTGTTCATGCTCAAGACAATCTATGAAGATTGCTGTAGGCTTCATGTTTCAAAGTGCTAGATAAACTTTATAATATTCTTCTGTTTTAATTGACATGTTCTTGTACTTTTACTTGCATTACTTAAGTACATTTAATTATAGATTACTTGTCATACTTAAGCAGAGTAAATACTAGATACTTTAAGACTTTCACTTGAGTACCATTGAGTAGTCAGTGAGAAATAATTTTGTGGTCTAGTATATCTGCTTGTACTCTGGAGTGGAACTTTCAGGTACTATATTAGTGTCATATTTGTTGAACATGTAGCCAAGTAGATGATTTCTTTTGCTTGTCCCAAAGGTTCCACCCCTAGGAGGCCTCAATGAGCTGAGTGAGACACCCCTAAAGAAGGAAATGAATGTGGATCAGCAGCGACAGCAGGGGCAGCAGCACAGTGGCACTCCGATCTACTTGTGCACCGAGAGCGGCCTGGGCTGGGCGCGACCACCTGCTTCTTCCAACAACTCCCAGGACGGAAGTGCCGGAAGCGGAGGAAGTGGAGGGGGAGGTGGAGGAAGTGGCGGAGGAGGGGAGGGAGACTACATGGTCTTACCTCGTAGGACGGTCAGTCTCAAACCTCCAGCGCCCTCGTCCCAAGGAGGCCTGGGACTGGGAGGCGAGGACAAGCCTCTCAACATCGCAGTGGAAGACCCTCCCTTCCCCCCGCCTCCCTCTCCTCTGACCCTCCACCCGGCTGAGAGCGAAGCCTACCCAGCAGATTTTGTGCCGTCTAGCGTGGGCGACATGAACATCACCATGAACCTCAACCGCTCCTATGGGACGATCAAAACCATGCCCCATGGGCATGGCCACATGATGGCTCAGGGTGGTCTTGTACACTCCCACGGAGGACACATGCACTCCCACGGGCATTCACTTCAACTGAAGCCAGGCCAGAGGCCGTCGGTGCGACAGATTCTGACGGGGGGAACTACGGTGGAGAGAACCAGGACCCTGCCACGCAACTTGGGCAGCACCAACACCAACACCAGCCTCTCAGCAGGATCCTTGGAGGTGGGTGAGAAGTTGATGGCATGAAGGAAGGAAAGGTTCTCAGTGGTGGTGGAGCTTCATCACTGTGTGTCCACCTTTCACTTGAGCTTATGGGTTAAAGTTCTGGATGTGATGGTGGTGTAGCTGTATAAGTGAAGTTAGAGTGGTGGATTGATCAAGGGAAGACGAAGCAAGCGAGTGGGCGAAGCAAAAATAGTTCTTGTTATGTAATGTGGCATTTTGTATTTTCACAGTACTTTAAACAACAAAGACTTCAGAATAATGCTGTAATTAACCAATTACGTTTCCCCACTTTTCTAATTTGGGGGAAAATAAGATGAAATATTTAATTCTAGAATAAAGGAGCCATATTGCATATCAAACATTCATCAAACATTAGCAATATGCCCAAAACACTGTGATAATGGAACGGTTGTGTGCCTGAGACGTCTGCTATAACAACTGCTATTATTTACAACTAGATAGTATTAATTGCTGCTGACTGAGACAATGAGTGTTGAAATGAGTTATTCTCATAATGACAGACAGCTTTTTGCTAGTTAACTGTGTGTGTGTTTAAGCGCGTCTGTGTGTGTGTTTGTGTGTGTTTTCGTGTGTGTTATACCCCCGTCTAACTGTACAAGGTGGCATAGCAGATGGACTGAGACAGACAGGATCAGAGGAAATACCCCTGGTGAATGTCTTTCAGCCCACCTTAATTTTCCACACACACACACACACGCTCACGCACTTGCACATACACACATGCATTGGTGTGCACGCACAATAAAACAGGTGCACAATACCATGGACCACATAAACACACATGTATGGGCACACTTTTGGATCCTCCCCCTAATGGCATCTTGCTGACTCACATGGTTGATTAAAGAGATGGAAACGACACTTTCACTGAAAAGTGCAGATGCTTCATTTAGGGCTGAGGACGTTAAGGACGAGTCATTAAAACTCATAAAAAATCACTGTCAGAAGAGCTACGAGTGCACTCATGAATACCAAAAAAAGGAGAGAGATCTGCAGAGAAACCTGCGGGATGTAATTTACTGCTATAATTTCACCCTGTTTGAATATGCTTGATTTGGAGATGGATATCAGAGTGTGCCTCTCAAGATTAAATCACAGCACTTTTTTTACTCCCCAATTCAAACATGGTGACGCATAATGGAGAGATCACACAAATGTACTCGCAGTGTTCATTGTCACTGTTGATTCTCAGTCAGAGGCTTGTAAATTTTGACTTTAAACATTGTAGTGAAAAGCGTGAAAAAAAAAAAAAGGTCCAAAGGGCACATTTTCCTATCGTCGTACAGCAGACACCAGGGAAACGGTATCGAAACAAGATTTAGTATCTTCTTACAACAAAGAGTTGGTTGTGAAGGTCAGATTATCACACACTTGCATCCATCTAATACAAGTATACAGACTAATGAAAGACTAGTGTATGTGTGTGTGTTGAGGTGTTTCTTTAGGATCATCATGCCATTATAACATCAACTCGCAGGAGCAAGAAATTCCTTATGAATTTTGTATGAGTGTGTTAATGACTGCTTTATGTTCGTCCCCACCAAAACATGCAATATACTGCACAAGTATATGCATGTTGCATGTTTACCATATTACAAAGCAATCTCAATCACGGAATATCTCTTTTTAAGGTAAGGATTCCTCTGTAGGAGGACTGTAAATTACAGTATGTTTTAGAAAGCAGTGATGGGTAAATTCACAAGGTGAAGAGGACATCTCCGAGAGAAACTTACCTCTCTATCTGTTTGCATTCCTTTACCTTTTAAAACCCTTGGCTGCCATAGCATCAGATCAGCAACTCTGCCTTCTAAAAGAATGAATACAGCTTTTAACTAAGTGTGGAGAGCAGCTCCTCTCCCTGCCAAATGCAAATCTGGCAGACAGCGAGAGCCAGATAGGAAGTCAGAGATGGAATGTAATGCGATGCAATGTCAGGGCCAGATGAGTTGGAAATGTCTGCAGCTGTTAAATTGGTGGCTTGTGTGCCACTTGCTATAGCTACAGAGGCACTTAAGAAGGAAGAGGTAGGGTCCAAACAAGATTAAAAGATGAAAACTCATGTATGTTGCAGCTCTTTTAATCAGAATAATCTCCAAAAACAGCAAAGAGTAGTTGTAATTGTTGTGTATATATATGTAAAGACTATGTGAGCTGAAAGAGTACTGCTTCCTTCTGATTCCACTGGTTATTATTCTGGTTATTCCACTTCACTAATCTCCTTACATTGAAATAGACTGAATTATTTATTTCTTACATTGACATTTGCAAGAAAATCTGTTTCATGTTGGGGAGTCAATGCAAAATAGGCCCTCCTCTTGTTACTGAACAATGGCTGTGAGAGTCAACCACAGAGACTGAGATACAGAAGTCTAAATTTCAATAGTGGTTGAGGGGTGATCATTGATGCTTTCTTTTCTCCCCCTGCCCCCCTCCTCTTTCAGAGGAAAAGAGTACGGTACTCTGAGCTGGACTTCGAGGTAAGATCTCTGACCTCACCCCCTGTCATCAGCCTGTCTCTGCTTTCTTGTGCTTCTGCCAGGACTTGAGTAACGCATAGAGGAGCTAAAAAGCATTGCTAAACAATCCCATGGCACCCATGTTTCCCTTGCATTAAGAACAAAGAACTCTTTTCTGACCTACCTGACATAGTGAGCTGTTTCTCCAACAGTGGCCTTAAACATGTCCCTACCTATTACATGTCTGGATTAATTTCTGTATCAATTATACACACATCATGGAACAAAAACGACACACACACACTGACATATGCAATAAAGTTAAATGATGCTGTTGTGTTATTACTGGGGTCCTGGTTGAAGAAACAGCGAAGTAGAGTGCTTTTATGTGTCTGAATGAATACAAGTATATTAGTTCTGGGTCGACACATGTGGCTGTAGTTGACTGGCTGGTTATATCTGTTGGAACGACTTGGGTTGGCAGTGTGTGAGTATATCTGTGTTAAATCTGGGTGTCCTGTGAATCTCCAGTCTCTATCAAATGTACTTTTTTTCAAAAAACAGAGAAAAATCACTGTACATCTTCTTGTTTTGGTCCTCTTTTTTTGCAATTTCACGGCCAATATGACCAAAGTTGCAAAGACTGGACATTCACCTTCCACCACGAGGATATATACTGTATCTGTAGAGGGTATGAGTGATGACAAGCTACTAACAGTGACTATGGCTGATCATTTTACTTATCTGGCGAATTTACTAGAGACTTTTTAGTGGCCGTTGCATGAACAAGGAGATCATCTCTCCCTCTCATCAACAAGAGGTTCACATCTTAGAACCACTAAAATACAGATGTGTACACTTCCATGTTTTAATGGAAGGTAAACCTATTTTCTTAACCTGAGTTTGCCCACCTTCATAGACTATAATAAATTAACTTTTAAAACTGTTAAACTTTTAAAATGAATCAATAATGTAGTCTTTTAGGGAGAGTATATTTTAATACTGAAAGGGGTTACTCCAATGATTTAGTAATGAAAATGAACTAATGCTCTTGCCAGAGACATATTTCAGAAACGGTCAAAGCATATCTTGACAGATGTCTTGACGGATATCTTGACTTTTCCTTATTAGAACTCTTTTAGCCCAAGCCTAACAAAACCCAATGACTTCATCCAAGTTGTCTGGGTTGGGTTATAGAGTGTTTAACATGGCAGGTTATCTGAACTGGTGAAGTACCTTTTTAACTGGGTGTGCTTTCGTTTGGAGTTCATGACAGTCTCCTTCCTGAGATCATTGTTTATTCAGGTTACATCTGACATTCTTGAAAACCAAAACCTCTATAACTCAGACAAGGATATGTCAAAATGCGTAGTGGCAAAAAGACACATAATAAAGGAACTGGTAGCACCGTCTTAGCTGAGCTGAAGTGAGAGTGCCCACTCTGAAGTCACTGGAGCCAGTGCTAAGCACCAGTCCTGGCCGGTAAGTGTGCGGCTGTGAGCGCTGGCATCTTGCCCCTATGTCACTTTCAGCCTTGCAAGCTGCTTTGACGATTAGCGATTGTCAAGCAGCTCCAGCACTGCCCATTAGCACAGAGAGACAACAGCAGTGGCACTGACAAATGTGGTTTGCTGTCAGAGAATTAAAGATCTGGATTCAGCTGCCATCTAGACAGACATATTCAGAACACAGGGAAGGCAGATATCCTTTCGCTGGGGCCAAAGTTAAATTCCAGTCCATCTGTTAGACGTTTAATGAGTTAGACAAAATCCTGAGTTAACAGGACCACCAGCTAGTAGGCAGCAGTCTGTAACAATGGCATTTCTGTCAGTCATTTTCACCAAATTTTCACTTAAAGGACTCCACTGCAGCACTCCCAGTTGCCAAATTCTGAAAGACTGAGGAAGAGGATGATGTATGCGCATGAGCCAGCAATCGATCGATCTGTCGGCGTCCCTTTCTAACCTCTTTCATGGCTGGCATCACTGCAGTCTCTCGGCCTTTTACCCATTCCCCTTTCCCTGCCTGCCCATATATTGCCCCCTTCTCTCTCCCTTCCTTTTGCTTTTTTTTGTTTCTGTTTGGTTTATTTTTGCTGTCCCTTCCTTTCTTCCCTTCCAGAAAGTGATGCACACTCGCAAAAGACATTCTGAGCTGTACCATGAGCTCAACCACTCGTCCAAGTTCCACACCATAGACAGGTATAGCAGGGACGCAGCCATGTCCACTTTCAAGGTAAGACCATTGCCCAAAAGCGGGACGGGAACCCGCTGTACCAATGCACCTCCATCTCCCCTTCACACTCTGTCTCACCCCTCAAATTCTCACCCAGTCAACACTAAGGAATGGACACTTGTAGACAAACAGTGACCTCTGCACAGACCCACAAACAAGGAATACGCTGCACAGAATTGTAGTCAGCGCTGGCTAAATGTTTTCAAGGCTACAGTGACCTTGCATTTACTTTTAAATGAAGCTTTCACACAATTATAATCATAAAAATTCTGATCATGGCTCCCAGTCATTTACAAACATGAGGTACTTTTGAAAGCAGTTGTATTCATTACAATGTCTTTTTTTCCAGCCAAATTGCCATTTTAGAAAAGCGAAAATATTGTTTGGCTCTAACAAGAAAACTAAAATCTAATGTGAATACCCTATACATTTCCCTTTACCGTTTCATTAATTCATTGCTGTACTTATTATCATACCCGTGGAGAATTGAACAGTAACTATCTCATGAATACAACTCTAGAGCCATGTTCTGTGTTTGCTTTTCTTACCGTTAATCATTTTTACGTCTAATGTAATTGGCCTGATCTTAATTCATGCTCACTAGTGGTCCATGCTTTATTAAATAGCTGTCAAAGAAGTTGATCACATAAGGTGTTAGCTGAGGGATAATCAATCATAGCTTGTTAATGAAATCCAAATTTGGCAATTTGAGACCTGTTTCTCCATAAACTCGCTGTAATGTACTGCTGAAAAACAAAACACCACGTCTATTCCCTATAGTTCTTTGTCTTTGCCTGTCACACTGGTTGATATGTCTGTTTAATTCATTCATTGTTTATGTGATGTATGTTACTGTCATGTGTGTTTATCTGTGTGGATCGTTACAGAATATGTGTGTGTCTGTGTGTGTGTGTGTGTCAGTCAGTGGGGTGCTTGGGTGAGCACCTGTGCGCATGAGGAGCAGAAGCATCTTTGAATCATTAATACACCATTAGGAGCAGACGAAAGAGCACCTGCATGCTCTGCACTGACCTTCAGAGGCCCAGTTTCATTAAAATTTCAACGCACACGCACACGCCCGCACTCTCCTCATCTGCAGAGCTTTAGAGCGTAGAGCCATGATGAGTTAGTCAGCCTTGATAGGTGTACTTTCCCCTGGCATCAGCGGCATGCTGGTTCACATCTAATTTACACCGCCAGTGGAGGAACAGAAGCCAGGCCGACATCTCTCATATTCCCCGAGCCGTGTAGCCCAACACGTTTTGTATACGCACGCATTCAGTCTCAAACATGCTGCCATTTCCCAGAGCCAGACCGGCCTTTTCCGTCACTCCTTATTTGCTCAACGTCTTGATCAAGATTTTCAGAAGCATTGGCCGATTCCCCATTCATTAATGCTGAGCAAATATTTTATGGAACAGAAGAAAAATGGCAGGCTGCTCGCAAAGGCATGAGCCATATATTAGAAGTCTGTGCTTCTTAACAGTTGCACTGCAGCATGCTAATGTGCCTCAGAGGGAGCTCAGGTGTGCTTTGAGATTATGCCCAAATGTAAAAGAAATGAAAGGCCAGCCACAAATAATAGATAGGCTGTATTTAAACTAATTAAGACAAATTGGAAAGCATATTTCCTCTGGGTTGGTGACGTCACACAACTCAGAAATGAAAGGGCAACAGAGATATGGCTTACTCATCCAAATCCATTATGTTAAAAGTAAGTAGGCAGTTCACTTAACTGTGAATAATTGCACAGATAATGCTATCAGTGTCAGGCCTTTGACAGGAGTGTGCTTGAGTTCAGCTCTGCTGTTGTCAACATCTCACTTTGAGAGTCACCCCCAGACAGAGACATGCTGACTATACAGTAATTATGGAGATGAGAAGGGTATGTGTGTGGGTGAGTGTGTGTTTTCATACACTTATGTGTTTGTGCGTATGTGTCCATTTTTTTTCTTTTTTTGTGCGTTTGTTTCAATGTTTGACATCAGATCAGTGTGTTACACTGTCTGTGTTTGAAGCTCATGAACTGTATTTAGAAGACAATTGCCGCATGAATAATGACATAATTGTTTCATAATAACTTTAATAACCTCCTTTCTGTGCCATATGACAGACACTGACAGTGATTTTCACATATATTACACAAGTGATGTGATTTAATAGCAAACATAATTGCCTTCCACTAGGATATCTTCTCATGGATGGACACCCAAAGTACTATGGAAGACGATACTTGCCCTTAACTTATGTATGGCCAATTGACTCAGTCACTTAAGGACAGGCACTATTGAACAGCTCACCTTTAAATTATGGAGTTTGGCCTGTTAATATAAGTGGAAGGAAAACCCTCACACCCCCCCACCTGCCCAATAAGTCATCTACCTTAAAGCAACGACACCTGAAATACTCATTAACCTCCGTGACTTTTGCAGGCCTCTTTCTCCTTTCAAGTGCCTAAACAGTGTTTTAAACCTGCAGTTAAACGCCCTATAACCCCTTCTAACCTCCATGGGTGGGTATTCGTCCACCACAGGTCCCCCCTCCCCCTCCACCGAGGCACAACACCGAGCCGTCGCTAGTGAACAGAACGTCTCTCATTTACAAAGAAAGTCAACGTAAGACATGCTAAACCCCACATAAACCCTGTGCAGTAGAGCTCCTCTAACTCATTCTAAAGCAGACTGATGACCTGATGTGCTACATGTCACTTTATGTATCCTATAGTTTGATGCTGTTTGTTCTGCACTTGTGTTTTCAACCTGCAATAATGTATATTTCACATGCAATTGACTGTTGGTTGAAACCCCTCCTGCGAACACAGATTATAGCAATTAAAGTTTAGCAACTGTGACTAGCCACGACAGACCTGTCAAGCTTTGGATTCCTCCACATGTTGAAGCTTTGTGTGTCTCCAAGCAGCAATGCTCTACAGGAATGTGTTTGGAGGGTGTGCTTTTTTTTCCTCCAAGTTTCTAGTTTTGTTTGTTTTTTTTTTCTGCAAAACCAAAATATCAGGGTTGGAAAAAATGATAATCTTTACACCGCAGCAACTGCAGCCAATGCCTCAGTTAAATTAGCCAAGTACATCAAATACAAATAACACAAAATAACACATTATATTTGTCCTGGGATTATCTGCATATTGGTTACATAGATGCTGAGGATCCTGACATTTTGCCGGGGATATGGCTCGTTGAGTCTCCAGTGTTTCAGCATGATTTAGCTCAAGACTGCAATTTAAATCAACATACTGTGCCAGTGCTAACGTTGCTTAGCTACAGCTGACTTGATGGTTGGGAAGTAAACCTGTAAAACCTGATATTTCTGTTTGCAATCAAGTGGCTAAAAAGGTTTGATTGTAAACCTGCAGTTATCATAGCAAACTGCTATATTTAATGCGTGGGAGCAGAAAGCTTGACAGGTACAGCAGCAGTAAGTCAGAGGGGTGGGCATTAGCAAACAGTCAGTTCAGGGTCTATGACCACTTAATGTTTATATGTAACATAAAAAAAGCTGCATCAAGACTATACTTGTGTTTAGTTGCATTTACACAAACAGTGTCAAACTATAAATTTACTCCGTGTAGCTGCTCATCTGTGTCATAGTGAAGTGATAATGTTTGATGAGCCTAAATGATCGATGATCCCCTAGTGGTGTGGAGGTGTAAACGTTGAGTGCATCGCATCTTAAAACCCCTTCTTCTTTCAGCATTTATTTATGCTGCTTCCTCTCCCTCCATCACCTCCTTTACAAATCCATTTTAAAAACACAGAAATGGATTTGTAAGATGGTGTGATTTATCTTCAATGATTAAAAAAAAAACTCATGAATGTTTTTTTGTTGTTTTGCGGTATTTAAGTACACTCATTGTGCACAGTCAGTGTCCATTTCAGTGCCTGAGTTAAGCCTCATGATATAAACAATCTAACCAAGTTATAAATTAGTCCATAAAGACATTGATCAATCCAAACCAATTCATAATCATCTCATAAGCCTCATAAACTATGATATTGTATTGTAAACTAGCTCATTGGCACTGAAAAGGGCGGAAAACACGATGCACCTTGTGCTGTTGCTGATAAGAGATTGTCAGAAATGTCACAAAGGCTCATGGGGTCACAAGAGACATGATCCATTTTATTTCTCTGAAAAGGTAAGATCTCTGAGTTGGCTTTGTTGAGAAGATGAGTGGATATCAGAAAATGTCCCATCCTTTTTTTCTTTTTTTTCCTTTTTTTCCTTTTCTTTTAGCTGTCACATCTTATCCAATTGTCTGTGTAAGTGCAGTGGGCTTTGAGTGGTCTTTGGGCATTACATGTGCCATCACAGTCCACATACTTCAATCTCTTGATTTCATGCTTTTCTTGTCTTTCCTCCTCTCATCATACCACCCCCTCACACTCTTGTTTAACTCCATGTTGTCCAGGAACTTGACATGATGGGAAAAATAGAGGGAAGACGGTGCAGACACTGCATCAGAAGATTTCCCATTAACCTCAATGTTGAAAATCACTTTGTCTGTCATTTCTATTAGGCTGCTGTGGGTAGCGGGGTTATTCCTGAACCCTGAAAATAAATAAATGTACACGTTGGCCTCTGTTATATATGCAAGACCTTTAAATTCTGCTCAGCAAAATGTCTAAAGTGCTAAACTATGGCCAAGAAAGGTCACTGGCTGTGACACAAACATATATCTCTCCCAACGGTCTCAGACATCTGTGTGCATTTTTAATGCGGGGAGGTTCATGCAAACAGGTTCAAACCTGTTTGCATTCTGAAAACAAGCTATAGGTATCACTGAGGTCAAGCTGAGATATTGTTGACTTCATAGCTATCATTTTGCATGTTTTTACCTTATTGACATAACAACAACGATAGGTGACTGTAAATTGAATATTTTGAATGTATATATCCCCCATAAGGGAGCACACTTTAATGCTAATGACAGAAACTCTGTTTAAAGTATTAAAGTACACGTATTTAAATTTGACAGAGACCATATGGCAGGCATAGGAGTCTGTTGTTTCTCTCATAATGGAGACATCATACAAATAGTCAGCAGGGGTACTCAAAGACAAAGAGTTGATGCGGCACAGTTCTTCTTAATATCTGCGCCAATATTTAGCATCTCGGTTTCTGTCATCGTGGAGGTAGCCTGTCGTTTTCTATCCTCTCCACAGGTTTCAGAGGGTCATAACACAAATTTCCATGCAGTGCCCAATGATGCAGTGTTGTGCCTCTCTGTGTGTGGGCTGGACGGTATGAGTGTGTGTATGAGAGAGAGAGAGAGAAGGTTTGCACTGCATAATGGCCTGGCTGATGCATTTTTTAGCTCTCAAATGGGATATATTTCCATCCCATCGTCTGCTGTGTTCTTGATTAAATGAAGCATGCTTGGCTTCCCTCTTCAGATAGACAGTGAGGAGTTGTGGCAAACACAGAGAGAGATGTGGGGGGGTGTGTATGTGTGGAGGAGAAAAGACAAAGGAAACAAGTACTCTGTTGTGATTTCACTCGTTCTAGATCAGAGCGCGGAGGGCGAGCAAATTTCCGATTATGAAAGATGTATTTTGCAATTCAATCTAAATGGCTGTAGGCATGTGTGTGTATGTGAATTATGATGAAATCCTTGTCCATTAGGTTACACGTGGAAATGTGTTGTGGTACAGTCTAAGAGGGTTCTTCCATTAGCCTGCCCTATAAAAGAGAGGTGCGACCCGGGGTGCTGTCTTTATGTGTCCGTGGTTAACATTAGTGTCTGCTGTTGACATTCCAATGATGTTTTAAGGCCACTGAGGGGAAATTTAGCCAAGGTAATATGTGTGCTTTGAGGGTGTCTCATGTAAAATGAAGACGTATTTTTTTAAATGACAAAGACCCAATTTTTGTTGATTCAGTGAGGGCAATTTGCCTGCACTTGCAAACCCCATATGTCTTGATAGTCAATTTGCTGGCATTAAGCTAAGGGGCTTCAATTTCACATTCCAGCAATAAAGCAAGTCCCCTCCTTTTCATCCTCTTCATATCTCATTCTCCCATCTATTCATCCTCACGGCTTGACATGTTCTCTCTCGCGGTCTCCCTCGTTTCCCCATTCCTCCCTCTAAACTCAGCCCTCGGTGGCACGTTTTAGGCATTAATTGAATAATGAATTCCTCTCATTAGCTTGTTTTTAATTATTTCCTTGCCCCCATCTCGGCGCCAAGAATAAACCCATCAACTGTTTTCATCCCTTCCACATAAATTGCCCGTGAACACTGAGGGCTGGCGGAGTGTAGCTTTAGCACACTGGCTCTATCAGTGACTCCTAATGAGGGGGACGGTTAGTCCAGGCGGAACAAGCCTAACGCTGGCTTCGTGCACCAAGAGGCACAATACTAATTTAGCTCATTTAGTGTCCTTGGGCCAATTAAAGGGAGGTGAAAGGGCTGAATCTGCTAGCTGGAACTGTTTTCACTATAGGAACACTGGCCTAGGATTGCATTGCGCTGCACTGCACTGCAAATGCCCAGGCACCAGCGAACCAAGCCTGTGTGTCTGATTGCTCATTTGTTTGCAGTAATGGAATTTATTTGCCCTACATTCTCCAGATTTGGCTCCTTTGAAAGGCCTTATTACTTGTGACACAGATTCCTTTTCCAGCTACGGGGTAAATGGTGTTAAAGAGCACCATGCCCGGTTAGTCTGTTTTTTTGTGGCCCCTAATAAATTATGCTGGTGATGAATTGGTAATTTGGATTTTATAATTATCTTGACAATAGAAACAAATACATAGAAACCTTGATATACTTCAGTTGTGGTTCAGTGACTCAGAGCCCAGTGACAACTGTAAAGTGACATGTTCTGGTATCCACCCAGTCTAATTCTGTTTTATTTGATGTTTACTGTCATTTTCTTCATGTATAAATGTGATTTAAGTTTGTTTCATTTGGGCCTCACACTCAGTGTGTGTCTTTTTTTGCCTTACTGTGACATTTTATTGATTTTTTTTGTGTGTATGTGTGTGTTTGTTTTGTGTTTCATGTCTTTTTGTTGGCTGACTGGGCCTCATGTTGCATGCTTCTTGTCACATCTCAGTTTGAATGTAGCCAGACAGTCAACAGAACCATGGGAATCCAAGTCAACAAAGGTAAAGTTAACCAACTTACCTGACTTACCACCCGTCCTCCCCACCCCACCCATCATCTCTCCTACAGACAGCCTGCCATATTACTCACCCACATCTAGACACGATTTACATTCCGTGCTCCAAATGAGGGGGCTCTCTGAGTGGCAGAGAGTGGGCCTCATCCACCAACACTGTTGGAGATGCGTCCATAGAAGGCTTTAGATGTTTGTGTTGGTAGCATCATTTTTATTTTTTTTCTAGTGTGTACACTTTCCCACTCAAATCCTGCAAACTGTTTCATGTAGCTTTGTCATGCTTGCAGTTTGTAGAACGTTCTCTCAGAATGTAGTGTAGTGCGCCTGCGACTTCTAGTGTTGGGTGATTAGGCAAAAATATCCAATTGGTGACACACAAATATATATATATATATATAAAAAATATATATATATATATATATATATATATAGAGAGAGAGAGAGAGAGGGGGGGTCTTACTTAGCCTATTTAATGCTGCTGTGCGGCATATTGAAAGGTATACCCTCATTATGCTTCATAAACAGTGGAGCGCTATGGGTCAGTTGCTATGATCTACTGTTCTATTGTGACCGCTAGTGGTGCGCAAACTGTGTGTTTAGAGGTGAGTTGTTTAATTTTAATCACATCTGATGCTTTGAAGGTTGATGAGTCAGAAATATATATATATATATATATATATATATATATATATATATATATATATATATATAATATATATATATATATATATATATATATATATAAAGGCTCTAATAAAAATGGTGGGAAAAAAAAGTCTCAGAAATTCCAATAAACTCAGCCAAATCCATGCACTTTATAATGCTCATCCTGTCACCCAACTCTGAAATATTTGGCTTTTTACAGGCTTTCAATACAGTTTAAAAGTTTTAAAAAAGCAAATATGATGCCAGTTAATGTGCCATTAAGAAACAACTAAAGCAGAAATAAAGAAACTATTGATAAATAAACTAGATTAGCCTCCATCTGTTTTGTCTACGCAGCTTATTGGTGTAGAAAATATAATTAGATTCCTCATTTAAGTTAAAGTAGAAGAGCAAACAGCACCAAAAGGGTTGTTTTTCTCTACAAACACATATCAAGACGCTTTCATAACCAGCACTCCGAGAAAGAATGATTAAATAAGAACATAAACTTGTGAGTTGCAGAAACTTAACTATAAAAACAAAACGACAAAAAAAAGCAAGTCCAGTGGATCGATATTCTCTGAGTCATTAGAGCCCATATAGGGAATCAATCTGGGCCCAGACTTGAGGTAGACTGGAATTCAGAAAGTAGAAATGACAAAAGCACTCACCACAAATAAAAAGTCCCAGCCGTCCATAGGGAAGCAAGCAGTACCATAACTGTAAAGAAAGACAGCAAATATAAAAAGAAACAACGGATAACACTGCAGAGGTGGAACATCCACAGTCAGCAATGTCCATTTTATAGCTGGTCTTAACTATTTAATGTGTTGGTTAACTCATACAGTATAAAATCAATAGAGGAGATAGTGTAGATTCTGTTTCCATGCACTAAATAACCAGATAAGTTATCCTGTTTCAACATTATTTGGAAAACATGAGCTGTAAAGCCTCCAGCACTGCACACTAGATTCACTGTTATGGCTTATAGATCCAGCTTACTTTACACCCACATGCCGTCCTTTCTTTTATCCCTTTTTATAGTAGTTGTAGTTGCTACCATAGTGTTGTGTAGCCTGTCGAATCTTCCTCCATCACCCTGTACTCGCCTCCTTCAATTTTGGTTTCCCCTCCCAGCTTACTCAGGCCAGGATGTTAAAAATATTGCCTGCTCAAACACAGTTTGTTAATGAGTCTGTTTGACCACATTCCACTGTTTCCATTCATGTGTGTGTTAGTGTTGTGTGTGAGGGTGTCTGTTCTCTGATAACAGAGAGGGATTGAGAGATGAAGAGAGAGAGAGAGAAGGGGTGAAGTGTGAGCACGAAGCAACAACTGCCTGTTCACCTGCTGAAGGTGTGAGAACAATGCTGTTGTTTCAGGGCAGAGTTGTCAGTGACTGTGATCCCCTTCCCTTTCTCTCTCTCTCTCTATTTCTTTTTCTCTTTCTCTCTCTCTCCCTCTCTCTCTCTGTCTCTGTCTCACATCACCTACTTCCTCCCCTCTTCCTTGTCTTCTCCCTTCCATTTCATCACCACAGAGGGAAAAGCGATGGAGCATTTCGTCTGCCGGAGGTGAAAAGAACTCGTCGAGTGTAAGTAGAGGGGTGTCTGGCAAAGAGAGAAAGAGAAAGGAGAGAGAGGGAGAGAGGGATGAGATGGGGCTTTGGGGCAAGGAGGGAATGGAAGCAGGCAGAGATGGCGTAAGGGAATGGATAGACACGCAGTAGCAGCACAATCGTGTTAGCCTAGTCTCCCAGGGATAAAGTTGGGCTTAACTGCAGCATTACCCGCACTCCTGCATTACAAAATGTTCCTTCGCCAGCATTTAGCATGCAAATTGGCTCCCAGATTATGCCTTTTGTATTCATTTTACCAACTGTCAGGCTGTGACGCAGGGAGAATGATAATCAGGCAGATATTGCCCCCTAGCGCTCCGGCGCCGATCATCACACTGCAAGGGTGGGGGGGTGTGAAGGGGGTGTGCTATTGCAGAGCATTGAGCGATTGCGTGTAGGGGTGTGTGTGTGTGTTTATAAGATAAAGAGATATAGACAGGGTTTTAGGGTGTGAATATCTGGAAGTGAATGTCATGGGTGTACTTTAGGAGAAGTTGGCGCAGCGTCAGGTAGGAAGGGATTATGGGAAAAGAAGAGGTAAAGGAGTTGAAGAGCAGACACAGTGGCGCTCTCTACTTTAATAGATTACATGTGTACATACATAGATGTATGCGGTTTAATCTTTACACTTTTCGACGCACTTGTCTCAGGATACGTCACTGGAATATCCTGTGAATATTCATCTCGTGAGTGTTCATTTAGAATATGAATATTCAGCTCCATGAAGTCCACTACTTCTGCTGGGGTCTGTCATGTCTGTGGAAAGCACTGTGACACCACCAGTAGTCCGTCTTGTGTGTGTGATTTTTTTTTTTTTTTATATGTCTTGCTCAACCAAGAGTCATCTAGGTCAGTGATCCCTCATGTCTTTTCCAAACTTGTACCTGTGAAATCATTATCTCTGCAAGATAATGAGCACGATTTGAATAATGACCCTTATCTGATGCATAATGCTCTCTTTAATTGTGATTTTTTTTTTCCTAACTGTGGAGCTACCACCCCTCACCCCCCAACATGTATTTTACATGCGTGGTGGTAGGCACACGTGCAGACCACATGCAACATTCAGATCCACACCTAGAGGGTTTCACTGTCCAATTTGGAAAGTTACAGTTTGGGTGAGGTAGGAAATGAAAGAGGATGTATTTTTTTCGCTATATGTAGGAAGAGTAGTAGTTCTTATGAACTGCTGGTAAGTATGACACTGATTTTTTTTTTTTTTTTCTAATATTTGTCTAAGAAATTGCACCGAGTGGCCAGCTTTTCCATTTGTGTGTTTGTATTTGCAATGGGTGGAAAAATCAAATCAAATTCCGCCTCAGTGGGCAAATATCCATCTCCAAATCATCAGCACATAGGCCTAAAATGGCCAAAGTGATGGTTTCCAGGTATTATGCTTTGATAGGAAGATTGTGGTTCATTTCAGCATGGGTCTTTTTTTTATTTTATTCTCAGATTCATTTTCAACCATAATAATACAATGCTCACCAAAGTTTAATTGCTGAGACCATTAGAACAACGCTGTTAGAGGTGATTTTTTTTTTAAGTTAGTGCACCCTACATGTGTGTAATAATCCATCTTTGCACCAGAATGGTCTGTGTGTGCGTATGTATTACTATGGTGAGTATGACAAGACCTTGCTGAAATTATCAGCTGATTGCAAAGCAAAATTGCAAATTTGGAGATAATAAAGTGGAGTGGATGCTGAAAACTGACAATTCAGGGAACGTTGCAATTAATCTTCCTCTTTGTCCTAGTAATAAAAGCAGCTAACCTGATGATTTGTTTGTGTTCCTGTTGAATGACTCCACGCCACCGTCATTAGCTCAGATTAAAATCACGTCCAATACGGTGAAAATATGACCCAGCAGCATAACTGAGACTTTTTGATTTTTTTTTCTCATACTGGGCCTTTTTTTTTTTTTTTTTTTTTTTGTCTTTGTCCTCCTTCATCAGGACAAGTCCACCCCGGAGGACCAGAGCTCCTGGGACAGCTTCAAGACCATGACCCCTGAGCTGTCCATCGTGCCTGGTGAGCAGAAGGACCGGATGGAGCTGCACAATAAGAACTGGGACTCCTCCTCTGCTAACACACCCGACTCGTCCGAGGGAGACTTCCAAACAGAAGTGTGAAGATGCGCAGATGTACACGCACTCACTTGAATACACACATTCTCATGTCGAGATACAGTACAGATGCACACAGAGATACTGAACTTCTCGAAAAAGCTATACATAAATACATGATTTTTTTTTTTTTTTGGCAAAGATCTCACACACTGCTCCCCGTCTCCTGCAATGTGCTCTGTCGGATCCCATACTGTATTTGTTTACTTCTGCAGTGGACAGACGTGGAAAGAAGACTGTTCTACTCTATATTTTCGCAAAGACTATTGAAAAGAAAGAACAGGGGCTTGACATGTCTGTGATTGAGGAAAAAAATTTTTAGAAATGAACTTAAGAAGAAAAGAAAAAAAAAACTATGGAAAAACTTATTTCTGAGAAAAAATGTCTTGATTTTATTCTGGAGAAAAAAAAAAGGAAATCTATGTCAATTGTTTGATGATTTGGGAAGTGGGGGGTACATAAGAAAAAGAAGATTTTTTTTCTGCACCATTCAGTTCTTTTTATAGCAAAGGGAAAAAAAATCTCACTGAGGTTTCTCACACTGGTAGCCCCCCTATAGGAACCCTGCTTTCATTTATATCCTTTACCCTTTACCCTTCTAATGGATGATGACAGCGTTCAGCCTCTTTTTTTCCTGTTTCTCTTTTTTTTTTTTTTCAAGTTGGATGGATAGGAAATGGGAGGGGAGGTTTACTCATTGATATGTGCCATCCTCTCTGCTTTTTTTTCTCCAGGTTCCAGTTCAAGAATCCCACCGATCCATTCCTCTCACATCCTGTGTCAACATCATATTTCCCGCCTTTTTTTTTTTTTTTTTTTTGTATTTTCTATGGTTTAGTTAAAAAAAAAAAATGTCCTCCCCTGTGGTTTGAAACTTTTAATGAAAAAATAATACGATTGAAACAAATAACTACCAACTGAGTTGTGTTCTATGGTCTAACAGTTCAAGAAGAATTGATTTATTTTCAAACTGGTTCGGGTTTTCTTTCTTCATTATTTTTTTTTTTTTTTTCATTTCCTGAGAGAATGAACCCATGTGGAACTTAAAAAAAAAAAAGATTTAGGACACACACACACACACACATATATATGTATACACACACATGCAACACAGCACATGAGTGTGAGCTTGCTGTCTGAGGTAATGTGCGCTGCCTGCTTTCCGCTCATGAGGAGGAAGAAGGATTATGATCGTCATGCAGATGCTCGCGTCTCTTTCCTTTTTATTTCCCCCCATAACAAAGGCCTTGAAAGATTGAAGCATCTGAATCAGCCATCAGCAGTCACACAGTAATACCAGAAAAATGATAATATCTCAGTCATTTCCAGCACACATGGAATACATGCTAGCTCTGTTTAGCATTTCTCATTCTTCAAAAACATATCGCGTACAGTGAACTATCAACCCCTTTATCAGAAAACACTTTTTATTCACTCCAAACACAACTTCCTTTGCTTTCGCTGTTCGCCCTCACCTTCTCTGTTGCTCTTTGTGCCCAACCAGCTTTGCACTACCAGAGAGCATGAAATCTTGATGTTAGCAGTGAAGCCAGTTGAATAATTCCTCATTCACATGGATCCCCGCCGTGTGATTGTATCCAATGCTACACCTGCAGAAAAAGAGCAAAATAGAAAGGTGGTGAGAAATCACAGAGGTTACAAGGCTCCGAGGTGACAAACTGAAGAGTGGGGAAAAAAAAAATAGCCAGTGGTGATGCTTCCTGCTTGACATTCTACGTTCATAGTTCAGTCAGTACAAGAAGATGTCTAGTTTCCTGCTGTTGCTACATTAGCACATCAGTCCTCCACACACCGACACCGGGAGGGCAGGATGAATTCAATAGATGGCTCGATAAACTTCTGTGTCAATGTTCAAACCAGATTTCATTAATCTAACCGGAGAAAGAGATGTGAGACGGTTCAGGAGGGAAAGAAGCAAAAAAAAAAAGATCCAAAATTATATACAGCGAGAAAACTAGATGCAGATTAAGAAGGGGGTTGGTGCTCAAAACAGTAATTATCCGGGGATGGCGATTTGTCCTGACATTTTCTAATGCAGCTCTCAAACCATCTGTTTAAAGATCCCTAATGTGGTCGTAGTGCGGCACAGCGCAGATGGCGAGACAAGAGTGCAGCCCTTCTAACCTTTCAAGCTAATCAGCTGATAGGCGAACCTACAGCTCGCCTCCGCCTCTCAGCGGAGAAAGACAGGTTCAGCCCCCAAGTTGCCACGCTAAGGTCACATTCACCTGACCTTCTGTGAGGCTTGGGATCCAGATCTGATGTTCTGTGAGTCCAAAGGAGAACAAAGCGGCGCTCCATTGGCTGCAATCAGTCAGTGGGTGTTACTGTGGGGTAGAAAACACGAGTCTCAGGTGAAACAGATTGGAACTTTACACAGACTCATTTGTTTTTTTGTTTTTTGTTTTTTTTATTATTTTTTTTATTTTAGAGAGACAAATTCCTTTTAAAAGTTTTTTTCTCCCATGGTATCCCCTAAATGGGTTTTGAAGAAAAGGCAGAGCTTTGAATTCGAAGTTTCAGAGAACGATTTTGTTATTTCTTGAGCTTGAAAACATTTCAAGTTTTCAAGCTCAACTTTTCACCTTCAGGAATGAAAGGTAAAGGTAAGTGAGACGCTGACTCAGATAGAGATTACTGGAATATGCCGGCACAACAAAAGGATGAAAACCTACAAGAAGATGCTGGTTGGGGAAGGTGGTCAGAAAATGTCAGTATGTTATCCTTGTTCTATTTTTGCGTTAGAGGCCTATCTGAAAACCAGACACAAATATGAAACTAAGGAAGTGAATTTGCAAAGTAACAACATGTGGAAGTCGATTCAAAAACCTTCACCTCCACCCTTCAGCCTTTGATGCTTAGGTGTTAACTGACTGCTACAACCATCCAACATTCCAGTTGATTTATTACTGAAAAAAACCCCTCCCTTTCCTTTTCTCCCTCATTTTTGTTCTTTTTTATACATACGATTGTACAAAGTAGTCCTCTAATGTTTTCATAGTGTCTTTTTATATGAAAAATAAATTTTCAAATTGATATCAGTGTCTCATATGTGCGTACGCGCTGCTTCAAGGGCATCTGTGGTTGACAACAACTCGGGGGCTCCTTCTCGATTTGCCGTGTACTCACAATCCCATGTTTCCATAATATCACTCTGGGTGTTTGGCATGACAAACTCTGTTACCCAGAAGCACTGAAGCTTAACTGTGACCAATCAGAGGGCCCATTGGTCTGTCTGAAAAAGTAAGAGGAACACTTCTGTGGGTTTGAAGTTATGTTGCATTGGAATAACTGAAGAGGGAAATGTCAAGTCTAAGCGATTATTTCTTTAAAAATATCTATATGCTAATAACAATCCTCTTCCCATGGTGGAATGTCCAAAAAATGGTTTTGTTATGTAACATGGTGAAAATAGTTTCAGTGGATGGGTTTTAATAGTCCAGTCAGTGATGCTGCAATGACAGAACAAGAGGGGATGGCACAGTGAATATGCCTCAGTCATTTTACATTTTCCCTCCAAGGGGCTTGTGTGAGTAATTAAGTGTGGATGAGTCTGCCCATGAAGCTGCCATCCCTCACCCTGGAGAAAGGCCACCAACTGGAACTTCTCTCAAGGGAGCAAGAGGAATGAGAGGGAGGTCAGAGGAGGAAGAAAATAGAGAAGCCAGCCCAAGGACGAAATGCGTGGTGACAGAGTAAAAGCGACGAAGGAGCCTTTCACATTACCTCCGGCAGTAGTCACAGCAATTAGAATGCTTCTTTGTTATTTCTCCCTTAGGTTTGTGGGTAATTAAGTTATAGTCCTGGTGTGTCACCGGTGACCCAAGGAGAGACCCTGCTGACAGATAACACGGTAGATAGTGAACAGAGGAGCTGGAAGAAGATTCAACAAATCTCAACTTGACTGAGGCAGTGTCCACCTGGAACCTCCTGTCAGCACTGCCTTTGACTTGATATCTACAATAAAGACAGGACACGCTTATGTGTATTGCTGACAGCCCTGAGAGAGTAGCGTGATTTAGTTCTCCTTACAGCAAGTCCTGAAAGTTTAATAACTCAGAGTTACACGCTAAAGTGACGCGAAGACTTCAAGTGTTTGGTTGGAATAGTGACGCAACTACAAGAAGAAAAAGCATTAAGCTTTTCATGCATAACGAAACTGATAATCCACAAGAGTATTTGGTGTATGTGTATGTGTGTGTTTTGGCTGCAGCTTATGTAACTGTTATTGCTGTGAAGTTTTGTCTTGCTATTGCCAGGGATTACTGCACAAAAAGGTTGTAAATACTGTCACATCACCTCTTCAACAAACAGTCATGGGCTGTTCTACTGAGGCTCGCAAAACTGCACCATGCATATGGTGTTAATGTTTTATTCACTGCTTAATTACCAACAGCAGCAAAGTTTCAGTTCTCTGAAGCACCGTATTAACTCAGGTGCATCCTTCATTATTACTTAATGATTTACTCACATCCTTTATTGTGTTTTTTTGGCTCAGACGGTGCATTTTGCCTGTTACCACAAAAGTAACTGACACACAGAGAACATTGGCCATGTGTTACTGAGTGTATTTGCAGGTGCTGGTAGAATCCAATTGTACATTTTTTTTACCTCCAGAACCTCCAAGACGTTGATCTGATAATGATTAGGTATGGTAGAAATAAAACGCATATGTATTCAAGCCCATTCCTGCAGCTGGTGGCAATAACATGCAAAAAAGCTTAGCGATGTGCTAGTAAAAACAGGCTGCCCGCTAGTGTAAAAGAGATGCACCATAAACTCTTGAATAGTGACCTTAATTTACCTCACTAGAAAAGAGAAAAACAGCCCCTTGTTTACAGCAGGTTTATATTAGAAAAAGGACCTTAACTCAACTTTGTAGTTTTCCTTCCCTTCTCTTTGTTAATGCTAATAACATCCTTTGTGTTTTTACCTGCTGTCTTGATAACACCAACTGCTGCTTTTTCTTACCCACAACCCATTTTTCTTGGTCAGTTTATGTTCATAGTTTGACATTTTTGAAATATGGATTTATTTCTCTGAAGTACGGTTTTAAATATTCAAATTATCAGCTTTTGCACATGTTTTATGAAGACAGAAATCCGTTCAAAGAATTTGTCAGACTTCAAAGAAGCATCCAGCGCGTGTCATTGAAATATTGAGTGTAAACATAAGTTTTTATACTTTACTGTATGCAGTAGAGTTTTTAAGAAAACTCTACTACCTTCACAATGGATTTCTCAAGGAATACACGTTTGTTTCTGTTGGCGATAGAAAAAGTGAAATCACAGATTTAAAAGTAGAAAAACAACAACATTTATCCACAAAAGCTGTGGAAAACAGGGAGAAAAAATAATTTTTGATGGACAAGGCCTCCGGCTATTTTAGGTCTGCAGTAAGTTAGACATTTCAAGCAAGAGCAAGGAGAGCGTGAGAGTGAGAAGGACTAAGTTTGACAAGCAAAGTCAAAACACAAGCAAAATAAATACTACAGGGAGGGAAAAACAAAGAGCACCCTTGAAACATTCAGAGGATTGGGCTAAGTGACAGGATGTGGTAACCTGGGAATACTGTATGCAGCAACCTGTGAGTGGGATTACATGTCTCACTTTGACACTGCAGTAAGGTGAAAGTGTGCATGGGTGTACAAGGATGAAGTTTTAGTCCTGAGACAAGCAGCAGTAGAAACCCATTGCTCTAATGGTTGTAGCATGTCTCGGTGTCCCTCCTCTGTGGCTGACAGATGGTTGTGTCCCATGGTCTCCGGTGCCATGCTGCTCAGGGAGGATGCTGGAGAAGGAGCAGACTGATGGATTAGACGAGAGGGATGGAGGGACAAGGCCATGGTGGACAGGAGCGCTGATGAAAGCAAAAATGGTGTGGAGAAGATTTCTGTGGAGGATATCGTTGAAAGTAGAAGATCGCAATGTAAATGGACTCATCTAAAACTTCTAAACCGAGTTAAAGCCATTAATACGCAATTTGGACAAAATTCACGGGTATCTCTCTTTCTGATGTTTGACTAAACAGCTTATTCTCATCTGTGCCGTTATGAATCAGATCCCTGAGAGCTCTGCAATGCCAGTATTTCAGTTTTGGCTCAGTGCTTTGGCACCAATGGCATGGCCAGACTGCTCCTTTGAGACTGCCTTTCCACAATGGTGTTAGATGGCTGTCCATATGAAATGCCCTTGCTGTCTCTCATCCAAATTCTGGCCCTGCTAATCCATTGAACGTTTCAGTCCTCATCATACAGGCTGGGATGAAACACAAGTGGTCTTTGACACTTTGAGGGTGATTTATTCAGAGCTGAGGTAAAGGACTCATTGAAGCTTCTTTTGGCTCCACCAAGCTCTCGCCACAAAGCACTCTTCACATATCATGGCAACCTACATTTACTCAGAATGAATTGCCTCTCCACACTGCCAAGAGCTGCTCGAAAAACACTGGCATAATTTAGCGGTAGGCTTAAGCTAATGCAATCCACCACAGCCGCTCTCACACACCCAGAGACCCACAAATACAACGAGCTGGACTCGTTAAATGTTTAACAGCGACTTAGCACTCTCATGTCTTACCGGAAGGCAACGGACACAGAGAAAAAGAAACACAAGGGAGGACTGAGCAGGCAGCTTTAAACCTCCAGGCTGTTTTGTCAGAGGACAGGGTGTAGGAGATACGCTGACAGGGACAGGGAGGTGAGGAGTCGTGATGTGCCCCCGCACACGTCTGCTTGCAGAGGTAATGAGACAACCATGCTGCTCTCTCTCTCCATCTGCAACTGTCCAATAGCGGTCAGTAGTGAGGAGTCCAAATAAGGGTGACCACCTCCATGCCTCCCGCCTGCACTTTAGTCATTCTTTTTAGCTGCTTGTGCTTGTATGTGACTGATTCTTAAAGGAGAAACACCACATTTGGGAAACACACTCATTTATTTTAATTCTAAGAGTGAGATAAACACAGTGCAAATGGCTGTAGTTATATGGGGCACATTAAAGGGAACTAGTTAGGCTTGATTCCAAAGGCTAAAACTGTTTATGTAGATATATATCTTTGCACCACATCCACCCTAACCACCCTCAGTCTTCTCTTATCTTCTAATGTGGCTCAGTATGACCGCTTTTCCAGATGTGCCAGCTAGAGGCAGTGTCACATCTGCGTTCCCATGCAACAGGGTTGAAACAAAAGTTAAGAGAGAGAGGCAAATACAACAATAACGTACTCCATAACAGTGGGTGGCGGTAGTGTGTCACTCCCAGTGTGGCCTGCCACCACAAAACATGTAAAATAACTAGGAGTGAGTCAGCCGTAACAATCAAGTCAGAGGAAATCAACCAACATTGAATGTTGTTTGTAAGAAGTAAAGAGTAAGATGTGCCAGGGGCCAACAGGCCAAAAATAGAAAGTAAGAGAAGCAAATTTTTTTTTTCCTATAACACAACATAAAGAATATATTTGGAGGTGACGTCAATCTTGACAGCTCAGCACTGACTTCTGTTACATAATGGTTGCTGTGCTAAAGTGGCAGTGTATGTGGGGATTATTTCTCTCATTAGTGTTCAACTCGCAATTATTGTCAGCACTTCCTGTATTTATCAACCTGCCAATGACTCACCTCCTATATGAAAATCATCAATTTATGATTTGTCATGTGGATGTGGTTTGTACCTGTTGTTGCTTAGTCACTTAGTCACTGGGTTTTGGCCACAGTAGACACATCAGCCATATGCCCAAACAATTTTTGTCACAACATCAATGCAAAAGGTTTTCTCACCTTAGACATGTTTTCTTTATCCTCCTGTCTTACGTCAAAGTCTGTTTCTATGTTTTTCCCCCTCCTGTTAGATAGATAGGACAGTACCCTTCACTGCTGTATGATATCGGCTGATGTTGGATGAGAGCAGGGTATATTCTGGAAAGGTCGCCAGTCTATCACAGAGCTATCACGCAGAGACAAACATTCACACGTACATTCACACCTATGGGCAATTTGGAGTTGCCAATTAACCTAGACTGCATGTCTTTGGACTGCGGACGCAAGCTGGAGTGACTGGAAAAAAACAAAACATGTAGACATGTTCTCTCCATGTCTGCGTGGGCTCAGATGACTGAAGTTTCAGAGCTTTTTTTTTTAACAAATATGCTGAGCTAATAATAAAGAAGACACATCGAGTCACCTTTGAGTTAAGAACGACAGCAGCTAGTCATTTGAGTAGCAATAGTGTGTTGATGACTGAATTGAAGATGTAGCATTTCAGCTGTAAGTGGTTTCTGAGCCTTTCAAGCAAAATAGATTGAAAAATTATACAGGGTTTTTTTTTTTTTTTTTTTTTTTTAAAGCTTTCATTATTTACTGCAGTTGCTCTGGAACTTGGATCAGGTATTTTTCTGAGCATTGTATTGAGTGCTAGGCAGCATATGAATATCTTCTCTTTATATTACTACATTACGTGTGTCTTTGTGCGTGCATGTATTTGAATGCCGCAATCATGCATGCTCAGGATATCTACCCGTGTATCCCACATTCTCTTTCTCCTGCTCTCTTTGCATTCACATACATACATAACTGAACACATGGCCATCTTCCTAACCTTCAAACAATGCAGTTGGAAAGCAAATATGCCACATAAATACTATCACCAACATACAGACAACATACATTGGGCACATGAATGTCACTTCACCTCCTCTTCACCTCCTCTATTTTCTATATAAGACTTGAAACCTTGACGAGTGGCCTGAGATAAAAGCAAGATGTGTTCAGGGACCCCGTCTCACCCGGAGGGAGTGGAAATATTATTTGATCCCACTCAAAGAGACTGTATGTGCCAAGTCAAGCCAACCCACGGCAATACAGGAATAGATTCTTCCATTTCCTCCCTGCCTCCTAATCTCTGTGAGAATCATCGTGACCGGGGAAATTTTTGTTGATTCGAAATGCGCACACGTGGCTGCATGGTGTCGTTATAACATGCGTCACAAACATGAGCATGTGTTTATTTACTGATTTGTAATATGTGTGTGTGTGTGTGTGCACGCGCACTTGTGATTGCTTCATAATAGGGACACTGGTTTAGATGTGAGGACATTCTGGTCCTCAATTTTTAAAAGGCTGAATGTTATCACTTAAGAAATTTTGATGAAACATATCTTATATTTACATTTTTTTTCCAATCTATTTATTTTGGAGTTCAGTAAAGATAACTAAGTATTTTTGGCGTTATGTGTGAATAAAGATATTTTACATGCTATGCTGTTGAGGCTATTTGACACAATACTTCTTCAATGAAAACTCTAGTCTGCTTAAAATGTCAAATCAAATTTGACTCAGATTCATTGTTTATCAGATAACATTTGTCATATTTGTGTCCAATAGACAGGTGGAAAGATTAAAAAAAAAAAAAAAAAAAGAAAAAAAAAGAACAAAGTGATTTGATTGACATACGATGCTGTGCTCAGTGACCTCTCTGAAGAACATTTCAATATTCCCCCACACCATTAAGACCTAAAATGCGTGACCTCTTTCCTCCCCCTTGTGGAGTACAGATGAATCACTGCAAATTGTCAAAGAAAAACATGCATTAGCTCCATCTGATCAAACTCTCTACTATTAAGAGTGACCCAGAACAGTCTTAAAACTCTAAACCTTCTTTGGTAATTGCATGAAATTTACATGAGCATAAAAAATATATATTTTTTTTTACGAAATTAGCCAGCTCCTGCAATTCAAGGAGATTTGGTATCTTCAGAAAATGTAAAACACAGCACCTGTGCTGACATTCATTTGTACAAAAGTGATTAATGTTGTGATTGATGCACAGGACCTGTTCTTGTGAGATTCTGCTCCCACACCAAACGAAACTTGTTCCAACGAACTCATTAATCTTTAAAAAGTTAAGAAAAGCTCTGTCTGTTTAAGATGGAATAATTGTGCTGAAAGGAAGAGGAAGGGTTTTGCTTTTCTCGCAAAGTCATCCTCAACGCTGTGTGCTGAAAATTACCAAAAAATCACAGCTGAATTACTTAGATGACATTTCAGATCATATGTCAGTTGATATACGGTAGCTGCGCTGATCAAGTTGCAGATCTACAATGCACCCTGATGTCTAGAGAAGGTGTGGTGTGATTACACTTTATGAATCCATCAATGACACACTGTCAAAACATTACTCATGATACATCTTAGTGGATGTATTAACAGAAATGGAACCTAAAGAAAAGCACCACACCCAGTCACCAGCATGTGACTAGATGTGTTACTGGTACTGTTGAGATTTAAGCCAAAACAGGTTCTTGCTTCCAGATTTGCCTTTGTGCTTTGTGGCCTACTACATATGCACATTGGTCTTACCACCACCACCTTTCGGCTGTTTGTAATGCAAACTCAACATTTCTAGTCACTAAAGAAGTTTTATAAATATGAAACAGCAATAGATTCAGAACACAGAGTAAACATCAGCTTTGTTTGCCAAGGTGAAGTGCAGGCAACAGATCTCTGAAAATGAAATCAGACTGGTTTTAGAAAGGAGGGAATTGACCAAACTTATTTGATATATATACTATGTACTGTGTATTCAATGATGCTCTAATCAGATGTGAGAGTAACGTCAGAGTTCACTTGGTTTCCGAAGAATCAAACTATGTCATGGCGGAGATATTGCTTGGGACCCGAGAGATTGTGAAGTATGAAGTTGTTTGGATGATGCTTTCAAGAAAACAACACACTGCAGTAATGCAAGACAAGCAAGCATCCAAAAATGACAGGCACACTTTGAACAGGTGCTGCACCAGTTTTTTAATTTAATTAGTTTTTTTTTTCTTTTTGAGCAGTTCTCTTGAAGATTCTCCATTAAAAGTGAGGTGACACAAATTATTGCCATCATTTTTCCTTTACATTTCTAGCTTATTGCCAACTTTTACAAGGTATTATAGACAAAACTTAAAGCTGTGTTACTTTTTTGTGGTGAAGGAAAGTTAACTCCCAAAGAAAATGATCAGATATATAGTTGTCTAGGTTGTGATGGAGACTATATATATATCATTTCAAACATGGCCCCATTAAATAAAGCAGAAGACTTGTCAATTATGTTACGGCTGCTAAATGTCAGCCTTTCGCGTGTCTAGCACCTTGTAATGCAATTAGCTGATATGCATTTAAACAGCCTTTTAATTAGTTGCCTAGAATGACCTGTCAGGCATTTTTCTCTGACTTGCAGATGCCGGTGAAGCTGGGTGTGTAAAGAGGGTTATTTTTAAAAGACACCTGGTTACTGGACCAATAAGAAAGCTAAAGAAGGGGTACAGGTACAGAACAGATATTCTTTTACGTGAATGGAGCTGTCTGGTTTCAGTGTCCACTGGGAGTGGAAAAAAACCACAGCAGTCAGTCAAGGATGGAGACTGCAAAATTTGAGTGACACATCTAGGCTTATTAGGCCTTGTTTATTTCCTTTAATCTGAAAATAAATAAATAAATAACAATGGTAAGTTTCAAAGCTGAAGCTTGACCTTGGATATCGCACAGTCAGGTTTGCATTTGCTGAACTGTTTCAAAGCTGTTAATGTTTGACTTTTCACTTCCAGGATATCTCACCCCTGTTCACTGAACTGATCCAGAACAGTTACTGAATAGACCTTAAGGTGAGTGTCAACTCTGCAGTTTTTTATTATTATGGCGATGCATTTATATTTGCATTTGTGTACCAATGAGTGCAATTTATTCATCTTATGTGTTACCCTTGCTGATCATGTCACTGCACATAATATCTAACATGTAATCTACCATTTGAGAGAGGCCAAACGCAAAGACTCTGCTGCCTTGGTAGTATACAGTACTACTGTGCTGGAGAGAAGCCCAGACAATGCAACACACATGAACAAGCTTAAAAAGTAAGATTTTTAACTAATCATTGAGGTTAATCAGTCGTACAATTACAACTCTGCAATAATTGACACCACCACTCTCCCTCCCTAATGTCCCGTTCCTGCTCTTGGCTCTGTTCAGCAGCAGCTGGTGGTGGTCCTGCTTCATCAGCAACTCCTTTAGAGCAGAAATTGGAGCCTGAAATTAGTTTATTAAGGAAAAACAATAGACTCCTCAAAGTACAACAAAAGAGCTACTCTCAGAAGATGGTTTAAATAAGATAACATCCGGAGTAAAAGAATTCTATTACAACAACATGTGTTTTGATCTGGATTCTGTAGATACAGTACAAACTACAGCTAACATCATTTATGGCTAAAGTCCTTAGAGACATACCTAGACAGACAAAGACAGACAAAGGGTGACAGTGACTTGAAGACTTTTTGTTAATTTACTTTATTTCTTATTCAAAACTGGTAAGAGACACCTGCAGCTTTGATGCTATAGCTTTATCATAAATCTACATTAAAAATCAGTAATCCTAGTTTAAACTTTTTCACTTTAGCATTGTAAACTTTTGCCCTCACAAAGCCTGGGTGCCCACAGTCTGTCTCACTTAAAGCAGAGAGGCAGTATCAACCTACATACTTTCCATTGACATGATCTCTTTTGTTAGTGTATTGCTGTAGCTCCCACCTGTTTGACTGCCTGAGCATCCCAGTAATTTAGTGTCAGCGTTATTATTCTGCAGAGTTTCAGCCACTCTAAAGACAGTAAGATGCTAGAATTAAGCAGAAGCCAACAAATTAATTACTACTTGGCTTTTGAGGCATTTTAGGATTAGGATAATATATTTTATAGTCTCCCCAGCATTGCACACCAACCAGCTGTTCATGTTTTCCATACCAATGTCACTAGGGATGTAGGTACCTTTGCCACATCAGGATGATCATCAGGTTCCAAAACCAAAGTGTATTGTCCTAACACTTCAAGCATAGAAATTCCACCAGAGAAACCAATTAGGTACTTCTCTGTGAGAGATGCAGCGCAGCGGGTTGATGTAACATTTGGGATCCCAGCAGGTCTGTAGAGTTTGCATGTACAGTAAGCTGTTATGGGACACCCGTGAATTAGATTAGCTCATTTAACAGGCCACTTACATCGCCACAGTTTTCTTTAACCGGCCAAAAACCTTATGTCAGGTAATGAAATGCTACAAATGAATTTATTCATGCTATGCTGCTCTATAACAGGTCGCTGAGCTAGTGCACTGATGAAAGCCGTTATTTTATAAATTGCTTATGTAGTATAGGATGTTCCAAAATAACACTGCCCACTTAAATTTTAATGTGAAACTCTCTGCCCAGTCAGCATAATTGCTACCACATGACTGGAAATGCAGCAGTATTTAACAGCCTAGTCCAGTGGTACACTAAGGCAAGTTCACTGCTGTAACAATTACTGGCCCATGTGCTGCTATTCTGTGTGTAAGACGGGAGAACAGAGGATTATTAAGAAGAGCTTAACATCCTCTTTTATAGATTCACTGATTTATTCAGCCTGCAAACACACACTGCACCATATCTTTCCAGTTAGTGGAAGGTGCATTTCCAAATATTTCACACTTTCAACATCAGGTGCTATTAAACCCAGTGCAGCTCACCGATTGAAGTTAAAGGCCATCACTGGTTGAATTTTGATGCTTTTGTGTAGCTAATAAAACTCGGAAGGAATTTGAAATCATCTATTTACTTTTCTCAGTAAGAAGCTCCTGCTGCCAACTGTTACACCTGCTGGAGGTTGGTCCCATCTCTCTGATATCATAGGCACCTATTGTTTTCAAAATTGCACTTAAAACAGCCTGCAGAGACAACTGCTAGTTCAATATACCTAATCTATCCCTTGAAACTACATGTGTATGGCCACATGTGCAGAGACCACAATCATGCAATCATGAGAGATGTGAATACATTATTCTACAATGTAACATGAGAATGTCTTGTAATTGTTTTAAAGCCACAACTGCGATTGCTTTGAATTTAGCCATTCAGGTCAGATATAATCATGTCTTGCCAACTAGTTTCACATTTTCACACTTTTTTTTAACATGAAAAGAGACTGGATTCAGAAGGCAATTTAGTTCAACCTTACATTGACATATTTAAAGCATTCTTTCTGTCAAAGTGGAATCATTTTTTTATGTGCAATTCTCACATCCTCACGCAGATATACTCAAATAAACCCTTAGTATAATAATAGCTAATAAGAACTAAGCAGACTTGTATAACCTGAAATATTGGTCAAGCCAATAAGGAGCCTAAGTCATGCCTTCTAGTGGACCCACTGGGTCCTTATTTTGAAAAAAAAAATGTAATTTCAGTGAACGGAGAGATAAAGATTATTTTCCAATCCACTTTGACTTGACCTATGCTGAATCTTAATTTAAATGATAACTATTAGTGTGAGTCAAGACTATGTTCGTCATGTAATTGTTGATTTATATGCTTCTGAAAATATGTTACTGGTTAGACTACAAACCAAATAGTTGCATAGGTGATTTCACGTCACAAACTTTTCAAGGATTTCTTTCCCCCTCATTCCCAGAGAACAAGGAGTAGGTGGATAAAACCAACCAGGTAAGGTATTTTCCTAGGTTGTGTAGCTAGCTTCTAAGATAACGTTAGCTGTCAGTGTTTGATGGTATTTTTCGAGACGAGTGTTGTAGTCCATTGTAGTTACGTCGTCTCACACAAAACCTAAAGTAATGTTTGCTGCCTGTCACAAAACAGTGCTCCCTCAATGTCAAAAATTATCTTTAAAATTCACAAATATCATATGTGAAAACTATGACACAATTCAAAGGGAGAAGATAATATGTTTTTCTCTCTTCATAGATTCTCGTTCATAATATTCAAGAGCATAGGAAGAAAATGGGCGTGACTATGGAAGAAGTATTACCATGACTTACATAGAGACCAAATCTACTTAGATTGCTTTTCAGAATAATGCTGCTATCTGATCAGACAGTCCTATGCTTTGATGCTGAAAAGGCTCTTGATTGGCAACGCTTTGACATTATACTAGCAACTCACCCCTTTTCTATATTAAGAGGAAAATAATAAAGATATCCTTTCTCACCAATTTCCAGCTTCTGTCATCAATAATGCAATGTCCTCAACATCAGGAAAATCAAATAAAACCTGGACAAACGCATGGCTCAACACAAAAGAGCCAACTCCTCAAGCCAGGACTCAGCTGTTTACATACATCTGAAGGACAAGGAACATTTCTTTGATGTACACATCCGGGGTGAAGATAAGATGTTTTGAAAGGGAAGTGAAAGAAGCCATCTATGTGAAAATAGAGAAACCATCAGTCAACACCACCTGTTCCCCATATACAATGCTGTCTTTAGACAAGTCTTCCTAGAAGACTTAACAAGTCATCTGACTCAGATGGGAACTAGTGTGGCCACATACATTTAGGTGACTTGAACGAGTTTTGTTACAACAACCAGGAGTTCCTCAGTGACTGCTAGTAACCTTAACATCTAACATCGTTGAAATCAGTAAGTCCATCAAAACTGAAGAAACCTCATCGATGAAGGAGAATTGTTTAGTCCTCTTGCCTTAGATTCAACTACATCAGATACTATGACCTGAATAAATCTCCACAGACATCAGTAGTCATCATACAATATGAAATGATGAGGGAACTGCTATATACAGATGATATAAATCTGCTTTTGAGAAACATTTCACAGTCCATGTCAGAACTATCCTTTATGAACTGTACTATGTCTCATGTAAAACTGTCAGGGTAAGTCCACTTAGACGAACTAATTACCATGGATGAAAAATAATAAATTTTTTTACCTGGTTACCTAATTCCATACAAGCAGTACTGGTGGGTTATTGTATCTTTACTGCGTCAATTTAATAGTAACAATTTTCATGAGTCTGTAAAAGGTCAGACAAGGTGACCTTGTGCAATGTGTAGAAATGTATGTTGTGTCTGAGCTGTTCTCTACAAAAAAAATGTAATCCCCATTTTGCCTCCTTCTGTTATATTTATGTTTGACACAGGCATATAAAGTGTGCTTGTCCTCTAGACCTACATGATAAGTTGTGTGATATATGGGTGTTGCGTGGTGCCTCATGTAGGTCATGTGAAGTAATCAAACACTTTTAGAGGCCAACCGTTAAATGATGCCTCTTTACAGCGGTTGGCATGACAGGTCAATGACACAGTGATTTGTCCCAGTGGACCAAGAAGTGAAACCACCGGACAGCAGTATCACACAAGTTTATATGTCTCTCAGCTGCTAAATTCACAGTGCTGCAATAATAATAATAATAATAATAATAATAATAATAATAATAATAATAATAATACACATTCAGTTTTTTCTGTCTCTGGCTTCTGACTCACTTTTTGTTAATCGACCTGGCTTTGTGTTAGTTACCATGACAACACAATTCTATCCTCTTGTTTCACCACCAGACTATCCCTTGACATGTAGTGCAATGGGTGGTTTAGTGGATGCTCTTGTTATAAACAGGGGAGGGAATTCGTTGCAAATACATCTCTCGTTTCCCCAGTGGCGTATTAATGCTTAAGTCGTCTCTGAGGTCAGAGAGCTGTAAACACTCATGAATGTTATGAGCCATAAACCCTATAAAAGCCATTGGATTTGAGGGATTTTAAAGAAGACCAAAACACTGCAATGGTTGTGTAGGGTCGCTGTTTATATTTACTGTATATTTTACATGTACGTATATTGCATTTGGCCTCAGATTTCTTATCAGCACTCTCCTCCTTTTCATCTCTATCTGCCTTTCCAAAAACTATCTCCCCCTCCAAAATGCTTTCCCCCACTCCCTGCTTTTGTTGTGTCTGCCAACACGCTCTGTGGTTAGGGGGATGTTGTTTTCGCATCTAGGGGAAGGGCACGTCTTGCAAATGGACATGTCATGTGGAGCAATGCCCAGCCAGTTGCACTAGAGAGAGGCCCCGAGGCCCCAAGAGCAAAGCAGCCTGGCAGAGAGAGAGAGAGAGAGAGAGAGAGAGAGAAGAGACTATCTTTGGCCAGGCGAGATAGGATGTTCCTTGGGCCAAGCACAGAAAAGGAGAAAAAAAAGATGGGCAAATGACAGAGAGTGAGTTGGGTGCTGGGGTGATGTTAATGGCACTGGCAAACTAAACTCAATTGAATTAAAAACAAAAAAAAGCTGCGAACAATGAACAAGAGGAAGCCACAGGCGTTATGCACAGAAGCCCATTACAGCCTGCAAAATTACATTTGAAATAATAGTGCTCATGTGCTGAATGCAAGAAAACAAAAACACGATATTCCTATAAAAGCTAATACCTTATGTCAGGTTATTGGTATTTCTAACAGCATATTTTGAATATTGATAATTAGTTCCATTTTAATACTGGCAAATATCTTCAAGCACAACAGTGGGTTTTTGGCTATTAAAGAAATGTCAAAATAGTGTTACAAAAAATAATCTTCAGTCGCCTGTTTTCTCTTGATCTAACCATGTCCAAAGATAACTTTAACAGTGTAGTTTATCAAACCTTGTACTTTTTGTTCTGACCATGTTTTTTTTGGATATTTTACAGGCTGTGGCTTTAAAGTTTCATGAAGAATGATGTTTTTTGGGGAAAAAACGAAAGTTGGAAAGATCATGGTCATGGTTAAATGAAAACAATATTGAGTGCTTGCAAGCAACAGGATGCAAACAGCAGTCTCCTGTGTTAAACTTACACGGTTTGTTGAACTAAACACTCGTGCCTAACTTCTTCCCTGAGAGATTTCATGGCACTACAACTTCTGGCATTGATTCTGAAATATCACAGTAATAATTCACAAGACTACAAAAGGTCACTCTCAGGTTAATGTGAATATAAAATAGGTTGTTTTAGACATTTTAACAAATGAACACTTCCAACCTTTTTTTTCCTATGAGGACAGTGTCGTTTTGCCTCATACTAAACTGAGACATTCTGCTTTATATAACACGCTATATAATACGACCAAGGTGACTGATAAAGTATGATGAAATGAAGAACAAGGCACAAGGATGGGAGGAAAAAAATGAAGGGAAGAAAGCTATAAAGTGATTGAAAGAACATTAAGATGAGAAGCAAAGAGAATCTGAGGTGAAAAGAGGGAGAGAGGTCCAGGAAGGGGAGAGCCAAGTCAGCCAAGTGCATCGCTTTAATGAAGTATCACGACTCCCTCACTGTTCGTCTGTCCTCCTCCTCCCATCTCTCCCCAGATGCTGTGGTCTCATCCTGACTGGGAAGGTGTTACTGCCCTGGTTGAAATTCAGTCATGGCAGAAATTCTGAACTAATTAGGAAACATGACCTGGGTTCAGGAGTGTCTGTATGGATTATAGGGAGGTGGGTAATGTGATTCTCATTTCCCCTGAAAGCAAAGCATGTGTTGGTGGTATTAATATCGATCAGATAGAATCTGATCCGCTATTTGTTTTCTTTCCTGTAGCCCCCATTCTTCTAACCCTTGTTTTATTCTGCTGATAATAATGAGTATGACATTAATATTATGACTTTATAATCATGATAAAAGTGGGAGAACCTAATTAAAAAGGGTTCCATTTATATAATTTACTATTATTATTCGTTTACTCTTTAACATGAATGTAATTTTTTTATCCTCTCTTCCATTATTTTTTTTTAAGCAGCAACAGGTAGATGATTTAGAAAAAAAGCACTGCCTTTATAATTGTAGCAGACCTATATACATAGCATGCAGCCCCATCCTCTCTCTCCCTTGTGTGCGTGTGCGTGTGTGTGTCATGATCAGATGCTCTTAAGGAAGTGAAGCGAACAAGAGAAAGAATTAGAAAAAAAAAAAAAACTGTATGAGAATGAGTGCAAAAAAAATTCAAAATGAAGGAAAGCCACTTTAAATCAAGTACCTTTTAATCAGAGCTCTCACAATGGAGGACATAAAGATAACAAGGCAAAGAGAGGATATTGTTGGCTCTCCAAGCAGCTAAAGAAGTTACAGATTTGTGGATTTTCGGAAATATTCGTGTCAACCATGTTTAAATCACACCTCAGAGGCCCTGGTCATATGGATTACAAGACGAATTCTGAAATCTGATATTGATACTCCCAATTTGTTGTCCACGCTAGTGCCTCTGTTCTTCACCAAGACCTCAAAGAAACAGTGGACCTGCAGACACTTTTAAAGACTCACTCCATTCCAAGGGTCAAGTACCTACTTTCTTCAACCTGTCAAGTCTAATTGTGCTTCTATATATTTTTCCCTTCTCAAGGGAGCACAATTGTTGCAGTTAGTTGTGAGCTTTGGTAGATGTGTGCAGAATGGTAGGAGAAAGAAAACTATAGGCTACACCATTTCCTTCATAACCCCAACACACACCATGTGGTGGCATAACATAATAACAAAAATAGCAAATAACTGATTTCTAGGATTAATTTGTCAAAACATCTCTGGACATCCTTTGATTCTGAAGTCTGATACCAAGATCAAGTGTCACATCTATAGATTTCACTGGACATTGCAACCCTCTGAGGATTGGAGTTATTTCTGAAGTTTCCTACACATCCAATGAGGATCACATATCTGTGACAAGTTGTAAGGAGTTATATTTATTGCCTTTCTCTGTCAAAGTCAGGGGCAAACACCAATTTTGCCAAAAAAAAAAAAAAAAAAAAGCCAATTATTTTTTATAGCCACACTAGCTGCATAACTGTTGATCCCACAACATTCCCTGTAGAACTGAAATCAGGTTTATTTGTCATCAGCTTTGATTTATGAAGTTCCCGGCAGCCCCAGCTGTACAGTACTTAGGCTTTAATCAGTTAATGTTAGCATGCTAACACGCTAAACTAAGATGACAGACACGGTGAACCGTAAGCTTCGCTTCACAGAGCTAATTCCATTTAGCAGTTAGTTTTGAAATATGTGTGGTATGGGACATTGATCTGTGAGCTGCAGTGTTTGCTGTCCCGGCTAACACACTTGTGCAAATGATTCGCTGACTTAATATTTCCTCTAGATGATGAGAACAATTTTTCCAGTGAGAAAACGTTTGCTGTAAAGCTTTAACATAAGTGAGCATTGGCACTTAAAAGACTATGGCTCTGTGGATTATTCAACTCAACTCATAGGTCTTGAATGATGCATTGATATTTTATACAGACCTGTTGCTGAGCAGGGTATTCTGGGTTTCTTTTTTTTTAAAAGGAAGAAATTGATTCTCTCTGTGGAGTTTTAACCACTGGCTATTTCATGTATTTGAGTAATGACCTCTTTCCAAAGCCCATCAAGAAAATATTAAATATGGCTGATTCTGACTTGTACAAGGGTTTGCAGCAATTTTTAAGGAAGACAAGGACAGAGTCAGACTATATGTGAAACTCACTTCTAACCATCTATTTATTGCACGTTTTATTTCCTTCAGGATTAGATTTGAAGATGCAGATTTTGTCATTTTGAGCCTCTTTTCTCTCGTCCTCTGCCTCCCTCCCAGCACTGCTCTAGGTGGTCTGCTCCACTGCAGACAAACACATCCATGCCTTTGGGCAAAGCAGCAGGCGCAACATTTCCTCTGCAATAATTCTGCATTGTGTCCAAGCAAGCACTTTCGTCTCTTACAAATGGAGAGCGTGGCCTTTAAGTAACTAACCCAGTCATAATGAAGGCTTGGGGAGTGAGGGTAGGAGGCGACGGGTGTTGGGAGGAGTGCTCCCGTCCTGCAGCTTCCAGTTTGTGAGGACTATTTGATCACCACAGGGGCACTGTTGTGCTGCGGATGCTGTGTCCTGTGGTGGCATATCTTGCAGGGAGACGGCTCCCGTTTCATACTGTATACTTTCCTTTTTGAGTTAGTGACTGACAAGATGATGTGTGTTTCTTGACATTGCTGTCTACCCAGAGGGCACGTTTGTGTGTGTGTATGAGTCCATGTTTGTGTGCATCTGACCACTATCTAGCACCCACTGCTTTTCCATTTATTTCCACTTCTGCTTCTCCCCAGATAGCAATGGTTTTACAAATGTACTTGTAACTCTGTTGTGACTGTCAATTGGGTTTTATATGCTTCACAAGTGAACTCCATCCACTAACTATACTGGCAAAAAAAACGAGCTTGACTGCATTTTCCACCTTTGTGAGATTAAATTTTTTAAAGAGATTCAAAGCTGAAAATATACATCCAGATAAACATTCTTAAGTGTGCGTTTCTGTTTGTGTGGAAAGTGGAAAAGTAAGAAAGGAAATGGTAGATATGGAGAGCCAGATACACAGTGTTTCACTGTCCACTGTTAAGAAACTCTCCATGACTTTGATAGATGTGTCCTGCGGAGTAATATGACATTTCCAGACTGTAGCAAGAACTCAACTTGAAATGTCAGACTGCCCACCACCCCTTCCTGTGCCCTGTGTTTCCACTTTTGGTGCACTTTCTCTTACGTTACCTGCCGTGCATGTATGTGTGCACACATCTGTGGATCTGTGTGGTACACTCCTGTGCCCTGTCTCCAAGGTAACAACAGAATAGAGTCAGGTACCACCACCACAGAACAATCCACTGTTTTTCTCTCTACACTGCGCCTCCTGGTTTAGTCTTTCTCTCTCTTTCTCTTTGTGTTTTGCCTGTTCATTTATTCTTCTGACAGCTTGTCAAATCCCACGTTTGATTTGTCTTTTCAACGCAGCATCGACCATCAGTTTAGGTGATGCCAGTGTCCATCAACTCAGGTTTGATGAGAGGAAAAGCATTAAATAATTATTTCCATTGGATTTACACTCACTGTGTTAGATGTGCAGGGACAAAAATGATTTGATTAATTTTGTCTTCTT
The DNA here is from genome assembly GCA_016801845.1 of Polydactylus sextarius. Classification (NCBI taxonomy): domain Eukaryota; kingdom Metazoa; phylum Chordata; class Actinopteri; family Polynemidae; genus Polydactylus; species Polydactylus sextarius. Next base: position 5,768,355 of record CM028927.1, on the reverse strand, counting down.
GCCAAAATAAACGGAAAGTCAACAGTGGTCTCTGCAGAACAATAGCTGTGACAAATGTGAGCTTGTTTCAGTTCAGTATTGATCACAATTGTTATCCATCAGATTTCCTCAGCTCCTTTGTATTTACTTGCATATTTTTTCCAGTAATACCGATCTGTGTGCATTTGGCTGTGATATTGTCTCTACATACATATAGACTATGGTATATGAACCTATGAGGTGTTCTTGCTCAGCAAACTTAGTAACTGTGAAGTCAATTTTAGTCTGAATCACTTATTCAGAATTCTGAATTACTTTTTTTAGTCCTGTCAAAGCCTGTAGGTGTTACTGAACACCTGCCACATTATAGCAGCTATCTCCACACAAGTTCGCAAGGTTTTCTTTCATTTTAATTGACATACTGATGATTGTTAATTGAACTGAAACAAACTGTGTCAAGGGGAAAAAAGAGGATTTTTTTTTTTTTTTTAATCTATCTTGCTACTCCAGCTGACAAGATGTCAGTGTATTCAAGTCAGGACAAGAACATGATTATTACTTGGCGTAATTACTGATGTGACTGAGGAAATGATGTGTGGTTATGTATTAGAAAATAAAGATGAAGACTCAAAGCGCTTGGCAACACTGGCTGGATGCGTACTGCCATATGGTGGTCACTCTAAGTATAATTTACAATGGGCTAAAGGAATCCTTCTTGACTCAATAGTTACAGAAAACTATCAAAGTGCACCTCAGCTCTTAGATGTCCCACTGTATGATTTGTTGATGGCTTATGACAACTGTCACAACTTTCACGACATATATATTTAACCTGTAAACTTCTACGACTTCTAGTTTGAGAAGATTATAGATTCATAACACAGGTCCCCCTGTTTGGAGAAATATAACAGTTTTCACAGTATGAAATTTTCAGGTTGTCATCCACTGACATGTTGTAAACTGTTGCTAGGTGCTTAGGAGCTTTGTGTAGAACTTTATACTAAAATGCTCAGTAAATTTGCATTACGACTACTAGTCTATAGTTTCTATAATCAAATTTTTTTCAAAAAAAAGGTTGGAGCCATTGTAGCCCACATACAACATTGTGTCATACTTTTTATTCTTTATATTCACATACTGCACTCTTCAACGTCTTACATAAACATTATCATTTCAGTTTTTTCTAACAAGTGACAGGCGCAAAGCAGCTACATAATAAAGCTAAGTCTGTCTTTCTGTATGTATTTTCCGTCTTATATGCCACCTACACTCTTCTTGTGTCACCAATGGCAGACCCCTACAAGGCATTGTGTGACACAGATCCAAACTGACAGCCTAAAATAACAGTTAACAGTTCTTCTGCCTGGTTCCCTCTGACAAATCCACAGTGCTGTAATGTTAAATGGAGTGTACTTCAGACCAGGGAGATGCACAGGTGCTCTCTGACACTACGATGACTTCCCCTCAACACTCCTATCCTACAGCCATCAATCCTACATTGTGTCAACCCTCCTCTTTTCACTCTGTCATGTTCCACCATGTTAATTTCCACTCGATGGCACCTGCCACCTTCTTTACTGTCATCTCTCTGCCAAGACTTGTCAGGTTTTTTTTCTCAGGTTTCCCGTTAAACTAGATTGGTATCTTTCAAGGCATTTCAGGGAGCAGAATATGGGCAGAATATGGGTTTCCAATGTATATTCTGCTCTTTTTGTCATACAGGATTCTGTTGTTTCTGTTGACATAGCGATATAAACTATTTACATCTGGCCAATGTATTGTTGATTTTAAACTATATATGAATAAAGAATTGAACATCATCATAATATCACTGCTTAACGTTTACTTAAAACCAGAAAGAAATCACAACTTTGAACTGCAACCCATACACACATTTCTCTTCAAAAATTAATTAGGAAACAAATTATTTGCATATAAATGCTTCATATATCGTGTAATTTTCAGGAGACATCTTGTGTCGCCAACATGCATCACTGACGTCTACAAGCGCTACAGAATAAAACATGTTAAAAAAACAAAAACAACTAATTAATTATTCCATTGTTTTGCCACCACCTCAATAATCTTCTCTATTAAACAAACTGTTCTATTATTTCTGCATTTCTTCAGTGTAAATGTGCTGTGGCTCAGACAAAAACTAAGCCCCTCCAACACTTTGTGTCATGTCATGCATACATCTGTTAAAAACCAAATAATACATGACCCGTGTGTACAGCCCATTTCTCATCAACAGAGCTATTGTGGTGGAACCCACCTCTCTGATTGCTTCCCCTTCTTGCTCTGCACATTTCTTTCATTTTCTCCAAAGCTCTCGCCCCTATTCAGCCTTTTGTTTCAAAGCAGCCACTTTAATTACTTCAGCCTGCGATGTGAGCTTTGCATGACGGCTTTCGCTCAGGCCCGGCATTGGGGAATGTGGCGAGAGATGATTTGTATTAATGACGGGTGGCGATGGAGGGGAGATGACAAAAGGGAGGAAAATGATATGAGACAGAAGGAGAGGAGGAGCTGTCAGGAGAAATGTGGCTGATGAGCTCCAGATCATGGCTCAAATAAAGCTCGCTCAACCTTTTACCTTTCAGCCCATTTTCAATTGTTTATGCATCCAGAAGGATTATTTTTGCATGCTTGAGCTAGATCCTCAAAGCCGCACTGTCATGTTTTAGCTCATATGCTATTTGTTAAGCTCTGACATTTCTACATGCTTTTTTCATAGCAAAAGTATGCTCAATAAAACATGTTTTCCATTTGCCTTCACAGGTGGCACCTTACCCCATCAACCCATTTTGCTACACTCTACGGTCACATGCTTCAGCTGCATACCTCACTGAATATGAGGTCGTTCTGCAACTTGCACTGATGCAGATCCAGAGCATTGGACCAGAACATGAGGCAAGTTCACCAGTTCTCTGAGGCCTTCAGATGGTGTGGGCCTCCGCGGAGTGTTGTTCAACGGGAGCTAAGTGTTGATCAATGCAGCGAGTGCATGAGGACAGAGGGAGGGGAGTAAAAAACAGAGGAGAGAAAGGCCACTGCCATCCCTCTTCCGTGACGCTGAGGATCTGGATCCGCTGGGCTCCCAGGCTAAATTAAAACAACCGGCGTCCCATTGATTCCAGTGCTGACAGGGACCATACATCACCCCACAGCCAGGGAGAGAGAGGAGGAGAGAGAAAGAGGAAGAGCGGGGTGTGAGCGGGGTGTGAGGGGGGTAATAGAGAAGCAAAGATGCACATACAAGAAAGAAAATGATAACCAAAATGAAAGGGAGGCGAAAAGAAATAAAAGGGGGAATAAAAGAGAGAGAAGCAATTAGAGAAGGGACATCTATTGAAAAGAAAGAAGAAGATGGGAGTTGGTAGAAAAAGCAATGAGAAGGCAAAAGGGAGAAAGATGAGATGGCAAACCAAACGTAAGCAATCGTCCACTGACAAGTCAATTTATTTCCTATGCATGGCTGACTAGGAAGCAGAGAACTTTTTGGTCGGGAGTAAGTGGTGGAGAAGAGGCAGAAAGACAGTTGTGGTGACTTTTTAGTACATATGGTACAAAGATGCTGAGGTGCACAAAGCCAGTTGGGATAGCAGGAAATAGAAAAAGCAAGAGATAATTGGGGGTTTAAATGGATCGCCATCTCCTCAGTCTATTCAGAGGAGACTTTTTCCCCCGTTAGTCCTGGGAATTTAATCACCTGTTATCTCCTAGCAAAATCTATAAAACCTTCATCTATCTCACTAACTTCTTTATTTCAAATCTCTATCATCCTCGGAACCCCGCGCAAAGAGTTGTCTCGCTTATTGACTGGAAAATGACAGGGTTATTCCTCAGCTATTGTACTCCATCATCAAGGTCTTCAGTGATGCATCAGTATTCAAATGCAGTTGCGCAGAATGAATAGGAGTTTGACATGTGAGGTAAAGCTCTGCTGTGACCACAGTATGGTAATGGTAAGTTAGGTAGGGTTAAGGTCTCATGGGTGGCAGTAAAGGACAAAACACTTACACAGATGATTGGATGAAAACTCTCCTGTCACTGATAATTTACTGAAGTAGTATACAATGATGATAAAAATGTCAGGCGTGCAGTATGTGCTTTTCCCTTTTCCTTTCTACAGTTGTAAATGCTCTTTTTTCTGAATTGGCTTTTTTATAGTCACAACATTACAGCATGCCACATGTCGCCATAAATATATCTTCTCATCCAGTGTTGGACAGTAAATGGTGTAATGATGTGGTAATTAGTGCAAAGAAATACAAATTATAGTTATATTTACAGGCAAATTTGATTGCGCAAGTTCAGAAAGTCAAGTTCCCTCCATCCAGCCACCCCCCTGACTGGTTAAGCCCTTTACCTACATCATACACTTAATATTCTATGTCTCCATTAATGCAGGAATCAGGAGATTGCTAGCCTGTGAGACATCCATAGAGACATCTATCTACCAGCACCTAATACAAGCTGGAAATCTCAGTGTGAGAGAAGTGGTGGACCCATAGAATGTTCAAATATTGACTGACAGCTGTGAGATCCCACTGCTAACTGTCCTCCTCTGATTGGTTAAAAAGGGTGAGGCTCTTCAAGTAACTTTAGAGAGGAGTATCTCTGCAGTGCTGCCAGGTTGTTCAGGTTGTTGGTTGCAGAAGCCTTTGACAGTACCTCAACACATTGATATGTCTGACATGTGATGTTTCAACCAAGAAAATACAAGAAGAAAGTACCAAGTTATATTAACCACTGTTTGTATTTAGGAAAAAAAAGGTTTCCAAGCAATGTAACATCTTTAAAGTTGGTGTGACTTGTGGTAATAAGTCAAATGCACTTACCGAATATATAATGCAAGACTTCGTTGTTTGCTCCAAGAAAAGCCATTATCTTAAAACCTTGGGGTATGAATGCTAGAACAAGAAGAAAACAAACTCACACTTGCTCACACAGCAAAAAAAAAAAAAAAAAAAAAAAACAAAACAAAACAGTAAAGCCCCTGGAGGTCTTTGCCCTGCAGAGACAGCAGGCTGGTCAAAGAAAGGGATTTCCAGGACTGCCTCTCCTCAACCCTCAGTTAAAGGTTAATTCTGCTTATTTTCTTTTGCGGACTCTGTTACCTTCACCTACAACCCTGCAGAGTTGGTAAGATTATGTTGTTACTTTATACCTCCTGTTCGTTTGTCTATTAGCAGCTTATCACGACAGGGTGCTTAACCTAAAACTTTGTGAAAAAATTAATTTTTATATAATTAAAAAAAAGATTGACGTTTTGGCTTTTAATAAGTGTCAAGGGCAACATGTTCCTTCGAGTAAACCTTCGAGGTCTGGGTGTATCCGGAAGACATTTCTCACAATAGAATCTGTGTGGAATAGCTCACCAATCTAAGAGCACAGATGGCCATGTACAGCTTTTGCTACAGCTCAGTGCCATTTCAAATGATGTACTGTAATAAAGTTACCAACACTGTTTAAAGTTTGCATAATTGTGCAGCACTTTGGTAATGTGCAGTACATCCTTCAAATTAGAGAGTGCAGATGGAACACACATCACTCCCGATGCTGTATAATGGCTACAGAGATTTAATCAGCTGAAAGGGTGGGACCCCATATATTCTGGATGCAGTCATCCAGCATGGATTCTGACATAACAGCATGGAATTTCAAAGTCTTTATATCAGAACCTTCAAAAGTGGGCGACATTAAATATTCATGTCACAGTGACGTAGTCAAAACTCACCAAAAATAAAGAGTATAGTATTTTTTGTGTTACGCTTATTTTACTCTGCTTGCTGTTTTGTTGGAAGATGGACAATGTGGATTCAATTTACAGGCACTAACAAAATGAATCCCCACTTATTTCACTCACATCCAAAATGAACAGAATTTGTGATAAGTGATCATTGTGACTAAGAACTTTCTCAGTGTACATAGGGAATGTCAGTATTGTCTCAGAGTAGACTTGAAAGACTGGATCATTATTGACAGAGGTACTGTCTACAAAGGGGGTTTTACAGTAGAGAAGCTGGTAAAACTAAAATAATCCTTCAAAAAGAGCCAGTTTGAGTGACAACTGCTCACTGGGTAAGAGTGTTAGAAAGAGAGATCTCTGTATGAAAGGTTACCATGTGGGCCTGTGTAAATGTCTACTTGTGTTTGTCTGAAATGTGCCTGAATGCTGGCAACTAAATCACAATTATATCAATTATTTAATCATATATGCCACTGTTTTTGTCTCTTTTTTCCTTTTATTATTATTGTTATTATTATTATTATTTGGCGATGCCATACCTCTTCCATGTCTTCATTTCAGCCAAATGTCCCTCTCTGTGTTTGTGCAGCGGCCCCTCTATTCCTCATCTCCATTTATCACCTTGCGCCTCCTTTCCCCACCACACTCTCACCCTTTTTCACCTCGCTCATCTTCAATACCCTCTGCTCACATCTCAGTTGAATAGTAATGGATACGTTCTGCCCACGTTTCCTTCCTCATCCATCTTCTCATGTGTCCGCCATTTTGCTTTTACCGGTTTTATTCACGGCTGCCATGTGTACATTTTTTTCTTAGATGTCCCCCATCTTTTGGTCTGTCTTATGTTTTTGTAAAATGTATTTATTTATTTTCAAATATGTGGCCTCCATTCAATCCCCTTTCTCTTCCTTTCCTTCTTCAACTCTACTCCTCCTCCTTACTCCTTTTGAAATCCCACTCAAACTTGTAGCAACGGCTGCAGAGGAGGCTCCGCAAATTTGCATCTCTGTGTGCATCCGTGTGCTTATGAACTTCTATAAAACATGATTCTGATGTGGGGTTCGTCAATCATTTACAAAGTCAGATGTTTTTGAAGTTTGTAAAAACAAAGACGGAAATCCAAGATCACTTCCGCTCTGCACTTCTGAAATATTCATTTGTGGGGTTGGAGTTGTTTCTCATCTATCCCTGTATTTCTTTTTTTTTTTTTTTAATGTGTGTGTTCTCTCATGTTTGATGCAGAGATTCATGTTGGTTGAAAGGGTGAGAGGTTAAAAGTAATAGAGTAAAAAAAAAAACATACTGTACTGAAACAGTAAACGAATTATAAATCAAAAGATGACTGACAAATAAAAGGTCAAAACTGACATGATATAAAATTTAGTAATAGTTTGCCGTTACATCTGTACAAGAACCACGGAAACTTAAATTAAACATCGACAGTATCATGTCACATACTGAATCAGCCAGCATATATATATATTTTTTAGAGTTACTGCAGTGTAAACTTAACTTTACCCATAGGTGCCTGATTTATAAGCATAAAGGATTGATGGTGGATGGGTAAGACAAGCTGACACCCGTCAACCAAGTAAATTAGAAGATTTAAGTTTTTTCGGGTTCTAATTCAAGTTAGAGCTTTATCCTCAGTCAACTGTGTTGACGGTGCAGTAAGTCAGGTAAAATGGGTGGACCTAAAACTCAGGAAATTATGTGTATCCATTAATGAGAACCATGTGGAGCCAGCACCACAGATGTGAGTGCATCATGGCCAAGCAGCTTAGTGTTAATGATGACTCAGTGTTCAAGTGTGGTGGTTGCCTGTTTTGAATCAGCAGCCTTTACATTTTAGTAGCTCAATTAAAAATGTTGGAGCACTCGCACAGCTGCACTGTATGAAGAGAATCAGATTGAAATTGTGGTTGGATGAAGCTAGCAGCGAAATGTGTGCAAGTCATTGTCTTGATGGCTTTTGGCATTGAAATAATGCCAACCTCTAATCCCCCTGAGTGTAATCCTCTGAGTGAAAAACCTCTATCTTGTCCTTAGTCTGTGTCAAGTAGTGGCAGGATAAATATCTGTCATGGGTTTAGAATTATCACTCAGATAAATGCAATCAGATGGTTGGAGAAATATTGAAGTTACTGCAAGATAAATGGAGACAGACAGAGATGGTTTCACATTCTCCAGACACGAGTCAGTCCGCAGGCAAGCAAATGAAATGATTCTGAACAAATCCATGGCTGCTTTCATGTGGAACAAAGTCTGTGTTTGTGCTGACCTGAGCATTTGAAAAACAAACATTGTCTAGTCTGAACCTGCTGCCACATGTAGGCAACTGCCAAAGCAACACCTTTAATTAAGATCAAAACACAACTAGTTGTCAGTTGTGTAAGTTTCCTATGAGTCCAGCAGGTGTCTTTCTCTTAATCCCTTTAATTGTTTGAGGGAATGTTGTGTGTATGACAGCTGCCTGGAATGATCATTTTTTCTCAGATAATTTAGTCCACAAAGCCACAAGGAAAAACATTGATGCTACCAGCTGCTGATTGACATTTTCATGGACCCGGCATGAAATGTCAGTCTGCACGGATTCCAACACAACATGTAAAAACCTCCAGTAAAATGGGCCTGAAAATGCTGTCTTCCACAGCATTAGCTAAATGGTACCAATATTATTTCACTATTTCACCCACTACCCTTGAAAGGATGGCGGCATGGAGCCAACCGAGAGCCACCGCTTAAAAACTGTAGGTTTTGAGAATCACTGAGATCAGATTTATGATGCAATTTCGATGTAATAAATCCTGAAATCTGAAAGAGCAGAGACACCAGAGCAGAGCTGGAATTTCTCTGTTTGCTTATGTACCTCCACAGTGAAAAGCACTCTATGAGGTTTTGCTGTGCTGTTTTCCTTTGAGCTAACCCCCCCACCCCCTCAACCTGACTGAGATGAGACAGCCTGTACAGGCCTGGTTATCAGCTGGGAGACTTGTAACTAAGATGGATTTGTTTACAGAGCTCTTGTGATTGGTACTGTATTGTTACAAATGCCAGTTTAGGCTTTAATCCAGCAATTGTAAGTTCAGGCTTAAACCTTTACTCCTGTGGCATTTTCTGGTTTGATGGAAATGGAAAAGTGCCATTGGTCATCACAGAGAAAGCTATTCTAAGAAGCTTGAATGGGGCTTTGGGGTGAAACAGCAGCACACGTACCTCGACACCAACCACCGCCACCACCACCACCACACACCCCCACCTGGCCCTGTTCTCTCTGAGAGACAGGCAATATGGTAATGAGGGAAATGAATAGTGAGTCTCTGGGAAGACTTTCCTCTTGCCCATGCATGAGTGTGTGCGTCTGTGTGTATGTCCAGCTGCTCTCTTGGCCACTGTGGCCATTACCGAATAGTACCAACCAGCAGAGCATGACACTCACCAGCTGGATCTGCACACACCTCCGCTGAGAGAGAGGTCTGTGCCAGTGAGACAAGGAGAGAGAGAGAGAACGTGAGATTGGGGGGAGAGTGGGGGTTGTAGTGGTGATGGGGAGAGGTGGGGGTGTTGGAGACAATGAGGGACAGACAGAGGTGCCACAGCCAAGGAGACAGAGGAGAGGAGAGATCCATCCTCAAGGTAAGATGAAACAGATTTAGCATTGTGCGAATGACACCGACAATGTCACCGACACCTACCTGTGAATACACACTGCAGAGTACACACAAACACACACACACACACACACACACACACACACATATAAGAAGCACATGATTACACTCACAAATATATTATCCTGACCTCTGTGTCGGATTGTGCGTATGAATGTATGTGTGACAAATTGTGTGTGTAGGTGGACAGCTTCTAGGGAGAAAAATCTCCACCATGTGGCACATTGTCATGGTGACCATCAGAAGAGCCATAAATACAACTCAGATCTGCTGCATTAGGGAATGTCCAGTCGTGTGTGTGTGTGTGTGTGTGTGTGTGTGTGTGTGTGTACTGTATCTCCTGGACATATTGAAGCTTCCATATATGTCTGAAAGGCATTTTCTGTCACCCATTCTCAATTTTCTTTTTTTTTTTTTTCCTTTTTCTTTTGCATCTCACTCTAACCCAGCTATTCAGGGCCACCTATGCCAGTGATGAAGAAAAACATTATGCAGATGTGAGGAGGGTGAGTGGAGGGTGGGGATGGCGAAAAGATTATTCATATGCCAGAAGATAAATGTATTTTCCCTACTTGCCTCTTTCCTGCCCTCACTTGCAGCCCTCCCCTCCTTCCATCTCTACCTCTTTCCCTCATTTGGTATTCCTCGGTCCAGTCACATTATTCCTGCTCCCACTCCTGCTCGCTGCTGTCTGGCAGGCTGACATGAAACGATATCTGTCACGGTGTTTGAAACACACTGAACATCACTTGTCAGCTGAGGGATGACAATGGCTGGCATGGAGAGCGGAGGGTACATGGGCAAAACGAGACACTCTACTTCAGCCTACTTTCGTCTTTGTTTAAATCCCATTATAGGCAGACTGGAGTCTTCTTTGCTTGGCTGGAAGTCAATGAGAGTCTCACTTTATGCTTGAAGTGTTTTCTTCTCTGTGAGAGGCCGGGGGTTGTTAATTCACTAGAGTCGTGGCCATTAAAAAGCATCAAATGCATCTACTATTCTTTGGCATCAAAAACTTCCAGAGAAAAAACACTTCCATTGATTAATTCTGCAGGCGAGCTGAGCAGCCACAAGACATGCGACACAGTGACATTTTACATTATTTATATATTATTTTGATATTTTTCTTGCTTGCGCAATAAATTATCAAGACAGTTCAAAAACAAACTTTTTTAATATGAAGTGTTTACAATCTTTATTAGTCTCTATCAGCTTTTTTTAAAATTTTTTTGGCCAATGACAGTTTGGAGTATCTGCCAATATCAAGTCCCGATCCGATACTTGTATTTGCTTAGAGCTGCGTGCCATTTTTCAAGTAAACATAGTCACGAAGAATATCTTCAGTTGGATTTATTTAACTTATTGCAGCTAACAGTCTTGTAAATAATCTAAGTTCCTCTGAGAATGGTGTTAAAGCTTCGTTTCATTTTAATTCAGTAACGAAAAGAAAAACTCACAAATCCACCAACTTCATTCTTTCCTTTGTCCAGTTTGTTCCTTTGGCCTTTGCTTTTGTTGCTTTAGTGATCTGTCTGTACTCTGTTGCTTTCTGTTAGTTTTTGTCTTTATATCTTGGTAGCGTTGAACTCAGCTGAACTACCACCACCTTGCAATAAATATCATATTGCAGATATTCCAGGTGGCTCTTGGACTGTTCTCCTTCTCTAGTTTAAATCATATTGCCACACTGCTGCTGACATTTTAGCCACAGGGTTGCTAATGCTACATTACCTGTGCGTTTCCATTCTGCTGCAAAAACATGCTCACATCACTGATGTAAATAATGGAGGTGTTGGAGCCAATGGGGGGTGATTTCCAATCGTCAATCAATTAAAAGGGAACGGCCAGATTAGTTTCAGTCAGATCAGGATTTTGTGAGAGCTGTCAGCGTTAAACCTTCAAGATCATTAACAGCAGCATACAATAGCCGTTGAACAGTTTGATAGTATATGGTGATGGTGGATTAAATTGAAATTGAGTTTCACTAAACAGTGTAGTTATTGAATATGTGTTCCCTGGATGTGTCCAATAAATTTTAAGCCTGTTCAAGTCTCAAATCTATAACAACTAGATTTAATCACTGACGACTATGGTTTGTCTGATTTAGTTGGTTATTATGGTTATAAGTGGTTTTCATGGCTGAAATGAATATAATTCAGCTTTATTTAAGGACGTGGTTATTTCACAAGGTTCCAGTTGAGACTTTTCTATTTTACTCACATGAATATGTAGTACATGACTGAGGGCTACTCAATAAAACATTGATTTTAATCTTATAATACCCATTTTGTCTTTTTTCATATTGTTGTGGCTTCAGAAAGTCATTGTATAAGGTTTGATTCATAAAGTAATTGGATTTATAAATGTATAAATAGTTGTAATTTTTCATGGATTTGTCATGGCAGGAAAGTAAAGGTTAATGATGGTTCTGTTCTATTCCAGTGTCCAGTTCAATCCTGTGCTAAAATAGTCTGCTGTCCACAGAGCAGAGAGGACTTTAGCCAGATGAATCTACCTGAGGGCAGCTAATGAAAAAAAAAAACACGTCTACCTCTCTTTTCTGCACCCTATGTATTTTCCATTTTGCATTTACTTTCTCATCTCCCTCTCACCTATTTCCCTGTTTCGATAAGTCGCAGCTAGTCTGGTGGCTGATGTCTGTGCCACCTGTGTCAGTCAGGGAGTGTCCTATTTAGGGCAGCTAATTCATCATGGCCTGAGAGCTTACATACGGTACATATAATTACCCCCCAACGCAAACAAGACCCTCTCAGTCCTTGTGATTTATGGTCGTGTCATGGGAGAGGAGACACGGAAACAACAAAGAGATAGGCAGGAGGAGGAGGAGGATGAGAAGAGGGAGGGAGGGATAGAGGTGAAGAAGAAAGGTAGGTGGAAATGAGGAAGAGGATCTTCAAAGAGGGCAGGTGAAAGCACAACAGGCACAGCGGAATATGAGACATCCGAGTTGTGCTATGGCTCAGCAAATCCTCAGGTTAGACAATATTAATAGTAGTTCTGCATGTCAAAGTCAAGGATTTCCTCTCAATACCTTTTTCATTTTTATCCCTCTCAACCTATTTGAAAAGAATCCCCAAGGCTTCGCACTCATATCGGAGTCATATCCACTTTGACTCTTGAAGACAGAAGGGCTTTGCCACTGCCGACAGGAAGACGTAGCTTCACCCATTGTTTTCCCAGATCCATCCAACCTCCTCACCCCTGTGGTGCTTATTTTAAAATGCATCACTGGCCTGTTTCAGCCGTGGTGGTTGTATTGTACGGCTGAGGGACGATGAGATGGCTATACAAGTAAAAATGAAAAGGGAAAAAAATCGAGGGAGATGGAGGAGACGAGAGTAACAATGAAAGATTTATGACAGGCATTGAGAGCAGCCGGCGGTTTTATCGGCCTATTATCAACCAAATCGCCCCCGCTGAGATGTAGCACATATCTACTCTGTTCTCCTCTCTCTTTCTCTCTATGTTCGGTATCCCCTCTCACTTCTCTTTCCAGATCAGTGCGCACCCCTGCTGCCATCACCATACATAGCCTGACTTTCCTGAATCTTACCTTTTACATTCACTTGTTTACTGCCCCTTTAGTATTTACTCACCTCTCACCTTTCCCCCTCCCCTCTTCTCCTTCCTCCCCGTCTCTTTGACTTTGTGTCTGTTTTTCGGTCGACCCTCTTGCCTCTCTTTTTCTCTTGCTCGTTCGTGTCTCACTGCTTTATTGCTCTCACTGCCTCCCTTCCTCTTCTCTCCTGCGTTCCATACCTCCCCTCCCTCCCCTTCGCCACTGGAGTATTTTCTGTCTACTTTGCTTACGCCGTCTGTTTTTTCCCCCCACAGCCTGCCTGTATATCTGCCTGCTCTCCGGAACCCATGAGGGCTCTTAATCAATGGCAGTTCATCCTGCCTCACTCTCTTTCTTCTTTTTGCCACGTCCTCCTCCTCCTCCACCTCCTCTTCCTCGCCAGCCTTGTGAGCCCCATACCCCACCATACCCCCCCCCCTACTGTTTTCCCCTGAAGGGTTAAACTAAAAAAGGCACCTAAGGGTGAACAGGTTAATGTTCTGGCAGTTTGAGATACGCTTGTGACATTTCAATCCGGCGTCTGTTTTTATCGCAGCTGATTTAAGAAGTGCGGGGGTGTGTGATGGGGGGGTAATGGAGGGATGAGGGAAGGGAGAGATGGAGAGAAGGAGGAGAAGGAGGAGGGAGCCCGTGGGATGGTGCAGCTACCCAGGGAATGAGGAGTGGGTATGGAGCACAGCAGGGGCTGTGGACCTGCAGTTGCAGATCAGTTAATAAACAGAACCATATGGTGATGTCGCCCTCAAGTGGCTAGCAGCAGTACTTTTGGAGCGGCGACAAACTGCGGCAGTGCAACAGACACAATAACATCATGAAGTCCTAAAATCCTGGAGATGTGATAAAGCAAAAATGTGAAGACACCTGTAATATCTCGCTGTTATGTTGGCAAGAGCTCCGCTGTGAAATCTATATTCTCCTCACTGTCAATCATGAACTTTAAAAGGAAAGAGAGTTGATGACACTGAAGGATGCAAAGAGATGATTGCAGACGAAATGAAATAGAGAATGTCGTGTGAGAAAATAGCAAATGGTAGGGCAGGAGGCCAGGTGAGGACAGATACTGAGTGAACTGAACTGTGGTAGTTGGTAGTTAGAAGGAAAAAGCAGGGATACCTTCACCAAAGAGTAACACAGATAGCAGCTTTTGGGAGAGTAAAAGCAGAGAGAGAAAATCTGATAAAATAAATGAAAGAGAACTTGAGTAAAAAAGAGAAGATTAAGGGGGGAAAACTGAGGGAGAAGGACAGGGACCAACCAGATTTCAATGCGCAGAGAGTGATACCGAGGGAGAGAGAGAAAGAGGGAGGGCAGGCAGCAGGCAGAAGGGAAAAGCCAGAAAATAAAAGAGAGGGAGTAGATATGACAGAATAAGTAAGTGCATTAGGAGAAACTGGGCTGTAGATGAGCTGCAGGGGGTTGGAGGGTGGAAGGATGGACGGATGATGCAGGGAGGGTTGGTTGGATGGCAGGGACTTGCTACACCACACCAGCCAGCCGACAGTTTCTCCAGAGTTTTATTTGATATGAATTCAATAAGCAGCAGCCCATCTCCGTGCCCTGGGTGTAATTACCGGCAGAACAGCGGGGGCATTGTGAGCTTTGCCACCGCCTAAACACTCCCCTGCTTGCTTCCAGGTCAGCACTGATCTTGTCTGAGAATGTCAATTATCGTCTTAAACGCCGTCTGAGGAGCAAGGAGAAGGGGAAGGGAGGGAGCGTGGTGCGGCACGGTGGGGTTTTGCATTGAGACCAATGAAATATGGCAAGTTAGGGAGGAAATATTTGACTTACGTCACAGCTTAAGAAAACGACCAGGAAGAGTGAGGAAGATACAGATACAGGCTAGAATACTAATGGCTTCCTTTTGCTTGTTAAATATGAGATAGAGGGCAAGAGAGCAAAGAATAGTGTATTCACTTTGCTACGTAATTTTCCATCATCTTGGACCCACAGGTGTGCAACCTAACCTGTGGTCTGTTTGCAGCAAAGAATCCTGGGAATTACATCTATGTTGGATATGAAAATCTCATCCAGTAGCACTGAAGGAAGAGAGTTGTCCTTTATGTAGTGAGGAGAAAAGTAAGAAGAAGTCAATGTTGTCCATAGGCACGTACGTCTGATTTTCACACACTTGATCAGAGTTTGAGTCTCATTAGATTTTAATAAATGGATAAATATTAATTACAGAGACCTTAGATGATACAATTGATTGAACTGTCTCATGATCTCACCGTCATGTATTAATGAAACTGTCCCATACTGTTTCCGTCGGTTGTAGTTTGACTTTTAGCGACTCACCACATCAGAATGCAGCCAAAGAGCTTGTCAGATGTTCGGACAGTGTCTGAACCACCTTTTATATATTCCCCTCTGACTCCACCCTTCCCTCAAGTGTGGTCATTTGGAAAAAATAACAGTAAACATTTTTGCCCTTTGACATCGGATGAAACAACACAGCACCTAGTTATACCCACCTGTAGAATATTGTAAATCCAGATGGATGTTCTGATTGTTACATTAATTTTATTGTTTTCTCAAAGAATTCCTGCTTTTATATTTATGCAGCCAGTTTAGACTCTGTTTGGACAGAACCTCATCCACAATCTAATTCTCTATTCAGATTAATTTGCTATTTTTTCACATATGTTTACCATCCTTCAGCAGATTATATTTTTAGTTAGTTTTGTATGCAGGTGTTCTGAAACTCTGTATGTTCCTGAACCCATCTATCCAACTATCTATCCTTCACCCCTCTCTCTGTAATGATTTATTTTTGAGTGATTTAGATTTCATTATTTTGCCCTTGATCCTTTTTTTTTTTATATATATATATATCTATTTGTCCTCATTTCGTCATTCATTTCCGTATACTCTCATTCGTTCAGCCTATCAAGGTTTACTGCTCTGTCCTTTGACAAAGCACTTTAACTCAGCAGGGCCTGTCAGCTTTGATATTGCCTTCAAACAGTTTGTGTTTAGATTCACTGCTGCATGTTCTGATAATTCTTCTTAATATATGCAACTGACGATGCATTCATATAAAGAATATCGTTTTGTCCTGTATGTGGCCAGCTGCCAATAAACTTTTTCATAATGAAAACATATGATCGATAACCACATCTAATAATTGTTATTGCGTTGATATAGAGCACCGAGTTCTTTGAGCAGCTTTTTGCCAACGCCATAAACAGCAGCAATACATATGCATTATAGATTAGGTGTGATCCCAGTGTAATATATGTCTGGATCCATCCATCCAAGCATCCATCATCAAATCCATCCATCAACCCAGGCTTATAAAAACCCATTCACCTTGTTTCCCAATAGTTCCTTCCCTCACCCCCTCCGAGCTACCCCCCACCCGCACCTCTTTTCTTCTCCCCTTTGGTAGGTGCCAGTGGGAGTGGTCCGCCCTTGATGTGCTCTCAGAACAAACAGCCTGGTAAACATCATGAAACATTTAGAGGAGGCAGAGCAGCCTTCTCTCTAATTCACACTGGCAACCCGGAGATGCACGAAAACAGCTGCTCCCAAACCTCGCCCCAAAATGCGGGTATGAACCGAAGCGCGCAAACATGTGTGCCGTACATGTCTTCAAGTTTGTGGGAAACAGCATTTCTGCACTGTGAGACGAGTGTATGTGAGCATCCGTGATATTCATGCACACGGTTAAAAAAAAAAAAAAAATGCTTTTTTCACACCACGAGTATCTAGGACTGCGCCAGGGGTCTTCTCTGTTGGAAAAAATCACACTCGCACAGTAGAGTAAGTTGGCATATTTTGGTAGATTAACATATCTGGCAAGGACCTTGTAGGGAGGCAGGGAGAACAAATGATCAGATTAGAATCACAACTCACTCAGCTGGAGGTCTGAGTCTTGCATGAAACAAAACCTTCCCTACTGATTCCTTCAAATGCAGACTCAAGAGACCATCTTGGAATTGGACCGTTTTGGTGATTGGATAAATTGGGATGTCACCTGCACATAAAGATCACAACTGATATTTTGTACCTCCCTAAAGCCCACAGACATTTACATCTTGTCAAAATATAATGTCCCAATAAAAACAGAAAATAATAAAAAAAAAAACATTCCCTATTTTGTGGTGTACACTACAATTCCAAATTGTGTTGTCAAAAAAAAAAAAAAAAAAAAAAAAGTATTTGTGGTTGCATTTTTGCTGTTGTTTTTTTTCTCAAAATCAATAATTTGATTACCTAAAAATACAAGTTTCTGAAGTTTTTGAGCCACTGGACAGTTTTCTCTGCTCTTTCGTGTCTTTTCACTGTGAAACATCCATTCAAATCAATGAATAATGAATTAAGGTGTGCAGCCTCTTACTCCCTTTAATAAAATGTAGCAAGTGGAACAGCTTATTCAGTAATGTCACGCATAATTAGCCGTGCTGCCTAGACCACCTTCATGCAGTAATCTTTCGAGGCCTGACCTGCATTCCATTTCTCTCTCTTTTTTTTCCCTACCTCTCTCTCATCCTTCGCTCATCTGTCTCTTCTGTCATAGATCTGTCTCTCTCTCCTTCTCCCTTCCTTTTCTCTCTCTTTTCTCTTTTATTCTCTTCTCTCCTGTTTAGGTTGACTGGGGTTTCACACACGACATCATAGACTAAGAAAATCCTTCAAGTGTACAGTTTAAAGGACATACGCTTTCATGCACATGTACACACTCATGCATATATATATATATATATATATATATATACAGTTCTCAGATGAAAGCAACAACAAAGTGTGAGTGGGTGAACACTTGCAATGATAATAGGACACCCCATGAGGTGCATCCTCCTAGGTGGCATGTCAAATTATTTACTCAGTAAATCTGTGAAAGTAAAAGTTGTATCAAAGCTGCAAAATTACTTTTCAAACCAAAACATTTGGAAATATTAAGAGCATCAGTGTAAAAGTGAGAATTAAAAAACAACTTCCATGGTGTATCAGTGGACCACTGCAGCAGTGCTGTGTGGGCTTCAGTGCAAACCACAGTGAGGCAGCTACTTACACTACAATCAATGCTACTAGGCTCTGTTAGGAGGGAATCGATCAGCTTAGGACTTGATGTGGAACAGTCTCGTTCTCTCTGTATCTCTCTTTCTCTGTCTGTCATTCTCTATTTGCACTCCCCCCCGTTCTCTGCCTCACACCGTCATTGATCTTTAAACGCTGATAGTGGGCATATCTTCTCTGTAAGGGTGAAGAGGTCGACGCTAAACCATCTGAGACTCTTAATGACTAGGACAATGTGAGGGAAGAAGGCTGCTGGAGAATAACAGGTCTTTAATGTCAGTGTAGCTTGCCTGTGCGCAGCTACACCAACGCAGTGGAGACTTGGTGTAGAAAAAATCACCTGCCGACCTCACTGCCGCAAAGGGTTGGGCTGAAGCCGGCTTCCCCCGCAGCGGGGCCCCCGCTAATCTAGACTAATTGCAAGGACCACTGATGCATATGAAAGAGGTAGAGAGGGTGTAAAAAAGAGAGAACACACTGACAGACGCCAAATGAAAGGTACCATCTCCTGCTGCTGCTTCTTGCCTATTTTTAATGAATCAGATACATTTTTAATCTGCTTATTTCAATATAGGAACATGGTGTAGAAGATAGACTAGCTGGGATGATAGTGTGAAAGCAAAAATTTAAGGATTTTTAGGATTCATCCTGTGGGTATCATGAGTATCTACTGTAATCTATGTAAGATATAACAGTTTGGATGACTGCTAATGAAGTCACTGTTGTACTGATTTACATATGATGTGTCACTTTTGAAATCAATATTAGTCCCATTTATCTTTTAAGGAATGGGTCCAGTGGGGTCGACTTCAAAATTTAAAAAAAAGTTCAAAATTCAGCTGCTTAGACTCTGAGAGTGAGAGATTTAAATTGCCATACAAGGCAGATATTTGGGGCCTTAAGAAGGTAATCATCATTATATGTGTGTTTGTGCACAAAATATTTGTCCACTTTAAACTGTAAATGCCTCTGGCATAGTCAACAGAATATTTATTGTATAGCTTCTCTGCCATCCAGGTACCACTTGTCAATGCAGGCACATATTTACAGCTACAGAAATAAATAAATAAAGTGAAGTAATTTTCCCATTTTTATTCTGACTATTATTTACTTGTAAAATGGAAAGAAAGGAGAGAAAATATTGTTTATTTGTTTGTCCAACCCACATTCAAATCCTGTCTGTTGTGTCTTGACACTCAAAGCAGAGTTAACAGAAATGAAACGAGACGGCAATATGAGGTGTTTTTTTCTCTGACAACAATAAGCAGCTAAATAAATGTCAGACAAGGAGCTTACTTTGGTGCAATTTAGCTTTTCTGAACAATATCAGCTGGTGAGAATATAACACGTCATTTAGGTTATTCAAACATGACATTATTGTTGTGCTGCCAGTGTCTACTGAACTTCTACTTCTACTGAACTACTGAACTGAAGCAACTGTATGGTTTGTATCAACACTGATTTAATGTCATGTTAAACGCATTGTGTTTAGTTTTGTTGCAGCATAGAAAAAAAAGATATTTTTTTTTCTTAAAGGACAGCCACTGTTTTTGTGTCCTCATCAATTCCTAACTCAAACTTTTACCCTTGTTTAGGATCCAATTTAGGATGGAGGAATAAGGTGAATCTACTATCATCCGATACTTTGTATTGGTAGACCCGCTGATAACATGCTAGCGAGCTCCAAAAACAAACCTGCTCTAATGATCTCTCAAAATGTTAGAAGTTTTATTGTGCGCTGAAGCCAATTAGCCGTGGCTGCGGTGGATTGCTGTTGAGATAACGAGCCTAGGAGGGACAGGACAAGGCCACCGTCTGAGCCCTATGTTAATGAGCCAACACTTTCATTAAACCTGCCACCATCGGCTGTCAGAAGTATCCTGAACTCCTGGTGCGCTTCGTTTACCTGGCGGACACTTCGATTAGCTTAAAAGCCTCCGATTCAGGGCTGATTTACATTCCCATTGTCTGTTTTTTGGGATGTAGCCTGGGATTAAGCCACCGTGAGTATCTACAGTAAATGATTTACCTTGGCATCCTCAAAAAGGCTCTTCCGTGCCTACACGCTTCACTAGCAAATCTAACTTTTTTTTGCACTTATTCAAGAAGTGCTTTGGGTCCCCGTAGGGGTAAAGGGAGATATAACCAGCAGGCATGTGGCAGACACAGCACTGAGGTTACAGCTGCGATACACAATGCTGATATAGCGCATATTGATTTGATTATAAACACCTAGTGTGTTTGGCAGTGCAAGCATGCATTTTGCGTGAGCATGCACAGCATGAAACATGCCGCTATTGATTCCATGAGACACTTGCTGTGGTATGTGTTTCGTATACACTTTATGACCTGCTGTAAACTGCTACAGAGCCACTGGAGGACATGCAGATGCCTCTATTTCCTCTTTATATCATCTTATAAAACTCATCTTCATGGTAATGGGGTTTTGCTTCTGCTGGGGGCAAGTTGGTGGGTGCTTTTGCATGCCAGGGTGCTCTGTTATTACAATATGCGCATGATTTGGATGCACATACACACATTTTTTTTCTCCTAGGATGAACTATCAGAGCTGATACACAGAGGGAAAAGTCTTTGGTGACGCTAAATGGTAATATGTATTCCAGGTGTGTCTTTAATCTCTTAAAGTGCAGTTTTGCATTTGAAAGCAGATATCATGCCTGGGCAGCCGCGGGGCAATTAGGAGGCAAGTGTCAACAGCCGACCTTGGCCAAGTCTAAATGCTCCTTTGGCTGTCTATAGCCCTTGAACTAACGACATCACTTCCTGAGTCCTCTAAGACACTAAAACCAATGGGAGACTGTTTTTTTCTTCTTCTCCAAGCGGCTCAGCTCCCTTATACATCCGCAATAACAAATTGATTAATTTCAAATGCTGATTGAAACCAAAACATCTCACAGTGAAATTTGTTTGCCTCGCGACAAAGTACCAGCAGAGATATTAATGTTAGTGATCTTGTTTCAGATGTTCAAATCCAGCTCTATTATTGCAGTTACTAAAAAAAGAATTACCTCTAAGGAGCTTAAGAGTGAAGCTGAATCAAAAATGAAAGCTATAATTGCTTACTTTGCTCTTGTTTGGTTTCCCACAGAATTATTTAATTGTTTTACAATATAGGCCAAATAAAAGAAGGTTAGAAGAAATAACCACAACAACGAAACATTTTTATGTACCTGTATATGAACACAAATCAAATAGTTGTCTCAAATGACTTAAAATCACATCATTGGAGTGTTTTGTTTCAATGACGGTGATAAAAGTGGTGTTTTAAAGGGCCAAAAAATCTGCTTGGTGTTCGGTAATTGCATATTTTGGACAACACAGTGTTTACACAGTGTTGTAGAGACTCAGGTAGAGGCTTGTTGGCTTAGCGGATGCACAGGTGTGCTCTGGAACAAATCCGGATGAGATAACACAGCATGAAAAGTGGGAATGAAACTAATTACACAGTCACATATTCAATGCACACGTATGCATTTGCGAGTCCAAACAGGTGGTCAGAGATTATACATTGCAAAAACATACACGTAAAAAATTTAATTCACTAATTCAGTGTTAGAAGAAGAGCAGAGTGCCACTATTTGTGATGTAGTTGTAGAACTGTTGTAACTTCTGATGTAGAGAGAGTGGAAATAATCTGCACAAGAAAGTTGTCTGGGTTACACTGTACATGGAAAATACATTTAGCATGCAGGCCTTGATATTCGTGTTGAGTTTACACAGTGTGTTTGGAAAACCTGGCAGGAAGCTAATCCCTTCTCCTTCCAAAGTCTTAGAAGCAGCAGCGAGCTCCCATAAACTTCTGAATAACGTGGCCTGGTGATCATGTGACCACACACTCTTCCCGGGCTCCGAGTCAGACAAAGTACAGCAACACTTTCCAAGACTCCAAATGGAAAACTACTGTATTTCCTCCTCCACTCTAACCGCAACTTTCTGGCCTCTGTCCGTCTTTGTGTATGTGTCTTTGTGTCTCTCCTCCTCTCCTCTTTCTCGTTAGCCTGCGTCAGCATATTCCACAGACCCCATCCCCCTTCCTCTGCCTTTCAAAGCTTTTCGTCTCGATGGAAAGACTGAGAGGAGGCGAGGGGGGGGGAAATGAAGTGCTGTTGTTGGAATATGTGTCAGTTGGCCAAATAGGCTCCACATGCTTGTCGTCATGGCGCAGGATGTGGCAGACTTAATCTGCTCCCTCTTCATCTCTCTCCTGCCTCCATGCACATCTCCCTCAGTGAACATCTTTCCTTCCTTTCTTTATGGATCTCATTTCTTCTCTTTATTGTGCACTATTTTGTCCCCCCCCCCCTCAGTTCCACCCCCATGCCACACCAGGCAAATTAGACTTTAGTAACATATTACAATCTTGCTCCGGTCTTAAATCCGAAATGTGCTCGGTGTGTGGTGACGCTGTAACTTAAAGTTTGCCAGTTTGCTGCAGCAGAGGGAGCGTTTCAGCTCAACGCCTGGCAGTTTGACTTTATTCCGTGGCTTATTGCAGCAATAATGCAGACCAGCAAACTGAAGAGCTCTACACACACACACACACACACACACACACACACACACACATATATATATATATATATATATATATATATATATATACTCACTGTTTTATTCAGACTAAGCTCAACCTAGGTTACATTATCAATCTGCAAGAGCCAGTGTTGTGTATTAAGCCAATTTACGGGTACACACCAGTGTACTGAAGCTTTTAATGACTATCAAAACAGGAGTCCTTCATACTGATTCACTGGTGTGTGCTGGGGCTGTGTCTTGTGTGACTGCCCATCTATAAGGATTTGTGGCTATGTCTTTCCTTATTGATTGACTGATTTATATCAGCACTCATGCTTGAAATAGAATCCACTCCTTCATCTGAAGATGCAGGTGCACTGACTGTATCTTCTCCTCAGTCGTGCCCGTGTGTATGTGTGTGAGTGTGTGAGTGCATGCGTGTGTGTTTGTCAGACCTCTCACATGCATGTGTAAAGGTTCACTGGCTGCAGTCCTAAGGTGAATGCAAAAAAAGTAGTAAATGCTTTTTTTTCTTCTTTGGTATTCTTTTTGTTCTCCCTTTTCCCACTCGCCTAACCAACGCCCACCCACCCGTCCGATCCACTCCCCCTTTCACTCCTCCCATGCTCCCCCATCCCTCATCCTCTTAGGGGAGCACAGGAGCATGCAGTGGAAATAACTGAACCAATAAAGACACTGCCAGGATCTATCCACTCTTTGCACCTCACATAGTTACTGAAGGAGAGAAAGAGCAATGAAGGTTTCTTCAAGAAGGACAGTAGGGGGAAGAGACAGAGAGAAAAGTCCACCTTTTAATACGGCCACAGCAGCAGATGAAGGAGGTGATGGAAGATGGGATGCAGGAGGTGTGGACTGAGGAGAAGATGAATGAGGGAGGTTGGAGAAGGAGTGCAGCATAGAATGAAGATGGAGAGCCTCAGATAGTGGGAATATAGTTCTGGGAGGCAAACTGTGCACACACATACGGACTCCCACTTTTTCCCTGATGCCTTGGCTTCAGAGGTGTATGTAACAGAGAGTGTGTCCAGTCCTGGCATAAGTCCCAGAGGGCTTTGCAACAGGTGTGATCCATCCAGCAAAAAACTTGAGACTTATATATTTATTTAGCGGCAGAAATCTCAGCTGTCCTCTTCTGTAATCAGACTGGATTGCCTCTCTGCTCAATTCTAATTAAAGGACGAGAGGATGAGAACTTAAAGTGAGATCCACTTGATTTTTGACAGTGGTGTCCTGGTAACAAATATAGAGCAGGTGTTTTTTTTTTTTTTAAAAAAGGTATCAGAGCGGAGTTATAGTTGAACAGAAGGTGAGGCGAAACTTCGACTGCTGACAGAATAAAGCTGGTTAGAGCGAGGCCCCACATCTCGTAAATCATGGAACGTTTTCAGACCACCATACGATGCCGGTTGACTAGCTCATTGATCCTCCTTTTCAGAGAAGCTCCCCTACCGAGAGCTAACGCAGCCAAACCCACCCACTAAGGCTCAATATGTGTGATTGTAATGGATCACACTATCACATGCACGCACACACATATATGCAGTATTTACACACACACACACACACGAAGCCTGTAAGTTGGACTAGTCTAATCAAGGCAGGACCAGAAGCCTTGTGTTCACTGTCAGTTTGTTTAACAACAGCACAGGCAGTGATTTGCGATGTGGCCAATTTTGACGCCCTCGGCGCCGCATTTTTATGATATCTCAGACAACGATCCTTCACACCAATCTTGTTTTTTTTTTTTTTTTTTTTTTTTTTAATGGTGAAGCATTTATGATCGTGTCTTGTAGGGTTGTCATCACAAGTTAGTCCCACCAGATGCGGATCTGAATGACTCATATGAGTGCAAGCATTTACATCAATTCTGATTGAAAGTGTAGTCGCATGCCGGCGCGTGGCCTGATTTCTTTGTAGGCAGAGAAGAGCTGTGAAGAACTGGAAGAAAAGACAAATCTGTCCTTTCATGTATAATAGAAAGACCTTCAAAATAATTGAATCTTTCTTGTCAATGCTTTCTCTTTTCCTCCATCTCTCTCTCTCTCGCTCTCACACACATACACACACACAAACACTTGGATTACCTTTGAAAGAAAGGTCTAGTAATTATTATATGCAATTCTCCTTTGAGTCGGCAAGGTTTGAACTGATCACTATAATGCTGAAAGCTTTGGCAGAGACATTTATCTCTGCCTCTTAATCAATGACATTTATCGATAATGACAAAGTGGATCTGGCAAATATCTACAAGTCCATTATGATCAAAAAGTGTTTGTAAAGCAGCAAAAGAGAGATATACCTGAGAATGTTTGTGTGAGGAGAACATGTTTTAATGCACTCTATATGCTTTTGATGACTTTTGATGGCAACTATAAGGTTACTCCTGTGAAGGTCTTTTTAAAATTGTTTTTTGTGTTGATGGAGAGATGATTCATTCATTTCATCTTTTTTTTTCCATCTACACGACTGAACCTGTAATAAAAAGCCTATAAAAACTGGAATCTTATAATGATAGTCTACCTGATAGACCTTTTTCACATAAAACAGTACATAAATACAGGTGTTACCAGCATCATTAATGATAGTTGTGCTCTGCTTGGTACAAAGCCTTAATTAATGTGATCGGTACCATCTGTGTTTACATAATGTGTCATGGCTACTGGCTGCTATTGTGAAATGCATATACCACTGGATTTTTAGTATTCACACTTTGAAAATCACGTGATTAAATTCAGTTGAGTTCGAATTCCTATTTCATCAATTTGCATCTGCTAATGTCAAGTTTCAAAGAGTGTGGTAATAAATATTTGTTTTTGGCTGCTGAACACAAAAAAATTCTGTGGCACAGCTTTGCTGTAACCATGCTAACTTGCTCTCAAGCCAATGTAATGTACACCACCATCTTAGCATGCTTGCTAAGCTATGCTGTTCAGCACTACAGCCAAAGTACAGTTAAGAAAATGATGATGCCTAATGTTGTGTAGCACCATGCACTGTTCCATGCTTCCACTGCAAGCAAAGTCCAGTGGGTGCACTGGAAAGTGCAGCTGAAACCCAAAGGCACTGGCCTCTGTAGCTAGCATGTCTCAGGAGATGTGTTAAGAAACTGCACAGCATTGGAATTTGCTTGTGCCATCAAAGAAAAAAGCAACATGGTATCTGACCAAATCATTGCTGGAAAGGTATGAAAGGAGAGTTCCCAAAACTATTTGACCATTCAATAAGCATTTCTGAAGAAGAATACTGGCAGCTGAAAAGATCACCTCCATTTTAACCACACACCCTGAAAAAAATATGAATGTCTGAGTCAATTTTCATGGCAATGCACCCAGTAATTTGTACCAATTCATCTCACAAAGTGGAAGTTTGACCTGCTGTTGGTACTAAGGGGAAAGCCACAGGGTTACCAGTGTCATTAGACTATTTTTGGAACCATTTTGGGAACCACTTGTGTGTGTACAAAAGAAAAAGAAAAAAGAAACATAATGTGCTTAGTTTGGACTGCTCACACCAAAGATTAAAAATAGCTGCCAAGGATAAACAATCAGTCCTATCTGTCCTACCAAGTTGTTCATGTGATGGGTTGGGAACCACAGACAGAAAAAAAAAGTCAATTCTATTAATCCAATGGTATTCAAATTTCAACATTGGATATTAAGTAGTTGGTAAATTTCAGAATGTTCAGTTGCACATAAAATCTTCTTATTTCTTTCTGTCTTTATTTCCATGTGATCAATTTAACAAGGTCTCTTTGGGGTCAGCGTGTAGTTCAAAGGTCAGAGGAAGGCTAGACAGCTGCAAAAGTCATTGATTAAGCACAAACTTCCTCTTGTTCATGTGTTACTCAAATTAAAAGAGGCTTTCCTGTAATCCATCAACTTGTTGTCACAACTGTTGTCTTACTGTGTTGTTCACATTTTCTTTTTCATAATCTTGTGGTCAGGGCTAATGAGAGAGTGAAAGATGGTGGTGAGTAGGTGGGCTGACCTCTTGAGAGAGGACAGAAATAAATAGCTGAAAGTTTTGAGCACCCCTCAGTACCTATCCAGCCACAGCACTGGTGGAGGCACGCATAAATCAAACCAAAGTGATATTTATTCGCCTCCTGAACTATTTACTTACTGACAATAAAGGTAGAATTTATGTGACCATTAAGACCAGTGTTTCTGAATGATCATGGGCTGCAACCGAGGCCACTTTATGGATTGGGCGCAATAAAACCCAATGATAAAACAATATGGAAGCCGCAGACCTGGTCGTCAATCACAGGTAAGTATGATAAGTAAGTTCATTAATTTTAATGGAGTAAATTCTTCTCAATAATGCGCTGGTCTTGCCACCATAATTTCTATTTCTTGTATTTATACAATACCCCAGCTCAGATGGAATGGATGCAAGTCTTCCTTTAACCCTCCGGAAAGACATGAATCTAACAGTGAGAGTGGGGGATGGAGGAAGGAAGAAGTGAGGGTGAGGTGGATAGGGGGTAAAGGCCTGTAAGGGTTTGGTAGAGAGATTAGAGAGATGGCCCCAGGCTCATTTCCCAACTCTAAGGACAAGGTGATGTCATTACACATTTCAGTGAGGGATCTCCCAGACATGGAGAGAGGGAGGGAGGGAGACAGAGGGAGAAAGGAAGAGGGTGGGTGTGGAGGTGAGGGGGTGTAGGGAAGGAAAAGTAACGACAAAACCGAGAGACAGACAGACAGGGAGAGCAAAGGCAGGGTGAGAGAGGGAGGGAGGGAGAGATTTGGGATTTAGATTGTGAGGCAGTGGTTGAGAGAGAGAGAGAGAGAGAGGAGGGGAAAGTTGGACACGGACAATATTGCAAGAACTTTTTCTTCCTTTCTTTCACCGTGGAAGAAGCCTCAAGAAAAAAAAAAAAAGTCAGGGGGAGACAGAAAAAAGTCACAGGATTACATTTCACTGCGTCTCGCATCGCTCCAACAAGATTCCTTTTGGATACGTTCGCGCATTTGTTTACTTTCTGGATTAATGTTGTCGCAGATTCTTTGGATCGATCAGTAGTTGAAGGTATGGCTTTTAAAGGACTTTTTTAATGGACGTGATGGATTAAAAGCACGAAAGAAAGAAAGAAAGAAGGGGAAGGGAGGCAAAAGTTGAGCAACTTTTCATGGCTGGTAGTTTTGTGTCGTGAAACTTTGTGGTGGAACTTTTGCAGTAGAGTTTACAGTAGAGTTTTAACTGCAACAGGCTGAGACTGTTTAATACAGTGCATCACATGGGAATATCACAGGCGTGTTGTAGCCTCCAGCAGATGGCCAAGTGTATACCACCAACTCGCTGAGTTCATCATTGAGCGCAACGTTCAATCCCTACGGAATTAGCACATTTATACTACAGCGCAGTGTGATTTTAGAAGATGAAATACCATAAAATATAAGTGTGATGAACTCACTCTCTCCCGATGGAGATAATTAAAGTTATATGTGATGAGTAGACTTGGCGTATGGTAATACTGTTGCATTTCTTTATTGGATTTAAAGGGGAAATTCTTGAAACTATGAGTAGCTGGTGTGGGTGCTGGCAAAAGTGATGCTGATTTTTCCTTATATCTAAGCCAGGCCCGAATACAACACATAATGAGGCTGAGTTGTTACTGTAAATCTTTGTGGCTTTCATTCATCCCCTAAGGCATGGAAAAGCCTCATGGCAGCACTTTTCATATGATTCAAGCAAAGTTATATGTGAACATAGCATTGCACTGATTTGCGATCAGTGTCCAAAATCCAACAATCCCAATGTCTTCTACCTAGGAGAGTGAGAAGAAGAAAGTGCTGAAAAGGAAGTTGGAATGCCACAGACACATCTGCTTTCCTCATTACTAAGTTGTCCCATGTTTGCTGACTTTTTGCATCCTGTCTGTGCACTGCACTCAATACCCCCTTGGAGTACTTGAAAGTTTTAAGTGAGTCTGTTTCCATGCAGAATTTGTACATGTGCAAGTCATCAGGGAGCTCTTTAGGGAATAGACTGATATTTCTGACCAGGTTACCTGACACCAACAACAGAGCATTAAAAAGCTTGGATACCCATGTGCTCTGTAGTTTCTCCAAGAGCATCCTGAGCAGGTTCTACTCGCTCTTCAGACCTTTGGGAATATAGCCCTGTAAACATTACAAATTGGTGTCCTTGAATTTAACTGCACATTAAGTATCTCGCTTAACCTGCTTTAGGCTGTACATGTGATGTGTAGCTGTGGGCCTGTTTCACATACAGCACTGCTGCCTTTTACTATGAGCCTGCAGTAAAGTCTATTATTCACTGAACCCTTTACTTTTCCGGTCAGCAGTTAAGAGTGAGCACAGTGCTAGACATCCAGTCCAGCTGACGAAAATCAGAAGTTCATCTTTTTGATGACTCAACTATGAATAACACAGGCCCCAGGGCAACTAGTTCACTCTTTACATCATTACTATGTGAGTAGACCAGGAGTGTCCATGGTGTTAGAACTTACATATAGACCTTAGAACATAGAACTTGCTTATCAGACGTTACACCCTCAGTGGACACTTGGGTTATTTTTCATGTTAAGTAGTTCCATACTTACTTTTTTCTTCACCTTCTACAGCTGAGCTTGCCTGTTTTCCATTCACCAATACTTGAGTAAAGGCCTTGAACACTGCCCAGAATGTAAGACTAGTAAAAACTTGCCTCAGTTTTTCTTGACTGTCATACAGGTTTGGATACTGCCTTCACTAGTTTGCAAGTGGATAGTGGGCCTGTCCAGTGGAGATCTGGAGTGTCTTATCAAAGCCTCAGGGCATCTTTAGTTACTTTTATTTACCCTGAGTCCCATGTTGCAACAGGCCTGCAATGCACTCCCAAGACTTGGTCTGAATAGCATCCAAACTTCCAGAGGCCATGACAGTAGATGTACACGTTGCTGTATTTATGATGACAAGTCAGAATTAAACTAAAGAGAAGCTTCTGACAATGAAAAACATGTTCAGCAAAAACGATCCTGTCACTCACACTCTATCCTGCAAAACCACCCACAGGAAAATCTGGCAGCATGTTGACTGATATCAACATGTTGGTCAGTCATTTAGTTCACCCACTCCCAAGTCCCGACTCAAATATCTCCATAATTATTGGATAGATTGGCATGCAAATTTTATGTAGACATTTAGGGTCACCAGAGGATGAATCGAAATGTTTCACATCATGTTTCTGAATTAAATATCTTAACATGTTGAACAGATTATGATGAAAATATCTTCATACTTTCAAAACCACCAGTATTAGCTACACTTTATTTTTTAATGCTAATTAGATGTTGATAGCATCCTAACATGCTAAAGTAAGATGGTGATCATGGCGTGGCGGTAAAGCTGATTAACATCAGCGGGTTAGCATTATCACTGTATACCTTTAGCAGAAATATATAAATACATACTTGGCTACTTATTAGCTGAGCCTTATGTGTTATTGCAGCATTCCTTTCAACCTTTATTGCATTTTTTTGCACATCTCTATTGGAAGTCAGAGAGGACTTTTTATGCAGTTTTTACTTGAGGTGACGACCCCACGGACCGGATGTTGTCTCCACAGCCCAGAACCAAAACTACTCTCGACTGTTTGTGTTTGTCTGTGCGAGAGCGCCGGGATAGCTTGGAAGCACATACTTTGTGAGTATGCTGTCTGTCAATCTTGTTGCCGCAGTGTGCTGGAAGAGACAGCTGGAAAAGCAGTGAACCCTCAAATATTACATAGTTGACACGTTTATGCCAGGTTCTCCTATTTAAAAAGATACAAGGTAGTCTTAACTTCAGGCTACTGGTTCACTGTTATTTAATCATCCATGTCTTCATGGCTAATAAGCAGTTCTGTTGTCAAACCATAGGCAGGACATGTTCCATTTAACTCTGTCAGATTGTGTTCCCCTAAACAGGCTGGTGTTTGGGCTGTTGTTCTGTAAGCAACGGCAATCATGATGAAATGTGTGACAACAAAAATTGCTAAGCACTGAGCACAAATTGCCTCCATTGTTATATAGGACAGTATCAGTGCCACTTTTGTCTGCATATTGACGCCATGAGAAGTGTTGGAACTGATAGCTGTGCTGGAAATAGAAAATTGAGCGAAAGGTCGGACCTAGAACCAAAAATGACTCCTAAATCCTTGAATCATAATGCAAGACATATTGGAGTAAAAAAAAAACTAAAAAAAGCTGGATTGTGATTGTCAATGTTGGTCACCACCTCAGTCCGCCAGTACATATCTTCAAGCTTTTTCTGTTGTGGTTTCGCTTCTGTCATTGTTTTCCTTCCGGCATTGGCTTCATACACAGTGACCTGGTCAGGCTACTCACCGGGCTGGTGGCCAGCCCACTGGCCAAGCCTGGTGGCCTAGTCCCACACTGCTTTCACCTTTATCTGCTGTAGTCAGCTTGGTGGCAATGAAGCTGTGGACAGACTGCAGAGAGAGAGAAGGAGAAAGAAAGACATCCTTAGCAACGCATATTAGGAAAGCCTATTAAATTGTTTGGATTATGGCCAGATAATAATAGCAATGAGCTGTAACTTTTCCTTCAGCCTGTGTTCTCTGGACTGTAAAGTATTAGTATTATGTTCTGTGTGAACTTCCTTATTATTGTGATCATGTGGCATGAAGCCTATAATAATGGCATGAAGCCGTTTAAGGCTTTGATTAACCTTCCACCTGAGGAACTGCAGTTTACACAAAAACTACTCTTTGTGCTGTTTAGCTCGCAGCTACTTTTTTTGTTTAAAAAGTGTCTATGTTGTGAGGAATTTTTGCAAACAGATAAACTGATCTGGCTGTTTCCACAAAACGATAACCTTGTCTTTTTTAAAATGCAAGAAAACAAGACCTACACCTTGACTTGGGAGCCACCACACACACAAAAGTGAATGCATAATTCACTATGTGGAGCATGTCAAGCTGCCCTTGTTATTTCAGTTAATTTGAACACCGTCCTCCACCACGTTGACTGTTAGCAGAATGCTGCTGGTAGTCAGGTCAGGCTACATGGTATTCACACCATGTCCTCAGCCCGGGAAAGGAACACCACATTGTGTACCCCCCGGGGGAGCGTGGGGGTCATTTCTCCTGGCAGACGGGACAGGTGTGTGTACAGAGACACAGTCTGCTCGCCTGCTTGCCTTGAGGGCCCTTCTGTACCTGTAAACACTGCAGAGTTATGGGGTCCTCGCACATGCTGAGGGCAAGGCCTGGTCAGCTGGGATGTGTTTATGCGAGCCTGAGTGGGTGGTGTGTTTATGTGTGTGCATTTTTGTGTGTGTGTATGTATGAATAAGGGGCTGTAGTAGTAGGACTATGGAGACTGAATATAATGATTATTCAGACGTGGCAGGCATTTTTAATCTGTGCGTAAGTATGTGTGTGTGTGTATGTGTGTGTGTGTGTGTTGGTTGCTTGGCCACGTGGAAGCATCTGGTACAACACAACTATGGTTCCAGTGAAATAGTCTCCAGATGTGTTTGTGTGTTTTGGCCCCACTGTCGGTTTGATTCTGGACCAACCAGCATGCATGTAAATCACTTAACTTTCTTGTGTGCATGTTGCTTTGTTGTCCTGCATATGCAGTAGGTATTTGTTTGCAGCAGAACATTGACTTTCTTTTGGACTTTAGGATTTTGTTTGTTTCTTACATGGTTGTGTGTGTATGTTTGCATTTAAGTGTACTCTAGACACTTTGTTTACGTGCGTGTGCGTGTGTGTGTGTGTATGTGGAGAATATGTATTGCAGCTGCCTAGTCAAAGGCCAACCAGATGGACAGGAAAATGACTATGATCTGACTTTATAGAGTTACACTCCTTAATGAGGGACATTCTGGTTAATTCATATGCCACTAACAAAGCCCACATCATAGCACATAATTAACACATCAACTGTGACTGACTCATAAATATACATCAACGTCTATTTAGGAGTCAAGCATAATGTGCAGCTGTCTGCAGATTTAGAGGGCTGAGCAACACGCTGACGGAAAAGCGCGAAGACTTTGACTTTTTTGACTTTCTCCTTTCCTGTCTATTCATCCATCAGCTGGTGGCTGAGGCGAGGCGTGGAAGTGTTTACGGAGGAGTGAAACCATGTGGCTTCTCTGCTCCACTCTGACTGTGCTGGCCCTGAGCTTTGGAGGCTGTGACACGCTGACGTCAGAGCAAGGTGAGTTACGTTTTTTGTTTTATTTCTGGTGCAGTTTTGATGTAAACTGTTGCAGTTTGACATGGAAATACAAAGAGAACAAGATCCTTTTCTTAAGGTTTATTTTAATCTTCAGCCAGCAGCCTGTTAAATCTAGCTGAGTCAGCAACTTAGTAGACTTGCTAAGCTAATATCACTAGCTGCCTTTCATTTGATAGACAGATATGAGAGTGGTGTCAGTCTCTTTATCAAACTCTTACAAGTATAAGATGATTTTCCAAAAATGTCAGTTTATTATTTTACATTTCTTCCATTTCTTCTTCCATGATAAAATAATATCATCACAACAACAGCTTCTGTGGAGCTTTGTTAAACTCTAACTTTATTGGTCAAACATGGCTGCTTCCTACCACAAAAGCTGTGATTAAAAAAAAAGTCTAAATGGCAAAGGACAAAAAAGTGCTCTGAAACAACTGTCCTTGTATTTTCATTTAAATGTTAAAGAGATAATGAGGAGACAAAAACAATGTTTTCTGAGGCTCAAGAAATTTTTTTTTTTTTTTTACCAGTTATAGCTGACATTTTTATTTATTTCTCCAGATTTTTCGAGCTGGTGTTGTATGCTCCTATGAGTTTGATGTAATTTTGTCCATCTGTGTCTGCATGTGTGTGGTTATGCATATGTGCCCTGTATGTGCAGACGGAGCCCGAGCTTACAGTGAAAATGGAATGTAATTATATCTTATGTGCATTTGATGGTGGTAGCCGTTGGTGGCTGTGTGGTTAGACTGTGGCAGTGAGGCGGGTGTGTTTACCATGTGTGGTTGTGTTCCTCTTCATGGGCCATCAATCATATGAGCTTCTGTGCGTTTGTGTAGGAGTTTAAGAACATCTGTTTGCACATTGATGAGATTGCGTGAACGTTGAAGTGCGAGGCATTTGTTTGTTGTTGTGCTAGAGAAAATATGCATGCGTTCTTGTTTGCATCCGGCAGTGTTTGTGTGTATCTGTGTGTGTGTGTGTGTGTGTGTGACAGAGACAGAAACAGACAACCAAGAAATCAAGAGGCAGAGAGGTGAAGAGAAATCACTTTTATGTTCTTGTTTTATTTATTTATTATGTTACAAACTGTCATACTCCCTCATCACATTGTCAGTGTGTTCTCAGGGGCCGACTCTGTGATATCACTTGGGGGGCCAAACAATCCTCCATAGCGTGTGGAGCTCTGAAGGGAGCTTTTTTAAGGAGAAGGGGGGCAGGGTCCCTCTTGGGAGACCCTAGTCAGAAGCTTTTCAGATGAGACTGACTCAGCTTGCAGCTCCCCCGAGTCCTCTGCCTTGGAAGAAAGTGCTTTCTCAAGAGCAGCTATAAGACTATGTCACAGCAAGCACCACACACATACATTCAGACACACATGCTCACATACTCTCACATGCACACACTATCACTATCCTCCAACTCATCCAAATCTCCACTTACTGGTAATTTGCTGACATTACAGCAGGGAAGCAGGTTTAAGTAAAACTAGTGTTGAAGAGTCGAGCTGGATGATTGCACTGCAGTTCTGCAGTGTATCAGCCACAGAGACTAGTCCCTGTTGTTAAATTAAACTGCTGCCTTTAGTAAAGTGTTGCTGATATGGGTTTTTTGTGCACCACAGACTACACAGTAATGGATTTATGTACTGATTTGTTGTGACTCAGATTCCCTCTGCCTGTGTCGGAGCTTAAGTTGTGTGTTTTCTAGTGCCAATGAATTGTAGTAATAAGCTAATTTACACAGAAACAGAAGTTAGACAGGACAAGCAGCCAGCAGCAGAAATGGACCTTACAGTGTCTAGTTAGGAGAATCAAAGTGATGTTCTTTTTTAAAATTTGCTCTTAGGCTGACAACGACATTAGCTGCATATAATGTACCTATAGTAATAATAGTAAAGAACATACTTTTCGACTTTTTAAGTAAGTTCAAAGTGATCCTGAAATACACAACGAAAACAATCTAATGCCTATTTAAACAGGACATCAAAGAACATTTAAAGAAAATGAAACAAGACAGCATTAAACAAGATTATTTTATCCACACGTGGGCGCCAGAATATGTTGAATTACAATTATACAGTATTCTTTTGAAGACGGAGCCTGTTGCTGATGGGCTAGATGGATAAATTTTAGGGTGTGACTGGGCTAGTTTGAAAGGTAATAAAATATCTGAATATCAGTGGAAGCAAATGAACCCTAGCAAAACAATTACATTGGCTTCAGGGAAGCTGTTTCGTGAATGAACTTGCCCAGTGACGTGTCTACTCTCCATGGAAAAAAATCTGTATCAGTAGCTACATCAGACCTGCTTGAAAAGAGTCTAATGAGAGTGCAATAACTTTCTAACAATATTAATTCAGTACTTAGTCTTTTGCTTCTTTTCTCCAAAAATCTAATCTAGTGTCATTAACTAATGTGCGTGTATGCAGTTTATGCAAACAAACACACAGGATGCCAGGTGTTATATCAGATGGAATAATCTAATTCTGTACAAGAGTATAGACTCCTGCATATCCTGTCATAACTTTATTGTTAAAAGCTTGTAAATGTGTATATCATGCTGGTCAGTGTGTGTGTGTGTGTGTGTGTGTGTGTGTGTGCTTGTGGGAGTTTACTGAATGTGGGCCAGAGGCCTGTGAAGGGAAAATGAATGAGCTCATCCCTCTAACGTGCAGCGTTTTAAGTCTTTCCACTCTGCTGTACTGCAGTTTTATCTCTGGAAAAAAGCCAGGAATGTTCTCCCTTCTCGGTCTCATTTGGCCAAGAGGGCAAGAAACACATACACTTTATCCCTCTGTCTCAAAAGACTCCTGCTTTTAAATTTGTTTTATGTAAGTTTTTTTCTATTATTATTATTTTTGCATTTGTCTACTTAGCCAATATTAGCAGTAACAATTGTTTACTCACAGATCTAGCAAAAAAAAAGTGTGTTAAGCAGCAAACTTTTGATTCCTTCAATCATCAAGAGCTGAAGAAAAAAAAGAAATGCCAACACTTACTCATATCTTATACTCTTATCACTTCTTTGCTGAAGTTAGCATACAAACCAGCTAATTGCGCTTTTTGTCACTTTCTGATAGCAAGTCACTGTATAGTCCACTATGGCCTTGTCTTGTCTTATAAATGGAAGCTTTTGGCAAGCAACCATCATCACCACCCCACACCAGAAAGAAATCACATTCAGCAACAGAGAAAACTTTACTCGTCCGTTCTTTAATCACCCTCTCAGTTTGTCATTTTTACCTCATTTAAACTTCAAATAGACTGCAATGAATCGCCATGTTGACTCATCAACCCAGCATGACTTGCTTGTGTTTTGCTGTGTATAGCTCCAGGGCCTGGAAGACTATTTCTGAGTCTGACTTTCTGGTGATCAGCAGCACTATCCATTTGTGGCATATTATACTTTAAAGCACATTGAATACCCACTCTTAGTGCAAACCACATCACACTGTCTGACACTGTGAACACTTCTGACTTCTTCTCCCAAATGAAAGTACTTTGCCAAGTGTTTTCTGCTGTGAAAACAAAATTAAAAGGCAGACCACAATGAGACATTGATACATAAGGACACTGATTCCTAATTTGCATAAAATGTTGCTTTAGATACATTAAAACTTACTGTTGTCTTGCTCTGATTTGTAATTTTTTCTCAATTTTTAATGTTTGACCATGTGGAGACTCGAGGGAATGCACACAGCAGTATACTGCATGATTGCCAGTGCAGTATCATTACCTGCTTTGGCAAGACTCAAACACAACCCATCAAGAGGAAGTGAACCCAGCCAAGACCATCCAATATCTTTAAGGCTACATGCAGCTACTAGCGGGATCCAGGAATGACACTCATACTTTGTGCTAATTAGCTTGTAAACAACCAAATGCTTTCCTCTGATCACAGCTTGAGAGGAAATGGGGTTCAAGTTCTGTAGTCCTCTGCCAAAGTGCCTGAATATGCTACAGTCCACAAAAATATCAGCTATCCACCGAGGCACTGTATGTAGAAATATGTCTGGCAGTTTAACAGGTGAATGCAACAGCTTATAACCTGTTATATCGATGTCAATTTGAGGGTTAGATGGTTGGAGAAAGAGTCCAAATTTGCTGGCAAATGTTATGCAACAAGCTCTGGTTACAGTCATATGTGCTCAATAGCATCCTCTTACCTTTTGTCAGAGTATTGCAAATCTAATTTTGTGTTCACAGATGGTTTAAACAAAGTTAGTGACATAATTTAATTACCTTCAATCTTCGTGACTTTAGTTCATAGTTCTATAGTTCACTTTAGTTCATGAGAACAAGCATTTTGTGCATATTGTGTTATGTCATGTTTGCTGACAGAAACTGCTTTTGCTACATTAAAGCTGTATTCATTTTTTTAATACTTGTGTGTTAACAGTTGATTAAATGACAGTCAGTGTCATGCAACCTCTGTGTAACCATAGTGACAAGCCTCTGCAGCTCCTCTCAGCTGCACAGAGATTTTAGCATCTTTTAGCTAATTGTTTTGTTTTTTGGCCTTCAGCTGTGGCTATATTGGTCCACTCTCTCACTCTTCACTGTTTTTACCAGTCTGTATTTTAGAACCAACATCAGTTTTCAGTGAATATCACCTATAAACCCTCTGTATGCTTCCTGCCCAGCAGAAAATGACTGGAAAATCAGCTCCTAACTGGTAAAGAAAGGAAATAAAGAGTCTGATATTCTTCTCGGGTGTGGATTAAGACAAAAGAACTAAGCTGAAAAAGTGAACG
Organism: Polydactylus sextarius; assembly: GCA_016801845.1. NCBI lineage: Eukaryota > Metazoa > Chordata > Actinopteri > Polynemidae > Polydactylus > Polydactylus sextarius. Next base: position 5,730,819 of record CM028927.1, on the reverse strand, counting down.
TTAGTCTCATTTTCCGGTGACACAAAACATGACTAATGAATGCTATTCTTGCTCCCTGTTAGGTAGCTGTGCTAACAAATTTGCACAGTGTCAAAGAAATGCCAAAAAAGAAGTATGTCCAGCTTTAATGGTGTATTATAGAATATTGAAGAAACCTGGCTGTGTCAGGTTTCTTCAATACTCAGGTTACTCAATTTCATCTGTATATTTTCGTACATCATGTAGTGGGATAGTTATGAGCTTAAGCTGTACTGATGCGCATTAGTACCTTTTGAACCTGGTGTATAACTAGCAAGTGAACATTTTTATAACCATAATGCTGTAGCAGCAGTCTAAAATGGTAACAGACTGATGAAAGCTAAGAAAAGTCATACAGTGTAGACCGCGAGCTTGACAGGCTGCTTCAGAGATATCCTAAAATGGGAATTGGAGAAACAACAGTGTATTTTGTGTTAAAAGATAACTTAAAACTTCATTTATTTATCTTGGGATAGAAAATGTCTGAAATACTTAACATCTTCTCAGACAAAGAAATTACAGCCTTGTCTAAACTCTGCAAGTTGCTTTTCCTCAAGTGAGATCTCTCACCAGCCATTACTTTCCCTCACTCTCTCCCCCGTCTTTTGTCGTGTTTTTTCCTCTTCTCTCCACCTTCTTCTCACTTGGGCTCTTTAACTTTTCATTGTGTTGCCCACTTGCCTCCAGCAAGGATCTCTCTATTCCTGACAAACTCTTTATCTTGATACTGAAGTGGTGACGAAAGGTAGAACTTACCATCTCTTGACTTGGGGAACAGAAATAAAAAGCTGTGTAGGGAAATATGAAGATAATCTTTGCTGTATGTGTGTGTGTGTGTGTGTGTGTGTGTGTGTGTGTGTGTGTGTGTGTGTGTGTGTGTGTGTGTGTGTGTGTGTGTGTGTGTGTGTGTGTGTGTATGTGTGTGATTTAAAAGCCAGGACATGTCTGAGGCTGAATTGAGTGTATTTTGCGCTGAGTCTGCAGATAAGGTTTCACCAGTCAAGTTATAAATACAGTACGTGTGTGTGTGTGTGTTAGTGTGTGTGTGTGAAGACAATGTGAGTATCAGAGGACTCTGAAAACTTCTTCTTAATACTTCCTGTGCCTCTTACTGGATATGTTACTTTGTTTGAGAGTCACATTCAATTCCTATTATTTATTTGACTTTCCATCGCATCCAACGTTTGACATCTCTTTTTCTATGCTTTAATTTGTACTTCACAAAGCAATAAGAGAATAACACGCACTGTGCAGGAGGACGGGCTGAAGTGAGCTGTGCTTTGAAACAGTCTTTGTGTTTTCCAACCAAGACGAACAGAAGCTGCAGGGTGTCAAGTGATGAACTTGATAATAGGTGATGAAGCGCTAAATGTGATTTAATTCTTTCTTGAGCTTGCGTCCGTGAAATTAAATCCCTTAAATTCCTAACTCTTAATTAAAGTCAGTTGGATGTTGTTATTTTAGTAATTATATTAGGCCATTTCACCTTGTTTTAATGTGACTTCCAGCTTGGATGTCTTATGGTTGGAAACAGACACTGGAACTTCTCCATGCAGTGCACTCAATGATTCATCAAAAAGAAACTCTCAACATCTTTATTACACTGAATCCATAAAACCAGGAGACATGTTGCTGTTGTTTGAAGTGCTTTATTATTTCCAGTGTATAAGAAAGCTTTTACTTCAGGCTGTATTCTGGCTTCTTCTCTTTAATAGTAAGTGAACTTTTAAATGAACCCTGCAACTGAATCAGCACCTAAGCCTTAGTTTTATGTTCTTGCATAAAAAAGTGACCATCGCTATATCTGTCAACCCCTCTGCTCTCTCACAGTAGATATGGAGTTTACAGTGACCACAGTCTCAAATTTACCACAGACCTTTAATTTTACACAGTTTTAAAAGTACACTTCTGATTTATAACCAACAACCACTGACTTTGTTGGTTAAAATAAACTGTCCTAGCTGTAGCTTGGCAAAGCTAATGCTGTATTGCTAATTCTTTCTCTCATCTATCTTCAGGTGACTTTTTATGCCTGTGTGTCAGTGACAAAGGCATAAAATCCATCCCATTCTTGTGAATAAGAAATCTTAAGAACACCCTGAGAAAATCCTGTAACAAAAGATGGATTATAACTTGGTGGTCAAAGGTGAAGATCACTGTCAGAGCGCACAACATGTTTTGGGCACAACTCATGAATTTAAGCACTAATTACCTGCAGCTGGACTGGTTGATGTAGAAACAGAAACAGAAGGAAATTATTCTAGTTGTCTTTGTGATGAAATGAAACTGTTCAAAGTGTCCACAGCTACATGTCCAAGGCAAAAGGTTAGCATTCTCGCTAGCTGAAAGAAGACATTAAAAGTAAGGAGCAGAGGGTTGGTATAGTTAGTCCAAGAGTTACAGTACTGTGTTAGAAAAGTAAATGAAATGTTTTTCTTTCACTGCACTTAATGAACAAGAGGGAGGACCTTGAGGATGAGGAAAATCAATAGTTGTAGCAAACAAAACACAACTGTAACAATGGTTTGTGTACAGTTGCTGGAGTAAATCAATTAAAGAGAAAAACACAGCTTCTCCCTTAACTTGGATATAACAACACACTTGCTTGTATCTAGTGGATGTACTCTTCTTAAAGTATATTTTCTTGAACATACATTATATTTATGTAATGAAATGCCTCTGGAAATTATGGTAGTCAATGTGTGGGCTAAGGTTTGAAAATCATGCACCCTCCCAGTGCACGGGGCAGCCTTGTAGCAGGTAATATTAAAATATCTAATCTTTCCAATACTGATTTAGAATATCGCTGACAGCAACAAAGGTCAACAGCTGATTTCAGATTTTTTTCAGTCATGGTAAAGAAAAACACTTTTTCAAAAATGGTGCCCTCATGAATGCCTTGCTCGATGCCATGGCTCTTGGCCCCAAAGAGATCAATTAACCGTGGATCACAGTGATTCACTGGGTTCATGTCTACCTGTACTAGCCCTGTTTTTCTACACATCTCACATCTCTCCTCCTGTAGTCAGGCAGGCTGCTCTGACAGGCAACACTTTTCTCTGTAACCTCCCCTGACAGGGTGAGAACATATCCATCAAACGAAGGCTACCGCGACAGACACGCTTGGTGCTAGACAACCTGTCAGACCAGGCTGTGTTCCTCTCTGCACAGCTTTGCCCCCGTTTCATCTCACTCTCTGTGTTTCACACCCTTTTCTTTTTTTTTTTTTTTTTAACTCTCTTTCACCTCCACCAACTCCCTCACTCTTTCTTTCAAATCAATATTTCTGTTACTTTCAAATGGATGTGCGTTTGAAGTTGCTTGTTCTGTCACGCAACCTGTGTCCATTCCATCCTGCAGTAAGTGTAAAAAGGTTATATTTAAGAACTTCTCCAATGACTTACAGCACATTTCAGGGTTTTTTTTGTTTACACATCTGCTTTTTGACTTCTTTGTTGTATAACCCTCTAATGTCATCTATTTGTCTTTGCAGATACACAGTGCCCGTCCGTACAAGTGGACGAGTGGAAGTTTCCTCAGACGGCCAGGCACAATATCACTGGTGAATAGACACTTACTACTCCAACAGGCACACATCCCTCTCTGAGTTGTATTTATGTGGGTGCTGATGAATGCCACTTTTCAGGTTTTAATTTAGTGAGGCGATTCTCCCTGCTCAAGAGTCCAGATGTCAAGAAGATCCGTAACCCTCGAGGACCCGTCATCCTCCGCCTCGGCAAGACAGCACTCCTACGCCCAACGGAGTAAGTGTTTTCTGCAACTCTCCCACTGTGTTCAGCACCTACAGACATACACATCTTTTAAAACCACACTGTGTCCAGCTTTAGGTGGTGCAGAATAAATTGCAAGTTGGAAAATAAAGTGGATTCTTTGCCAGATTTTTAAGCTTTGTCTATATCTATGCCAACTCTCTCTTTTCATGAAATATCTGGACAAAAACAAAGGCAGAAAGACCGAACACCCTACAGCTCTCTGAACCTTCACTCAAAGTGTCAGCACTATCCAATGGCTGTTGTGTAAAAAGCAGACACTTGGCAAACCATATACCATAGGTCAATCTGTGATTGCATTTCCAGAAATACCACTTCATTTTCCTCCCCTCTAACACTGACTTGTAAAACAGGACTATAACAGCCTTTTGGTTTTCCGGTTGTGACCGCATACACTTATCCGAAGTCATTTTCATATTAACAAATCTGACCTTTTTGCTTGAGTACAATCTGTGGGAGTGATGTCTTAATGAGTAGGCATGATGCAGTTACTTGTAAAAAAAAATAAATAAAAGTCAAAGGGTTGGAATTTAATAGCTACTAAGAGCTTGAGCTTGTTCTGAACGTGATTTTGGGCGACGCGACCTGCTGCCGTAAAATCCAACAGAGCACCACTTCCTTCCTCGCATCAACATAGTTTTGCAGTTTGACACGGTACAATTATGTTCTTGATGTTTTTCATGTCGTTATTACAGAGTAGTTCGGTGTAGATTGCATTTTGGAATTATGTGACAAGTGCTTATTAAGGTTGTGCACCGACTGTTTTTCACTCCTTTTTTTTTTTTTGTGGTTGTTGTCGTCATTCAGTTCTCTCTATTACAGCTGGATTTCAGGCGGCTTAGCTCCTTTTTATCAAATGATAAAGCAGGTTTTCAGAACTTGCCAATTGGGTCAGTCTGGAGTATTTTATCACTCTGCCCGGTGTTGAGAGCTTTACTCGCTTGAAGGCCCGATAAATCAGTCTATCAACACACTCTTTTTTGGTAGAGACATTTTGTTCTCAAAGTGTACATTGTTTGTCACAGACTTAGAGAGTAGTCGTTCTCATGAAAAGATGGGGGGAGACTTCTCAGGAAATCAGTATCTCTGAAACGAAAGAGGAAAATCCAATATGTTTTTGTTTTGCCTCTAACCATACAGAGAGGGCCGGGACACCATTCTCTATCTTTTCTCTGATGCTGGTTTGGGATTTTGTTGCGGTGCAATGCTTATTGAAATTTTGATGCCATCGAGATTGTCGCTGTCAGTTTTATCAGTGAGGAATGTTACCTGTGTGGCTTCTTTTTAACTCAGACAAAGAATAATCAATGTTAGCACATCAGCGTGTTGGCAGTCTTTCATTCTGCGTCTCTGTATACATAGATCTCACTGTCTTCGACAAGTTTTTTATTTTTGTTTTTTTGAATGAGAATATTAGCATCAGAGAAACCACAAGTATTTTGCTGTCTTGCCTCATCAAAGAGTAGATAAAATCGGAGAGGACTGTCTATCAGCATCAGTTAATCATAATCTTCCTGTTCTTTCTTTATTTATTTCATTTTTTTCCCTATTTAAATTACATTGTTCACTAGGGTTTCAGGCATTTAGAGGTGGAGAGTGGAGGCGGAGAACAGATGGGCGATTAAGAGACGATGGGGTGAGGGAACAAGAGAGTTAAAGGTTCAAATCCGGGCAATAAGTGAATGCATCAGAACAAACCCTCAGGCTTGTTCTATGGCTCTCAATAACAGTTTGTGTGTGTATGCTCAGCATTTTACACATGTGTGTGTGATTGGCAGCATATGTGTGCTTGTCCAGCTAAATCTTTCTCTGTGTGAGTGTAAGTGTGTGTGTCGTACATATTCAAGATATTTCTGAAACTATACAATTCCTGGCTCCCCTCCAGCACAAGTTACCTGTCACTCAAGCAGCTCAAGTGCTGTTTTGCTTTGTGTCGGAGGCTAATCCGTTTGGCTAATCCAAGCTAACACAGATGAGTGACAGCCAGATGAAGCCACTTGTTCCTCGCTTCTCTCAGTTGTCTGCTGACAGTGAAGTGATCACCACTCACAGCCGGTCACATGCATTTTAATCACAGCGATGATTTCATTGCTTTTGGCGTGTTTCTTTGACACAACTTCAACGTGTAGGAGCGAGAGGAATCAATTCTGCGGTATCATGACACGACGACAAGATTATAACTAGTTATGACAGTACTGAAATGGATTTAACAAATGCTATTACATAACAAAAGTGACATGATTTAGATTTGTTCTTCTTTAACACATTAAGCAAATCAAATGTGAGTTCCTCTGTGTCTTTAAAATCTTTCTGTGACCATGGAAGCATCATAAAAACCAAAGATGTGGGATGGAAATAAAAGATCTAAAGAGAGTAATAGCAATTTTATTTTTAGAGAGTAAATACTGAGGGAATGCCAGAGATATGAGTCAGTGGGGAGAGGATGGGATACTTTTTTTTTTTTTTTTTTACAAAGATATTTTAGCCTACATCTGCATAAGAGATAGGGGACGATTAGTCAGTCTGACTAATTTTGAATTTCTGGAACAGCAAGTCTGTCCAGACTCAGTACATTAACCAAATGAATGCTGTTTTTGGTCTACAACTTTGTATAATTCATATCAAACTTTTATCAAATCTGTTTTTGGTGTACATGTTTCTCATTCATAAGACTCCTGGAGATGTTTAGAAAACAGGGTAAGGACTTGGGATGCCAAGTCCTTATACAATCTAAGCCAGAACGGGAGGCCTTGCTACCATATGCAGGGAAAAGTTGTAATTATTTTCATGATCCCTCAACTTTACTTCTTGTGCACTTTGGCTTTTAGTGAAACAGATAAGTATCAAATTTGGTTGTGACCAAACAATTTCAAAACTAAATCTTCTCTTCCAGCCTGCAGCTATACTTGGGTTTAGCTACATAGCAAATGTTAGCATGTTCATATAGTAAACTAGGCTGAAGATCTTTGTGAAGAATTTACCTGCTAACCATTAGTATGTGAACATGTTTGCCCGCAGGTGTTAGCATTCATATTTTCAGGATAACCTCACACAGAAGCTAGCAAGGTTGTCGTCCATATTTATGAATGCCAGAGCCAAACACCGCCTCGAAGTCACACAAATGAAATGTTTACTAAGAATTTGGTGGTCAGAGGTCAAAGGTTAAGATGGCCCATAACAGCATTTTTTGGGTCATAACTCATGAATTTCAGCAATAATTACCTCTAAGTAGACTGGTTGGCGGAGGTATCCAACCACAAGGTGGTCATTCAAGTTGAAATTGTACATCTTTAAATTAGCAAGTACAAAACTCAAATACAATAATTCTAACCAATTAAAAAGCACCATCTTATTTGAATTCCACATTTTTTGAGAGTCTGACTGAGATTGCTACTGCTATGTTTCATAGCTTTGGCACTGCATTAATCCCCATATTGAAACTTTTTACAGTTATTCAAAAACTTTCTTTTCCTTTGCAATAGTTGACTATATATATATATATATATATATATATATATATATATATATATATATATGTTGGCTGAGAATTTCATTTCTTCCCAAAATTGTATGTATAATGTTTAAAATCCAAAAAAAAAAAAAAAAAAAAAGATGGTCACAAGGTAAAAAAGTTGCAGCATATAACAAAATCTGGCCTCTATGGCTTGAAATGATATTCTTCCTTTTATGTGTCAGCTTCTTGCTGTTTAAAATTCCTTTAGTAAGGGCTATAGTATATAATACATTCAGGGATGGAAAGCCTCTCCACTGAAGGCAATTGATTTCAGCACAGACCAGTGAGGGTGTCTATCTATTTTTTTTCTTCTTTTCTAAAAACAAGAGAAGCAGAAGTAACTTTCTCTCAGAGTGGGACGAGGCTAGTTCTGAATCTGTCTGGTCCATACTGAGTGATTTATATTCCTGTGGCATGCATATGTGTATGTGTCTGTGGGGTTTATGTGTTCTTTTCCAAGATCCTCAGTGTAAGAGGCCAAGGTGTGGTAGATTCGACTTAAAAGTCAATAATGTGTGAGTGGTTTTGTGCCCTCCAGGTTATGCCACTAATCGACAGCAAAACAACTCTATTTTCAACTCTGCTTTCTCTTTCATTCTCTCTTCGTCTGTCTGTTGATCTCTCGTGGACACACATTGCCTTTTCATCTTCATATGGTCCATTCGTCTATGTACTTTAGATTGGATTAGTTAACGTGTATTTTCATATAATACCCAGCAATTTTCTGTCCCTAGCTAAAAACCCATCTCTCCTGCTCTATCTTTAGTTCTTTTTCCCCCACTCTATCTCCAGGTCTCTTGGTTCAATGTTTTCTCTTTCTCACCTTTTCTCCCACTCAATCTCTCCTTTGTTTTGACGTCCTGTAGTTGGCTGTTTTCCCTTGGATCTTCCCTCAGTCATAAATCACTGTCACCCCACTTCTAGGAGTGGGAAAGCAGCTGCCAGCATCAACAATTCTGTGTGTGTGTGTGTGTGTGTGTGTGTGTGTGTGTGCGTGCATGGATGCAGAGAGAGAGAGAGAGAATTAGAGCAAGAGAGATTATTTCAAAGTGCTCACCATCTCAGTGAGCATGCATTTCACTGGGTCTGTATGTGAACCCTTCATCTCTCAAAAACAATCTACACACTGAATATTTGTGTGTGTTTATCAGTGTGCTTAGATGCCCTTGACCAAAACTGAGGGATGAAGCTTGCCGGACTGTATCTGCTATTAAAATGAATGCCGAGGGGCGGAGGAAGGGGGTTACACACAGTGAGCTTTGCATTGTACCGCTAGCTGTTATCACAAAATGTGGGGAGAAAAAGCAAAATAGACAAAAATAGAGAAAGAAAAAAACATAAATATAACAATGAGGCACTGAAGAGGTTTAAAGTGAACCTACAAGTCCTAATGTGTCAACATTTAAATGAAATGTGATGTTAGATTTCTGACTGTCTTCTTGATGTTTACACATAACACATGTGACACATGTACGTTCCTGCTTCATACTGACATATATTTATCTGACTATTTACAAACATACACTTTTACCTGAGATTTTTTGTCATTTTTTTGGGTCAAGCTTAAATCATGGATGCTACAAGAATAAAATAAAAGCAGGTGAAGAAACTTTAAGTACGCTGTGAACAACCCTGATGACAGTGGCTTTCTCTGACTTTAGAAAGTTTTTCAAGCACCAAAGAAGAGCGAATATCTCTCGTCATTGTTAGTAGAATGACCTTTAAGTAAAAATAGGTGGCGTTCCCCTTAAAGCTTTACCTGTCCTGAGTTTCATAGCTTCCATGCGCAGAGGAAACGTGTCCCTGACCCATTCTGAACTTGTGTTTTTCAGTGAAGTGTTCCCACTTGGCTTACCTGAGGAGTTCACCCTGATCTTCACCCTGGCTTTAAAGAAGGCTGCCCTGAGGGATACCATCTACCTCCTTCAGATATCTGATCAGCAGGGATATCCACAGGTGCACTTCACTCCTCTGTCCTCTTCACAGCCCTACTTTACATATTCTTCTCTCTTTTTCACTATTCCTTCCGCCTTTCCTCATTTTCTGATCTCTCACCTTCTATTCAGGGCGCTTTTTGTCCATTCATTCCCACTGTCTCTCATCTCTCTCTCTCTCTCTTTTTTTTTTGATAGTCACCCACTATCCCCTTCGTTTTCTTCTCTCTCGCGACACCTTTTCAATTCTCTGCCCTCGTCTTTTGTTGTCTCGTTCTTTTTGTGATCTCTCTCTCTCTCTCTCTCTTTCACTTCCTGTCTCCCCGCTCCCCTCTTTCATTCACCTTCACTATTATTCATGTGTGTTTCATGATGAAGCACTGGAGTTCCTCAGAGTCCCCGTAATCACTACGAGTCTGAGGCAAGATTTAAATACTCAATGTGTATGATGGATAGAGGCCAACTTGGCTCATTAGGAATGATTGATTGCCTGTGCTGCTCGTGTTTGTAATTAATACGTCTTCCCCATTTCCCCCCATCTTTTCTACTGTGTTCTGCCGCTTTGTTATGTGGTAACAGTGTGTATATATTAGTCTTAACTGCAGCCACCTCTCATCATATAACATCAGTCTACTTAAGTCACTGTTGTTAAATTAGCACGTGTGCATCTTCATTTATCATGTTTCTATCCTAACATCCCCGCCTCCAGCTCTCTGTAGACCTTAGCGGCACTGATGGGACCCTGTCCCTTCGAGCCAGAGGACAAGACCCTAATTCTGACCCGGTGAGCTGCGTCTTTAGCGGGGAGGGAGTGGAGGCCCTGATGGACTTACGCTGGCACAAAGTGGCCCTCAGCGTGCAGCAGGGGGCTGCCTCCCTCCATGTGGACTGCAGCTCCATCGAGACCAAACCCCTGGAGCCCCGTGGAGCCATATCCACTGACGGGCACACGCTGCTGGGCATTCGAGCCTCTGACGCTGGACCTGTGCAGGTAATAAAATATAATATTTTTTTAAAACAAAATTAGAAAGTCATTAATAAGATATAGTGTTATCTGGGTGAAATCCGTTCAAATAAACTCCATGAGAGCCCTATTTTGACAATTGAAGAGCTTTTGATCAAGTTCATGTTTATTTTTTGCAAAGTAAATGTCTCCCATGCTTTTTATTTGATAGTGTGGTGAGCTTTAGGTTCCCTCTGTAAGAAGAACAAACTGTGCTTGTCTCTATCAGAGGTGCTGTGAATAAACTAAATTCTCTTTCTGGCACCTATATCATAGAGAATAGCATTGTAGTGCTTTGCTGCATAATGTAATGCACTATACCACTGGCATAAAGAAAGTTAATGGCTCACCAGACTTTTTCCATATGCCTCTGTAGAGCTGTGTTTATAGCAGGACACAGAGAAATGTTTTCAGTGAACCAACCTCCCATAGAGGCCTTTGTGCTGATATCATTCGTCCTCACTACTGTGTGGACATGTATTTTCATATTTGTGTGAATGTGTGCATGTTTTAGACCATAGGCTGTGCCCCTGAGGTGCTGTTTTCTTTGAGGCAATCTCATTCAGTCCTGATTAAAAAAGCAAGTGGACTACCTGGGAGAATAGGCCTGTAGTGAGCCTGGACTATTAATGCTGAATAGATCCAGTAATCCAGGCACTTAGTTTTGACGATCAATTAAATGGCCTAGTTAGAGAGCAGACGTGGTCTTTTGTTTGCACAGGCAGAAAGTGTTCATAAACACACATACACACAAACAAACACATAATTCTATCTTTGTAAGGACACTATGACATAATGGGTTCTCCAGCCCTTGTACACTAACACTAAACCTAAATCTGATTCTTACCATAACATCTGAAGGTGTTTCAGAAAGGTTGCTGTCATCATTTCACCAAAATGTCCTCAACCCAAAGCTCTAATAGTCAAATTGGCCCTGACTATGTATAGACATGTATATACATGCACATCAAAAGCTCTTGTCGATGTGTTTTCCTCATACTCGATATAAATGAGAAAATAATTGGCTTTCAACCTTGTTTACTGCCTCATTTAAACTGTGTTTACATGAATTATTAAGCCCAGCAGTGGATGTATGGAAACCTGCCTGTAAAATACATCACAATCTCTCTCTCTTTCTCTTCTTTTCAGTTCGACATACAGCAGGTGATGCTGTATTGTGACCCGCTCCTCGCCATTCAAGAGGCCTGCTGTGAGATACCTGGTGCTCGGGTGAGACCGACAGCTCCGACTGACTGATTATGAATTGCAGCGATTTAGAAAATAATAACAATGAAACTGCTCCACTGAACAAATGAGTGTTTGGGAGCAATCTGGAGTAACTTCTTACCTGATTTAAACTCAGTCTAAACTAACCCCAGTGAATATATGTCAACACTTCACAGCTGCTTCACAATATGAGCCATAGTTATTTGCTGGAAGGTTACTGTGCTACAGCTGCAGGAAAAGCTGCGTTAGCATTAACAAAATTAAACACCACAAACAGTTTTCTCAGTTACCCTGGAGGCTCACTTCTCCATCCCTTTATCTTTCCATTTTCCTAACACCAACTAAGTTTTAGGGGTCAGACATTTGCCTTATTTTGATGCAAATGATAATATTTATTTGCTGTTGCATGATGGGTAAGGAGAATTCTTACTATATCATCACTTATTTCTACAAATATGAAAAGATCTGTCTTATTCTGTAAGAAACAACATAATCTTCACAGGCTTTGTTATTATGGGATATTATAATACAAATTGATGAGGATTTATTCCCGTGTGCAATTATGTAACATCATCTGCAATTGGCCAATATTGTTTGTTCTCCTAAAGTGTGACTAAACGTCTAATTGCAAGTATGACTTGCTTTTTCTCACAGCTTCAAAATTCGACACTCTTTCTTTTTCTTTGCAATTCCCTCCCTCTCCTTTGCTGTGATGTTCCTTATGTATGTATTTTTGTGTAGCCATTGTTTGTGGGCTTCAGACAAAAGCGTTATCAAATAAGAAACAGATTCACTGGACATAAATACAACAGCGTGCTCCTGTTTGACAGGCAAAAACAGAGTGAGTTATTGTTCAGGTATGAGAGAAATTGTAAAACAGCTCAGCCCAGTTTATTTTTTAACTCAAGGTATTTTTTTTGCAAAGCCAACTTTTTGTCAGAAAGTGCTTTCGAGTCTGTGTGGGCGTATGCATACGTGTTTTTTTTTCATTACCAAATTATTTAAAGTGATAGAAACAATAGGATGTGATGCTCCATCTGAAGTCTGAAAATGCTCTGAGAGTCCTCTGGAAGAAGGATGGAAGGCTGTAATGTTTGTTTCCTCTCCCTTGTTTAAGGAATTTGCACCTTATGTCTCCCTCTGATTTGAAATGAGGCGAGGAAGAGTTTGTGTACGTGGGCATAAACACTGACCTGCACAATCACATTCCCATGAAAGCAGCTTTTTGAAACACAAAGGAATAAGTCAAAACTTCTAGCTGTCAATAGCTTTAGGAGCATAGGAGCATTAGGAGCTCATAGAAGCATTACCAGGTACAGGAATGTACACTGTATTGCTAGAGACTGACATTTAAAGTAGGGACGTCTCAATCAGCTGTTTTGTCCCTTGATGCAGATCCAGTTTTTAAAATATTGAGTACTTATTGATGCTGAATTGTAATCCCACTTTTTTTGGGCTCGGTAAAAGAGCTGCACTTACATGGGCTGGTTGTCCAAAGTGATGAATTCACCTGAAAACATCTTTTTATATTACAGATATCAGAAGTAGCTGTGAGCTGCTCCTGCTCTCTAGTTTAATATTTCCACACTGCTGACATTTTAGCCATATGGCTGCTAATGCTACATTAGCTGTGTATTTGGGTTCTGACACAAAATGTTCTTTGTTTACAGCAACTGATGTAAATGGTTGGAGTGATCTCTGTCATCAACTATGTGAACTAGACTCAAATCTCAACAGCTATCGGATGGAATTGTTTTAAGATTTAGTGCAGACATCCTTGGTATTTGGTGATGAAGTTTAACAGCTTTATTTTATGTAATACTTAGATTGACAAAACTGTGTCTGGTTTGCTGATTTGTCTAGTACTTTTCTGTGTCTGTATAGATAATGGCATTCTCATTCATCACTTTGGACTAAAAAGCCAATGTTAGCATAATACCACACTTAGCTAAGATGGTGAACATAACAAATATTTTACCTGCTAAATACATGTTGGTATTGTCATTGTAAACATGTGAGCGTGCTATGACTTCTAGAACTCAGATTTGATTGTGTAAGTGCATTGACAGTCACAAAACAATATACCTGCTAATTTCCTCCTTACCTAATTGGATAAAGATGATTGTAAGTATAAGCAAGTGATTGTATAATAATTCCACTGCCAGCCACAGTCAAGCTGCAAAAAAACAAAGCATTCCCAGAAAATCATGTTGTTGTCTTGATGAAACAGAACTGCACGAGCTGAACCCACAGAATCTTGAGATCTGTCATCAGAAACAGGTGGTGTGTGTTCTATTTTAGAAATGGAAAATAAGAAAAGTGTTGAAACTGTTTCTATGACCACATGAATATGATCCAGTTAGGTTTTATTTCTACTCTTATCTCATGTGATACAACATATTTGCATCAGATGGCAAATGTATATGAATAAATATCAAATTTTTAAAAGAGTAACAAACCAATCTGAAGTGTGTAGAACTGTATGGGTTGACATCTTGACTTTAACTTCCATACTGTGTGAAGTATGAATATCCATATGCTCTTATGCTTATTTAAATGCCTCTGCTGTCTGTGGAGCGATTAGTTAAAATGGTATATTTACATATTAAGCATTATTTTGTCTTCAATGCACATTTGTTCTGTGCATTTAGTTTTCCCTTGTAGATAAAATTACCATTGCAGCAGCAGATTAACGTTACAACAAAAGCGTACATGGTTCTCAGGCGTCACATTTTCCCGTAAAAATACACCAACAACTTACTTTCCGCTGCCTCATTTAAATGAACCTTAGCACCTCTCCTCCCACCTGTGTGCCGTGAGCTTGGCACCAAAACACTACGCAATTGTGCAAAGTGTCTTTAAAGGTCAGGAAATTACAAAAATGTAGGCGCACTGCTCACGCTGGTCATTGTGTTGCCAGGAATATAGAAAATTTGACTGGTTTCATTCCTAAAAAAGGAAAAAGACTTATCTCAGAGGGAAAAAAATACCCATCATGCAATAGCATAAATACTAGCATATACAATAACGCCATCAGCCCATACATTTGAAATGAGGATATGTTTCAAATCTGTGACTCTTAGGTCAGTATTTTTCAGTTTTCACATGTTGTAAGGTTAGCTAGTAACAACAGTAAAGGTATTTGTGTTTTCTTCCCTTTACTCTGTCTTAAGTGACCTCTCTTTATTTTCAGTGTCCTCCTGATGCCCCCAAGAACCGTCGTGCAGCTGAGAATGACCTGTTCGAAAACACGTTTAACCAGGTAAATCACGTGCACACATAAAAACATACTAGAGAACAGTGTTATGTTTTAGTCATTGTGAAATCAATGACTCGGGGGGAAAAATGTCATTGGATCTTTCACAAACCATCTTCCATTTTGAACTATCACCACACATGGTTTCCATCAGGCACAGACATTACACAAAGAGAAACAGACACACACTTGGCCTCACACAGCTTTGTTCTTGAAACAGTTTTGAATTGTCTGAGATGCTCCTGCTGGCAAGCAAACACTGGCCTGTAGGACTTAAACCAAATGGTGGTCTAAGTTGTTGTTCTCCCCTGATACTCTGCTGAGGAAAACATGTTTTTTACTCTGCTTTAGCACTTCTCAGTTTTAGAGTTTTTTATGACTCCAGTTCATTTAAGTTTGCCGGTAGCAATCTTTCAAAGTGTCCGTGTGCAGTGTCGAGTATTTGACAAATAGAGTCTTATGCAACACATGGGAGCAGTTTTTCCACTGATTTCCATGGTGTTATTATGGTTGCTTCAGTGCTGCTTGATACATGAAAATGTTCCAGTGTAATGCAAAGACAATCTATTTTTGTTTCCACATCTGCTTCTTTTCATCATTCATATTAATGAGACCTATATTCAATTATCTATTCATTAGGGCCTGTTGTTTGTCTGGTGTTAGCTTAGAGCTCTGGCAGACTTTAGGACACACTAATCAATCCCATAGATGATTCCAGCTAAGCACAGTTTCAATAACTTAGGAATGCTGTTTACCTTTGTTTTCTTTGTCTCTCTTACCTGTCACTCTTTCTCTCTCAGCCTCCTCTGCTATCAATTACTGCAGACTGACTGAGTTTTAATATGGGTATTAAGATGTTAAGTCGCATGATACTATATTTACAAAATTTTAGGCCTAACATCATCAGCCTTTCTGCTCTTATGATTCCACAACGGCTACAAATTCAGCCTTTTTCAGTTTTCTATAAAGTTGCTCATCCACATACTGACACGTACACAG
Source organism: Polydactylus sextarius (assembly GCA_016801845.1). Classification (NCBI taxonomy): domain Eukaryota; kingdom Metazoa; phylum Chordata; class Actinopteri; family Polynemidae; genus Polydactylus; species Polydactylus sextarius. Next base: position 5,715,077 of record CM028927.1, on the reverse strand, counting down.
ACAAACTTACACAGAGTAACTTGAGGACTTTGAATTTTTATCTCTCTGTGTTAGCTTTACATACATTAAGTCTAACTATAAATCCCAAATTCCAGTGTGCAGGCCAGATGTTACTGTGTAGCATTGATTCTATGCAACTAAACCTTCCTGATTGACAGCTCATTAAACTGAGTATACGTGGAATGTCTTGTGTGCTTTATGTTGAACGAGCATTGTTCAGTCTCTGAATAGGTCTTGGAGAGTGCTGCTCATTATGTCTTTTGTGATTAACTGCCTCAGTTGACATCACTTAAGTCTATGATGGTTAGGTGCTAAGATGAGCTGCTGTTGTTTGAAACTGTCAGCTTAAAGCTATAGTGATCACCATTACCGTAACACTACAGCTAAACATTGCGTCATGTGGAATATAAACCCTAAGAGAATGCTTGGAGTAAAAATGAAATGACTGTGTACCTGCTGCATCATTAGAGTATAACTAGGCTGTCTCCTTTTGAAGGCTCCTTTGAATCCAGCCTTCTTTTCCCAACCTGCAAAGACTATAAAAGTTGGATCTCTCACAGCTCAATCGATTTCAAGATTCATCACTTTTGCAATGTGGACACGCAGTTATCGAAGTTGCTAGGTGACGTGAGTAGCTTAACTGGTTTTGAAATATTACATCCTACAACGGCAATATCCATTGACAGGCATTGTTGTTAGGTGAGATGAGAAATGTTTTATTTTACGCTAAGAACATAAATAGTAGGTTTCTCTAGGCTTGATTGACCGTCTCATTTAATGATGGTGATTCTGTTTTGGGTCAGGTCACTGTGGTCTGCAGAGGCCAGAACTTTGTAGGACGGATCCTTCACAGGACACAGCCTCTTTGACAAAATGTACCTATTTACTTATTGTACTTATTTGACCAGTACCATTGTTTTCTGTGTCCATTGGTAATATGGATCGTTTGCCAGCAGCTGATTAACATAGTTTAGCACAAAGAGGGTAATCAGGGAGAAACAACTGGCCTCAACTGATCAGCATCTAGTTGGACTTTCTACTGGTTGTATTTAACTGTAGAGGAATGAACTGTGCTGCCAGCTGTTTTCCCATTTTCAGTCTTTATGTTCAGCAGAGCTGTTGGTTGTAGCTTTAAAATTAACAGACAGACATCAGAGTGATTTCTCATCTAACTTTCAGGAAGAAAGCAAATGAACACAAGTTCACAATTTTCAAATTCTCACTCTGTAGTCTGTCAGTATCACGTGTATATATTCTATTTCAGCTTGTTCCTACTCTTTATTGTAGCTATGCATTGCATACAATCAGGTCAAACAGTCAGTCCAAGACTCTTTATGTGTGCACCTGTCGGTCAAATTAAATTATACCAGTTGTCTTATTTATCATTTCATGCACATTTTCCCAACATATAAGATGTCTTTGGAAAGTTTTGGATCATCATTGCAATTTAAAACTAGACATTTTCTCTGCGGGAAATCGTGAGAGTGATGCAGTGGCCATAGCAGTCGGTATTGGAGGAGTTGTACTGTGCTGTGTGCATGTGTGACTTGCTATGACAATTTAAAATAAAGTTCTGTTGGCTTGAACAAGGTTTAGCTGCACAGCCTGAGCTTGTGATGACTGCCTGACCAGCAGGTCATTGAACCCCATCCTCTGGTAAAGTTTAACAGCCTGTCTTTGCAATCACTAGTGGAAACAGTTTTAGCAGAGAGGTGTGTGTGAAGCGATGCTTGTGTCTATGTTTGGGTCACAGCGGTTGCTGCCTTCCTGAGGTGTGACGAATCTCACCCGCGCCTTTTCTTATCTTCTAACACTGTAAACCTCGGTTTTTCTTGCTTTCAACAAAGCGCCTAGCTAAAGGTCATCTTGTCCTCGGAAAACCCAAAGGTTTCTTTGTGTCTTGTTTCCCTGGTCTCTGTGTGCTTCTACTTGACTTTTTTATGATGAAGTCCAACACCGGCTGTAAACTTGAACAAATTGTTTCCATTCAGCTTTGTAGTCCTTTCTCCATCTTCTCTGTTGTTGACTCTCTTTTTGTCTGATTTGTAACTCTGTGCACAGCTGGGTCCAGCTCTTCATTTGCCTCAGGGCTCATGAGGTACAGTACGTCTCTTCCTCTTCACTATTCTTATTCTTTCATCTATTTTCATCTTTTTTTTTTTTTTTTTTTCCACTCAGAATAAAGAGTAACTGTTAATGACCTGTGTTCAAAACCAGGATGGCCCTTATTACCATTTTCATTGTTGTGCATCTGATGCAATGAACTGCAATGGCAATAAGGTTTATAGAAATGCACCACAGATGCAACAGGAAAACAACACCTTTCCTTTGCCAAAAATGTCATATGACATTGATATTATGGAGATAGATTCAGTTCCTGACATATGTGGGTACTTCTTTCAGACGTTCAGTCACTATGAACTGCCACACAACTATTACTGACTGGGACTATGAAGTACATAAAGTTTTGAAAAATTATATATTCATTTCATGATACAATTTTGGCAAAAAAGTAGGACTTACATAAGAACTAGGCTACAGCACTACTGAAATTTAGAAAACCAGACCAAATAATATTTCTGTAATTTTGTCCCTCAAAGATATTGGACTGAGTGTCTGAATACAGCTGGGCCAGCATTGGCCATGAAACTGTCATGACGAGTGTCTAAACATAGACAGAAACCAGTTGTGAACCAATGTGGAAGCCAAAAGTGGAAGTAATATTGAGGCCATGCTAAGATGGGAATGAGAAAAAAAGAAAATACATTGTGTGCTTTCTTTTCTTTTCTCTCTTTTCTTTTCTTTTCTTCTCTATCACAGGAGATTTTTGCATCCAAGGATCTGGCAGAGAAAGTAAGCCTCACAATTCACACCCACACATTTTGATTTTACACTATTGAATTTCTAATGGGACTTGTGGGACTGTACAGTGGCTCAAACCAAGAAAGTCACTTCAAAGCAGGAAAGTTCAAAAGCGAAGTTAGCATGTTCGATCGTTTGTAGTTTGGTTTCTTTATACAGTAGGGTCAAGGATTAGAAAGCATATGGTTGGATAAAGTGATTGTCAACTTGTGTTTGCTGTACTGGTGAGAATCAAATAGGAAGACAGTGTGTAGTGCCTAAGGTGTGTATGTGTGTGCACCTTTATGTTGTGTTTATTTGGGATGTGAATGCATTTTGAAAAAAGAAATGGTCAATCTCTGTTTCCTCCTCCCTTCCTTACACGTATCCAGCTTGACTGACTGAGGGCTGATTTACACCTCATTATGCACTGAGTCTCAGTCGGGAGTTGCTGCTGCCTATTAATTTTGTCATTCACCTACAATAGGCATGTTCTGTTCACAAATAGAATACAAAACTCCAGACGCTTCATTATGTTGCTCCTGTGTGTGCTTACTAATGCAGCTGGCCGCCTCCCCTGACTTCCTCAATGTAGGTTACTACCTGGGTTGGAGCACACAGCTTGCCCTGTCACTGGGGGGTACACACTTCCAAAGAACTAAAAGTGACTTTTCCTCTGCACTGTGAATTTAATTTGGTTGAATTTCACTGGAAAAAATAAGCATAGTCCCCATAGGAATTCATTGATAATACAACTTGATATTTGGCTCTGCAACAACAATACTGACAATTATGCTAGGCAGGTCTGTGTTATAATATTATTACAGTAATAAATGATCTGAATATGGGATAGATTTGGCTTCTGCCTAGCAATCCTAAGGCTCAGTCAGAAATCAATTTTCATCACTGTGTTCATGTCATGCTGCTTCAGCTCTTCCTCCATTGGTTTTTCAGTTGCTTCTTGATTATGTGAGTCAAAAGGTTCTACTCCACTAATCAGCAGGAATCTATTAACACAAAAGGATATCCAAGCAATAAAATACTAGAGTCTACTCCCAACCTTTTGACATTAGATCACGCATCACAGAGTTATTGTGGCACCAATTCTCCTTTGATTTCAATAATTACAACCCAAGAGATGTTGAATTTATGTTTACACTGATATTAGATTTTCATTAGTGTGTACTGGGTCATGCCTTGGTCTTGTCAAGACCTGGCAGATAGAGAGACAATGCCAGAAAAAATAATATGCCTGGTGGGATGCTTAATATCAAAAAGCAAGTCTTTCTGACAGGATGTTGGCGTCGGTTGTTCAGCCCGTCTTCTGAAACGCTTAAGCTAATAAATGGGCAAAGGTGTTGGCATGCATAATGTGGATTTAGAGTCTGTGTTGTGGAATGTTGGACGTGAAAAAATGAACCTATTCACAGTGTTTGGATGCTGGAACGTTTAACCCTAATGCTACTAACTTTGATATTTGTGCAAAAATGTGAAACTTATAACTGGTTTTAAAAACTAATAAAATGAAAGCTACGCTAATTATTACTGTGTAACTAATGAATCACTCATAGTGATGAACACACAGGAAGTTATCACCAAAAAAAGAAAAAGAAAATCTATTACCTCTGCAGTGTATTAAAACATTTAGCATCTGGTAAATATGATGCCTCTGAAGACGCTGCCGTCAAGTGGACAAAAATAAATTAATAAAGCTTCAGGGTAATAAAGCTAAAACCAGATGGTATGTATTAGATAAACCTTAAAGTTAACCATTGTACTGGGATGTTTCATTCTCAGGAGTCTTTCTATTGTGCTGCCAACAAGCTATCTTATGTAATATAAGAATTTAATAAACATAAAGAGATCTTACTTTTATGAAACCTTCACTTACTGCATTAAGTTAACACTGTGCTACAGGATCTTCACCGTGAAAAAACAAAATATTCAGATGCTGCTGCTAAATACCAAACTTAATATGCAGCATAAATACTAACATAAAGAACAAAATCTATGTAAATAACTTGTAGTAATAACTGCAAAGTGGGCTTATTTAATCACAGGGACATTTCAGTGCCATTTCATAATGCACAGAGAAATTATTCTACTCTTTTAAAGCCATCTGATTTAGATGAATCACATAGAGAATGAACAACAACGATGAGTCTGCTGAGGTTTTAAGTGGAACTATACAAGGGGGTTGACTGAGCTCACAGCTTGGAAACAGTGACTCGTCATTGCAGCCGGTCGAGCCAGCCATTGATAGATTTGTAGCTTGTAAGAGGGAACAGGGAGGGGAGAAGGGACAGGAGATGTACACATGGCTCTGGGCTGCTGCCAGCCCTCTGATGTTGTCTCTGCAAGCTCATAGTCATGGCTTCAATGTAGGGCTAACTTCCTGTTGTGTTAAAGCAAGACTCCCAGAAACACTTGATGGCTGGATTCAGCTTTAATTACTCACTTCCACTAAAACTGCTTGAGTTATTTATAATGGTTTTCTTTATTTGGTGTGTCTATGTGTGAGTGTCCTCCTGTGAGGAGCAGCTGGTCTGTTCACTCTTGTGCTGTGGGAGTCAGACATTCCTATTGATCTCTGTCTCCCATGAGAGATGTGTGTGTAAAAGTGTGCATGTGTGTGTGTGTGTGTGTGTGTGTGTGTGTGTGTGTGTCTGTCTGTCTGTCTGTCTGTCCACTTGCCCACCTTTCATCCTTTTTAACTGAATACAGTAGCAGCACAGGGAGTCAGTACAGTTTAGTTTTGTGTAACAGTGCCATCGCCTGGTGACTACACAAACTACAAGACATTTACTTTCTCTCAAATCTGCTTTAACACAGACACACAACTTCCCTCGGTGAATATCAAACAGTATAATAATGATTGTCTCCTTCTTTCTCCGTGTCTGTCTGTAGTGTGGAGGTTGTTTACTCCTGAATAGGGAAGAAAATGTAAGGATCGTTGATCTTTACTTTCACTGCTTTCACTCCATTTGAACATGACTAACTAGATGTAACACCATGAGTGTGTGACTGTGTGTTTGTGTGTGTTTCAGGCAGTTAATTTGGGTGGGGCTGCGGGGTTAAAAAGGGAAAAAGGTGAACTGGTGAGTATGAAGGACGTGTGTGCAGAGTATTTACAGACGAACAAACCTGTGTGTGTGTGTGTGTGTGTGTGTGTGGATAGAGAGGCTAATATCAGTGGAATGTGTCGTGTCATTACATGTGCCCAGACTTGCCCACCTCTGAACACTAACACTAACATTATACACATGCTCTCACACACAATTAGATGTTGCTTTACTCTAATACAGAATGATGCTGGCTGCTGACCAATCCACCACCTAGCTGGTATGCATTCTTCAGTACTCACTTATTCTCTTCCTCACCCATAAGCAATCATTCTCTTTCTCTGCCTCTCTCCATCTTAGGGTGACGGCTGCTCTGGCTCCCATTCAGGCCCTGTAAGTAGCGTTTTTTTGCATTGCATTACATGTCCATTTCTTCTTTTTTTTGTCATTGTCTTGTTAGTTGGCATGCATGAGCATGAAAATGGTCCGTGATAATAAATGCCAACCAAGTGTCTCTGACCTCAGTGCACAGAGGGACCCAAGGGCCAGAAGGGAGAGAAAGGTGAACCGGTGAGTGCCAGTCTTCTGCTACAGGTTACAACAGTGCTTCCTCGCTAACCCTTGACTTATTTAGTTTGATCTTTATTCAAGACCTCATTTTCAAGAACTCAGTCTCAGTGTTAATTATGCAGTGGGAGCGAGATTGTGCTTTGTATGGTTATCAAGGATGACTGTGTGTATGTTTCTCTATAAATCTGATAAATCTGCATGTATTACATATTATATCTATACTTCATTTTTAATTACAGGTCATGTGTGTGAGTGAGTCATATGGGTCGTGCTGGTAGTGCATACTGGTTCTTGACTGGCCACTGTGTTGTTTGCTATGCTCCAGTGGTGTGTGTATGATGACTCTTTTGAGCCAGGTCATTGATCGTCACTCTGTTTCCACTTCTTCTCTCTCCACAGGCGACGGGCGCCAACTGGGGTGAAGCAGTTGGGTACAAGGTGAAAGGTTTAAGAAACTTTTGGTGATGAATAATGGAGATATGACCTTGTAATGATCATCTAATTCATTTTTAACCATGTATTATATTTTCATTTGCCTGTTCCTCTCTCTGCATGTTTTCAACTTGTTTTCTTTCTGGTTCTGTTCAGGGAGAAAAAGGTGAGAAGGGAGAACGCGGTCTACAAGGGCTCACTGGCACTCCAGGGAGGGATGTAGGTGTTTTTTTTTTTTTTGTTGTTGTTGTTCTCTTTTACTTTGTCTTGTAGAGTTTCAGTATTTAAGATAAGTGAAAGTGTATTTCAGGCATCATTTTCTGTATTGTTAGGTCAAACAGTTGGGGACAGCTTGGGATATATATTTTCAATAGGACAAATGCTGAAGCGATAATGCCTCTCACAAACACACCAATACACTTACACACACACACTTTCACTTACACAAGCACTTTTATCAGGCAACCAATGGGTTTTCAGTAAACTTATATGGTATTATTCTTTAAGCTCGGACTCCCATTGGTATCAGGTCTCCCTCCTCCACTCTCCCATGGCGTTAAGTCGGCCTGTTAATGCCTGTTAGATTAGGCTAAAGCAACAAAGCTTGCACAATCAATGCTGCCTCATTGACTGTGCTGTTCGTCTCTCACACAGGCAGGAGGCTATTCAGGAAGACTTAAACCTTTTAATCTTCCCTGTTGAGCGCAATGATCCTGTAAACGCATGAAAAGTTTTGAGGAACAAATTACGACGTGTGTGTGCTTTAAGATATTTCGCTATGTTTTTTTTCTTTTTCACCATCAGACGCACTCAAAACAATTTAGCCGATCACCAAGCACCAAGTGCTTGTCGTGAACAGATGGATTTGGTGGAGGATAGATTTTCTTAAGCCTGCCATCCATCTGACATTGTGAATATGAATGTGCTTGTTGATGTGACTGGAATTAGGCAGGCACAAAATATTGCACATGCACCACTGTAGATAGAACATCTGACAGACTTTCTGCTTTTTTTTCTATTTCCAAATGTAAAATGCCAAATATATAAATAAATAAGGGAAATCAACAAGTTCCTTTGACAATTTATGAGGACAGATTTCTGCACAACTGGCTTTATTATTCTGGTCTGACACTGATGATGTCACTGACCCATACTGATGCTGTCACTCCCCTCTGTCTGTCACCATCTCCCAGGCTCGAACAGGGTCCGTCTGTGTAGTTGGCCCCAAGGGACAGAAGGTCTGTATGCATTACGTCTGAAAGTTTCTACCACCAACCTGTCTGTCACATACATTCAGTTCACTTTAATAGAGCTGTGGTGAATTTGTTTCCCAGGGTACCCCAGGTGTGGTGGGTCCTGAAGGGTTGGCTGGAGAGCCAGGTAAACCTGGACTTCCAGGCCCACCAGGAATTGGACTGCCAGGCCTACCAGTAAGTGTACTTTTTTAATTTAAGAAATTCCAAATTGAAATAGAAGACTATATGCACTTATCAGATGATGTAATTTCCCTTATTATCTTTATGTCATCTTGTTGGACATGGTCTCAGTTTTACCAAAAGGTAGTTTTATTAAACAATGGTCTCAGAAGTGCAGGACAGGAATTGGCAGGACATCCAGTGTCCTTGACAGAAATATAAATGTGTCTTAAGAAAGACATTTTAAAAGATTGATTTACTTCCCTGTCAGGGCCTTCCTGGTGGACCAGGTGGTGCCAAAGGAGAAAAGGTAAGTTTACAATTTTGCGTCATTTCCTGTAACATGCGAAAATTATCAAATTTCCAAAAGTAACACCTAAACATTGCATGTTGCAGTCAAAGGAAATGAAAATTAGTTAGCAAGTTAGCCAGGGTGAATAAGTCAGTTAAAAGTAATAGTTAACTATGAGTTAGCTATGAGAGGACACTTAAACTTAGCTTACCTACCTTAGTTAGCTTAGCTAACTTTGTTGGCTAAAAGTAACAGGTAAACAAGTAGCTAACTTAACCAGCTAACAGTAATGAAATACTTACTATACTATACTATACTATACTATACTATACTATACTATACTAACTTATAGATACAGTTGAAATAATATATTAACATTGTTACATTTTTAAATAGTTTTGATTTAGGCACATGACTGTTAAGTTGAATTGTTAAGTTATAAAAAATATCAATGATTTAACTACTCTTACTTAGTTATCTAGAATAAATATAAATGAACCCGCAGTGCAGTTACAAAAAGTAATTGGTTTGATAGCAAAGTTGATAGCAAAAGACAAGTTGTGTTTTTTGAGGGTGTTTGTAACAATATTCTCACAGAACACTGTGTGATTTGTATTAACAGGGAGATTCAGGACCTTCAGGAGAAGATGGATTGCCAGGAGATCCAGTGAGAGACTCTTTTAAACATTGATTGGTGTTCTGTAATGTATGCATAAGCTTCGAGCAGCCAGTGCTCAGACTTTGAGCTCACACATCAGTGTTTGACTGAGATTCCGTTGTTTTCATAGGGACCAAGAGGACCAGGAGGGGTTAAAGGAGAAAAGGTATAATAACTTGTGAAAAATATCTTTATCCACTCTTTGTGCTCTTTCATCAACACATTGAGTATCTGACTCATGCTCATCTCATCTTCAGGGTGAGCCATGTGAAGTATGCCCTGTGCTGCCAGCAGACATGGGCAACACAGTAGCTCTGCAAGGAAAGCCTGGCCCTAAAGGAGAGCCTGGATTACCAGGAATAGGAGAGAGAGGACTGCCTGTAAGTGCAACAGCTAGCCTCAATTCTATGTTGTAACGTGTTCTGAACCTGTTTTTAATGATCAATTTAATATTACTATGATATTGCTATAGATTTTGATTGATTTTTTGATTGAGTGGCAGATACAGTTTAAACTGCAGCTGACAATTGAACCTGGATCACTTGTTTGGCAGTGTATATACTTCATTTTTTATTCATTTTGTAGGAAGTTGTGGCATTTATTTCTATCTTAGGGTTGTGTTGGCCTTTGTAATTCTTACAGTGCTGTAGCAGCTCAAGAAAAAAGAGTATGATATGCCATCAAAATTTTATTCTCCGAGGCAAAGGTCAATGTTTTGTAAAATAATCTTAACGTGTCTTTCTGTCTCTCGGGCGAGTTTGGCCTCAACTTAGTGTGCATTGTGTTTCTCTTTCTCTTCATTCTGCATCTTCCCACTTACCCCAGCAGGTGAATGGGGAATTATTTATAGGGGGAAAAAGAATATAAATCTAGAGCCTTATGAGATTCTCTGTGCAACGATTTCCAATAGTGCCAGCATCCATCTGTCATACCTGTTTAGTGCAGAAGGAGAAGAAGGTAGATCAACAGTGAAGGAGTGTGAGATATGACCTCACTTTAACAAAGTTGAACTAACAACACTTTCACTTTTGGCTCTTCTTTACTCTCTTTCCTCTTTTCTTTCTCCGTATTCACCAGGGGCCTCACGGTGCAGATGGCAAGGCGGGACAGAAGGTATAGAGTTCCCCCTCATTCATTTACAGTGTACGGTTCATTCATATTCTGTGGAAGCGTGACCTATACACACACTCATCTGCATTCCTATACATTCAGATATGCTAACATCAGCAGTGCAGAAGGCTCTCTCCTTAAGCATATGCAAGAAAACTACATAAACTGAACTGCAAAAAAAACTCAAGAGAGTCTCCACACACACACAAACAAACACACTCAGCATTCTCCACATGGTCATCTTAGAGTGCCAACTTGTTTAAGTCCCACCCACCCACACATTTTACATTGCTGATACACTCTGACAGTCTAATTACAATGACCAGTACATTTTGAAACACCATGTAGAGACACGGCATCTCAAAACAGCCATGTTCATCAGGACTAATCTGCTGTCCTGAATGTCTGTGTTTTTGTGTGTTTTGTCAGGGTGAACGGGGATCAGATGGTACCAAAGGAGAAAAGGTCAGCTTGGTGTCTTTATTGAGGCCTTAAATTAAACAATTATTTAGCCATCAGCTAGACTGACTAGTCTAATGCTATGCTGCACACGTAACATTTTACATTAGCATGAGATGCAGCAGAATGTTATAACCCTGTTTACTTTAGTTTGTTTTTCCTTGACTGATGCCTTATTTGATTGATTGCTGTTATGGATAATTATTTCGAGGCAGTCTTTGACCCTCTTCCCACCTCTGCTCTGTACATGTGCCTTAGGGAGAGCCATGTTCCGTGTGCCCAACTCTCGGAGAGTTACCCAACCTCCAGCCGGGTGTCGAACGCCAAACCATCCTACAGAAGGGAGAGAAGGGAGAGCCTGGGATTGGTCAGAAAGGAGAGCCAGTAAGTCTGTTCTTATAAGAAACAATGTGATTCTAGTGCTGAATAAAAAACAGAGCACTCATAAATACATCCACGGTGAGAAAACTGACAACAAAGTCTTTTGCTCTTGTTGCTGGAGGACTTTGGTCTCAGTGAAAGGACGCAGTAATACAAACTGACAACCATACTCTTTGAATTTATGTATAATTTTGATTTTTTTTTCTCTCAAATGTGTAAGCAATGATAACCACTTGCATCAAAATGATAAATATCATCCCCTTGTCCACAGGGGGAGCCAGGAAAGGAAGGATCACCTGGCCTTAGAGGAGAGAAGGTAAGTAACATAAAAAGAATCAGGACTGAGAGTAGGTGACCTGAATAGCAGACTAGGCTTACATGTGGGAAACTCACTCAGTAGGATACTGAATGAGCTTTTTAATAGACATCATGAGGAAGATAATCACAGCAGTGTGCTAATTTTAGGGCCCAAAACTGTCTGCCATAGGGACTTAGCTCAGTAGGGAACTTATTAGTGAAAAGCTTAGGTAGTGAAAAAAGCCAAAATCACTTGACATGGCTGCCTGTTGGATGCAGCTTACTATGAAACACGAAATATCAACATTACAGATGCGTCCCCATTTTTTATTTATTTTTTTTTTAATCAATTTGAGAAATTCAAATATTTTTTTCCTACTTCAGGGTATTGCAGGCAACAGGGGACCTGATGGTAAGCCGGTAAGTTCTGATTCATTTCGTGGAAACAGAACGTCTCACATCACATCCTGTTTCAGCAATGTTAAAAAGTGAAATATGAAATCTGTCCATATGACAGGGAAAACCTGGATCAAAGGGACCTGGTGGCAAAGATGGACAGAAAGGCGCAAAGGTTGGATGAAAATACAGAGAGCGTGATGTTGAACTTTAACTGAAGTAGATATAGTAGATATGTATTTTTATGATGCTGCTTTGCTTTAATATTGTATTCATCTGTTGACAGGGAGAACAAGGTCTGCCCGGTTTGGGTCTTCCTGGCCTAAAGGGTGACAAGGTAAGAGCAGGCATATGTGTTTTGTTTTTGCATCCTTTAGCTTGATTATCATGCAGACTAACCACTCCGATTCCCTGCTTCTTTCCCAGGGCGAGTGTGGTGTGTGCCAGCCGGCTGAAGTTGGCAGCGGACCCGCCGGCATCAAATTGCCTGAGGGAACAAGAGGCATGCCAGGTGAACAAGGACCCCCAGGCCCACCTGGACCTCCGGGTTTCGGAGCTGATGGAAAACAGGTGAGATAGCTTTATAAAGAAAATGGAAAAATAGTAATCAATAGATTATCTAGAAATTTAAATTAAGCCTTTAGGTGGCTATTTAGGTAGGAGTTTGAAACAAGGAATTCATTTTGATTTTTATCTTATACAACTAATGTTATCTGTGCACAATGAACACTGCAAACACAGAGTAACACACACTGTAACCTGTCAGGTGAGAAAAGGTCAGGGATTTCTTGGTCCTTCCTTTAGAGGGCAGCATGTTGCCCTTATAGTCAAGAGCAAAAGACCCAAACACTTCTTAAATTGTTTTTAAATCTTAAGTTAGTTTTTAATTACTTTAGTACCTTTTTAGTATATGACACTGATTTTTTTGTGCTGAACTCACTTTATGTACCATTTTTATTGCGCTTTATGTTATTCTACATGAATGTGTTATTTATCTTACTCATCACACTCATCACTGTGTATTTGTTGTGTAAAATCGAATCTAAACAATACAACATATGTGATTTAACATGGAGCATCAGTGTCCCTTACAACCAATAAACCTAGAACAAATGAAGATGTACATTGCACTTATTAGTACATCCATTCATTAAGTATATTTATCCATCATAATCAAGAATACAAACACATTATTCAAAATCTGCAACAAACAAAATGGACTCTTGACACTTCTATTTTGAAAAGATTGTGAACGTATTCTGAAAGATTTCACTTCCAGTCAACTGTCAACTTTATATTTATCCTACAGACAGGATATGCAGGTATTCATCTCTTACCATAGAATTGTTAAGTGTAACAAATCTCTATTGGCTCTTAGTACTTGAAAATGACTGCAGTGGTGTGTGTTTGTGTGTGTGTGTGTGAGTGAGTTTACATGTACTTATATGCCTGCACCTGTATGGAACTGCATGTATTTTTGTATCATCCTGTGCTTTCTTCCACAGGGCCCGGCAGGTCCTGCTGGTGCAAAAGGAGACAAGGTAAATGTCCTGTGAATGTCTCTTATTGTTTCAGTCTTACATAACCCATCGGATAACCTGGAGGAATCAGGCTATTTGGAGTCACTGGTGGCCTTTGGAGACAGTCAGACTTTCTTAACTAATTTGACATCGACTGGGACCAAAGATGTCTGCAGGAAAATTACCCTGCATGCTTTTAAATAATATTTCAAGGAAGCTCAGGCACTTCCCTTTATTTCAGGTCACCAAGTTTGTCTTTTGGAACATCGACATCACTTCATCCAAAAAACTAGGCAATAAATTTGCTGTCAACAGAGCCAGGGTTCCTTGAATTACCAAAGCTTTTCCGCAGAAATGGACTTCATGCTTGATCTTCAAAATGGAGTCAGACAGCTACTGGATTATTGAAGCTGGTATCATTCTATAGTTAAATCTATTCAATAATGATGTATCAGGTGCTATTCACAGATCAGCCAGTCAGGCAGACCAATATTTCTGCTTTAACTGAGTCACTGATTTTAAATATTTTCAATTATTCAGTGTTTACATCCATGTTTGATGCTAGTCTTCTTTTTGTTGGCACATTTCCTACAGCAATTGACAGTCAACAACTGGTATAGAATAATAATACTAGACATAATACTAAGAAAATAGAAACCTACAGTATTTGTATAGAATTGCTTCCTGGTGCTTCAAGAACAAAACCCTCATTAGGTATTTTAATGTTAGCATTGTGATGTATGGAATGTTGTCACATCCTGTCTTTATTATATTTCAACGTACCAGGGTGAACAAGGAGACAGAGGAGACATGGGATTGGACGGATCTCCTGGAACCCCAGGATTGCCTGGAGAGCCTGGTCGGGATGGACTAACAGGCTTGAAGGGAGAGAAGGTACAGTGTGCCCAAGCTTAGTTAGATCAATTAGATGTACATTATTTTAAATTTTATTTATTTTGTTACATTAGTAACAGAGTGAAAAGTAGCGACCATGTTTGCTCTACAGTTCTTATCACATTACTCAGTTGTGATCTATTTGGGTCTATCCATTGAAGACACCTGATTGCAGGTGGAATTACAGATACACTGATTGGCTAAATGGGTAACTGTTGACTGTTTTTTTGTTTGTTTTGCCAGGGTGATGCTTGTACCAGCTGTCCTTCTCTGGGCACTACAGTTGGTGAAGGTGTAGTTGTTCCAGGCCCCAAAGGAGAGAGAGGAGACCCTGGTCCCGCAGGAGAAGGGAAACCTGGCAAAAATGTGAGGACGTATATTTATTTGCCTTCCTCTAGTTCTCTGTACTTTTAGAATAGCAAATGATCATGTCATTTGTTTTTTTTCTCTCCAGGGAAAACCAGGCTTACCAGGTGTGCAGGGGCCTGCAGGTCCCAAAGGAAGCAAGGTGTGGATGTTCGTTTATTGCATTATCACTTTTGTAAATACATGCATATGATTTTATCTGTTCATGTGACAGTGACAGATTCTAATGTGTGTTGTTGTTTCCTCCCTGTAGGGAGAAACTGGAGTTGCAGGAGTCGGGCTTCCAGGACCTCAAGTAATGCTGACGTGTTAAAACACATCTGTCCCAATAAAAAAAATTTAATGTCAACAACTGATGCAGCTCTATCACACACAAAAGCCACACAGCTTAAATGGACGCAGCCCAGCTCTGATCTCACTAATGAGCACCATGTTATCCTATGATATCAGCTTTTAGAGTTTTCCTGCCTCTCAAAGCTTTCAAAACTAATCCTGTCTAAAATCCTTTGGTTCATCGTGAAATCTTCCCTGGATGCCATGTTGACCTGAGAAAACCAGCTGCTCAGACTAAAACATCACTACCACACACTCCTCTCTTTGTTTCTTCTTCAAACCAACTAAATCGACTTTTTGTTTTGTCTTTTTCATTTATATCACAGGGTGAAGAGGGACCAAGAGGCCTGCCAGGACCTGTAGTAAGTAGTTCACTCATATTTCCAAACTCTCACAATTTGACTTCTATTTCTAATCTGGTCTAAAATTTGTGTTGCGTACAGGGACCTTCTGGAGTTAGAGGATTGCCCGGCCCTGTTGGCCCTGCTGGGGAAAAGGTATAAAGGCATAAAGACAAAGGCATAAAAGAGTTTGATGGAAAATCAACTTATCTTTGCAATATGGATCAAATGAACTCTGACACTGTGAAACTTTAAGACTAACACTTTGCCTGTTTCCTGTTCATAGGGCACCAGAGGAGATGTCGGTCTTCCAGGACCGCAGGGGCCTGCGGGCATTGGCGTACAAGGGCCTCCGGTAAATCATAAATTCAACTATTTGCATATGTATATAATGTCGTGCTTTACATCATCAAACATTGTTTCCTATTTACTTTTTGACCTGCAGGGTAGAGATGGAGCCCCTGGCTCTCAAGGGTTGCCAGGAGCTGATGGCAGACCTGTGAGTTGTCATGTTATATATATATATATATATACACACATTTATATATACATAGCAAACTTGAACAGTTGCCTGTGTGTTAGTGTCTGTTCAGACTTTTAATTTTATTTGAGCTTCTTGGGGAATTGTCCTTGATTTAGGCATCATTTGTAACCAAGGATGCCTGCCTCGATCCATAACAGAGGCAATGTCTGCTCCGATCTCATCCTCTGTCCCCTGATATGCACCCATCTCAATGCCCTGTGAGCTTTCTTCTGGAACAACAAAGCAACAGTAACTAAGTGTTTGTGTGTGTGTCTTTGTGCATGTGCTGTCTCTTTCTCTTGCAGGGATTTGATGGCGCTAAGGGGGACAAGGTAAGTCTACCGTTTTGTTTGTATGAAGGGATCTGGAGGGGTTTGAATGTGAGGGGGTGGAACAGATGGTAATCACAAGAGATGGTTAGCCCCCCCACCACACACACACACACACACACACAGTCCTTTAGCTCACGCGCACTGGCACACAGATGCACACACCGGCCCCGGGGCACGGATAGAGTAGCAACGGAGGTGACAAGTGTACTGTTGCTGGCAGACATGAGGAGTTTCGAGGCCTTAAGAGAGAGTGTGTGTGAGACTATTAATTACCGCTTTCATCGGAGCCACCAGTCCAGACTGTCACCGAGAGGGTGTGAGAGATGAAGAAGTGGTGGAGGCAGTGCTTAAGGGTTGGGGGAGAGTAGGGTGTTGTAAGATATGGGACAGGAGATTTTGTGAAAGCCAAGTTAAAAGGAAGAAAGTGAAGTAGCAAAAGCAGCAACATTTCAAGAGTCTTAAAAGCTATAGCTCATATATAGCAAAAACCTGACTTGAATGTAAGAGGAAAGTAGTGAGTGGGTACGTAATTGGGGATATCATGTCAGATCCTCTTGTTCCAGATTTTAGGTGAATTGCAGCAAAACTGAACAAAAGAGTTCTGAAAGCCAAGATTTCTGACTTTCCTATAGCACCAGAAGTAGTTTTAATGTTGCATGAGGAGTCAGTTTTGCAGCCTTTGCTGAAAATTGTGCAATGACTTTCACTTTAGCTTCTTCTTTTTTTTTTACACAACTCTTTGTGTGATACATATTTCAGGGTGAACCTGGAGAGTGCAATTGCATAATGCCGGGATACACAGGCATAGGCGGACCGGTGAGTACACACTTGGACGCACACATATAGAAAAAGGAAAAACACATGAGACAAATGATTTATTCAATCTAGAGAATTGTTCCCTCACAACAGGATAATTAAATTGACACTACAATCTTAAACACATTCTCAGAGGGTTTATAATGATGCCTTTGGGACACGTTGTGTAAAAAAAACAGATGTCCACGCTTGGTTATTTCACTCATCTTCTCGTGTCTTGACATTTGTTGTATTATTAACTTCACACTGTGCACTTTCTGTATATTCTGTTTGCAAGCATTGGTTCTGCTCTGATTTTGACTTCTTTTGCCTTCCAGGGAGCTCCAGGAACTCCATTAAATGTGTGGCAACCCGGGCCTCAGGTCTCATCTGTCAAGCAGCAGTCCTGTCTGATAACTTGAGCTGTGTTTGACACCTTTGTTACTTGTCTAACCTGGCAAAGTTCGTTAAAAAAGAAAAAGAAATCTTCATCTGTGTTTGGCTATGACTGTGTGATGCCTTTTGTGGTTGTGTCTTTGTATATTTCAGGGACCACCGGGACCACCTGGACCCCCAGGCCCACCTGGGCCTCAGGGTGTTAGTGGAATCCAAGGACCTCAGGTAACAGGAAGTGGGCAGTAGGTTGGTGAGGGCGGGAGGGTTTTTTCTTCAGTTCAATTCAGCAGCTGGTCCATCAGCCTGAATTGAACAAGCTCCTTATGATATAGGCTTTCAGCTTGGGCATCTGGGGAACATGAATAAGGCTTTGACATGCTTTGCATCTCTAAGGGTCCATGACATGCATGTAGGAGATGGCCTGAAGTTATATAAAGTATGTGCCGTAGCTTTTGTTTCAAATAGGCAAAGGTTGTTAGGATCAAATGGAAACAAATGCACTAACTACTGTGGTGCTTCAAGCTTTAACCAATGTGGGAAGCGACTAAGCAAGCTTCAGGAATGTCTGTTTAGACATGAACAGTTATTTGGAGGTCTGGTCTTAAATTTTAAAGTTAAAAAATGATGCCATGCCATGTTTAACCTAAATATATGTTTAATAATTTTATGATGTTTGCAACTTAAGCAGACCTTCAAATAAAGTGTTGCTCTGCTGCAGGAGTCAAAGGTGTGAGAGAGACATTAGACGTGGTGGTGACGGTAACTGGATGGAAGGGAGGATGGAAATTAGTACCTAATGCTAATACATTGGATTTTTTAAATTCAAATTTCTAAATTAAATCAGATTTTCACATGTTTAAATAATTAGAGAAGTGGCTGAAGAGGGAACTGGTTTTTGACCCTGACCCTTTGACTCTCAAATGCCTTGAGCATTGGTGGAGATGGGAGTGGCTCACCCTCGATTGGCACAACAAACAAGTTCAACCTCAGTTCCTTCTTTCAGGGTATCCCTGGAAACGACGGGATACCGGGGAAACCGGGTTTGCCTGGATACAGCGTAAGTAAAATTAGAGAAAAAAGGAGGAGAGGCGACTTTTATCTACTTGCTGAAGACCTGGGGCCTCATGCATAAATAATGAAAACGCACAAAATAAATGTATGTCAGGCAGTGATATTCTTCCATATGCGCTTTGTAAGATTTGAGAACTTTGAGGTAACAATTTGAATAATATGAGGGGTTTTTTGTAACATTTTTTTTTGTAACAAAAGTTTTTTGTAACAAAAACACAAATGTTACTTTGTCAATCAAACACAACTAATTTAACATATAGTAAAGTTAAAGTTGTTAAAGGAGGCTGCTGATCTGAGACCAAGGACCGGTGGAGTAAGTTTGGTGTCACACAACTTTAAAGAGCAGCATGTTTTGTTCTGTTTTTGGATGTCTGTGAATGGACATAAGACCTGCATATTTGATGATGACTGAGATGTATGACATGAATCATGCAGGGTTGGACTAAACACTACACATGTAGCGTATATTAAGTATTCAGAATGGTAGCCTGTTGGTGGATCTGGCCTCAGATCCGTGTTTTTGTGGTGAAATTTAGTTTTAAGCAACAGCAGTTGCAAGGACAACATCAAAGTGGAGAAACGAGGCAGGGTGCGGTGAAGTTATCTAAGGACTCTGACTGTATAAGGTGTCAGCTTTGTTTCTTTCAAGTCTGATGATGGCTTAATTTCATTAAGGGAACATCAATGCTGATCTCTAGCCAGCACTCAAGGGGAGCTTCACCTTCAACTCAAGAATTTAAGTAGCAGATTAATGGGTGGAAAGGAAGGTGCTTAAAAATCAGTAGATGAGTGGAACAAAATTGAAACTTAACTTATATAGAAACTTTGCAGAAAAGTGTTGATTGGTTCCATATGATGGAAAGCAGCATCTTTGTTGGCATCAGAGGTAAAAGAAAGTGTTTTAGTCTAAAATCGGACCTAAATGCTCTTTCCCACTAATAGAAGTTTGACCACAGTGGAAAAGTTGGTGCACACAAATGTTCAGACGTGGTTTGGCTTCATTGTTAGTATATAAATCTATCAGTGCCTCTTTTGTACTGTTATTATGTCATTCAAAGTAGCAACGTAGCTCTCACTACCCTGTGAAAGTACGTCATCTTTGAAACATAATAACATGTCAGAAAAATCATAGTTAGCAATTTACAGATGCCTCAAGAGAGTGGCAAAAGTGGCACATCATTATAGAGAAACTTCTGACTAAGTCTATTAATGCATAGGAAATCGCTTTAGTGTATAACAGCCAATAGCAGACAGTATAAAATATCCTTTCTTCCTAATGGCTCTAGTTTGAACAATGTCAAATGGGTTTCTAATGACTTTGAATCCAGGCCAGGTGCTATTGACAAACTCCCTCAGTGAAAAGAGTCCCCCCTACTTTGATAGAGAGCACAACATCTTTCACAGTAAATGTGATGTGTGTGTATGGAACAAGTGGTTTCATTTCAGAAATGACCATAAATATACATTTTAATGTTTTGTTCGTGTGTATTTGCTGTATGTATAGAGGGAATCTGTTACACGTGTCTGTTTTGTTTTCTCACAGCGACAGTCGTTTTTTCATTTCTGACTTAAACTGTCAGCACATTTTAATGACAGCTTCTTGGTCATCAGTGGAAATGGGCACTGAAGGTTTTTTTTTTGTCTTTCCAGCATTTGTCTCTTTTCAGTCACGTTTTTTCAAATGTGATTGAAAAGAGCTAATGTAATCTATTTAATATGTTTTTTTTTTTTAGTTATTAAAACAATTATTTAGGTGCTTCAGTTAATATAAGTTAAATTTACATTTTCCTTCCCCCTTTTGTAGATGCCCACTGGAATAAACCAGCTTCCTCAAGACTCCACTGGAGGAGATGAGGAAGTAAGTTCATCAGAAATAATGCATTTTGGGGTTTGGGTTTATATTCAACGACTTTTCCTTCTTTTGCTTCAACGTCTTTTGGGATGAAAACTGTTTAGCAGCTCATTTGTGTATCTATATAACCTGATCAGTCACCACATTCAAACCAGTCCACCTGTTTTAATGGAGTCGCTGATCGATCCGCGTGTGTGTGTATTCTGTAATGCAGGAAGACTGTATTGGGGGCTGTTCCCAAGGGTCACCAGGTGTGCCAGGCCTGGCTGGTGCCAAGGGTGAGAAAGGAGATCAGGGCAAGCCTGGCGTAACCCCCTTGGACAGCTGTGACAGGGTGAGGCTGAGGGGCACTGGGTGTTTCTTGTCAAAACATTTTCATCTTCACGATATGATTCTTCAAATCCAGAATCATATCAAGTGTCACTAATGGTGCAGTCACTGTGGTGGTTGTTGTTGTGTTTTCATGAATGCACAATGACAATCCCTCATTTTATATTGTATTTGGGTTTGCATGCTTTAATGTGAGTAGTCAGTCTGACGTAATATAGCCCCATCAGTGAAGCATTACTTTGATAACTTATTCTTTTGTCTGCTTGCAGTGTTTAGAAAGACTGCAGAGGGAGCAGGCGACACAACCTGTGGTCAGCTGAGATCATTGTCATATTCTGTAGACATGGATACTGATACATACATACGTGCGTATACACAGTCATGGGGAAGCACATGCACATTTCCTTTTATTTTATTTCTTTGTCTCATAGGGAGACCGATCCTGCACAGGATCACCTGGAGTTCCAGGAATGCCTGGACCACCAGGAGTCAAAGGAGAGCCGGTGAGTAGGTCTTTCAGTCGCTGTTTTCTCATGCACATGCTGTTCATTTGTTATGAGAGTGAATGTGTGTCTGTCTTCATGTTCATTATCTCCATCATCATCTTTCATTATGTATCTTGACTCCAGGGCTCACCGGGAGAGAGAGGTTCAGCTGGAATACCAGGAAACATTGTAAGGCTTAAAGACTCACGGATAAGTTAAAGTTTCACTTGTTTACAGAAGAGAAACCTGAATATTTTTAATTGGAGAAACTTATTTTCCCCTAAAGGAAGGCTAGGAAGCTATTTGCACTTTATGCACACATGATGAAATTATCGTCAACAGTATAGAGGTGTCTACATTACCCATTTACAAATTTTGGGTACTTCGACAACATCTTATCACCTAAAACTCAATTATCGATGAAAAATGTTTGTATTACAGCACAGAGTGTATTCTAATCATGATCTAATATTAGGTTGTCATTATTTCTGCGAGAGAAACAATTTGATTACTTTAAGATTTTAGAAAAGCACCACTGGGTTCTTGAGAAGAGCTTGTGTTTGTCACTTTACTTGAGTTCACAGAGCCCCCTACTGGTCTCAGTGAGAAAGTCATACAAAGTGGCCCAACACAATCATCTTCAGTCAGCTTTCACCAACACACACAAGTTTTTTTTTTTTTCTGATGCATACTGCAGCATTCACTTAAATGGAACAGGCAGAAACCTGTTTTAACCAGAGGCATAAATTGACTTTTTAAATGTTTAAACTCAACTTGTTTCAAAGTTTGATTGTTTTATGTCCACAGGGACCTCCTGGTTTCCCAGGTCCTCAGGGCCCATCTGGCTTACCTGTAAGTTTCATTCAGACTTTCAGCTATTTTTTTTAAAACTTTGTCTTTACTTCTACTCTTTTGTTTTCTACTGGTTGCACTTCACAGAAATTATTCACGGTCAAATACAGGTGCAATGTCTTTTATTTTCCTGAAATCTGGTGGTATGAAAGTTTAAAATAACATTAAATTGAAATACTCAAGTAAAGTACTAGTACCTCACCATTGCACAGAACTTGAGTAAGTATACTTGGTTACTGTCTATCTCTTCCTCTTGTATCTTGTATCCTCTTATATCCTCTCTTTCTTTGTGACGTTTCATCACAAATTCAAATCATCTCACTTTTAAATCAGGCAGCCTTTGATGATTCCTCCCATGCCGTTTCTCCGTACTCCCTGTTTCTCCCCATGGCTCCTTAATGAAAGTTATTTCAGATGAGGAAATTATTTGGTTGTCTCTTTCTGCAGTTGTTCAATTACTCCCTTGTCTAAGTGATGGAGAGTGGGACTGCTGTGGAGACAGAGCTCCACCACCACCGGCACCCCCACCCCCATCACCTCCCCCCACCCCTTCCTCCTTGTACAGATTTATTATTTTAGGAGAATAGAGATGCTAAATGGATGAGCTGCATGAGCGCTGCATGGAATCCATTTGCAGCACTCTATAGCAGGTGTTAGCTTCTGCTGGGTGCAGTGGCGTGTCTGTTTGTACTATTTGTGAAAGAGAGGGAGAGAATGCCGACCCTGCTGCTGGATTTATTACTCATATTCAGTAGCGAGAAGTTACTCACAATGATCAGTGACTAATTAGTCTCTCCTTAGTATGATCAATTAGTAATTAGTTTTTTGTAAATTACAGTCCTTGGTAATCAGTCTAGTAAAAGCAATGATGCCACCAACTCTCCTATTTCGCAGTTATATTCTGACTGTTTTTTTGAGCGCAGCTATTAATTCTGAATGGACAACTCATATTAATAACAAGATACACAGATTATTTTCAGCATCATTTCAGAATACTAATAAAAATGATGATAGTGATAGTTTCCTCTGACTTCCTGTAATGTTTGCATTTTTCAAAACTTCTCCGCTTTCTTTACCTCCAGCGCTCATCCGTCTTCCGTTTGAAGCCACTGTTGCTAGGCGACAAATCACACTCGCACATGCATATTAATATTTATGTCAAATTAATAGACTGTTAAATATAGGTTTTCAATACGTTGTGGGGCCACTCTGTTAGGGGACTGTGTGCATAACAGAGAAAGAAAAGGCAGTATTTTGTTGCTTAGTATCGTCAATACATTGCTCATGTTTATTTATTTATTTTGTGTTTGCTTGATGAAGGAACGGGGTCTTGAAGAGACAAATGTCTTAATCAAGTGTGCAACATTTGAAAATAAGCATCCTTCCCCCCCAGAAAAGCCAGTTTTCAGCTTGTGGATTTCACCATCAGAGAGAAAAAAAATCACCATTCTGAAGCATCACTGAGGTGTAGAGCAAAGGGACAAAATCTAATGTGGGCATTTCTCAGGGGAGATGATCTGAGCCAGTTAGCTGTTTCCTCTCTTTGATATTGACTTGCCTTGTCCTTGGTTCATGTCCACCACTGGGCCCTCTCTTTCTGACATACATATCACACCGTCCTTCATTTTCTAATCATTCTTCACTTCTCTCCATCCTCAGGGTCAGCAGGGTGAGCGAGGGTCACCAGGCCTCTCTGGATTGAAAGGCGAGCAGGTAACTATCTGCCAATCAGTCGTCTCGAAATTATACAGTGTAGAAAAATAATTGCTTTCCCTGTTTGATTGATTGTATGATCTTCACCCCAGGGCCCTCCAGGGACATCAGGCTACCCAGGAACCATGGGACCGCCTGGGCTGCCTGTAAGTTACTCTTGATGCCTCATTATAACTATGGGACTGACAGCAAACTTACAGCTTTAATGGATGGATAGATGGTTATGTTGATATGTGAGCTGACATCCACTTTATTTGTCAGGGACTGAAGGGTGAGCGTGGTAGCCCAGGAACCAGTGGCCACAAAGGAGAATCAGTAAGTCACAACATCAAAGATGTTATCTAGCACACAATGAATCTGCAGCTTGCATTGTTTATAACTTGTTTATAAACAATGTTTGTTTGTAACATTTCATTCTCTCCTGCAGGGTCCTCCTGGAAATCCTGGATATCAAGGACAGGCTGGTGCACCGGTCAGTGTCATCATAAAATCTGCTCAACAAACTTTTAAGTCTCCTTCATTTATCTTTCCAAAGTTCAAGAATTGTTTGTAATGTTAGACAATCTGTGTCTTGTAGGGCATTAAAGGAGACACTGGCCCAGCAGGACCTGTTGGTGCCAAAGGAGATCAGGTTTGCATTACACATGTTGCGCATGCACACATTAGATAAAAATGAAACGGATGGAACCAAATAAATAAAAACAAATGTTACTCTTTTACTTCAAGGGCTTCCCAGGACAACCAGGCTTCCAAGGACAACCTGTATGTAAATTTCACCCTCTTTGTTGCACATTGCTCCTTTTGAATGTGTGAAAGTACTTTGTACATCACTGTGTGTATTTTTAGGGTCTACCAGGCCCCCCCGGCAAATCTGGAAGGGAAGGTTCTCCTGGGCTCAAAGGAGAAAAAGTGAGTATAAATTATACCTTTATCTGTTTTTTTAGTTTCTCTGCATCCAAAATGAGCATTTACAGTATTGAAAAATGACTTCTTTTGCAGGGCAATGATGGCAGTCCAGGGTCACAGGGACCAACCGGCCCCCCAGGCTCACCAGGCTCCCCAGGTTTGATGGTACGTTGTGTTTTTTAAATCACCATGTGTAATCCATGTTGGACCTATTTCAAAATATGTTTGAGCTGTATACCATTCAGCATCCTGATCTGCCCGCTCTGTCCATTTTTGCCTTGAAAGGGCCCCCCTGGAATCGAAGGAATAGATGGAAAAGATGGTAAACCAGGGTTGCGGGTACGTCACACGCACGCGCGCACACACACACACACACACACACACACACATATCCCATGGGTGGCATGCCCACACACATGCAGAATATTGAAACCCACAATGTAGTAAAGCTATAGTGAAAGATGTGCACATAATATTCAACCTTTGACACTGGATATTTTTCGTTGTCAGGGAGAGCCAGGTCCTCCAGGCCCTGCAGGATCAAGAGGAATCCCAGTGAGTATCACCTCTAACATTGACCGAAAATGTATTCTGTTATCTCCAGAGCAGAAAACAACATGGATCATGCATCACAATTGTTGTACATCTAAATTGAATTGCATGGTATAGAAATCAACGCTTAATACAATATATGAAATAATTCATGTTTTTTTTTTTTTTTTTTTTATGAATGATTGAATAGCCACTGTGTGAAAGTTTCACAGTGGATTTTCACAGTTGCATAAAATGCCATGACTATGCCAGTTTCACAGTCCTCTTTCACTAGTCTATATCTCAACAGCTATGGGATGAATTGCCATGAAATTCATGGTCCCCAGGAAGTGTATTCCCCTGATTTTCGTGATCTGCTGTCTGTTCCTCTAATCTCACCAGGATGATTTTTAGATCCTGTATCTGAATATCTCAAGATAATTTAGTTCAACTTTAGACCAGACATGCATGCTCCCAAGAGGATTAATCCTGATTACTTTGATGATTCCCTGATATTTCCTCTATCGCGTCAAAGTTTTCAACTGTGCTAATGAATATGTTTAAATCCTCAGTGGATTGGCATCTAATTGTACCTCAGCAACTTTAGTCCCAGCAGCTGGACCACCAGATTGTCATATGATTAGATATAGTCATTCGTGTTCTCTTCAGGAAGAATTATAGCTTACTTTTCTTCATGCTCCATCAGTTCAAAATTTTAAATCGTCCATGACTGGTTTATGGCCGAATGCCACCAGCGAATGACATTCCCAGAAACGCTAACAAGACTGTAGACTGTAAAGAGATGTAATCTTTGATAGATAAATGAAAATGTTGTACACATCTGTGCATTCAGATCAGGAATGTACTCATTATTTTTCATACACTGTAGCCTGTTTTGGTAGATATCATCTGGAGGGTATACCTTTTATATAATGCATTAGAATTATATTGCCATAGTTCACACTTCAGACTCATAAACAGCAGACTGGTATGCAAATCAGACAGCATGACTGATTTGCCTATCTAAAGCTCTTTGTAGAGATGGATTGACAGAGGTGGATGAATTGTTTGCACGACTTGACATGGTGTGTTGCATATGTATAGAAAAGCAGCAACACATCTGTGAATATTTTAGTTCTTGTTGTTTCACCCACAGCTTCCTATGTAAATTAGCATGGTTGTGACGTTTAACTCACCTCACATGGTATATTAGCATGTCCATTTTTTTAATGGAGTCTTGTTAATGTCGCAGATGTCACTGGTGATGTGACCCTGTTTGAAACTTCTAAGCTAACCATCTTCTTCTAAGATCCTCTTAACTCTCTGTCTTGTATATCGACATGGCAGAGACATTGATGCTCACACACACACATACACACACACACACACAGTAAAGAGGGAGTAGCTGCCTCTCTTCGTCCCTCCATTTCCCTTTTTATTCCTCTCTCCTGCTCTCTGTATTTCAGTTTGTGTTCTACCCAGGAGTAGGTGTTCAGGATTTCAAAGACATGTCTGTCTGTTCTTTGGCAGCCTTTACTTTGTGAATTTTGATACTGTACCAATCTCATGCTCTTTGATGTCTCTCCTCAGGGATTCAAAGGGAAAACTGGCCATGTCGGTTTCCCTGGACAGAAGGTTAGCCAACAACTCATTGCTTTACCATCACGCTATGTTTGTTTGTTTGTCTACTTACTGTTGCTGTTTACTGCTTGTTCATTAAAACCAAGTTGTTTCATCAAGATGAAATCAATGAAAGCTGACATCATCACACGTGTCTGGCTTTTGTTACTCTGCTACCTCATTGTTTTGAGTCCTAATTCCTTTCACTGATATCTCATCCTTTCAGGGTGAACCTGGACTTGCCGGTCCACCAGGCTCAACAGGCAGACCTGGACATGATGTCAGTACTTTTGTCTTCTGTAAACTTCATCAGTTAATTTGGAATAACATTACACCTGTTGATAATATATGTATACACGCCCAAAGCAGAACTACATACGTATTACAGTCAGTGTAACCCTGGAGATCTCTAAAAAGTCAATTTATGCCCTTTCCAGGGTGATCCTGGTGCCCAAGGACCTCAGGGACGACCTGGACCCCCAGGCCATATTGTGAGTTAACTGAACTTTGAGCCCTTTGCAGTACATTTCTGCAGGGGTTAAACTGAGATTTGTAATGTACGTGGGCTCTGGTGTCATGGATGTGTGCACGTGGCCTATGAAATCTGATCTGATACTATTTGATGAACTGTAGATAAAATATAACAAGTTGAGACAGCTGTTAGCTCTTAATACTAAAATGCAAATCAAAGTCATTCTCAATTCTCTCAGCAGTGTGTAAAACTACAGATAATTACAAGAAAATCTTTCTGTAAATGCCCTCTCCTGCATATTTGTATCTAACATCAGATGGTGTTACCACTACAAAAGAAAATAATACAAAGTAACATGAATAATATATACTGCTTGCTTCTCATTGTTACCACCATATGGGCAATAAATTCACTCATTTTAAGGAATAAATAATCTTTTTCATCTAAGGTAGAAGCAGGCGGTTTAATGGATTTGTACTGATGTTTTAAAAATTCTCAAAAATGATTAGGATCTTCATTATCGAGGGAACATAGCATGACAATTTGAAAAGATTTCATTTCTTCATATTTGTATTTAATATATCCCATCTGTAAAGCATGGTAATCACAGTTTATGAACATTGGAAACAATATTGCTTGTCGCGCATGACTACACTAAACTACACTAAACAATTTCCGTGCCATTTGTTTGCTTACAAATGTAGAATATGAGACACATTTTTACTTTTATCAATGACATTAAGTTATGTGGATTTACACGTTATGACTGCTCTGATCTTTTTTTTTTTTTGACACAACCAAGTTTTTACGTTTTGACACAAGGTTTACGTTTTGACACAACGTAAACTGCTGAATATCTGATCTGTCAATGTATCAATAATATGTAAGTTTGTTAAACTTGAATCATGTCTGTTTACTTTCCCCTTCAGGGTGCAACAGGTCCAGCTGGACCAATAGGACCTCCTGGGCCATCTGGAGTGGTAAGTGAGCTTCTGTAACTAAAAGACTTGATGATGATTAAACAAGATGAACTGAATATTTAACTTAGATTATTTAATTATCCCAAAGGGAAAATAGCAGTTTGAAAAAAAAGGCAAAGGCAAACAAGTTCTAGGGACAACAGATAATACAAACATTAATTATGATTACTGTTCCTAATTACAGAAGCAGCACATACTTTAAGAAAGAACTTAATTCAAAGACAAGGGGGTTTTAAACTATATTTTTTTAATTCTTATTTTTGTGTGTGTGTGTGTGTGTGTGTGTGTTAGAGAGAGAGAGAGAGAGAGAGAGAGAGAGAGAGAGAGAGAAAGAGAGAACAAATGAAACAACATAATTTAAATTCTGTCCTGCTGCCAAAACTGCGAACAATAGACCTGAATCTAAATTCTCCATCTTTTCTCCCTCACTTTCCAGGGTATAAAGGGAGATAAGGGCCAGGCTGGTGAGAGGGGTCTCCCAGGGATGGGCGGATCACCAGGACCACCAGGACACCCAGGTCTTATGGTTAGTGTCTCCTAAACTGTGTCCTCCTTCCAAATTTGTCAAAGCAACTTTGAACTAAACAACATTGAAGCTGTGAAGACAACACTGTATCTCACTTCACCTTTTTTTTCCCTTCCTGTTTTGACTTTGTCTTCCAGGGTGAGCCAGGCAGTGACGGTGCCACTGGTAAAGATGTGAGTAATGTCTCCATGTGGTGTTTGGTGTTTGTCCCCATTAAATGATAATGGAGAGAGATGGACGTGGTGATGTGTATATTTCATCCCTTGATGACTAGTTTTGCCTTTGTTTTGACAGGGAACGCCAGGTCAACCAGGGGAGAATGGGCAGCCAGGTCAAAAGGTGAGAGCTGACTCAGCATGAGGTAGTACAGTACATTGTGTATATATGTGTGTGTGTGTGTGTGTGTGTGTGTGGGTGTGTGAGAGTGTGTTGATAAGCCAGGAATCAACCATCCATTACCTCCACAGATGATCTGAATGCTGCAAGATGCCCACTTTTTCTCTCACTTTTAGCTCAGAGAGACACAGGTCGGTGCACTATGGTGCTGAACGTGCTCACTCACTTCCATTTCTGCCCACTCAGCACCCGCACTTAACACAGTCATCAGTTCACTAACCCCCCCGACCCTTCCAAGTGACACCCTCTTTCCTCCTCACCTCGCTTCACCCCTCTCCAAACTGGCAGCCGGCCGCCTGCTAGCCCTCTGCGGCTCCGGAGCCTGTTGGATCTCTCCTTAGACACAGCCTCACAGTACTGTAGGTGGATACAGTGATGAAGTTATTCTCCTGCCTCTGGGATAATGCTATTAAGCATGAGGGGAGATGCTAGATGAGGCTATTTGTCACACTGACAGGACGGCATTGTCAGGGTTTTAGCTGCACTGAAGAGAAGAACAGAGGAGAAAGACAAGAATGAACTCCTCTATTCTTCTCCCTCTTCTCTATTTCAAGAGGTGCTTGTCTACCGGTGACATGTAAACATTAGACGTCCATTATTTGCTGCTTTGTCCTCGATAAATCACTGTCACTAATGTGCAGGCACTGTTTTTTCTGTGTATATTTACGCAACCTTAATCTGTGGGCACAGTCTGTTGTGTGGAAAGTGAAATAGATGTGGTCAAACACTGTTATAAAGAGCTGTCTGTGTCTCTGAAGTTAGATTTAAAATAATCTTCATGTGTGTCTCAAAATTAGCCATTGCTTCTGGCTTTAGCTTTATATTTAGGCACAGAATGACTGTTATGGATAATGTGATGATTGAATATTTATTCAGTCTCTAAAAGTACAAGAATAGTTGAAGTAATGTGACTGATTTTCTTTTATACACCACGACTACCTTGTGTGTGGTTCTCTCCTAGGGTGAACCAGGTGCCGCGAGGCCAGAGAGGTCCTCCAGGGGAGAGAGGTAGACCAGGACCTCCTGGCGGTGGACTTTTCCATTCCAAGGATGCACAGCCTATGATTGGCCCAGTTGGACCCAGAGGGGAGAGGGGAAGCCCAGGCCCATCAGGGACCCCCGGGCTCCCTGGACCTCCAGGGTCACCAGGAAATGATGTGAGACACTTTTCTGTCACACTTAATGGCACCAGTAGACTCATTTTTATTTTAATTTTAACTTTTAATCGGCTCAGTCAGAGCAGTGGCCAGAGGCGCTCACTGGCTCCATCTGCTCTCGTAAATAATGAATTTTCTAATTATCTACCTTGATTAATGTTTGCCGTTTTTGTTTTTCTCTTTTTCCCCTTCATCCCCTTCAACCCCTCACAGGCTGTAGTCAATTACGATGATATCAGAAACTTCATTCGCCAGCAGGTCATCAAAATCTTTGATGGTAAGAACATGTGCCAATCTCTGGAACAGTTGTGTGAATGTTTACAGAGAATTAATGCCATGATTCCAAAGCTAGAGTGGTGTTTCATCTTTAGATACATATCTGTGTTTCTCTCTCTCTCTCTGTCTCAAAGATTTTTTTTTTGTTTGTTTGTCCTCTGGGACGCCGCAGCTCTTTACCTCAGTGGAGTCATTGTTTGTTATGGTATGTTTTCCCTCCCCAGAGAGAATGGGGTACTACATGTCACGCATGCAAATGCCAGTAGAGATGGTGGCATCCCCGGGTCGGCCCGGGCCTCCAGGAAAAGACGGCTCTCCAGGTAGTCCTGGTGCCCCAGGTGCACCTGGTCTCCCAGGACAGATTGGTAGACAAGGCCGACCCGGAGGCCAAGGACCCCCAGGTGAACCCTATATTTATAGCAACATAATAATGAAAGCTTGTCCTCAGTGTAAAATGTTTTAACTGCTCTGTTGTTAAAATATGTGTCTCTTTCTGTAGGACCACGAGGACCCCAAGGGGAAAAAGGAGACAAGGGTATGGGAGAGATGGGAGACGTAGGACCTCCAGGAGCACCAGGTAAAGTACCCCACTGGTCCAGACCTAATCTTCTTTTCGCATTATGTTTAGCATATTTTACTGTCATGTGCATAACAAATAACGTTGTAGATATACATAACAGGTGAAAGCAATTCTAAACCTACAGCTGACAGAACTGGCTAACATTATACCACATAACTGATGCTAATTACTTGAAAAAGAATGATTAGTTGATGAGTAGATCCCAAACATGCTGAAAGTAAATTGTCATTTCTTAACTGTCTTAATTAAAATCACCAGTAATCACCCAAATTAACATCTGAGGTCTCTTAAGCATCACAAAGTTCAGGTAACATTTGCTAAATTGCCAATTTAGCATCTGTGCTTTACATGGAGCAGTTTATTTCATTTTTTGGTGGAAACAGAAACTGTGTTGACATAAGATGATCAAAGTAGGATTTTAATGTTGTTGTTTAAAACATGATGATAACATCATCTGTTTAAAATTCTTGTTCTTGTACTTTAAGAATTTGATTTTCAGCTAATCAACTGATTAGCTTAGCTTGGCATGAAGGAAACCTGTCAAGCCAGTTTGACTTTGTACAAAGGGAAAAAAACTTTGAAGATAATTAGCTAATTTTTTATGTTATTATACAAAACTTGAAGGGTAAAAAAACACAAAATTTGGAATTTCATGAGATCAACATTTGGCACATTTCACTGTGTCTTTTTCGGTCTAAAAGTTTAGTGAAAGTTGATAATTGTAATATTCTTATTTAACTCTTGGCTAAGAAGTAAATCATGTATTAATATTTTAAGTACTAGAGTAGAGTTAGTGGCACATTTATTAAATCTCCTCTTTTCCCTTTCCTCCTCCAGGGGTCCCAGGGCCTCCAGGATATGGTAAGATGGGACCTCCAGGCCCTGTTGGACAACAGGGTGTTCCTGGAATCTCAGGACCTCCTGGACTGCCTGGTTCAAAGGGTAACGATGGCCGTTGTAATCCAGCAGACTGTATGAGCCATCAAGTAGAATACAGCCCCAAGGGCCCACCTGTCAAGGGCCCCTGGTAGAGGGCTAGATGTGATGGAAGGGGCAGGGAGGGGGACTAAAGCAAAGAGACTATGAAAAGACAGAAAGCCAAAGACCGTGACCCAAAGCCATTGAATTTGATGAAATAAAGGAGCAGCCATTGTTGAGTTGTATAGATTTACCCACACAAATTGCTACTGTAGTTCTGAGCAAAAACCCACAATTTCTTCCAAGGGCCCCACTGGAACTGAGGTCTGCAAAGATACAACGGCTGCGTACATTTTTATTGCATCATTCTTTTTCCCTATGAATACCAATTCATTGCTTTATTGCTGCTTCTTATTTCCTCAATGTTTCATTTCTTTTGTACATTTTCAAACAAACCAGGGAAAGTGACAAGAATCACAATCTGTATTTTCTTTTCCTTGATTAATTCTGGCATCTTCTGTTTTTTGTCTGTTTGTTTTTGTCATTTTCAAAATCTCCAGGAAGAGAACACACAAAATTATTGTAGCATTTTGCTTCCACCTCTCATATCTTTATTCTTTTGTCACTGAATCCCATTCAGAGTGCATCCCATGCATTTCTAATACTGTCTCAGTGCCTGAGGTGTGAAACATATTTGTATTTGACTTGTAAGAGAATATCCCGAGAAACATATTTCAGCTCTGCAGAAACAGAAGTCGAAAACTTGCATTCATCCCCTCTTTGATGGATTGACTGTTTTGTATATATTTATATTTATATATATAGTGGCTTTTGATACTTTAACAAAGGATTTGATAAAAGGTATACAAGTGACTAGCCCCTTATTTTTCGTCAACCGTTACACAGCAACAAAAACACCAAAGAGATTTTCCTGAGGTTTGTAAGCTTTCAGAATGGAATAATGCATTTGGTAAATGACAAATTATTTATAGAAGAGAAAATTGTGCTTACATAAGAGAGCATATTGGCTTTTGTGATTATTTTTGCCATTTTGTGTCATTTTCACTCAGTCCTTTTGGAAGTGCAGCCATTTTAAAGCAACCCATCTCATTTGATATTCCAAAGTAGCAGTAATAGCCATCTGTCTGCTTCACTAAGCACTTGTTTAAGGAAATATGAGCAATAATTGAACCGATTCACCACAGGTACCATAATGCAGCTCACTAACAACCAACAGGCCTCAACAGTCACATGTAAGAATAAAGAAAGTGTTTGGAAAAGCATCAGAATTTTTTTTTTCCATGGTGCTGTATTTTGGGTTTGCCATCTCTTGTTTTTATCACTTTTATACCTGGAAGTCCCTGGAGTTTTAAATCATTACCATCTCTTACCATCTCCATAGTTTTAATTGACTTTTAGTTCTCACAAGCTAACCCATGGGAAATATTAAGCTTAAAACTGAATTAAATTGCTTTTCAAAGAGGCTGTATCGCGTTATCATTGTCAACCATTTAAACACTTGTATTCATCCATGGGCAGATGAAGAGACAGTGAGCCCCTGGGCACAGACAAGTAATACCCCCCTGTTCACACATAAAAGCACATCCAGGTTAAAGTTGTGCACCTCTTTGAGTTTGACAATTTTTTACATATTTTATGGTTGTTTTGTGTTTCTTTGTGATCAATTTGTGCCTCTTTGTTGTATCACTGTGTGATCTTTTGAACTTCTTAAGAGCTGCACGACTGACTTTCCAACAAAAAATATCACGACTCTTGTGCCCTGTGGGTTTGTTCACCACTCCATCTGCATATCCCTCATTACTGTGTTCCTTTACTGTCATTGTTTTAAAACCCATGTGCCTTACATATGTTGTTTGATGAAACGTTTGAGAGAAAAAAAAAAGACACATTTTGGTAGCAGACTTACACAAGTGTTGTTGTTTTTCAATGCAAGAAACATACATATGTATTTGAAAATTTATACTCTCTAGTTTCATTAACGCAGTGGAACTTTTGTTGTACAGGCCTTGAGTGTTGAGAAAAAAGATGTACATCCACAGCTTCAGAAGCATGGTGGGGTCTATTTACATGCACAAACCGATGCGTTTAAAGATCAGGAATGGCAGAAATAAAAATAAAAAGTCGCTGAATGTGGTGGGTCAGACTAAACAGACTCATTTCCATTCCCCACACGATAGAGAAGAACATTGGATTTTACAAAAGGTTTCTTTTTATTGTTTGGGTTTACCTGAACAACCAGAAAAAAACCCTCTTTACAGATGATTATATAAAGAACAATAAATAGCTTTTGTTGAAGAAAATAAATCATTAAATCGCCGACACCCTGTGTGAAAGTTGACAGTGGCATAGGAAGCACATTGGCACTGGTAACTGATTTGTTTTGAGGAAAAGTCGTTATTTCTATTGGAACTTTTTATTACTCACTGAATTCATTAACACAGGATTTTTGTTGGCGCATATCGTAACCCATTCCTTTTTCTCTACATAATAATCAACACACATTTACAAAGATTTACAGCACTGCATTGTGGGAGATGGGAGTGCCCATCGGGATATGTGGTTGCCAGGCAACAGGAGAAAGAGATAAAGCTAGTCGTTAGTTTCTAAAATGAGACTTGGTAGAAAGCAGGGATTGTGGGGAGGGAGGGGGGCAATGTACACATGAGGTAAATCAAGGATCTCACTCAAGCTGACAGATGAAAATACTACATTTTACAATACAGTACTGAGTGTGAAATTAGGCTGCAATCATTTATTGGTCCTTTTTGTACACTTTTAAGGCATCAGGTGTGATGTTGCAAGACAGACAGACAGCATTTCAACTTCAAAACACTCTTGAACAAAATATTACCTATATAAAACCATTTAAAGTGACCTTGGTGTAAAAAGAGATGCACCTTTCACCACGCTTGGTTCTCAGCTACTCTCAGCTCAGAGATATTGTGGTGGGAGACAAGGAGATGCAATATTATTCTGTTCCTCTCTCACTGCTTGAACACGGCTGGGATATTTGGATGGCACTGACATCCACAAACACAAGAGAATTCAGAAAAGATGTAGGTGGCTGTGAGCTGCTGCTGTCAAGGTGATGAGGGAAGGGGGGATTAAGATCAGAGTATGTCCCTCCAGTCAAAACTTTATGATGTGAGTTTCAGGAGGGGGCGCCACACATTCAGTCACTATACTTGTCCCCCACCCCTCGTTCTCGATGTTGTCCCACTTGAGAAGAGTGGTCTCTCTCCTTCTCTACCTCCTCCTCCTCTCTCTCTTCCAGGTGTTGTTAGATGCTGATGGAGAGACAGGTCTCTAAACATTGGGTCCTTTGATAGTTCCCGCCTCCTGTAGTCTTGGGGAGGTGTACGCTGATGCGGCCAGACACATTGCTGCCTCGCAGAAACCTGGGAGACCTGGCGCACCCGCTTTACCAGGGTGACCGGCCTCTCCAGCTGATCCCTGAGGTCCTCTCTCACCGGGCCTTCCATCACGGGCCACGCCATCAACACCAGGAGGACCTGTGGAAGGAAAGATTTCAATGTCAAAATACATGTTTTAACATATTTCCAGGGGTCAGTATAACGCAAAGTCCTTGAAGTTCAGTTACAGATGTGTACTGTATGTACGCATACATTTAAGTTGAGTGTGTATGTGTGCACAGGATAGTGTCAGTGTGTTTTGCAGAGTTTAAATTAGTGTGTAGTTTTGCAATCCTATTACATTCTCATTCAAGAGCATCTGTTAAATGACTGGAGTTAATGATGCTTTTAAAATGCCTTTGAGCAGGCTCCTATGGCAAGCACAGTAATGTCAAGTCCTTCAGTTAGTTATTTGACACCCCCTCTTCTTTGTCTTTGGTCACATATTTAGCATGTTTTTTATTTTGTTTTTGTTTTTTGTTTTTTCCTTGTTTTTTTCCTGACTTTGGGAGGTTTCAGTTCTTACCTTGTATTCCTGGGGGTCCTGGTGGTCCTGGGTGAGGTTTACCAGGATCTCCTCTATCTCCCTTAGCTCCCCTCTTTCCTGTGCAAGACAAAAGACATAAACAAAGACAAAAGATATTGACTGTGTATTCATCACATGAAAATGTATTAATGTCATTCTATGAATTTTTCACCTTTAAGCCCTGTATTTCCAATCTGCCCATGTGCTCCAATAATGCCAGGAATGCCACGTGCACCAGGTAAGCCGTGTGGTCCCTGAGGTCCAGGTGCTCCAGGAGGTCCAGGTGGCCCAGGAGGTCCCATTACACCTGCACCACCGAGCACAGCCCTCTTGGCACTCACTGCCACAGCTGCTAGCCTCTCTGTAACACAGGAGGCAGCATCATCATTTTGATTAAATTACCTCTGACGACGAGCAGCTGATTGCTCAAGAGATGAAAGTGGTGTCGGTAAAGGTGCTAATGTAATTTCCCTTATGGACATCAAAGGTGAATATTCAGGTCTGGATGCTCACCCTGCAACATCTTCAAGACTACTTCGATAATATGCTGGTCAGATGCGTCACGCCCCTGGAGAGAGGAGAGAGAAGACTTAGCATTAGAGAGACAGCAACTAACACGCAGTATGTCAACATATATTCCATGCATTATAAAAGTTGTGACTGAGAATGAAGTAAACTTACTGCTGGTCCCTGAATGCCAGGCATGCCCGGTACTCCGCGCTCTCCATTGAGCCCTCTAGGACCAGGCAGCCCTGGGGGTCCCAAGTCTCCTGGTTTACCAGGGTCTCCAGTGGGTCCATTGTGTCCGGGATCACCCATAATTCCTTGCTGTGAAAGCAATGTGAGCATTGAATAAAGTGACAGAGCGTAAAAAAGAATAACAAGAAAGATCTTAGAATGAAAGAAGAGAGGAAGAAAGAACTGATCGGGCGTGGCCACTGTTCCATCCTCACCTGTCCTTTGGGTCCCGGTTCACCAGACACACCCTGTCACAACAAAGACACGGAGACATTCATCACTTCCATCTATCATTTCTGCATGAGAGGACACTCATTGAGCAATAATTCAAGAATGAATATTGTAAATGAATGTCTAAAAATGTGTCTTCAAAAAGCCAACATGCATCGCTGCTTCACTGTCGTGTAAATAGCTCATTTACCATCTGGATTATTATAGGGTTTTGTATGCAAATTCAAAATTCAGACTTCCTCTTCTTCTCAACTTCTGTATGGTTTGTACATTTTCTTCCATATATCTCTCTGCCCTGTTGCCTTCGGAACCAAATGTTTAAACATCCTTATCAAAAAGCGGTTTTATAGTTTCAGAGACCTCTGTGATTCTTAATAATGAGAAATTTGAAACAGCTAAAGGTGGTACCACAATGATTTTTACCTTTTCACCTTTCTCACCAGCCAGTCCCTCAACACCAGGGTCACCCTGTGAGCGACAGAGAAGAAAAAATGAAGAGGGAGGGAGACAAATAACTGTAGAGATACATTTGTCAGCATCAAGCTGGTATATTAGCAATATAAGCTTTCAGAAAGTCCACGAAGGACGAAGGAAATTACTACTCACAATATCGCCCTTTGCCCCAGCTTTCCCTTGGAAGCCCTGGAGAGAAAGACAGTTTGAGAACATGTAAATGAGGTCAAATCTAAATCATAATATCCTAAATGTTGATTCCAGCCAGTGACACCAGAGATCACAAAGTAAGAAAGATGTTGCCTCATTTCTAAAACAATGAAGATGAGGATGCTTAGATTATCATTTATATTGCTTATTTATACCGTTTGCCTCATTCACAGATTTACACTGGATTTATGGGACTTTTATCCATGGTTCAACACTGCCCCCCAATGGAAAAGTCTGTCAAGCTGAGTTACTGTGAAGTGTGTTTAAATAAAGACAGTGATGCACAAGTATTATCAAAATACATATCACATACTTTGTCTCCCTTTGTTCCACTTAGGCCCTGAGCCCCAGGGATACCAATGGGCCCTCTCTCTCCTTTGTTTCCCTGTTAGAGGATAACAGAAATAGTATTAGAAATACAGCCTGAAATCCGCTTAAAATAGTTTGAAAAGAAAATGCAGAATAACAAGGACACAATAGTACTTACAGTCTTGCCAACAATTCCCTGTGGCCCAACTGCTCCCCGCTGACCTCTGTCACCCTGCAGAAGTCAGGTAAGGTCAGCAAATCTAGTTTAAAAAAGCAGTTGTTTTTGTTTTAATTCCATAAATCTGTTTTTGTACCTTGGGTCCAGGTATCCCTTCCATACCAGGCTCACCGGGAAGACCAGGTTCACCCTAGGAAAACAGAAAAGTACAGTTTTTCACAATACTTCACCTTAAACTATAGGATAGTTTTTGTGACACATATAATATTATAAATACTTATATTTTGTGCATATGCTTACCTGAGGTCCAGGGGCACCAGATTGGCCGACATGACCTCTAGGCCCAGGCTCACCCTAATGGAGAGACAAATGAAAAGATAAGGTACATGCTACAAAAAATATTTAAGAAGTAGGAGAGGTTAATGTAATGTGATGAAAAAAGAATTGGTAAAAGGCTTACTTTAGCACCAGGTCCACCTTTGGCACCAGGACTACCAGGCAATCCCTACAGAGAGATTTAATAGAAACACAAAGTTATATCTGCATCTTACATATGATGTAAAGACAATGGTCTCTACTATTAAAACTGAAAATGCCACAGAAAACTCTTA
Source organism: Polydactylus sextarius (assembly GCA_016801845.1). NCBI lineage: Eukaryota > Metazoa > Chordata > Actinopteri > Polynemidae > Polydactylus > Polydactylus sextarius. The sequence goes on along the minus strand of CM028927.1, from coordinate 5,676,309 downwards.
AAAATAAAAAAAATTTTAAATGGTGGTAGGTGTATGGTTTATTTCATATATTTGAAATACAGAGAGGGAACCAGAAAATGGTGTTTGGGTGATGAATGTTGATATTAGAATGTGGGTGGTAATAAAGTTGATGCCTGATATGGTGTAATAATAATGACAATAGGAGGCCGAGCTGCAGAATCGGCCTCTGCCTTCATCAGCTTGTAGCAGGTTTCCTTTCAGCGATTCTGTGTGTGTGTGTGTGTGTGTGCGTGCGTGCGTGCGCGCGCGTGACATGGAGCGAGAGAGTGAGAGAGAGAGAGAGAGAGAGAGAGAGAGGGAGATGGTATATCACAGTAGGGAATAAAGCAGGCTAAGTTATGGTGTTTGATTTTGCAGCAGTGTTAGTGTCACTGCAATGACCACACAGCAAAGTGTGCATCTCATGCTCCATTACCCCTTAGTCAGAATGACGTGCACACAAACACACACACACACGCAAGTATACCCACTGGTCTGATTGTGATAAATCACTCGTGGTGGGAGGGAGACTGCTATTTCAAGGTGGTTTAAATTCTAAAACAGCGTGGGTCACTGGGTCACTGCTAACCTGGATGAGTGCCCAGAAAACAAAACATACGAAAACTTACAGGCTGCTACACACTGGTTTCTTCTGTCAATGTTCAGGTTTAATTTGAAATAAGAAGGCAAACGGATTGACCCCTGATCTTAGACATGGTCTGAGAGACAATAAGCTATTGCAGACAGGCTTATATTTATGTGCGTGTAGTGACATCACTTAACAATTCACAGACAAAAACACAATCACTACAGAGAGGGATCACTCACCGCTGTTCCCTGAGGACCAGCAGGACCAGGCATTCCAGGCTGGCCAGGGCTGCCCTGCAAAAAAAGAGAAACATAAAGGAATATATCACTATCTTTTGCTGAGATTGAAGTTACTCATCATCAGCTGGCAATGCTCACCTTGATTCCAGGAATACCAGGTGTGCCATCTTTTCCATCAATACCCGGCAGACCCTGAAAAAGCAGCCGGATGAGTCAGTGGACTTCATTTGGCACACTCTTTGAACATGACTGTGTAGCACACAAGCACAAGTGCGATCACTCACATTCTCTCCCTTTTTGCCAACTGCACCCTGTGGGCCCTGAATACCTCGGCTGCCCTGCAGAAGATAAGCGAATCAATGTCAGTGTTTTCGCAAAAGCATGTCAGGATCACTGTCTCCATTCAAGTTATGGGAAATGTTTTTTTGGCATAAAACTTCAGGGCACTTACTTTGTCTCCCTTGTCTCCTGGTTCTCCAGGTGGTCCCTGAGGTCCCTCCTCACCCTGAAAATTACAAAGAGAGACTTAGACTACCTGCAGTCTTAAGTGGGAACCTGCTTTGCCCTTGTTAGTCTGGTGTGTTTCTGTGTGTATTCTTACAGGAGGCCCAGGAATTCCTACAGGTCCGCCAATGCCCTTGTAACCACGAGGCCCCTACGGAGAACAAAAAAGGGGCAATCAATCACTTTAGATAAGGGAAGATGCTAAGTCACAGTAACCTGTTATTCACTGTGATAAAGGTGTAATTAGCGTTTAACTCACTTTGCTAATGGGAGCTACACAGAGAACCAGCCACTCTTGCTTTGGCACTAAGCCGGGGCTGCTAACTTAGCTAACGCGGCTAATGTTAACAGTAAGACGGATGGCTACAGCGGATCATTAACTACAGATGGAGGCACTGTGGACCCAGACAACCCCAACTCATTAGAGGAGGGGATAGATTTGTGTTAGCATCATTTCCATATGTCCCCATTGCTGGTAATGGATGATGTTTGTATAGCGAGGGCAGGTCTGGCTGTGCCTCCTTGGTGCGCATCTAAGAATGAGAGCAGTCCTGTGCCCAAAGAGAAAGAGGACAAAAAAGTTATATGTGAATATGAAAAAGCAACATTGTACTCACTGCTTCTCCTTTAGGACCCATCATTCCAGGATAACCCCTCAGACCCATTGGACCCTTACAAGGAAGCAAAGAATAGGGAGTTTAGATAGAAACTGACCTTGACCAGTATCACATTAATGATGTTAAAATACTGGGTTCTGTCAATTCAGGACAATAATGCTATGTGTAATAATAGAATTTTAGCCTTTATTTCTAATTTTGCCAAGTGACTAAAAGTTGAATTTGCAGCATACCGGAGGTCCTGGGATGCCCTGTTCCCCAGAGATGCCCACTTCTCCCTTGAGGCCCTGGTGAAGGGGGAAGTAAAAAGAACGGATAGATTAGTTATTCCCATTCTGTTCTGCTCTCTGTAGCACCAGTCCCTGCTACCAATCATAACACATTTGAAACATTTTCACAAACTGGTATATTTTTTAGTGCATGCCTACACACTCCAGAAAGTTGGAGCTAGTGAGAAAACCTAGTTGGAAGCAGGTTATGGTGGTTACTGTTTGTATATTTGAGCTATATTTTGAATGCTGGGGAATGGAGGTGTTGATTAATTTGGTTTAGCATAAATAGCTGAAGTAGGAGTCACACTTGGCTTTGTTTGGGCCAAAATTAAAAAGTATGGATACCAAAACCATTAAAAGTTCACTAATTAACCTTTAAAAATTACAATTTGTGTTTTTTTTGGGAAATCTGTAGGAAAAACTTTCTTGGCTGGGCCAATTACTTTCTAGGGACTTGTAACTTGGAGCTAAGACTCCATGGGGGTCTGTACAACTTAGCCACCGATTGTCAAGAAATATTTACAGTGTATATACAACATCCTGTAAAATTGTAACCATGGGCTCTGGTTGTTAACAAGCTGTGGATAGATGCAGACTTCCCCTCTGTTTTCAGTCTTTGCCCTAAACTAAGGTAAGCTAACTGTCTCATGTGTCTAGCAACAACAAAAAAAAAATTGAGCTGAATTTACTGCTGTACCATCAACAGTGATGTCATTTGTTACCTGAGCTAGCATCGTTTTTTATCAGGTATGTCCAGGCCAGTAAAATCCATTCAAAATCAAAGCTCAGATTATAAACCAGTTTGAGCTGGTTTAGTTTTTGGCCTCACATAGTCATCAGTAACGTAACAATACTGAAGCAACAGCACAGTTTTCATAGATGATAACTGTGTTTTAGTGCCAGCAGCCTGTAGGGATGTAAATAGCTCACAATTACTCTCTTCAAGAGGATGTAGTAACTTGATGTATTTGAGGATTTCAAGCATCTAAATGCTGCAAGAAGACTCCTTGTGTGGGAAGATCAGAGGCTAATTCCTGGGGCTTGGCTAGCTGCTCCCTTGGAGCCTACTGTGTGCTCATTAACTCTGCTTAATACAACGAGGTGAGAGGGCTGCGTGAACCCTGACTCTCTCATCCTCCCCTTTATGTACCTGGCTCTTCACCACCTCTTTCATCTGGCTGCTGACTGCAGGGCCAGAGCCAGGCCTGACTAATCGCAGCCAGATTAGTGCCAGTCATGTGCCTCGGGGGGCTTCATTAGAGCTAATCCTTGCCTCTGCTGGTGCTGAATGGTGCGTGAGTGCACAAGACTGTACAACATGCACAACTATGGATGTTTGGGTGCAACTGGTGAATCCAATTGTGCAGCTTACCAGTCTTCCTATGCTGCCAGGATCTCCAAGAACACCAGCGCGTCCTTTGTGTCCCTAGAGAGCAACAGTCAACAACAAGTCAGTATGCAACAAGTCAGTATGGTGTCACTAATCAGTGACATAATCGTTGATGCTAAAAAAAAAACTGTAAGTAGTCCTTAAGAGTGAATTGAAACAAACATTTTGAAACTACTCACCTTGACTCCCTGCAGTCCCTGAGGGCCTTTTGGTCCTGCTGGACAGTTAAGTGGGCACTGTTTCAAGAGAATGAAACATACGGATTATGCAAAATGAAAGTGTGTCAAAACAGCAGGAAAAGAAAATGTCATTAGATGTTACCTGAAACTCGGCACTGCCCTCTTCCCCACCGATGAACTTCCCTGGAGGACCCTAGATGGACAGATAGTTGGATAGATGGATGAACAGAGGGATAGATGAATAGATGGCAGTCACCTGGCAACAGATGGCAGACAATTGCCTCCTCTGCCCAGAGATGAGCCAGCACTCTCTTGTTTTCTCTCTGTCTACTTCTCTCTCCATCTTTCCTTCTTTCCCTGTTTATAGATTGAGTTAGAAAGTAAAGTATCTCTACAGGGGCTGATGTATTCCTGCTACAGTCAGATGAGACAGCCCACTGATCTAATGGCAGTTTATTTACCCTAGGACAGCACTAAAGCTAAACAAATACACTCCCCTGGGTTGGGAGCATCACTCTCAATGAAGCAACCCTCCTTTCCCTCCCTGGAACCACACAGGAGAGTACATACACCATTAGAAAATAGACTTGAAAGTGTACCTCTCAAAACTGTTTTTGATATCTCTCCACTTAGTGTCTGTTGGGACCTCACCATGCAGCAGTGAGCTGCAGCTGTAGGGGTCTTTACTAGCTGCGACAGTGGGGCTGGTATTGTTTTCACTTTGTGAGCGTGTGTGACACCTACTGTGGTGGGAATTGCAACCACTGAGGTGGTTTTAAAAACTTGGGCAGGTGTTTATATGTCTGTCTGTAATTGCTGCTACTTCTGCAGAGGAGATCACACTTTGAAATATATATTGGCAGTAGTGATGTTGACTTTGTCTTTGCTTTACTTTTTGCACTGCAACCTCATTAATATAAGTTAACTGCAATTAGTTTGACATAACTATATGCTCGATTAAGCCCAATGAGCTGCTGATAGCTCAATTATCTCTCATTCTTTTTACAGCTGATGTCACCAGTCTCAATGAAAAGACTGTCTCAGATATGAAATGATTCACTGTGACAGCTTTTCTGTGGAAGAAGTTTGAGTTTACCCAAGCAGCACAGCTTTTATTCACCATTTTCCCATTGTTTTTATTGGAGCTAGTCTGATAAAATGTCTGCGCCAATATTTCAGCCGATACTAGTTTGTGAGCTTGCATTTATAGAGAACACAAAGGGGACACACAAGGTAATGCAGTCCTATTCAGAATAATTTGTTATTGTAATTATTATATGAACAAAGGGTGTTACTGTTGTTTGTGCATCCTCACTACAACCATATCATACTTTAACCACTTGGTTTCACATTTTCCAAAGGCATTTTGCTCCAAGATCATTTTTCACAGATAAATAAGATTTTCCTTCCTTTGAAAAACAAATCCTGGTTAGACACTTACTGGTTTGCCAGGAGGCCCGGGAAGTCCTGGAGGTCCAGGTGGTCCCATGACACCCTAAACATTGAAGAGGAACAAAAATAACTGTAAATATGACACTGAAAAAGTAATTATTGTAGCAGCATATTACATACATTGCTAAGTCATGAAGTATTAATAAAGTATAATAAACTGCAGCTGATGTCCTACCTTTGCTCCTGTTGGTCCAATTTCACCTGGAAGACCAATAGGCCCAGGGGTGCCCTAGATAGAGAGACACAGAAAGCAAGAGGCAGTGTGCACATATCCTGTGAGCCCCAAGATGATTTCTACACGTCAAAGTGAAGCTGTTAAGTGATAAATGCATAACTGTGTAGTACCAAGCAAAGCTACTTACAGCCAGTCCTGGAAGACCGGATCCCTGTGTGAACAGAAGGGACAAGGGGTTAAATTACTGTATAACAAGTGGAACAGATCCGTCAAAGTATCAATTAATACTTGCTAAAGTCAATTAATAATGGCAGCAGTCATTCAGTAATGCGAGTGTGTAGTGTCAGAGCGCAGGGTAAACAGTGCTCAAGACCAACAAAGACACAGGATGCAATCAGTTTATGTTTGCTGCGTCTTTTCCTTTGAATTAATTATAAACAAAGTAATTATGTAAGTAAGCCTTGTTGGGGGAAGAACAGCCCATTGGGCAAGATCTTTTGTCCGTGCATTGTGAGGCAGCTTGGGGTGTGAACACAGTCCCCTGACAGCACGCCTGTTAATGCTAAACAAAGGATTTAACTAATGGTACTGCATTCAAGCAAGACATTGGATAACTCTGGACCTGATGGTTGTATATGCTGGATCCTGTGTGAAAGATGGACACAGAGCACCACCCAGTGGTGCCTGACTGCTACACATGAGGATTTAGCAGGACCTACTGCCATTGCATTTGTTGACACACATCATGTCAGTGCAAGCATTTGATGAAAAATATGAACACAGTTATTGAAAACACTTTTTTTTTTTGGAATGAGACTCATGTCAGCTGGAGAAAGCAGATGCTACATCTGGGTAGACTGAACCTAAAAGAGGACACAGCTGGTGAGGCATTCAGGCATGAAGAAAAAGGGACTCAGGAGGTTGCCTTATGAGACCAGCTGGGTTACAATATGTGGCAAATTTGTAGAAAATTGACAAGGTTTCTAACAATGTCTAATTCAGCCATCCATAAGTCATTTTATTTAAATCTTATACATAAAAATATACATACTACTATACTATACTATACTATGTACTATACTATACATTAATTACATTTTCCTTTGGTTAGGATCAGTTATATTGAAATATTTAGATACACACCTGAATTTAAGATGTATTTATGTATTTAAGAACTATTTTGATTTTTAATGCATCATATGCGGTGAGGGTTAGTAAGTAGGGATAGTAAGTAACCTCTTCCCAAACTGTTTGTCCTGTTACAAAGTTTGAGTCTCACGTGGTCTTCTGGCATGATTTATCTAGTGATTTGTTTTGGTTTAAGGATTTAGCCTCCACCAGTGTTCATACTTCAAAATATTCATTCAAAATATAATGTATTTTAAAAATATAATAAATACAGTATATTGAGTCTTCATACCCACTTTGCATTAGTAAAAATGCATGAGATAATAAAGGATTTACTTACAGGAGGGCCAGGTTCACCACTTGGTCCAGGTTGACCCTGCATACAACAAAAAACAATCAAATAACTCCAGTGGACACATGTTAGATGACAATATCTTCAAAATGTAAAATGTGACATTGATGATGAAACACTATTTTATCAGTTATAAAAGAAAATCTTCAGAGACACAGACATTATGATTCTCTATATGAGTAAAGGGTCAATATCATGTTCAATACTGGGACAAGAGAACTGGGACAAGACAAGGGGAACATAACATTTAGATGTTATTATAAAACTGACCCTTGTTCAATATGAAAGCTTCAGGCCAGAAATAACACCAAAAGGTGATACATGTCACAGGTTTGTCCACTAACACAGTAATATTGTGTTCTAATAATCTCGTCAGGTGGAGGTTCAGAGACTTGCCTTAGGGCCAGGTGCCCCAATTGGACCTCGGTCACCCTTTGCTCCAATCAAACCCTGGAGACAAGCAGAAAAAAAAATGAGGGCAGGGACATAAATGAGACGTGTATAAAGGTAAAGAAACAAACATTCTGGAGGTTTGAAAGGAAATGATCAGTTATCCACAGGCTACATGCAACTGGAATTCATCTTGCAGCAGGGATAATGACACATTTGATCGAAGTTGACACTGTTCTTGTAAATAATTAGGAAACTAGACTGAGATTGAGATTCTGGGGCAGATTACTGGCTAAACCTCTGTGGAATGTGTGTGTGTGTGTGTGTTTCTTTCAGCATGTGACCATTAAGCATTGACACCCCGTTGCCCTCTCCTCACACTCACTGCTTTCAGGAAAACCTTTATCAGTTGTTATTATTGGGTGAATGCATAACCAAAGACTGAAAGTCATTTTAAACTTATCTACTGTGTTTCATTTCCATCTCCTGTGATCATGAGAGATTTAATAAGAGATTTAATTAGGGATATTAGATGAAACGTAAAAGCATATTCACCTCTTCATATCATTTCAAAAGAGTTCATTCTCAAAATAGCCTCTCCAAACGAATCAATTACATAGTACATTCAAAGAACATTTCAGTGACTGCAACACTAAACTAAGCTTTGATTACTGAATCGCGATAATTGCAAAAATCTGTATTTATCATTGTAAAGGTTAGAGGGAAATTCTAAAAAGCTTAATGTAGCTCAATGTCCTAATATCCCATAAGTGCTGAACTGTAAAAACAGAGCTTTATAGTAAAAGAAAAACATTATTTTAAATATTAGCAGCAATCTTTCAGACTTTTCTGACCACCCTACTGACCGTACACTATATAATATCATTGGAAACTGAAAATTAAATGATCCTTGAGTTTAAATGATTTTCAGCACAAATGACAACATTACACACCACACTCTACAGATGATGCAAAGAAAGTAGGGTTCTGCTTATCAAAGCCTGACTGTACAGCACCACTAGTGGTTAAATGTGCCTCAGGGACCCTGTGAATGTTAGAAGTTGTGATGTTTTGATGCCGTGATATTTCCTAACTACTTCCTTTAGACTCTTCACACTGCCTTCACTGTAGTCTTGCCTTGTGGCGGATGGCATCTAGTAAAAATGTTATTTATGTACCCATCGAAATGTTTTGTTGTGTAGTTGTGCACTTAATCTTATTCTTCAAAATTACAGTTTTCTCAGACTTTCTTTTGTACATTCTCATCATATATTTGTTTACCCACATCAATGCCGTTCTCTCCTGGAATTCCATCGGGACCTGGTTCCCCTGGCTCTCCCTTTTGTCCCTGGATTAAAACATACATTATTGTCATAAAAACAAACAAACAAACAAAAACAAGACCAGGTATATCAAATATGCAATATATCATCCAAAAAATAAGATGGTGCAAACTTACTGGTGGACCAGGGGGCCCAGGAGGTCCTTTGTCTCCCTGTAGAGAGATAGAGTGAACATTTAAATCCATTTATTAGACGTGTAATAATTTATATAATATGGTAGATGTGATGGACTGGATGATTTTAGAAAATAAATACTAGTTAGTTACATTTTTTGGTATTATTTTATCTTTCTTTTGCATTGTTTCGTCTTTTCTGCTTAGAACAGTCCGAAGCTTCGGACTTCAGTTTGACTTTACTGTTTAAATAAAGGTTGAATAAATGACATAAACAATCAAGACTGTTTGACTGGTGAGGCCACATCCCACATGCCAACACATTATGAATCTTATTAAGATTTGTCAAGTCATTATGGTGTAAACAATTTTATTTGTCACTTTTTTTTTAATTCAGGTAAACATCCCCACCACCACAGTTTAACAGAAACCCAAACAGCAAAAGCTACAGTATAGAAATAAGAGACCAGACCAAATCCTCCAGTTTGGAGATAGTGACACTGGTCTTTCTCTTTGCAATGGGTTGTGTTAGTGTAATAACTTGTATGAGTGTCATTCTGGTGGAAGCCTGATGCTGAACATATGATGAGATTTGTTTAATGACTTTGTTTATATTTCTGATACATTTGTATAAGATGATCTAAATAAATTAAAGATTTTATTACATATGATTTTGGATCATAAACTAGACACCATAAATCCCCTGCAGTCTGGACTTTACTGGCTGTGGGTCTCTTGCTCTCTTTCCACATATTTATACAACCTGTGTGTAGTTAACTCCAGGAATATCTCAAATGTATCACGTTACTGTGACACAAACTCAGGATTGAGCTGAGGGTCCCCTCTCAAAGACCCCTCTCTCTGCTGGGAACAGAGAGCTTTTGTACCAGTGTGTTTTCATTTCCAGTGCCCTCTGCTGGTAAGACTGCGCTTTTGCACAGCAGCAAGTGGTTTGGTATTTCTCCAGGACAAAGATGGTCTTTGTGACAAACCTGTTAGGCAAACCTGTGTGGATACTCACATCAATGCCATCTGACCCAGGGGTGCCAGAAGGGCCTGGTGGACCAGGCTGCCCCTGTGGTCCAGGTGGACCCCTCTAAGACACAGACAAAGAGAAATTAAAAAAAATAAAATAAAAATTATAGACTGTAATTTAATGATGCAACATGACCAATAGGATAACAGTGGATTATAATAAGAAATATATATATATATATATTTTAAAATTTTGACTAATATAATCATTAAATTATTATTTCATTAATAATGATTAATTTGAAATAAAGTCATTGTATAATTACAATATATATCATATTTTAAAAATCTATATAATTTATATTTGAATGCATAAAATTGAAATACTGAAATATGTTCTATCATTCAATCAATTTACACAGTGTTATACAATCAGTTAATGCTGTCAAGGGACTGAAATAATAATATTAATAAAAAATACATCAAATAACGCAGTAATAGTGAAGAACACACAAGTAAGAGTGAAATAATATGACATTAATTGTAAAAAATTCTATCCTATGATGCAGAGCTTTCCTACATCATAACCAACATGACCAACCTGAGCAGGTAACTATAATGTCTGTCAATTGAAAAAAGAAAAGACATGATAATAACAATGAAGAAATTTGGTAGGATCTTGAATAAAATTGGTGATAAAAGAGAGATAAACACAATAGACTGTAGAGGAATGTGGGAGGAGGGGTCATGAGACTGGCACTGTTTACCCCAGCCACCTCCCCCACCTCACCCCCTTCTCTCCATCTCACTGTCTCCTCAGTTTGCATTGAATATCATCTCAGTGGATCAACAGTCTATCAGGTGATAATCCAACTTTTGAATTTCTTTGAGTGTTTAAAAAAAATGATCAAAGATTTAAAAAGCAAAAATAAAAATAATCCTTATGGGTGAAAACAGAGGTCCAATGTAACATGTAGGTGTGTGTTTGAAGAAGGGTTTTCGCAAACAGTGGAGAAAATGTGTGTTTGTCTAAGTGTGTGCGTTTTGTGTGTGTCAACGCCAAGTAATTGCCTTTTCTGTTGTGTCTACATAGTTTGACACAAAAAAACTGCAAAAATCTTTAATATTTTCCTCTTTTTTCCAAAAATAAAAGTCTTCTTCAAGGGAAAAAAGTGTAACCTTGGTAAAAACAAGTCCTTGCCTTCAACAGGAGCTTCTCAGTTAAAGAAAGAATAGAGTCCATATGCGATAAGGATGATAATCCAGTGAAGATAGTCCACTTTCATTTAGTCTCCTCTGCAGAAAGCATCTTTTGAGCTCATCTTTGCTTTCATCTTTTGTTTTTCAAAATTAGCATGCAACAAAACACCGTTTTTTGTCACTTTAAGCACAAAGACAACACACAATCAACAACACCATCTCAAAACATCCAGAGCCCTTTCCAGGGGCCCTTTTCCTTACTGATCCCCAGAATAAAGAAGCAAAGCCTTCAGCAGAACAGGTCTCAATCTCCCCTGTCCACTCACCACTTGGGCCAGAGCCAGGCACAAGGTCTGCAGTATAACCCAGGTCTTCAGCAAGGCAGAGAGAGCAGCCATGGTCCCTCTCCCCTGTCTGTCTCTCCTCGGTTCACCAAATCCTCTCTTCTCACTCCTCTTTCCGCTCCTTTACTCCTCTCCAGGCCGGCACAGTGGGGAACTGGCGGAGCAAAGCTGTCCGAGAGGAAAGAGGGGGGAGGAGGAAGAGGTGGTGGGGGGGTGTATGTGCACAGCCCCGAAAAAATCCACTCAGGAGAGAAGGGAGAGCTGAAAGTGGAGAGGGATGGATGGAGGGGTGTGGATGGTGGGAGGCAGAGGTATGGAGGGAGCAAGGTAGAGAGAGAGAGAGAGAGAGAGAGAGAGAGAGAGAGAGGGAGGTGTTCTACTCTCAAGGCACACAGATGCACACACGCACACACACACACACACACACACACAAACACACACACACACACAGATCTATATATGGATACATACACAAGATTGAGAGCAGACTTTCTGAATATAGCTATTTATGGGACTGTGATTGTGCTCTATAACTAATTAACATATTTTAACAAAGTTCTGAAGGCAAATGGATAGAGCAGCAATCAAGCTCCTCCCAAAGCGGTGGGAGTGGCCTATGATTGACACCTGAGAGTCTAGTCAACAGTGTAAAGCACAGAACAGCATCTTTCTTTCTTTTTCTTCTCTCATGCTTTTCAATCATGTGAGGGGTAGGAATTCTTTTCCTACCCTGACACTCCCATTTGCATGGTAGTGTAAATATCTCTAAACATTTCACTGCACTAATGAAAGAACTGTAAAGCTCCTTGGAGTATACAGGATCTAAATGAAAGGGATTCATCAAGCAGCAGAAGGTGACAGTTTTCACTTAATCAACAAATACTGTGAAACAGCATCTTATTCATTACCTGTAGAACTAAAAAGACAAATAAAGAGAGACTGAGAAGCAATAATGTATCTGATCAACACTCCCCCTCTGGAGTCATATACTGACACCTAGTGGCTATTTTACACATAGCAGGTGAGTTCCCACAGTAATAATAAGAAGTGTTCTGTTAAGGCTGAATAAACTTATCATGTAGAAATGTGAAAACCTAACCTTATAGGAACCTCTGTTGTACAGAAAGTACATTACACCCAACAAACCACTAGTTGTCCACTAGATGGCAGCAAATACAAATCATTAGATTCCTGTCTGCAGAGATTATGTGGTTATAATATACACTTCTGCTACAATAAATATAGATTGTACATTGGTTATCCTCAGGGATGATAAAGACAGTACTGAGGATGCTGAGATGCATTTACTAGTAAGTGTAGATTTACTGCATACAACAGGAAACTACTAACCTCTGTAAACAACCCAAATGGGAGACCAGTTCAGTGGTGTCTGCTATGCAGCAAAGTACATTTTTATATTTTGCTGATATATGGCAATTTTAAAAGTGCCTGTTAGTGTGTTTTTCCAAACAGTGGTAGAAGTCAGATTATATTGGGGTCAATGGGATAGTAGGAAAATACTGCTGTTACTCAGAGGCTCATTGTTCAAGTTCTATGAAGGATAATTTCCCTTGCATTTTAGGAAAAGAATATGTATGGAGAGAAAAGTTGAAAACATGTTTTGGAAAGAAAACACACCAACATTTTCTAAACTTTTAAGTTCCTAGATGAGTGCATAGGAAGTGTATATATATATATATATATATATATATATATATATATATATATATAAACACTTCAAAAAGCTGAATACAGCCAATATGTCCAACAATGTCCAATAAATCTTCCAACTATAAACCACCCAGTTTTGAAAACAAAACAAAATAAAAAATTATTATGAAAGTTTGGAACATTCTGAAGATGTTTCCTGTAAATACTCTGATCCTCTGGCATTCACATGTATTTGGAACGACTATGTGCTCAGCTCAACAATAATCATGTAAAATAATGACATGCTTTTGAATGTCACTACTAACTGCTGTAATGTATAAATTTTGTAAAGACATCAGTGGCGATCACATTTCTGATAGATGCCACTTACTTTACACACTCTGCCTTTGGTGTTAAAAGGGTTGCTCATGCCAGCTGTTTTCAATAATTGCACAATGAACAAACATAGCAATTAGACATTTTGATATCAGACTGCATTATTTAAAATGATGTGTTTATATATATATACAAACGTAGCACATCTGCAATGTTCATCAGCAATGAAAATGCTAATGCTGCATATTAATTAATGAAAACACTTTATGCACACATCAGGCACATCATGTAAAAATTCTAGGTTTAACCTGAATAATTTTCATCTGCAGTCCCTGGCAGGTTGATGGATCATACAAAACATTGAAAGAAATCATAGAAACACATAGAACACAAATTTAGAACACAGAATACAAAAATAGCAGGTGACAAACAGCCACTGGCAAATAAAAGCACAAAAATAAAGAAAAAGTCACCCAGCAACCTAAAAGTTTCCTATGCATAACAGTAAAATGGACTATCATGTCCTGATGAACAATATCATTAACTTAAATCAATGAATAGCAGTACTGGAAGAAGCACAAAACAGCTGTTGCTATGTTGAAGTTGGTTAAACTTTTTCAAACAAGCAATTTTAATTGAGGATGAGTGATTATGTTAATTTTGCCTTGAAAAACAGACTTAAGGTAAAAATAAAAAGCACTTACTGGAAAAAATGGACAGCCGACTCCTTCGAAAATCTCCTCGTACAATGGTTTCAAAGACAGAAGCATAAACTGCAAAATTTTCTAAGACAAATCCAGTTAAAAATGAAAATGACACACCAATTAAAAACAAGTTTGTGGCTATTTTAAAAGGACATAGGGTGATGAACATGGACTGGCTCTGGATGTGCGAGCCTTATTAGCCACACAGTTTCCTACTGTTGAAGGATTCTTCAACTACTGTTCCTACTGTGCAATGATATTTTAAATGAATGATTGAGATCATAAACTCATTAAGAAAATGTTTCATGATGTAAAAAAATGAAAGCAACTTCACTATGCCCAAACATACAGCTATTGCAGTGCTCCTCATCCACAGGTTCCTCCTTCTCATTGGGGTTGTGGCAGTGAAGCTTACCTCACTTCTGGCTGTGCAAGCTGGCATAGGTTAGCTTCATAGATTCACTTCTAGTTCTCAGTGAGACTTGGATTAAATCTGAAAATACTGCCAACTTGATGCATTCTGTCTGTCTGGCTAAGGAGGGAGGACTAGAAAAAACTGAAAATGTATAAGTCTCTAGTTAAGACTGGGAAAAGATGGACCACTGAGGCAAAGAGGGAACTACTGGCCAAGTTTGACTACACTGATTGTTTTGGAGGTTGCTGTGACTGATCTGGATAAACTCACTGGCACTGTGACTGACCTGTGTGTGCAAACTAAAACCTACTGCATATACAACTATGGTTCTCAGCTAAACTCAGTCAGCTTTACCAGGCTGAGGAGGAGACCTACAGAAGAGAGAAAGTGTACAACAAACACTGAATTAACACGGTCGTCCCAGAAATCCTCCTTTCCTAAGCACATCTTTCAGTCAACGGCACCCAGATGGACACAAACTCAAGCTGAACATGTTTAACATATTTAAGCGGAGATTACAGTGGAAATATAGTAGAAGCTCCCCATCACCACCAACAGTGGCATAGTTTCCACCGTGGAAACCTTCAGATTTCTGAGATCCATAATCTTTCTGAACTTGAGGTAGACCTCCAACATCTCCTCAGGGACCACATCTTGTTAGGGACCACAAGGTAAAGCAGAGGATGTACTTCCTGTGTCAACTGTGTCAAGGAAGTTCAACCTGCCTCAATGGTGGCTAATTTTTACAATGCTACCATTGAGTCTGTTCTCTGTTAATCCATCATCCTCTTGTCCAAACAGGACAAGAAAAGACTGCAGCAGACCAACATGACTGCAGGAAGAATTATTGTTGTCAACCCAATCTCAATTAAGGACCTATACACCTCTGGACTGAAGAAATGGACTAACATTATCACTGTAGCCTTTTCACATCCTGGACACAGTCTTTTTAAGCTTCTTCTTCATGGTCAATACTCCTCCATCTGTTTCTTGTTTTTGTTGTTGCTGTTGTATTCTCTTTTCTCTCAATTTTTCTGTTCAAGTACACACACATGAAACCTCATTTTGATGATTACTTAATGGGATCTTTTTGGGAATGGTATAAACACAACTGCTGTTACATAGTATTTTGGTTTCAGTATACAGTTGAAGCACATTTTACTCTAAATATGCTGTTATAATAATCCTCCACTAGATGTCAGTAAAAGACAGCTAAAATGTGTTGCCTGCTCTCGTCAACCAGGATTTTTGTTTAGTGATGCAGTCATTTCAGCTATCAACTAACCTAATACTGGAATTAAATGCCTTAATTACTGTCATTATTCAGCCTCACAGTTAATTCACACTTCTGTAAATACAAAGTTTGACAGTGTTGAGAGTAATGGATCAGTACAAATTAACAGATACAGAAACAAAGATGTAGCTACAGTTGTGTTCACACATTCATGTATGTTGCTGAAAACATGCAAAATAGGAGAAATGCATTGAAGTCACATATCCTGCTCTGACATATAGGGTTGTTAATCCCATTCTGCTGTGGACTCAGATTGCAATAATTTAGATAGAACTGTTAGGACTGGAAGGACTTCTTGTAACTATCTCTATCATGAGTTCCTGATTATGACTGGATGCAGGGACATAAAACAGAGATCCTAGTCCTCTCATTTAATCAGCACTTTGCGTTAAACTCTGTATAAATGCAGTCAATTTATGTAATCATGTCACTTTCTTCCAATTAAATTCCCTCTATCAAGTGCAATAGTCTGGTGACTGCAGCCTTAATCAAATGAGTCATATTGTAAAACCCAATTCAAATTTAAACAGGTGACTTTGATGCAGTCTCAGAGACATCAGCATTGGTATTTGGTCAAACACTAGAGATCATCTACAACTATCCTTGTTCTATTCCTGAAGGCCGAGACAAAAGATCATATCCTTCTATTACAAACGAACCACTCTGTTAGTTGAGGGAATTATACAATTTAGATGTTCTGTGAAAGAGAAAGAGAAAAACATAACTTTTGATTGTGCATCATTTTTGTTTTTACATTAGCAGTCGATGGTAACACAAATGAAATCATCACCTGCCACGAGAAGGGGTGGACAACGAATTTCTCAATACAGAGATTTCAGAAATGTTGTGGTTTGATGTCAGCAAACTACCCATGGCTCATTATTGTTTACAAGATGCTAGTGTAGATAATTCATAGCAAAACATCAGACGGATACACAAGAATCAGTCTAGATTCATGTTCAAAATGTAATTTGCTGTTGTTTTAGAAAAAAGATCCATAGCTGAGAGCAGAATTTCATTTAGAGGAAACAGTGTGAGTCAAAGAGTAGGTGGAGGGCATTTGGTCAGTAAAATTATCTGGAATAGGAAACAAAAATGGGCTGTGAGATGATTTCCCAAAATGTCCATTAGAAACATCAATCACCAATTACGAAGATTGAAACTACTTACGGCTCCATTCAGTTTTACATCCAAATAAGGTGGTTTACTTCATTTGGATACATTTGAACATCATTGCAGTGATGTCCAACCACATTTGCCAGACAATAACACTGATATAGGACAATTGCAAAACCAATGATTATATTCCGCGTCAACATCATTGATGGTCAGTGCCAACATCCTCATTTCTTTTTACTCTTATTACAGTATTTGCTTTGGTACATATAACTTAGTTAAAGTAGATGCACTGCACTCCCCTGTCACCATGATCGCTACATTAATGACACACTGCTTCCTGTACCACCACTGACTAAGATCCAGTGTGAATTTAATTCTTTGTGATACTTGACAACAAATCTCAGCAATAAACTTTGTTAGTGCAGCAATAAAAACGATGCCCACAGTAACAAAAATTAAGATCCAAGTTGCAGTAAACCTTTCTCTTTTATTTTCTCTTTATCTCTCTTTGTTCAAGATTTATTTGAATCCAGCACTTTTAAGTTTAAAGCAGCACAAAGAAAGGAAGCATTCTGCTGTACCCAAGTTCTGAAAATTTCCGTCTGTCTTTCACTTGAAGACTTGTATTCAGACCCTTCAATAAGCCAAATGGAAACTTGATTTTCCATCCTCGCTCCTCAAAGCTGAAACTGGCAGTCATTCTAATTGTGATGAGGAAGCGATTGATGTGCAGCAGCTGCATCCTGTGACCGACACTTTGCTCAGCCATTTGTCTCTGTCAGCTTCCCCTCAGCCCGCCCACCCTTCAAATCCTCCTGAAAAGCATTGGCAGCATTGACCGTGACTGCAGACCACAGGCCTTTTGTCACCACACATGGCGTGAAGCGTGCCCTCTGCCCTCCTGGTCAAGCCCAGTTTGACTCATATCCTTTGCTGCCGGATGCGGAGTGACACTTCAGATGGCAGCTGGTTGGGCAGCAGCCATGGCAAACCTGCTGCTATTGCGTCATGGCCACGCCTGAGGGCCCACTGCAACATCTGCCCTCACAATTGGCGATGGATCCGAGCCAGCCAAACATATTCATGCCACTGGACGCCACCGTCACTCAGCTGAGCAATCATCCTCTTCCTCTCTCTTGTCTTTATGTCTTGCCCCTCCTCTTTGCAGCCCAATGGTAAGCTATTAGGGAGAGGCTACCCTGTAATTTTCTCCCTCAGCACTGAATGGGCACCAAAAGGTGTGCTTGGAAAATTAGCAACTTGACCTCCTGATTATACCCTATCAATGAGAGACAATCTGCTGAAAAGAGGAAGGAAAGCAGGTGTTTGATTGAGAACTAAGAAACATTCACATTCTTCTATATTTTGTAATGGTCGTCAGGTCCCAGCTGCAGTCACATCATTCTTTTGAATGGTTTTCATTCTGTGGCACAACTCATAGCTCACTTCTAACTCTGTGCTTTGCCCATGCTCTATAGTAAACCAATAATACAGCGAGACCCAGTGAAACAAGTGAGACCATGGTGCCCTCAAATCAGAGTTTCATTGTATTCAGTGTCAATCAACCAGTGTTGTTAGATTTTCACATCTCTGCAGAATCTGTATTATGAATTTGACTACTCATACCTTTCCACTAAAGTCTCACAGTCTTTTTTTAGCTTAAAAGGTACTGCATCAACCCACATACATTTTGTGTTAGTTTAGTTCACATCTCAATTGATGACCACAAACAACCATCATCGTCATTCCAGAATTTTTATGTTACTTGTGCTGTTATCTTCACAATGAAGAAAAACAATACTATTATTAATCAATTAAAACTATTTAATCATACCATAGTTGCTCCAAAGGTGCTAAAGCAGACAGCTTGACTTAAAATGCTTACGGATGAGAGGTGACATGTCCTCAAGGATTTTAAATAAATCCAGTTGCCTTCCTAAGAACTGATTGATTACCATGACCTGAATGACTGAGAAGGCACCATAGCTGTCATTCACAGATACTGCAAAACAAAGCATTGTTAAAATATTTACAGTGAATATTATAATGTCTTTTTTCCCAAAAAATCTTCCAGTATCAATTGTCTTGAAATGAGTTTTTAGACTTCAACAGCCTATCAAGTGTGGTTATAACATCCAGACTGCTGCAGTTACTTTCAGCCCATCTCAGTTTTCTCCGGATATATGAGTGTACATAGTCTGCCTCTGCCTCTAGGATGCTATAGTGGAATATATTCAGATTTTACATATGGGGGCTTGGAGATATTATTTGAATATGTTTGAATCAAAAGGCTTTCCTCAGTTAAAAAAAAAAAAAGAAATATCACATAAATAGCTTTATCTTTATAACATAGCTTGGCTCCATTCTTTTGAGTTACCTCCCACATCTCAATTGTGGTCAGTTACAGGCCTGGTGTTGTGCTCCAGATGGTTTCTACTTGACAAAGAAACAATTAGAACTTTGTCAAATTGAGAGAGGGACTTTGTGTGCCAATAAAGACTAAAGGCAAGATTGTTGACTGAAAATGAAGTTGGCAGGATGAATTTGCCAGTTGGTACAGACTGAATTAACAAAAAGGCTAAATATCTACTACCAAACAAAAATGTACTAATATAAACACAATGTCAAATGTTTAAGGGAAGTTTAAGGGAAACAAAACTGCATTTCAGAATTTCAGCAACCTGAAATACTGGAAGGTACAACAAAACTCAAGATTATGTGATCAGATCATTGTGATTAATATTAGATTAGATTGTGTGACAATGTGTTTTCCATTTAACAGCAATGGTTTAATTTTTTCTCTCTAATGTATCTGCACATATATGTACAGTATATAAGGTGGGAAAAGGCAAAGATTTTGGCTATGGTTTAGAGAAAGAAATCACTGTCGGTGATAGAACATAAACTTTAGTTTCCCAGATGAAAGAATAAATGAATTTTTGAGATGAGATGAATTTTTAGGAATAATGGTTGATCCAAGCACTGATCCTACTTGATTATGGCAGGGTGACTCAGGTATTTGAGGTTGAGTTGCTGTTTGGAGACTCCCAGTTCAACTTCTGCAAACTTTCCCTACTGGAATCTCAAGAAAAGGGAGAATGTTGTGCTAATCCTGAATTATGGTCCCTTTCTCTTCCCATAGACCAGACTGTGTTTCATTACAGCAACAATGAAAGTCGGCCGACCCCCTGTGATTTATATCCACCTGCTCTGCCACGCATGCCATGCTGGGCCTGTGAAGGCTATCTGAGCCATTCAGAGCAGGATCCCATCAGCCCTGCTGGTTGAGTTATAGCGACAATGCCGGAACACTGCAATGTTGTAGCAATGAGACTGCTGGGGATTTATTAAAGCACAACCCCTCCCATCTTTTCTTTTATGCTCACCTCCTTGCCCCTTCTGTTCCCAGACAAAAAGAATCCTATTCATCTACTATCCAGAAACACGCACTCAGCATCCGAGCAGGCTTCAGTCATCTGGAGACACACACACACACACACACACACACACACACACACACACACACATACACATGCACACACAATACTATACAGAGAATACAGCTTCCCCATATGTATGAGGAAATATTTTCAACTCAAAGGTCCACTCACTGGCTCCTTGAGAGTTTTCAGCCACATGTGAATGGAAAAGGCTCAGAAAACATCCCAGAAACTAATACATATCACAATGACATGACATTGTTTAAAAAAAAGAAAAGAAAAGAAAAAAAAAAACATCTCTTTTAAGCCAAAATTGGATTAAACAACCAGACATAGAAGACAACTATTCACAGATGCCAAACTACTGTATGGTCATTTGTTTTATTACACTTTTGTTTGGTAAAACTCATTGCTAAATCATATTAAAAGACAGAAATTATAATGAACTCAAAGCAATCTGTAACTCCAACCAATTGTGAGACATTGTTTTTTAAAGGAGGATTGTGTCAAAATCTATCTTTAACAGCCCTAATAGGCAGTTGAAATAGTGCTTACATTGTACATATCCTTAATGAAATATGTATTTAATTTAAAAGTCACAAACACAGCAGAATGCAGGGCAGTGGTCCAGTGTGGACATATAGGTTGGTCTCTGAGAGCTTGTCTCACGTCCATAGTCGTGTCTGAGGTTTGAGCAACAAAAGCAATTTGGATTAGATGAAAAATAAACAAATTCTATCTGAGGTCACTGGAACTTTGTTTTCTTTCCTAAGAGTTAACCATATACTATGAATGTCTAAACATAACCATTAAAAAATGATTGATTGTTGTAGCCACTACAAGTACATATTGCACAACAAGATCAAATGGGTGGGGAGTAGGGTGGGTCTCACCATGTGACTCCACTTTCTGTATGTGTTGTTTTAAATTGTTTCAAAGAGTTGTGCAGATTTCGACTTTATGACATTGCACTAGTGGCAGTAATTTTACAACAGCAGGCCACCGCTGCAAAACGCAGATGTACATAAATATCACTTCTTGGAGAAAGCATGTAGACAAGAAGAGGCACAGATTTGCCTGTTATATTAAACAAATTACTTAATTACATGATATAGTCTATGTTCTATGCATAAATCACATGCATGGAAACACACTCCAGGTCTGGTTTTCCCAGTTTCATGCAGTATTTACATGTGTTGTATCCTGTGAATCCCTTGTGCAAACACATGCCTTTGGACAACCAAAGTAAACACATAGAAAATGATCATCTACAACAGAATATCAACTATATGAAAAAATATGAATCTGCGTTTGACATGATTGAAAATTGCACCAACTTTCAACTGCATTCCAGTGCAAATCAACTGAGTTTCTTTTTCTTATTTTAATCTGAAAATCACACTCAATTTAAGGGAAATACAGTAAGTACATTTCTATCAAAAAGTGCTTGAAATATTGTCACTACATCACTTGTTTTAAGAATATGTGTCTGAGTTGTGACATATATATATGGAAATTAGTGAAAAAATATGAAATGAAAAGTTGAGGATAACAGTATTGTCATTAGTAGTAATACAGTAGATTATGACTGTGATGATGAGTATCGGTATATTGGAATTAACTCGTGGACACCAGCTGCTCTTGTGTATGTGCATTTGTTCAGGTTTGTTTCTTTTGGGGGGCTGAATGGAGCAGTTTGTTGGCAGCAGACTTCTGAATGTCAGCTCATTCATCTACATCAACCAAGCAAGCCAAGGTGAAACATTATTTTCACCACGGTTCGTTTAAGTGCAGGGAGAAAATTTGCTTTCCGCATCTTCCTCCAGTACCCTCACCCCCCACCCCTCCTAGCCCCCGAACTCGTCCCTCCTCCCTAGAGCGAGAGTCTCTGGTTGTGTTGTGGGCGCTCGTTATAAAGCGGAAAGCCCAGCCGTTCCCTTTAGATCGGAGCGCTCCGACCGCTGCGTGCGCCAGCCATCAGACAATCAGGACTTGAACCTCCTCACAGCTATGACCCTGTTGGTCTCCCTACCTGGATTAACTCTCAAGTAACCATTGTTTGTTGCCCCCCCTACAGCCCCCCACCCCCCAACCCTCATCCGGAGCAACCAGCAGCAGCAGCAGCAGCAGCCTGATCGGCTCCTCCGTCCTGTCCCCCCACGTCTCCAACTCTCAGCCTTGTTCTGTGGTCATGGGGTGCACCGTGTCTTTTTTTCCTGGGCTGCTGCGGAGCTTGGCCGTGCTGTGAGGTAGATACCAGGTGGATTTATGGTCCGCAAAGCTTCAGCTACCAGCCGAGGGAAATTAGTGGAAGTTTGATTCCGGGAGGATGCAGGTGACGTGTTGGTGCGCCGTGTTCCTCCTGACACCTGTGCTTTGCCTGGTGAGTTTGATTCTCCCGCTCAGTATGTATTTTCTGCTTCCAACTTGTGTCCACTTAACGCTGTTCTGATTGGAAGTCTGAAAGTGAACAACTGCTATTATTTACTCACAATATGAGCTTTGACTTGGTTCACTCTCGTTCCAAACCCATTTACATCACGGTTGTTCGTCATTTCACCGGGTGACACACAGGACAAACATGGACAAATGTGTCCAAGAAGCATTTAGACCTCAGCTACACGTTTTTGTAGTTGCTTGACACTGACACTTGCACCAGATGAGCCCCTTTTCCTGTGCGTAAAACAGCTGTGCGTAAAATGTAGTCGCTCAAAACAAGATTTCATACATTGGACATGACTACATTTTTGGGGCTGGGACGCAGACAAGGGATTTTTTTTTAGAATAATTGTTTTAGTTTTATCATTTATATCACTTATGTCTTTTGTTAGAACCCCAAAGGAATGAAGTAAGTGGAACAACGCTTCACAACCCGCACATGCACTGAAATGGTCTCACGGGGGCGCCATAACAAACCAAAACTCCACGTCTGACAACCTGGTTTGCAGAGTACACGCTCTGTAGCGGGTTATAGACAGGGACCCGGTGACAAACTCCAGTTGCAGCTTGTCTGACTGAATATATAGTCATGTTACCAGAGTATGGTAAAGTCATTCACTTAGGGGGAATGTATATATATATATATATATATATATATATATATATATATATATATTAAGCAGCAACAACCCGCGACCTTAATCATAGAAAATGGATCGCTACACAGTACATTTTAAGTAAATTAAGAATAAATTCAACCGCTAGTAATGCTGCAGAAAAAAGCAGCATTACTTTATGCATAAGCACGTGTTAGATTCTTTTTTCTTTTTTCTTTTTTTAATGTTTATTCTACATTTAAATTTCCCAATTATATAAGATAACAGGCCCCAAACAGAAGACATGGAAATGTTTCTTTTCTTTAATTGAACATAAAGACCTCAGAGATGCAATGTGTTAATTAAATGCAACGCTTTATATTTTTATGCATTTATTATTCTAATTGACAGAGACGTGTTCAACTTACTGACAACAGGTGAAATTCACTTATTCAAATAATACATGAAAATTAATATAAATGCCAGTGAAAATAACCCACACGGTGTCATTTAAATATATAGTCCAGTCACTTTAATATAGTCCTCAGTTATATAAAAATGTGTAAAGGTATTGTAGCTTGAGTGTTAAAAGTGTAAATGACTGTCTTCTTTATTTCTTTGAAAGCTAAAAACACGGCTGGTGTGAGCTCTCCAAGGTCCTGAAAACACTAACACACTTGTTTTTCTTCTTAATACGCAAAGAAATAATATACTTCATGGAGCCTTGACTAGTATGATGTGAGCAATAAAAATAATAATAAGTATTGATTAAAATTATTAAAAGGAGCTTTTGAATAGGAAACCAACGCACAACGTTTTGCCTGACTACTTTTCTCCTTTTCTTTTTAGCGGAGTTCACATTTTTGGCCTCTCCTTTCCCTCAAATATGTATTCCGAATTTATATGCATTTAAAGACATCTAAACAAATGCTAATGGTGATTTATTGTAAATTTCCTACTGTAGAGGGTTTTAAAAATATATAAACCGCTTATAAATTAAGCAAATATGCACAAATTTAAATAAAACGAAATAAAATTCCAACAATCCGCTCGGCTTTCCCAGTAAATCCTGTTCGCCGTGTTGTCTGAGTTGAATTGTGTAGTTGGAAAAAAGAAACGCACAATGCCATCCCGTCTAGAGTAAACTGAGCTTATTGTGCAGCCCGTTAACAATCAACCTTATCCACCGCAGCGAGGGATTAGAGCTGAACTTTGATGGTTTTATTTCGTGTTAAAGGCTCCTGTCTCTGCTTAAGCCTCTTGTCTGAGAGCCACGCGTTGACCCCGATAACGGCACAACATAGGTAGACCGCTACACACAGTATTATACAGCGATCAGCTTACACACACACACACACACACACACACACACACACACACACACACACACGAAAACAATTAAATAGTTACCTGAATATTACATTATGGCATAATACAAGAGTATATCAGTGATCAGTATAGTGCATTTATATCTCGTGTATTTATATTATAGTTGTATACACAATATATATATATATATATATATATATGTGTGTGTGTGTGTGTGTGTGTGTGTGTGTGCGCGCGCGCACGCACGTGTGTGTATACACACTTATATTCAAGTCAATTATAATTGAATTATATATATATATATATATATATATATATATGTACATATGTACATATGTGTGTGTGTGTGTGTGTGTATATATATATATATATATATATATGTGTGTGTGTGTATATCAAACAGTAAATTTGATATGGCCTTTATGTGTATGCTATTTTACACCATTTATCGATACTCACATGTGCTATATTTAACAATACAGCAGATGGACACTGTGTTGATCTTCTTAATCCTTTATTCTTATTTTTTTTATTAATGTTCTCCCATGCTGTAGTATTATTTCCTGCTGTAATGAATTTTTCTGTAAAGGGATTGTCATAGCAGGTGGGATTTAAGGATTTGAGCCTTGTTGATATTGTTGACAGCATAAAAAAAGAAGAAAAATTGGCAGACGTCCTCTTGCAAGGGCCTCGGTGCAGCATTATGGGAAGAGAGGCGGTGAGGTCTCTGTGGTTGCTGGCTCTTACCACAAGCCACAACCGCTACCAACCCGCTTTCCCTCCTCTCTCCCGTGGGAGGAACAGATGTAGTGGTCCCACTGGCAACAGTTACAGCAATCACATTAAAGTGTTATTATCAAACAGTGCAAATGGGGCCTGCAGTGTCAAGCAGTCTGTTGGGCAGAGAGGAGCGAAAGTCCCACTGAGATCACTACAGCACAATTCACACAGTGTGAATCCACCCCCTCCCCTCCGACCAACCCACCTACCCATCCACCCTCCGACCCCCCATCTCACCACACCCCTCTTCAGTTGACAGACCTCTAAATTAGCTCATAATAATAATAAAAAAAGCAATATGTTTTCAATGAGCTGTTTGAAGCTAAAATCAAGAGCGGGCCAGTATTAATTAAATTATATAGCAAAAGCATTTGCACAAATGCCCACATGCTGCGTGACTGAATACTCTCTCTCTCACACACACATACACACACACGCACACACCGACAAGTGCAAGGACAAAAGCATTGTGTGGTCATCAAGTGAGAGTTGTGGAGAGTGTGGAGTGTTATGTTTCAGCCCAGATGTCAACTAAGTGAACATTTCTCTCAGTTCCTTGTTCAACCTTTGTGCTACTTAGCTTTTAAAGCAGCATGGAGGTGTCACTTCAGAGCTATTCAAGCCCGGCTGCTGGAGAACGCCGAATACAAAAGGGTTGAGAGTTTAGTCTTAGAGAACAACACTGCAATTCCCCTGCCACTGTTTCAGTGGCCTCAACTCCCATTTACCCCTGCTCTGTTACTTTTACCCCTGCTCTGTTACATTCCCCAGCTTTTGCTCTGTAAAACTGGCACTTTCCCTGAGGACAAGTGGTGGATCTTAAGGTAGAGATCCAGGTGCCTCCAGGAGGCCTCAGCAGATTTTTTTAGACATCCATGAGGAGGATCCAATCGTACCAGAAGGGGTTTGTCTTGCTCTCATCAAGGTGCCAGCTGCTTTTAAAGAATTTCCAGAGGTATTTAGCAGGTCTCATGGGATGTTCAGTATTTTAGGGGTCATTTGGTTGTTCCTGTGATTTGGAGCCATTCAAGTGATTCTTGAAGAGATTTTAAGCAATCTCCAGCATATTTCACAAGGTTTTGGTCATCTTCAGCAAAATAAAGAGGACCTTTTTTTTACAGTTTCTTTTTAAACACTAGTATTTTCCAGCCGACATCAGTATATATCAGCCAATATCAGTTTTACTGTCAAATATGAATATTACTATCAACGTCAAACATCCAGCACACATGGAAGCACATTTTAATAATTATGTTCAGTTTGCAAATTCTTGCCTTTAATATTTTGACTTTTTAATTTTGAAAAAAATTACTTTAAAGGATTAATTATGTGTCAAAGCACTTGCATTGTTTTTCCAAACAAAGATAATGGACATTTAACTGAACGTGCAAAGTGAAATACACAGTTAAGAAATCATTTAAAAGACACTGAAATCTAAATATAATTGAAAGCGAGGTTGTTTGTGCTGAGCCCACCTTTGAGCTTGATCAGCAAGCCGCTGTGCATCTCAGCAGGCAAACTGAAAGTGTACAATTTTAGAATTGACACGTCAAGGTGACTTAGTCTTGATGTAGCGCTTTATACTGTGTGAACTATAACCTCTGTGAACCTGTCTGTGAGTCCTAGGCTGTCTGATCTAAGCTCAGACTCCCCATGCGGCCGCTCGCTTTCCACAAACAACCAAAACAACACTTGACCTTGGTGTTTGGCCATAAAGTCAATGATAATAGCAGCAGCTGTAGTGTCTGGAGTCTACGGGGGGGTGAATGAGGGAAATCATCCTTGGATTTGGATGTTTGAGGGTGTTAAATTGAAGAGGAATCTATCCTAAATATTCTCAGAATAACCACCCAGTTTGACTTTGCAGTCTGAATGTCGACAGAGTTGCACACACACACACACACACACACACACACACACACGTGTGTGTGTGTGTGTGTGTGTGTGTGCGTGTGTGTGTTGATGGTATGTTTGAGGTGGTTGGCATGATTAATGACCATAGCCTTTATTCTCTCCTCCTTGTGCTGCTCCAGATTTTCAATCACGTTCACAGTTCAGAGGTCAAAGCTGGAGCTGATCATTGAAGGGTGTTGTTCTCAGAAAATCGAGCCCCGTTCACGACCCGGGTTTGATCCTGAGGGAAGCTTCACACTCCTCACTTTTCTCTCCTCATAGACCAATCCTTTTATGGCGAAGCATGTGGCACCTTGATAGAAGCACTTTGAAGTCGCCCAGAGAGAGAAATGTCTCTGAAGGCGAGACGCGACTAGATAACCTAGTCCATTCTGCTTTACATCTTCAGGTACTTGTGTGACTCTGCTTGTCTCGTCACAGCTGAAGTGACGGAGCAGACCTCTCCGACACTTACACTGATATCTGCATTCACGTGACACCATTCATCAGTCTTTTGATGGCTCTCCAGAAAATCAGACAAAAGTCATAGCTGTGTATGTACAAATGTAGCAGCTCCACTGCTTTTACAGCATTGTTTAATATTAGATATATCAGCATTTTCATCTTTTTGCTCAGTTTTACAGCCTGCAGCTTTACTGTTTGGTTCAGTCCCAGAACTCATTAATCCAGTTTATAGCCACAACAGTAAAAATTTTCAGCAAAAACTCTGCTGTATAATATGTGTCCAGCACCCAGTACCAGATAACTAGCTAAGTGAGGAGAGTATATTGGACTTACCTTCTGTTAGTAGTTTTGGGCAAATTTCACACATCTGTTTTGATCAGAACCTGATTTTCCCTCACTGGTTCCTCTCCAACAACACTTCATGAAACCTTCTCCACAGGTTTTCTCACACTCATCTGTCTGAGACATTTTGGCAGCTTCTCTTTACAGTTTTCCAGTCCTGTTTTTCCCCCTTTCCTCTCCAATTTAGATGCCAGCAAACAACAATGCTTGTTCTATATATGACACAAGATCATTTTCTGAGCATTTTTGTCTTTTGTCAGATAGCAATAAAGAAAGCATACATGTGATTGTTATTAAGTATGTCTTAAAGCTGCAGGCCACCAGGATGCAACTTTTTTTTTTTTTTAACTTTATGAAGGAAGTTTCATTAAAACGGCCTAATGCAGATATAACACCTGTCCCTCAGGCTACACCTTGCATCCACCCTGACTGGCGTCACCACCACTGTGAAAAAGATGTAACCCCTCATTCACATCACACATACACAAAATGACAGTCACATATCAGTTAATTGATATTATTGACAATATTTCATTGGAACAAAATCAAAATCTAGCCACTTTTTTTTCCATCTAATTTATGTCACCAAGATATGACACCACTATATGCAACATATAATTGTTGTATATAAACATCTAAAAAATTGTATCTATAAATTTTAGTACTCATGCTTCACTTTAAAGGGATTGCACTTTTTTACACTATTTTTAGGTAAAGAAAAACATTTTTGTAAAGTCTTTAGAAAATGTTATTAATTTTTTTAAGTTTCATTTTATTTATTTCATATGGTCTAAATTTTCTGAAAATACACTCAACCTGTAATATAATGCATCACTATATTATCTGCTGTAATTAATTCAGCTAGAAAACATCATTGCAAATTCAAATGAAGTGATATTGATGTGAAGTAGTACGCCCTCATGTTCAATATGTGTTATCTTTAAGCCTGCAGATGCTCTGTAGCTGTGCGGTTGGTCCTGTATAATATATTGTGTGGCACTGTTTCAAGCACAAAGCTATATATATATATATATATATATAGCTTTGTGCTTGAAACAGACATATATATATGTCTTCTCCAATTACATCATCGATCACTATTTGCGCATAAACTTCATTAAGGGAATTCAAAATGTGAAAAATGTAAAATGTGCTTCATCAAATTTCACTTAAGAACTGAAACTGAAAGTCACCATTAATGGACATCTAGACCAGACCAGTTCTTACAGTTTATGTAACTTTTAGTGCAATTTGTTTTTTTTAAAATTGATTTCTACAAAATATGCTTTATTTTTGACTCTTTTGTCCTTTGAAAAAAAAAAAAAAAAAAAAAAAATTAAAACAAGTCTTAAATGTTGTTTGCATGGCAGTAATTTCAGTATCTCCTATACCAACTACTACAACCAAAATTGCACTTTTATGCATAACACTTTATTTTATAGGAGTTGTCTACAGAAAGCCTGCCCATAGGCGGCAGTCTCTGGTGCTGCTCTGTTTATTAATATGCGCAGACATGCTGCCAGGTACTTCCCTTTTAGGCGGATTAGTAGTTTAGCCACTAAAGTTAGAAACACCCGCAGAGAAAACAAATTATATTCTGCCTTAGTTATCCAGGACATCCACTGGATGTTGCATTTAAGTCACTTGTGTTGAATATATTACTAGTGTTGGGAATACATTTAGTAGTATTAGTATTATTTATAGTATTATCAAACAGGCACATGAGAGTGAATAGAACATTTAAAATAGATAATCAGAGTATAAAATGCAATTTTCCAATGTAAACCAATTTTTTTTTTTTTTTTTTTTTTTAATGCATGACCAAGTGTCATATTAGCCATATATTTAGGAGATACAGAAAGGCTCCAGTTCCAATTGCTCTGGCTGAATTCAGTCATTAACTGATGTGTGCCACCAACACCACCTGCACTCTGGTACTGACTTGGATACAATGGTGATGTAGGCAGTGGATTTGGAGTTGTACAGTGATGGATTGCCTTCTTTTCTAACCTTATGATGGGCTTGACTGACTTGTGAAACAGAGCAGGCTGAACTCCCCAGGGAGGCAGACGGAGGAGGAGGAGGAGGAGGTGAAAATAGTGGAAATGGAGAGGAAGAGGAGCTGGGGGGCGAGTGCGGTGAGGCTTCCCTCTGCTGCATCGGCAGTGATGGATCTCCCGCTCACTGACGGGAATTACCAACCATGTCCGTTTTCTCCTTTAGATCTTTCCATCCTGTTACGTTACAGTGACTGGCCATGTGCACGCTGTCATGCTACTCCAGAGACATGTATGGATGACTAATAAAAAATCAATGAGTGATGAATTCTCCTGTGAGCCCTCAAAACCAGCTTTTAAAACCCAGATATTGGTTGACAATGTTAAACTATTTCTGAAACACAGAAACCCATACAGTGAAATGTGGATTTTACTGAACAGTAAAAATCTTAACTTCCTCCTGTCTGAACAGTTGTTGAAAAATTATTTTAGTATCAATGGACATTCAGAGGAGAGTTTTATTATTAGTTGTGCTATTTCAGTAGAGTTTCCACCCTGGAATTGATCAAATCTCTGAGCAAAACACCAGATAATACTGAATCCTTGACACATAATTGTTTTTTCCAGGCAGTATCATATAAATAAACAGTCTTCTCTCTGCTCCTTAATTACAGATTGTAATCAGCCTTAAAAAAAAACAGTAATAGCTAGTGATAGCTGATGCAGAGAAAATGATATTGCATTACCTGCATAATGTCTGCAGCCAATAGAGTTTAGCTAACAACAAAATGCCAGTACAAGTCAATTTTTTGTTTTTGTTTTAATTATTCACACTAATTTACTAAAACATCGATAGTTTCATATTTTCTTGAAATACATAAAAAGTTACACATTTCATAGTATTTTCAGAGTGGCTTATGGAAATTCAATCACTTTATTGCTGTTGTTATCATTGAAACTTCAAGAAGAGTATAGCAAGCTGGTGGAGCTGGTTACTTAAAGATAAATAGGAGAGAGGTTATCCATGTGCTATATCTGTCTGTCTCTGATCTGTATATCAGTGCACAGCAAAAGCAAAACATTAAGTCCCCAATGAAGTGAGAGCTGTAGAACAAAGCGGGAAAACAAAAAAGGAAAGAGGAAGCTGATGAGCATGAGTGACTTTTATGCTTGCATTATGTGTACAGTACTCCAATTTGTTGTCACATATCTGTCGCTGTCAGTCCAAGCAAACAAGTTGATGTATGTAAGCATCTGCGGAGAAGCAGGCTGCAAAATTGTCTACACTAATGTTTTTTTTTTTTGAAGAAGAAGAACAAATGATTAAGTCAGTTATGAGTTTTAACAGAAAACTAGCAAACTGACAACAACGGTATTATTTCTGTCTTATTCATTCACCCCATGCTCATGGGAGAAAGGGAGCAATGAACATCAGCAGCTGTTACAATGAAAGAGACATTTGAAATCCCTTAAATATGTATGTGACGTGCTGAGCAGAAAAAAACAAAAAAAACAAATTAGATTTTAGCTAATTTACTGTGATGAATAACAGCCAGCCTAGGGTCACAGCCAGGACATTTGTTGCAGTAGAAATATAATAGGCAGCAGATCAGTAAATAGCCATAATGTGCATAATATCTACATGTGTTTCACAAGGTATTTACCAACTGTCAGATCATTAATAAAACCATATGGGTCACGGGAGGACAAACACAGTTTTATCAGTTTTAGTTCTGAGAAGTCATTGTCCTTTAGTGTTTAACTCTTCCCTCAGAAGACCTTTTCTTGCAGGTAACTCATTGAAAATTACTTCAAAATGGAAAATTAAAAGATTAGATTTGTATTAATTTATTCGTATAAATTGTAAATCTGGCAAAGTGAAAAAAAAGTGTGTGATTTAGTTAAATGATCATATCACATAGAAAATTTAGAGAGAATAACGATCGATGAACTGAATCACAAGTCAATAAAGAGTCATTATATTTTCAGTCTGATTTTATTGAAATTTTATTTTACTGAAACTCCCAACTGGGAGTCGTGATATGAATCTTTCCGCTGCTTTGATGCTTCACAATGTTGACATATGGAAAAAAAGGACCATTCATAGTCACATTCACACCTAAAGGCAATTTAGAGTCACAGATTAACCTGCATGTCTTAGGACTGCAGAAGAAAGTCAGAATACCCACAGGAAATCCATGCAGACATGAGGAGACATACAAAGCCCACAGTGTTAACCACTGCATCACCATCATATCCTTATAACAATAACTGTAACACTGACAGCATTTGTTCAAGATACTTGACCTAATGTATGTTTCTTAAATGAGAAATCTGAGGAGATAGATATCTCTAATAGATGAATGGTTACCGTGTGGGATTCAAAAGCCTTGTTAAGCTGATGAATCATTTGGTTCTTGGTTGGACCATTTTCTGCATATAATTAGAATTATCAGCACAAAGTGAAATAGACAGTATGTTAACATACAGTGTCATGTCCAGCAGAGGTAAACAGCTTTGGTGTTCATTTGGAGTCATGTTGACCTCAAGAATGAAAGGCCAAAAAGGCCTGAGAAAAGTATCTGTTTTTATCTGCTTAATGTGTTACTTTGTGCACCAGCTAATTGTCTGCTGTATGGTACTAGATACGTGGTGTACAAAGGTTTTTTAAACTAAAACAGTCGCTGAATGCATTTGAAAATGAGGCTGATGAGAATAAGCTTTCCAGAAAACCCAACTAATTTACCACAACTCGCTAAAAGACACACAAACTGCCGGAAACTGCTGCATTAGCTTCAAGGTCTCATCACTGAGTGACACGAGGAGTCCTTCCCTTCTTGCCTGATCTCTCGTTCTCATTTACTTCCTCTCTGCTTCTCCTTCTGTGGTTATTGTGCTCTCACTATCTTTCTATTCTTTACAGTCTTCTCAGATTCACATGAATAAGTCATCTTATCGTGCTGACCCTCAACTTCAAACACTCTCTTGCTTCATGGGAATCAGATGCATTCCTCCTTATAGTTTTCCACATTGTTTTCTCTTATCTTTTCAACTCCATCAATTCACATTTTTCTGCATCAGGCAGAAAAAAATGAATTCCATGCATTGTTCAAACACACAGCATAAACAACCTTGCATGTATTTCCCTGTTTAATGTCAGCATTGTATTGACTTATGATGTAGTACAGGACAGAAATGCAGCTGATGTGGAACTGAAATTCAATCAGGTCTTATTACAACCAGTTCAATTACCATAGATATTTTTTCATGAAATCCCTCTTTTAACATGGTTGATTTTTGCCCTTTAGATACTAAATATAAAAATATGGTGAATCTATTAATATAAAGAATTATATATAAAATCCCATTAATGTAAAGAAAGACAGTCGTCAAATTCTTTTTGGTCGAAGGAACAACAATAATAATGATAATAATCAAAACCATGAAATGTAGTTGAAGGAACACTGTAGACATCAAGTGCATCAAGTGGATGTTGAATTGAGCGTGTTCTGTCAAACTACTGTTTCCCAAACAAGAATTAATGCTCACACTGAGGCAGGTAAATTTATTTTGTTGAACAATCTGATGGCAGTGGGAATGAAAGACCTGATAATTTATGCACCGTGGGTTGGTAGTCTGGTCTGTCTTATAGTCTTTGAGGGTGCTGCCCCTCTTAACCAGTTCATTTAGTGTTATTGTGCACCCTCACCAGTTCAGTGTATAGTTGAGATGAACACCCATGTTTTTGTCCTAAATGTCCAAACACTAGATACTCACCATTGAAATCTGTAGAAGTCTATCACCATCTCCTGTTCTTATAGTTGTCTATCACCAGAGAATTTCTAAAGTTGACAACTATTTGTGTTGAGTTTTTTAAGTCCTATGTCCACAGGGAAGTGAAACGGAGTCAGCACTGTTCCGTGTGGGGTCCCTATGCTGCAAACTGCCACATCAGACACACAATCCCAAAGCATCACATACTATGATTTGTTGGTCAGGTCAATGGTGCATGCAGCCAGGTGGCAGTTTCCTCCAGCTCCTTCCAACTTCCACTTTAGCACTAATGACTGAATTTTATTGAAAGCACCGGATGAAGAAAAACATGACATTTGCAGTGCTTCTACAGTTCCTCATGGAGAGGGATCTGTGCAGCAAGAAGATGGCTGCATCATCCATTGCAATGCCTTGTCTATGTGCGAACTGTAGGGAGTCTTCATCAGGTGACAGCTTAAAGCTACTGGCCTGAAGTGGTTGGATTCCCTGGGGTGTGCAGTCCTTAGCACTGGAACCACACAGGAGGTCTTTGACGGGGCTGTAACTGTCCAGACTGAGGCTCAGGTTGAAGCTGTGCTGAACTACCTCACTAAGTTAATCTGCATAATGTTTAATGCAATCTCTAATTTCTTTAGTTCTTGCTTTAACTTGGACAGAGAGGGATGCAGCTGATAATGTCCTCGATGTTCTGGTAGAGGAGGAGACGGTAGATAGCAGTCACATTGACAGATCTGTGCTCTAGTGGGTGGGAGAGGGAGCAGCCACAGAATCATATCTGTGGTTAAACAGATTCACTTAATTTTCCCTCTCCAGGCCTCAGGATTCTGCCCCCCTCCTGCTTTCCTTGCTGTGGGCAGTGATTCCAGGCCTCTCCACTCCTCTCTTTGTCCCCTGATCTAAACATGTACTTGTTTTTATTCAGCGGTGTCTTTAGCGCAGGGGTCACCCGGGGTTTGCTGTTGGAGAAACACTGTCAAGGTCTTCCACTTTCTGGCCCAAACACCATTTCCCAGTCGGCGGTCCCTTAGTGCCACGTTAGTCTCCACAGACTATTCTCTCACAATCGGTGTGTAGGCAAGGGGCAGATGGATCACGCTGTGACTTGAGCAGTCCAGTAAGGGTCCCTCACTCTTGGCATAAAATAGGACAGTATTATATTGTTTAGTTTTGCAAGTGACACCCTGGATGAAAGTGGACACAGTGGGGGACCAAGAGGGTCATTGTTAAAATCCCTGAAAATAACAAGGATGGCCTTTGGATGCTGTGTCTTTAACCTGCTTGTAGCCGAGTGACCAACATCACAGGCTGCATTAGTAGAGGGGGGCAGTGCACACTGCTAAAATTCCCACGGCAGATAGTAAGGACAATGACAGTTTGATGTCTTGACAGCAGAGTTGTTCTGTGCTCAGTTACACCATGTATCAAACACAGCCAGCAACAACACCTCACCTCTTTTTTCTGCTCTCCACTGTTCATTCTCACCAGCTTGAAACCGTCTAGAACACTGTTGCTACCGAGAGTTAGTGTGGTCTCTGTTAACAGCTTGATGCTAAATTCCCATATCTACACACAGTGTACACATTAATTGCACGATAATAGTGATTATGAAAAACCAGCTTGTTGCATAATAAGTAGCTAACTAAGCTAATTGTATTTGTCAGGGCACCTGTCATTGATGAAGAATTATACATTATACACCTCAAATGCTTTTCAGCACTACCAAGCACGACTACTATATACATATTATGATTTGGGTTTTTTTGCACCTGAAATACTCATTTTGGAAAGATTTGTAGATTTGTAGGAATAAAAGAATTCCTGTTTTCTTCCAGGTTATTTTTAATTTGTCTATGCTCTCTAAACACAGTGTGCATACTGTATATGTGTTGGCAAATTATTATTATTACTTTCATGTCTTTCTTTGACTTAGAGGCTATTTTATCAAGCAGAGGCTTTCTGCCAGCAGTGCTTTAGTAAGCTATTAGAGCGATCAATCTGCATGTAAGCAAGTTGATGTGGGTGAGTGGATTAAGTACAGGACTTTTATCAGCCAAAAGAAACCAAAGACTGAACTGGAATAAAAATAATTACTTGCCACTCAGGGCACAGCACAAGCAAGCAAAAAAAAAAAATCTTTCACATGGGAGGGATGTGAAATAAAACACTTGCCGCAGGGCAGGTAGGTGTAGAAAATGATCGTGCCAAGATCAAATCTGACTCATCTCATGTTTTTAGAGATTTAAAAGGAAACTTTTCATCAATTTAATTATCCTGGAAAGAAAATGTTTTTTTTGTTTTTTTGTTTGTTTTTTTTACCCTTGCAGAATTTCTGTAAATATAGCCTGTGCTTGAGATAGTGAGTGTTAGAAAGAAAGAAATAGATGTTGCTGGGTTTGTGCTAATCGGTCCAGTTTAACAGGTTGCACAAATCTCCTTCCTCACCAACAAAATATATTACGTACCACCATGGCTACACTCACCTGTTAGCAGTGCATGCTGTATGAGTACATACAATCAGAGAGGAAAAAAAAAGATAATGCTGTAATGATAATGTGTTTTATATTCTGGTTTATTCAGAAATTCAAGTGCGATAATTAAATTCACCTCTGACCTACAGAACTGTATTATACAATTAAAACGTGTTAAAACAGTGCTGTATTTGATGCTGTACTTATTACTAGTACTTACTATACTATACTACTGTACTAATTACCTACCTGTAACCTAATCTGAACATACATACATACATAGCAGTTACTTTACTAATTGATGCTATGTGTATTACATTTGTTGACTGTATATGAACATGTGATACAGTTTTAATACAAAATCTAGAGTAATAAAAGCATAATTAAAAATGATAATTTGTAAATGACCATTAGATTTTAACATTACAAAATGGTATCAACATGAGTCATGTGCAGGTGTTTTTGTTGTTTATGCATTACATAGTAAATGGTTAAAAAAGTAAAACAACATGACACCGTTGGAGAGATAGATCTCTGGTGTACAAATCATTTTTCTTAACTGTAATTTAAGTTGTTGCCTTCAGTCAGAGTTTCTTGTGAAAACTTACTTTTTGCCTCAGCTATGTGAAGACTTGTGGTCAATGCAAAAAATCCTTACAATCCTCTCTCATGCCATGTGGCTCTCTGTCACAGAGAGCTCCACGTTCAAGCATTTATCAAATCAATTACTGCTGATGGGAGTTCCTCCTAACAGGTAGTGAGGTGTCTCGGCACTAATTCATCCTGTCGCTTTGATGGATTTGCTTGGCTCTCTGAGCACTGGGCCCGAAGCTCAGGAAGAGTGCGACTGATCTGTCAAGCCCCACAAGCCATTACTTAAAACATTAGCTGCTCAGCCATGATAATGTACAAGAGATCCCTGTGTGACCACCGTGAGTTAGAGGGAGGCTGGAGACGGGACAGGTACAGATGTCCAGTCTCAGTCCTGTGGATCAAGAAGTTCCAGAGGTACCTGAATAGCTGCAGCGTCATGTGAATTTACTTATCTCCCTGAACAGCGAAACAGCAGTGTAATGTAGAACAATAAATTACTACTCCCAGACAGTAACAAGTAGTTAACTTTTTGAGTAATGAATGGAGGTGCAGTATCGCAGCTGTTGAATTGTGCATCCCCTTATAAAAATCCCAGTGTGTATCCTCAACTCAGCTAAAATTTTTAAAATATTTAACTCTCAGTCTCTCTAAGTTAATGGCTCAGGCAGTAAAGCCATTCCAAGACAACAAAAAGTTCTGCAGAGTTAATTGAATGTGTTTGCTATTGCAGATTTCTTACAGTCAGCATAAATGCAGGCCTTAAACTGAAGGAGAGCAGGAAGGGGGTGGAGGGTTGGAGGGGGGGTTGGGGCGGCAGGATTGGACAGAAAATACTGTGCTGATGTTCTGTGTCCGCTGCTGAGCAGCCAGCTACCAGGCTTAGCGTGTCATCCTGCCATGATTGACAGATTGAAAGCATCTTTCACTGCTTGTCGGCATGTCAGAGGAAAGCAGCGTCTCTTGACCATGTTTGATGTCTGAACGTTATTTCTTACAAGCCCGCTGCACTTGCCCTCCTGCTGAGAGAGAGAGAGAGAGTCATGTTTGAATCACTAATACATTATGTGGAATAACATTCATGTTGTGGAGACTTAGATGTAAACCAGACCACTGTCTTTGCAGGTATCAAGCCTGTTAATATAATTAGTTACCTGTGTAGATATTCAGTAGAGCTGTTTTTCTCAGCTAATTGGCCTAATTATCCAATCAGAGTCAGTTTAGTGCAGCTGACTCAGCAGCTTTACCCCAGCAACTGCAGAGTCATTACCAACTGCTGGGACTGTTTGCTATGGTGACTCGGGCCCCCAGAGGGAGGAGAGGAATGACACCAGATTTCCAGGGATGCAGTTAGGGTGTTACAGTTAGACATTATAAAATCTGAAATGGTCTAAAGAAAATTATACAAAGATATTCATTCAATTATATATATATATAGCCTAGTTTATCAAATTTAAACTAAGTTTCTGTGTTAGGACTAGTGATTCATCATTTAAGGAAAATGTTTTAGTTTTTCTTGGGTCACAGTGCTGTTGATCAACATGTATGTTGTTGATGTATGTTTTGCCTTAGTTTTCTGGTACTGGACAAGGTAGCTGATATTTTATTTTAGATGCAGAGCTTTGGTCAAATTTCACACTATGAACTGTATAACTGTGGACATCCGATTATTCAGCTGCACACTTGTGTGTTGGAGCTTTTATTGTTGAAAATTCAGTAAGTCTGCAGATCTAGATTGTCCCAATAACCTTGTCTTACTTTGTTGAGACAAGTGTACGTGTGTGTGTGTGTGGTCATATCAGTTGTGTGTTGAGTCTGGAGCCTGTCTGGTTGTGTGTCTAAACGGCTCAGACACCAGAGAAGCTGATGATAAAAACATGTACATCAGCTGTGTATGGCTGGCTCTGGTTTGGGTTGCCATGGTGATGACATCAGCTTCCCAGTGTGAGTCTCAGACTTAAGTGAGATTTTGCTCAGTGCATCTCAAACTCCTGCTATGCAGTCAAAAACCATCCCGTCTCATCTCAAACCAACTCTCACTTGCTTGCAGCTGCTGAGGCTGGATACTGCAGCACCATGTTGGTTTCATTAAAACAGAATTATAATGATATCTCTTTTTCCTCTTACTCTAGTGTCCTATATCTGTGAGAGTGCAAGTGCAGTCCTTAATTTTATTCATAAGGAGAGCCAAACAAGGTTTTTCCCAAATTTGGTGAAAACTGGATGAAACATGAAGACTATCCACCCATCCATTAGCATAGACCCAACATATATATATATATATATACACAAAATCTTATAACCACACAAAAAATCCACAGATATTTTTTTTTCTTGTACACCTAAATATTCTGTGATCTGGTAAAAGTTCTTAAAACATTAGTAATTAGCTACACAGTGGCACTATCACAACCATTTTTGACAATGAGAAGCATCAACCACACCTACAAATGTACGATTTATAAAAGTTCCAGTTTTTATGGAGCATGAAGAGGCCATGGAGAGAAATAAAAAATTAAATAGTTGGGAGATTTTACTATATCGTATGAGCTACTTGGTAAAACTTGCAAATCATATCATTTTTTTCTTTCCAAATGTCCTCTGGGCTCTGCAATATTTTGTGAAGCTTAGATGAAAAATGTACATATGGTCAAAAAATGATCAGTCATCGATGCAAATAGACACCAGATTTTTCCATCTATGCCTCAAAACAAAATTTGACCAAATTTGTTAACTTATTTGTCACCACATGGTGGCACTAAGTTTCAGCTTTTACAGGTTTTGAGACATTTATCACGATTCATCATGTTTTCTCATTCCACCAGCCATTAAAAATTATATATAAAATAAAACTGTCATAGACATCATCACACACATCATACAAGCATGACAGACCATTTGTTTGCCACAAAATTAACTGAGGAAAACAAAAATAAAACTAATCACTGTTTTTTCATGAAATGATTCACATTAGGAAAGAGTAATTTGACTCTGCAAACATTCAGATCACACAATTCTGATTTAAGCATTTTAAGGCAAAATGCTGATATAATTTAAATAAATTAAAATAACTGAATGTTTATAAATAAGCATAG
This sequence comes from Polydactylus sextarius, assembly GCA_016801845.1. Taxonomy (NCBI): domain Eukaryota; kingdom Metazoa; phylum Chordata; class Actinopteri; family Polynemidae; genus Polydactylus; species Polydactylus sextarius. Next base: position 5,636,320 of record CM028927.1, on the reverse strand, counting down.
AAGAAAAAACAGGGAATAGAAAATAAATTGTGCATCAAGCAGTGAAATGAGAACAATTATTTTGGCAAAAGGTAAATAAGAATCTAAAATATGAGAGTATTATATTGTCAGTCAGTTGGTTGGAAGAGACAACATAATCTGTTCTAGAATAACTGGAATTATAATAGACAATTCCATGAGAAGATTTTTTTTAATGTCAGATAACACAGAATGGATAACAAAAGTCATAACAAGTGGCTTGAGTTCTAGAACTGATACAGTTCCTACTTGTACATTCATAAATGATGAGAGTATGAGTAATGAGTATTTACGAGAATAATGAAACACCATCATGCCGTTCAGTGCCATCATAATGCATAACATATAAATTATTACAAGGAGACTGGCTTGAATACCAGTCCATAATGGAAACTCAAGATAAATAACCTCAAATAATTTCTCAGTCATAAAACCAAACTGTTCCAACAGCTTTTCTTAATAGAGTCAAAGTGACAGCCAGTAAATGGCTTTCAGCCAGACTCATCATTCTATTCCAATTAAATTTTCACCAGCTGCTTTGTATTCAAAGCATGTTGCTCAGCTTTCCTTCTTAAACACACTCCTGTGATGGGAGTTCATTTTCATTCCAATGAACTCAACCAAGTGTTCACCTGCATCTCAGGACTGCGGCAGTGTCTGAGGGGGCAGGGAGAGACGATATGAAGCTCACCACACAACATCAATGAGTAATCTGGATAAGTTCAGCTGTAAATGAACAGATTAGCCCTTATAAGCCTGACTGAAGCCCCTGTGTGAGAGGAGGGGAAGTAGGGATGCAGGGTTAGACAAACGCTGTCCCCACTGCTCTTTTTTCAACATCATAAGCCAGGTTGGTTTAAGTAGACTTCCTCTATTCTAGTGGCTAATGGGAAAATCAAAGGCCTATGTCGCGTCTGAAGCCAGAGGGTGGCAGCTGCTAAGTGAACATTGTACTCAGGACTTCATGCCATGTCTGTCTTTCTCTGTCTCATCAAAGCGAAGCAGCAAAGCAATATGAGCTGTTATCTTTTACCTGGGGACTAATTGGCCTTTTAATTCCATATCAGATTTCAGCTCACTTCAGTGCTTCTGAACTGACTGAGTGGCCAGGGAAATGCCAGCTTTATAACACTACTCCATCATGGCATAGCATATAGCAGACCTGTTCTAAAGTCATCCATCCTTCTCAGATGGGGTCTATTGATCACATTGTAGTGGACAAGTTATTACTTTGACAAGATGTCTAAAGGGAGAAACAATAAAACACCAAAATCACCAAAAAGCAAATAAATGCTTTACTGTCAAACAAAGTGTGACATGATTTGGAAGGTAAATGTCTTATAGCTATCTTAAGAATGTATATTTATGTTTTCTCCCTTATAAGAACCCCTCAATGAACTAACAGCAAATTGATACTTGTTGTAAGTAAGGAAACTGATTTGCATGGAAATATAGAATAATTGAATACTATTTGCATGTCTTGCACGTAAAACATAGAGTATTATGTAGTTACCAATTCTACAAATAAGCCAACTAGAGTGCTACCAATTATGATACATCACAATCTAAGAATGAAAATATACCACGGTCTACATCAGAGTTGGTGCTCGTCAGAGTGTCGTGTGGAACACCGTCACAAACATTACTTTATTTATTTAACTATTTCCATGACATTTCACAGAAACAGCAGTGTGCAACACAATAAATACCTTTGTAGAGTCACCTTCTGAAAGTTTTCACTGTTATTCTGTAAAGGCGGAAAAGACAGAATTCCCGGAAACAATGTAAGGGAGAAAGAGATGCAGCCAGGAAACTACAGTGACTGGCTTTTCACTTTCTGAGTCTTGTACAGTACCTACTTTTATACCAGTGTCCCAACACAATCTCTGGAATCTATCATTCAAATCAAATTTTGATTTCAAATCAATACATTTTTTATCTCAAAAATGTATGATCAGTGTTTCACTTCCTGGTCTTCTCCTATCATCTTTCTCTCAAGTAAGGCAAGGACCAGCTGCCTCAAGGACCATTTCTTCCCAAAAAGCTGCATTAGCTGTTCAAAAGATAAACTCTAATATGTGACAGATGATACTGACTCTATTTCCTTGTTCAACAAAATCAAATGTAATTAAACAACCAAGTTGCTTTGCATTCTTTACAAAAGGAAGGGCTTTGCTCTGTAAAATGTCACTTGCATATTCGGTAAGAGCGGTAAAGATCAAAAACCTTTTTAACATCTCCTAGAGACTGAAGTGTTCGTTTGATTCAATTATAGTATTTAACTCAAACCTGCCAAAACCGAATATTTTACTATTCATGAGGGTGGCATCAGAGAAAAGGTAATTAAATTTAAAACGACTATTTTTCTCAGGTTGACTCTTTTTCCCAAAGGTGGAGAATTGGGGGAAAGGGAAAGTCAAAAAGTCAAAAGGATTCATCATCTGGAGAATACGAATATTTCAAAGCAGTTTGTTCGAAAATGCTCTATTTCTCTTGTAGAAATAAAAAAAAATGACCCTCAGTGGGTCACCAGTGTCAGTGGTTTCAATTATTCCCAATGGAAAGCCATGACAGTGATCCTGGAGGAAAAGCAAGGTGATCAGACTCATTAGGATCCATCTTTTATAAACCTTGGATATCCACAGTGATCTTTACGGAACATCAGTAATTATTGAGATATTTTGATCTGGTACAATATGTGCTAGTGGGATGAATAAACTGCTTCAGTGACACAATGCCTTATAGGTTGTGTTACTTTAACATGAGTGTGTGCAGCTGTGTGCACATAAAGCAATGATGACAATAAAAGCCTATTTGCAACCTCCTACCCTTCAATTTAGAGAGACCTCACTCACAAAAACATACACTGATATTTCAACAAAAGGTACACAAGTTGCCCTTGACTGTGTCAAGACCTTGCCTATTGTCCGGCAGCATGATGAGGTTTTTGTGGGTATAATGTCCTTTTAAAATGCTCATTGTCCTCCTAGTGTGCCTTTCAGCCTGACACTGTGTACCATTAATCACAGAGCAGAGCAGCTGGCTGACATCTTCAGACTGATGGAGGAGGCAGCATTTAATCGTACAGACCAGAGACGAGCAGAGTTGGTCTGTGGTGTATTCATGGTGGTGTGAGTGCAGGGGGGTGAAAAAGGGTGTGCCATAGCATGTGTATGGGAAACAAAAACATTATGGCTTGACATATCTTGTCCCTCTATGTCACTGGGCTTCATTGTTGTCCAGACACCAGAGTACCACACTATTGCACTGGATGACATGCTCCTTCATTAGCATAAACACACTTGGGTTTATTTTTACTCTGTCATATATGCACCATCCTCCAGCCTCAAATACTTATTACTGTACCCACTATGAACTATATCTATATTACAAAGCCATCCACAGATACCATTTGGATAAGGTCACATACTGTTTTCGGCTATTTTGAAAAGGTCAGAAGTTAATGCTTGAAAATTTGTAAATAAAGTGTATAATATAAACATTGTTTGAGAAGTAAACTGTCCTTAAATATTGATGATCTAAATTAAAAGAGATGTCACACTTAAAATATGACTATGCTGAACTAGTACTGTACAGGCCGCAACTCATTATTGACACCAGATTGATTTGTGAATTGAGGGTAGCTATTTTTTTTTTTTTTTTAATTCTTGGGAAAAAAAATGTAGCTAAATTAAATCTGAAATGTGAATGAAAATGACCAGACTCATGACATTTGAGAGACTTTCAAAATGAATGATTGAATTCTGGAAAATATAAAAGTGAATTATAAAGGTGAAAACTATCATTGAGGCAAAGAGTCTGTCAGTGTGCTATGAAAACCTGTTATAAATCATCTGCTGTGCTGCTATGTTACAAAGTAAATAAAGCCCAAAATGCTGTGTCTATTTTCGTGAGAGTACTTGTAAGCAGTCTCCATTTCATTTTATTTTATTTTTTATTTTTTTGTAGAGCCAAGTATAGAGTTTTTCTGCAATCGTAACAACAACACATAATCTAACTTGAAACACATCTTGATTTCTGTTTCTAATGGAACACAATACACTTACTACACATTTAACGTTTAACCTCCAAATGGAAAATGTTTTTTTTTTATTGTTCAACAGAAACATCTCCCATCCAAATTCTTCTCTAAGGGATGCTGCACATCAGCAGCAATTACTGTTATCACTCATGATGCTGGAAGATCTGAACAGCGAGGCTTCTGCTATTTTATTTTATTATTATTTTTGGTTCAATACTGACATTTTACAGTATAACTTGACATTTGACAAGAATTGATAAAGGGTAATAATAAGTTTCTAAACCATGTCCAGAAGTGATTCTTTGACATGGCTGAGCTGTACAGTTTGACTTCATCTGGATCTGGAACTGGTGAACAGGGCTTTTGAATACCTCAGTAGCAGAGAGACTCAAGCAAATTTACAAACAGTACTTTTTCTCTCCCAACTGCGCCTCAGTTAATACATTCTCAAGTTCCACAACATTAATTCAATAGCCCTCCTTTTAAAGGTATGCTTTTTAAATGAAAAATATTAGGAAGCATCAAGAGTTTTTTGTGACTGGTTTATTACCAATCAGGAGTACATTAAAAACTATTATTATAATTGAGTATAAAGACACAATTATTAAAACCCTAACTCTGCGCTTTTAAATGCTTTTAAATTAATGCTCTGGAAATGTACATTATTCTAAATGTACCACGTGAGCTGTTGTAGTAGGATACAGGTAATTCAATGTCTTTTTTAAGATCTGTGTTAATTATCAATGGGTCTTTTTAATGCTTGCAAATGCACATATTTTGAACCTATGGGTGACAGGACCTTCTATTAATCTTGTGTAGGTTTTGTGTCATTACTTCTCCAGTCGAGTTAATTTGTATTTTGCAGATTTAATAGGTGGAGTTATTTGTGCAGCTTGTGGTTTTGGGATTCAAATAATTTGGCTAAAAACCCATCTTTGACTCAGTATTTGGATTATGTTTTTGTGTACGTGAGACATCCCACAGTCAATACAGCTTTTTCTCTCTCTGTCCTCCAGACCTCCTTGATTTGTTTCTGCCTCATCTGCTCCTCACAAGAGATCCTGAAAGGAGTAACTCGCAATCAGAGATAACTGGTGTCACAACAGTGGCTACCAACTGCTTTTGTTAACTCAGGTTTTTCTTTTGGCTCTGTGCACATTCCCTTGAAAGGAGCCGTTTGACATATCAATTGACACTTTTCTGCACAAACCACACAAATCGCTTGCCACTTAGTTTACCCAAGAGGGATAGTTTCCTCTAATGGAAAGTTACGAGGAGTTTAAAAGAGTTATCACAGCGCCAAGCAACAATGTTGTTGTAAGTGAAGCCAAAGGGGAATGCTGGCAGAAAATTGCTGATGATATAAATTAGTGAGTTAATATATTCACTTTATCCCTGAGTTCACTCTCAATGCGTCCGTTTTACTTCTAACATGAAGCTGCACATTTGGGGTCTGACACTTTAAATTTGATGCAGCAGATTTAAGCAGTATAGAAAAGCCTCCTTTCATGTACCTGTACCTGTAACCAAACCAAACAATGATGTCATAATGTACTAATACACCTTTTTCATATTTGTACATCAGTACAACAAGGTAACATGTAAAACCTGTGTGGGCAACAAAAACAAGGTTTTTCGGGGACCAGTTAAGTTACTATTTAATTTAAGCGACTCAGTGTCAAATTAGGAATCTTACACAAGTTGTCAAAAAAAATCTCCAGAGATCATTTCATACTTGAAAAATACATGATTTTTATGCCAACACTGTGTTCCGTAGTTCTAAGCCAACAGTGATAATTAAAACTCACAATCAGCCGTTATGTTCCCTGAATAAATAAAAGACTACAAACTATTAATTCTCAGGAGGAATACTGACACAAACAATGGCTATAACACAAATTCACAAATTAATTCCTATTGTTTCCACAAAGGAATTATGGGGAACGAAATGTTGCCATTGCATCTATCATGGTGTTTAGTTCTTTTTTCTTTTTTAAATTGTACCCGAACAGAGATTTATATGAAAAACAGTAATGTAGAGACAATTTTAATTAATTTGTGGATTAAAACACAATTTGTGTTTAAAAAAGAGAGAGTGAGAGAGAGGGAGAGAAATTCATAAGTATTGTTTAAATAAAAATGCCATCATTGTGGAATTATCAGTAATTATGTGTCATGTTTTACCAGTAGAATATGCCACAAAACATACCACCTCCCTTTTAGAACAACTAAGTGTCATACACAAACAGCTGCCTTTGTTTGACAACATCTGTGTTTTTCTTTGCTTTGAACTAAATGGCAGCACATCCAATCACTGGCTGATCCATCCCGCTTGACGTATCACATGTGCATATACAGTCAGACGGACTCTTTTCTATTTTAATCGGACACAGAACTGTTTGATACAATGCTGTGGTTAAACTGCAAGATTCTCCACAGTATGTCACAGTCATTTGAACAGCTGCAGTATTAGCTGTCCGGGGTATTTCTCCCAGAGACTGAGAGCTGCTCATATCAACTGAGGATTTAGTACAACTTTTTAAAAATAGGGAGCTTAGACAGCCAATTCCGTCACCACATTCCTCACTACAGACCAGTTCTGGAGCTGAGCTGGTGTGTGTCTGTTTCAGTCTGTTAACACAAAATACAGGAAAGAGAGGACACAAAGTTAATAACATATGATAGAGGTGCACAAATTCATTGAGGGTAAGAGAGTAACATACAAAAAGAAAGAGAGAGAAAGAGAAAATGCACAGTCTATCATGGGAGTTGCCCCAGCGACCTAGTTCCCAGCAAGCGTTCAGGTAGGTCCAGAACCCTCCCTAAATATAAGCTTTATCAAGAAGAAAAGTTTTAAGTCTAACCTCAAGTGCAGAAAAGGTGTACACTTCCCAGACTTTAGGCTTTGAAGGCTCTTCCTCTTTTGCCTATTCTGCTCTTGGAGACAAGTCAAGTCAATCTGCATTTTAAGAGCAGAGTGCTCTATTGGTGTTATAGTGACCTGTGAGCTCTTTAAGATATGATAGACCCTGGTCATTAATAAATTCATATACAAGGTGGATTTTGATTCCCTTCTGCATTATCATCACTAAACCTGGTGTTTTCTTTTTCTTTATCCATCTATGGGAAAATATAATTTCTAATCAGTGACAGTTTGTTCCAATGCTTCTGCTCACTGTCTGAAATGGACTGTAAATATATTCACTTATATCAAAAACTTTCAACACTCAGCACAACATAATTAGTTGTACTCAATCCCACTTAACTGTCCTCCCCTTCCTCTTCTCTGTAATGTCACCTGATGACCTGAAAATCAATTGTGGACTAACTAAAAAAGCATTTATAAAATGCAATTACAGGCAGTAAATAAATAAATACAGAAGAGCTACTCTGACCCTGTAACTACATGCTTTTGTCCTAGCGAACTTCAGTTCTTATATCATATTGATTATAGCTTGTCATAGCTTTGAGAGGAGGTCCTCTGGGAGTCAGTGGAAGCAAAAATAGTAGTTTATTGGATTATGGATATAATTTGATTTCAGGCAACAATTCTCCATAGTAATGAGCTGTGGTTGAACCACTGTTGCTCTTTTTTATTACCTGACTCCAGGTCAGCAACAGCACAGACACAACTTAATCTCTCTACAGCTGTGGTCTTGAGAGAAAAACAAACTTGACAGACCAGCTTCCATCATATTGCTGAATCAGAGCAAAAGGTTGTGGAAGAAAGTCACTTCAAGTAACTTTATCAGTTATAAATCTGATATAAATCTCCTAGCATTTGTAGAATCACCCATCCTACACTGTTAAATTATAGTGCTGTGCCTAAGTTAAGATTGAGATGACATCTATATTCATTCATGGCTACTGTGTCATTTTCTGAAACAAAGGACTAATGTCTTAATAATAATAATTTAAAACTGCTCTTGCTTAGTTTGGAGAGACATAAATTATTGTCAGTTCTTAAGATTCATGCTTTTTCCTCAATGTGATTTCATAAACATCCAGATTTGTAACAACTGGTAGAATTATCTAACAAAGATCAATACAATCAACACAATTCTAGACACATTTCATGTTAGTTGGCTAACATGCAACCAAAACAATTGTCACAACAATTAAATTATTTTCAATAGTCGTAGGGTCTTTATTTATGTAACTACAAAGAGATCATTTTATTTCAAGAATTTGAATCTATTTCCCCCAAATTTATTTTACTTTCAAAATGTAGTAAAAAACCTCTCTGTTTCCAGCTTATGTTTTAATTTGTTGACACTGTTTCCTGTTAATAAGAGCTCAACATTTCCTCCGTGGTGTCTTAATAAATCCAGTATAATGTTCATCTCAGTGTGACGGCCCCTAGGGACAAAGCTCATACAAGAGAGAAAGCATTAAAAGAAATGCACTCCAAATCTATAATTGCGACAAATACAAAACCACTTACAAATAGGGCGAAACACATTCAGCATGAACTGCTACATCGGAAGTGCTCTGGGCTGCTATGGAGAGTGATAAGCAGTGGTGGCTGGTGACTCCAAAATTGGGGAGCTGTAATACAATGGCTTACAAGATTTATTAAAAACACTCTCTGTTGGCTCTGAATGGGAATGAACCTGAATGGTTGCTATCAGCATGGAACCTCAAAAGTAATTATGACAAATCAAGATAAATGGAACTAGAAAATAACGTTTCATGCCATATATCTGTGTATATCAGCTGTGACCGTTAACTCATTTGCACATCCTCCACACTGTGCAGCCAGTGCTGCAGTCTGTTGCTCACACTGAGATGCAATCCAAGGTGAGTGGAGTGCAACGAGACATTGGGCTGTTTCATGTTTCTGTTACTATCCCATCATGTGTTCAGCTCAGACAACACCAGCAGAGCAGAGCTCTTCATCTGCTCCCCTAGTGACCCCTTGCTGCTGCTACTGTGCCTCCCAGTTCAAATCCATTCACACCAATGGTCAAACACACTTCTTACACTGGTACAACAAATTAAGACTTGTGTTGACTGACATAAGTAGCCAGCCACTGTTATTTTACTGCCATTTCTTATTTGGCTCTGTCCCATCTCCATTACTTAACACCTCTTACCTGCCCTGCAGGTGTCACTGTTTTTAGCATTTTACTCAGAATTTTAATAATAGATTTTTTTTTTCCAGAGAAGAGAGAAAATTATTTCACAAATGATATTAAGAAATTCATCTTAGTAATAACTGTTTATATTGTGATCTTCCTCTTTGCCTCTTCAAACTGTCCTTGCCTTTATAGATTGATCTCCTTTTCCAAAGATGACATCATTATTGCTATGATAAATGATATATCTATCATCCAATTTGTAATGAAAATTAAAACAAAATGTGACTAGACCACACTGAGACTGTCTAAATAATAAATGTATTTACTATATGTTTAGCTTCACCTTCACACAATCTGGCAGCACTAAATGATTTAACCCAAAAGGATTTATAAAATATTTCAAAACACCACAGACAGCAGAGCCAGCAGGAAAAGAGCTCACCAAGATAAGGCTGTTATCGTGCACGTTGACCTCCTGGTCATCTCAGAAGCTGGACTGTGAGCTGCTGAGATGACGACCAATCTCTCTTAGCAGGCAGTTCCTCATGTCTCAAATTTGTCACAGTCTATTTCCAAGCGCACACCATTTAGATAAACTGATCATGTATTTATCTGAATAGCTGCTTTTTTACCTGAACAAAATAGCTAAAATTTGATAAAAGGCTAGGTTTACGTATATGAAGCCTAAAGATCATGCAAAAGTATAAGTCATTTTGGTGATTATCTAAATCAAGGTCAACACTTCCCAAATCACTTTTAGAATTATAATTATCTTGACATGTGTTATGGTAACAAGACATCAATGATTCAATGATCCAATTTACCCACTTGATTGGATTATCAAAAGGTGAACGCCACCTCTCCCAATCATGTTCAAATTTCAGTCCGATCGAGCCGAACCAGATCGGATGGCTTGGATACATGATGTATTTTGAATCAGATTCGGCTTATAATCGGATTAAAGCAACGCATGTAAACATACTCACTGTCTCCACTGAAATGTTCTATTTAGTGCTTGGCTTGTGTTGAGTGAGGAGCAAGCATGACACCCCGGCTACACTGAACTGACTTGTGAACTCGGCTAATTCTAAATTAGTAATCAAAGTAACTGCACTAATCCCACATTGTCTGTGCTTGTGTGCTGACTGTTGTGGGAAATGGAAAGAAAACGCTGTATCCTGCACTTCTGAGTTCAGCTCAGGCATTAGGGGAATAAAACTATAAAAACAGAAATCAGAGCTTACTGAAACGTCCGGTAGGAATGTATATTAGCATAACATTGCTTAAGTCCATTCTTCTAATATTAACTAAATACTTCTTTTAAATACTAAATCTTTTAACAACATGCTGCTGTCAACTTTTTTCTTCCATGGCTAATTTACCGTAGTTTTTACTGCTAATAATGATATAATAAGTTGAGTTAAACCCTGTTGTAAAAGCATAAACATCAACAAATGGTTCACAAAGGTGATATTACTGAAGTTCCAGCTGATTAGAAATACAATATAGACTAAAACTTGACTGATGTTATTAGCTGTTTCCAAGAACTACATGTCTAACTGATAATTTTTTATACCTATTTACATGGCATTACATAACAAGTATGTCAAAGAGCTTTATTTTTATTTCTTAACATAGCTTTTTCTTTATCTTTATTTGAATTTAAATGAGTTAATAAAAATGATTTCATAACAGCAAGAGGGACAAGATCCAGTGAAATAACTTGATAATGACACAGGTTTACATTTAACATCACCTAATTACATTACATAAAACTGCCTTTGTAGATGCCAAAACAATTAAAATACATTTTATGTAATTTTATTTATGTGTAATATACATATTTATCTAATTTTCATGATGTTTAATGACTCATTGTTAGTTATTCTCTAGAACTGGAAAATTGCAGACTAGTCATTATAAATAACAACAGCACACATTACACGCATACTGTACTTTCAGCTGTGTATTTGCAGTGTGAATAATTTAATGTGATTTGTATAAATAATAATCCTTCATAATGCTTCATTTACTGAGAGGAGGAATAGACAGAAGGTGCAGAAGTGGTTGCTTAAAAGCTTTTGAGACGATGGTGGGAATGGCAATGGCGGCATGCGCTGGGGGAGTTATTGCTCCACTTACTTTACAAACTGAAAATCTCATTAAGTGTGACACTGAAGATTAGTTGAGAGGGACCAAAGTGGAAAGAGAATGAACTCACAAAGGGGCCGTGAGGAGGCTTTGGCTTTGTTTGCAATCATTAATTCAGCATTGAAACAACTCAGGGGGAAGCTTTGAGCTGCTGATCAGAAGAGCTGCAGATATGACAGGCGAACAGGTGCCCTTTTTCTTCTCCAAACACTTTTCCCTTTTAGCTCCCCTCCTCAGTTCTTAATTGAGGTGAGTTGTGTATTTGGGCCATCTGCGTGCTGACAAAATAAAGCCGGCTTTGATTTATGGTACCTCGGGACATATTAGCTTCTGAATATTCACTAGCAAGAATCCCAATTCTTGTAAACACCAAAACAATGAGAGTGGAAATGGTTGTTATGATTTAACAGAATCAGAAGCAAATTTGTGATGAATCACATGGTGTTGGTTTGATAAATGTGCTATGATTTTCTCTCTTGTACACACTAAAAGCAGTTAAGTGTTGGTTAAATGAGACAAAATTAGTTTTATTGGCAACTTAAAATAAAATATCTACTGTACACCAAGGCTTTCCTCTACTAGCTCAGCAATTCCAACACTTTTATCCAGAGGAGCACACTAGAAGATGAATTGAACATAAAATATTTTTGACCTTGGCTTTGAACAAATTGTTTGGATTCAAGGTGGATTTTTTCACCTTGGGGTTGGAGTTTGGGAAAGCTAGAATTTTCAACTTGAGTCAATATTGTTATATACAGTATATAAAACAATATTCAACATTCAACAGTGAAAAAAAAAAACATTCCACATACACGTTATTCACAATTGTTTTGCACTGATATGAGAGTATAATTTTACAGTGATACAGTGAGTAATACAATGAATAAAAAATCCTAAATTTAGTTTCTGATATTCAAGGTCTCAACATTATAGAATTATACAAGTGTAATTCTTATATTTGCTCTAGAGAATAAAAGAGTTTGTATGTTTTATGTTTTATTTCAGGGGCAGTTTATATCCCACAACAATGTCATTTCCACCACAGGCCTGTTTGTGGTGGTAGTACACCTTGTGTGGCTGTGATTCAAATTATAATAGAAGAAAAACATGTTTATACAGCTTTCGACATAAAGGACACCAATGCTGCAAGGAAACAGTGCAGGCTGAGCCATTGTAAACACAAAGTGTTAAAGGATGACAAATATCTTGGCTCGCTGAAAGTGATACAGTGGTTCGTATTTGTTGTGCATTCAAACTTTGCTGCTAGCACTAGTTTGGCGGTAGGAACTAGAAGTGATTTATCCACAGCCAAAACCAAAACCTCCAGAAGCTGCTACATTGTCTATTACAGTCAGACATTAAAGTGCTGTGGATTTTTGCATAGAGTAAGTCAACACTCATGCACTGCAGATGTCGACATCATGATGCTCGCTCCACTGTTCTTCTTTGTTCGGATGATGTTTTGTGTTTGTATTCATTGCCCTTTTTTTTTTTTTTTTTTTTTTGCCACGGTGCTGTGGAATGCGAAGCTGCTCTTTGGCAAACTTCACCTGTTTTATTGGAGAGCAGCAGCTTTCTCTGGCACCACGCTTCATGCAACATGAAACATGATCTGCATATGGTCGACTCACAAACAGAAATGTTAAAGAGCTCCAGTTACTCCTTTAAGCCACTAGCTGTTTTTCTTCAACATATTTCTTGCCAGATTGAACATTTTTTGTTTTGAAGTCATTTTCATCTGGTTGTCCATTTCTAGGAAATTAGCCACAGAACTATCTCTCTGTGGGCAGTTTGTCTGTCTGAAGACTGATTAATATCAGAAGTGTCTGTGTTTACTCTGTCACTATTTTTAACCTTTATGCAAATCAGCAATTCTTGTTTGTAAGTCCTCTGAGATATCTATTTTTGAACAACATTTCTGTCATCAGCTATTGCTTCATTTTAATAACAAGCTGTTTATCAATATGTTTTTGATTTTTAAGTGTTTTTATGGTTCAGTTGGACTTCAGTATGAACTTTACTGTCATTAGCTTCAGGACTTACATAGTAAACTGTGGATATTTTATATGATGATTAATATATTTATATAACATAATTTGTGTGAGTATATATCTGTTCATAAATGTAAGTTAGAAGAATGTCCTCCAATATTTTGATTAATATTCACATAAATGCATTTAACTTACTTTTTCTTGCCATTGTAGACAGTCTTCTCTAGTCATATGAGATGCAGTTGGCTGTTTGTTTGTAATTACTCAGGCAAACCTGTGCTTTTATTTTAATAAGATAGTGCTTGAGGTTTGTTGACACAGTCAGTGATCAAGCAGAGTTGGTGATATGGTTACAGGGAACACTCCAGTGTGTTAGTTTGATAGATTCATAAATATCTGACATGAAGATATTAAGTATTCCTACTGCAGTGCCTCAAGCATGGAAAAATGAGGTGTTTTTACCAGTTGTGCTACAACTGACACCTCTATAGCTCTGTAGCAACCAGAACATTTTAATTATACTTCTAGTTTTTACTTTCCTCAGCTGAGAAATGCCAATAATGACCCTTTGACATCGCTTTGTACCGTATCGGGCTAAAAAAATTAACATTTCATGGACAGACTGTAAGAAAACACATTTACATTTCTTTTTTTAAGTCTAAAGCTTTTCCTCCAGCATCACCTCTACACAACCTTTTTCCTCACCTAATTTTGATAACATTTGCTTGATTACAATTATACTGCACGGTGCATGAAACTGTTTTGATTTTGATGACCATAAGGCCTTTCTTGTGTTCCATCGCTGATGAAACTTAAAATTTTTAGTCCCATCATTTTCACAGCCATTAGAATAGATGTTATCAGCACCATTGTAATGAATAATCAACACTGCATCAGGGATGCTGATTTTAGTATTTTACACGTCTGGTTTTGATTTCGAATAAATCATTGGAAAGCTTCTAATAGATCAGTGTTGATAAGAGCAAGTACTACAAAGACAGAGACATAAGAGCAAAAGCATACAAGACTGAAACACTCACACACAGACTTATACACACAATCTTCATGTTTCCATGCACACAGAACCAGAGAAAGTCCTCTGTAATGATGTATCTATCAGTCTGCATACATGACCATCAGACAGCTCCAGTTCATGACCAACTGAAATATTCTTCATATTCTAAGCACCACTTCGTAGCAGTTCGACACCAGGCAGTCGTATTATGTAGTGCAGATGTTGATAACCTTTAGTAATTGTGTTTCATGGCTTCTCTTCTCTGAAGAACACTTTATGAAATGTGGGCACTGGAATTGAGAGCAGTCCTACAATGCTTTTTGTAATGTCTGAATGTGCTGTTCAATGTAGCAGAGTAGAAAACACATCAGATAATACTTTGTAATCTGTGTTAACCCCAAAAGTCTTTCACACGTTTAGACTTTATTTAGTCAGTTCTACAGAAACTGTTTTTATGTTTATTTCATTTATATTCTTGCTGCTGCTTCTTAGTTCCCAGCGCTGCATTTTGCAGGCATATGTCTCTGACTGCAAACATACAACACAATCATACGCATCTGGAAATGACCTGAATGGCACTTGTACTTCATTTTATAGTGTGCAAATGTATTCATATCATATTTCATACTGAGCAGAGCTAAAATACAATTCACGCTATGCACCATCATGCACAATATACAACAGCTATACAAAAAATAAACATGCACTAATATGCACTAGAAATCCAGTACAACATCCAGGTGACTACAAAATAAAATTTTGTTTGTTTGCACAGTTTGCACAGTCATGGGCCTGAAAATATACAAGAAATTACATAGTACATAGTACATAGTTATAAAATATTGTTTGATTTTTTTATTAATATTATTAGAATATTATATATCATAGAACATTATGACAATATTTTAAGAATATTATATTGTCTCCAATTATAGACGATCTATCAAGAAGTGCAAAGCCCCTCAGAAGAATTATTGGATACGTAACCACTTAGACGTAGAGGTGGTTTCATAATAGTGGTGTTTGCCTGTGTGTATTGATCAGAAAGCACAGGACCTTCAGATTCCTAAGACAGATATGTAATACTCAATACTATAACAGAACAGTTCTCCGCCGACAGAAGCAATTCTATTAGCTCGATGACATACCTCTTGTTACATTATGAATAATGACAAACACTTATAAGCAGGTTAAAAAGAAGCTGTGCCGCAGCAGCAGTCTAGTCAGAGCAGGTTTACTACATTTCACCCTTTATTGAGGAACTGCTAAAACACACAGAGTAAATGGACTGCATTTATATAGCACATTTCTAGTTTTATTGATCACTCAAAGCACTTTACACTACAAGTTACATTCACACAACACTTGTTACATATATAGAGCACTTCTCCAACATACACTCATACATTGAAAGTGCAGCACTATCAATTGGAGTTCAGCACTGTGGGCAAAGACACTCGATGTGAAGATGAGAGGAATCAGGAATAAAACCACTGATAACTGGTACAACTCTGTTAAAACATATTTCTGTATCAGTGTTAACCTTAACACTAACACAGAATGATTTACTTTCATGTTACTAATGACTAATGGACCACCAGACTTCTTTTCAGACCCTCTCGTGAAAAGGTCTTAGTCTGGTTGGTCGCTCTGCACTAGCGTGACAGATTTCACTGACAGCTGACAGATTTTACAGCAGCCTAAACACACTGAACCAAACAAATGTATGCATTTAAACCACACCCAACCATGAGGTGTGAAAGTACTCTTAAAAAGCATTGCCCATACTTGAATTTCAGTAGCACTTATTTTTTTCTTCTTTTTATAGTTGTCTCTTTGATGGTTAAAAAATTATTGAAGGGTGTTGTTAACTTTGATATTTTATTGCAACCAGCTGAAATGTTAAATGACTGAAACGCTTGAACGATGTTTAATTCACTGTTTAATTTCCCAACCTGTAAAATGAGCATCGTTACAGGCCTTTGAAGTGTGTTCGTTCATCAGTGTACAGCCTGAGCTCTATTTTCTCTTACACTTTGCTGACCTGAAGGTTAATAGTCCGTACGTTCAGGGTCAGTTCTCCTCTTCCTATATTACAACACCTTCAAATGGTCCTCTTTTTCACTTCGTCTTCTTTGTTTTCGTTCTCTGGAGCTTCCATATGGCTTCTTTCATGCACCATATTGTGCTCAGACCTTCATTCTTCAGCTTGCGTTTTATTCTGGCCCTACTCTGTAGCACGAGAGTGATGATTGGAAATTTTCAAAAGAGCCATAGAATCTGGAGCTCATCTCATTTCAGACCTTTTGTCTTTTGCTTTATCTGAGTGTAAAAAGCAAAAGACTTCTAGCAAACGCTACCTATGGATCAGAAACCAAATCTTGGAGTTGGATTCTGTAAGATTCTCTTTTCAGCTGATCATAGAATTAAAACTGACAGTATAAGGTCCATAGAGGTCATGTTCCATGGCTATCTGTTGTTGTTAACCACTATGAATTCATACAATCTATGCTCTCAGGTCATTTCCCTCTCAAGTCACTGAGGAGCTAGTTACCAGAGAGCTCCATATACAACATGGATTGCAATGCAAGTGTTGTGATTTGATTTATTGTCCTAATCTGCAGCTGTTGGCAATAACATGGTCACATCAATAATACCTGTGTGTTCAGCAAAAAGCGACAAGTTAATTACAAGAACAAATGAAAGAACTCCCTGAATTACCTTAGAAAAAGCATAGTTCAGGTAACTGCAGTTAATCTGTGTAGATGATTTTTTTTCTATTATTATCAGAGTTTTTCCTCAATCCAAAGCCAAAAATGAACAAACTAAACTTTTTTAAGGGATACCTTTTGAGTTTGATACTAATTAAGTTCATACTGGTAGGCACAGTTTCCAGGTTATAGCCATATGCTGTACTCCAGCTCCAGTACAGTCCAACATGATAAACAATGTGGTCTTCAACCGTCTGCTTGTCTTTTTATGTATTACCAACAGCTGCATGTTGCATATACAACTTCAAATAGTGTTAGATGCTTTTTAGTGATTTTGTATGTTGCATGGGTGTCTGGATTATTGCTGTCTAGCTTCTTTGGGTTAGGAGTCGCTCAGTGTCAAGCATTCAAGAGGTAAATAGTTTTCTATTTAGATAAATCATCAGAGCTTTGTGTAGTAGCTCCTCTGTGCAACCGAAGTCAAAACTAGTCAGACTCCTACAGACTGAAATTAAAATAGCAGGTGTAAAACAACATCGATCCCTGCAGTGAACCTACAAAAAGGCTGTATCTACAAGAAAATAACTGACCCTTTTCATTTGCTACAAGCTAATATTAGGGAAGTTACATGCATAGATTTAAAACTCTTTAATACCTCCTTAAATTAAAAAAAAATGTAGGTAAAATGAATAAAGACAGAGTTGATATGGGAACAAAACTACATTGTTGTACTGCATTATTTACTTATTTACACTTACATTATTACATACTTTACTTTATTATTTACATACCTTATTTACTGATTATTGACCATTCGTCAATAGTTTGTATCTCTCTGGACTTTTTCTGCACTACATGTTGTTTATTGTCTATTTAACATTGGTTTTCTTTTTTCTTTTTTTTATCCCAATGGTATGATCAAGAACAGTAATATTATATAGCAGTTGAATAACTGTGACATTGTAGTGTTAACGCAATATCTTGCTGCTCTAAAACATTATATAATTTGTGTTCATTTGATGTATTATTCAATGAAGTCTTAATTTGAAGCAAATTCTATTTCTGCAGAACGGTTTAGAGTTGCAAACTTTTACTGTCTTTGGAGGATTGAATATTTCTGATTGCAGCTGTAATTACTCATTATGCAGCACACCCAGGCAGCAGACATCTATACACACTGCAAACAATTACAAATCACACATATCTAGGTAGGTAATTGACTAGTGATATGAAATGTGAAATTGCAACATTTAAAAGAAGTTAGAGAAGAAATATGTTCAAGTGACCATGATACTAAGTGTGTGTATGGACAGCAGAGGTATGCAAACTTTAGTAGCACAGATTATTATACAACACAGCATAATCACATTAAGGTAAACAAATCACATTGCATTTTATAACTAACAATAATACAATACAGTTATACAACTATAAACAGAACTGTAAAACACATAAGCAGCTCTTTATTTACTTTGGTGTCATGTTCAATAATCATTTAAATACAGGTCCTCCACCAACAAAAACACCATTCATATTTTTGGTCGAGTGTCCAGTTCTCTGCTGTCCACATGTGTTATGACTCAGTCCTGTTTTCTAACCTGGGTTAGGATCAGTTTCTCATCAGATTCTAGCCTCATTCCAGAAGTCAACCATCCAAAATGTCTAGCTGAATAGGCATAAACACATCTATCATTAACATTTAATCATTCATAATTAACACTGAAAACATTTCTGTCTCCATCAGCATAATAGCAGAGAGGCATATGAAAATCTTTTACCATTTCACTCCACCCTGGACTAAATACAAACTGTGGGTCTTAGATGGCCACAGAAAATTCCACCAATCATTGACAAAATGTTCAGGTCACTAGTCCGCTGTGTTCATGCTGTAAACACAGTTTAAATGGTTGTTTTACTTTCTTTCCTTCTAAGAGGACAGTGAGAAATCTTGTTGAGTTGTGATTCAGTATTGGAAGCAGCATCAGTGATATTAAGTGACTAGATACAAGCCCATAATCATTTTAGATGCATGACTGTGTGAGTGTGTTTAAACATTATTGTCATAATAATGTGCTTGCCATAAATATGCCTTGTCTTAAATCAGCCAGACAGGTATTCACTTCAGCATTATGCTTTTATGAATAAATGACAAATATTTGCTGAGTAGCATTTACTGAATCTGCAATAGAAAACAAAATAAAAACAACTGCTGCTCTTCTGATGAAAAGAAAATCCCCAATATTTAGAGAGTAAAGAGACAAGCTGGTGCTGAGAAAGAGAGAGAGAGAAAGACAACTGCTGAATTTAAGTTTAAGTGAGAATGAAATCTTGTTTGAGAGAAACCTGCGAGCAAAATATTCACAAATAAGATAAAGACAATGCACAGCTTAGCCACACCACACAGGATGTGTGACTTCTGAAAAGCACAGCTTGCAGCTTTTCTGGGGTTTTATGTCTGTTTAATGAATGAGTCACAAACAGACTGAGGATTTGAAGCCCCTTGTTTCAACACAAATGTCGTTTTGCTATATATAAAATTAAAGATGTATGCCGTAATTCATAGCTTAATAGTTCAGTCATGCCAGTTTTTATAACTATGCCTTTTTTACCATTTGAGAGAGGCAATGACTTTATAAAATAAATCATGTCTGGATTGAAGAGTACAGACAGAGACTATGCTGCCTGTCTTGCCTGACAGTTTTCGCTGCCTGGAGGCAACCAACTGGCTGCCTGGCCAGTAGTCAGGTGTCTGCAAGGCCTGTTCTGGCTGCAGCATCCACCATGTTTACCAGATGCACCGTTCCCTCAGGTGAACATACTACAGCTGTCAGTGCCAGAGTCCACCAAACTCTCTGGCCTTTGTCCCAAAACATGCTGGATGATGTTTGAGTCTGAGAACAGGTTGGATAAAGAATTGAGTTTTGATAGTGGGATTAAGAAAGGACTCCAATGTTCTGGGAAATACTAATGGAAAATGTGCATATGTGGACAAAAACATATACATTTGACTTACATATACGGCAACAAAAAAGCATACTATTTAAGGTTGCCCAGTGAATATCCTTCCCATCACCTCTTCCTTCATGTGGCCATTATGCCAGCGTAGGCAATGCCATAAATGCTGTCAGGAAATGTGAAATATAAACTGTTGAAAAGATGACTATAAATATTATATTTGATCTTTGCCAACAGTTACCAAACATCTTACACAGCAGTCCTCTAAAATGCTCCCTAACACTGTTGAGAAACAGAGGTGCACAGTGTTTTTGCAAATGTAAGAAGAAAAAAAAATGGACAACTGCCCACGACTCAAGATTCACAGGGGCCCAAAGGTCCCTCAGTTGTCTATGAGTGAATTATTATGAGGCAATTAGATTAACTGCAGATTTGTTTATTAACATGCACCACTAAAACCCAGTTAAAACTGAAATGGTAAGAGCCCAATGCTTGATGCTGCATACACAAGGCCAGTTCATTTTCACCCATGGGCTCTTATCGGGTTTATCTACCTGTGTTGTAAACTGTCCTCATTGGTTGTATGACTGTACAGATAATCTCTGCTTCACCTCTGGATCTGTAGTTATTTTGAAGATTAAGAAGGTATGATGATAGAGTAAACTATGTTAACCATTAGTATATAAAATTACCCATCTCACCTCCTTATCACCTCCATCATTACAATTTTGCAGATATACACAAGTCATCCACAACATTATAACCAGTGAATAACATCGACACACACCCCATAGCAAATACTCTCCCCTACAACCACAGCTTGTGAATGATTAATTTTTACAATCTGGTGGTGATACTTCAAATTAAGTAAAGGTCCATAGGTTGTCTTCCACTACTAAGATTAAATTTCTTCTGCATTTATTTAATAAATTCTACTAAATTTACTGGCAGAAAAAAGGGACTTTTCCAGATGCTCTTCATAAGCAGTCACATTATCATAAATCCATCCCAATATAATCCTCACCCTCCATCAGACTGTGGTATTCTTCAGTATGAGAAGAGCACCTCACCTGTTTGAATAGGAAATGATTGCTGAGGGTGTCTGCCTCACGCAGCTAAGTACTCTCTGAATTTAAACCTTCAGGCTAAAGATAGATCCCCTGAGATCCTCTTCAGCTCCACTGAGTGGGCCGTTAATTCCAGTCAGCTTCTGTTTGTTTCTTCACTTTTGATTTTCATCATGTCTAATGTAGAACATATTCTCCAGGGGTTTACTGCTTTATTATTTAACAGTGTGTAATTAGTGTATAACTAGTTCTGGATGTAATCAATGTCCTTTTTAATGTTACCCATTGTCAGATTAATTCATTCATTGGTTTGACCTTGTGAACGCCAATGCTCAGTGACTGGAGATTGCTGTTCATTTAGGCACCATTATCAATGCATTTTAAAAAACATTTAAATTATGATTATTAGCTTTGTTCAACATCAAGTCAACATGAATTAGTTTTATCTGTGAAAGTTTTACCTTTGAGCTTAAAGTTGTACATTTTTAGCTTTACAGTTACAGATACTTTGAGCTCTTCTCATACAACAGAAAAGGCAGCTCACCTGTATATACAATCCTCTCATCTGCTTCCAATCAGAAATGTATTAGCAATAGCAAAAATCTTCCCAGGTTCCCATTAACAAACAAGAAGTTATGTAATATTTGCACATATCTTTAAAGATGGTTATACATTGATGTTACAAGGGTTTAGAGAGTCATACAACCTAAACGGTTCACCAGTCTGTCTGGGCTATTCACACCTAAGAGAAATCTAGAATCACCAATTCATCTGCATGTCTAAGTGGTTGGCCTCGTATGCTGATCGTATGTAGTGGAAGGGACAGTTGCAGATACATTGCAGGGTCAACAAATTGCTGTGGTCTTCGTCATTATATTGTTGTACTGTTTCCTTCACCAATGTGGAACCAAGATCATTTGACATATTCAGCCAGTCAGAGCACATTTTCTTTGTCATCATAATGATACTTGTATTTTTTGTTCATTTCATTAGACCAACTAGTTTGTTTTTCAGCTGCACTAATATATTTCCTGCTTTATTCAATGAAAAAAATCCTGTAAACACAATTTAGCCAACGGTAACATTCATTATAAAATGCAGGTAATTTGTATTAGAAATATTTAATAAAAATATACATCCTAGTAGACATGGTTGCTCTGACATACTTTAGAATACTATTATATTGTCCTTGTAACAGTATGTGTAAAGTAGACAGTAGGTCCCTGTGGTCCTGTGAAACATGCTGCAAGGCAATTCAATTCAAAAGACCAACTGATTGGTAGCGAAACCTTATTTTCAAAGTATTGATCCTGGGGGCAACCAGCAAAATGCAAAAACCTCAGCAAGATGAATATGCTGTCACGTCTTACAGTAGATATCAGGCAATCAATGTCACATACCTCCAGTGGGGCCTGTATGAACCTAATTCTACTCATTGGCACTAAATAGTGAAAACCCTGGGGTTCATCAATCATCAATTCAAAGGGCACTCTTTAGTTAATAGTCTGGTCTTTACCCGTTTAGCAGCCACTGCCTTTATCTGTGTGAGCCAGCTGATACCCCATCTATTTGACAGAGGGAGGAGATGGGAGCAATATGTTTTACTTTGATTGCTGTATTCTCTTTCTCAGCTCATTGCAACAGAATTCCCAATTTGAAGCTGTCTGCTATCATGATTTAAAAGTGAGACTTACAACAAAGATTGATTATCTCCAACTCCCCCTGGAATATGTTTGATTGGTCTATTTTGAAGAAAATGGCATGTTTGAGTGTGAAAGTCAATATTTCCTGAATGATGTAGCTGATAAAGTAATATCTCATGACAAATCACTTGACCCAATAGAAAGGTTTATTCTTGTATTGAGAGGGTCAGCCAAGGCCTACCACAAGCTACTCTAATTTAAGACAGAGATACTCTAAAATGACAGTAATGGCAATGGGAATGTTGAAAACTGAATTTGAATACAGTCATCTAGCATTCAAGACTTTAAGAAAAGTATTCAATGGACTGAACTTGTACAATTTATTTCCTTGATGTGAATGATAAGCAGCTGTTTTTAAATCTCATGGACATCATACACTCACAACATAGTGTGGCCAAAGAAGATTAGCACACATGGAAATAAACAATGCATGTTTTAGAGAAATCAGTCAATTTGGAGGGTATGTATTCAGTACATTTGTTGGGCCAACATGCTTCTCATCGAAACAAAAACAATGAATTTCCACGCAACTTGTGTCCCAAAAAACTCCATAAACCAACAGTTAAAGTTTGAAAATCTAAAATCTATTATGATAAACAAATCCAACAGGAATCATAGTGTGGAATAAGGCTAACCAGCACATTACATGTCAGTTAACAGATGTTTCTTTTTCCTCTCTTTCGCAGGTTACAGGTGCCCATGTCAAGTCGGGAAGCCCCAGATCGACGCTAAAGCATATGTGGACAGAAAGCAATAAGGATATGTCAATCAGCAGGCTGCTGTCACAGACTCTGCATGGCAAAGAAAACAGTACTGCTTTGGACCTTCATTATGACACTCCAGAGCCCTATTCGGAGCAGGACCTGTGGGACTGGCTGAGGAACTCCACAGATCTGCAGGACTCACGGCCACGGGCAAAAAGGCGGCCCATGGTTAAAACAGGAAAATTCAAGAAGATGTTCGGCTGGGGGGACTTCCACTCCAACATCAAGACGGTCAAACTCAACCTTCTCATCACTGGTAAGATCGTGGATCATGGTAATGGCACCTTCAGTGTCTACTTCCGGCACAATTCCACAGGTCAGGGTAATGTGTCGGTCAGCTTGGTCCCTCCCACCAAGATAGTGGAGTTTGATGTGGCATCGCAGCAGTCTGTCATTGATGCAAAGGACTCAAAGTCCTTCAATTGCCGTATTGAGTACGAAAAGGTGGAAAAAGGTGCCAAGAACACACTCTGCAACTTTGACCCATCCAAGACCTGCTACCAGGAACAGACCCAGAGCCATGTTTCCTGGCTCTGCTCCAAACCTTTCAAAGTCATCTGTATCTTCATTTCCTTCTACAGCACCGACTACAAACTGGTTCAGAAAGTGTGCCCGGACTACAACTACCATAGTGACACACCCTACTTTCCCTCTGGCTAACAGTCACATTCTTTTACACCATGGATGAGCAGAGCACAGACTGGGGCGTATACCCATTCCAGAGAAATGTGTATGTTAGCTTTATGTCCCTAAACATTCCCATACCAACGTGTTAGCCTTCCCAAATGATTTTCCAGTTTAAAATGTTAGATTCTGAAGGAGCAGTTGCTCTTAACTCTTTTGCTGTTGTTTGAATAAGTGGGACCCAAGACTGTAATATGTTTAGAATGACCCAAAAGGTTCTGAATGTGATTATTATTGTAAGTTAGATTTTTGTTCCTGATTTGTGTTTTGTCCCTGTTGAACCATATGTAGATAACGGGGAGTTTGTAGTTATTTTGTTTGCTCTTCTTTCTTTTTTTTCTTTTTAAATCATAATTAAATTCTGCTCTATGTTATTTGCTGTATGTTTGGTTCACACTTCTTGTCAAACTAGATGTTTTCCCCTGTCTTAGCTTATATAAAATACATTTACTCTCTGGACAACAACATATTGACTGTTTGCCCCTGCTGTGCTATTTACGCTCTGCAGTTCATCCTGCATAACTAGAAAACAAGAACAACAAAATAACTCCTCATTTAAAAAAAAAAATAATAAAAAATAAAAAAATATAATAGTTAGCTCAGATGTTTTTACAAAACCTGCAAGGCATCTGAAGAGGACAGTGAAGATTTAAATGTGAGTCTGATGCTTTTAGAAATGTGAGGTGGACTTATCTATCTAGGGGTGAGCTTGGACTGAGCAAGCATCTCCCCCAGGTGATTCTCATTCAGGAGAGAAAATGTGGTAACACGCTCAGATACTGTAACACTGTCAATCCTCAGCCGTATTCCTGCCAGTACAGGCAAATGTTGAGTTTGTTAGGTGATTGAATGTCTGATTACCTGACTGATTGATCAGTGATTTCTTCGGGGTTTGGGGCTTGCTCATTGTCACTTAATATATCAAATGTAATGTATTGAATTCTATATCTTAGAGCCTAATTTGTATGAATGGTTTGTATTGTACATAGTTTATCCCAATTGCGCTGCTTCTATACATGCCCTCATGAGCTGTGTTCCCCTTCCCGTGTTCCCCCTTGTTCAATCCATTTATGCTCGTTCTTGGTTCCTCTAGCAAAGAAAATGATGTTGCTGCCCTAGATGTGAATTTCATGAAAACAGCAATCCTGTACAGAAGCTGTAAAACTGACTAAATATATTAAAAGTATTCATTGAAATTTTCTTTACTGGGGGGAAGGTTGGGGTGATGTACATAAGAATTAAAGAATACAGTAAATTTTATCAACTGAATGGTGGTACATGTGACTTTTTACAGTAAGTCTTGTTGTAATAATGAGTTGTTGAAGTCTGGTTACACATCACATCATATCATACAGCTGTGGAAGTAGAAACACCATGTATTAATTTACTATCCTTGTAGTTTCTTAGTGTTTCCTTCTGTGAATTAGGAAGTTTTTTTTTTTTTTTTTTTTTCTTATTAGTGCTAAAGCTCATATTGATCCAAGAAACTGCTGGTTTGTTTGCAAATTACCAACTCCATAAATCCATGCACTGATTTTACTACACCGGAAATACATAAGATTATTTTAATTTTTATTTATTTTTTTATTTATTTGACAATACAGAAGTAAATTTGAAATGACAAAAAAAACACTTGATTATGCCTGATGAACTGGGTTTAATATCAGGAAAGTGTAAAATTGGTAGCAGGGGTTAGAGAAAGGAGACATCTTTCAAAAATACAGTGTTTGTTTAAGTAAAACTGTGCAGAACTTATTTCTCAGGTTAGCAACTTTTATCAAACATCGCTATAAATGTCATATTTATTTTTGCCAAGGCTTTTGTTATTTTACAGCATTTTCTTTTCACTTGCCATGGAGTCCACTTGTATTGTGCCAGTGTCTCAGGATCACAAAACAAATGGCACAGAGGAGTAAGTTATGTAGGTCATTGCAGACTGTGATGGCCAGGTCATCTTGGTTTGAGAGATAAAGGTAAATGCGGGGGTGAAAAACTGAAATCCTCTATCCATCTTCATGACAAAGAATCAGGAGCTTTTTTTGCAGAACTCTGAGGCTGTAAGCTGCACACAGGTGAGATGGTAAGTGCTGTGCTGTTCTGTGACACACAGACACACGCACACACACACACACACACACACACACACAGCTTTTATTTGTAGTTAGACTGTGCAAAGTCTATTAAATCATTTGCTGATACAATTGGGTCAAATTTGCCATGGCTAAAGGTAACCGATGTATGTTTCTTTATGCCCACAGAAATGTTATAAATAATGTTTAGCTTCACTGTTGCTGCAGCTCCTCTAGTCCTTCCTGGTGTCTATACAAGGGGACAGTGGATGATGAAACCCGTTTTGCCAGCCTTCAGAAGTAAAACAAAAAAGTGCAGAGGTATGTGAGCCAAGTATTTGTTATCTGATGCTATTCTGAATATCTGCCTTATTTTATGATTTGAAGCAAATCCTGTTTTAATCAATATGCACTTGATACAGTATAAATTATTCATTTAGTGGGCAGCTGTGAAGGCGCTGTGTGACTTTGCAGGTGACTGTGATTTATATTGTAGAGCGACTTGAGTATGTCATGAAGACAACAAAAATGAATGTATAAATATAGTTAATTTACACATCTTTATTTATCCTTGGTAAAATAAATATTACACATTAGTATGCATATGGCATATTTTTACAATAATTTCCATATAACGGATTTCTTTTTTATTTCCACAGAAAGTGTTATCCTGTGCCAGAAACAATGTCTAGTGAAAACTCCCGGCCAAGAAAATGTGATTTGATTCGTTGGCACTTTATATAATTTTGTGCAACTATAATTGCAATATTTATATTATTTGTAAAATAAAACAAGACTAGAAGGTTCAACAGTAATCTTTCATATTTTTGTGAGTGATCAAAGTAATGTTTTGCCTGACAATATTTGTTCAAACTGTCTTTTTGAGCTCATCATCTGTGGCACATTGGCAGATTTTACTCTTTGGTTCCTTTTTGCAGTTAAGATGGCAAATCTCTTGTTAACCAGTTAAAGACCCTTTTGATAAAACGTATTTTCACAGGTTTTATATATACACAAACACACAAACACACACACACACATATGTGTGTGTGTGTGTGTGTGTGTGTGTATGTATGTATGTATTTGCACTGTCACACAATATTTCCAATATTTCCAATTTTCCAGTCTTTATGTCACTTAATAGCTAACTGGTTAGGGTGCATACCATGGTGGCACCTGAGTCTTCAGGTCTGGTACCATTTTCTACCTGCTTTATTCACTCTCCCGCTTTATGTGTTACTCTGCAACTATCAAATAAAGACTTAACAAAAATCTCGACTGGATTGAAAAAATGGCAGCTCTGCTCTTTATTTACTCGTTGCCATGGTGAATCCAACACCCACTGAGGATGACTATTTTCATTTATACTTAACTGAGTCAACATACTCCATGTTCACTCCATGTTCCAAAAATCATGTTTTCATGATAGCCTGGTTGTGAGAATGACAGCTGTCATTCACATCATTCTTGTATGTATAAGCTCTTAGTTTTTCCCATTTGTTTTAGAAATCCAGAAAAACCTTTTTCAACTGTCCATATATTGGGCCATATGAGGGGGAATCATTGCCATCATCCCAAAAATAAATGTGAAAAGATTTGCTCATGTAATTTGTTGCAGTGGCAACAGTGGCAGTGCAGTGGCAACTTGAATTTTGTCTCCATCATCATGAATCTGCTACACAGACATCCCGCTACACATCACAACACTGTACCCACTCATCACACAGATAGGCTGAAGAACTTCGGACAAAGACAACATAGGACAACAAAGCTGCAAGATTATAAATCCTGCAGCTTCACAGTTATGTTATATTCTGCGCCTCCATTACCATTTGACAGATTTGGTGACAATTCAAATGCAAATCACCAGCACTGAAATTTAAGCCTGGTTATTTATCAAAATAAGGTAGTCTGCCTTATATTTAGCTTTTTTAATACACAATATATAGACTCTTTTTTGGGTTTCCTCATGATGCTCACAATACCAATGCTTTTCAATGTGTTTCAATTGTGAAATTAACTGCTTTAAAGTAGTATCTTCACACTGTGCATTGTTACACTATTATCATATTATTCTTGACAGCTGAAGAAATTACAGATTAAGTGTCTCGATAAATATTCAGGCTCCATATTTCTTAGTGTGCACGTGTGCATAGTGTACAAACAGACTGTATGTAAACAGTCTGTGGAGAGTCCCTCATTGCTTCTACACTGAAAAGAACCCATAACACGAAAGCTCTGTGCCTGACTATAATTACTTCTTGGAGCTTCTTCTGATCTTACACCATGTGTGATCAAGCAGATTTCCTAATAATCAAGCATGCCAGAGAGTTGGACACATGGAGGCGAACTTGTATTTCAGTCCCTGGGAGATATTGAGATTGGGATGCGAGACCGATAGCGTCTGTTCTGGGACTTCACAGTGGCACCTGCCTCTTTCGGATCCGCGGCAGTTAGGATCAGCAGTCAGCTTTAAACAGATTAGAGCCTCTGGGGGAGGGAAATCCGCTGCCTTTAGCTAGCTCACAACTTATCAGTAATTAAAGTGGATGCCAGGTTTGTGTGTTCATTGGCGGTCTGCAGGGTGCTTTTATAGCTGTCCTCATTAAGGAGCAGCCTCCAACAGTTTGCCCTCCATGCTCACTTTTAACAAGCCAGCAGGGATTTCTTAAACACGTGATTGTATGTGGCTAAATACCATCAGTGTAGAAGCAAACACATACAACTATTTATGTCAATGTTTAATGCGATTAACAGGTTCTCTTCAAATATTATAGCAATATCACAGAGGAAATATTTTGATTTGTTTTCCACTGGACCCATAGGTTTACATTGGACCCATAGGTTTACATCACTTTTCTTACCTGTGTATAATGGTTTTCTCACTGAATTACTGCAGCTTGAACGTATTTGTGTCCACACCACCAGAGGGTTTGCAAAGGAGATTGCTCTTCCAGTATGACTGGCAGGCCCTCTCAGCAGTTGGGCAACAGCTGCTTGGTCTCTTCCAGTATGTGAGTTCTCAAGTCTTACCACAGAAAACAGACACAAGTTGGACAAACTGACCACATGTTTGAAATTGGTTACTTTCTTCCCAGAATATATAATCAGTGCTGAATGAAAGTTGATATTTCTACATGCAGCTCAAGCTGTCTGTGATGACATCACAAATACTGACTGGTTGAGGCCAATCAGTGTAGGATTGTACACAATGTTGGTCTCAAAAATAGCTCCATGGCAAAACCAGAACAACTTCTACTGACCTTAATGAAAGTGCTTGTATGCCTATTGCCTAAATCAGCGTTTGAAGGGCTTTGTGGTGTATTTGTTTTTCAAAAATGACATTAAATAATCCATTCATAATGACAGAGAAACAAATGTTCTAATGCTGAGTTTCAATTCAGCTTTGCCAATAGAACACATCAGCAACAAATCCAACAATAGCAGCCCAGTAGAGTGCACTGCTGCATAATGACTCGGTTTCACTTGGCATCGGGGGCAACTGGAACACAATGCGGTAAAATATTGTACTAGGTTGGTGATGCTGCAGTAAGGCAGCATGGCAGGGAGCCAGCCAGCAGGCCTGACTACTAGCTGGGCAACAGCCTGAGCTTCTGCTTCTCTTTCTTGCATTTCCTCAGCAGTGATTTTCTTTTTATAGAAATTTTCTCTGATGATAGTGGATACCACTTACCAGTTAACCTGCTACAAGATTAAATAGTCTCAGTTGTTAGCACTCTCATGTTTCATATTTTCTAATTATTTCAGAAAATATTTCGTATTTTGTAAACATACACAAATGAGAATATATAATATATATATATATAGAAGGAGACTGAAAAATCCTGCTAAAAGAGTAAAATGCTCAGCTGTTGGAATCTTTCAGCTGTTATTCCAAGCTGATGGCAACTTCTTTCATCAAGAACAAAGAACCTACAAGCCCTTTCAAATGAGAGTAGACAAAACATTCTGTTTTCCCTACACCTTAAGTTGTAACACATTGAAGAAAGTCTTACCTGGAGTCACTAAACAAAGCCTATAACAAAACTTCCAATTGTGTCTTATGTGTCTTCCATTTTGGACATTCATTTCCTCACCTGAATTCACAGACAAAAAATGATAGGTTGTAATGTGTAAGTTCATCTTCCTATAAGGATGAACCCTGATTGGTTGATTTGCTCAACCTCTCATGCTTTAACTTGCTATCAGCTATTCCACTGTCATATTAGCAAAAATAAGATCCGGTACATATAGCCACATTAAAGCATCAACTTAAATGACATTAAATCAAAAGTTAGAATTTCATCTTCTGAGGAACATGAACACCTGCGCTTAATTCCATGGCCATCCAATCTTTCATACTTGGGCTGCTGAGGTATCACTTTTTTTTTTTTTTTTTTTTTTTGTTTTTTTTATCTTTTTGAGTGAACCTTCCAAAGAACAACTAGCCCATATTATAACTGCAAGTTTGAATGACAATGTTATATGATTGTACAGTAAATGTGCCTAAAATGGTTATAAGGATATTAATGTAATGTTTTGTCTTGGACTCAGCAGCAGATGCAGATTCAAAAGCACATGCTTAAAGGATTTTAATGAACAGTTCAACGAATGAGGATGATGAGTGGGTTAGTAGTGGGGTTAGGCTGGAGCAGGCAGGCGGGTAAGCTGGGTATGCAGCTGCTGGGTAATGGTTCGTGTGGCAGCTGGCAACTGGCAGGGTGAGTGTGGCTGAAGCAGCAAGTGCTGGAGTGGATGCTGAGCGCCATTCAGGCAAGGTAAGTTTGGCTGGGATCCTGAACACAAAGGCATTAACAAAAGAAAATTAGTCATACAGTCACAAGGAAAACAAAAGTAAGAGCCAAGAGTCAGACCAGGTACATGCATCCGACACATATACACAAAAGTTTTTGATTTTGGCCTATGTGGATTTATACAGTAAATGCAATTTAAACAGGTAGCATCGATTGTGGGTATAATCCAAATTTGTCTAATCTGTAAGTCTGAGATGACATTTAATTTATGTGACTTGTGACTAGTATGATTTAAAAGGAACAACATGTATCTAACAAGTGACAGCATTATCAGTCCTGTCACTTGGAGATTTTATTCAGCACCACATATCATTATTTCATATCCAGATGATTCTGCTGTACAGGTTGTACCACTCAACAGTAAGATGAATGGCTGTAATAACTGCAGATCTTATATGCAGCCTGGTGTCCTCTTGTCCATCGTAAGCATTCTACCCACAAGAAGACATATCTGCAAAATCAGGGCATCAGAACAATGAGTTTGGTATCCTGCCCACATTAAGCCATCCTTGCCAATCCTATCCTGACCTAAACCATGCTTTTCCCTGAACAGACTTTCTGCTTTAATCAAAAGTGGAATGGGAAAAGGACCCTCTGTGCCTCTGGGATATTTTTCCATTAACCATTTTGACACATGACTGACTGTGGGGGATTATTGGTTTTTGAAGAACTATTAACAGCTGTACATTTGCATTTTAATACACTTCGCCTCAACTTACTAATGCAATTTGCTTCTCAGCTTTGTTGCCCCTCATTCCTGCAGCAATTCAGACTAACAACATAAAGCCCTCCAGCTTTAATCATTTTAATTTCCATGAAATATTAGTTTTCATTAATCTCAACTTAATCTTCACAGTTAGACACCGGTCATTACAACTCCTCTCCAAACTTTTGTTTGTCGCTTCTGCAAGGTTTTGGACCTGTCAGTCAAGACAGATGTGACAAGGAAAAGTTCATCTTGGGTAAGACAAATGTTTACTGAAATAGGATGTGTTTTTGGTGTTTTTGAGAGAAATAGTTGAAGGTAATGGTCCTAACAAGTACCTTACAGGTAACATTAATTTCAGAAAATTCGATTTCTCAGAAGCTATTAAAATTCTGCATAACTAAACCCGAAATAACCAATATAATTACAGAAATATTAATATAATCATAACGACAAGATTCAATTTCTGTTTTGCATCTCAAGCTGGTCTTGTTAAATTGGTAAGTGAAACGATTTTTGGAAGGTGTGTGATAGAGGTCCCTGAAGGTCTCTTCATTACTGTGAAAAAATATTCCACAGAATTAGACAAAGAAATCTCTAAGACTTCTGCCAGCCAGCAGGCCCCTTCCCCCGGGACAGAGATTATCTGTACATCTGTGTTTCCCTCTGCATTTGTCATATTTGTCCACAGCAGGAGCCTGTCCACCTTCTTTCATTAGTTACTGAATGTTACTTTGACTATGACTGAGAAAAAAAAGATGACACTCACATAGCTGCATGACATTTTCAAATGGTGAAGGTAAGAATGTGCTTTTTATTTATTATTGTCTGGCATTTTGTCAGTTGTGACGAAGAGACATTTTCTACTAACAAATAATTTTACATAAAAACCCGACAGGAAACTTAAAGGAGATGTTTTTAAAGTCTTAAAAACTGTTTCCGCTCCAAGAAATTCTTTATTGGGACTGAAGACTGTAGAGCAGAGAAAAATGTGTAGAGCAGGTCACATATGTCTTATCTACCTATCACAATCTACAATTGTTTTAAAGAAGTGTCTAAAGTTTAAGGTTTATACAGTGCTCAATCTATAGGTGTAGTCACAGGTACACAGTACATGTATACAGTATATATACTGTATCTCTGCTTTCAGCTGACTTCCAGGTCAGATTTTAGATTAAATCTCCAACAACAGGTAAATGTTTTTGCTTAGACAATACTGCATTCAAATGGCCTGTACTTATGCTTCTTCCTTTTATTTTTTAAAGGATTTTAAAATTTGAATGTACAATAATATTTTCTTTCACACTTTTGTTATAATCATAACAAAAATCAAAAAAAGCATTATTTATTCTGATAAATGTAGCCTTTTGTCCCAAATACTTCAAATTGCACTAGTTTCAACTACTTTCATAAGGACTGTCACAGCTTCATCAGATGACTTATATTAGCATAATTATAAGCAAGATATATGAATACAACCCAAAGCAATTTCTATGGCAAAAACTGAATTTTGTGTTATTTTTTGTGTACTTGAACTAAGTCTTAGAATTTATTTTGAAACAGCACATTCTTCATATTGGAACTAACTCAGTGCCCATAGTCTTGACTGCAGTTCTGTGTTTTAGGTCTCCACTGATCCCTTAAAATTATGTGGTTCTTAAATTCAGATGAATGTCCAGTAGTGTACGTCTAGGATATGGTGTTGAGCATGTATTAAACAGTTGATTTATTGGGATAAAAAAAAAAAAAAAAACTGCTGCCAACTGGAAACAGGCCAGAGTTTGAAGATTTGTAAAAAGCAAAGTGACACCTTTACCATTACACGTTGCCTTCGCATCCATTGTTAATACAAAAATATTGATTACAGCTTGAAGTTTATACTCTTTTATATATTTTCGTGTGTAGGTAACACATGTGTAGCTTTGTTGGAACTATTACTATAAAACATGTTAGTTAAACTTGTGGAACTCATAATATTTCATTAGCACAACTATTGTCAACATTACACTCCCCTTTAAAAATTTAGTTATAATCTTGAGTAAAATACAAAGTTCTGCAGGTTTAAACACTGCTTGAACATCCATTTATAAAGAGATCATTTAGGGATTTAAACTGTTAACACAAGAGGATTATCACTTACATCCTTTGCATAAGACACCTTTAAATACCTATTATGTTTTGACATAATAATTATTTAACATATGATGATTATATCATAGGGATACATAGCTATGAATCACCTTAATTAATACATCTTTACAAACTATATCAAATTTATAACACCCCCTTAAGCCCCCCACCTCATCCACACACAGTTTTCTGTTTTCCATTAGACCTACATCACTGAGTTTGAAATGACACAGAGATAAAGGTTACCCTCATATTTAATGATATACATTTCCCAAGGGGCTCAGGAGAGCTTTAGCTATAAGGGTCTCTCAATGAGTGTTTGTTATCCTTATTAAAAGTTCAATAACACTATAGAAAACTATTTAATTAATACCGATTGTGTCTGAAAGAACACTGCCTCAGGGTCTTTGAAAATGTCTGATGAAACATGTAGTATTTTAATCCAGGAGAATTAATTACCTGCAGAGGTATACACCCCTTTTTGCTCCACTTCCAGGCCTTATCTTTCCGACCTTTTCCTTCCTCCTCACCTTTATTTAGGCACAGCTAATGCCGTAACTACAGGAAACTACTTGTCTCTATAAACTTTCTGGCAGATGATCTCGGCACAGAAACAGAAGTATTGTGCTCCGTTGACCAGGATTTAATTTAGTCAAATACAGGGCAGGTCATTTTCACAAGGGTGAAGCTTAAATGTTTGTATATCATAATATATTATGAGTATTATACACATTTGCCATGGAAATATAATATAAAATGCACATATGTATTAAAATACTATTGAGTTAAAACTAAATTCACTATATGTCAAATTCATAGACAGATGAAGGATGCTACATGCTGTGCTCACACTATAAGATACTCTGCCTGCAGCCATTATATCAGCAAAAGGGAAATTAAATTGAAAAAACTTCAAATTGAAATGCTTTCCTGACTACTAATTAATAATTGTACTTCAATCTTTTGAAAGCATTAATGGATCTTTGTCAAATTAAAAAAAAAGTACTGTAAACTACTGAGAATATTGTTACCAGCGATCTTAATTTGGGCATATTTCCTTTATGTATTCAGTCAAATGTGACACTTTAGTGTCACATTTGAGATAATAACATAAAAGATAAATAAAAGATAATAAAATCCATTAGCCTGAGCCAGGCCGTCTTCTGTTATGTATATAGCTGTCTGTGTTATGAGGCAAGTTCCTACATATCAGTCGTCTTGAGATACCAAGTTGCAAGTGCTGTCTACATGCTAAAACTTGATTTTTTTATATTGAAAAATTAAGTCATGATAAACCAGCATCATAAACTATATACACCTGACTTGGGAGTCTGATTAAGCTGATTAGTTTTGAGGACACTGTACAAGCAGCTAGTGCTTTCTTCTATATTACGAATTAAAGTAGCTGGTTGTCACCTAGTGATTATGTAAGAATCAGAAATACGACCAGAGACAGATTTACCTGTCAAACATCATGAAAAAGACCAAAACTGGGCATGTCTGTGCACAAGAGTATCCTGTAGTTGATCAGTTGCACAAAACAGGCCAATAGCCACAAAAAGAAAATGACAAAGAACATGCTCTTGACACCCTACTGCTAAAAAATACAACCAAACAAGAGCATGTCATTTCATATACTGGTGAATTTAATTTCTGTTGTCAATCAGTGTTCTCTTTAATCAGCCAATGTGCTTTCAGTTTGTCTGAGTGATGTAAGCTAAAGAAATCTGTTGTCTGGGAGAAGCTGCTCTCAGCCAATCAGAGAAGTCACTTGTGTCATGGATGTGTTATCCACTGACTGTGACAACAAGGATTTCCTAAGGATTTGTTTCTTTGTATGTGCAACATTTCACGGGTTCCAATGGTTAGAAATCTAAGCTCTGTGAAGTGTGAATGTGAAGTGTTTTAAAGTTTGAAGTGACAAACTACAAATGATTTGGTGGGGACCTTTTGACTATGTTAAATATATGGTGGTAACAAATTCAGTCATAAACACTGATAAATATGCTCACAGAATTTTGGCTTACTGCACATTTTTTTAAAAAAAACAAAGAACGTGTTTGTGTTTTAAATCTCAGTACATTGTTTATCCATTATATTTTGTAAGCTCAATTCAAGTTTTAAGGCTACTGGAAGAAAATAATTTAAAACATGTTTCTTATCTTTACAAAATTGTCCTGAACGTTTTGTTTTTGTACTCTTACCATTGTTTCTGAAGGTATACAACCATCATGATTACACAGTTTATCCATACACGATTTTGAAATAATAATATTAGTACCTTTAGTGGCAATGAGGGGTTGTATTACATGTAGTTAAAAGATATGAAAGACGTGTTTTACAGACATCAAAACATAATGTCCCATTAAATGGAAAGATTTGTCAACAGATATGATGCAGAGAAAATTCCTGTCTGAAGCACCTGAACTAAACTCTATTTGTCTTATTTTCTTTTTGTTTCATTTTGTTGGGGATATCAATTACAGACAATAACTAGGGACCTCATGGGTGGGGAGTGTGGTTGACAAGGGTAAAAGAGCTATTTGGATTTCTAGAGCTACACTCCAGGGTTTCAATAACAGGATTAATGTAGCCCCCAGCGCTGCTGTTCCGGTTGGAAAAGGATCAATCGGAAAAAGGAAAAAGCGTATTAAAAGGATTATAGATTAGCAATTAGATGTCTTCTGACTGGGGGTTAGAAAGCACTCTCACACAGTATTTTGAGTCTTAAGGTGAGTTGTGTGACAGCTGGCACTGTGGTCCACTTATTCAGTCACACTATATCTACTCTACTCTGACACCTGGAGGTTCATCTGCGTCCAATAACTGTCTGCTGCCCTGGGATCAAGACCAATTATCCTGTTCCTGCAGACCTGACTGTTTTTCATCACCTTTTAAAAGTTGTTTAGTGTAGAAACATACCTTCATATTTATTTACCTTCATTTGTTTTCTATTACAATAGTATTTTTTGTTGATTTTCATATAGCTACGCCAGTTGACATGACATCATCCTCGCTGTATTTGAGTGGTCATGGTGATAAAATAGGACTGGACTATAAATGAAGATAAACACAGCCAGCATTTCTCTGTGTGAGCTGCTGGACAAACCTTAGACTCACAACTAGAAATACTTGATATCTCAACTGTGTTTGTTAAACCATTTTTTTTTGTCTTCAGGTTCTGTGCATGTTCTCATAAACAGAATATGTGATGTGTCATCATCTTCCACACAAAACACACACATCGCAGACGCTTACTATACCGAAGAGGGATGTGTTCTCATAATGGAAAGCTGTGAAGAGTTTAAAGCAGTTATCACAGTATAAAGCAACACTGTCACTGTAAATAAAACATGAGAGGAATCCTGGCAGAAAATTGCTGATGATGGAGTAAATTGATAAGTTAATATATTTACTTTACCACTTAGTTTGCTTTCAGTGCCTTTTTTTTAACACGAAGCTGCACATTCACAATCTGACACTTTAAACTTGATGCAGCAGATTTAAACATGAAACAGAGGAAGAGCTTTTAGTTCTTCATTCTTCAAATTATTTCTGATCTATGTTTACTTAATACTGTCTGTGATAAATACCAGTAGACTTATCAGTTTTCTTTTTTTGTCTGGAGTAATGTATATGGCAAAGGTTGTTCGACAAAAGACTAAAGATAAAAACATCAGGGAAGTCAGTTAGATCAACAGCAAACTTATGAACAGTGCTACCAATCTTAGTCAGATTTTCTGCATCAGTATTTGAATGCATGTAGATCATAACATAGCAGCACATAGCATAATGTCCAGGTTAATGTCCACTGATGCTCATACAGAAAAACAGTCACTGGATCGCTGCAGTCATGAATCCCTCTCTCTCCCCTCTTAAAATTCATTGGAACTTAAATGGCTGAGGAGCAGATACGACGCTGCAGATAATCTCAACCATCAAGTTAAACAAACAAATTGTTGGAATTTCCAGGGAGAGTGAAAGAGTGGGAGGGAGAGAGAAAGGGCTTTATATCCAAGAATAATAATTTGAATAAAGTGATATCAGAAATGTTATTACACTGTCAACTGCAGTTATTTCCTAATGTGATAAGTTATTACATTGTTAGATGTTTTAAAAACTCAAAATAAACTCATGGCATTAATGGCTGCTCTCAAAGTTGTGACAGGCCTCTAGAAAAACTGCTAGAAAGTGATGTAGAATTTCTATGGTTTATTAGTGATTTCTGAACATACCCAGAAGGTCTGTTGTCCCCTCCAGTGGACATCCTGTGAGCCCTGCTCAGTGTAGACAGCCCACACTCAGTGCTCACTTTGTTGCCCCACATTTTTGTTCTGACATTTTGTTATTAGAACAATATTTTGTGGCCACTGTGGGCCCCAAAGAGACCTGTTTGCTGTTTTTTTTTTTTTTTTGCTTTGAAAATTGGGGTTGTTTTTTGTGGCCTTGTCGCAAAGAACACAGAGGAATAAACAGGGGCAGAGAGCAGAATATGCCCTATATTGCTCAAACCTTACTTCTTAACTGGCAATGGCACATTTTTCTCTATAAATGTGAGCATTTCTCCATTTTTGCAAGACAGCTTTCTCTCATGTAAAATATTCCCCGCTGTGCTGAAAAAGTTGCTCACTCGCTGCATTTGTACATGGTGCACAAAGGTAAGCTTGTGCTACTTGTGTGTGAGTGGAAAAAGCAACATTTCATGTCCTGCCAAAAAGCAGCAGCTGTTCGCTCCATGGCATAACTGGCTTGTATAGGTAGAGGTTTGTCTGCAGTGATGTTTATGTTCCACATCTTCATCCAACAATTCAGCATGCAAGAAGCTGCTCGCTGCCAAACTTGCCTCACCAGTCTGCTGCTCTAGTCCAGCAGCCAGGAGATTAAAAAAAAAAAACAACTAACGAATTTAGGGGCTTGAAATCTGTCTTTTTACTTTTCGACATATTGACAACAAAATTGCAACAAAATGAACTTGAAAAATTGAAATTAGACAATTAGAAACCTTATTGCCATTGTCTGGGCCTCATACTCCAATTTTGTGTTTTTATTTTTTTAAACTGACTTTTCAGATGTTTATTCTTAAGGGAAATTTAGCTGAATTTGAAGAAAATGTCAATCATCCATCCTAAAGGGAAAATCCTAAAAGTGTATTAGTTCGAGCTCATTTGAGCAAAAGCTCGATAGTCATTCAAAATAAATTGAGGAATCTTAGAGTACAATGAGTTGTCAAACTTTACGTTTTTGTTAACTGAACTGATCATTTGAAATGATGTTATACGTTACTTCACATACACTGTAATTGACATATAATACCACATTGTACTGATTATTGTAAAACTGTGAAACTGTCTTTTTTATTTATTATGTTAATTTATGTGACACTTTGGTTTCTTTCTCTTAACTTTTCCATTCATCTTCATATTGAAAGTACACGGCAACGAACTCTTTCTCCTGCTCACTATACACACACACACACACACACACACACACACAATGCAATATACTCAACATGAAAGCATCCATAAGTCTATCCCTCTCTGGATTGCTACAATGGAGCGAAATGGAATTAGGGACATAAATACAGTTCTATTTATAACCAGGAAAAATAGCAGACTAAGACGACAAGTTACATGTTCTGTGTGTCAAACTCTTTCACTCTTGTTGTCAGGAGCACTACACCTCCTGACAACTACTTGCTCCACTGTGTGAATTAAAGTAAACATGTGCCACAATTATTTGTCATTTGACTTAAATGTTATTATTCATTTGAATTACATGTCAAGCTTTACCATATTTAATTATTTTAATTTAAATTAAAATGGACTTCGTTTAGCTTATTTTGTATTCTAAAATGTGAAAATTCTAACAAAAGTGTGAACAATATTTTTCATATTGTATTATAGTAGAGTACAAGACGTTAACATTAAAATGACTAGGATTATTCTTTATTGTAGATATTACATAAATTTTTACTTTCACTGCTAATCTTAGGAGAGCTTTTTTTTTTCCAGAGCCAGTTTTCAGGTTTATTTTTATATTCTTATTTACTGAAACAACAGTCAGAGACAGAAAATGTCAAATATATGCAGCCAGAACAACATCACCTTTTCCACTGAGAGAGCTACAGCGTCAACTTGAAGGCAGAGATGAAAGATAAGAAGCAGAAGTAAAATAATTCACAAAAGAGACCGACAGAAAGAGAAATTAAAGTATGAATGTGAAATAAAATGTATAAAAATCTTCCCAGAACAAATTCAAAACCAAGGAGGAAAATTAGTTTTACAAAGGCACCTCACCTGACATAATTCATCATGAGTGTGACACTATGACTGAAAATGAAAATCTTGCACACACACACACACACACAATCACAGCAAACATAGTGTGGAACACATTTTTTAAAAAAATATTCCTGTTCAACAAGTTTTCTTTTCTCAAAATGATACAAATTGTTCTAATCCAAACTCTTCACCCATTGATTCCTCCATCCTCAGGATTGTATCAGGAACATGATATTTCATTGTCCAAGACATTTGATGTATTCAGCCAACCAGGGCACATCGTCTTTGTCATCATCATTAATAATCTCAACAATAACAATAAGTGTCTTCTAGTTGTGCCAGAAGACAGGTGGTCCAAGGTGAAACAGCCCAGTGTTTATCTAAATGTTGTTTACTGATTTTTTTTTTTTTTATTATTATTATTATTACTACTACTTTCTCAGTTTACACATATTACACTTTTGCTTTTTAATAGACTTATTGGGACACCTGATAATAGATAATAGTCTAGAGAACTGGACTAAGAGACAGGATGTTTGCTATTTTCACAATAGGTAAAGATAGAGATGCAGGACTGTCCTAGAGACTTACATGTGAGACAAGTATAATGTTCTGGTGAGAAATCACTCGAGTGTTCCTCACAGTACAACTGGAGGCTGGCCCACATAATGATGGCTTCTATGATGAGATTAATGATTTTGTATTTTTAAATTTCTACATGTGTAAATTTCTCATTCAAAGTCATTTTTGTATTCTCTCTCTTACTTGCGTAGTATTAATAATTGTAGAGAATTGTGGAGCTAATGTGGTCAAACTTGACACAATGACACTATTATATTATTATATAATAATTGATTATTATTATATAAAAAAAAATTATGAACTTTTATCAGTGAAACATTCACTATGTATCCTTTGATTGTGTTTGGTATATTATTGTAATTCACCTATTAACATTTATTAACTGATACACTGTAGGATCATTATGTTCTAAAAATCTATCATTTCTTTATACTTTTCCAAGGGTTAAAATAACCTTTTAAAACTGTGGATTATATCAAGTTGGCTGTGATATTAATTAACTCATCATAATTATTAATTAATTGGTCTATGTCCTTGTCAGTGTTGTACGCATTTATTTACTGACAAATGGATTCACCAGTTATTATTTTCATATTAAATATAAAAAGAAGTCATTAGGGCAGACTATGGAAGCAGTGATCAGTGACTGTATTTGATTAGGAAAGTTTAGAGGGAATGTTCCATTGAATTTTATTAGATTATGAAATTCTCTTGTGAAAGACAAAAATTCACATTTTTCCAGATCTTTGAATATATTATATATTATACATTATATATAATATATTACTGCTGTGTCCATAGAAAACATGGACACAACAACAACAACATCTTGTTGCCCCACTGCATAATCCAACTGTTTAAGTCTATAAGCCACAATAATGAAGACAGATAGTTTTGACATACAGGATGGTATATAAGTATTACTAAAGTGCAATAATAAATACATTTACTCAACTCTACCCTTTCGATTTCCCTAAATAAAAAAGTTTAACTCTTGTAAATACACCAGTATTTGTAACTGAGACATTATCGAGTTTTGCAGGTGAGGCCAGTTTTACTCTTGACTCTATTGGTTTGTTCTCCTAGCAGCCGTTCTGGCTAAAAGGTGAATTAAGGCAGGAACTGGACTGTGTCCAGTCTCTATTGATTTTTGGCCTGCCTTGCCCTGTGCCCTGGTATTGGTGTAAATGCACAGTGTGGGAATGTCTAGAAACAAATGGACTCTTTCATTAGTTGTGACAGCTGTGTGGGATTTGACGGACAGGAACTAATTTTTCCATCATACGCAAATAAAAACAAACAAAGGAGAGCGAAAAGGTGGCTTATTAGAGTCAGGTGTTGAGCAAACCCTATAAATGCAAATGTTGGTTAGCCTGTTTCCTTTCCATTTGGATGGTTTTGATGTTGTTTTTTTTTTTTTTTCTATTAAGAGAATCTGTTATATTCTGAATCTAGAATTTTATTTTGGAAATATTCTATCATTACATTATTTTTTTGCACTTCACACTGGTTCTTTTTGTTACTTAAAGAAGATTTGCAACTCAAAGTCCCCACTGTAGGAGGAATAAAGGGATTTGAATTTGAATGACTATATAAATAAGATAATTTTATCAGAATATTTCTCCTTCCATCAGTTTTACAGAGAAGGTCATACATGCATTTGTCTTTCATTGAACTACTACAATGATGTGAAAATGTTTCCGTCAGAAGTAACTTTCAAACCATCAGGTACCATAAATTCATTACCATCAAAAGAGAAAAAAACCACCACATCACACCTGTCCTACTGAGTCATTGTACTTTTATTAACATTTGTAAACTGAATTAAAAATTTATTATACTTGAGAGTATCAAAAACTAAGCTCCTCATTGGTGTGCAGAAAGGAATGAACCATTACTTATTTTTTTAATAATATATTAGTCTATAACGTGTGTCTGTATAGTCTGTATAAACATCGCTTCCACTTAGACAACCAAGTGATATTGTTTGTGCCAACGCTCAGCGTCATTGTCTCAGTTCCTACCTTCTGTTCCCACTATTGTTGTCTTCCTCTTGGCGTTAAATTACAGAGTTAAATGTTAAATTTTAGTGTGTGCGTTTGAAATGTAACATATTTGTTGTCATACAGATGTTTTATATAATCTATATATACCGTGCCTTTAGTTGCCTTTAGTTTAGTTCAGCTGCTGGTAGATGTAACTACTGACTCTTTAAACATGCATGGTGCATTTTTGTTACATAAACCAAAAGCAGTCTAGAGGGTCTGAATCTGGTGCGGTAGTTGCGCTTTGTGACTGCACTGCCACTATTAAAGGTTGTTTTAATTCATTCAAAAATTATGTTGCTTACATATTATAACTAGCAAAAACATTATGCTTCCTAGAAAACACTAACGCTATTAAGGATTAGTTGTATAATTTCTAGGATACAGTGTTGGTATGAGCATATATGTATATATGTGTTTTGGCTTTTTAGGCACCTGTATTTATGTATGTGAATATATTTCATTTTCTTTATTTTCTTTATTCTTTCTCCAATTATGAATATATTATGAATTTCTAAGTGATTTTGTAGCTCTACTCTGTTTTAATAGTGTTTATTTTTACCTCATATTTACTGCTTGCAGCCATGTGAAACACTATTTAATGTGTTTTGCAAATTTTAAACAATTTTTTTTAAATTTACTGTTAGTATTATTATTATTAACAATATTAGTATTATTATGATCAAATTATTTATGATTTAGCATGAAAGTGTATTCTTGACACAGATGAACAGTAACAATCTAAACAGCTACTTAAAAGCATTTTCCTGGTTTCTCTTCAAAAACCACCTCTCCATCTCAATGAGATTACATGATTATAAAAAGAACAACTGATACTGATATTTAATTCAGTATGACTTGTATCATGGACATCCCAACCTGTCTGTGGACACTCTATGTACAAAACCCTCATCATTTCAGGAGGCTCCATGTTTTTTGCTTGATCACATTATTCATCATTTTGAAAGGCAGTCATGCTTGAACATACACACCAAAACTATTAGGCTTTGCAGCAGTGAGGACTGCTGCAAAGCCTTTTATCCCCTGTTACCGATACTGATACTGTGCACGTATAACATTTCTATGCATGTTCATAGCGTTATAAAACAAAGTGAAACCAGTGTGTACCACACTATATGTGTATATATATATATATATATATATATATATATATATATGTATACACACACAATAAATACATGTTTATATGTATTTATGTATGTGAATAACGTATATTCACATACACAAATACAGGTGCCTAAAAAGCCAAAACACATATATACATATATGCTCATACCAACACTGTATCCTAGAAATTATACAACTAATTCTTAATAGCGTTAGTGTTTACCACATTTCTATGCATGTTCATACACACTATATGTGTGTATATATATATATATATATATATATGTGTGTGTGTGTGTGTGTGTGTATAGTTTTTGGAGTTTTTGGTAAAGGTATCTACAGAAACCTCTGTATAGGCTTCATATTTCCATATTTGCTGTACTTTGGGCTTAGAAGCCAACCACATTCTTTCATTTAATTAAAATTAGCCATTAGCTTTTAGTTGCCTTGTTATCAGGTACCCTACCTACAAACAGACAGTGTGGAAATTTTGAACTTGTCATCACGACGATGTCACAGTCTAGCCAGTTGCTGTTAGTTTATGAATGGGCAAAAACACT
Organism: Polydactylus sextarius; assembly: GCA_016801845.1. Lineage (NCBI taxonomy): Eukaryota > Metazoa > Chordata > Actinopteri > Polynemidae > Polydactylus > Polydactylus sextarius. Next base: position 5,591,823 of record CM028927.1, on the reverse strand, counting down.
TAGTTTTTGTGTAGATTATTGGCCACTTGGGGTTAGCAGAGTAATTCAAGGACACAACGTTACAGATCAAATTAGCATAGTGATTATTCATCCTTTTGAACTTGTTCTAGAAACAACTTGCCTTCTTCTGTCATGAAGGCATCCATCCATCCACTTTTTACACTGCATCTGAAAAGCCTGGGCACAGCCACGGCCCTCTTGTTTACACTTGTGATCAGCTGTTGGTGCTTGGTAACAAGTGAGGCCTTATGTTCCCCAAGAGCTGAGGAGGAAGATACAGGCATGCTGTGCTGGTGATAAATATTGTACCAGGAGAAGACGCTACAAACTCATTACCCCATCTGTCATCATGGGGAATGTATGATCTTTCCCATGTAAAATGGCTGAATTAACAGCACTGACCCTGGACCAGGTTGGATACTGAGAGTGCAGCATCATGTTGTATACAGAGTCATAGCTGACACTGACACATACTGACTCTGGATACTCAGTAAACAGGATAGTGGAGAGAAGAGGTGAGCTCTTTTTTATCCAAGGGAAGTATCATGTTATTGTGTATTCCTCCTCTGCTAGTACTGATGCACGCTGTTATGCCAACACAAAGGAGACATAGAACTCATTATTCCTCCCTTACCTGGAAAGATCTGACCACAACTGTGTTCCTTGCTCGCATGTGTACAAATTCCTTATACACCCTCACAATGAAACTTGAATGAACTTTTGAAGCAACTGTGTGGGCAGAACTTCAAATGGAAATTAACAATATAAGAGCCTCCTGTATGGAGAACATCATAACCCACTAGGACTGTACAGGGCTTCTAAAACAACAAAACATGAAATAATCCTCACATTACAGCTGTCTTCAAGAAGGAAAAGAAGGTCTTCAAGTCAAGAGATAAGGATGAGTTGCAAGCTGTGGAGATGAAACTGAGAAGGACGGTTAGGGAGGAAACATGTAGCCACAGGAGGAAGATGGAGGACCAGATACAGCAGAATAACATCAGTCCCCTTGACTGCACCCTGGTACACTGCCCCAACTTAATTTCCACCCCCCTTTGCATGATATTCAGCTCACAGCTACCTTATCTTGCCAAATAAACCATGCCTTAACACAAAGCCCCCCTGCAGCAGTCTGTCTCGTACAACAAACAAAGTGAGAGATGTGCTCAGGAACATTAAAGGGGGAACTCCAGCACATTTGAATGGATATTCTACTGTTAGGGGTCTTAGAGTAATGTCCATTGTCCGGTCAGGCAACTATTGGCCACTTGACTATTTTGGACTTTCACAAAAGCAGCATAAATCAACAGAGGTATGTGACAGCCTGTTTAAATACTTGTTTTATACCGTTTCTTTACCACTGATGAGTTAAACAGGCATAGTGTAATGTTGGTAAGACTCCTGGCTGTGTTGCACAGAAGGAGATATACAGACTCTTTAGTGGCACAAAAATACAGTTTACTTTGAGGTTAGAAATCTGCCCAGATTGTAGCTTATTAGCTGTCTGGCCAAGTTCACCACTACCGCAACATCTCCACTAATGTAGCACTGATTTTTGAACTATTTTGGCAACTGACAGTACTCAAAGACCTCAAACAGTAATATATCAGTTATATCAGAATTTTCAGTTCTCCAATACACTGTTTTTTTTACAATACATTGTTTCACTCTTCTTGTTGGAATTTTTAATCCCGAACTAACTTTAATGAAAAATTAAAATTCTATGTAAGTTTTCATCACTATAGTACGTTTATTGTTATTACCCTGCATATCAGTAGAGAGTGTTAGTGTCCCATAATGCAGAGCTAAGGGCATAAATTATAGAATAATTGGAACACTGCAAATATGTGAAATGATTCAGTGGGAAATTTCTAAGGTGATTACACTCAATGAGTTCAAAGCACTCATCTCATGGTCATTAAAACAGCCATTTCCAGCTCCACAAATGACACCTTAAGGTGTTGAATAAAGCACAGGAGGAAACGTTTGGAAGATCAGGATTGTGTTGATGTGTATGTGCGTGTGCATGTACTGTTGTGCCAGGTGGAAGGTAAGAGAACATCAGAGAATGCACTAAACAACAAGTTCAAAGATGTATTAAATTACTTACCTGTGCCAAATGGCTGAAAGTGCATTTTAAAGACTTGTGCAGTGATGTCAGTAAAACCTGTGTTATGGTACAAGTGCTGCGTGTTGTTTTTTCATGTGGTGTGGTGTCTATTTTTATAAGCCAGGGTTTTCCATGCTGTCCCTTCAGTGTGCAGATGATTCCACTTTCCCATCATCAAGCATGTAAAAGTAATGTGTGAGAATCCGACTGGGACCAATAGATGTTGGCATTTGAGCTGTGTGACCACAACTTGACTTGTGTTTTGTTGGAACGACCTTTAAAATTATTGCCATTGGTGATCATATATGGTTCTTTTGTTGCCAATATTTTGTTTAGAAAGCAGTCATCTCTATTGATCTTTTTAATGTGGTGATGAGTGGAAGTGAGTTTGGGTCCCAATTGTAGGCACAATCCATCCACAGCAGATCTGTGTACCAGGAGGTAGGAGAGAGCAGAATAACAATGCAGAGCTGTCTCTAGATCTTGATATGCCTGTTGGTCAATGAGTGGTGTCCAGACAATAAAATGGCCCCTGGACCCCATACCTGATGAAATATCATCCATACAGCCAATGTCAACTAAGCACAGAAAGAGACAATGGGCCCATAAGGACAGGCTAAAGGCCCATTTATGCTCCCTTTACATAAGTAAGTACAAACTTCCATTTCGAACGTCAGCCCTGTCACACTCCCCATGTGTTAGGGTTGCCAACTGTTCCATAAATTACAGATTTGTCCTGTATTTGGAAAATAAAAGGTGTGTTCCATATTGAATACATACAGAATGCTAATGAAAGTTTGCAAACCCTACCATGTATACTTTATGTTACTTGTGGCATGGTGGTTAAGCAATGCATCCATTTGAGAGAAGAGCCAAGTGCAGAGTTCCAAGCTCCAACATACGTTTCAAACAATAACAAATATGCCGTTTTCTTTATTCCTTTGTCTGGTCGCACGTGACCTATGCTGCGTAACACTGCTCCAACAATTTCCTGTGGTATTACTCTGTTTTCTGCGCACTGCTACGCATCAGTAAGCCCTCTGAAACCTGACAGACAGACTATAATGACGGATGAAAGGCTCCATTTTTCTCCATATGTATATCCTGTGTAGAGCATAAATGGGCCTGAAGGGTGCAGCTGACTGGCTTGTGGTTGATGTCATGCCTTTTTACAGTTACAGAAAAGCAAGCAAAGACAAAGCCACCAGGAAGCTGCCCTGGTATGTGGTGGACCACAAAATCATGTTGTGATCTTGGAATGTCCCTAAACAACACCAAGGTCGTAAAAGAGATAGGAACAAAAGGGTTAGAATGAAAGAATGAAAGGAAGCTGCCTCGACTTCAGGGCAGTGCTGGTAGACACTGGAGGAGCCAGGAAGAATATTGAAGGTGATGTTGAATCCACTGAGAAACAATCATCCACATGGCCTTTGTGGAATTCAATCTCTTGGCAGCACAAAGAAGTGAAAAATTTTGTGGTCTATCCAAACCACAAAGGGCTGCTATGTGCCTTCCAGTCAGTGTACCCATTCTTCAAGTGCCCACAACACTGCCAGTAACTTACAGATTTCCAGCATCATAATTCTTTTCAACTAATGTCAAGTACTCTGAGAAGAATGGTTGTAGTTTTCTGTTCTTGGCTGCTGGGAAAGTAAGTCCAAATTTGAGGCTTCCACTTTCATAATGACTTATTAAGATGACGATGAATGAGACTAGAACATATGAAGTGAGTGTGAGGTACACCTACTGTACTATTGTCTCTTATTCAACTTTAATAAAAAAAAATGTGTCAATCCCAGGAATCACTGTAATTGTTTGGATGGAGTGTAATTCAGCCGCACATACATATGACCCAGAGGAGGAGACCCAAGCAAAAAGAAAGAGGAAATGCAAGAAAAAACAGGGCTTCACTGTCATCATGACAAAGGGGGACAACCAACATCACAGGTGGTGTTTAAAATAACAATAGTCATATCTATTACTAATATCATGAAAACTAAAAGTGAACTTAAAAAGAAATATTATTTTGGTGCATAATATCTGAGATGCTGGTAATGTATGCATTTATGTTTCTATATGTCTAAGAGGAAGCTACAACTACAATGTATCCAGAACAGGAATTTTTTAAAATTAATAAAAAATTAAGTTCAATATTAGGTGTCCTCCATCATCTAAAGCTGAACAATGTGGTCTTGACAAATTCCTAGTCTGCATAATCACTCCTGTCACAGCAGGTGAAGAGGAGACCATGAAGAATTTCCTCCAGAGTCATCACTGCCATTCTGCAGAGACTTGTATTTAGCCCTGTCACCTGCAATTAATGTCAGTTGGAAAGTGTAGCCCAGATGACACAGACTTTAACACTATGATAGGCTGTCAGATGCAATGCTTTCTCTATTGCTGTACCTCCCTCTGTAGATCATAAAGAGGAGTCTGAGAATGGCAGACTGAGGTTGTACATTTCTTCCATCTGATGAACACGTGACAGCTTGGTGACAGTTTAGCTAACAGCTCCAATGTATGTAGTCATTGAAGTAAGAAAAATTGGAAAAGAAGAATTTTACAGGAAAAAGACTGCCAAAAATGGTTTAAATACAAACCAGCCCATACCAGCTCTTCACATTATGTTAACTACCAATTTCTGTCTGTTAAGATCACACTGTACTCATCAAAGTAATAGTAGTAGTACTCATCAAAAACTGCTGACATTTCTGAATACGGAAACATTGCTATTGCTCTGATGGTACAAGAGCGGTCACACAATCCAACAAGCATCACTGCTTTATTTGGACATAAAAATGGGCATGACAGAGTTGGTATACAGTGGTGCTAAACATGTAATCTACTTGCACATTTAAGTAGCCTCTCACCCCGGCTATGGGACTGTCACGTTATATAGATCTCTGTTGGTTTTGTATTTAACAGAGGTATGTCATGATTGTTATTAAAACAGGATTATAGAAATGGTAAATAGACTCATGTAGGTTTTTCAATGATCCTGTGTGTTGAGGTCCAATATTGTGTCCTTAGGGAGCAGAAAATAAAATACTCTTGCTGCAAAGTCACTTTAGGTATCATTCCTTGAGCTTTCAATTATATCACTTGAGCTTCATCAATGAAATCTGCTCACATGTCATAGGTGTTTAAGTTTCTCATTTTAATTGGATTTCTTGTCCATGCTGGTGTTAAAGTGGAGGTTTAGCTGCAGACAGTTATAAGGGTTGAGATTGTTTTTTCAACTGTGGTAACATAGGCTGAATGTTACCAATTTCTTCAAGGTCTTTTATAGTTTGAGGCAAATGGCACACTTTACAATCAAATAAATTAATTAAAAAGAGATATAAAATCACAATATGATCAGAATGGACATACAGAGCATCTCCACTTATTCAGTTAACTGATTTCCTTGATTCATTTATCTCTCAGTATACACATTAATCAGACCTTCATTTCTCCGTTTGTTATTTTATCTCTCACTTTCAATTCAGTAATCATGAAGTGTTACACGCTTCTTATATTGTTCGCAACCAAACTGTCTTGATTTGGTTCATTGTTGATTTCATCAGGCCAAGCAGCTCCAGACAACACGATCTAATGAAAAGCTGCAGTTAAAAGACAAGGCCCGCTGTAATTCTGTGGGCTTAATGCCATTAGCGTTTCGTTTTTCAGAGGCTAACGATGCATTGTGTTTCTACCTATTTGTGCTCTGAGGCAATGTCTCTGCATTATGAGACATTTTTAATCGGCTTTGGTCTCCTGTGTCTGCTGAATGCGAAAACAGACTGCATGTAATATTATCTACGCCCAGGTACCGCAGTTGCTATAGCAATTGTAATTACATAAGGTTCATTAACTCACAATGGTTTTGCCAGTCAAAGGGGGGTTCACATTAACAAAATTTACATATTGAGGAAATTAACACAATTGGCATGAAAGTAAGGTCATTAAAGTAAGAGGAAACCCAACAACGAGAAAGAAGAGCTGCTGGAATACGTATGTGGAGGAGGTTTGACTTGCTGCACATGTACGTGTGTTGTTTCTTTTACTTTATTGGGACAACCTTGCCCTGAAATGCAAACTCTGCAAATGTAAAAGATCATTCATCTGGGGTTCAGTGCGTAGGTTAACATGGTGGGCTAAATGTTTTTTTTTTTTTTGTTGTTTTTTTTTTCCAGATACCTTGTTTCTTTATGCTAATCCCAATTTACTCCCATCACAATTAAAAAGGTCAGATAGCAGCCACTACATTAAAAAAAACATCTTCACTATATTATTGTGGTCCCTCGTATACCAGCAAAATAGCTCTGAGCCATCAGGACATGGTATCCTGTGGTGTCTGGCACCCGGACAATGGCACCAGATTATTTGGGTCCTATCGGGATCTGGCCTGTCCTGGACTCCCCACAGATGTTTAACCTAGATTGGGATCTGGTTGATTTGGAGGTTCAGTCTTCATCTTCATCTTTATTTATTATATTGCTAAGCCATTTTAACAGTTTCTGTAGTACTGCAGGATGCATTGTTCTGCTGGGGGCAACCATTGAACCATTGATTAACCAAATAATGACTTATAATGACTGATTTGGTATCTCCAACCAGGCAGGAGTTTGTGGAAACCAACCCAAATGCACAGTTTAATTTTTCCAGACACAACAGCTGTAAGCCTCAATCCACTTGAATTCAATTTCCAGGCAGCTGCTTTCTGGATTGCAACAGCTTTCACATCACACATAGTAATTGTCTAGTTGCAAAAAAAAAGCTACATATCTTGAGACAGCTAATTTGAGGAATTATTGGGATTGATAATAATATTGTGACTTACCTTGCCTTTTTCCAACAGGAAATTGGGGTGGGAGGTCAGGCATATGATATAATAATCCTAAAACAGCCGTGGTCATGTCTGGAGTTACAATAAAGAGCACTGGCAGCCCTGTGTGTTTGGGAAGCTGCTCTCTCAAAAGATATTTCAACTCATATCAAGCCTTCATTGTTTTGCTCTCTTGAGAACTTCCAAGTTAGTTACATGATCTACTTTTGAAATTGTACATTCATGATACATTGCACAAGATACTTTCTTTAAATTTCCTTTCTGAATTTGTCAATCCACTGAATGTGTTGGCAATTATAAAAGCAGAAGTAAAAAAATAAATCCAAAAAACTGTTGCTCATTCTGTACTATAATGTATACTGTACTTGAACCAACTGTTTTTTGTCAGTCTAATGTGGTAGTATGGTGGTAGTATGTTATTGATATATACGTTATAGTTAACATTTGCTCTTACATACATACATCTTTCACAGTTCACTCTTCTGCTGTTCTTGCACTATGTCCCTGGAAATCAGCATTAATAAATAATAATAAATAGGTTATGAAAATATTAGTATATCAGTGAGTGATTACATCATAGATATAGTTGAAAAATACTTTTATTGATTTGCAACATTCCGAAGCCATAAAAGGTTTAATATACAGTATTATTTGTTTTCTTAATTGCACTCTTCATCATTATAAAAAAAGCACAGACGTCTCCATTAACTGAAGTGGTATCATCACACATATGCAATTAAGATGTTAAACAGTGCCGCTGGAAGTGTTGATTTAGTACTCTTTATTAATCTGAAATGGAGGTTTTCAATAAATTCTTGTTGGGAGTGTACGAGGTTTGGAAAAATCATTCAGATCAGCATTCAGAGCAGCAGCTGAACCCATCTGCTGAATAGCGCTCTGTAATGAAAAGTACTGTAGGATCCAACACACACTGCCTCATTCCTCTGCAGAGCACATGAATAGAAATTAGCCTTTACAATGTTGACATTTCATTTATGTAATTTCCTTTATCCAATAGGAGAAAACAATCCGAACCCCATGTGTTCTTTTTTTAGTATTGATTTCTAAAAGAAAAATTAAAAACAAAAACAACAGTTTATTTGGAAAATGTAATTAATGACAACATAATTTGCTCAAATAATATTCAAATATCTAGAAGTCAAAATATCATTTCTGTGGTGTGACATAACAACTTTAACTCGAATCGATCAATTCTGAGGCAACTGCTACAAAGAACAGAACATGTAATGACTGAAGAAGGGGGCACATCGTGCTGACGTGCTGTAGTAAGCATTTTGTGTTAATTGCAGTTGCTGGGTGTTATGTGCGTTTCCACACAGTTAATTTTGATTTTTTATTCACTGCCCTCTGCACAGTTAAACACTAGTTCTCATCAAGCAACCATCGTTCTCTCCTTTTACAGACTTTTCATTGTTCACATGCTGTTCAGTACGTAGTAAGAAGACAACTGGACTTGTTTGAAATAGAAGGTGTTTTAGCTCTTGTTCTGAAAGGCTTTTTGACTCTCAAGTCATGTGTCTAGAGGCTGACTGGCAAGCTGACTAGGAAGTTTTAACTTGGAGGAGTCCCAGTGATTTTTCACTGGTGTTTCAAGGTTAGTGATCAACCCGAAACCTAAGTTTAGTTATAATTAATTTAAGGTAACCCAACTATTTTTTAATCTATCTTGGAAAGAAAACTTTAACCTATTGTTGAACTGCTGATGCAATGCTGTCTCTGTCCTGGACATACAAGAGCACACAAACTCTTGTATGACTCTTTAAGAGGTTATAGGAGTTTGCTGATTCAGTCCACATGTGTTGTGTTTGTTTTATGGATGCACTTTGTGAGGCACTCCAGGAATATAGGGTGAAAGTGAGAACTCACGAAAGTGACAACTGTCAGTATGCTCAACATGAATCAGTCACATTCCTGGTGGCTGGACCTCGTCAATAATACTGTTCATAACTTTCATGGACAGAATTCCAAGGCACAGTTGGGGTAGTTCCGAAGCCTCAGCACTGGGCCATGGTTCTCTGTCAGGAAGAGGTGGATTAGCCCCTACCCCAAAAGAAAAAAATGTCAGTAATGGTAGGATGATGTGGGAGATTGACAGATGGATCAGATCAGTGCAGCATCAGCAGTAAACCAGACACTATACCAGACCCTGGTGGAGAAGAGGGCTTTCCTAGTCAGTCTCACATATTATCTACAAAAGAATCGTTTAAGTGAGGCCTCTGATAGAGGGCCCAATCTTAAGCTAGACACACACACACGTATATATCTTTTATGGTATATACAGTGGAAAGACAAAGTATGTGAACCTTTTTGAATTCCATGGTTTTCTGAATAAATTTGTCATAAAATATGATCTGATCCTTATCTCATAATAAGACATTAACATGTATAATGTGTATAAAATAATAACAATTTTTTTTTTTCGTTTTCTTTCCTGTCTTTATTGAGAACAACTGAAAACATCCTCATAGCTGATTGTAGATCAGAGGATCTACAATCAAGAATTGTTGATTACATAAAGCTGGCAAGGGTTACAAAGTTATTTCAAAGACTTTAGAAATTCACCAGTCTAGTTAGACTAACAATCTACAAATGGAGACACTTTGGGACCTTTGCTACTCTCCCAAGTGGGCACCCAGTCAAAGTGACTCTAAGAGCACAATGAAGAGTCCTCAGTGAGGTAAAGAAACAACCCCAAATGACAGCCAAAGATTGGAAGGGATCATTGGAACTGGCTAATATCTCTGTTCATAAGTCTATAAAATGTAAAACATTGAACAAGCAGCGTGTCTACAGCAGGACAAAGGAAGCCACTGTTTACTAAAAAGAACATTGCTACACACCTGAAGTTTTCAAAAGCAACATTGACACTCCACAGTGGTATTGCCAAAATGTTTTGTGAAATCTAAGATTGAACTATTTGGAAAAAAAACACACAGCACTACATCTGGCGTAAAAAAGGGTACGGCATGTCATCATGAAAACATCATCCCAACTCTAAAGTACGGTGGAGGAAACATCATGAATTTGACCCGCTTTGCTGCATCACGCCTGGCAAGCTTGGACTCATTGAGGGAAAGATAAATTGGGAATTTATCAGACAATTTTTCATTTCCCAATCAGACAGTTCTTCAGGATAATGTGAGAATGTTTATCAGCTGAAACTCTGTAAAAGGTAGGTGATGCAACAGGACAACGACCCAAAACAATGGAGCAAGTCCACAACAAAATGGCTTCAGAAAAACAAAATACGCCTTTTGGAGTGGCCAAATCAAAGCCCAGACCTCAACCCAATAGATATGCTATGGATTGACGTGAAGAGGGCCATACACATGAGACATCCAAAGAATATGAACTAAAGCAGTTCTGCCAGAAAGAATGGGCTAAACTTCCTCCTCAACGATGTGCAGGTCTGATCCAGAGCTTCAGGAAGCACCTGGTTGACGGTATTGTTTCCGTGAGGGGATCAACCACTTATTCATTCTAACAGCTCACTTACTTTTTTCACTGCCATTGTGAATGTTGAATGTTGGATGAGTGTGTGTTCAATAAAGACTTGAAAGATCAGAATTTTTGTGTTATCATTTTAGATACATTATGTTTGTCAATACCTTTGAATTCAAAAAAAGGTTCACATACTTTTTCTTGCTACTGTACATATGACTGTAGCAGGGCCACCTTAACTTTTGTCAGTGCATAATCACGCTGATCGTGTGTGTGTGTGTGTATATATATATTTCTTTATGTTTCTTTATGTGTCTCTTGCCACCTAAGCTGTAAAATATAATCATGCCAGGAGGTCCTTCCCCTCTGAAGGCCCATTATGACTGCTCGTTATTGACCCGTCTTGTCATATCATGTACAAGCTTACAGTCTGTATCGCCATTGAAGCACATAATTAATCACCACCAGCACTGCAGACTTGATAAATCATCCAGAGATCGAAATGCCCTCTGCACCAAAGGGCTTTGAACAAAATACAGCCACCATGAGACTTAGATCAATGAGGCTCTTGACCTGCTCTCTCAAAGCTCTAGGTTCATTTTATAAATATGTGGTGGCTCGCAGAGAAAAAGTAGTAACTACCTGTAGTTATTCTGAAATTTGAGTGACCACTTTCACTGAAAGATAAAAATGGCTTGTGCTTTTTGTCTTTTCACACAAACCCCATGTGTTGTGCAGTGTGTTTCTTCAGTTGTGACAGTTTATTCATGACAAACTATTGAGCTGGCACAAAGTAAAATTGAGCTGTAATAAATCTGTAAATCAAGATTTGAGAGTACTCATGAAAGATAAGGCTGGAAAAAGAGGGAGCACAGATCTGATTTCTTACATTTCAGTATAGACAAATTCTGAGTACCTTAGAACACCACAGGTTTTAACAGCACTTGTTGTTTACTTTTGTCATAGCTAAACTCCATCAATTTGAGTGATGTGGTACCATGTGTAGTGGAAGCAGCCTAATGTTATAACAAAGATTATTCATCCCTGTTAATGTGGACTTATTCTACCCTCTACACAACATCACCTAATCTCAACCTTGTTGTAATTACTATGCTTGCTATAGCTGTACCTTTCATTCAGGATTCATACATGTACCTGGGGGTACACATCATTAATAAACTGGGCTGGACACACAACACTAACACCTTCTGCAGGAAAGCACAAAGCTAATTATTCTTGCTGAGGTGTTCAGCATAAACTTTCTTCTTTTGTGGAGTCATGATTCTATTGTTATTTACTCAATATCTACCTTTAGTTACTCTGAAAGTGAGCTGTTGTAGCCCCCATCCTTTATTGATCACCCATGGGCTTCAATAAAGGAATATCTTAAGTTATTAGAACAACACATATTTCTGCATAATTCCCAAAAAACAACAATGAAAAGCTCTATCTGTTACTCTAATCTGATCCAAGTGTGGTATGTAAAGATAAAAATGTTTAAACTTTTAATAACATTGACATACTAGACATCATTAGTTTGAAGTTATAGTCTGCAAAACTAAGCCATTTATTTCATTTTACAGGAAGCATAATAATGAGTAGCTGTAGCATGATGTAGCATATCAAAAAAAAAAAAAAAAAAACAGAAAAATATAGGCTAAGTTGGTGACAGGTGTCCCAAACCTCCAAAAGTCCTAATTACCACTTATATGAAACAGAAAAATACTGGGCCATCTTATGCATTTAAAACACCTTTACAGCAGTAATGATCCCCAATTTCCCATACATTACCCTGCAACCTGGCTGTAGTGGTAGTGTTACATCTCACTTTTCGACAGCCAATACCATTAGCTCTGAAGGGCTCAACCCCCCTTTTCTGGGCACTCGTGGAAAGCTAAGAGTCTCCTTTACAATTGAGAATGAATTACAAAGGCCACAGTCTCTCGCAGCATGTTCTGGGACTGTGCCTATGTCGCTGTGCGTTGTTGTGCTTGGATGCACTTGCTATGTTTACAAGATCCTCCTGGGGTCTAGAGACCAGAGAATTGAATAGGGGCACTTACAATGTGTAGCCAGCAAGCAAAGAAAAACAAGCAACAGATCTACTCAACAGTCAGCAGTGGAATTCAATGTATATAGTCCTTAACTGTAAACATTATGAGGAAAGTGTTAAGAATGGCATATATATATATATATATATATATATAGCCATACTTAACACTTTATCCACAATGGTTCACATTTGCTGACTTAATTAAATTAAAATTAAATAAATTAAATTTAGCAATATTAAGACAGTTTCTTAAAGCCTTTATACAGATCAGGCCACAACATATGGCCACAAATTTGGCTGTTTGAGAAACATATTTTGCCCCTGAATTCTATCCATGGGACATATTTCAATGTTTTTAGTTTTAAATCCTCTAATTCTCATCCTTAGAACATCTAAAATATAAAAAATATTGTTGACTGAAAGTATTTTGGTGCCATTTATAGTAAATAATATTGACAAAAAGGCTATAAAAAAATCTAAATATTCTTTTTTTTAACCTTTGTATGGTATTCAGGTCAAATTGACCCGTTTCAAATTTTTACAAAAGGAAAATTGTACAAAAAAAAAAATGTATTAAGCACACATGCTATTATACCCCTCAATGTTATTCAATTCCATAACATTCTAAATTCCTCCAGCCATTAGAAGAGCTCCACAGACATATTTGTTTAAGAATGGACAGATTGAATGGTCTTCATCCCCAATGAGTCCCCCACTTAGTTGCTAACATAATACAGATCGTACCAGGGTCCACATGACTCATGTTTAAGGGATCAAGTCTTATTTTAAACTAGTGTTACCACATTGGCACCGGTTGGCAAGTGTTGGCACGTAAGCACTAGTTAACAAATGTTAGCATGTTGGCACAATTATTCTTGATATGACCAATCTTTAAGGGAAACAGGTTTTCAATTACCAGTGGAAAGAGATGGACAACATGCATCTGCATGTCTACTTTGGCATCCTCATCCTTGCTGGTGTCTAAAGGTCAACAGGGGAGTCAACTGAAAATCAGTGGGATGCTGAGACAGGGGGAGTGATCTATAGAGCCACAATGTCTCTGAAGAGTTTCCATGTATTCTCAAAGATCATCACATTCGATGACTGGGAATGAAGACCAGTTAGAAAGCGGGGGACAAGTTGGCAGCACTCTGCACTTCATCTTGCTCATGGAACATGTACATTTATACAGGAAAGCCAGAAGAAGGAGCAGCTGAAAGAAACCAGGGGAGTACACAGGTGCTAGATATGTCACAAGGTGTCAATGGCCACAGCATTACCTGCAACAATTTTAATAAGAATTATAAATAATTTTAAAAATATTTAAATATTTAAAAATATTAAAAAAAATATTTTCTCACTTAACTTTTTCCAAGATAGGGCTTGGGTGCCATAAATGATGCTTGAGTGCAGTGGACAACTCTCCACAATTGGTGATAGCTCAGTCAAAAGGATCTGATCACCTTTCATGTTCCGTCCCCACTCAGAAGGACTCTCTGGTTCTGGTTGACATACTGTGGCCTGACTCCAAATACAGCCTGCCTGGTAGGCTGCATGTTTTACATGCTGTAGCAATGCTGCTTGAGTAGGAGGAATTGCTTCATATGACTGTTGTTTTTCAGCAAACAAGTCCAACCTGGTATTATCAACTCCTGCTGCTTCACAGTACAACATTTTTTCTAATAAATTTCCACCTAATATTCCTTGGAAAACATATGATATATAAAACATATAATATTCCTTATATCTATTTAAATAAATGATTTACATTTTGCTGCATTTTACTTATTGGACTTGCTGTTGATTTATAAAGTTTTTGCTGTGGTGCCTTGTATGATTGTAATCCTTGACCATCAAAACATTGGGGTAGAAAACACCACTTTTGATCTATCATGTTCTGCTCAAGTGATATGATGCAAAATACATAATTCAGTAATGGCGGAAAGATGGCCGCCATAGATGTCAAGCAAGCCCCTATGAAGTGCTTCAAGCTGTGAATCAAATTTTCATAGCAGCCAAACAGTAGTATTGCAACTTCCATATCCGTCACGTGATTCACTGGGACCCAAAAAGTTTTTTCCCCTTAAGCTTACATTGTAAAAGAGATGTCTATAAATCCACGGATAAATTTTTGTGAGATTCTTCAACTACCCAGTACAAACATTATTATAGCCCTTATTTAAATCATTAGGTTTTAAAAGTTGTAAATTTCACTAATTGCAGAATTTGCAGAGTTGCAGAGTTATTTTCTTAGCTTAATAATGAACGTGCCTCAGGGCAGCGGGGGCCATGCACAGTCATGTAAAAGATATCCGATTTACTGCTATCTGCCGTATACTGGCTGTATAGTGTATCCCCATGATATATCGTTTATGTTGGCTGCTGTAGCAGTGGATGTATTTGCTTTATTTACTCATTTTTATTATCTTATAATACATTAATGCGCTGTATGTTGTGAAGCATGTACCATAGATGTATTGTCTTAATTACTGATCTTATTTAGCTGAGTGCCTCAGTAAGATAATAAATAACACTACATATACAGTAAATTTACTTCAAAAAGTATTTAATCAACAATAATGAAACAACAGTGTTTAATTATTGTAAATCAGTATATTTATTCTATAACTGTGACTGTTTAATAGGTAAAAGAGAATGTCACCAGACTTTTAAGTGTAAGCTCATATTCAGTTTGACATCTGTAATGGTCAAGAGAAATCACGACCATGACCACACTTTATACAGCTGGCCAGTCTCAGCTGGCTTTATCCTTAAGTCTCAATTCATTTATCCGCTTTCAGTGCACACAAACACGTTTAGGTTGGAGAAATAATAAAGCTTAATAGTGAACCAAGTCAGCCATAGCCTCACTGCTAATTAACTGTGACTTAACGTTATCACTGTCAATTATAACTTAGCTCCATTGCATGGACATTAGCAATAAAACCAACATAATATTGGTACTACACAACAATCGATTATTACATCAATATTCCATTTGCAATGCGGCTACATCATGGACATAAAAGAAAACCATAACATATAATAACATAAAATAGAACATAGAACTGCTTCCTCTTGTGAACGCACGGTGCTGCCGAATGGAGCCGACCAGAGTCGAGCCGTTTAAGCTGAGCGAGCTGCAAAGCTTGATGGGAGCACTACTAAACGATACTGCACCTGCTCTATGGGCCCCATAACGTGGAAGTAACACAGAAGATCCAGGTATTTTTACACCTGAAAATCGTGCATTTTTGCTTCATGCACCACTGAGCACGAAGCAAGGAATAAATGAAGGCTACAGTGTATCCAGTTCTTCTTATTACATCCATGATGTCAAGAAGCAATCAATGAGGTTGTCTATGGTATCATTGTAATCACTGACTATTAAAACATGGGGGTAGACATCATTTTATATGTACTGTAATGTTTTGTTCAGGAGATATCATGCAACACACATAGTTTGGCAATGGCGGAAAGTAAAATGGGTTAATAAGAGTTTTTTGTGATGGCTAACATTCTTTATTAAAAGAGCAACACCCATAGAGTAATTGTGCCAATTTTGGCGCTTGTATCCACTTGTGAACGTTTTTTATGAAAAAATGCTGTTATCTGCCCCACTAATATGATTACCAGGGATATAGATATGACTCAGGGATATGACAGTAGTACATGTGTGCTTATACCATGAGTTGACTAAATTGGACTTAAACTAAAATATGGTTTAATTATTTGCAATGAAACAATCAATCCCTTTGTGCCAGTAGATGTTTGGCCTCAGGCACCACAAAAATCAGTGCTTCTAAGAACCTTGAGGAAATGCAATAATAAATGAGAAGCATGAATAAGCCTGTGACTACAACCACATTAATTATTGCTTTGCCCAAAAAGTAGAGTGTGTCTAACAGACAGTGTGAAGTAAGCAGAAATCTCTCAGGTTCTTTAGCACAGAATCATGCATCTCCCTTTCATTAGGCACATGAAGCACGATGGAGGACGGCAAATTGGGCCGAACTAATTACAGTTTAAACAAAACCATAATTGGACATTTTGTGCTTGTCATACGATGAGAGACAGATGGGATTGTAATTACATTACAAGTCTGACATCACGGCAGCGAGTTACGGCATGCAACTCCCCATGCCCTTCATGGAGTGCTGAGAAGTGGCCCAGGTTCAAAAACAATTTGCTGTTGATTTCCATAATCAGTCAGCATCAACACCATCAACTATACTCCATCAACCAAATCAGGATAAATCACCACACTTATCAACATCATGTTAGTCTGATTTCAGGCAAAGTGGGAGAAAACCTAAAAATCTATGTACAAAATTGAATCATCTTAAAGGGAAAGTTACTATTTTTGTATGGAATATCATTATACATATAACTATATGATAAAGTGTGATAATATCCATATACATGCAGCTCCATTCGTTTAATTGCAACAATTAAATGTCCCAATCAATTCTACTTGAGACACACAAAAAAAAAAAAAAACAGATCTTTTATTTCATTTCTTTTGTTTTACTTTAATTACTCAAATATAAAAGTAGCAACACCACTCAAATTACACTGTCATTATGGAGCCATAAAGTTTTTAAAATCAAATAAATAAATATTAAACTAGAAATAGGAATAAAGCAGTAAATATGGAAGAAATGGTGCAAAACAAACATAAAAACATCATCATATTGTGAAATGTCACTGTGAATTGAGTGAATGATATTTTATAAATAAACAGTAAATAATAAACAACAACAATAAACAAACAAAAAAAAAGGCACTTGTATGTAAAACTTTATGAGCTCCATTTTATTCCATATTATTCATTGCACATTAGACACTTTGTAAACATCAGATACTAAATATATTTTGTATATATTAGATTCTCTTTCCATTGTAATATTCTCAGTGTATTTTCTTCTACTTATTGCATTTCTCTGTCTCTTACTCTATTTATATTTTTACATATTTTGCATTATTTATATACTTTTATTCAATTTTGCATTATTTATCTACAACTTTGCATCAGTGTTGACAGCAAAGAAAGAATTTCATTGCAAAGGGAAAACTTGCTTTCTTCTTGTAGTAAATGAAAATAAACACACACTGAATCTTGAATCTTGAATTTTAAGCAAACAGTTTGGTCCAACAGACACACCTCTTATGAGACCAGTATAACCAGTCTAAATATCTATTTTATCGTTAAGGTGCTGTGTCACCTTGTTCCTGAGACTATGCCAGCATTAATTCCTTTGCTTTGTCGTTCATACCTTCTGTCAGGAGATGATTGACTCTTCCAATCCCTATGAAATAAAACATTCATAATAATTTAGCTTCATAGCAGGTGGAGGGCTCTTTTTGGGGCTTTATTTGAATGAGCAGAAAATCCTATTGCGACCAAAATGAAACTGCTAAAGCCCAAACTCCAATTGAAGTTTGATATCATCCTCAAGCAAACATGAGTGGATTTGGTTTTAATAGCTGCCTTTAATCCCTGTGATGTGATTTAACTCAAAGAAGTGCAGGTCAATGATAGAAAACTTGGAAAATATGATTATATTATCCTAAAATATTTGAACCCTGGAGAATTACCTGTCACGGGCTGTGAAGAGGGGATGAATAGCTCACATTCTCATTCGGAATTACATTCTGTTCCTTTGTATACAAATCGGCTTACTCATTGTTTTGACAGATTTCACAACAATGCTGTTAAAATTCAGCTCAAGCTGCAACCATTGCACTGAGGAGTGTGTTGGAAGTGGAACAGAAGTTTGAAAATTGTACATTACCAACTGTGTACGTCATGTTGAGAATGCAAACACACACTCACACAAGGAGAGGGAGAGAGACTGAGAGAGAGTGTGTGTGTGTGTGTGAGAGAGAGAGAGAGAGAGAACAGTGATGTCTATAAGCCCAGGAGTAATTACATGCATGCTTTGGCCCGACAGAGTCTTAACAGTTTTAGCAGGAAAATGAAAAAGCTCCAGTCTGTGGTTTTAAAACAAGCACAGAGTGGGAATTCTGTGAGACTATTATTTGACCCATTTACAGGACAAATTGCTGTCATGGGATTTCAGACACCCTTTCGGGGCTAGTATGGAGGTCCTTAGCTTTGGGCTTTAAAAATCTAAAGTTTCAATGTCTCAATAGAGTTTGAAAGGGTACCTTTTAGCATTACACATTCACAAAGTGTTGTCAGTTTAGTCATCATTGGGAGCACTGCTCAGCTGTGAAAAAAATGTTACTTCATATCTTTTGTGGCACTGGAGTCCGTAAGTTTTCCAAATTAAACACTCACTTCAGTCGCTTGTCCCTGCCTTCACATATAACTTATACTCCTATGCCAGTAAAATGTATATTTTGTTATTATGGTGGCAATGATTCGACCTCTGGGAGTGTTCCAGGAGTGAGTGTGACAGACCGTCATCGGTGTGGTTACAGAGTATATGGGTAAGTTTGTAGAATTTTCTTAAAAGAAATAAAAGAAATTATTTTTGAGAAAAAAAAAAAAAACATAGATGCCTTTGTTACAAATTCAGCACAAGGACTTTGAAAGCTATGGATTTTTATCAAGTGTGAGGAATCAAACAAAAACCATGCTGTTGGTTATCTGAAATTTGAAGAGCTTAAAAAGACAAAGCTGCTCATGCTGCACCTTAAGGCTGATTTGATCAAGTAGTGTAAATCATAATCATACATAATCATACAATCTGAGCAGGTTGTGAAATAGATACAAGGATGTATCAAAATGGATATGAAAATATATATATAATGTCAATTTTCTCACCTCACCTACTTTAGCGAAGTGAGTTAATTCAGAACCAAAACATTTAAGTAAAAAAGCAAAAATGGATGTGCATGTACATTGTCATTAAAAAATTATAAACAAGTTAAACTGTGGATTCTGGCAACCTCAGGAAAGCTTGTTTGGAACCATGAATTTACCATGAACATTACCAAAAAGAGGAGTAAGCACTAAAATTGGAAATAAAATCAAGGACCGGGGGTTGTAGGAATGAAGGATGAGGACAAAAGAGCTTAACGTTCAGTTCCATTCATCTTGGATATCTGGGTAGTCCATAAAAGCCTGTGGTCATGGGAATAACTACCTATATTATACTCTTTTATGTGGACATTATAGGGAGTAACTATAACACCTCTACACGCCTCATCTTTGTTCAGGCCCTTTCTGCAGTGTGCAATCATTCAACCATGATAAAGAAGATATGCACTGTGGTGTCTTTACCTCCGTGAAGACATGATCGGAATCTGCTTAGTCAGACAATGCACATGGCTGTGAGGCCACAGAACAGATAAGCAGTAATTTCACGCCTGGAGAGAGAGGATAGATCAGTGTAGCAAGCATTAACACACAGGTTTCAGGATGGGATTGAGGGACAGCAGGTATCATGGGTGCAACATGGGACAGTTATCAGGAACATGTTATTTCTCAGAGCCTTAGTCCAGTTCTTCTCAACCTTTTATGACCAGTGGCCATTTAGAATTGAAACGCATATGTCAAGATGTTGTGTCCCGATGTCATGTCCCTCAAAAAAAAAAAAAAAAAAAAAATTCTTGGGTCAGTTCGTTTTATTCAGGGCCATACTTAAATTAAAACACAATAACCCTTTCTTTTCTGTTTTGTTTCTTGTGTCTTTTTATACAATAAATGTTTAGCATGCCCTGGTATCTGCTTAATGGGCTTTTCTTACTTCATTGTCAAAAAATCTGAGTTAATTTAGTTAACATATTTAACCACACATGTGCTGGGAAATCCTTTATGTGGACGCTACTTTGCTACTAGGTCCTGACATGATGATGTTTAATTTTTGCAAACAAAGAACGTGTATTTCCTGATGAGAGTGGCCTCTTTCATCAGGATAATGCTTCTACCACACTGCAAAGATGGTTCAGGAATGGTTTAAATACAGCAAGTTCAAGGTGTTGACCTGGCACAAAATTTCCCAGATCTCAATTAAAATGTGCTTGCCTTGCAACTTAATGGACTTAAAAGATATGTTACTTATATCTTGGCCACATATACCACACCCACTATCAGATGTAAAGTGTCCTTACCTCATGTCTCAGGATTCATTTGTACAGATGGTATAATACAGATGGCAGATGATACAATATAAACAATATCATGAATGATCAGTGTAAATCCCCCACTATGCAAACACTAGTTTGGTTTACGTTGTCCTCCTCTTGTAAAAAAAACAAAACAGACTACAACCCACAACATGGTTTATCCAGCAAAAGATTGTCCAAGAAAGCTGAAGAGGTTTTTAAATATTGCTGTGAAACTACTGTGTGGACAGAGCTTAATCATTCACATTGGGAGGACATCAACATCTGTATACAGACTATATTGATTTGATACATGGAATAAACAGCACCCAACATGACTGTAGAGTGTTTTACCCTGGATTAATTAAAGTCCTTTAGATCAGGAGATAAAAAGAAGTTGAAAACTGTCCAGAAGGAGCTAAGAAGGAGGATCAGGGAAGGGAAAAACAGCAACAAGAGATGGATGATTGGCTGCATCACAATTTGGAGAAACAATCTCTGGGCACAAGGACCTGATTACCAGGCTGTAGGGTGAACATACAGGTAATGGACAGCTTAGCACATAGGTTTTGACCTGAACAATAAACTGTAATGGACAGAATACAGAAATGTACTTTACAAGAAGCGGCAGAGGAGACTTAGGTCCTTTGGAGTGCAAGGGGTATTCTTGAGGACCTCTTTGACACTGTTATGGCATCAGCCATTGAGTGGTTTGCTGGGACTACAGCAGCTTGATTGTGAACTGCCAGATTTTACAATCGACAATGTTCCCAGCATAACACCCACCCACCAGGACTTATTACTGTGAAGAAATATATATATATATATATATATATATATGTGTGTGTGTGTGTGTGTGTGTGTGTGTGTGTGTGTGTGTGTGCTGTACTAATGCCAACACCTGTATGACTTGAACTGTGCATTTTTAAATAAATGCCACTGATTATCTGTAAGTGATACAATTATTTTCCATTACTATTATTGTTATTATTTTCCAAAGGAACAACAAGATTTACTGGAAAACAACACATCTGAATTCTTTGTTCAGCCTTGTAAACTTATTATCTGTTTTGTAAAAAAAAAAAAAAGACTCATTTAGCTCAACCCAATTGTACTTGTGCAAGTACAAGTACAACAATATTAAATGTGCACTCACAAAGCCTTAAAGAAAGAGATAAGCTGAGTCTTTCTGTTGAACAGGGACACAATTCTATACATACCAATGCATGTTTACTGATAAAGCTCAATAGCTCTGTAATCAGCTATTTTATGCTATACTTGCCAGGCTGAGTTATGTCAACAAGGAGTCCATGAAAAGAAAAACAACTAGTCCCTCCCTGTAAATTACAAATGTATGAATATTTTTTGGTCTGGCTGTGTGGGTACTGCGTTTGTATGAATTTATCTCTGGTGGCTTCTTTTGGTCTCCTCTTTTTTTAAGGGTTAGATCTTTAATGCTTAATCAGTTTTATGGCTCGTTTTCTAGGCAAAATTAGCTGGAAAACTCACACTAGCCACGAGCATCAATGAATGCAATATGGGCATCTAAATAGTCCTTAATATGTTACAGTTGATAATATTACATGATGTTCTAGCTGCCTTGGTCAAGATAAACTGACCCCTGCTTTGAAAGGAATATTCAATTATTTATTTTCAGCAATAGTAAAGCAATGTGTCCTGTAACACTATCTTGCAGTAAAGTTTGGATCATGCAATTTGATGCGTTGATCAACTTGATGCGTGGAGCTGCAAAATGTGTACTTAAGATATGGGAAGTAACAGTTTAAGTTTTGTGTTAAGATTTTGTGTTGATTTGAGTGTGTGTGTGTGTGTGTGTGTGTGTGTATGTGTGTGTGTGTGTGTGTGTTTAAATGGATTTATGGATTTATCAAAAAAATAAATAAAATCCCCAGACTGTGGGATGAGCTAAAATACAGAAAGAAAGACAGAGAGAAAGGGAAAACGGGCAATTATCAATCAAAGCAGCAGATTGGAGCATTTAAAAAGACTCATTCATAAAAAAGATGTATGGCAGCATTTCAGCCTCTGATTAGAATCCTAGAATTGTAAATTGTGGCTAATTAGGCTGTCATGGGTTCATTAAGGGCTTCAGCGACTCAGCTCTCCCTCACCTGCATGTATATTAAAACTCATTAGCCTCCTTGTCTGAGACACCACTTGCATTAATTGCCATTGATGCCCTGGCTCTCTGTGCAGGAGCCTTTACATGCTCCCTTGCACAGCATAGTTAGCAATATGAAAGTCCTTTGAATATAAGCATTTATTCTTCCTCCTGTGTGCAGTTTCTAAGAGGTATCAGATTTTACCATGCATCAAACAGTCCAATAAAACAATCAGAACCAGAATCAGGTTCATTGTTGATTCTGCTGAACCTGCAGGAAATTTGACTTAGAAAAAAGCATGGGTCTCTACATACTTGAATGGAAAAAGAAGGGAAGCAAAAGGAAGAACGTGAAACAAAAATGGAACACCTAAATAAAAGCTGTAAACCTCCAACAACTAAAAAGAATGTACATCATGGCTTAAACCTGAACAGCTTTGAAACATAACAATACAACACAACAGTACAGTTGCAAGCTTTTTGTTAAATCAGTAAAACAATGCCAAACATCCATTGACTTTGAAGGTCTAGGTCTGGGTCACATGGACAGGAGTCTGAGCTAAGTAACCCACATTTCTTTACCCCTAGTCACATCAACACTCTGTTTGTGAATTCCAGTGGCATTCCTTGTGGAGGTGTTTTGGGACCATCCGACTGGGAGGAAACCCAGAAAATACTGGAGGAAGGACATAATCTTTCTGGCGAGCAGTACATACAAAAATGAAAGGGGAACATCTGGATGTTGTGCTGTGGCTGTTGCTGCTTTCCAGTTGATCCATGTATGAATATGAATAACTGTGCCCATAATCATGAGTGTTGGGCTCTGCCAGTGTTTTCTCGTCGCCTTAACTGTTTTTCAGATCTTGAGATTTAATCTCTATTGTTTTGCAAATGTGGTAGTTGTACTTGCTTCATCAGATCACGATATCTGGCACACCAGTAAATGATTTGCAAGTGTAAAGCAGCCAAATTGAGACCTGGCACATTCAAGCCATGATGCCATTCCAGGAAATGGGACATTGCTCAGCCTGCAGTTTGTTGCTTCGCTGAGTTGCAGTTCTGAGACTTCTTGTCTATAGGTTAGCTGTCAGGCTAAGCTTGACCCAAGACTGACTGGCACTTCCTTTTGCTCCTTCATAGTTCTTCAGCTGGTGACTCCAAAGTACAGACATTATGGAGTGTCACTGTAACTAGCTGTTTGTTCTCACAATAACTATAGTATAGTATAGTATAGTATAGTATAGTATAGTATAGTATAGTATAGTATAGTAGAAGTAGGGGTTAGGTAATTAAAGCTTGTTCTACCACAGCCAGTTACAACATTAGATGCCTCTTACATGTTATTTTTAGGTTGAAATAAAGGGAAGTGCATTATCAGGCAAGGTGGCTTCACTTATATTGTACACAGCTGCAGCCCCTCAGCAGCTAAGATGCCAATAGGCTAAAGAGACAGGTTTGCTTATGAAGTTTCAGTTCAACATTTTAGTAACCCCAAAAAGGCACTGGTAGCTGGCTGACCACAGGTCACCATTTGTTTATGTCATTCTTCATTCACTTTGCTCCATCTATTATGAATTCAAATGTTCATAAAAACTGAATGTAAATGCAGACAGTGACATGTAAAATTAATGAGGCTCACTAATAATATCTCATTCCTTACTTACTTCGTTTTCTGAAAACCAAGTAATAAACCCATTGATCTGCCATCTGTAGGAGTATTTCCTCTAATTTTCTAAAATAACTGGAGTTTTGGGCTGTATAGTAGGTGGATAGCTGACAAACTGATGTGAAAATGCAATAAAACCACTGAACTGTGTGGTTTGTCAGTGCGCATGAATTTGATGAAGTTTAAGGAACAGTGAAAGCAATATTTGGTGGAGCCATTCTCAGGAACAATAACCCTAGTCCACCAATTGTCCACCTGTGGTATGACCTGTCGGTATCTTTAACCTTGGTTCAGAGTACACCTTAGCACACAAACAGCACTGGTAAAGGTTAGCAACAATCTTCCCATGGCCTCAGACAATGACCTAATTTTCATACACATCTTTCTGGATTTTAGTGTTACATTTGTTGTGACATTCTCATTTGATTGTATCAAAGAGAAAAACGTCACTACTTAAAATTGATTCAATTTATTCATGTGAGTGACTCCACACACGTGACTCATGCATTTCCATGGGGGTCTGTGTTAGGACTAGTGTCTGTAAATGTTTCCATTAGACAATATCGTTAGGCAATATAAACTCAATTTGCTATGCATATGATACCCTGGTGTATTCATACATGAAGCCAGATGAAACTAAACTGGGGACTGTTGACTAATTCCAGGCCTGCGCTTTATAACAAACTTTGCCTGAAGTGAATTAACAAAGCAATTCATTTTTGATCTGAAACACACACAGAAGTGTCATCAGCAATTAAGGAGAAAATGAAACATTAAATGACTAGATCGAATTAGAAAATTTTCCAGTTAATTCACATGTAGTTTATGTGCTTGCAATGTGTTTGTTTCCACCACAGTTTGATTTGCATAAAAACGATCAGTGTCTTTATTGATGGCAGACCTGAGAGTGTTTTGAAATGTACCATCCAGATTATAGGTCTGCTGTGGTTAGAGGAGGATACCTGTAGGTGCAATGGACTGTGGCTCCCCTAGAAGAAAGAACTGTTTTAACACACAATCTGTAAAACATCTTCCTCTGTGTAGCATCTGATGACAGATACACACAATCACACTCTTGCATTTGTGACATTATTGTATCTAGGTGTATATGATATTACTTATAGCTGCTAGTATCTAAAACTTTATTACCTAATTTATTTTTGCATTGATTGCAAAATTCAAACACAGTGTACCAGTGGAAAAAAGTATGCTTTGAAACCTGAAATGTACATGTCAATTTAATAGATGGCCTAGAATGCCAGCTAATAATTGCAACCTTTTTCAACAAAATGTAAAAACAGGACAAACACAGCCTATACCCATACATAAACAACTACCAGCTCACTAATCATGCCTGAATTTGAATAAGATTTTTTTTTTTTATTGGTAATGCAATTCATGAATTTATTTATGTCCCTTGAATCTCATTAAAATGAAAACATGAGAAATATTTTTATGTGGACTAAACTGCTGTTTAGTCCACATAGAAATACACGTGTGCATTAACAACTAGCCAGACACCTGGGGTTCAAGTTGCATCATTTTGACTCAGTTACATTATAATTACTGTTATTTTCTTGTTGTTTATCTGTGGAGCAATATTTAGCCTGGCAGGCAGCAGGTCCCCGAGGCAGAACAGAGAGGCACACAAGCAATGAGTAAAACAGGAAAAAAGACATAAACCAGAGTTAGAAGACAAGTGACTAGACTTTATTTGGTCAAGTTACCATGCACTGGTTTATAGTGAGTGAGACTCAAAGGAAAGCTGTGGAGGACACTGCAAGTCTATAACAAAAGGTATGTTTTCACAAGAGAGCTGAAGAACCTCAGGGCCAAATTATCATCTCCTTACATAGTGCTCAATCATAAATACACCTATCGGCTAAATGATTATGACCACTGATCATCACCCTCACCAAATGTAAATAGCATTGATCATCTCATTACAATGTGATATGTCAGGCAGCAAGTGGGTATTTTGCTCTCAAAGTTGATGTGTTGAAGGGAGAAATAATAGGTAACATAAAGATGTGAGCAACATTGACAAGGACCAAACTCTCATGGTTAGATAGATGGGTTAAAGCATCTGTAACTCTACTGTTCTTGTAAGATGTTCCTGCTCTGCAGTGGTCAGTACCTACCAAAAGTGGTCCAAGAAAGGTTCCCTGATTCTCATGGGGAACCAAGGCTGACCTCTAGAGTCCAATCAATCAAAAGAGCTACTGTGGCTCAGATTGCTGAGAAAGTGAATACTGGTTCTGATGGACAGGTTTGAGAAAACATAATGTTTTATAGTTTGTTGTGTATGGGGCTGCAGAGCTGCAGATCAGTCAAGCTGAATCTGGTCCACTGACAAAAGCTCCTACAATGTGCATGTGAGCATCACAACTGAACCATGGAGCAGTGGTGCTGCTCCATGTGGCCTAGTCTGATGAATCATGTGTGGATGGGTGGCTGGGGAAGACATTACACCAGAATACACAATGGAAAGAAGTCAAACTGGTGCAGGCAGTGTGATGCTTGTTCTACTGGGAAAATTTGATACACCACCTGCCTAAACAATGTTGAAGAACAGGTCTCACAGACAGATCTCAATCCAATAAGCATCTATTGGATGTGAACAAACAAGTTTGATCCATGTAGGCTCTGCATTACAGCTCTCTTTCAGCTCTGTGGCACTATGCTAGAATTCTGGAATGTGACCATTCCATGTTGCACAGCAGGAATACAGCTCTAAACACAGATATGGGTCAGGAACACTGCTTTTCCTACCTCACGGCTCATCAGCTCACCCTTAATTGTGTATGTTTCTTAAATTATCTTAAAATAAATGTATAACAGTGGAGGTTGGCCTGGCAAAAGAAAGCAAATGAAAATCATTAGCACTTGATGCTTTAAACCCTGGGATCTGGGATTTGGATCTACAATAAACTAGGATAAGTAGTCAGAATGTTATGGCTGATTTCTGCAAGTACTAAGTTGTAAGTATTAAACAGTCAAGTTAAATTTAAGACAGTATACATGTGTAAATAAGATGTGTAAATTTCTCTGTAATGATCCGAAAAACATATGGGCTGCTAGTTTTTGTAGACTATAAAACAAATACCTTTGGGCTTCATGGGATAAGTAAACTGGAGTTACGACTGAGAACACAGTGATTATTGTATTAATTAAATACCGCATGCCACTTTGGCAAGCAATAAAAGTGGTTTCCATAAGGAAGTGAAATGCAACACGGAGAATGTGAAGGAATGACACCTGAAATAAAATTATCCAACTGAATTACAAGGTGAGGAAATATTCCTCTCGTCCCATCAGTATGTAGAATATAGCAGTGTGAAAAGACTCAGGGTGCTCTTATCATGCTATGAAGGTTTTCATACAGGCCTTCAAGTGGAGCAGATTCCTTTGAAAATGCAAATATAGAGTATCCCTGAACAACCACTGCACCCACTGGTACACTTCTGTCCTCTGCAGGACGTAGAGTTGTGTGCACACTAGCACCAATAATGGTAAGTGGCAGGGAGATAAAATAACTGTGGTATAAGTCAAGAAAAGACAGGAAAAGGTGGTTAAAACTGACCTTTTTCTCACCTATACACTTTAACCTAATTAATACATTAAATTCTAACAAAATTAGAAATGAATTTAATTAGTTTAAGGCCAATCGGATAAACTGTTGAACAGATTTTGCAGCTGAGAATTCTGCATTTTGTATGTTTTTTAACTGTAATTCTAATTAATTAACTGTAATTATAAGTGAAACCAGATGTTCTGACTTCATAAAGAACAATGCAGCTGTGTAGTATCATCTATGTGTATATCCGTATTAAAATGAATTGGTAGCCACTGACACAAAGCAAGTCATTCATGTACAAATCAAGTCTTTAATTTAGATGTATAAAGTGTTAGAGTGGTCTGAATTGCTGTTTTCTGCTGTTATACATCTTACAATCTTACTTAATACATTTGCACTCTACTTTAAATTATCAAATGATGCATGATTTATACCTGAAGTTGTATCTGAAACTGAAACAAAATAAAATGTGTATAAGTGTTAAGGCTGAGTTATGCTTCTCCGACTGTACTGTGCGGCAACGCAGTCGCATTGACACAGTCGTGAACCCTTTCGAAGTTCTCTGTCGGCTGGTGGGTGTCGTAAAGCAGTTCACCGCCAGAACAGTAGGGGGCGATGCATTTCTTTCCATTACGATTATCAACTATCGCTGACTGTTTATTTATCAGCCTTGTTTCTCCACACACAACGAATAATGGAGACTGAGAGAAGACGTTGAAGAACAAAATGTTTTACTGCACACGTTGAGACGAGAACTAAAGAGGAGGCGCGTGCCGGTGTTGTTGTTGTGGAAGGAATACAACAGGCAAAGCCAGATTCCGGAAATGAGGTAATTGTAGCAGACCAATCAGAGCTATGCAGTCTCTGTGTGCTTGCTGTTGTTTCAACGGATAGTTAAAAAACTGGGGAGGTGCACATAAGCCCACGGAGAGGGGGTCGGACGGGCTCGACGGATACGGACGAGCATAAAAACGGCAATGATTGCTCATTGTACGCACCATTAATAATTAAAACAATGGAGGATGTCTACATAAAGGGAGGAGAGGCAAATGAATGTAGTTCTAAAAAGAAAAGTCAAAAAGCTGAAGACTTCCATAGTGTTGTTATTCTGTGTAGGCCTTAATACTGTCCTTAGAAAGACCTGGACTTCCATTAGTCTGTGCTGATTCAGTCACACTATATAATATACAATATGCCACATTACTTTGACAAAAAGTCAGACGTTGATGATTGTAAAAATGTGGAGATATCTGAAGAACCTATTTGTACGATCCCTAACTATATCTCTATAATGTTTATTTGCGATGGGCAGCTGAATATATAAAATAATATGTGAAATGATATGGCATTGGTGGCAAGTTGTCTTAATCATGATACAGAAAATATTCCAGCTGTTTACATCTGTTTAGAGCACATGTTCATACATAAGCAATGCATGTGTATTTGTTTACATTCTCATAATTATCTCTTATTTCGTTGAAGGGAGGGTTTTTACAAGTGGTTGAAAATACATTTCAGCACTTCTAAAATCAAGACGCATAGTTAGTCTCTATAGGTGGTAAAACATTTGTCGCAACTGTTTTTTTTTTTTTTGTTTTTTTTTCCACTATGAGACATTTGATTTCTTTGCAGGTTTAATCAATTTTGTAGACAGAATGAAGCCTTTGGGCAAAAGGACCCCGACAGGATGGAAAAAATAAAGTCGTAGTCATCAGGCATTTGTATCTAATGACAGAAATTTCACCCCATGTAGATGAAGCACATCAGCATCTCAACAACATTTTTGTTCCACATCATTAATCTGCAGAAGCTTCCTTAGCGGGAAAAACAAAATGGAATTAATTAAGAAGATGCAGGAAACCAAGTTGAGGAATTAATAAAACTGTGTTCCTTGGTAATGGACACAAAACAAATGACGCCATTATATAAAAGGCAGACCGGCTCAGTGTGCTGGCTGCTCATTTCTGACTCAATTACAATGCATAGAGAGCACCGTTCTCTACCTCTCTGAAATGAGGTTTCAATGAGAAAATTTAATTAGGAATTATAGCCTGGTGAATTCGCTGATTGAAAACAAAGCTTCTGATTTTCACTTTGCAACTTTTCCGTGGGAGTTTGTGTTTAGACAGAAAACCGTCTTAACACAAGTGATTTTATTTTCAGAAATCACTCTCTTGGAAAAGCAATGTTTGGCATTCAGTTAAGTGCTCATGAGAGAAATCCATTTTATTAATCCCGTATTTGGTGATTTAAACAATTCGACAGAAGCATTATCGCCTTATTTTTTGCTGTTATTCTTTGATATTTCTGACAGCAGCACACACTCACACCCAGCAGATGTAAGTAATGAAATGCATTTTAGCCTGAGGATAAAGATAATGCTCTCACTGTGTGATCGTAGCTGTACGACATCTACAAATGTGCTGCAGGGCTGAACCCATTTGGCCACAGTGCATTCTTGTTGTTGTCACGCCCGAGGGTTGTTTCCCCCCCTCTGCGTCGACCACGTGTGCTGCATCTCTCTCCATAAACAGGTTTACCATACAAAGCTGTGGGGGCACAAGTGGTGGAGTGGGGTTAGCGGGGGTCAAGCAGCAGTGGAAGGAATCAATATGTGATGAGTCAGAGGGAGGAGAGGGCCGCCTTACCTGAGGACAGTGAGACCTGCCTCTAATCTACTCAGAGAGAAAATTGCAGAGCTCAATTTAAGACCTAACCCATGAAATTAACACCTCCAGCTCTCTTTTCTGCTACCAAGAGTGATTTCACAGAATGGGCAGCCTCTTTTAAACTTTTCAAAGTCAGAGAGGCCCCTGACTTTATTTCAGGATTCACCTTATGTGCCTCCTCTTCCACAGGGGGGTTGAATATGGTAGAAATGTGGAGAGAGGAGTATTAAGTTCAAATTGCCCAATAAGTATCGCTCAAGATGTAGAACAAGACAATAATTAAGTGAACAAATGCTGTTTATTACTATGTGAAGAAGCATTTTGGTCCAGGTTCAACTGTCAACGATTAAAAGTCAACTTCCATTGTGATACCAGAACATCAAGCATGACTCACATTAAAACTAAAACAAAACAATTAAACTCACTGTGTGATAAAAGCCGGAGAATAATTTTACTATCTGGTGAGAAAGATGACATACATGAAATTACATACAGTATTTTTCATGTTTAACAATTTAATGAACTAACCACTACTATATTTACCTGTAATTTAGGAAGAAAAGAGTCAAGAAATTGTTATTAAGAGTCCACACTGATGGATGTGCTTCAGTCGGAAGCTACTGTCAGTTCTGCTACAGATCAGCTTTACCTCCTGCAAATCAACAGCTCCCACTGTTTTCAAACCTCCATTAAAAACAGCTTGTAGAAACAAACCACTGCACTGACTAATGTAATGCATCATTTTAAATGAGATCATGATGATAATTTCTCCAACCACAACTTTACTACACAGCTAATTAAGGCACTTAATGGGAAAAAAATCTTAACATTTTATTTGCAAAACACCACATGGTTCCGGAAAAAGTTACAGAAGATTTTAAATGTCTAAATGTAAACAAATGAAACACAAAAAAAAAATGATGTGAAAGACAATGAACAATATTTATCTTTTTATTTGCTTTTCATGAATTTATTTACTGAATGACAATTAAACAAAAAAAAAAAATGGGAACACTGTTTTCAGTGTGATATTGATATTCAATGCCAATTCAAAATAAAGCAAGGAAAAGCAAATGAGGTCCACGCTTGTGCGTTTCATTATAGAAGCATAGACCTGCCAACATGAAACTCAAAGCAGTCATTAGTTAATGCAGCAGGCCAGAGGGATGGCTGTTAACTGTATGTTTAGTTAAATTTGTGATTGACTGTAGTTTTAATAGATGGATTGTGCTGCAGGAGGCTGTGCAAACACACACTTAGAGGATTCTTTTTGGCTTAACACTCCACAAATGTTGACAACTCATTGAATTGGCTAGATAGCATTTGCTTACAGTAAATAGCTTGGTTAATGGAGGAGGATTAAACTAATGATGTGTTCGAGGTAGATAGCCAAAATAATTAGCTAGAAGTTAATGTGAGACTACAATCAACAAGGCAGTGGGTGTGGCTGCCTTGAGTCAACTCTCAGTAGGTGCTCCCAGTTCTCCCAACGATTGTCATTGGTTGGCAGAATGTCACATGACTGAGTGAACAAGATTCTATTTTCACTGCAGTGTTTATTTAATCTAGCTAAGTGTCAAGCAGAGAAATTACAAAATAGGTTCATCAAGAGAACAAAGACCAAATGTGTGAAATACAGACTGAATAACATTCAACAGAGCTACACGACATAGTTGTATATGGATGAATATTTGAGATTTGCTGTTTTGATGGATATTGTTGAACACTTGAGAGTGGTTTTCAAAAATGTTGGATATGTGCACATATGTGATGTCCACTTGGACTCAGTGGTTTAACACCTGCTGCTCAATTGCAAGTGAAATGGGGCTTCCCACCCTGTCCCACCTTGTAAGATTTTCATGAAAACAGGATTTTGCATCCTTATGATCTTCTCATGGCCGCAGACAATGGATTTGTCTCTGTAATGGCCCTGTGGGATTTTAGTGCTGCATAATAAACC
Source organism: Polydactylus sextarius (assembly GCA_016801845.1). Lineage (NCBI taxonomy): Eukaryota > Metazoa > Chordata > Actinopteri > Polynemidae > Polydactylus > Polydactylus sextarius. Next base: position 5,559,300 of record CM028927.1, on the reverse strand, counting down.
ATCAATCAAGACACTTTATCCTCAAGACAGACAGATACATCTGAGGTTAAGCCTAGAACAAATGGCAAATTCTTCTGTCAGACTGACAAATTCTTAGCGGATATCTCATTAACACATACAGAATCACATCGATCAGAAAAAGTTGCCATGTTCTTATTGTTTTTGCTTCAATGATTAGGAACACTGTGGGAAAGTTTTCACTCTCAATGACCCTTGTTTGTTTTTACAGTGTGTAAAGTCTAGATAGAGCTAACAACAGTACATGTGAAAGGTGAAATAGTACCAAACCAATAGGACATCACTGGGCTGTGCATAGGCTCCTTAGTAGTGCTCAGATTGATAGATAAATTTAAAATCATTGCTAGCGTGATGCTAGCATCCATCAAAACATGCCATGAAAGCAAACCTTAAGGAGGTGTACAACCACAAGCAGCGGGAAAACACGTGTATTGGAAATGATGAGGTGGAGTAAAGTTGTCCAGTAGTCAGCTACATTTCCAGTACACACTCTGCTAATTATCTCAAAATGAGTTCTCATTTGAAACACAGGATCGTTTTTTTCATATGACAAGGAAGAACAAAGTTTAATCTAGCATTGTATCAGCATCAGGCACCATGGAACAACATTGGTTATTGTGTTTTCCAAGATTCCATGCTGTCTTTAAAAAAAAATCTACGTTTATTGCTGGCTATTTTTCCACACAGTCAGTGATGTAGAATGTATATATTTGAAAAGTGCTTGCAATTTGACACCACTGTGCCTGTTCTGTATTTGAATAAGCTTTGAATAATGTTGTAAACTGCACTGTCTACTTCATGTTTACATTATTCCCCTGTAAGAAAGACATGTAACTGAGATGGTGCAACCGCCCATTACTGTCTACTGATAGTGCTGCTGAACTGTACATCATGTACACATTAGGTGCTGTATGTTGTTGTCAAACCAAAAACATTTAGTCTTTTTTAGTGTTTCAGAGCAAGGCTGTGTAATAAAATGCCTTCAGTGTATGTTTTCTTAAAAAATAGTAAATGGGATCTTGTGTCCTTGGAAAGGAGATGGAATAGGATAGTATTGAAATTTAGCCCTTACTTGTGTTGTCCCACCAACAGAAGTAAGGGCTTAGGGTTAGGGTTAGGCTCTGGTGGTTTAAAGATGGTGTTTCATCACAGAATCCATAAATGATCATGTATTTCAAAACCGGAAACACAAACCTCCCTGTTGTCACCATTTGTTAAAGTTCCAGTATTATTATAAGATATATGAGACAATTATTAGGAATTATCTCATAACAAAAGACCAAGATCTATAATGTTTTTTTCTAGTTAGTAGCTGAGGCATAAACAGATACAGACCTGATAGTAATCCAACAGAACAAAAGAGCTAATCATACGATTGCAGCAGCAGCGTCGGAGGCGGAAGAAAATAAAAAAAAAAAAACAATGTCAAAAATGTCAATATGTTAAACACACCAGACTTGAAACAAGTAAGCTTTAAAAAAAATTAAGTGAAGTGCAAACTTCAGATACTTGGTTACCCCCATAAAAAATCCTAAAATGCAGAAAAGCAGTATCTATTTCCAATATTTATTTATGTTTTTCCACTTAAAAACAGTGGCAACGAGCTGAATAGGAGTTGGACATTCAAGTACATTTGTATTCAGTACATACAAGAACTTATGACCTCAGATTACAAAGTGCTGCTTAACACCTTCTTGGTGCAGTTTTTTTTAACTGTGTACATATTAAAATAATTAAAATTACAACACTTGACCTGAAAAGCAGCCAGTAGAAGACATTCACAACACTGTGTACATAATGTTGACAGTAAAATTTGCAGTTTCAACATAACCTCAGTCAACTAATGTGTCTTTTGGTGTCACAAGACAGGAGAACAGAGTTTCTAACACTGTAAAAATTCACATACAATCTGATGTGAGCATATAACAATGGAGACTATCGGAACACCTTCACTATATAGTGTCTTTTAGGATATATACTAAAACTTATCATATTCACAGACCAGAACTTCTGACCTCAGCTTCATGTTTGAACAGATACTGCAGATTAAGGATGTATGTCACCTCAAGGCTGCATGCTCCAGCCAGATTGCCTTCCTGATTCCCTTGATGATAATGCTCCCCATATCTGGCTCACAGCAAACATAGATCCTGATACTGTGTACATTTGCACACTGGCCTCTGCTCTGGCTTCATGACAAATGAAGTCACAGACCAACTGTTCCATTTATTAACAAATGATAAAAAATAAAATTTTAGTCTTGTACATGATATGTAAGAAGTAAAATGAATTTCCATTTTGGTTTTGGTCTTGGTTTTCCAACTTGGTTTTATTTGCATTTTCAAATACATTTTACTGGAAAAAATACTGAATGGAGACACCAGAAATTCAAAAGAAATCTTGAAATATCACATTTAATGCTTCTTTGAAGAGGGAAGAAATTTCTATAACATGGATCTCCAACACTATGCACCTTGCACCAGAGCAATCTGTGGCAGGACTACATGCAAGAGGAAAAATTATTTTAACTTTGCGGTGAACTGTATCTTTAAACTAAGACTTGCAAATGTCTCACAATAAAGGCCTTATTGAAAAATGGAGAGTTTATGTCCACTGACCATGCTAGTATATTATATATATAAGTTCATCGTGTTATTAGGCTATAGCTGAACTCTTTTCTATGTACATGGTCAGACTTAAAACTTCTTATTTGTTCAAATTTAGGAACATAGATACTAAAGTCTGCAAGTGACCAGAGGGAAACGTGTTCTTAGTCATAGTTTAAAGCAACCTACATTTGATAACTGCATCAACACGATTCATCAGATCTCTGATAAAATTCTGGTGGCACACTGAGGCTGTGGATGTACTTTCAGAGCATAGAGCACCAATTAGCATGACAATGACATCAATCTGGCTGATTGCTTAATTAGGACCAGCAGAGGATAAGGGTGAGGACTAAATAAAGAGTCCCCTGTCCCTTGCTGGTACTATCAATATAGAGCAGTCATTGGTGAACCAATCAAAGGTTCATCACATGACACATTTAAAAAAGTCCCTCATGCTGCCAGCCAAGGCCAACTGATGGCTCATTATGCTGCAGCTTAAAATTGCAGCCATCCTGAACAGAATTTCAATTATGCACTTCTTAAAACACTCACCGGATTAAAGATGTTACGAAAGGCCATTCACTGCAATCAGAGCGACTGATTAGCTTTTCATATAGTGTGAAAGCTGTGCTTCTAAATGCATTGAATCCTTTTTGTGACTCACAAGCTGGTCCTTTTGTGCTCTCATCTACTTTTTCCACATTTCTTTCAAAGTGGTGAATTTCAATAATGGAGAGAAATATTAAAATAAAGTTTCCAGAAACAATACACATGCAGAGAACATCAGTCAACCTCTTGTGAAATGTGTCCAGAAAAGTACAATGGGTGTTCAGTATTATTATTTACAAAGGTTTATAGAAATGGTCCAGAGCCATAATTATAACCCTACCATACAACACAACACATTAGTTTAGTTCAGTTTAATTAGTTTAGCAAATTGGTTTATTCTTACATTACAATGTAGTGTACTGCAGTGCCTCCTCTCTTTTTGAATGCCAGGAAGTAGCATAAATTTCAGGACTGTGTAAATACATGGGACAATACTTTGCACAAATGGTTAGTAACAACAAAAGATCTAACAAGAGACAGTTCTGCAAAAATACTGAAGATTCTGTTCAAACAAACATGGAAGACAACCAGCAGCTTGGATTATTTTACTGTAGTGACAATCGAGTAGAAAAAAAAAAAACTTGGATGGAGAAACATAAAGGCATAATAGTGAGCATTTTATAAAACAAAACAATTTGAATTTAAAGTGGCATGATAGTCTGCATGCACAAATACCAAAATATGTCTACAAAAGTCTTGAGAAGGACTGGCACCAACTAAATCTAAACAAGTAAAACAACAATCTGCATATATCATACACTCTATACGCTGTCCACTTCAGCAATACTTTGTCTCAGTGGCACAGACCAACTATCAGTCAACACACTCAAATCATATTCATAACTCAACAGTCAATCAACAGACTAATCAAGAGTCATAATGTGTGTTGCCATCTAAAGCAAATAAATTACATCAGTCAAACTTGAGTTCCAATTGTTGTTTGCATCATTTCACTCTGTGATATGGAAGAAGATAAAATCTAGTGTATAAGGTCAGCAATATATGGTCAAAATTTCACTTTTAGTTTTATTTATTACCTGAAAATGAATGATTATTAAGTATACCTAATAATATAATAATAATAATAATATATTGGCAAGTGAGCATATATTAATTAATGTAACTAATCAATTACCAGTGGTAATAATGATTTGTTTAGGTAACATGGTAGCTTTGCCTCTGATATACATGGCCATCACAGAATCTACTTCATTGGCCTAGCATGTGTGCACATACAAGGAATTTGACTTGGTTATTTCTTTGCTCTCAGTGTACTTTCATAGAAAAAAGGACATACAGGTGGGCAAGGACAATAAACTGAACAATAACAAACAAGGCGATGATAGATGAGCAGAGAGCAGACTGTCTCAGCAGCTGTTGAGGCAGGCTGAATGTCCTGAGCTGATGTAAGAAGTACACCCTTCACTGATTATGGATTCCAGAAAGCTGAACTGTGCTGTTGTGGATGACAGAGTTGAGGGACACCTCCTCCCCTGTAGGCCAATGACCTGTGTCTTTAAAAGAAAACACCACCTATGTGATGTGAATGATGGGAGCGACTACAAGTTTACAAACAGGATCCTCACACAAGTCCATTAATGGTTGAGCTGTTATAGAATTAAATCTTATGTTGACTGCATCCTCAAGGGACATGTTTTCCCAGTAGGCAACCTGTAGGGGCAGGGTACCTGTAATGTCTTTTCAAGTACTTGAGTCAACACTCTTCTCTCAGCTGGTCAGTATAGGCCTTTCAGACATGAGTGGGACAAGTTGTCTGAACCTGGAGCTTTCTTTACCTTCTGTCAATGGAAACGGGAAATAGACAACAATAATAAAAAAAATTAAATAATGCAGGTGTAACATTGTATTTCAACAACAGCAGCGATGCACAACTTACTTATTCTTTCTGTCAATAATCCTATTATATCAGCTTGGGTGGGGATACAAAGTGAACAAAATGGTGCTGTCTTGCTGTTGTGGCATGTTGAACAAAGCACTCGGAAATGCTTTTGTTTCAAGTGACTGTGCAGAGCTGTTGTACGGCTGTGATAAGCCATGTCCAATTTCCAAACCTTGTGTCTTTGTCTAAAATCAGACTTTGGATGATCCTTTGCAAAGTTTTCTAGCTGTATCTTGTTTGACTGGGTGCAACCATCCAACACACAGTGTAGATTGCAGTACTTAGCAGTGCATTGCTGCTGATCTCTGTACATTCTCCTTGTAAGTAATCAATTGTACAACATGCTTTTACTAATCGTTAGACAGGTTGGGTCCTTGAATTTGGACCGCTGAAGTCAAATTTTAATATTCTCCAGCCTTCACCTTCAGCATGTTGGCTCACTATGCTGACCACAGTTGTACATAGTGGTTGTTTGTGTTAACTTATTTACTCCTGTCAACTCCAACTAGTCATAGTATTTCCATTACTGGTCATGGCGTGTCTATGGGGTTGTATACAGTTGTGTGTGACAATCCCAAGAAAACAGGAAGTGCCCGACACTGACAATTATACCACAGTCAAAGTCAATGAGATCATGTTCTTCCCTAATGCTAATGTTTGATTTGAACATTAAGTGAAACACTGTGTGTGCCCAAATACCCTGGCTCTCCATTAATCCACTCATCATCAGATTGTTCCACCATGCACAGCGGTACACACTCCGGCCAACTTTTGTATTTTTGAGAACCTTTTCTCTTTGGAACTTTTCCAGTGAATTTTTCTAAGGTCTGTCTCCCTGGGCCCAGCGTGCCAGCTCCAGCTTGGCTACTTGCAGCGCCATTTGTCTCTGCCACCCTCCTGTCATCTTCAATTATTACTTTTTCATGAAAACACAGAGTAAAACCTATGACTGTGTGCTTGTCTGATTTTGGGTCCAAAAATAAAGTCTCACATATAAAAATAAGTTGCACTGTGTTCCTAATAAAGTGTTCGCTGAATGTTGTTCTAGCCAACTTGGGGCAGTGATGGACTGTTACTTGAGTCATATTTGACTCAAATATCAACATCATAAAAATAAATGCAGCTCTGTATGCTCCTGTATGGTAATACGTATAGAGTAGATATGGTTTCAACTAAAGTTTGTTTATTGTTGGTGGATGCTATTAAATTGCATCTACTTAATGAAAATTCATGCTGGAATCCATCAGGTTTAGGTTCTTTATCTAGAAGCTTTTATTAACAGGTCACAATGCCACCGCTATGCACAGAGGACAATATGACACACCATGTGATGGTATTTTCATGATACATCCAATTAAAAATAATGATCTTGGATTAACATTTCATACCAGTCTGGGAAACACCCACCATGGTGAAAATGGAAAACCTGATTAGGATTCACCAGTAGCTGTCTTTTCATAAGTTTGGCTGCATAACAAAGGGTCAGAGTATAGGTTTGACTATTTTTGGGAAATCAAGCACAGCTCAACCTTTTCTGTTGGCTCACACTTCCATGGCTCAACATTTCTGCTTCTACAGCCCTGCAAGTTGCACAGCAAATAAAATAAAAGCTGACATAAACACATGGACTTTTTTACAGTGTGGTGAGAGAGAGCACTGTAGTTTTTTTACAGCAGGATACAGACTGCTTCCAAGTGAAAACACATATTTTCTCTCCCTGCTGTAGCACTTCCATTGTGTGTTGTCATAAAACATTTCAGCATGGAGGGTTTATGAGCTGGCTGGCTCTCCCAGTTGCCCTGGCATCTCTTGGTGCTTCAGGACTGCTGCTGTCCAAAATACACCTGACAACCCCAGCAACTCTATGACAGTTGTCCTCTGCTGAGAGAGGAAGTGAGCTGTTAATATTATCTAAACAGTTGATCAAACTGACCTTATGCTGCTGCAGTCAAATCAATGAAATGAACAATAAATCCACCAAAAAAAAACAGTGAGCGTGTTGATAATATGGTTTTTTGCACTTATGCATCATATAGAATAGACAAACAAATATGCAATGGATATAAAAAGTACACATAGTATTTGTGTATGGAATAAGACCGAAATAAATAATTTCAGAACATTTTACACCTTTAGAGTGACCTTTAGCTAGTAAAATGCAACTGAAAAACAAATGTATGATTTTCAAAAAGCTGTTTCGTTAGCTCTTACAGCAAAAACCTTGGTCCACAAAAATTTTACAAAGCATCTCATTGCTAAAAGGTTACAGCCAAGGGACAGGTACAATAGACTTTACAAAGTATGAGATCAACTATGGAGAACTGTGAAGACAGTCACCAAAAGACTGAAAAAATATGACGCACCAATTCAATACCAAGGTCATTCATTGAACACAGATGAGAGACAAGAAGAGAGTCCAGGACCAGGAACAGTTGTATATCCTATCATATTTAAGCTTGGACTGGTTGGTTTAATGACAATGATACCTGTAATGGTTATACAATGGGGTAATCAGTAATACCAGCAGCAATAATAGCAGAATTATTGGATGATTGTAATGTTCATTCACTACAAATGTGGCGCGATTTTCTGCTCCCCGTTAAACGTGCAACTTTGTTGAGTGTTTCTGGAGAATGTCACAAACCACATATAATCACCCTTAACAGCTAATAGCTGTACTCCCTCCTAAAAGTCAGCTGTACCATTAAACACAAACAACCAAGAGTTTGTATCCAGTAACACATTTATATGTTGAGAAATTAGTCATCTTAGTGGTTATCTGACTTTTCTCCAAGCCCTCCCCTTTTTTGTTCTGTCTTTATAAAGTACAAAAGTTGTATTGTACAATTGCAACATCAAGTTACTCAAAATTACTTCACTGAAAATTATCACAATTCATTTTTTCAGTGTAGCAGCACTGGGCAGAGTGTTCGGTTTGCAGGAGAATGGGAGCCCAGCAACAATATTTTATCCTGGGGCCAACTAACAGTTTACCATGAAAATACACATTAAAGGATTCAGTTTCCAGCATCAAAGAGTTTTTATTGCTTTATTTTATTGCTCTTCTGACTTCCGAATCAAAGCACTTAAGAAAAAAAACTGTACAAAGTAGCTAATTTTTTCCATAAAACACCAACATTTCTCTCGTTTCTCATTTGTAGCACCTTCTGTGAGCGGATTTTGAATGTCCACAGTGTAGCAAACAAAGATATCTCTCACTATAGCTTACAGAGAGGTGGAACTTTATATGTTGCAGTGTGAGAGAGTGGAACAAATGAATGATAAATAATAACTCAGGATTCATTCTGAATCCTGAAAACCTAACGAAAGGCAGAAAATAGTTTTCATGTGGAGCCATAACAAATAGAAATATTAGTTAGATGAGGTGTAAAACAAAAATTATGCTTAACTGTTTTCTTTTGCTTATTGATAATATAATAATGAGATGAACTTGCCCACCTACTTCTAGCACATTCGCTAGAAAAATAGTGAAAAATCGACTGCGTGGCTAGTTAGCAAAAAGGAGAACCCTGGAACCCAACCATACATATTATCTAGACTTAAAATCAGTAAAAAAAAAAAAAAAAAAATGTAACAATCTACACTGCTCCTCAATAACAAATCATCACATTGTCAAATTTTATTCCAAAAGTCACCCTGGCAAAATTTCAATCGGTGTTCTATTGCAAAGCGAATTAATTTTCACAAACAAAACATCTTCATTTTGCTTATCATTCTTCATTTTGTGGAGGTGTCATTGTAAAAGTAAAAAAAAAAAAAAAAACTAATTTACCCTCAGTACCAAATGCAGTGGAAAAAATTCTTAGAACAAAGTCTTTTGCTACTGTCTTCATATGCTCTGCTTCTGGCTCATCATTTATAGCAGCAAAAGATGTAATATTGCTGCTGATTTTACCAGTGGTACTACAGAGCTTTGGCTGCTTGGCTGCTAGAGAACATGTGAGAAATTGGGCACAGTGGCTCTGCATTCAGTGAAACAGTGCATTTTCAAGTTTTCATCTGTACTAACAGTTATATATATATATATGACCTGCAAGTTCAATGTTACTCATAACTGAGAATACATAAAATAATTAATACACACTTTTCTTATGTGCCTTAACAACAAATAAGTACTCCAATAGGGATAAAAGCCATTCAAACATTCACAATGTCTCCAAAATAACAAGTGTTGTGCATGTATCCTAAATTATGTTGCTGTAGAGCTTGTTAGATAAATTTTAACAATGCTATTGGGTAAGATAGTCTTTCATTATCACGAACACATGCACATTGTATCAATCAGTCCCAGATACATCGCTCTGTTGCCTGAAATATGCAGAACAGCACCGCATGTGAATTAATCTGCCATTGAAAATAGTACTCAATTAATGCACTATGTTCTTCTTTTTGATTAATGTTTGATAAGAACTGCAGTAACAAGCTATGATTTTTTGTCAAAATATATATCTTCACCAGTTGTTCCAGTGGCTTGGTACTAAGTGTCATAGAAGGGGGTCAAGAAAATTGGAAAATGTATATTTATTTTGACTTAGTCACTGAAAACAATATCACAGCATATTACTTGATGTTTTACCTCATGAATTTTATTAGTTTTTCAGAATAAGCACAGATTTAAATTTTTCTTGCAACATAATTAAAAACTGCATGGTAAAACATTTACCATTGTGTGATGTTGCTGTTCGTTTTCACAACACATTTAGAGACTGAAGATGTCAAGGGATTCAGTATTTCAGTGTCACTTTGTCTTATTGTTCCTGAAAACAAAGCTGTAGGTCTGCTACATTGCATTGTCTAATCCACACATTGTATAGTTTGGACAAGTCAGGACTGCAGACAGGCCTGTCCAGCACCACATTCTCTCTTTCTTCTGCTGCTGCAGCAAAATGTGCTGTTCATTGTCTTCAAAAAATATGTAAGGGAGACCTTGGAAAACATGTCATTTACATGTCATGTCATAATGTGTTACACCAGCCATCACAGAAAATAGACCATGACTTCAGACTGGTAACAATCTGGCTGGTCCTTGTCATCTTTCGTTCATTTGTACAAAAGACTAATTAATCTGACTTTGTACACATTTCACTTTGTGATAGTCTGACCCTGTAAGTTTCATTATGGTCATATCACCACCTGGCTCTAAGATGGCAACAAGGAGGGAGGCTCTGAGAGATATGGCACATAACTTTATTCTGCTACCATGACCCAACCCTGGACAAGTGGATGGAGGAATGGATTTGATAAATAGCAGGAGCAGTGTTATATTGGAGCCACTGGATATATGCTACAATAGGCAAATCACTACTGGAATCAACTACAGAAATTTTCAAATGTAGGTTTTGCTTTTCATTTACATCAGTCTCTTACCTTGTGAGTTGTACATATCTTTTCAATACTAAACCGCTTGTCAGATGATTCAAATTCCTGAGTAAAGTAATGCAAATGTACAATGATATCATTTTTTTTTCTTTTGTAGATTTTTCCTTTATTTAGTGTAGCTAACAAATACCAGCTCAAAGCCAGTGTGTTCCTGCTCTTGTGAGCAGACAACAGATCTTCCCACGCTCTCCTCTCCATCTCCCTGTGTTCCCTTTCTGACACTTATGAATATGAGACACCTCCTTGGTATTAAAGCCAAAGCAACTTCAACAAGGAGGAGCCGCATAATGGACCCTGTCTTTTCTTTTCACGTGACAGAGAAAGTCATTTGAAGCCATGGTTCTTGAAGAGGCAGTTCAGAGGCTGGCCATGGCCTGGTGTTTGCTCTTCTCTGTCTCCATCTTCTCCTCTGCTCTCCCAGGACAACAAGGGAGATTTACTCCAGCTTATCTATAAAGGGCCAGGATGAGCCTCGGCAACTGAGCGAAACAATTACTCACAGCTGCTCCCTATCTGTCCGACTGCGAGCAATTCCACTTTGAGTGGCTGGCTCCTACACTTACATTCAAATGGACAGCAACACATCCACAAATATACAGGCTGACATGCAATACAGCCATCACAAGCCACTTAATCAGTTTGTCTGTACTGACACAAGGTCGCGCAGTGTCAGTGTTTCACTTTTCACCTTTTCGTTTAAAATATTTTGCACTATAGGGCCATCCTTTGAAAAAAAAAGGTTATCTCCTTGAAACAAAAACAAAACACAAACAAAAACTTTGTCCTGTAGGGGGAAATCTTTGGAGGATGAGGAGGCAACTGAAATATTTACAATTCAGACAACCTCAATAAAATATTATTTTTCTGTATTGTTTTTGGATATTTTTTATTCACAGATAAAAAAGTGAGATGCAAAGACTGATATCAGTTCCCATGTTTGTGTGTTGGTACAAGACCTGGTTAGTTAGTTTACTATGGCTTAGCATTTGCAAACAGAGAACAGGGACAGCAACTATATGGTTGTGTCTAGGTTCAAAACACATACATCTACATCTGTAGTACTTATGGAAATCACATTTGTGTATGAATTAAGCAAATAATTCATCCACATCGCTGACTATAGGTGAACAGCAAAGCAGCACTTGTTTGTTTTCACAGCAATGATGCACTGCCCTGAAGTACAGGCTGATGAACCCACTAGTGTTTGTTAAGAAGTAACCGTTTTAACACATAAAGCTACATTTGTGTATTGATTATTTTAACCATCAATAAGTAATAGTGTGCACGTATACTGTAGTTGAAACTAAAATGTGCGAACTGAACTGTTCACATATTTTAATTTAGATAAGATGGATAGATAGATAACACTAAATAATTTGCTATAATGTGCTGAATATACACTGTAAAGTGGTTGCGATATGATATACTATTATACACTGCACTTGTGCAAGTTGAGTTAATGTGTATAGAGTAACACAAACCTTGAAAGATCTGATTATTCTGATGCCTAACAGATGTGAGATGTGATTAAAATGTCAAAGTGAACATTCTGCCAAAAAGATAAAACTATTAAGTTGGAGGAGACACAGAGGAGAAGGAGATGGGAACATGAGATGTTCTTCATGATATTTGTACAACTGATTTGTGAAATCGGCTGTTTTCTTTTGTATTTGTCCCATTGCATACATTTCACTCTGTTGGCATATTGAGTAGTATAATTTATTGAAAAAAAGAGTCCTCATGTTTATTCCAAATGTGTATTTGCAGCAAATTCCACATTAACACTTGTGATTCACTAGGAGGTTTGTGGGGGTTCATCTATGTCCTTAGCAGTCCCTCTGCTTCAATGCCCTGCAGCACACAGCACAGGCTGCTTTAAATGATCAGCAGCAGCAGTCAGTTAGCCGATTAAAGTTTCCTGTGGTCTGTGGAATGAAGAGCAGCATCACTCCACTCCACTCTCATCCGCCCTTCCATCTCCGAGGGGAAACATTTCTCACTCAGATACAGACTTGAAGTATGAAAAATCATCATGTTTTATTCTGGGATGTGCACACACATGTTACAGAAGTGCTTACAAAATTGCTGTGGTCCTGTCATATCTTCTATCACACTAACGGGACATGAGAGAAACCAACCAACAAGAAATTACAGGATGTTTATCCTGTTTGATTGACTTTACTCAGCAGCTGTTTCTCCAGTTTTCCAGTTGATGTAGTCCAATAGACAGGTTCTTGAGTGACGTTATCAGTGAGAAAATAATCCAAAACGAGCTGATGAGGAGATCTACGCAAAAAGTTGTTTGTGTGCCTTACACTGTAAGAATCACAAACGTAATGAGTTGAACATGTTCATTATCTTAAAAGGTAAAACTGCCTGTTATCTTACAGAGCAGAATTATCTGTTGGTGGATAATTTCTCTATATCCTGAGTCGTAGCCATCCTCCTATAGGCTTAGGATGGAAAATGTTGTCTGGTTGTTGTTCTTTTTTTTCCTTGAGACAAGTATCCAGGTGTTCAGAGTCACAGTGATTAAATCCTGTTAGAAAACAGAAGCGAAGCCTGGTCTTTTTACAAGGCAGTCATCTCTAATTTGAGTTTTTACAGTAATGTCATGTACTGTGTAAAAATAATTGTTTCAGCAGTTTCAGTGTCACACATCTGTTTTGGATAGGACTCATTCAAAAATAACACATTTAAACCTAACACAAAAAACTCATTCAGATTGACCAAAATTTTACAAAGTAATAAAAAAATTAACTAATATCAAATCAGGTACTTAAGGAGAAGAAATAACCATTGTTATACGTTAAAGTAGACATGCAGTAGTAGACGTTTTAATGGGGACAAACAATGGCTTTCTTGGTCATTCAAATCTCCATCATCCTCTATTCCTCTTTATGATGTCACAACAAACAAGCAGAATTTACAATAGGAAGTAAAAATGTTCTTGAATTGAGCTGCTGTCCATTTACAAAACTGTTGACATTTTCATGTAAATGAAGTGAATCACATACATTGTTAGCTACTAGCTTTAACCAATTTTCTCTGTAGGTTGCCAGCGATCTGTCTTAACTCGAACAGCACTATGAGGTTCACATTTTTTGTTTTGGCTGAAACATTTCAACGACTACTTGATAAGTTAGAATGACACATCCTTTACTGTTAGACAGGGCATTTATGACTTTCTAGAAATGCATCAGTTAAAGCTGTGTTACAAAGAAAGACACTGGAAGTGAGTTGACTTTTCCTGGGAGTTCAACATACCTATATTGACCTACCTTCTTGAAAGGCTTAGTTAAAGTGCATTTCTCCAGATGTGGAGTCACATCAAGTTTTGAGGTTAGTTGTTGATTCTCCATTAACTGAGCAGCTTTCCCTCAGGTTGCCCAAGTGATAAGGAGCGACAGGCACCGGTAATGCAAAAATAATCTGTTAATCTCCACTGTAATTAAACAGATGGAATTAGGTCTTTACTGTGTGCTTAAAATAAGCCTTAAGTTGCCCTAAGCCACAGACAGAGATGTGCATAAAGCAGCAATGAGTCTTTACTGGATGAGAAACCTGCATCACAACCTGTAATTTGCTTCTTTCTACAAAACAAATCATCATCTATTTCCCATTTTAGCTTTTGGCTAGTTGATAGATATTCACTGTTTTAGTCATATAATACAACAATGATTCATTTGGACAAAGTGCCAATGTAAAAACAATAAAATGATCTAACATTGAGTTCAATTAGCAGCAAATTATATTTCTTTGAATGAAATTACTGAAATAAGCCCCCTTTTTTACCCACTACCTACAACTAACCAACCTCTCCCTTGGTATGTACATCTCGATGGTGCTTTACATGGTCACATGTTCAAAATACCTATTTTGATCTGAATGTTAAAAAAACAACAGTTTCTCAGTTTTTTCAACAGTTTTTGGACGGCACGAACAGCATGTCTGTGTTGGTGTGACAGATTTCAGATGGCCAATTCAAGCCAGATGATGCGTACCAATGTGTCCATGAGAGTTGAAAATATTTAAGAATGAAAATTTAAAAAAGCGTACAAACATTTAAAAACCAACCAAGAAAGAAGACAAAGAGAAAAAAAATGAGAAAATATTTACAACAGTAAAATTGAGGTGGAAGTGAATCAATTGTAGAAATTCCATAACACTTTCTGGTCCTGCTGTAGAAATGTGTTTACAGATTGAAAACAGACATTTTAGTATCCCATTTCCTCACAGCTCACTGGCCTCTGGATGGCAAACAGGTTTGGCAGCATGAGTTTAACTTCGAAAGCTGAGTAACTGCATTTATACCATCTGAACCCTGCTGAGGGATACAATAGTAATACACAGAGTGGTCTTTCAACATGAGGAATAGCTGCTATTATTAGGATCAACCACAACAAAACAAAACTTTTTGCAGAAAAATTAACAAATGAGAAGGAGGATGGAGGGGATTTCAGCATTCTTTTTCCAGCATTTTTACGTGGAAAAGTGTGGCTAGCGGAGGGATTTTTAAATTTTCTTCTGACACGAAAGAAAGGACCCTTGCACAAGATCTACAGAGCGCTGATTAGGTTTTGGAATTCAGTTGACATTATGTTGTGAATGGGAATTAAAAATTCAAAATCAAGGAGCATTCTTTGAGTTAAGCCCGGAATTGATGCTTTTTCTGGGTAAATCCTCAAAATCCTACCATTAAATCCAATCATTAACAGCTCTACATTGATTCTTACATCTTGTGGGGTGTCATGAATAGTAAATGGGCTAGTTTTTTTCTAGTCTAGTGACCCCTCAAAGCACTTTACAGTACAGGTCACATTTACATTTATTTAATCCAAGTAATGCATCAACTGTCATCACCCCAGTGCAAAATTCAAACAGATGTTGACAGTTGTGCACCCTAAGTTCTTTTCAACTCTTCCATTTTGTGTGTCAATCTATGGTTTCTGAGTTGAGGACATTTCTTGTGCTTCTCTTGATCAGGCTGTATTTTGTGTCACGGCTTTGTTGGATTTGTTCTGTTACAGTTGAGCTTCCTGCTGAGGATGTGCATCATTTTCTTCTTTTTAGTGTTATCATTAATTCCTTTACCTTGTCTGAGATCTGTGCCTACTTGGCTCTCTTCATTATCACTACAACTCTACCTCTTTCTGTAAGTCTGCATGTATTACTTCATCATTTCCACATTTCTTCCAGTTCATTTGCTCATTTGCTAAATTTGTTGGTATTTTTCCACTTGGTCCAAATTGTAAGGATGTGTGTCAGGATTTAGTTACATCCTTAACCTTCCCACTATCTCTAAGATCGCCGTCTGTGTCTACTTGTCTCTTGTCATCCTTCCTTCTGTCACACTTGACCTCTGTCTACAGCTCTGTGTCCGTCTGACCTCCACATTTTCCCGCTTTCACTCGACAGATTTTGGGTGTGATAAGCCTCTCCTATTTAATTTAAAAGTTCAGTGTGTTATTTAGTGCTTCTACGTGCTGAGAGGTTTTGAAACCATTATTCTTAATCCATGTACGCATAACAACAAATGAATGCATGCCACAATATACAATTCTGCAAAACTTGACATGTACAAATGAATTTTAATATATATTGTCAAATTAAAATATAAATTGTGAAAAGTGGTAGTTCCCTGTGGGCCAAATCTCCTCCTCCCTCAGACCTCAGATTTAATTTGACTGTTTCCCTGCTGAGCTACAGCTGAGGAATAATGCCAAAACACTAAAGTTTGTTGTAAAAACTCAGAATAACTGTGGAAGACTTTCACTTGTCTATATCAGACCCCTGTAGTCTTGCATTAGCCTCAGATCAACTGAAATATGTTTCTGTTCAAAGTAGGATTGATTTTAGATTTCTGTCCTCATTATTTCCTTTAAAAAACATATTAGGATCAAGTAGTATGGTACAAGCAGGAGGAATAATTACAGCAAGTGAAATAGTTTCAATTCATTTCGTCTCATGACTGTTGTTTGAATACAGAATTATCAGAACTTGTCTTTTAATTAATGCAAGGTATAGTATTGGCAAAGGTGGCAAAACATAAATCCCTTGAAGCAAAAATGAACATTTAATACTGTAAAGTACATTGAAGAATTCTATTTGTCTTATTAACATAAAAGCCCTGTCTTCTTCACCACGGTGCTGCCACATTAAACACTTTCTCTACAGTGGGTCAAAAAAAAGAAAGAAAATGAACACAAAGAAAAACTGAATGATTGTGTAAAGAACGCCTAGACTCTACAAAAAAAAAAAAAAAAAACGGGACAGCTTAGGAATTATTTCAGCCAACAGGATATTCACATCCTGGAAAAGCCCTAACCTCAGCCACTGGTGAAAATATGATCCAAGTAAAGAAATTTGTAGGTGATGTCCTTGTACAATATCCAAGGGAAGTCTGACTCAGCTGCAACAGTGTAGAAAAGTCAAAGTTCATGTGTACAATAATTAACCCCAACACATGAAGTGATGTTCTTGAAGCAGGGTTGGTCCAAACCCTTCTGGGCCTCAGGCAGTCTGACCCCCACCTCTCACCACTGGTGCCTCACAATATAAACTGCACTGTATAGTGACAGACCTGGCTAAATCAGTTTGTCAATCTGGAAATAAATGGTCACCAGAGAGTTTTCCTTCACGTCCATATAAGTGATACAGATGCTGCACGGGTGGCATCTACAATATGTTGTGCTGAGAGGTAAGACGACAAAATACACAGAGCGTGAACGCTGATTAATAATTTAGAATTTATTGAAATTGCTATATATCTGTGGCTTTTATAGTGTGTAGGCTTTATTGGCATCTAGTGGTGAGGTTGTAGATTTCATCTTTACCCTATAAAGCATTAGTCTTTTTAAATTAATTTGTGATTCCATGTTTTTTAAAAAATGTTCATTTAAAATCAGAATAAATATACATAATTATTGATTCATTAGTTCATTAGCATCAGAGTGTTTTTCCCTTTGCATGATTAACATTTTTTTTTTTAACGCAAGAGAGATTATTTGAAATGAACGAGAGAGACGTTTGTCACTTGTTCATTTCTTTTGTACACACTCACTTTTAGTTCCGTTTTAGTCTCCACCTACTCCTGACAAATGTTCATCAGCTAATTTGTAACTCTGTTTGTCTGCTGTTTGGTTCTTGGCAGATGGTGAACATTTACTCTGACGCAAAGCAAGAAACCAAAACAACGAGCTAAAAGATGCTAAAATGCACAGTTTGTGATAAGTGTCCATGGGACCTCCTGTCTATTAGTCATTTAGCTATAGTTAGTGTAAGAAAAGCATTTAGTGCCACTTTAAATGTACAAATGAGCCAGTTAACTGAAAGAATCACTGAAGTCAAACTACTAGCTGTGAAATAGAAAGAAGTGAGTCCCGCCTCTCCTGCAGAACTAATGCAGGATAGATGCAAGATAAATGCATGGTTTTCAGGGGGTAACGGTGGATTAACCTATAGTGTTGAGTCTGTGAAATCAACAAAGGAGGAGACGATGGATTTGAGGATTTTGTGTTTTTCTCTGCACAACATGAATAAGCCAGCCTGTGTGGGAGAGAGGACAGATATGAACACAGTCGGAATCTCACTATCTAAATCTGAAAACTAGCTGATAAAAGAGGCTGAAAACAGCCTGGTGAGCTTTCTCTCTCTCTCTCCCTCTCTGCCTCTCCATCTCTCTGTGCTCGAGCAGCTAAATGAAGCCTTTGAACCTCTTCACGGCGATGGGAGCTGAATGCTCTATCAAGGCAGCACGCTGGAAACAAGCTACTGGCCCAGGAATCCAGATAAACATATAAGAGGCGCTGGCTGCCGTCAACAGGCACATTCATAGGCAGACAATAGGGCTCTGATCAGAACAATGATTATGCTGGCCCTCAGCCATTCTGTCATTGGCAACCCACTTTCTCTATTCCTATCATTTTAATTAATTCTGTGATATTTCCAAAGTCTGGGCTGTATAGACCCCTAATGAGAAACCTCATCAAAAGACACACAAGCCAGGCAATTTGAACTGTTGCTGGCATGATACATTGCACTTTCAGCTTTCTCCTCGATTCCCAATTACTTGCTTTTCATCTTTATGCACAGCAGTGTCCATAACCACAAAGAGCTGTCCTGGTCACCAACACTACACCTATATGTGTGTTCCCTTTCATTTTTCTCCCTCGAGTTCAGTCTCTGTTTTTTCTTTTCCTTTTTTTTTAACTTTTCTTCTTGTTTTTGACTGGCTTGCTCTTGTGTACTGATAGCCATCTCATTGACTTTAATCAGCCATCCATCAATGTGACAACACTCTAAGAAGAAAGATTTTCAGGCACCAGTTAATTAATCTGCCCGTTCCTGTCTACCTGCACTGCTCAATCATTGGGTAAATAAAGGCAGTCAAGAATGTAATTGTTTGTTTTCTGTGCAGAGTTTGGAAAAAAGGCACTTTTTCATCTCAAAGAGCTGTGAAAGATGCCCTTTTCACTTTGATTGCCAAAGATATCTCACATAACAAATGAGGCAGAGGTGTACACAAATGTCACTTTTCAGAATAAATTGTTTTCATACTTTTTTTTTCCCCCTCACACAGCATCAGTGGTAATTTGACAATATGCAGAGTGTTTGCCGAAAAGATCCAGAACACAAAAGATCCCAATCAAAGTTAAAAGAACCAAATTTGCAGTGACCATAACAGACAGCAAGAGTGTACGCAAAGATTGGTATCTTCATGCAGTGCAATTACAACATAATGGATTTCCACAGAAATTATTCTGCTCCAATTTATACAGTTTGTCTCTACAGTACCTCCGATTTAATATTTTTATGATATTATGACTTAATTAGGGAAAAAACGGCGATGAGGGCATAATCAAATGCTGAACCCTTTAATTTGGACTTCAGACATTTGTATTTGTGGTGAAATATCAATGCAACATTGTACATTTTAGAAAGTATGCAGTGTGTTTGTGTTGCTGCATCTTTAAATTGAGTCCCACTGACAAGCTGCCTGTTCACCACTGAGGTCAAAACAGGGAAGAGACAGACAAGTAAATAACAACAAGTTAAGGAAACCATATTTGGCAACCGTTTGTAGGTCACACTGTTAATGTCAAAGCTTTAAGTTTTTTTGTTTTGTTTTTCTTTTTTTTTTAAATCCATGCCCTTTTTCCTTTTTTTTTTTTTTAACAGCAAACCTCATCCACTTTTGACATGTTTAAAAACTGTGAAAGGTTTCGTTTGACAGGAAATATTCACAAAAGACATCAGGTTTTATCTAAAGTCAACAACTATTTTTAAATGCTTTTTGATACAATTTTATTGATGATTATTTATTAGTTGTTAATAAAATAGGAATTCAACAAAAATCAGAAAATAAATCAAAGTTTACATCTAACCAAAAATCGTATTAATATAGATTAATGAGTCAATACAGTAGTAAGAGCATAATGTGCAGATATTTGTATTAATATTTCAACCTTTAAGCAAAAACACAACTTGTGGGAAAACTAAAAAGCAGCTTCAAACTTTTTTGCATTTTATTTGTCTAGTGGCATTAAATACCTGGGTTGCATTTATATACTATATGTCCGGCTGTTGACAGCATGTTTGGTTGCCGAGGTGCTCCATAGTGGAAATTATTGATGTGATTCAGCCAGACAAATGCCATGTAAATGCAGAGAGATCTGTGAAGTGTAACACATGTACAGCCCCTCCTCTCCACGCTCTCAACTCCCACTCTCAGTAAAATCACTCACTGAATCAAAGCCACACAGATCTAATCAAGAAGACAAGACCAGTAATGACTTTTCAATGAGACAGATTATAAATTGGATGTTACAGGCAGATCTGAATGAAGCGGTAAGTGTTGTGTTGCAAACGTTGTAAAAAGTTCAAAGTAAACCTGGGAGCCGGCAGTAACATCAGACACATTGTGAAAATACAGTTAGTCAATTACTGATGGCTCACGTTGGTGGACCAGACCTGTTCACTCATGACTCACTGAAGAATCAACTGGACAAATATATTGTTTTAATGTGAACAGATAAACGATATTCAGATCATATTTGTTTCTTCATTACAGAACATATAAAATATGCTCTATACATATGAAAATAAATTCTGCTGAAACCAGTGGCCATTACTGTCTCTAGAAGCTATAGGGTGTTTTCACACTTGGTCCCCTTCAGCCTTTAAAGCAAACTCAAATCAATAACTGAGCTTTTTTGGCCCATATGTGAACACTTTAAGCGCACTCGGACCTCAGGCCCCCGTACTCAGACCACCTCAGGAGATGGTCTGATAGTCTGCCCAGAGCAGCATCATGGGAGGGGCATGGGGATGCCAGGGTATTTTCTTTTCTTTTTTTTTTTTTTTTCTTTATAACATCTGCACCACTCGGTTTTCTAGTGCCCATTTGCAGCAGCGGGAACTTCTGGGGGAAGGGGGAGGGGGGCAAGGGATTCATCAGCCATAGGCATGCATCTAATAGTGCAACTAATGCCATCATTTGGCTAAGTAAATCACGCCAGTAGTTGCTTCCAGAAAAAACACATTTCATTCATAATATTGTGAATCCCAGCCTATAAGGTCCCAATTAATTTTTCCAGGGTTGTGTGAAAAAAAGCAGGAAAAAAACTATACAAAACAGATCTGATATGGTTCTGTGACCTCACCTGGTTTTATGACCTGGGTGAAAACTACCCATAATGCCAAGCAGTGAATGTCTGAGAGTTCTACAGAAGCAGTGTGAACAGAAAGACGACTGAGACCCAGTCCTCTTTCACAATGTGAACAAATACAGAACTGAGTCTGTTTTCTGTTGGCCCACCTTTTGGTCCACTTATAGGGAAGTTCAGTTCATTTAAAGGGGGCCAAGTGTGAAAACATCCTTATATTCAGATGTTCTCTCATAAGAGGACCTGCAAGTTAAAAACAGATGTAAGCAAAAACATACTAAAAATAACTTAAGATGTCACATTGAAGTCAGGTAGCAGAAATGGCCCTCGGGAGAGGTTGTCACATTCTTGTCAAGCTTTCCCATTTTTAGATACATGGAGCCAACTTTGTTGTAATTAATTTGGTGCAGACAGGGTGATTATTGTCAAAAATGTTTGGTGGTGTTCCCATTATCACAGTCTTTACCAGAAGTCCATTGGACCGAGCTTTCATGCTGGCGTTAGCTGCTGGAGGACACCACTTGACACCACACCAAAGAGTATCAGTTTCTCAATTTCTGCATTAGCTTAAACTTTCATCCACAACAACATTGTGGATGAAGGGCTGGTTGGGGCATAACAAAGCAGGGTGGGAGTGGTGTGAGTGGAGTGTTGCATATGACATTGTAAAAAAATGCAGATTAAAATAACTATAAAAACTTAACAAAAAATACTTGATTACAGGGTTATGTGCCAATGGAAAGATCAAACATAAAAAGATAATTATATGTTCAAATTAGAACGAAGAGTCTATTTAGCTCTAAACCCAACAGTTTTACTGTCTGTTATTTGACAGAAGTTCAGTCAAACAAAAATCCTGTTACTGACAGAGGAAATGTTTTGGCACATTTTGCTTTTTCCACAAATTGTGTTTGACTAGCTTGCGAATCAGACGCATAGACTGTGTTATGACCCTGTATAATTCAAATTATCTTTGATAATTATTCTGTGACTAATGACATTCTGAAATGCACTATTCAGTATAAATTAGAATTACCTGCTATATCACACAGCATGCTTGGATAACCATTGCAATAAACAACTCATGTAGTATATCATGCACTAATGCAAAAAAAAAACAAAAAACATTCATTTCACGTTATTTCACACCTCGAATTCGGCCTTTTCTCTCCCAAATGGAGGTAAGGTAATGTAACAGTGTCTCTTCTTTCCCTCACTTTCCAAACACTTTTAATTATAAAGTGCTTTGCTGCATTACTTTTCAGGCCCTGTCCTCTCCACATATCTGCTGGCATCCTCAACGAGGCAGGAAATTGAAAGAAGGAGACAGAATCAGCCACAAAGCTGACGGAGGATGAGCTGCCGACCATAATTACCCCAAGTGCTATTCAAATGGCACCACCTCACTTTATGGACAGTTAAGAATACCCATGCACTCTAATGTGCTCTCACAGCTCCATCAGTGATGTTCCTATCCAGTGGTCATATTCAGACACATTGCTAGCTCATACACAATGGCTGCTTAATAGCCAGCTACTTAAAGACACTACATCAGTACTTTCATGCTGCCGCTGAGCTTTATAGCCCATAGACTCGTCAGTGTTCCATCAAGACATTGTAATAAACGTATGCTTTGCTCATCGGTCTGTCTTTCCGTCTACAACTATCATCTACATCTATCTATCTATCCATCCATCTATCATCTATCTATGATAAACTTCATCAGAGGAGAAAAGATAGAAAAACATTAACTTGATAGTAAATAAGGAAAAGACGGTATAAGAGTAGCAGCTCCTCCAGACTTTGTTCATTGTTTGTTGAGTAAGCATGAATGTCACATGGACTCTCCTGGTGAGCAAAAGAAGAAATAAAGACTTTTAAGCATCAATAGTATTGACCCCAGCTAGACCTTGTCTTGTGTGTCACAGTGAAAAAACAAAAAGACAAAAAGGTGCCTTGTTACTGACTAGTCACCATGTCCCAGGACAAAAACGGTCCAGATTATTAATTGATAGAATAAAGCTTTGTACAGTTTCATCACATCATATATAATTACCAACACCAAACATTGACTTAGGTTTGTGATTCTATGCACTACAAGGTACAATCATAAATGTCAGTGACCTAAAATATTAATGATGTTTCTGCCATCGGCCCATCTGCCTTTTTTTTCTAAACTTTGGTATCTGAGGTTTTGGGTTGAAAAAGACTCCAGGTTGGGACGAGAATGAGCGATTAAAACCATTTGAGTCACTCTCTGTAGCTGCACAGACACTCAAGGTCAGTGTGGAGACTCAAAAAAGACAGATTTCTCCCCAAGTGTGATAAGCCTTCGGGCAAGCACACACATATTTCAGATGTTCTCCGATGATAATCGTCAACACTATACGGTGGCCTGGGGGAAGTGATTAAAGCACTTTGTCTTCAGTCATACCTAGCTCGTCCAATCCTCATCTCTGATCCCTATCTGAACCTTGCTGCTGTTTGCCTTGACAATGCAGTGCACATCTCTCTGTCTCCCTCCATTTCCAAGTGCTTCTCTGCAATGTTTATTTAAAACACTGAAGACAAATCTGATGCCTCAGAAAAACAAACAAACAAAAAAAAAAAAAGTTCCGAGGTGAAATTAAGGCTCCACAGTCACTGTCATATTGAATACAGAGAAGAGAAGTCCTGAGGCTCTGTTGTCTTCATTTTGTTAAATCTACATTAGCTGAACAACAGATACAGATACTGTAAAGCTGCAAATAACAGCCAAGTGGCGAATACATGGCTGTCTCTTTTATTAGCCGGGGGCAGTAAATGCCGGTCTCAAATAAAGGCCGGGTCTGATTTTCTTCTTGTCGATGAATTTCGGTCATTCTAACTCCCCCACACCCAGATTGAACCTAAACGCTGCAAAATGCTTTTCACGCACAGACATCTGCATCTAACAGGAGAATGTAGAGGTAGCTACAAGTTCCCATTGATAAATGAGAATGAAAGACTTGAAAACGTAATGATACCGGAGCACCACAGTCAGTGATGGACTGGGAATCTGGACGGACTGGCATCTGCCCAAATCCCAGATTATCAGTCTGTCGCCGCACTCTCTGCCAGGCTGCTGCAGTTAACTGTGGCTGAGTTTTATGTGGTAAAAAAAACGTTACAACTAGTGATGCACGATATATATCGTTGATGTTTTTTTTTCTTTTGGCCGACGTCAACAAATTCACTGACTTTAGTCTTATTGTTAGTTGGGTCACTGTGTGTCTGTCTGTAGTGAGACGTGCTGTGTGGAAGAGAGGGGGCGGAGCGACGGGGAACTTGTAAATTTTGTCATCTAGTGTGTAGGATAATTACACAATCTCTGTCAATTCAGCTTTGTTTACAACACTTTGACTTTCTGTGACGCTGACCTTTTATCTCCAGATGAAAGACCACACAACCACTGCCACTCAACCAATGAATGCCATGCATATCTACAGTATATGTGCAATGTGCTGTGGAGCCGGTAAGCGACCTCACTCTTGTCAAAAATATTAACAAGTAAAAACAGACCAACTGTTGTTGACATTGTTAAACCCCATCACAAGTGAAGCAAAGAAGCATTTACATAAAACTCCCTTAAACTACAACTCATCTTCTCATTTGAGCAGCTCTTGATATGCGAGAATGATTTTTTTTTTTTTTTTTTTGGTTAATCAAACCCACTCTTGGGCAGATTGAGACAAACTACAATATGATTAATGAGTGATCTTTGAAACTTTTGTAGAGCAAGAGTGAGAGGTTGTCCTGCATAGTGAATGGGCAAAAAAAAACTGAAAAACTTCTCTATCCCTCTGTATATTTGTGCAGTTTCAGAGCTGAAGTAGAGGTCAGTGTTAAGCTTCAGCTGTGTTGTATTTGGGATAGCAACTTGAAAATCAGGGATGCTCTGTGTAGTAGTTTTCTAAGGGCATAGAAGATCAAATACTTCAAGCAGAGGTACAAAGCATATTCTCTTCTCTGCTCTCTGTCTCTCTCTCTCCTCTCAGGATGGGTGTGGCTGATTTGAAATGATAAAAATATCAAAGTTTGAGATGTAAGATGAGTAGAGAGAAGAACAAGGCTCAAGCAGAAGTGCGAGTAGGTCTGATCCCCTGGATCTTTGAAACACGGCATCACACCTGTGCTGGACAAAACATTCAAACCAGACGTAATTATTCCACAAAACTCTGGACTATGTATGAAAAAGTAAGAGATTAGGAAGTTTAACATTTCCAGAATGGAGTAGTTTTATTAAAAAAAACACACAGTGAAGGCTGGAAAGTAGCTTTCGAATAATAAAAAATATCATAGGACATGGCGTCTGTTTGTAATGTCAAGAGTGAGATGAGCAGATTAATATCAGTCACGTGACATCAGAGTTGTGTTACTGTGAGCTTAACTTAGTAACAGGAAACAGGAAATGGAGGGAAATACATAGCTTGCTTCTGTCAGTTGTTTAATAATGAACATAAGCCTCTACAACTCACTGATGAACGTGTTATCTCATTTATTTAGCCAGTATATGAATAGATGTAGAAATAATTTCAGGTTTAAGGTATTTTTTGGGAAAACAGCAGCAGCTTAAGGTTAATGTGTGAGTCTTGTGAGATTGACAAGTTTGTCATGTATATAACATACGAACATGAGAGTGATGTTGAGCTCCACATCTCACTCCAAGAAAAAAGACAATTCTTGGAAAGAAGTAGTCTTTTTCTTCCTTACTTAGATAATTGCTTGAAAACTCTTAATCGTGACTCATATGATTATCCATCCGTTTTTCTTATCAGCAAGTGAAATTGTCATTGCAAAAAAGAAAGAAAAATTACAGTATCAGTTGTCTCAGCAAATAACCCAAGATGAAATCTGTTTAGAGCATATTCAAGTGACAGAGACCACAGATAGTTGCCATAGTAATTATGACTCCTTTCCAACAGAAGCAAATTATTATAGAACCACTTAGTCCACAAGGACCAAGTTGTTTTTCTTTACCATGGTAGGGTCACATCATAAAACACATTTATTTTAAACACATTTATTTCCATTAGTGGAAAGCACAGACAAATGATGTCATTCTGCCAATGTAGTGAAAGTAGATGGCATCAACAAAGGACTTTTTTTTTGTTTAATCTCTAGGACTTATTGTTATCAGTCTGAACAAAGCCTATGGGGTTAATGCATTTATGAAAAATTTCAAACTAGTCCATTTAGCCTAACATTTCCAACTAACTTTCCAAGCAAATACTTCCACTATTTGTTTTCCTTTTGGCAAATACTTTATCCTCCACCACTCAACATGCACAGCTGTTTACTTTATGCTATTGCCACGATGGCTGTTTAGAATGAGCAATAAAAAATGTAGCTGGAAGGTAAAACAGCAATAGCCCCGCAAAGTATTCCACTGGTGCACATGTGGAATTAAGTTAGTGCGTCCTTTATGTCACAGCGTGCTATGACAATATGTAAAAGTTCAAATAGGGATCAGTTCAATTGGTCCTGGAAGCAAAGTGCTGTGCTCTGCTCTCTCTGCTGGTGTGCTGCTGGTAATTGATCTGGCAGCACTACTAACCATCTGGGCCCCAGTCTCTTCAAACACAGTGAAAAAGACTTACCCTGCACTCATTCAGATCTGTTTGGATGGGCTGGATGGATCTGCGCAGCCAGTGGGCACAGAACCAGGTTGAAGGCAGTATTTGTAAGAAGTGCCCTGCCTGCTTCTACAATCACTGTACTAACTAAAGATCCAACATGATTATATACAACTGCCTCCAGGAGATAGTTTGGTACCACTGTTGTGGGTGTACAACAAACATGTTAGGAATCTGTGTGCTCACTGTGATTAATTATAAAAGCCCTGAAAACACATTTTCTCTATGACCTTTGTATTATAAGTGATGAGATTCTATGTACATAAATTTGTAATTTCCAGTCAAATTTGGACTGTTGCTGTTTGGATCTGTTTTAGATGTAGCCTGGAAATGTATATGTGAAAACACATAGTTGCAAAGATAAAGAAATATTTATTTAGATTTCACATTTTGTCAATGCACGCCCATATTGAGGGAAATGAAAATATCATCTGCCTACAGACAAATTTCACTAAGAATTACAAATTTTTAAATAAGTATAATTAAAGTTGAAATAAATGAAATTCCATAAAAATAAAATTTTTGGTAAGATGAATGTCAGAAGACAGGACATTTGCTGTGTTGCCTTTTTCAAAGTGTGAAAGATATAATTAGTTCATGTGAACTCTGAAGTGTAGCTTCGGGATCAAAATAATTTATTCATCCGCAGGATAATTGTCTAGTTGCTGAATGTGCATCTGTGCTTAGCATGGATGTCTTTGAGTGAGTGGGACACATTGTCCAGGGTAAATAATTCAGATAGATTTCCACCCTGATTTCCCTGTTGAATCACTTGGTATCACTGACCGCTCTGACTCAGAGTTGCACTAATTGACTCAGGTAATTGTACTTGCATGAAATGGTGATAATATACGTGGACATCCATTATAATATTTGGTGGATCTATGATATAGTCAGTGTTGGGAAACATACAACTCACAAATGTTCTTGTTCACACAAATACAACCCACAGATTGGATAAAAAATTCTTCGGTTAATGGTAAATAAAGCTGCATATAAGGTAGAAGCAGTAAATGCTCATCCAACAACCCCAACAACCCGTACTTCAAGTCCTAACTTTCCGCTTCATTGCATAAACACCATGTCCTGCTGTGGCACTGGGTGTAAATTGTGTTACAGTCTGTTCAAACATGAACAGACTGTAACACAGTCTGGGAAACTTGGCTGACAGTGGAGTTAGAAGAGTCAAGAAGTATAAACCTTGACAAATCCTTAACAAATGTATCTCTGCATTAAGCATATATCATTTCACAGGTAACAGCTCTAGTGTAACGTTTACCATATACCTTTGCCCGTTTTGGAATATATGTACTGTGTGCCAAAAATGAAAATATTTTGCACCCCAGAAAGAAAATAACCCAGCAAACAGCGGGTGTCATTCGTTCTAAATGTCTGCTTGTATTTGGGCAAGAGAGCGGGCAGGAAATGGCAGCAGAGCAGTGGAGGCTGTCTGCTCAATGAGAACGACTGTCTGCTTGAATCTGCAGTGGGCACAAACACTCTGCGATGGCCTGGTTAAGGGAGGCCAGCCTGCCAGAATGAAAGGTAATCTCAGATATCACTTTCAATTGCCTCGGCAGCGGGTGCAATGTAGAGAAGCTGTATCCAGCCTTCTCAGTGGATTAAGACTGTGTTCTGCTTAGAGAAGTGACAGAGAAGAAGTCAATCTCTGGGGAAACCTCACTTACTGTGTGTCTGTCCCTGTCTATCCGTTGCTCTGTCCTGCATCATCCCTGTTTCAGCTGCCTGCGTAAATATCTGACTTTAGTCAAGTTAAAGAAAAGCTGAAGTTCATTAATGTTGCACTGCATCACTGCAAAGTGTATGCTGAGATCTGGAAACGAAATGAAGTTACGAAGAACAAGTCAGCGACAGCAGTTATATCCTGTTTAGTTTTAGTGTTTCCTGTTTCAAGCTCCAGTTTGATCAACTGACTGACAAGATGTTTTTGGAAGGAATAGTGTGACCCATGTTCACCCTGTCAGTTTACTGAACATATGAGCATTTCTAATTAGCTCACTAAAAACAGACAGGATTAGCCCAGGATGGTCCATGCTAAACTATGTTGTGATTATGTGTTATGAGGGCTGACCAACCTTGACTGTCTCCTCATCTAAGTTGTGTTCTCACAAATTAATCTAGAAACTACAGAAATCTTTTTTTTTTAATTTTATTTATTGGTGGTACTTTTGTCGCCTCATACTGGATCTTTTTTTTTTTAATTTGGAGTTTGGTTTTGCCTTTGTTTGTTTTTATTTGTACTTTCAAATATCAGTTTCATTTGGCAGCTGGGTGATCACTTTCAACCATATTAGAGGTGCTTTAAAATATTGCTCATGCAAATACAGCAGTACTTAAAATCTTTTCTGCTGATGCTGATTTGCTTTCTTCTAGCGAGCCAACAGCGGGGGTTAAAGGATACCTGCAGGATTTTTTAACCTGGGCCTTATTTTCCCATGTTTTTTTTTTTTTTTTTGGGTGTGAATAATTGATAAGGACAAAAAAATCTTTGCAACTGGTAGCTGCAAAACAGCTGCTGAAATTTAATAAAAGGGAACAGTTTTATGGGTCAAAGTAGAATCACTAAAAGTGCTTGTTTTCAACACTGATGGGTTCAGAATGTTACTATACGTCTGACAAAATTATTTAAAAGGTCTCTACAGGGGCAGATCCTTTTGTTAAAGAGTAACTGTGCATTTAGCCGAAAGCGACTAAAGTGAACAAGCCGCCAAATACAGTTAATTAACAGTCAATTAATTTTGAATTCGATCATCACATGATTCGATTTAGCTCTTCAATTAAAGGAGCCGCACTCGTCCGGCACCCTCGGTCAACACACACACCACACGTTTCCCTGCCAGTTTCCTCAGAAATCTCAGATAAAAGCTCATACAAACCGTTGCTACAACCGCAAAACACAGCTAAAGCTACAAACAATCTAAAAAGCAAGTAAACAAACTCCACAAAAAGACATCAACACAAACCACAAGCTCCTGTCTCCACATGGTGCTTTGACGCACTATGAATGGAATGATACTAATAATAGAAAAATAATGATATTAACAGTAAATAATGATAATATAATAATAGGATAATGGAATAAATTAAGTTATTCAATAACTAAGAAATTTCAACTTTGACAACTACAAAGCACCTGACTCCTACAGAAAGTTATTTGGTCAATAAAAAGAGAATAAAACACCTAAATACACTGAATTCTGAAAGAAAATAAATAAATAATAATATAATGAGCATATAAAATGCACTCCCGCTTAAACTACATAACATTTATTGGCTATAGCGGTAGTATAATGAACAATGATCTCTATAGGAGAACAGACTCGGGTTGTACAGGATGTGAAAGTCTGCCACAGGAGCAGTGAGCTTTTCTGTCGCCATCAAGACCACCTAGGAACTAGGAACTTAAAAACTCACCTGACTGTGGGACGTTGGTAAATCTAAAGGTTCTGACTGGTTATTGCTGAATTCGCCGAACAGCGTTATAGCACATTACCATAAAGTTAACTGGATTTTAACTTTTTTGCTCAGGTCACTGAAGATGCTTCGCTGCCGGCGAATTCTCTCTTTTCGCCGTCTCTCCATAGAGAAATAATGACTTCCGGCACTGTGGACGCTTTAGTTGCTTTACGTGTGAACGCACAGTAAGAAACCTTTTTGTTTTAACCAGAAACTGGAAACTGCTGTTCTACTGCTCAGTTCAAAGACACCTGACTCCACTGGCAACAGTTTTCATTTTTAAATTTTACAGAACATGCAAGTTACTAGACCAATGCGACAATCGAACCACCACGATTTGTTTCTGTTAGGATTTGAAACCAAGATGGACCCATGCAGATGAGTGGAGACCAAACAAATTAGAGGGAGTAAAGTGTTTACTGAAAATAAATAAGTAAATAAATGAATAACAGAAACAAGGAGACAAGGGGCAAATGCAGCCCAAGACCAGGTATGATCACAGTAGATGTCCAGGCAAGAATACAATGACAAGGTGTAAAATACAAAAACACACACAAAAATAAAGGATGAAACAATCATGGTGAGGTAACGGAGGAAAAGACAGGAAGTTCAGAATGTAACAATATATAGAAACCAAACTGATAAAATAAAACTAAAAAATCCCAGACCAAAATCATAAAGTAAAATAAGGGCAGGTCATGACACTTTCAGTTTTGGAAGAACTATTCAGATCCTCTATGTAGGTACCAACCTGCACCAGCCCATATTATGATGTATTGAACTGTCAAACAGATTTATTTACCTATTAATCACAGGTGCTGGAACACTATTCGGAACTGTTCCAAGCATTCAATTCATTTTATAGTAACCACGAATGCAAAATTATAACTCATATTTACCAAACTGCAAACCGGTGAGACACAAAATGGCTGCCCGACTTGTGAACAGAATCAGTTGAAATCCACTGCAAACTAGGAAGGTCAACACTGTTCTTAGTTCTTCCCGTCCACATTTCAACCACTTTATCCTCGTTAACTTTCCCACCACACATTGCAAAAGGCTCCATCCAAGTCTTAGGTCTCTAGACCATAGAAACTATAGGAGGACCCTGTAAATGCAAAAAAGCACATCCAGGCTACAACTACCTCCCAGAATGCACTGTGAGTGGCTGTGGCCTTTGCCAGCTACTCTAGATTGTAGAAGACTCTCAGCTTTCTGCACACATCAAAACAAAGCATTTTACAGTCAATACTATTGGCTGTGTATGGGTGAGAAATGTAACACCACCATTTCAGTCAGACAGCAGGTTTATGTATACGTCAGCGTTAGGTTATGTATGAGAAAAAGCTCTGGATCAGCTCTCTTTTAGATTATCTCAAACAGTTGTATGCATAAAAATGCATCCTTTATTATAAGCACAATCTTGCACTTTATAGAGTTATGGGGATATTCTGGCCCATCACACAACAAATAAGTCCATAGATGCTATAAAGTTGAGCCTAGAGGCTGGACCATTCACACGTTGGTTTTGGACATGATTCGACATGATTTAGAAGAAATGCATTGATTTTCATGTGCTGAGCATAATGTATATCACCTTCTGTTTTGTTATATGCTTTTTCATGACTGTGCACAATCGGCAAAGTACTCAACATATGACATTCAAATGTGTTTGGTTTAATTACGTTGAAGGTGTTACTTCCCTAAAAATTTAACCT
Organism: Polydactylus sextarius; assembly: GCA_016801845.1. Lineage (NCBI taxonomy): Eukaryota > Metazoa > Chordata > Actinopteri > Polynemidae > Polydactylus > Polydactylus sextarius. Next base: position 5,527,248 of record CM028927.1, on the reverse strand, counting down.
AAACCAGCGAGAGATTACAATACCAAGCCATTACTAGGTTAGACAACACAATCACAGTTCAGCCACTCAAACTATATGTCATGAACACATATAGTGTAATGTAATTATTTTACAATATCAAAAGTCTGTCAAAATGCTAATCAGTATCTTACATCTAGTGCAAAGCTAGCAACCTCACTAGGCAGTCCATGTGAGATCCACATGATCCCAGGAAAAGTTTAGTTAGTGAGTCCACTCTTACCGCAATATGAATCCATTTGCAGATAAGGTATAAAAATGGGGTTGCCAACCGTTCCGTAAAACACAGATTTGCCACAGATAAAATATGTGTTCCATATTGAATACATAAGGAAAGCATTTTGTTCTGTATTTTTGACAAATAGAGTCATTATAAAAACTATGACATAAAATTCCAGACAAGCAATGAAGATCTGTATGAGGTAAAATAAACCCTCCTCATCTGTCAGCCAGGCCTTCATTAATCTGTCTCACGTTTACTGTCATCATCACTATCAAACTGAAAGTACTCAATATATTATATTCAAATATGTTTGGTTTAATTACCTTGAATAACTGTAGTTTCCATGTTTATTTTGATTGCACACTTTTATAAATTACCACATTGTACTACTGTAGCTGTGGGAGACCTTTTGGCTGAGAGTTGCAAACAGAATATATTGGGGCATTTAGATAAATTTGAGTCTTCTTTCATAACACTGAATTGGATGCTGAGATCAAGGCTAAATAATGCTATCTGCTTAGCATGAGGTTGTAGTTGGGATGTGATTAGCTTGGCGTAAAAACAGGAAGCAAAGGGAAATAGCTAGTTTATTATTGCCACATGACATTTGACAAAGAGGTGTGGTGTGGACTTGTGAAGATGATTAAATCATCAGAACATTTGTTTTCATCAAAAAGGACAGCGCAGTCACACAGAAAAGCAGTATTTCAGCCTGTAAAATGCCCCGTTGGTGTGGGAAGCAATACATCCTACTCTGCAGGCTTTATCTGTAGCAGCAGCGTGGCCTCTGTTGGTAAAGCAATCTTCATCCCATTCAAGGTCAAACTCCAGATTTAGCAGGTTCACTCAGCTGTCCACCTTCTAGGAACTACAGAAAAAAAGTACAGAGGCTGACTCATTAACTGCAACTCCTGAAGCAGCAGAAGAAAAAGAAACGATATGAGAGGAGGTAGGAGGAGGAGAATCAATCTAGCATTGGCCGACTGCAGGCAGTCATGGATTTGTGCAAGTCGCAGCCTTGTCTCTCATCTCGGACTGACAGCGCAGAGTAATGACTGGTAATGCTTCACTGTGATTACCCAATGTCATTTTTCTTCTTCCCACATTCACACTCCATGAGAATGTTTTATCTGGGTCCAACAGCAACGTGTGTGAGTGTGTGATTGAGTAAGTAAATGAATGAATGAGTAAGGGAGTGAGTGAGTGAGACAGCAAGTCAGAGTAAAGGAAGGAGAGGCAGGGAAAGCTGAGTGTTTTATCTCCTCTGGCAGTGTGTTATGGTACCTGCAACACTGGGAAACAACAATGGTGTTGTGTCTGTTCTCTATATTGCAGGAAGCTGTCACAGACTTTTTCCTGGTTACAAAAAGCTACTCCATCTTACTCATTTTTGTCATTCTATGGTTCTCATTAATTCAAAACTGTGTGAAATGAGAGAACAACACAAGTCTTAAGTCTAATTCAAGTCGAAATCCCAAACCCACTCGAGAGCACAGAGATCGAATCAATAGGCCACAGTTAACTGTAGATTGTGGCAGTTCCAATGCAACCCAACCTGCCACTGACTCAGGGCAAATGTTGGAAGCACCAACATTCTGCCGTTTAGCATTTTTAAGCGCCACTGGCTTGCCACAGGTGTTTGTGGGACCTGCCATCACCGCAGAAATGTCACAGAAAGTTCAGTAACTTGGTGGCATCTGCTGGTAAGATGCTAAAGTTTGTAATATAAATATATTCACCAGCCAATGAGGAAACACTGAATAAAACGTCATTTTAGTTGCCACGTCTCCTGTTATTATCAGTGTTTATGAGATGCATTATGTGTAAGCTCATTATGTAAGCAATCTTTCAGTGACTGGGATTTTTCATTCATTCATTCAATCAATAAATATTCCCAAAGATCAACTGTCTTTTATTTACTAAAATGATTGTTGTTGTCATTGGGAAAATTCATTGTCCCTAGAAAAATTACTATTTCCTCAGATACAATTCACTTATCAGCAATAGTGTGAGAAAGATAGTCGTGCCTCGTGCCATGCCACAGCACCTGGAGGTAGCAATCTTCTCCACTGGAGGAGCTCTGGTTGTAAAATAACTTAACAAAACTCATCCTTCTAAATAAAACCCAATAGGCCAGATTAACAAAGAAGAACTGCATAATACACAAAAAAACAAATCAGAAATCTCTCAAATTACACACTATGGATGTATTTACCATATTAACAGTTGGAAATAATTCTGAGATGATTTTTTCTGAAGGATCCCAAAACAGGTCCCCTTAAGACTGCATGAATGTGGGCGGGCTTAACTCAACTATGACTGAATGTGATTGGTGTTCAACAAAAACTGACATGTTGGTAAGAAGTCGTCAGGTTGGATACAAGAATGAGTAATACAAGACAAGACTCTCTTTTTATATTTGAAGTTGCAAAGTAGGCTTAAATGGTGCCTAGGCTTAATGGGTACACGTACCCTACTACATATTAATGTGAACAGGACCAGACTGTAGGTTCAGAGGAGTAGTTATATAGTTAAATAATAATAATGACACACCACAGACTAGAAATGCCGGCTTATTTGTAGAAGAAAGTGGTAATAATTTCATGGTTACTCAATCTGACTTAAACCTATTTGGTTCCACTATCTAATCTGAGCTCAGTTTACTTCGTAGTTTTGATTGCATCTCAATTTAGGTTTTAAACTCTATAGAGGCCTATTTTAGAATCAAGGAATCAGATATTACTGGTACTTTGCTAATAATTCAACCAGTGAGCCAGTAAGTTAGGCAATTACAATACCAACCCATTACTAGATTAGCAGACAAGAGAATGAATGGGGAAATATTACCATCAAATGCAAAATCAAACATAATCACAGTTCACCCACTCAAAATAGATGCAATGAATTAATTTACAGTATCAAAAGTCTGTATCATAATGCTAATCAGTCTGTTAACAACTACTGCAAAGTTATTTCTGCTAGCATCCGCGCTAGGCAGTCCCAGAGCCATAGAGAGAGAGAGTTACAATGCTCTTTATGTGGCCACAGGAGCGGTCACGTGGTTCATGTCAGCCTCAATAGTTCCAAACAAACCCTCCGCGGTCAGCTTCTTCTACAGAACAGACAGCAACGATGGCGTAATTGAGAGGTAAATATTGAAATAAATCAAACGTTGTTAGATTATATGATTTTATTTTCAGCTGTTGTTACATATCATTATGTAAATGCTAGTTCTCCAAAATGAAGTGACTGAAATCCTTATTAGAGTACTCAAATAGGCATCAATTTCTGGGATTAGCTTGGCGCTAGCTAGTGTTGACGCTAGCTAATACTAGTTAATACTAGTTAGTTAGTTAACTAGGACAAGCTAGTTAATACTAGCTAGCGTTAACGCCAGCTACTTGATCTTGGTCTTATTTGTAGGGGTTGATAAACATCCCAGCAGCTTATAATCACTAATGACAGTTTAGTTTAGAAATAATTTCATGCTTTTTTCCCCAAAAGGTTTGTAATTGAAGGTTTCTTTACCTCTCACAAAGGATAGTCAACTCTGACATTCTTTCTAAGTATTCTAAGTATTTTGAAATATGATTTCACTTTTCAGTCATTTTTGTCAATGATATTTTTAACACTTCTCACTAATCATTATATTGAAATACTTCTTTTATTTCCTGTGAAACAGTTTTAGATCTCAACATATGTCTTGTGGCAGATGAACTTAAGTCCCCAGACCCATCAGCGTCACAAGTGTCCTTGTCAGCAACACCTGTGTCAACACCAGACCCATCAGCATCACCATCTTCTTCTGTTTAATCAGCTTCTATCAGTTCATGGTAGGTTGTACTGTGATGAACACTTTCATGCAATCTGTATAGAGGAGCAAAATGATGACTATGAAGTGATGCATCGACCAGCTCACTTACTTCAGACCCTTTGATAAACAGTACCCTAAAGACAGTGACATTGTTCCTTATTGTCATAGGTTTTGAAATGTAATGTTTATGTGGTGCACCTTTTAAAATAAATGTGTTTTAACCAAACGTGGCCTCATTATTTTAGCAAACTTCATTTTGAAAATAATCCAGAGTTAACATTTAACACTACTCCCTCGTGTTGAGAAAAGATAACACTGGTTGGTGTTAAGAAATGTTCATTTTTTTACTCCAAAGGGAGTCAGTTGGTAACACTCAATTAGTGTTGAGGTACATTAACACTTTGTGGTGTAGACCCACATACATATATATATATGATTTGATATATAGTGCAAAACATGCATCAGCTAGTCAGTCAACTCAATAAAACTTCAACTGTTTTAAGACGACACTGGTAAATCATGCTACAATTCAGACAGTAACATAAAAAGATGAGCAATACAAATGTAGATTTTTAATAAATGCAATATTTTATTAAGCTTTCAGTGTGTGACAACAATGACTGTCTTTCTGTGTGTGTATGTGTACATACAAGAACAGTTTTTAATAATAAAAAAAAAAGTTTCAAATTGTCAATGTGTGGAAAACAAGTGTGAAGTGTGCAATGACCCCCCAAAAAGTTAAAAACAAAAAGAAAAAAAATTCACAAACATATTAAACATCCTCACTACAACTAACACACAAGTTGGAGGCCATCTGTACAACGCACCCAAAACCCTGAACCAAAGTGGTGCAGACAGATGCCACACTTCAACAGACCAACTTGTGAATGATGGAAGTCACCGTGGGAAGGCCTAGAACAAAAAAGAGAAGGAGACAAACAAAGCACAGCAAAGAAAAAGTCAACAACCTGGGAGGCAGATCATTAATGATTGGTAACAAAGCTAGATACACACACAGATGCTCAATGCACAACTCTGAGGTGCCCTCAGTTACACATAAAGTAAAACTGCTAACCAAACTACTGAGGACTATAGTGTTAAAAAAAAAAAAAAAAAACAGCTCGGCTACTTGGAGGCGCTCATCATTAGATGTCCTGTGCATCCAAGTATCCTGGTAAATAAAATGTTGACTGCTTAAGATCCTGGTAATGGTCACATGATCATCGTGTTAAGTGTGTATTAAAGTCATCAGTCGCTACACTGAGCAAATTAAATTAGTCAAAGTTAATGGGTTAGTTAGTAGTTTGTCTGAGATTAATTATCAAAACAGGAATTTCATAATTGTTACCAATATTGGCTAAAGATCCACAGCTGGTGATGTCGAGCTAGGTAACTAGCTAGCAGGCTGGTTAAATCAAACATAAATACTACAATATATTCACAAATTGACACTAACGCTGGGGAAATACTACAAAAAACAAAATCTACAACACTATAGTCTGCTGATAGAGAATATCCACTTGATAATTTGAAATATATCTGCATTTAATCAATTTACCACTGGAGTTGCTTGACGACCAGCATAGAAATGAATGGGGTCCAACGCCGCGATGGTCTCTGTTTGGAACTATTGGCGTCCCCAGTACCCGGAAGTAGCGTCCCGCCAACGTGAGTCTATGGGAGTGTCGCCGCTCTTGTAATCTGAACCGTTCTGGGCAGTCTATGTGAGATCCACGTGATCCCAGGAAACATTTGCAGTTTTTGGTGAGTCAACTCTTACCGTGATATGAATCCACTTGCATCCAAGTCCGAAATGAAGGAAAATCCTGTCGATGCGACGTGACCCTGGAGTCCTTCTCCTCTCAGCGTGGGTGACTCGCCATCTTGGTCACCTGCTAGCCAACAGTTAGCTCACTGGTAATTAGCGTCTCTCCGACAGGTAGCGCTACAGGCTTTCTGATTGGCTGACACAGCTGCAACTATTTAAAGCGACAGGATCTAATTTCAAGCGGCAAGATTAACACAATGAGTTAAAAACTGAAATGTTGATTTTGATATTTCAGTCCTATTTATCTGATTTTGTCACAGTTTTTATAACTTATACAAGCTTTGAAATATGTTTTTTTTCTGAAAAATATTTACTGAACTTTTACTTTTACTATTTTAACCTATTTTCACCTAGGTCACATGCTCAATGACATTTATACTTTAGTTTTATGTTTTCTACATGTGTGTGATATTATTTTATAAACGGGTGTCACACAGGAATTCACTTAAGTGATGTTGGGCTGCAGTTCTCCCAGTTTGGAGAATGAAACACATGGTTTTGGTCCTTGGTAACAGGGTGGTGCCCTGAGGTGGATTTAATGTAATTACTAATTATAATTTTACATGCATTTAAACATCATGAATATTTATTAAAGTCCCTGATAATTATTGATACCCAGCCATTAACCAATCAATAACACCAATTCCAACACCAGCACTGACCATTACTAGTGGAAAGAAATATCACTGCTTAGAGGAATTTATTGCTAAAAAAAAAAAAAAAAGAAAAAGAAAGAAAGAAAATAGCATTGAAATCGAGGAATTTAATCATGTAATTTTATTCAACAAAAATTAACCCGCTCGTGTTACAATCTATAATTCCAGTTTTGTTAGAAAGACAATGATGGTCAGAAGAAATGGGAAATGAAAAAACTACATTTAAGTAGTGAATTGAGACTTGAGACTCTAGGTCAAAGAGCCTTTAAAGAAGACATGTTTAATTCTTCTCAGTTCTTATACATTGGGCAGTCATTAATTTAAAAATCTATCAGCTGATTTGCTGTGTGTTTGTGATGTTTGACAGATGGCTCCTGTACAGAATTGCTTCCACATAAAAATGTGTTGTTGTCACTGCTGTCATACTGTTGTCAAATAAAAGTGGGTAATCATGCTGTGGGTTCAAATAATAACCACATAAAAAGCAGGTACAGAATTACCTATAATGACACTTGATTAATTCAGTATTATTTAAACAGCATTAATTCTTAAGTACTGACAAAATCAGTACAACTAAACTCACTACTCTGCAGCTCTCAGTTAATTGTTTAACAGAAATACTGTTCTCATTCAGTAATTAAGTCCAATAGCTTCTCATTTGCTGTTTTGTGTTTGTTTGTTTTTTTGTGCAGAGTCTATTGAATATGTGACTGCAGGGGCTGCTTGCTTGGCCTGCATTATCCAGCTTGCAGCTTTCTTGAGAGCATCTTACAAAACCAAAGAATCCTTTGTGGGCTGCTTTAGGTCTGGTTTGTCACTGCTGGAGTTGTCTGCTCCACTCTGCTCTGACAACAGTGTCTGGATGACGACGGAGAAAGTGATGTTGTAGTTGAGCTCTGTCTTCTGTCTCTGTGTCTGTATTTATGGCATGTTATCAGCGGTGAATTTAAAGGCAAAATAGAAGTGACTTGAACAAAATGAGAATGAAAAACCGAGATTAAAAGCCAAAGTGGTGATTACAGCACAAGTGTGTTGCAGAAATCTACATTATTCAGAATTTAAGAAATCAAGGAAACAGTACTAGAATAGAGATTTAGGAAGATTATCAGAGAGTTTCAAAAAGGGCTAAGCATGTGAAAACATTTAATATCAAATAATGTTCTATACAACAAAGGCATACAAACATACAAAGCATAACATCTTATTCACTTCACCGTCCAGGAGTCAGCCAGATGTTTGGTCCCTGTGGGCCTAGTGAGCAGGGTTGGGCAGTGAGAGCATCCAGACTGTGTCTACTAAATGCAAAGCAAGAGACCCCCAACTCTGAGATTCATGCAGCAGGCTGCGTCTCTCTGGCTGCTCGTCCTGACCAGTCTGCCAGATGGAGGGCTAATCACAGGAACAGCATGCAGCTCGAGCCCCTGCGTTAGCCCTGCCTGTCTGGACACAATGCAGGATACTAAGCTCTGATTTTTTTTTTTTTTTTTCACTGTATTGGACTATCACGCCGCTGTTTGCTTGCTCCATCTGTCTTCTTACTCCTTCCATCCATTTAAGAAGTTTGTTTCACTGGATACTTAGTTTCCTGTCACTTTGTTGCCTATTGTACTCAAATATTAGAGAAATCCACAGAGAAATGTGGAATAACTCTGCAGACAGCAAACAAGAGGAACAATTTATGAGTCTCTTTCATTCCAGGAGATGCAGAGTTTGGTATGTTTTGTTGTCAGACGCTGAGTATTCTCTAGAGAGGAGCAGTTGCAGGAGATAAGAGGGACTGTTCGAGGTCGATGGTATTGAGCCTGCATTCCTGTCCCTGATGAGATTAGTTGGCAGAGAGAGATGTTAGGTGAGCCACAATTTCAAAAGGATTGCAGTTTATAGATTATCTGTAACCTTGTTGTCCCCAGAAAGCCCCTCTTCCTAGCACTTATCTGTCAGTGACACAATTCCATCATGATGAGATCGTAAGTGTTCAGTTTCTCTATAAATCACAATACAGGTGCTCAGAGTCAGCAGTGTTTCAAACACAGGCCGACGCAGCTGATGTTTTATGTGCATTTGTCAAATTTCCAGAGTAAATATGTTAAGTCAAACATGATTAACATGGATATGTGAAGCTGTGTTTTTTATCAGATAATAATAATAGTTATAATTTAAAGGATGTAAATGTAAACTTTAAATAGCAGCCAGGTAATTGACAGACAGGGTTTGGAATCCTTTCAAATACAAGCAGTCCGTATGCTGTGCAGTTGTTCGCCAGTTCGAGTCCCGCCCAAGTCGACCTTTCCTGCGTGTCCTTCCCCTACTCTCCTCCCTGTTTCCTGTCTCTCTACGCTGTCTCTGATTAAAGGCAAAAGATGCCAAAAAAAAAAAATACAAGAAGTCCTCTGTGTTTTTCTTTTTTTCTTCCTTTTTGACCCCCAATTTTCCTGAATAATGAAGGTTTACAATTATTTCACGTCTGCTCACTTTCACTTGCGCTTTAGTTACTTTGAATTTACTATCGGTTCGTTTTGTCCGGTCTGACTGTAGCAATGTCAGCATCATTGCTTTAGTAAGTGTCAAGACTTACAGAAATGATGATTCACAAATGACAATGGAGTTTCAATAAATTTAAACTGGATGTTCACGGGTGTCAAAGATGATTCCTGCCTTTTTAAATGACCCCCACCTCCCCACCCTCTCTCTTACCAACACAACACCACAAAATATTGATCAGTGTCAATCTCATGTTTTTGAGCTATTTTTATTCCCTGTGATGTGTAACTTTGTAATCCCTACCTGGTTTTGCTTTTACATAGATCATCATTGTGCACATAGCATGTTGTTTGAGCTGTTAAAAATGGATGTAATCTGTTACACTGTCCAGTGTCTGGAATGAGTTTAACATCTGACTCCACCCTTATCTCTCTCTGCCCCTTTTCACACACTGCAGCAGCAGTATGGAATATAAATGGATGTGTATGAAATATAAATATACTTAGCTTTTCAACCATCAACTTATTTTATTCAGTAGCCATGGCAATTTATTGCATTCACAGCACAGACGTTATTACATAAAATAGAGACAGATCAGCAAAATTAATTATTTAAACCTGGTTTTCTATATAATTGCCAGTGGATAAATTAAATAATTTAGATGATGGTGAAAACTATTAACAGTGACAAAACACAATTGCATAAAAAAAGTAGCTCAATCTCCTGTGCAACCTGATTTCTAGTTAATCAAATAAATTACAGTAGTGTTGTTAGAAGAAACCTCAATGTGAAAATAATTCTTCACACTTCTGTTAACAGAACAGCACAGTCTGTAACATTTGTAAGTTAAGTCCAAATCTTTGGTACAGGGATAAAAGTTGACTTTAGAATTAAATTGCATGTAATTGGACTAAGAGAGGAAGCTGTTCTGCATTCTGTTCTGGTTTTTATGTCTTTAGTAGATCGCTGAAGAGTTAAGAGAGAAAATGGGGGAATGAGAGAATGGGAATGACAGCAATAAATGATTGCTCTGGTTGGAAGTCAGTCTGGGGAACTGGTAGTCATCTAACATTGGAATGGAGTATTGGTATATAACCTAGTCATAGTAACAACATCTTTAAATACATGAGAATCTTGGAACAGCACACTGATAAAATAAAGAAAAATAAGTGGTAGAACTGGCATGGTTGAGGAATAAATAAGTGAAGAATAGGTTAGATTGTAGGTGACAGAAATAAGGAAAGGCTCAAAAGTGAGTGAAAAAGAGTTCTATTAAAAAACATTACTTCATTAACAAAAATAACACTCATCTCATAAAACACTGTGGGGTATGTTTCAGGCTAAAAAATTCTATTTAAGTTCAACTTTCAACAATGAACAAACTGTCACACATGAACATTTCACTTCTGCTGAAAAAAACTCAGAAAAATTGCTTAAAATATTTTTAAAAAGTAACTCAACTATAAATTTCCCAATTATAAAAGCTAAATTTGTTAGTATCTTTGTGTATCTCACTGTCTGTCTTCCATCAAATGCTGGGCCCAATCTATCAGAAAATTTTCATACTCCTGTATAGATGTTTTTCCCGTTAGCATTTATTCTTCGTACCATACATCTTACCATTTGTATTTATTACTTTTCCTATAAACTTGCAACCATAGAGCAATTTTTCTCACATCCTGGGCAATGCATCATCAGTGTGTGTGTGCTTGCTTCTTTGGTGATTTGCTATGTGTATAGCAAAAGTGTAAAGTTGTGTGCGAATTAGTAAATGTAAGTTGTTGTGCAAACCATTTTGAGTAGTTGGGAAGATCAATTAAAAATACAAAAAAAAAAATATAAATAAAAAAATAATTTTTGATATTTTGAAATCTTTCTCTAAATACAATCTTTATTTCTCATAAATACCACCATTACTACAATTAAACAAAATTTGTAACTGATACGTATGAAAAAAAAACATAGCAACAGCCTGTCTGTTTGTATTGTAGCCTGTTTCTCATGCCATTTATAAACCTTTATCAGTGTGGACCTCACACAGCTAACAGTAAACACATTCTACTTACAGTCAACATTATGTGTTCTAGTAACTAGTAAAGTGCTGAACTCAGTTTGTGGCTCCAATTTGTGGTATGAATGCAATATGTCAAGTCAGGTCTTCTTGTGGTCCGTGGCAGTAGCGTAATGGACAGTGACAGGCCTCCTCTGCAAGGCGCATGTTTGATAGAGACTCATTAATTACCTCAAGAAGGGCGGCCATTCATAGCCTTCAGACTGGCTTGCCCATCACCCGCCTGGTTAAGGTTAGAAATCAGTCAGCTCTCCTAGCATCCTGGAAATGCATGTGTCCTCATCAAAGAGAGAATATCAGCCAGTGTCAGACTCTGTCAGGGCCCCTTTGTCAATGCAATGAAAAAAATAGACAAGACAGGCAAGGTGAGCTGCGGTACTTTTATGGTAATACCCTGTAAGTGTCAAAGAAAGAAAGACCAAAAGACAGAAAAAGAAAGGGAATACTATACTCGCCACGGTGTCTGACAACCATTGTGAGCTTTGTCTTGTTTAGATTCAGTTAGGGTAATGTGTCTCAAACAGAAATGACAAAAAGTTAACAAACATCAATCTTGTGAAATAAAGGATAATGTGTTCCTTCAGTGTGCATGTCCCAGCTCCTCTACAAATGACCTTTGGAATTGTAGTTAAATAATTAAATACAACTACAAAACGTATGTGTTTAGAGGTAAAGGCTAAACATGCTAACGTGTGAAAAATTATGCTGTTAATATGATGTTGTAGATAATATTCACCACTTTCACTATCAAAGTGTAGCATACTAGCATACAACATTTTATAGTATTTAAGTGTATTTTGTATTATATGTATTATTTAATGTATGTATTATATATAGTATATATAAATATTTAGTCAACTGACTAACAGCACGATATAGGGATATATATAGATGACAATTAATACTTTGTGATTATCAATAACTCTATAGTAAGCGATAACTTCTGGTGTGTTTGTGTTTATGCACAGTTTATATTGTCACTTAATAAGATCGGATACAATTTAGTACTGACAGTACTTTACTTTAGACAGTAATTAGTACTTACAAAGCATAACAATGCAAAAAACAAATAACCAAATCAAGAGATAGTAGTGCATGCTTTAGCTATCTATTATAGCCACACATCGACTTCTAAAACACAGATGTAAATCTATCAATACCTGAACATGGCCCCAGTTTAAACCAGTATAATGTTTTAACTGATGGCAATTCTGGTGTTAAGTGCTTTGCTATGGTTGTGTTTTTATGAATTCTCTAAACAGTCACACCTGCGATTTTCCTGTCATGAAGTCTGCCATGAGTATGAAATTTATACATATTCAGGTTTAATAACCAATTTTTATTGCTCATTTAAACATGGGATACAAGTTACGGGTTATGTACTGATGAGACATTGCAATGAAAAACAAAAATGTCAACCTCATGAAATTTATGGTTTGGAGAGGATCGCACTGGAGGATCTCATCCATTCAGCACAATCTTGTAACTATGTAATCATTATTGACATCAGCTGTGGTTTTTCCTTCCAACACATGCAAAAATGTCTCCCACAAAAATATTTCTGAAGTTATGCTGTGTTCATGGATGCCTCGGCCTTTATCGCTCATCCCCCCGTTATTAGATACAACAGTGCTAATTACGTGGTTCTGCAGTCCAAATGTCTTGTTACGAAGATTTATTCTCTAAATCTGAAAACATCTAGTTCATAAATATTTGCTAAATTTGAAAATTTCATAACATTCACTCATTACTAATTCTAACACTTTTATAGTTCAAGAATTGATAATTACAACACTAAAACTAGTTGTGGTACTCTTTTCCAGTTATACTTTTTTTTCAGAGCTGGCCTTTAGGAGGCATTTCTGTTTTTTCTGTGGAGGCCAAGCAAAGGACATTGTGCTCACTGCTTTTTGTGGACAGTGTTTAGTTTACTGAGGTAAAAAGACTCCAGCTCACCCGGATTGCCATTTTGAACTGTGCCTCAACGGCCCTGACCTGCTTTTCTACTGTAATGGCATCGCATTACAGCCAGTTCCAGCTTACTGAGTCTTAAGATTGAGCCCTTTGCAGTTCAAACAGGTGTGACATTCAGACAAGCTGTTCTCCTTTGTCCTTGGCCACAAATCGAGATCTCCCAAAATGTAATGTTCTGTTGCTGGCTGATGCTTGAGTAGACAGGAGGGGATGCTTAGTGGAATATATCAGCCAACATTTATTCCATTTATTCCAAGGTGAGTACATTCTGTGTTTTCCAATACTCCAAACAGCCAATCCACAAGACAAACGCAACAATTGAATATTCTATTTATTTTGAAATTTTAATCATTGGTAAATGACCCTGTACTTGTGGCATGGCACCCTCATTTTCATGTGTTTTGAAACTGGTTCACAGTATCAAACAATTTTCAATCCAAATGTGGAGAAATCCACTAAAGGTCCAAGAACTAACACAGTTTCCCATCATCTTAGACCATCATCTCTAACAGCCTAAATCTGTTGAATAAGTCAATCTTGGTTACAATTGAGGAAAAAAGGGTCTGTATATAATATTTTACAGTCCATGCAATATATGCATAAATGACAAATCGGTTTTGCCACATGAATATCATGATATGACATCTTACAAATTGTGTTTATATCCAGCTGTTTTTACTGGTGATGTGGTAAAGAATCTGCCTCAAAACATTAAGTGGCAAATGAGCCTGAAGCTCCATTCTCGACTTTGTAAATAACAGATAAATAAAATAAATACATAATCACTCAGATAGATCAGATAGATAGATAGATAGATAGATAGATAGATAGATAGATAGATAGATAGATAGATAGATAGATAGATAGATAGATAGATAGATAGATAGATAGATAGATATTACATTTCAGACACATTTCATGATATGTTCGGTTGTCATTAGTTCTGTCCATTATGTTGTTGCTTTTCATATGTATTCATACCTATTACTATTATTTCACCTTACACCCTGATACCTTGACCTTTCCTTGCTTTATCTTAAGTTAAGCTAATAAAGTTTGGCAGAAATATAATTGTGATTTGATAAAACAAATGTTAATCAGAGTCTTGTTGTGGAGGTGGGCAGTGAGTTGTTGTCAATCACTGTATGATACAAAAGGAAAAAAATCCCAAACTGCTGTGCTTTTCAAACTTTCCCTCTCTGAAATGTTCCACATTAACACCAAGCATGGCAAGCAGTAAAAGCATCACAGCAGATGGAATCTCTACTGTGCGTTAATTCAGATGGAAATTAAATTTGTACACAATTATTAGCTCAGTAAATTTTTGTAGCAGTTGGGAGTCTTCCTCAGTGGAGTCCAGAAAAGAAATCTGTAGTTCTCACAAATTTTCTAAAAGTCTTATCACCCTCTGTAAATCTATTCATCCATCAGGAATCTAGAAAGTAAATGATTCAGCCTTCCTTTCACTTATCACATCTCCTGCTGTGTCTCTCCATCCATCTTTACTGTATCACTAAGGACATTAGAACACCCCGTTGTGTTGCAGGAGGGAGAGCTGTATTCACGCACATTGCATTAATGGGACTGGTGGGAAGTTATGTTCAGGTTTCTTAAAGTTTAGCTGAAGATACATATTCTTTGTATATATGCAGATGGTGCAAAATAAAAAAAAAAACTATAGCAGTTACAATCACATAAGTATCAGCAGTAAAGGATATTTCTGTATTTGTAATAGCTAATATCCACCTAGCCTCTTGTGTACAGTACAGATGTCTTTCTAACTTCTGAGCAGCATGTTATGTACAGTACATTCACGCTGTTCAGCCCATCAGGTTCTGCTGTTATTACAGCTATGTCTGAAATGGCCACTGCAACTTGACTTTCGCCTTGAACTTCTGGGAAAAGGTGTTTGTTAATGGATACTGAAAACAGAAATAAGTGGCAATGTCATGCTGCTGCTGTCTGCTCTCCAGCAAAATATCGAACTAATCTTTAAGCCTCTTTTCAGACCATCTCCATCAGCTATGAATAACTTTGTCTAGGACATCAGACCCCAGCCATTCCATTTGGTGGTATTTTACACACCACTTGCCCTTTTCCTTCAGCAGTTCTTAGAAAAATTACCTTATTATATAACTACTTTTTATCACTATTCACCTGAAGCACTAGGTGATGGAGGGAACTTTGAGGAACTTCTATGGAAGAGGCTGAGACTTAAGAAACAGAAGAAGTGTTGGCCATATCTCTGGACGACATCACTTACATATTTAAGAAGCCACTTATATGGCATTTCCATGGCAGTTCTACTACTCACACTACTCGACTCAACTTGGTTTTCCAGGATTGTACCCGGTACCTAATGTTTTTTTTTTTTTGGTACCTGCTCTGGTGAGCAGGTACTAAGCGAGTTGAGATGATACTAAAATGTGATGTGAACAGACTGCCAGCCATTGACTAGTCAGAGGGAGCATCTTCACAAGCGTGACCAGGCCATCATAAACTAACCGAGCAACAAGTCCAGCATTGATGTCCTCCATTAATGTTTACTAATGTTTTTGTGTCTTATCATCACAGCAGTTGCAACCCCCCTCACCCCACCCATCTATTCATATCATTGAAGTATTAATGGAAGAGAGCCATTAGTGGCAAGGCCATGAGTTGATGAGACGCCATACTCTGGTGCTGAAGGCTCTGGGCATCATTGGGAAATTGTGAAAATTCTGTCTGTGAAATTTTATAGATAAATAAAATTTCACTCTCTGGTTAAAGAAAATATGAGAAACCATTGGTTGATGTAAATAATAACATTAATAGTTACTGCAATATTATGAACAATAATAGTCTGCAAACGGACCCCAAACCTTTTAAAGCAATTTCCTGAACCTTTCTGAGTAGTTCCTTGAGGAATCTCTTTAAAAATGAAAATGTTCTTCCCCATTGGAAACCTTAAAAGATTCTTCATTCTAATTTTGCTTTTAATGGTATTCTAAAAATATAAGAAATCAGAAAGAGGATCAGCTGAGAAGGCTCATTCATTGAAGGTCACAGATTATAGCTGGTCAGAAAAATGAAAACATGTATAGATAAAAATAATAGCTGGATAGTTTCTTTGGTAAAGAACTTTAAACTGCAGAGACACCGTGATATCATGACTAGGTTTCTAAATAATATCTGAAATGTGTGCTTCTAACCTGTGATTTATTCATACTGAATGCTCAACATTTTTTTCCTTTTGCGGGCTTGAAGCAGTCCTCGATTTGTTTATCAAAAGCTGATAGAAAAAGTGTAATTCATCCTGGAATGAAGCCGCTCATTGCAGTCAGTGAACATGAAAATTGGATTCAGGTAGATAAGTCAATCTTTGGGTCGGATCCTTTTACTGTTGACCTGAGAGCGTGAGAGTGAGGAGGTGGAGGGAGTGTTGCCACAGTGTTTCCATATCATATCAGTCCATAAATGTTTGTTTACTTTGCCTCGCTGTTTTATAGTCAGAAATGCTTTCTGTTAGACTGAGCTTTTACTTTTATTTTCTGGCTAGACCGCCATTTCAAATAAAATAATTTACCCAAATTAAATGACTTTGATTGTACTCTGTTCTGAAATGTATGCAATAGTTACAAATGTAGTTTTATATTCACCCATTAAAAACACACTGTGCTACTTTTGAGAGAACTGTGATGCAATAAACTTTGCATTACAGCATTGCCTTTCAGAAGTATGATTTGGCATCTACTCCAACTGGGCAAACACCAGATCTCTGTGTTGTATTTTTAGAAATTCTCTTTTTGCTTTGAACAACACAGTCTACTGTGCATAGCTTTTTATTTTGTAGTCCAAACCCTGCCAGGACATGCAAATGTGTCTGAAAACATTGAAATGCATGACAGTACTGAGTTCAGCAGTGTAAGCAGAGGTGATTCACTTCCATTGCTACACTGCTCACTGGTGTTGCTAAAAATAATATGAGATGACATGTCTATAATTTGTATGATAACTAAATGCAATTGGTATGAACAGAAATAATTTAATGTGTAGATCTTATAGAAATCACATATTAACTTTTAGTTGAATAGAAAGTAGGGTTGCCAACCATTCCGTAAAATATGGATTTGTCCCGTATTTGGAGGTTAAAGACGTGTTTGTTGTTAAAGCACCGTTTGTTCTATATTTTTGACAATCGAGTCATTACAAAAACCATGACATTAAAAGTACAGATTAGATGACCAATGAAGATCTGTATAAGGTAAAATAAAACCCTCTAATAAATAACCCTCTTCCTCTGTCAGCCAGGCCTTCATTTGTCTGCCTCACATTTACTGTCATCGTCACTATCAAACTGAAAATGCGCAATTTTAATTGGCCATCGACACACAGACACTGCATGTCTGTACAAACCTGCAAAAACTATATATTTGTCCAAATGTTAAATGGCAAATGTTTCCAGATGTTTAACTTCTATAAAGATTTTGATATCTTTTCCATTTGACCTGGTTTAAAAGTAAAAATGGGATTTATGAATTCATGTTCAGGGTTATTTGCGTGGCATCAGGCCAAGTTCAAAGTTCTGTGCAGGGTGATAAAACATTAAAATCAATGAAAACACAAAAAGACAAAAACAGAAACATAAAAAAGAATATAAAACTGACTTGATGGCCCTTTTCCACTGACAGAGATTTAGTTTGTTTATATGCATACCCTGGACAGTTTTTAATTGGTTTAGCTTTGTATAATTTTGTGTATACTTTTTGAACAATTTTACATTTTCAATGAAGCCACCTACTGATAAAAACATTTTTGTTTTGTTGTGTAATCCTTGTGTTTCTTTATTTCACTTTGGTTTTGGTTGCAAAAATTGCAGGATTTCATTTCACGTGACTTGTAATGAGGAAGGGACTGAGCATGGCTCAGAGAACAAGCACGACAATGTATAAATGAATATATATATATATATATATATATATATATATATATATATATATATATATATATATAGAGAGAGAGAGAGAGAGAGAGAGAGATGGCAGAACCCCAGGTTTGTTATCAATATTGTAGCTTGGCTGACATTCATAGCTCTGATGAGACGTCCATGCTCTAACTCTCTGTAGCAATGACCTCATGAGCTGCCTTAGAAATAAAATCCTTCCCAAAACTATCACTGATCTTTTGTCCAGTGTGGTAGTGAGTCAGCAGTAACACCTGATTTATATCTAGATAGTTTCTCTCCTACAGATAAGCTGACTCTTCGTCCAAACCAACTACTACTTGAGTGAGATCTTACCTTTCAGAAACATTTCCATCCAAGAACTCATAGATTTTTAACTGGATATGTACCATAAGCTTTTAAAGTTGGTATTACTGGTAATTACAGATTTATCTAAAAAAGTTAGCTCTATTCTAGCCTGCCATAGTTGACATCCAGTCTGCCATCCAAAAATATTGAAAGTTATTTCTCACCAACCACGTGATCAAACAAGAATCATCTGTTTGAAGATTTCCATTCAGGGTTTAGATACACCCAGCACTAGTTACCAACAATCTCCTCATGGTTTCTCCTCAGTTTGTTTCTGTGCTCATCCTGCTGGATCTTTGTGCTGCATTTGATATCATCACTCACGAGATCTTACTATGGAGACAAGAACACATCTTTGGGATTAAAGGGACAGCATTAAACTGGTATCAGTAATTTTTATCATTTTATTACCGACATCTTCATGTGAGCAATGACTCCATTCAGTCATGCCGTTGAATTTCACATGGTTCTGTCCAGGTACTGATACATTTTGCTTTATATATGCTTCCCTAAGGCCACATTATCAAGAAGCATCCTACAAATTCTCATTGCTATGCATATGACACACAGTTATACTTATCTATCAAGCCAGGTGAATTTAATCAGGTAGTCCATCCTCAGGAATACCATAGACATAAAGGTCTGGATCATCCTGTTTCTTACTTCCAAATTCAGGCGGAACGGTAGTGATTGTACTTGGCCCTAAAATTTCAGAAAATCAAATATTATCTAGTTATATTGTTAATCTGAATCCAGATTTAACATGTCTTTTACATTAAACGTAGCGTCATCTTCCACCTGCTAAATAGTATAAAGTATCTAGAATTTGTTACTTCTAGACAGGACTACCATAATTTCTCATTAATAGGACGTCCTAATAACTTTGTTAAAAATCTCCAGTTGATCCAAAGTTCTGCAGCACCAGTACTGACAGGAAGTCAAAAAACAAAACAAAACAAAACAAAAAAACAGTTCTCCTCTTTGTGCTTCTCTACTGCCTTTTCCTGGAAAATCCAAAACAGAGTAAAATTCCTTCTCCTGATAGACAAAGCCCTTAGTCAATTTGTCTCACTCTCTGTTTTTTTCTCATTTACTGTTATTAGCTTACTGTTCACTGTGGGGGTTTCTCTATATTACTTGAATATAGAGAATATATTATATAGAAATGTGGTGCAATTTGGTGCTATACCAATAGTAGTGAGTTGATAATTATTATTTACTTAACTATAATGAATTACATTGTAACATAATGTGGAAATTTTGTTAACAATTTTACCTCAGTGATAGTTTTAGCCAAAGTGTACTGTTGCCCTGGCCAAACTACCAACTGCCAAACCTACAATCAACAGCAGTTTATAGTTTCACCAGTCAGTAGTTGTGCTTTTGAAATAGCACATCTAACAAACAGAAATTCTGAAATTAACTGTGTCTATAAAAGCTAACATACCAAAAGTTTGATGGCTGATGATGAAGCAGCTTAGTAATGTGTCCTCATACAAAGAGATTATCTCTCAACAATTTGGTGTGTGTTTTACAAATGCTAAGGACTGATAATTGTACTCATTGTGGTGGAATTACCATGTAAAAGACTCAAGCCTGAGTACACTGAAAAGCGGTTTGACCCAGGCACGAGAAAGAGCAGCTTGTTGATCAAAGGCTTGACAGAGCTGTTATCAGCTCCATGCACTGATGTGTTCCTGTCAGTGGGAAATGGTTGGAGAACTGGCAGGCCCCCCATTCCTCTCCAAACTCTGTACTAACCTACAGCAGATTTTCTCCTCATTTGGATTTCTCTCTTGTTTGTATTATCTATCAATTCTGAGAATGAATTCATGAATAAATGTAAAATAATGACACAAACATTAATTATGAAAAGGAAGCACAAAATCCAACAACATTGGTTAATTACTATTCAGATATTCTAAGTAAAAGATCATTATATATTTATCTTGGTAAAACTTGTGATGACTATGATTGTTTAACAACTCCATCCAACATACTCTATCAGGAAACATTTAATCCAAAGTGGAAATTGAACACTGTAACTTCTTCCTGATGGAATCTCCATGATAAAACATTGAGAGATTTTATTCAAATTGTGATCTTCCAAAAGCCCTTATGTCCAGAATGTCAGCAGCAGGCAAAATAGGTCTTATTTGCAGTCTTGTGATCAAGCAGCAGACTACAGAATATAGTTGAGGAGCAGATGTCAGCGAGAGTCTTATTCCCTTCCCTCTGCTGTCTAAATGTAGAAACGGCTAAAAAATGTCAGACATCTGCTGCATAGAAGCATCTGCTGCCTAACCTGACATTAGTCCAGTCCTCTATTTGGCAGCTCCTAATTCCTGTTTCAGTTGAAGGGTTTCTGCATTGCCAAGAGCTAATGGGTCATGTGATGTACCCAGAGGACACCTGCATCCCATGAACCCCCCTTCCTCACAACACCCACCCCACCCCCACCCGGCTTTGACATTTCATCATGCAGAGATCCTTCTATTTGTTTTGGATCATTTCTGTAATATGGCCTTTGGGATAGAAATAGACAGCCTGTTTTAACTTTGCTATATTTACAGACAGTGCAATTGAATTTAAGTGCTGGCCTACATTTCCACACTTAATAGTGTCATTATGACAGCAGCAATAGATGCACTCTAAGCTGATTGAACTAATTTACTGCCTTCTTTTTTTATGTTGTTTTATTGCACAGCTTAATGTAACCAAGGGGGGATTTCCTCCGCAGGTTTAGAATGCAGATATGTTCAGCGTCCATCTGCCAAACTGATCTCAGAGGCTTTGTCTTAAGCCTTGTAGAACCACTGGAATTGTAGAAAGAGAATTGAGGATGATGTGGTTGTCTGCTGTTGCAGTTCACCCTGTCAGAAGCTTTTAAAAACCTGTTCACAATAAGCAGCTGGCTGGGGACGCTCTCTGTTCATGGCTGGCATGCTCAGGCACTCCCAGGATGTGTCTCTTGGCCGTCCTCCCCATAAAACACTCCTCGCTGTGCGTGTAAAAAGCCACATTTAGCATAATGAAATGTAGGAAGCAATCAGTGAGAGCACTGACAGAATGCAGGCTGACATGCAGAATATTTCCTGCTTGGGAGAAGTCTAATGTGGTTTATACTCACATCTAGTCTCATAACTGCATAAAAAGAGGCAGGGCTATGCAGATGCTACCCATCCGAGCCGCTTTGCCTCACCATGGCACACACGCACACACACACACAATAAATTAGCTTTTATTTACATTTTAAAGTCATTCATCCTGTACATTGAATTATTAACTCTGCCAAGGAGGTGGTTTTTGTTTGTTCAGTTGTTTCCATTTCTCACCAAATTTGGTGAAGTGATATAGAAATTTGAGTGGAGATCCAGGAATTTTTATTACTTTCCTTAACACTATGAGGCATTGTATATTTTTCAACAGTTTCCTCAATTTCAAAAGAAATAATGTGGATCTTGGATCTTGATGTTTTTTTAAATAAATAAATATTCATGGCATGAAGTACAATGAATTTGCAATATTTGATGTAGATTGGGATAAGAATCTGGATCCTGATGATAGTCTGAACCTCATAGATATGCAGGATAGTTAGGCTGTGGCGGGAGTATATGGTCTAATGCAGGTTATGGTTTCATTGTTTCATTTACACAAAGGCTTGTAGATGCAGTCAAGATTATCTAATACAACTTAACAGGTTTGCAGATGGTCCAGCAGGAACACAGGTGGCTAGATGTAACACTGGGTGCAAAAACAAAAGATCCACAAGCAGAACAGAGATTCAGAATCTCTATTCAGTCGAAATGTACAGAATTATTCAACTTATCACCATCAACCCTAAAGAAACACAACATGCAGCTGAGCTGGCAGCTAGTCCCAAATATTCCTAAATCCATATATGACTCCATAAGACCCTGACCTGGGATGTGAACTCTCCAGCCCTGATGAAGAAGGTCCAGCGGGGCCTGTTCTTCCTATAAACCTTAAGACATGTCAAATTCCCCTAGAATGTCATGTAATATTTCTTCTGCAATACAATTGAGAGTATTGTGGTATAAAGTAGATGTTTAACAATCTTCTTTGAGGCCTGCATGATATCTACACAAACCATCCACTCAAGAAACTTAAATCATGACCTCATGTCATGGTCACCAGACAGTCTGGTGGAGGTGGCTCAAGAACCATTTCCCCTAAAGCTGTAGATAAAACACTTAACTCTTAAGTGGTATACAGATCTACTTTATTTCCACATCTTATTTATTTTTATTTAATGATTGAAACTGCTAAGAGTGACAGTTGTTAATGACCCAACATATTATTTGACAATCAATCAATCAATCAATCAGTCAAACAATGTGCCCTTACACAGGCATGAGAAATATTAAGAGAAATTGCTATTATGTCAGCCCACATTGTTAATGCATTGTAGTTATGTATAGAATGGGGTAGATGAAGTGGCTTCTCTGCAAATTTAACATCCACTTGATCCTTTTTCTCAGTGACTCCTGACAGTGACAACTCTTTGTGATATGGCCACTGATTTGAACACTGAGTGAATTGTATATCTGTTGTGGGTTGTGCCAGGAAGTGTAACACAAAGAGCTGGTTTTGTCACAGATAGTCCTCTGTGGAGCTGCCTCCAAACACCTAGAGCTAAAGGGGAATGACACAATTGCAGCAACAGAGCTGTCAGTCAAAGCTCCAGGGAAGCAGAACCAAAGGGGGGAGGTCTCATATGCAATTTTCTTGAGGCCATTAAATCTACCCTTTTAATTCCCTTTCAAACACTCACACTATTCTTGCTGTAAAGTGGTCTCTCAGTGTTCAACTTCCCATCCAATACTGAAAGACAGGAATGTGAAAAGCACTTTGCAGAACAATACTGAACACATCATCTAATTTCTTGGTCTAAAAGGGAATGTAATGGTGGACACGTTCAGTCAGTCAGCGTTGTATGAAGATTCTAAGGAAGACAGATAACTGGGTAATGTGGTGTAATGACATAATTGTGTATTAATTTGATTTGATTTGATTTGATTTCCATTCTTTTGGCAAAGACTTCATGTGTCATCACACCTCACACATCTTATCTGTACTGGGCATTTTTTGAAATGCCAGATGATGTGGTATAAATGAGGGGAGTTGTGTTAAACTGCGCCAGACATCTAAAAAATAACACTTAGTGAACGAGCAAAAATTGATGGAACTTTGATGGTGGTGCAGCACAGATGTCATTCCACAAGCCGACATTTCAGTACTAGTTTGCCTTTTACAGAGACACTGTTATACTGTATACTCTCACTACCTTATAAAAAAGAACAGTCAGATCAGTATGGATTGGCAGGCCAATGACTTGCAAGGTTGTGAACAAATCATTTTAATTAACATTACTTTTTTTAACAATGAGCACAAACTCTTCTAAACATTACCAAAGCTGTTGTTTCAACCATAACCAATGGAAGTCCCCCAATGTTACAGGTGCTATATGTGAGTTTTCACTACTTATGAACATGGTTTCTTGTTGTGAATCCACAATGATGATCAGTCACCAAGTGCTTCAGCCAAAATGCAAACTTATCTATAGCCCCTGAAAAGGAGTAAGTGTTTTCATCTAAATTGTTTTTTATTTATTAGCAGTAACTTGTGTGTGAGTTTGATCTTGACATGAGTGCATCAAATCCTGGTGCCTCTAATGGTAGCTGTACACAACAATCCATTGTTTTGTTTTTTGTTTTTTTGACTGTCTGCAGAGCTCATCCCTGTAGGCAGACTCTATAATTTTATATAAGTCCTACCAAAGTGATATCATAAGCAAAATTAATTATGTATGTACAGTCAGCTTGGGAACATTAACAAATATCCACAAAACAAGCAAAGTTTCTTCATCTATCGACGTCGCCATCTTAAATCAACTTCAGACATTCATTTACTTTTTTACAGAATGTAATTGGATCAGACTTTTTTTCTGAGAACAAGAACAATAGGACTTTTCTGCTATGGTTCTTACATGCTGTAGTGTATCTTTGTGTATGTGGAGCATTTCCCCCTCTGTATATCCCCTCTCCCTCAGTTCTCCTGCGGTGATGATGTGGTTTCCGGTCTGCAGGTGATCAGGAGCAGCTGAGGCTGCTGCAGCAGGTGTGTAAGTGCTGAGTGCAGAGGCCAAGCCAGTGGATGTAGCAGGAGACATGCTGTGCGTGAGTGTTCAGTAACCTGTGTGGCATATGATATTGTGAGTGATTGTACTTACTTTATATTTCAGATTTTGAAGTTTTGAGTTAGTTAGAGATTGTTCAGTGGCTTGTTTCTTAGTGACACTCAGTGGTTTTTCTTGTTTGTTTGGTTGTTTTTGTACCTTTTTGTTGCTATAATAATATGATTTACTTTACTTTTACTCTGGTTTCATTTATTTCTATTGTCATATCACTTCACTGCCAAGACAGACATCAAAAACTGGTAACACACCAAGTACATCAAATATACCAATCAGTTATTGCAGCTGTAATATCTTTGAAACTGCTGGAGGCCATTACATGTTTCTCTGGCAAACATGTGGCAAACAAGATATAAACCATAAAAAGAAAAAACAGAGAAGCTGTTTAATGTAGATGTGGGACAGAAACTGGCAAACCACTTGTACAACTCAACTGTTGAATTAACTTGATTTGTGTTTTTTTCAATTTAACCACATCACAGCAAACAGTTTGTGTCCAAAGTCCAGAGTACGTCATTGGACACCCATTCTTTTACAATTCCTGCCAATGCTAATAATCTGACAATAATATTTGAGAGAAACTGTGACTCGAAACTGGCAGATAACAACATTCAGATCACACAACATTTATCAGTGTATTTAACGTATAATTCCAGAACTGTATCGCACAGAGTATCTTAAGTTGTATTGTGTTCCTGTAGCACCTGTGGCCAGTAGAAGGATTTAAAAGAAATAATTAGTGATTATCTTTATCCCAAATGTGCCAAGAGATGGTGTCAGATCGACTGATGGAAAAATTTAGAGAACAAAGTGATTATTTAGTCATATAATAATATGTGGTTGTTAAAGCATACATGGTTATTTATTTCTGTTTATATCTTCAGATACCACATCCTTACGTGCCTCTGTGAGTAGCTAGATAAAATCTGCACAACCATCTGGCTGACATGGATTTCAGACATCAGTGATAAATGAGCTGGTGCAGCTATCAAGTGTGGCCTTAGAGTTTGAGCTGGCCCACGGTAACACATACAGCTGTGCTGCAGATGTTCATGTTTTTGAGTGTGTGTGTGTATGTGTGTGTGTGTGTGTGTGTGTGTGTGTGTGTGTGTGTGTGTGTGTGTGTGTGTGTGTGTGTGTGTGTGTGATGACCAACCAGGCCAACAGAGCCTATAGCTGGAGTAGTGTAGTGTCCCAATCCAGACAGAGCTGTTTCAGCAGGTTGTCAACAGTGTGACTCTGACCCTTAACTGAAACAGACCACTAACACGATGTAAATGAAATAACACATAATAACATAAATCTGTGTAATTACTAAAGTTTAAAAAAACAAACAAAAAAAGATGCTGACATACTGTGTACGTGCTGCAGTCAGTGATCAGATCCAGACCATCTAACTTTCCCTGCCTTTCCTAACTAAAATAAGTAAAATCTGTTATAAGTTTTATTTAGATTAATAAATTAAGATAAATGATCATATATTAAGATATAAATGATCGCAAATAATATTAACACTAACACTTTTAGCAAAACAACTGTTAATTGCTACAATGGTTTTACAATATTTAACTCTATTATTTCAACAAAACTGTAATATTTATTACAATAACATATTGCACCTTATTGTGAAATCAGTGAATGGTAATACATCCTCCACCACAATACTGCACTTCTACTGTGAAATCTGAATTGCACTTGAAGTGCAGACAGTTCACAGCCACAGGCAGCCTGTCTGTTTCCACAGGCTGACACAGAAAGAGTCTACACCAAGAGGCAGAGCAGAAGTAAATGAAAGTAAAGAAGTAAATGTTGAAGTGACTCCACGCACTGATGTGCTAATTCATACTGTTCTCCACTTTATCAACAACAGTAACTTGTTGCTAAAAGTGAGGTTTTTCATCATTTTCAAGACATAATTGGAGGACAAAGGCACATATTTTACATTAGAAAAAAACTGCGGCACACCACTAAACAAAAATGTCACAAAAAGTATATATAATAAAATATATTCTATGTAATTAAATAAAATTGGATCATTCCCAGGGCACACCTGATGATCTATCACTGCGCACTGATATACCGTGGCACAGTGGTTGGGAATCACTATCTTAGACAATATGACATACAATGTAAAATGGCTGGTTGTTATTAAAAACGTTTACCAACAACTGAGAAAGAAAGACTTATGAAAAACTTGTGCTTTAGCTACATAGTTTAGTATAGCTGTTGAGCTATACAGGTTCCTGGGCACACAGCTCTGGTAACCCTGGTGACAGACCACAAATCTAATTAATGAAGTAATTTAAAATAAAATTAACAATAATACATTTTCTCATTATTGGCAGTGCTGGGATGAAATTTAGTTTGGTTGAGTGACCCTGAAAAGAGAGTAAAATTTGCCACCGCCTTAAGGGAAGGTTCCAGGGGAAAGAAAAAAGTGGCTCTTTGCCAACACTGAATCATTCAGAAAAGCAATGGTTACACTGGTGTCTCTAAATTCTAACTCTCTAAAATCTTGTTGCTACAGTTCACAAATCATTGTAAGTGTCTGTATGATCAATGGTCAAAGGGATTTAACAGAGAGACCGATCAATGGCTTATTGAAAATCATTTGAGGATCAGTAGCAACATTATTACCAATGTAACTGTCATCATAAGCTGCTAACATTAACTTAAGACAGATGCAGTTAAAAAGTAATCATTTTGCATGAAAACCTAATATTCATGATAACCTTTAATAGCTTTTAATTAACCTACCCTCATTTCATTTACCTCATTTTGTTTACAAACAAATCCAACCCAATTTTATTATTAACAGCCATAATCAAAAAATTTAATTGCACAGTTGGACCACATTGTGTGACCTTTTTGGACAATTTTGCTTGATGTTCTTGCCTGGCTCAACATTTACAATCAAGACTGTTTTTTTTTTTTTTTTTCAGAGATTTTGACTGCCACATCATCCAACAAAGTTTGCCTCAGTCAAGTCTCAGATCCTGCCTCTAAATAAATCAGATGATGGATACACAACCAGTTGCTTCATAAAAAACAAGAACCTCTACTGCTGCCCACATCAACAACACAGGTGATGTAGATTGAATAAATAACTCGTTAAACTTCTGAAATGCAGCTTACCTTTTATTCCCCTCCCTCCTCTCCACATACACTAAGTGCGCCCTTCTCAATTTCCAGCTTCAGTGAGAATGAAGAAAGATAGGGGGAGAAAATTGGAAGTTTGGTTTAAAATGCAGGCAGCCCTGGCTTTCTGCTTGACGGCCTGTGACATCTCCCTGCACCACACTTTGCATGGCAGAATAGGAACTTGTAATAGAATTTCCCCCACTGAGGAGGTTAATTACATTCTTTCTCTTCACTCCTCCTCACCTTGCTGCAAAATAAAATAAAATAAAAATGCACCACATTGCCTCTAAGCTTCTGTGACAGCCACAAATCCCTGTCGCCATCTTACCTCTAAGGTTTAATTCCAGGTTAATGTCTGCCATCATGTTGCATTATAGCAAGACCCTCAGGGGAACTTGAGGAGCCTTCAGCCAAAATGACTGACATGACAGCTTATAGCAAAAAGGAGAGAAGAGGAGGGAAAACAGGCTGTCTGTCACTGTTCCATGAAAAGAGGTCACCGTCTAACTTGACTGAAGGGTTTTGAAAATGCTGAGGCTTGACTTTATCACAAAGCACTCATCAAAGGATGGTTAGCAATGTCACTGCATGACAGACAAAATACTATATAAAGCTGGTTTTACTGGGATTCCAAGACATATTTTAAATTTCTATTAATTTTAGCTTGGTGATAATCAAGTTAATAATTGCTTATTGTAAGGCTCAAACAGCAAACAATCTTCTCTTTACATGTCTCAAAAATGTTGGCCAAAAGTTGAAATTATCAGAGTGAAATTCACTGCCTCTTTCCAATGACTGGCACTGAGCCTTGGAACCAACTGTTGTTCTATATTCAGACAGGTTCTCCCCTATAGATCTCTCTGGACTGAAAAAAACATCTTTTTGATCTATTCATTAATTTGTCGTTTAGACCTTATTGCAACTAAGCTGTTTAAGGATGTTTTATCTTTAATTAACACTTCCATATTAGACATATTAGATCTAATCAATTTATCTTGATTTTAAGGGTTTGTACTAAAAACTTTTACAGCAATTAAACCTTTGCTTTAAAGTTCACCAGATAATAGCTATTCACCTATATTCAACCTTTTGTCCATTTCTAAAATCTTCAAAAATCTGTTGCAAACCAGTTACATAATTTGCAGCAGTCAATTTAAAGAAGTTCAGTCAGGTCAGCAATAATGATCTAATGACACAGGGTTCCACAGTACCATTGTTTACCTTACACATGCTACCTTTAGAAAATATAAGCACTGCATAAACGCTCCAACACTATGCAGATGACACCCAGTTCTATTTATCTGTTAAGCCAGATGAAAATAATCAGGTAGTCATACTTCAGGAAAGTTATATTAGTTGTATTTGAGCCTAAACACCTTAAACATTATCTGATTATATGGTTACTTTGATATAGATCATATAGGATGGCATTATCTTGGCCTCCAACAACAAATGATTTTTGACCAGATCATGTCCCATGTCTCACATGTAAGAAAAGTCTCTAGAACATCCCTTTCCTACCTAATATTGTGAAAATTAGATCTTGTCTTGAAGGAAACTGGGAAGAACTGCCCATTTAATGGGAAATTCTGCAACATGGGTACTGACAGAAAGTAGAAATATCATATTTCTCCAGTTTTGTATCTCTGCCGAACTGAGACTCCTACTCCTTGCACTTATAAATTGACTCCTTGAATTTAGTTTAAAATTCAAGGCCTCCAAATGACCCAGATCCAAATCCAGGTTGAGCATCAGAGGGGTGTCTGGGACAAGCCAAATCCACAGAAACCCCTCCTCACAAACCATCATACCAGAGAATGTGGCACAAAACAAATCTCCACAATATTTTAATATTTTGGCCTTAATTGCTGGGGAACTCCCATGTCCTATCAGGCACTGTTGAATTCACAAAGCAGAATAGGCAACTTGTGTCACATCAGTCACTAAGGTCATTGTGATCTGCATGATTCAGAATCAATCTACTCTCAGGGCGTAGAGCAAAAATGGTGTCTGGTACTCCCACATGGGAGGCAGGGCACACCAACAACTTGTCACTTAAAACAGATTGCTATTAGACCATCACACAAGAAATATAAAATGACAGAGATTAGGTCATAAACAGACTATGAAATCCAATTATCTCAAAATGAGTTTTAATAAAAATGAAAATGAAAATACAGAAAAATATATACAGACACTGAAAACATAGATTAGAATTCAATTTATATATTACATACATAAAAGGGTGTAGTTTTCATGATTTTCTATTTTTGCACATTGAAAATTTGACCCTGATTATGGTGGTAGGGAGAGGTTAAAAGATCACCAAAATAATTAAAATAGAATACAATATATTTTTATTTGTCCCATTAGGGGATATGAATCTGTGGCATAAAAAAATCATTACATTACATTAATATAAAATAAAAAAGTTAACAGAAAATTAACAAATTTTTTATATAAAAACTGCAATGCAAAAAAAAAAAAAAAAGAAACATGAAGTCTCTAGAGATGAGGAGGAAGGTGTGTGGGTGCAATGTTTTCAGCTGGAACATGACAGAGTTCACAGGAAGCTGTACAATCAGCTGACAGCGAGTTATCACAGTGACTTACGAGAACTCCTCTGGATGTAGTACAGTCAAATAGCAAACCAAAACAGCTCCAGGTTACTCCATCTCTCCTTAACAAACATCACGTCTTGCCGGTCTCGTTAGCCTCCCTGTCCACTGACAGGTCTCAGTGAGGCACATGATGCTGCTCTCTGTAGGCTGGTCAGCGCTGTGAGTTCTTCATCTTATGGGGGAGACTGTACATTACCCTTATTTACAGACGATATGGATGATTTGTACCCATCTTTTCCTCACAAACCAGTCCGCATGGCCATGAAAAAGGAGAGAGATGCACACAAAAGCCAATTAACAAAATTTATTTATTTAAAGAAAGTCAACCTAAAAAAAGGCAACCTAAACTAATCATGGTGTGTGTTGTCTGTAGGATCAGTGATGTAAGTGGGTGCACGAGTGTATGTGTGTGTGTTGTAGTGTGAAATAAAGGAATCATAATGTCAAAAAAAAAAAAAAAAAAACCCAGAGATGTCGCAGGTAGGGGAAAGAGACAGCAACTGAGCTCCAGGATAGTGCTGTAGGCCCACAGCCTCCCAGAGCCCAGGTGGTGCCAATGCTGCTGATGACCCTGCTGATGTCAGAGAGAGAGAGAGAGAGTAAGCAAGCAGGGAGGTCGTCACAGAGCTTTACACCTGCTCTTCAACCCCTCTTCTCCACCGGGATCTGGGGTCTCTAGTTGGGTCGTATCTTTGAGCAGCACAGTGCCATCAGCTGATCACTGAGGTATCAGGCAACAGCTCAATGGCTCTCTGGTTGTCATAGTCAAAAACAAAAACAGACAAAAAAAAAAAGCACAAGACAAAAAAAAGACAAGACAAAAAATGAGAAAAAAGCTCTGCTAATAAAAAGGAAGAATGGTTTTAGTTAAAATTTTTTGAAAAGTTTAGGTAAAAAGAGGGGAAAAAAAGTAAGAAAAATAAAACGCTGTTGTCAAACGGGCTGCCATGGTAACAACAATGCAAAACAAAAAAAGAGGATTTCTCCTATTTGGAACATCAAGGTCTCTACAGTATAGTTGGAAGATATTTCATTTTGGATGACTGTGTTGGACTGAGCCACACTGCTCTGAGTCATGGTGATAGCATGCCTAAAATCAACTCAGTGGAGTGTGTAAGGTAGGTTACTTGTGTGTACCATTCGTTTCTTCAGCTGTAATACTGTTCATGGCTTTGTGTAATCCACTGCAGACAATCATTGTTGGATTCCTTGAATACAGCATACAACAATGACAAGATTACATTTTATATTGAAATATTCAGCAGCTGAGCTCAGATGTAATCCCTTGATTAATCAACGCTGTCAAATAGATTACATTGATCTTTAAAGAAAAAACGAACAAAGTACATTTTTTGAGAGAAGGGGAGAAACAGTAACAAAATCAGTTTGTTTTTTTATAGATTGAGGTGTGGGGGAAGTTATAATCTCTCCAAGTCCACTGAGCTATTTATTATTTTGTTGATGTACATTCATTGGAGATAAGGCCTCCTGAGGAAAAATGCAAAGAGGAAAAGTCCTAGGTTTGTGTTTGCTAAGCTTAATTATATTTCTAAATGCTTCAGTGAGGTTTTCAAGAGCAGTTATCTGTAATGTGTAATATTTCATATTTATGAAGTATCTGCATAATAAAGATAAGGTATTCAATTAACTGAGCCATAAAAACTCCATGTTATTAAATATTAATCATTCCACTTATTGCTTTGATTTCTAACTATTTAATTATAAACACACTGCTCTGCTTTGGTACTGAGTTGGGCATTTCGTCGTCTTTTAGCAGACTATAAAGTGTTTAGCAAAGCACTTTACACACAGCTATAAAAGAGTATGTGAGCTAAGTGAAGGCCACCAGGTGTCCCACACAAACCACCCACTGCTTCACATGAGTGAAATGTCACTATTTGAATTTTTTATATTTAGTGTCAAGGCAAGTAATTAAATGGTTATTAAATGGTCTCATTTGGTAATATGATCAAGTTCCAAGTTTTGACCAAAAACAATGTAAAATATGAGGATATTCACTGACATCTAGTTTGCTATTTTTTATTATAAATAAAATATAAAATACTCTTTATGATGTTGGCTTTACTGTCCTACTCACTTGCATGCTGTGAAGTTGATCTCATAGCAGAATATACTAGAAAACAATGGCATATTCAAGTACAAATTAGGGAATTTGTTGGGTTTTTGGCCAAACTTGATATATTTTTTAAATACCCTTTAATTTTCTTATTTATATATGTGTGTGTAAAGAACAAAAAAATGATTACACAAGTTGAAACATCCACCAGATGCAGAAACATGTCAAAGTAAAAGCCTCATACAGTTTGAGCTGTTTTGGTGTTGATGCTGCACTTATTACTAAATAGAAATTGATGAAGATGGTTTACTTAAAATGTCTTAAAAACACTTTTTTGCAGACATAAAATCAACTTTCGCTTACGACTGATCATTACTGTAGCCTTTCTTGATTGGATTGTGTTTCATCTGTTTCACTGGCTGCCTCATTGATAAATTCCATTGTCAAATACGAGAAGAGTCTTAGAAAATTGCTGCTTACTCCTCTTCTCAAGTGTCAATCACACAGACACAATCTGTGAAGTGAAGAGGAGTCGTCTGTCATGTGTGTTCCAGGCTACAATACACAAAAAAGGTCAGGAGGACTGGGGCAGGAATCAGCTATTTAGCCTGCCAGCCATGGAGGTTGCAGACCAAGTTCCCCCTCACCTCTGCAGCATGAAATCCTAGGCTGTAGAGGGGGATTTGGCTTCTTGGACTAAAGCCAAGCTGGGAATTGCATGACTGGCCATCACTGGCAGCTACCTCCGAACCCAGCGACGCTTCCCCTCTTATCTGCCCCTCACCATCATGCTGCTGCAGCTCCTACTTCGTGGTGCATAAGCAATATTTCCACCAGCGTCCTCACCAAACCCTCCCGAGAGATTTATCTGGCTGTTGAAGTAGAAAATGAATATTTTACAGTTCACTTGCCTGATCAATTACCTACAAGCTGTTGCTGTATTTTGTGGCTGGTCGGCGAGAGCGCTTGTAGGTAGTGATAGAAAGGTCCATAGGGATCCTTCTCGTCTTCCACAACAACAGCAATATCTAAAAATGAGCAAAGGAGCTGTGAATGAGACAGTCTCTGGTGAGCCTCTCCATTTTGTATGCACAGCTCTGGGATTGTTGCAAAACAAATTAAAGCTTTTAGGCGATAATTAGTGCAAGCTAATTTCTAGAGGTTACAGACACACTGGGCTGATTAGAAGTTGCCAAGTGCTCCTTGATTCAAGGCCAATTTGAATATTTACTAAATAAATATATATTTTCATCACTGTTCACTGATTAACTTCTATCTGCATGTAGTGTCTTCATGGAATTTCTCTTTGATAATAATTGTGACTAACTGCTTGATGGTGACTGTGTTAAAGCTCCTCTTTGAGTAAAACAGAACAAAATCACCTTGATGTCACATCACAGTGTCTCCGTGGAGTTGAGTCCCATTCACAGTCTGTCTGTCGGTACTTGTGGGTTTTCTCAAGTCTAAAGCTGGAGACCTTATCGGAGAGACCTTATCAGAGGAGACTATTTACATTTGTCTTTGGAACGTCTTTAAGACTGTAGGCTGACCAAAATCAATTCACAGTTAAATTCAAGGAGTCCACAAGGTGCCTAAAGCAGACTTCTCACTGACTTTCACAGAATCCTCTTAGGATTCACATACAAGGGGTTTTAATAAAGTGGTTAGAGTCAACAGTTTCCACATTGTATCAGGTTTAGAGCTGAAAGAGTTTCACAAGATTTGGACACTGTCTGTGGACTGTACCTATCATGCATGTCAGTGCATGCTAGGAGAGACAGCCACTGTCTACCACTATTAGAAGTCACTAAAAGAGAAAAGACAATATCTATATCTGTGTATTTGCCAATACAACAAGAACTTTTATCATTTACCAAATGCGACCTGTTTTTTAATGTGTTTTTGTTACTCAACTTTGTTAGATTCACCGCTGCCACAGTTTCTTATAGAACATACTGCTTTGACCTCTTTAGAGGAAGGACTTGGACTGCTGTTTAATTTTTACCTCATGTCTGCATGCTGCTGATTTTCCCTTGAAGTTGAATTAGTGAAGTGTTTGATTATGTCTCAATCAAACACATCTATTGTCCTGCAATCAATGCCCTGATTGCAGGAGAGACAGAAAATTTGCTTGGTAGTTTTAATAATGGAGTAGTATTCATCAGAGGACATTCAGAAATGGAAGTTGGCAAACCCTGCAATCCCTCCATGCTGCAATCTCATGCTCATCACTGCTAGAGCATAATGAACATGGACTGTGAGTGTCAGTGTGAAGTTTTATTTGGCAAACAATAAAAATAGCAAAAATAAGCAGCTTAAAGAGGTTTGACAGTGAAAGGTCTGACACTGATTGGACAAAATCATCCAAATGTCTGTGGCCATATAGATGGAACATTGTGTTTTTTTTAAATTCCTTGTTCACTATTATTGAAAAAAGATACAAGGATATATTCGTACATAGACTGACACAAAAAATAAATTAATTGAGGCAATAAACATATCAGGAAATATATATGTATGCATATATACATGTATACAAATACTACAAGATAAATGGATTTACTACTTTTACTATGTTTTTCTACTATCTTAACCTTCATAACCATTGAAACACATTATATTCATTTATACTTTTATATACAACACAGTATATACTTGTAATACAACACAGTATTTACAGGGAGCTAGGGGTCCATCTATCAATAGGCCCACACACACACACACACACACACACACACACACACACATATATATATATATATATATATATATATATATATTCTTTGGTCATAGCCACATGAGTAAGGTTATATGTTGAAATATATTAAAGTTTTAAAAATAAATCAAATGTTTTTTGAATATCATTTTGAGTTCCTTGAGGCTTGTTGATCTAGGAAAATATGTGTCCCCAATGAAAGGACGAGGGTCAAAATTAATACGAGACACTGGTAAACTGACTTATATACTAATACTTCAGTTCTAGAGCAACTATAATAAAAAGTTCAGCAAAAACTAGGGCATGACCCCTGATTAATAAATAATTCCCCAGGACTTGGTGGGATTATTTTTGACGTGGATAGTGTAAATGAATTATTTTTTGTTTTTTATTTATCATGGGGAGATGATTAAAATAATCCAGATTGTGAACATTGCAAGATTAAACAGAAATTCATCACAATATGAATTATATGAACTGACAACAAGTTGATGCAAGAACAGATTCTCACAACAGATACTGAAAAAAAGTAATTTAGACTTTTTTTTTTTTATTTTAACATTTCTTCTGTTTCAATGGTCCCTGTAATCCTTACCCCTCCTTCTTTCAAACATGCATGATTGAAAACACATTTTCATAGATGTTATTTGACAAAAAAAAAAAAAAAACTAGAATGTGAAGCTTGAGAACAACCATGTCAGCTTTTTTATGTGCTGGATGTGAACATTTTAACTAAAAATCTGAACATTGAATTGTGAACTGAAGTCATCTCCTTTTATCTGTACAAACCAACACAATCCATTCCATCTCAAGCTCGTCAGCTCATTTGTGAAATGCTGCAAATTAATTTGAGTTCAGTCTTGCTGACAGTGATAGAGCACATTCACTAATTATATTGTTTCCATAGTGACAGTATAGGACAAAGCATGGTGCTCCTGGTTTAATTTCTGCTGAACCATTTTTTCCTTTTTTAACAATATCATTTAAATCTGATTCATTTATTTTTGCAAGATGGTGGATCCAGCGATGCAGTAGCTTTGCTCTCAGTATGGATTTATGTTTACTGTGTGTTAATTTAACCTGTGTTGTTTGTTTTGTCTGCAGGGTTATCGACCAGCAACCTTTCACACAGCAGAACATTCTGCCAAACTGAAGTTTTATGTAGTGACCTGGACCTCAGAAACTTCTGTCACAAGCATACAGATCGCATGCCCAGCGGGGTCTCGTAGATAACTATACTGGACAGAGGACACAGCAGGAACCAGAGAGAAAGACATAAGGGAGGCTGTCAGACCAATGTGCAAACAAGGCTGAAGAGAGCCATGCTGACCTGTATCTGTTTTATTAATGGCCAATTGTTGGGCGACAAGATGGATGAACTGGAGAGAATTATGGTGGCACAAAAATTGACTTCTTGTTAATGGTGATGGCTTCACACTGAGCTCCCTAAGAAAACTAACATATAGCTAGCATGCAGCTGACCGCTGCACAGCCACGCTGTGCAGTGGGGATTGTGTTTGTACTCCAATCATCATCCACCAATCCCTTTTCAACCACTTATCTAGGTAAAGGCCATGGTGTCAGCAGATCAAGCAAGGTAGTCCAGGTGTATCTCTCTCTAACTCTCTCTAATACTATCCAGCTCCTACTGCATGATCCTGAGCCATACTGAGTCAAAATGAGATATAATCTCTCTATTGTTCTTGGTCTACCTCAAAGTCTCCTCCCAGTTGCGTGTCCCTGTAAAGCCTCTAACAAGAAGTGTCCAGGAGGCATCCTGATCAGATGTCTGAACTACCCCAACTAGCTCCTTTTTGCACAAAGGAGCAGCAGCTCTATTACAGGCTCCCTTGGGACATCAACCGGTGGAGGAAACTCATTTAAGGCCACTTGATAAGGGTTGGATAATCTGTGGTATTCAAATGCAACCACCACTGATGTGCACTGTTCACCCGATTTGGAGTTCTAAAAGTAAGAGTAAGCTCCTCTATCCGCCACAAGTAAACTACAGTTGTTACAGCTATGGCTGTGGTTTGCTGTGTGGTGGATTCAACCCTGAGGCTTATCAGACATGGGTAATAGGGCTTAAGGATGAAACCAAGAAACAAATGTAACCAAAAGAGGACTCTCAAAAACCAAGAGTCGCAAATCTTTCTAAAACAAAAAAACATGTGGTAAGTGTTCTCTTGTCTTCATGTGTCATTGCAGTCAGGAATACTGATTAACCAGTGACTGGACCTTCAGATGTCTTCATACTACAATCACTTGAGACACATTCGCTGCACTCAGGTTATCTCTATTTCACTGATTGTGAGGCTACTAGCACCAGTCACTTTAAAGGGGGTGAATATTTATGCAATCACTCACTTTTCATTATATTTTTAATTGATTGACATTACTTTGTAGAAATCTATTTTTACTTTGAAAGAAAAAGATGTTTTTGTACTTTTTGTAAAAAAAAAAAAAAAAAAAAAGTCTAATTATATTTACCAAGATTATATTTATGAACACAATAACAGCAGAAAACATCTAAGGGGGTGAACACTTTTTATTGGCACTGTATGTGACAGATGCAGCTCAGTGAAATGCTCTGTTCTTTTTTCAATAAATAAAGGCATTATTTTAAAACCATGATGTCAGATTTGAGATTTACACATGACTATGTTTTCTCAGCTGACTCTAGACGACCTGTATACAAAATACCCTCAAAGTTTTAAAGATTTTCAAGAGGTTTTGACTGACAACTGACAACATGCCATGAAAATTGTATCTGCAACATGAGGCTTTCTGGCAGGTTATAACCATACAGATTGAACACAGAGGACACTTTTACCTCTATCTGCAAGTACAATACATCACATACACCATTGTATACACTTACAGTCTCCTAGCACAACTTCAGTGCTAACCGAAGTTGTGTAAACTTCATTTACCCAAAACACAACAGCTTGATCATA
Source organism: Polydactylus sextarius (assembly GCA_016801845.1). Taxonomy (NCBI): domain Eukaryota; kingdom Metazoa; phylum Chordata; class Actinopteri; family Polynemidae; genus Polydactylus; species Polydactylus sextarius. Next base: position 5,489,164 of record CM028927.1, on the reverse strand, counting down.
ACTTCATATTATGTATACAAGGTTGACAAATCTTGTATACATAACGTACAAATCAAACGTAATCCTTGAAGGTGACAGAGAATGGTGGTACAGAGTTTTGATCCTTGCTCTGTGTGGGGACATGTACACAATAAAATGTTGGTTGGATGTGTAATGCTTCAGAAGTTTTCTAAAAACTTCTCTCAGAAAGATATTTTAGGGTAGAGGCATTTTAAACGTTTGTTTTTTCACCTATTTGACATCTTTTCAGGCTTAACTGGCAACCTCATTATGAAATGCAATCACTTCACACTGATTGGCTGCCTTCACTGGCACTCAAATGAATGTAACTTCGCCAGCTTCAGAACACGGACAGACCATCTTTTTACAGCTAATCACCTTTGAAGGGGAGGGAATGGAAACAGAGTGGGGGGCAGTGAGATTTTACGTCACAAACAACCCTTTTTGAAATTGACCCATTTTCTAGCGACATTTGTAAAAGAGGAATTTCTATGAAAAGGAGATGTTCAGAATTTCTAGCACTTTTCGCATGTTCCTGAATGTGGGTGGACGACCATTCTTCAACAAAGACCAGGTAAAAACGCTTTTTGATTCTCTGTCACCTTTAAGCAGCAGGTCTTAGGTTTGATTCCCTGCTGGGCTGACTGTTTACTGCATGTCATTCTCCCTCTCCCATTTCTCCCTCCCCCCATTCCTTGTTACTCTTCACTTCTCTATATAAGAAAAGCATAACATCCACAGCAAAAAAGATATTGAAATGGTGGAACTGGGGTATGGGGACACTTACTATTGAAGACTTGGACACTTTTTTGTGGCTTTTTTGTGTCGGTGGGTGGATGGGGGGAGGGGTTTATAGAGCAGCCAAGGGCATGATGGGAAAAAAAAGCTTTGTAATAGAAGAGCATATCCTCCTGTCCTCAAGTGCAGCTTACCATATTTGCATCTCAGCTGCATGTGCTTTGAAGATTCAAGGATTTTTGTGGGTCTGGACATGTAGCAGGGATTTCTGTTCCTTTATTGACAAACAGTCTACGTGCATGTTTCCTTGCTCTGTCAATGCTGTACTGTACTGAGTATGTACATTCTGTGATATGGACCACACAAATTATGACTCAATAGTTACATGTGTTTTGTTTAATCATGTTTTTACCATTTGTTTAACCTGTATATAGTCACAAAGCATGCACACTTGAGGATAATTGGACCATTGTGTTTGTTTGTTTGCTTAGTCTGTGCAGAATATAATGACAGCAAAGAGCCATTGAGTAATTAGAATTGCTAAATAGACAAATCTCTAAACTTAAGAAAAGCAAAATTTAAAGTACATTCATGAAGAGGGCAAAAAAAAAAATCAAAGCAGAAATATGAGGAATGTTACCACCATGCAGAAAATGTGCACATTTTATGTGCGCAAGTTAATTATGCTACTTCAGAGGAGCTTGTGAAAGGATAAGGAAAGCTGCATAAATTTAGCTGTAATCCAGGCAGGCAGAACTCATTTGCAGGGATGGTCTTATCTGGGCACTGCAGCTTTCTCACAAAATTAACCTTGGATATTTGGGCCCAATTCAGCCAGCGTTTGATTCTCTCTCTCTCTCTCTCTCTCCTCCTCTCTCTCACCCCCACTCACACACATTGTCTGCATACAACCCCTCCCCCATATACCACTCTACTCCCCTCCTCCCCCTTACACTCCCTGTGTCTATCTCTCAATGTGTTACAGTGTGTGAGGCAAAAGTTTATCATTGCCATGTGTGATGAAATAAATACACATATGAAGAGACATAGCGAATAGATAGGAAATAAAAAGCAATAAAGTAACATGTAAATAATAGTCGATAAAGGTAAGTAATGCACTAATTCATAAGTTCTAAAATTCTGTTTTGATGTAAATCATTTTTGATACATCTGTTACAGATTAGAAACTATAGTTGGAGATATCAAACAATGACATATTGACACAGAGACATTAATTATGTACTTGATAATCTTGTAATTTTTGTATGATATTGACATATATCATAATAACATGTGTGTGTGTGTGTGTATGTGTATAATTTAGTGTACTATAAAAGTAAGTTAAACTTATTGTCTTCTTGTGTATATTGTATGCAATGGAAGGTATTGACTAAAAACAATTTTGGAGTTTTTCCAAATAGGATGTTGTGCTCTCTCTGTGCCACAAAACTGCAGGACTCTCATATTACCTAATATGATGGTGTTGAGTGGAAGTAAAATAAATGCTTCATTATCCTCCAGAACTATTAAAGTGTCAGCTATATGAACATGATTAATTACAAAACTGAAGTGCTTTTACTTGTGCTGAGATTGTCTCAATACTTTGTGTGCTTTTACATTAAATCTACAACATTTAATATCTCAACACACAGTAAGTCTATGGATTCATGGCACATGAACCAAAATGGTGAGCTCCAAATATCCCACGTTGGTCTGTTACTAGTCTCATTCACATATACCTTCACATTGCACGTCTGTATACAACACAACACTTTCAGAAGCAGTTCAGAGTTCAGTATCACCCTTCAATGTGTCTGTGGAGGAGCTGGGGGTTGAACCACCAAACTTGTGATTAGTGGACAACACTCTATACTTCCTGACCAACTGCAGCAATCTGTTTGAGAGCTGGTATCAGCAGCAGCTGAGTTCAGTCGATTATACAGATTTGCAGCACATACAGCAACACCACAGCTATGTTAAGCCCCGAGAGGAAAATGTGATTCAGTCATTCACCCTTGCACTGCTTAAAGCAAGATAAACTTTATCACACAGTACTCTAGTGAGTTAAGCTTGTAATGCTTTCATTTATATGGCTGACTGAGTTTGGTAACATAGATAGGTCATAAAAAGGTAACGCTTTTGTCAGGAAGCATTGGACATAGAGTGCAGGCTGTTTTCTGGGTGTAGCATGCACTGATGTAAACTCATTGTGTATCAAACTTGCAAATACTGGAGGAAAAGATTTGTCTTTTTTATTTTTGGCCACCACCAGCTAGCCAAAATTAAAAAAAAAAAACTTTAATTCTTAGTAATATCTTTAAAAGCAAATTTGATTTTGTTATGGACAACTAAAAAAAAGCCTATAGCACACTGCCATTGGTTAAACCCAGTCCAGCACCAACCAATGGGTAGGGAACATAAGCAGCAGAATCTAAACCACATCTAAAAAGTGAATGAATGGTCATTAATATGACCTCAAACATTTATGCTGCTTACAGTTAGCAGGATGTGTTAATAATCAACTGCTGGATAGGGTTTGAACAATAACAACTTTAAGAACTGATAATCTGTTAAATTCAATTTTAACTTAATTCTAATGGAGCATACATTACCTGACTTGATCTTTCTAACTATTTTTTCATACAGTACGGTGCTGTATGGTGTCAAATGTATTTAGTGCCAAAGTGACAGCAATCATAAAGTATAATAGGCCATGAATAAGTCATAAGCTCACATGATGCAATAAATCTTGTCAGCATCTGGGCATGTACTCAGTGAACTTATATTAGCGCCTTTATCACTGTAATTGATTTCTGAGAGAGAGACACTTTTCAGACATTCAAAATTATTGAATTGTCATTTGTCTTGGTGCAGAAGTGTTTTTCCTCTGATGCTGACAAGGTAATCTTCCACTAGGTGCTCTAAAAGCAAGTGGAGAACCTACAAAAAAAAAAAATAAAAAATATTCCAACTCAGATAGTACCCATAATCCTCACTGCCTGCTCCTCTCACATCATTTTGGCAGTGCGTCATCTAGAGACTGATGGTCCTGACAACGTCACCTGTCCCCATCTGTAACACTAATGTCCCTGTCAGGTGATGCCAGTAGAAAACATAAATCAGCCCTTCTGCTGGGCTGCTAATGGGACAACTCCTAATGTATGTATATCCCCCCTTGATTCATTCTGTATGCTGGAAACATATGCTAATCACGCCTTGGTGTCCATGAGGCACAAGGCTTCAAAGTCAGCCAAAAATCTAAAATTAAAATATTAGATAAAGAAGGCATTAGTGTGCCAAATCTGTTCCCCAAATTCAAATTCTCGCAGTCTATCTGAAGTTCCCCGTGTCTTTGGAGTGAAAAATGGCATTTACATAAAAATATTTTAAGTTAAGTCATGCAAAACCGCTTGAGGTCCTGTCCAAATTTTAGTTGGTAAAATCTTTTAATGTGGAAGATTTACGTAGAAATTTCTGGTGGGACATTGAGAAGCATGGGTTCAGTTCAAATAGATGACCTTGACTGTTTAACCGTCTCTTGGCTTGGTGTTGCATTTTGTTTTGCAAGATTCGCCATTTCTTATATACCATATTGACCTGAATATAAGACAGTATTTTTCCCCCAAAAAAATTCTGAAAAAGTCTTTGGGGGGTCAATAGCCCCGGGGGTCTCTGGACCCCAGAATAGGAGGAGAAATAATATAAATCGACTTATCAGACTTACTTTCAACATGGCAGCATTGAAACTACCTCTAGGTCCTACCTGTAAAAAAAAGTATTTTTAATAAATGATCTGTACACTTACAAAGTTCTCAATGCCTCATTTTAAATATTAGGACCCTTATTATACTATCAAGGAAGTGTGGAGCTACTCTGAGCTTTATTAATAATGTAATAAATATCAATTTTTGGAATGCAGTGAGATAGCAGAGTTTTGCACCTCAGCAAACACAACAACTCGTTATTATATTTTACATATCCAAAAATCATTTTACACCGAAGTTCTCCTTTAACAAGCATTGGAGGACAGTGCTTCTCATACACTGATGAGATGGCAATATTTGGGAAATGGCAAGACGAGGCGGTGACCGGTGAAGTGGTTGGTAGTCGTAATGCTAATGCTAATGCTCGCATGCATGTTAAACACCACTCCTACAGGCTGCCTGGTTAGCTGAGTGGTTATGGTGTACCATGTTGGCATATATATGCTGTGCAACTGCTTGTGAGTTCGAATCCCCACCCAGACATGGTAAAAAACATGTTCCATATTGAATACACACAGAACACAATTTGTCCTGTATTTTTGACAATCGAGTCATTAAAAAAAAAAACATGACAGATTAGACGAGCAGTGAAGATCTGTATGAGGTAAAATAAAACCCTCCTCCTCTGAGTCACTCAGGCCTTCATTCATCTGTCTCATGTTTACTGTCATCTTCACTATCGAACTGAAAATGCGCAATTTTAATTCGCTGTTGATTCGCTTGTGAGGCCTCCCGTGACTCCCCCCCAATGCTGTGAGTCTATATAGTGAGCAATGAGTTTTTTTATACCAAATCTATAACATAAAAGTGAAAGCATAGGAGAGAAATATGCCCGAGCACAAATGCTAAAGCTGCCATGTGTCCGTTCAATGAGTTGTTTGATAGCATATTACTGCCCATTTCACAGGCTCACATGTAAGTGTTGTGTTTACAACTGGTTGTGCTGCCCTCTAATGGCCATAAACAACAAAAACAAAATAGATTATATCACACTAGAAATGAGCGTCCTTATAATGAAGTGACCAGCTCAACACGCCACTGAGCAAGACATGACCCAAAGCTGAATTTTTAGTCATTTGTTCATTTATAAATTTCATTATCTTTACTTGCTTTGGCCCAATACATTAGTTGAACCATATTAGCAACCCACACAAAGAATTTGTAATTTTGCTGCAATCCATCCTTGCATACACCTCATGTTGTTATTTAGACATTCAATCACAACTTATTCATGCAGAACATCCATTGCTGTGATCTCACAGGTCACTTACTCACCTTTAAGTGCTTTGACATTTCAATTTGCCTCATACCTCAAAAAGGGGTCTTCGGTAAAGTATGAGATAGAAGCGCTGAGTCTCCCACACTGCTGCCTCATTTATTCACGAGGGAGTTATTAGTCACCAAATGAGCTGAACTTCATTCAGTCAAACTTGGAAATTCATTGCTCACTACGTTGAGAAAAATGTATGAACTCAAAAGAAGATTGTTTAGGACATAATGTTCGACACTGGAACATCTTTGCTGAGCATGACTTCATGACAAAATGAAAGCTTGTCTACACAATGATCCTCCCATGAAAGTTATTTTTCTATGGAGGTACAGTGCATGCATAGCAATAAAAGGAAGAAGATAGTTCCTCGCTATTTTTTTTTCTGTAATTGGACTGAAATTAAGTGGAAAAAATTGTGAGACAATTAACTGTGCTTTTTTTTATCAGGGTTGCACAGTCTAAAGGAGGTTCAGTGGTGGCCCGCCTGCGCTGCTAGCCATAATCTTTCTGTCTGCTTTTCACAGCCTTTGTTTATCTCATTTTTCAATTAACCTCCATGATTTAACTCCCTTCATAAAGCCGGGTGCATGTTTGCTCCAAAGAACAAATAAAATGGTTTCTCTCCCTCTCTCACATGCTCTATCTTTTCTTTTTCTGTCTCTCCGTCTCTCCCTCTGACTCCCCTCTCTCTTGGCTGCAGTATTCTTTCAGCCCAGGATGCTGAGCTTCACAGCGCCTTGCAGGGTTTTAGCAGGCATGAGGCTGTATGTGTCAGATTAAAGAGGGAAAATCTGTGGCGTGCAGGGAGAGCTTTGTAGATATGGCAATTTGGTGATAACTTCCTCTTCTCTGCACCCTCACTCCCACCTGCCGCCCCCACCCTCCTACCATGTGCCTTCCATTTGGAAGAGACCAGTGGCGTGAGGGAGGGCTGCTGTTGCTGGAAAGCCTGGACAATCTTTATCCCAGATCTGGTCCACGCTGCCAGTTATCACAGGGATTGGAATGCATGTTTGTTTTATCCTGACTGTTTCTGACTTTGCTGTCTAACTGAGCTGATTTTGTGGTTTATATTTGATTTAAATTTCACGTCAGACAGTCTGAGGAGAAAATGACTCGGAGCTTAATGAGAATGTGTCTCGTCTTCACATCTGAGAAAACCTGTCAATGCCTTTAATCAGGCGTATTGATTTTAAACTGCAGCAAACCTGTGACACCTAACCTAAGAGAGCAGGGATCAGTCTGTGCTGTTTCATATTGTTCTAACACTGGTTAAAAGTAAGAGTCTGAACCCCAAGACACAAGTAGGCTACTCTGTGATTAATCATTACTAATGAGGAAGGAGGCCCAGATAATACACAGCAAATCAAAATGAATTAATTGCCTGAAGAACATAGCGTAGCAGAGTAATTGCATTACTTGTTTTCAGTGTCACTTGGGTGCCATTCCCTTTTGCAATCAAGGGCCAGTTTGAAAATCAAATACAATACTATCTTGGGGCTGCACCACTTCTGACAAGGCTGATTGAATGAATGTATTACCCAATGCCCAAAGAAACATACCTTGTTTGCCACAGTGCCCCTCCTCCTTTTCCCCCACTGTAGGGGGAATGTTTATCAGTACTGCAGGTCCATGGTTATGGATGATCCAAGCTCGATGTAGCAAAGTCCCACCCAGAGGAGCCCGAGCGTTGCTTATTTCAGCAGAAAGTCTCAGTTCAGAGCAGGTGTTTAGCAAGCATAAGTACAGGACATGGTGGATGTGATGTCAACAGAAGGTCTCTCATAGATCAATCAAACCCTCACAGATAAATCTGGGGTTTTATGATCTTGAACAGCCCCCCGTTTCTGCTCACACTCAGCAAGTCTAAGATTCTGGAGGAATGGCCACAAAGAATTCAATGTGAAGTGTCTGGTAAACATTAGTGTGCTGTTGCTGTAAACCATCATTCACACTTTTACATCCCATTTAAGTAAATATTATGTGACATTTTTTTGGCAGAAGTGTCTGAATCTGTAGAAGCTATAACAATGAAATAAAATAACTTTATGATGAATATCTGTACATCAGCTTAGTTATGCAATTAGCAAGCTGATCATGTTGCAGCATTGCAATGCACAAAGTCATGCAGCTACAGATCAGTTCAAGTTCACCTCAAATATCAAAATAGGGGAAAATGTAATATTAGTGACACTGACTACAGAATGATTGTTGGCGCCAGACGAACTAGAATGTTTCTGAAACTGCTGATTTGCTGAGATTTTCACACAGTTTCTCTAGTTTACTCAGAATGGTGTCAAAAACATTGTGAGCAGTACTTTTGCAAATACAAACACCTAATTGATGAGAGAGGTCAGAGGAGAATAGCCGGATTGCTTTGTGCTGACAACAAGGCTACACTAACTCAGTTAACCAGTCCTTTTGACTGGTAAGCAGAAAAGCATCTCATAATGAGCATGCCAAGTCTTGCAGCAGAAGACCACTTTCCCTTAAAAATGGACAGTTGAAGACTAGAAATTACGTGGCCTCGTGAGAGAAATCTGAATTTCTGTGGTTACAGACAAACAGTAGGGTCAATTCATGGACCTAATGGTTTCATTGGCCTTCAGTGTCATCAGTCCAGTCTAGAATGATTGGGCTACCCCAGTGTTTCAGAGTATCAGTGCTATTTATCTCTTTATTCTTTATGCTTTATCTCTTTACTCATATAGCTGTTTTGGCCACTCCAACTCTGACAGTCTCATTTATATGATAATACTTAATTAAATTATGCATTTGCGCTGCTGTGAAGAAGCGATAGAACAACAAGTCTTTCTCTTCTCTGTCATCATAACCTTTTGGGTTAACTTAAATATCACAATATCAGTGTTGGTTAATACTGTAATGTTAAACTTGAAAATACTAAAGGTGCCTGGTTAAATATTCTGATAGTCTCTGTGTCTTCACAACGATTCTGTACAGTGATAAAGAATGTAGCCAGGCAGTAATTACCACTTCCCCGTAATCCACAAACCAACCAAAATATGCTATTCTCTTAGTTGCGCTAAACACATCTAGATGTACATACCTGCTTTGGGTGTATAATTTTGAATAGTTTCAAATAGTTCATATATATATATATATATATATATATATATATATATATATATATGAGGGAATTATTCAAATAAAACTGCTCAGTTGGAGTCTGTTCTCTGCCTGCAGGCATTTGGTAGGAGGCAGGGGAGGACTGACTAGGGAGATAAATTGGAGAGTAAGTATTGAATTGGCCTCCAAGGTTTCTCTTCCTGATATTTTCCCTCTCACTCTCCTCTCTTGCATTCTCTCCTTCCCTCTTTTTCTTTCTCTCAACCTTTCTGTTTCTTGTATGTTGGTCAACATCTTTGCTGCTTCCAACTCATATCCCACCTAAACCTGGAAATTGACTCTGGGCTGTTTGTGCTGATCTCTTAAATCAGACGCAAGAGCAGCTCACATCCTGGCTTTGAAGTGATAACCGATAGGCCTCTGATAGTCAGTCAGCATTCATTTATATCATCAACATGGGTCAGGACTCAAGCATGCCAACAGAGACAGGGAGTGCTGTAAGCACAAGTATGTGAGAGAGACAGAGAGACCACTCTTGCGAGATTTGGTTGTATAATATGAATATTATAAACAATATTACATGTATGTCACATGGTATAATCCTTATGTAGACCTTTATAATTAATAAAGTGACATTGAAAAAACAGCAAGGTCAAATTAAAACCTGGAGGTAGCCCTGCAGCAAAAATGTTATGTAGACCCTCTTGTATATATCCATTCACCCATCCGTTATCTATACAGCTTTATCCTTTTGAACAGGGTTGGACCTAAAGCCAGGTGACTGTGGGTGAGGTAGAATACAAATTTAACAGATCTGTCACAAGGGTGACATATAGAGAAAGAAATTCAAGCTCACATTTACATTCACATCCAGGAGTAATTAGGAGTCATCAATTAACCTCCACTGTTGTAGGGAGCTGGAGAATCTGGAGAAAACCCTGAGGACATGAGAAAAAATGTGCAAACTCTACACAGAAAGGCCCCAGGCCAACCATCAGGTTTTAGCCCACAACCTTCTAACTGCTAACCACTGCACAACCCTGACATGGTTTTCACATCACCAGCTGACGCCGAGAGTCACCTGCTGATAATAGGCGGAGTTTTTGAAAACATGTCACGTCTGCCACAAATGTTTTGGTGTGTGGTGATTTATACCTGGATAACCGAACAAAGAGGTGATGTGCTGCACCTTTAGATCTTCACCTAAGATTGGAAATATGTGAAAAGCTGATTCCTCAATTGCTAGGTGGTTCAGTTCTGATGCTCACATGCCCATTGTAGCTGTGGTTATGCAGCCTAATACACAACAATCTGCAATGTACTGCGTGTTCTGACACTTTTCCATTCCATTTCCAGCATTGACCTTTTTAGCAGTTTTAGCCACAGTAGCTCTTCTTTCTATTGATCAGATCACACAGGCCACCCTTTTGCTCCCCAACGATCCTTGTCACCTATGATCCTTTCAGTGGTTAACTGGTTTTACTACCACTTTTGGTAGGTAGTGACCGTTTCAGACCAGGATCACAGGATCAAGATCCTATGGGACTTCCAGAACACTGTGTTGTTTGACAATTAGCATGAGGCAGTAGTGAATGGAAGTAAGTTATCTGTTGTCATCCAGTTGTCATCCAAAAGGACAACTGTATGAACATCAGGAAGAAAGACCCAAAAAGTTGGAAAAAAGACCAAGAGCTGACAGAGGAGCTAGAAAAGATGCAGATACTTAAGGCAACACTGGTTCCATTGGTTATCAGATAACTGGGGGCTGTGACCCCCTCCAAGCTCTAGATTCCAGGTACAATATCTGAGGTGTGTGTCCAGATCAGCTCAGTCCTAGAATCAGTTAAGATATTTGCATTTACATTTGCACAACCCTCAAACTCCCAGGCTCCCAGGTAGAGGACCCAAGCTTGAGAAGGTCAGACACATACACCATACCCTAGAGTGGATGAGAGGGAGGTTTATGTCATACTGCGTCATACTTTAAGATTCCACACGACACTGTGTAATTTCCCCAGTTGGAGAGAAAAAAAGAAACATACTTATGTTCTGTGCTCCTGAGAATACAGTAATAAACAGGACCATATAAATACATGTCTGTAAACTAAATACACACAATGGTTCCAAAGAGCTCCTATAACCCATCATTGGTGAAAACCCCTCCACCAGCTGCTCATTCACTACAGTGGTGTCACTTTGTCTTAGTGATTCTCTCTGCAAACCACAAAGTGTCCCTTCAAAGCTCTTTGTACATCAAATGACAACACACATCAGGAGCATGTCCAGCATTAATAAAAAGTTACATAAATATAATGGAGTAGTCATGTCATTAAATTCATTAAATTAAGTTAATTATACATAATGTACCTCAATGACACTTTGCATAGAACTATAAGACAGTGATATAAAGTGAAAGAATTAATTTAATTAACTGTACTAGAAATAAGACTCATAAGAGACTAATAATAACTAGTAATAACAGTAATAGTGCATCTAATAACTCATAATAAGACTCAAAGAATGATAAGACGAGCACTAACAATATGACATTATGTGACTATGTGGATGTGTGTGTGTGTGTGTTTACATGTTTTCCTACCTTGTGGGGACTTAAACCTTTTATTCACTCACATTGCGGGAACCTGTCTCCCTTATGGGGACAAAAAGCAGGTCCCCATAATGTAAAAACCAAAAAATTAAGGTGAAGACATGACTTAAGGTTATGGTCAGGTTAAGATAAAGGTTAGACAAGTACCTTTTATCAATAATTGAGATCTCTAGGGTTTCCAGGAAAGTGGAAAAGTCAATGAAATGTCCACTCTCTCGCTCTCTCTCTCTCTCTCTCTGTGTGTGTGTGTGTGTGTTTATGTGTTGTGTGTATGCATTTGTGTGTGTGTTCTGATGACAGAACTGAAATGAACCAGAAAAATGCAGTCTCTTTACCAATGCGTTGAGGTGTTGCCACAGTTTTGCTGTAATCATCTGCACAATAATGAAGCACAGACAGCAGCAGTGGTGATTTACATTTACTGAAATAGAGTTCTCATTCTTAGATAGTTGGTGGATGTTGGCTAATAGATGTTTTGGGATATTTTTCAATTATGGATGAGGTGGAAATATATCATATTTTCCCAACCCCAGCTGGTTGAATAGAAAAGACAATCAGCACCATCCTGTCTATATGTCATCTAGATAGCCAGTCAAGCCCTGAGGCCAAACCTTAGGCAACACACCTCTCCCTCATCTCTCAACATCTACACCCCCCATGGACGTACTCAGAAGATCAACTTGTCATAGCTTGACACCTCATATGTTATGTACAGTACTATATCACACAGTTTGCAAACTGTTGTTAAATAATATGACCTAAGGATCATCCACATAATATAACTTGATGGGTATATGGTGACATTTATCTTTTGTTGTTAATAAAGAATATTCTAGTAGAATGTATGTAGTTTGTAGAATAAAAGAGCAAATAGAATACTTGTAGCTGTGTTCAGATGAACACATTTGGAAAGTGTAGATGTTCAGTATGATACTGATATATAATTTTATGTGACACATGACAAAATTGTAGTTGTATTACTTGATGTGATGAAGCAGTGTAAACAAAAAAGCAAAAAAATAATTCTAAAAGTTTAAGGAGCATAAGCGTTCAGACATGAATATGACCATAAACAAGAAGACAGTGCTTGTGTTTCTTGCTACAGTGTGTTTCAAAAGCTCAGCAATGTGAGCACATTGTTCTTTATTAGCAGAGGTAATGGCCACCCAAGTTCCACATTGTTTTCTTTTAACATAAATGGAAAAACACAATGACAATGCCCAACGCATGTTTAATTCGGAGCAGAGCAATTTCACCGATGCATTGTGACATGGAAAACATACCTGCAGTTGTAAAAGTGATAGACAATGGAAAGCTTTGTTTTCAAGAAGCCAGTGTAAAGATGTTAACAATGGTCAGAGCTGATTGGCAGTATTCACTAATCTGGCATAGCTTAATGAATTTATTGATCATGGAAACGTTTTTTTTACCTACTCGCCACCATCTAAAGTGTATTTCAAGCCCAGATGACTGTTCAGTCAGTGCTAATTACATTGGCACGCACCATGTAGAGCTGCCTTTCAAATGATGGTCATGACAATTATTCCCAGAAGAGCCTTTCATCAGAACTAAGATGAAGAAAAGTTACGCTCACATTTCATTTCACTTTGGGAGACTGCATGTCATGTGACACTTTTTTATATTAATGAAAAAGAAATTGTAATAGCTCACATTTTGAGTAAATAAATAGGTTTCAGTAAACCTTTCATATGCTGTCTATATGATGCATGATTTTCTGCTATAGTTTATTTATGTGGTTTTCATCACTGTACTTTCTCATCACATCAAAGTGTATCAACAGGGAAGACTGCGGCCTACCAGGCATTTCTCCTGATGCAATGCCAGTGCTGACAAGCCAGGGAATCAGCTTCCTTTGGAAGAGCCGTCTAACCATCGACAGACTAAGAGAGAAAACAAAGCTGAGTCTGAACCTGCTGCCAGGAAAACAGCTTTACACAACCAGCCAATTAACTGATTGTGGGCAAGTGATCAGCAACGGCTGGCACTGCAACCACTTCCACCTCTTCCATGTCACAACGCGTTTAAATCTATTGTTCTCTCCACAAATGTGACATTTAACACACATTTAGTTTTTTATTTAGAGGTGTACTCTAAAGGTGCTGTTCTTATCCACAGCATGTGACAAGTTCAATAAGCATTAATAACAACGAGAAGTTGGCACAAGTGACAGTTTACCTCTTACCTTTGTAGGTAGAGGTGTAAAAAAAAAGAAGAACAAAGAGGGTATTATCTTTTATTTCAAGAGGGAACAATTTCAACCAATTTTTTGGGTCCCTTCATAATTATCCCCTTTGCCACTGTCAGCGGACAACATGGCAGACCGTGGGACATTCATTGATCTACAACTTATGTTATTACAAAATAACACAGGTTCAAAAGGCTCAGGTTTAAAAGTGACAGACATGAAGAAACATTCCAAGCTACAGGCTGTGATTACAGCCCTTACACCCTCTGTCTGTCACCCTCTCTCAAACAAATATACACACTCAGCAGCTCCTCTTAATCTTGTCTATCAACAATCTGCTTCACCAAACTATTAAGTTACCTACATCTATCACCTCAACTAATTTAACATATTATCATCATAGCCTGATGAAAACAATGTATGGATTTCTCTCCATAGTTTTGTTGTTAAAATAAATGTGGAAGGAGGGAGAAAAAGTTCACAAGCCTATTATGTCATCTGAAACAAAACCACAAAAATTCACACATCCATACTGCACCTCTACGCTTATTGCAAATACATTGTTTTACCTAAAAATGATGGTGTGACAATCAAAAAGGTATTTTGTCTCCTGAGATTTACACCATACCTTAAAAGAGTTAAGAAACAAGTAAACTTACACCATTTCTGCAGTAGTGGAGGTAAATTAAGCCCTAAAAGTTGATGAAATCAATCATTTAGCAATTCTCTGTGTCCATGAACATATCCACCTGTTTTAGTGCAAATGTTAAATTTGCAAATAAAAAGATCAGTACACACAGATAAAACTTACAAATATCACCTGTGCTGATGACTGAAGAACATGACATCCTGTTTTGTTTTTTAAATCCATATGCATCCCCCTTCAAACCAATGGGAGGAACACAGACACAACAGAATTACCAAGAAGTAAATTTTAATCTGACTGAGAAAATTCATTTTCCGAACCCTTTAAGGTGTGTAGGAATTAGATCAGTTTCTGTTGTAACTAAAAAGACTTGTTATCTGAAGTATGAACATTGTCCAGTGTATATGACAAACACTGATCACTGGGAGAGGGATTCAGTGTGTATATTGCATGATACTTCATTCTCTGTTGGCACTTTTGTATGGTAATATGATGGAGCTGGAGGGTGCCTTTTTTATTTGTCCAGGCTTGAATCAGCCTCTGTGTTTGCTGCCCTCTGCAGGACATCTACACAGGACACAGCACATAGAAAAACACACACACAAACACACACACACACAAAACAGAAACAAACATGAAAATGCCCTTTCACCCTATTGCCAGTGTTGCAGTAAATGAACATCCTCTGCACTTGGACAACAAATTAAATCACCTGCACTACCATCTGATGATATACTGCTGATCTGCTTACACGCAAAGATTAATAAATGAGTCAACACAAGCAGCACACACAGACATATACACACACACACACACACTCTGTAGGTCTCACACAAAGTTCAGCAGTCATGACAATTAATCACACAATGCAACATAACGCACTCTGCATGGTGTTCCTTGGGCCTCTAAATGGGGTAAATAACCCCAGCACTCACCATGCAGGGAGACATTTCGTCAAACAAATATGATCAAAACAAAACTAATGACGTGTAAATTGTTTATGATGTATTCTGAAATGAGCAGGCCCAGCACAATGTCTGGGAGTAATCATTGACACGAAAGAGACATAATCAGAGGGAAATGAATATGAATATGAACATAGCCGGAGCACACTTGTGTATTACAGGTGTGTGATACAAATGCATTGTGTCTGACAGGAGGAAAACGGTGTCTCTACCATTTGTGCTTGGTGAGAAAAATGTTGTTTGTGGAATGAGTGACTGACAGATATGAAAAGTGTCCTTCCATTTCATAAAAGAGCAATCACAATACTGAATGAAGTGTTATTTGTAAGAGATGGTTGCTCTACTAAATTTCCTGAATTGGCTGCTATTGAACAGACAGTCAATAAATGAATTCCGCAAGCATCATTACAACAATACATTTAAATTAACTAGCACACACAAGTTACCCACAAAGATTGGTGTAATGAACAGATGTGTACATTGCAGTTACAGGAATGTATAACCAGAAAGCAATGTATTAAATTCACATCTTATTCAAACAATACAGTGATATTAGGTATCGTTATTACTGTTTCATTGATAAATAACACAACCACTGAAAGAAAAAGCCCAAGTAAGGCTGCATCAAGGAACATTTCTGTAAATATAAAAAAAATCCATCCATCCTGTCAAGCACCTTTACTTCTTGTACACAAGCATAGATCAGGTTGAGGATATAAAACTATTTCTAAAGCTCTGAGTGTTCCAAGGGGCTCAGTGTCCTCAAGAATTGTGAAATGGAAGATATTTAGAGCCACTTAGGAGTCATCCTGGACCTGACTGTCCATATAAACTGAGTGACTATGCAAGAAAGCCCATAGTTACTAACATGAACAAAGAAGGGGAACATATATAGGAGAATGACATGCAATAAATTGGCAGTAAAAAAAAATCTAGCAATCAAAGCATGGATCTGGTGTTCAAAGTTATGTGGACTATAGGGCTACCCTCAGAGACAGCAGCACTGTTATTTTACTGTGCAGATATACTATTTATACTATAGCACCTGTTTTTATTTTCATTATTGTTATTATTATTCATTTATAACTATTTGTTATATTACATTCCTGAGGACCTTGGGAGTGTCCTGGAAGGAGCCCCAAATTGGAGACTCCATAGTTCTAATGGTTGACTTCAATGCCCATGTACTTATGCTATTTTTGGACTTCCGTGTCAGTTGTAGATTGTCCATAACAAGCACTATGAATTTTTCATGGTTTTTATGTTCCTAAGTGTACTTGGTACCAGAATGGCTTAGTCCTAATGCCAAAGATCGACTTTGTTGTTGAAGAATGTAAACCCATTTCATGCAGGGAAGATGAACTTTATATATCTGGCTGAGTCTCCTGTCTGTGAAGTCTTCAACTCCTCATATCAAAACAAGTTGCAATATCAGGCTAGGAACATGACATCTGAGTGAACCATGTTCATAGCCTCAATTGCAGATTTGGCAGACAAGAGCTGTGGCCAGATGGTTGTTGGTGCCTGTCATTGCAGCAGCCTCAGAATTTGTTGGTGGACACCAGCAGTGAATGAAGCCATCAGGTTGAAGAAGGAGCCCTTTCAGGCCTGGTTAGCCCAGTGAGATGCAAAACAGTGGACTGGCAGGCCAAGAGGGCTAGAGCTGCTGTAGTTTGGCGCTGTATCCACAAAGACAAAAGCCTAAGTGTAGGAGAAGTTTTGGGAGGCCTTGGACAAAGGCCTCAAGAAAGTTCTGACAAACTGTCCAACACTTCAGGAAAGGGAAGCAGAGCTAAACTACATATGCTAAACTGTTCTGAACAGAGGAGATTAACCAATTCAGAGGATATCATAAGATGGTGGAGGGAACTCCTGAACCCTGTCAGGCTGAAGATTTGGGGGAAGGCTTGACCATATCTTAGACACAGATCAGTGAGGTGTCAAGAAGCTACCCAGTAGAAAAGTGCCATGTTTGGATGAGTTTCATCCTCAGATACTGAAGGGTTTGGACATTGAGGTGCTGACATGGGTGATATACTGACTGGCTTAATCAGACTGCAACACCCAGCATGCACTGGGACAATTAGCATATGAAATGTCCTTAGGACAAGGATATAATACAACCTCAACCAATACAACCAATTAATCTGGTAGCTACATACATGTACACCTGTGTAAGCTATAGAATGAGTTGCTGTTCTGTCTTTGATCTATATATTTATATTTGAGATTTTGAAAAAAGTAAAGTGTTTCTACTTGCTCCCCATTCAGAACCTGTCAAACATCTCATTATATTTAGAACCTCTCAGCCTAGTATAGAATAAAAAGCCAAAAAAATTCAAAAAGTGCTTACCTGCTCTATTTTCATATACCTTTATATGTTTCTCTTATTCTCCCTTCTTAATACATATGATCATTTTTTTCTTCTCTGCTGAAAAATCTCCATTAATTTGACTATTACTAAACCACATCAACTGCTTTATGTATTTCCCTTGTATTAATATCAAAATCTCCCCCCTTGTCCATAAAGCCCCATCATCAGCAAACAATGATCTACCAAGATCACTATTTACGTAAGAGCATACATCATTAATCATGATGGAAAAATGAATTTGGCTGATAATACTGCCAATATCGACCATATATATATATATTATATATATCTATTAAAGAATCCGGCTGCTGTTTGTCATTATTTGACAAACATTTAAATTGGACTGGCTGTTGATTTGTTAATGAGAAACATCTGTTTAAAATAAAGATAATACTGTTGCCATCTTAACTTGTATTTATCTATCAAACAAAACATAATTAATCCAGTTAAAAGTTCTTCTTGTTATTCCATGTTACCTAGCTTGATCAGTTATCCTCCGTTGTATACCATATCATATGCCTCTCTACATCAAAGAAACTATAATCCCAACTTTTTTTTTTTTTTTTTTTTTTTTAACTTGGGCCTGCCTAATTTCTGTCTGCAAAAGTATTACTGGATCCATTTTTACCCTCCCTTTTACTGAATCCACTCTGGTAAGGAGAAAACAATCCTCTCCTTTCTATTTAAGATGCAATCCTTCCTGTAATCATCCTCTCCATTATTACGAGGTAAGGGCTACTGGTCCAAAGCTTGTTGGACTTGTTAAATATTTCCCTGGTTTTACAATAGGAATAATAATTGCATCTTTTCAACTAGTAAGTAATCTTTGTTTTTCCCATACTAATGTATAAACCTGATAGATTGATTTCTGTCTGAACTTCTAAATATTTTAGCAATATATAGTAAACTTGATCTTTCCTCATAGATGTTAAACCAGAATTTCCTATAGCTCACCTCATTACTTGAATTACAAAAGGTACATCCATGGTACATTCGTTTTTTGTTTTTTTTTGTTTGTTTTTTTTGTTTTTTTTTATTGTTACATTATGAGAATAATGGATTTCAGCAACCATTTCAGCTTTTCAAATGTATGTTTTCTGTATTTAACACTTCCTCTCCATTTTTCTATTGTGCCATTAACGTGATATCAATTAAAATCCTCACACTAAAGAACATAGATAGATACTGTATTCACCACACAGAGAAATTAAGGAACAAAGGACTGCCGTGACCCGGATTCGAACCGGGGTTGCTGCGGCCACAACACAGAGTACTAACCACTATACGATCACAGCGAGCCACCAAGGTGAGTTGGCTCCCACTAAGCCATTGTATATGTTTTAATTTGTTTGCTATGCATATCTGTTCTGCTGTATATTCTTCCTCTTTTTCCTTTACTTACAAACCTGAATGACATACTCTATTTGATAGATGTTGTGCACCCTCCACCTAGCCTCCTCCTCCCTATCATACCTCACAGCAGTGAAAATCCAGATTTCATTTCAATCACACAACTTTCAGTGCACCATTTGACATTAAATTTCATTTCATTTCATCATATTATTGCTAACCAACCCATGGTGTCTCTTTCCTTGCATGAGCACTGAGATCATTTCTCATGTTAGCTGATTGATATTCAGTTTGCCTACTTTGCAGACTTGTTTCCATTATAGCATTAGCATTAATGACTCCACTATGAAAGTGACTAATTTGTTACTAATTAACTTGACTATGCTTAACCCTCTTTTGACTGATCTTAGCCTATTGCCTTTTAAGTATCCTTTCATGAGTGTTCCCTGTACCTTTAACTCTACTCTGGTTCACCAGCTCAACAGCTTGTTTTTCCATGCTGACCTTTTGGTTTTCTCCTCCAATTTCAAAACTTCAGATCTGCCTCGTGCTACTCTATGATTGTCTCTGCAATTATACAATTGTATTTGCTTCTCTTTCCCACTGTACCCCTGCTGATGATCCTCCCACAATCAAAGCATCTTCTTACTTTCTATGTCATTACAGTATGTCCATGTCTTTGGCAGCTGAAGCATGTTTTAGGCTTTGGGACACTGCTCCTCATAGTACGGGTCATCAAACTTTCTTTGGAAAAATGTTTTCATCAAATTCCAACAGAAGACTTTCATTGTTTTCCCTTATCATTTTCATGAAGATATGTAGTCTTTGTGCATTTAAAAAAAAATAAAATAAAATGCCTTTGAAAATTCAACGTGTCGTTGGTCTATTTAATACTGAAAATGATTGAATGTTGCCAGCCAAGTTATAATGACACTGCATTAGTGAATTGGTTAACAGTGCAGTCTTTGTAAGGAAACGCAATGAGTACACTTGGTGGTTGGTACCTGATAGTAGTAGTAATTTCATGGATGGCAGTGTTATTTGCCAAGAGACATGTTGGTATACCCCACTGTGGACCCCCCCTGCACAACCAAAGCAGTGTAGCACTGCAGCTGCTGTGTAACATGAAAAACCAAAGCCAGCTCCCGCCAAGGCAGTGAATTACCAGAGCTAATCCCACAGGCAGAAGCTGAGGATCTTAGAAAAGAGAACAAAAGCTTTATTTCCTTTCTGACGGAGGTGCAGACACAGCATAGGTTTAGCAGAGTCCTCAGGGTGCTGCCCAGGAGGGTTTGGGACTGGACAACTGTACAGACACACATTGTTTTTGAGAGTAATGATGAGAAATCACTGGGTGAGAAAAGAGAACTGTATGAACTTCATGTGTGTACTGGCCTGAAATCAGGGTGTGGTTACTTAAGCTTGGTATAAAGACTATGAGTTGGGGAGCGGTGAGTTGTTTTGTTCAAAATTCCTGTGAAAAGTTTCACAAACACTTCTAATCGTGTGAGATTGCCAGGTTTTCTACCACTGAAAATGCACAATGACTAATACCTAAACATGCTATTTTAATTATGATCTGTTGGTTTTGGTTGTGGATAAAACAAACCAGAGGCCACAATGTGTTTTCTGATTGCTTCTTGTCTTTATGCCATTGTAGGTTAACTGCATCTTGACTTAACTAGATCCCTAGTTCTCATGCTCATGATTCAAAGACATTTTTTTTCTGTGTTGCACAATGAAAGCAGAGCCATTCTCTAGTTACCTGACTGTACCTTCCCATTTCAGTGCCTCAGTCCAGCTCATGTGACACTTTCATTCTCCTCTTGTGCTCAATCACAAAGGTCTGAGAAACCTATAGCAGAAATGCACTGCATTGCAAAGTAGGTCTCAGAAAATATTGACTGTATCCCAACACAAAATCTTTCCATTAAATCATGTGTTGCAACCTACAGCATTGTCAGGAGTTAATTTACCACAGCGCAGACATTCTGCACTGCTCTGCCTGCTCTGTTATCGATGTAAATGGTTGTGTTTGAGGGCTTGAGGAAACATGATGTTGCCATACAATCTGCGAGTGCAACAGATGGATTTTCCCCTCTAGGATATGAATGAAGAAAAAGGACATTCAATATGTAATTACCTTCCATAAACATTGTCACGGTCTTGTCAGAAATGCGATACACACCCATGACACTGGCAGTTTAATGCAGAAGATATAAATATTTGTTGGGTTTTGTGGTGGAGGGCAAGAACCACCTCAACCTTCATCATGAAAGCAAGTTGAAACTCCCATCTCTTACTGGGAGACATCTCACCATGCCAATGAGTTCCTGATGAAACACATACACACACACACTCCCCCACCAGCTACATCTATATGCTGTATTTGTAAAGGTTGTGTGAGACTCTGTTGCAATATATTTTTTAGTCTTATTAACAGCATGGGTGCAATTTATTTTCCTCTCAGGCAATGAAGGTGGTTAGGAGTGAGGGAAACTCTGGTCGGAGCTGATAAGCTGCTGCTCACACGCGAGCCTGCAGGAGGGACCAGATCTACCAGGAAGACAATGTCCACCAGGTCACCCACACACACACACAAGCATATATACACATTAATTTGTATAAACTATACTTTTGAGGACACCACTTGCAGCGAAGTGTTAAGCTTAATATTCAAGACAAATTCCACTGGTTTTCACACATTTAACTCAGCAGCGGCAGTGCAAAAATTTATGTCCTACACATGAGTTACTATCCTACTATGAGCTAAAATCTATTTCATAATGAA
The DNA here is from genome assembly GCA_016801845.1 of Polydactylus sextarius. Classification (NCBI taxonomy): domain Eukaryota; kingdom Metazoa; phylum Chordata; class Actinopteri; family Polynemidae; genus Polydactylus; species Polydactylus sextarius. The sequence goes on along the minus strand of CM028927.1, from coordinate 5,467,365 downwards.
AATTGTATTAATTACAAATGCTTTCCTACACTTTAGTACAGTATAAGTTAGTTAAAATAAACAAAAGTGTCTTAAGTACTGTGTTCTTTGAATTTCTGCTGGGGCATTTTAGAGAGATTCACTGAGCATTTTATCAGAAACACCAAAATAACCAACATAAGTTGTAGTTATGTCACCACAGCCAGCTGGGAGCAGTGTTCCCATTAGCTGTAAAGGATGAATATTCACAAAAGAGCAATACAAGGTGAAAATATACTTTGTATTTGGTCCTTATATACCCTAACAATAAGATGTGATAAGCATTAGTTTTTATTTTATCAATAAAACGCTGAAGGTCAACAAGCCAGTATACGTCATTTTCTTAAAAAATTGGTTCCATAATCGTTTTTTTTTTTTTTTTTTTTTTTTGACCCGTTCATGAAATTGCTAATTATAAAACAAAAAATAAAACTAAACACATTTGTGTCAGTTAGTTTAGTTTTTTAACTGTCTATTGTTCTTAAAGCCCTTTCATATTATAATTGACCCAGAACAATAGAAAGGCACAATACAACACCAATAAGTCGTTTTTAGGTGTACTGCACTTCACAAAGTGAACTCTATTCTTTTCATTGTAATGTGTCAATTGCTGGCTCCAGCTCGTTCTTCTCAATAATCTCCTTTGACCATAAAACAAATGGTAGCTTGGACATCTTTGTTCATTGTTTTTTGTTTCTAGAATTATTGTTCTGGTTAATCCTATCTCTGGGTAAGAATTATGTGAAATGGCTTTAATGTCAAATTATCTGTTCACAGACTCAATTAAAACTGAGAGAATTTTTTTTTCTTTTCATGCCTTTGGTTGCCTGAGAAAGTGAGCTCTAAGCATCTAACACTGTGTGGCCACTCACCTAAACCACCGTCATGCCTGCTTTACATTACATCCAGTCTCCTGTCAGTCATGGCCACTTACATCAGAAACCAATGTATGTGAGTTAAACGATTTTTTTGACTATGAAATGCCCTTTGGACATAGGTGCAAACTCACATGTAAGGCTAAGTGTGGCCTTATATGTACATGGCCCATGGCCATATGCTTTTACAATAATGGGATATTCTTAGTGTATTCCTCTCATACAGAAACTTGAACTGACCAATTGAGCAACCCCCTCAAAGTGACTGCAACTTTTAGTGTGACCTCCACAGCAGTGTTGAGATGTAGTTCCAGCCACAACACTTTCACTTTGCTGCTGATGTGCAGAAAAGAGATCTCAAAAGATTTATTATCACAACTTGTTTATTTGGATCAAGCTGGAAAGGGTTACAAAGTCATTTCGGAGAGTTTAGATATTCATCAGTCTACAGTCTGACAAACTGTCAAACAAACTATAAATGGAGACAGTTTAGGAATGTGGCTCCTCTTCCTCAAAGCTGACATGAAAAGGAACGGTTTAAAATGTTCTGTGAGGTAAAACAGAAGCCCAGGACAGGTAAAGGAGTCATCGAATGTGGTTACGATCTCTGTTCATGAGCAGGCAAATCATGTTGTCTATAACAAGATGCCACAGAAGAAGCTATAGTACAAAAAAATGTTGCGAGAATGCTCTAAACGGTCTAATATTGTGATGTGACACTGGAAGTGCTTTTTAAGGAGATTTCATCAGTCATACACTTTTTTCCACAAACACTGTGAATGTTAAATGGAAGTGTTCAATAAATAGAAGATGATACATGTTTCCATATTATTTAATAATGTTTGTCTATGTTTGTAGCTTAAACGAAGTACAGAAAACCTAACTTAAAGCTAAATTGTTTTTCTTGCTACTGAATGTGTTGTTTAGGACATTAACGTTTATGAAACTGAAAATACTTCTTGAATGGACAAAGCTTTCAGAAAAGAGAAAACATGCTGTATTTCTGTTTTTTTTTTTTTTAATGTACTGCAAGAGCTGACAAGATTGAAGCACTTAAACCACTTTATCCCTGTTCAGTCCACCCATTCATTTTCAGTTGCTGTTTCATCCACAGCAACTTCCCAGGTGTTCCTCTTCCCAGTAACACCGCTCTGTGCTCTAGATTCATCCTGAGAAGATTCCAAAACCACCTCAACTGGCTTCTTTTAGCACAAAGAACCAGCTGCTCTACTTCGAGTTTCTCCTCAAAGTCCAAGTTCTTCACTCTATCTTTAAGACTGAGCTCAGACACCCTGTGGTACAAAATCCTTTAGGTCACTTGTATCGGCAACCTCATTATTTGGTCATGACCCAAATTTCAGGATAGGTGAGGGCTGGACTATACATTTACTGGTAAATAAACTGGTTTGCCTCGCTCATTTGCTCTACCTATGTTATTGCTGACAGCACATGATCCATTTTTCAACTCTGTGCTTCATCCTGCCTGCACTAAATTATTCCTAATGCTAATTCTAATATTTCTCATAAACCTAAATCCTGCCCTTTCGTCTTTTGGATTTCAGCTGTAGAAATAAAAGAATACATACACTTTACACAAGTGCACACTAATACACAGCACATACATATCACTGTTACATCATGATCATAGATTTCAGTTAATAGTAGTATTTTATGAGCATGGTCACCAAAGTTAAACCTTCCCAAAGTCACGATTATTCAGTTATGCTGCCTGTTTGTTTATATGAAGAGGCCAGAGACGAGACAGCGGTGTAACGATAAGAAAGAAAAACTACAGCTTCCAGTGCACAGTCAGGAGTACAGAGACGTCCATAAAGTGAAAGAAGCACTGCACTGTTGGAATATGACAGCCAATCCATCAGAGAAATGGAGGCTGCAGTCTAAAGCGCCAAGGAGAGACCGCCTGGAAGTTTTATAAATAGTTGGACCTTTTAAAGGAAATTGGAAGTCGTCAGACACATGCCATCTGCATTTTTAGGACTATCTCCAGTAGAGGCACTCTTTAAACATGACTGAAACATAATAACATACAAAGTGGCAGAGCTGAAAGTCAATCTGCCAACGATTGAATCTCCCACTGCACAAAGACACAAAGAGGAGTCTATTCATGGCCCAGAAACACAGTGTCAAGGTGCCAGGACTAATGAACAGAGTTTCCATGACATCTATTAACCTTGCTTATACTTATGCTGTGTGTGTGTGTGTGTGTGTGTGTGTGTGTGTGTGTGTGTGTGTGTGTGTGTGTGTGTGTGTGTGTGTGTGTGTATGCGTGTGTATGTGCAGTGAACATCTACAATTATGAGGAAATCTAAGAAAAATCATCCAATAGGGATTATCGTTCTGTAAAACTGCAGAGTTTAGGGTTATGGAAAGTTAGGACTTAGGGGTGTTAGGGTAAAAGAATTGGCCGTTTGGCAAATCAGAATCAGAATCAGCTTATTTGGCCAAGTATGTGAACACCTACAAGGAATTTGGCTACGTTTCTTGTACAATTTAAACATACAGACATACATAATAAACATTATATAAACAAAATTATTTATTATATAAACATAACATGGACATTGAGCTGGAAGACTGCAGTATAGAATAAATATAAACGATTGAAAAATAATGACTAGAAGTGTTAATTAATTCATGATTTTAATTAATGATTTAATTAATGATAGATCATGGCAACTAGAGAATCACAGTTTCTCCAGTTTGATACACTGTAACCTCTTGAATCCATTTGATGTGAATTGGAGGCACAACATTCTTCCATTTTAGAGGGAAAACCAGAATCCTTTGCACTGGCACTGGCAGGTTTGCTTTGCTACCATGTATTGCAGTGATAGGATCAGTGATAGGAAGTGTGCTACAAGATGTCAGATATGTGGGTCCAGTATCTAACATCCAGGTCCAGGACATAACCTATGCACATGTCATTAATAGTTTCATTAATGTTGGGTTACATCTTTGCTAACCAAGCATCAGTGTGTTGGCCACTCCTTATAATCCTTATATATAGGCCACTCTGGTAACTCAGTACTTAAATTCACTTCCACTGAACATTTTATTTGGACAAGGAGTTCTGTGTTGAGGGAATCAATTTACCTAAAAAAAAAAAGTAGACGTGAGACATTGTTGATGTGGATCCAGAATTAGAAAAACATATACTGGTGAGTCAGAATTCAGAAGATGATTTAGGCTGCTTTTGTATAAGATGTCTAATCTGTAAAAATGAGATAATGAGGTAGGCAGGCCAAGTCGTGTAGAAAGTTCTGTGAAATAAACTCATGAAATATATGATGTTCATACATGTTTTTATTATTATTATTATTATTTTCTACTAAACCATGCAAAGAATGTGTATATGAATGTGCAGAAACAAAACAGTCTGAATCTTTGTAAGAAGGACATGAAGAGAGGGTTTGTACAGACTGAAGTGTTTTCTGAAGTGGGCCCAGATTTTTAATTACTGTGTAAATACTGAATTTGTGCTGAAAGTTATTGGCGGTGGCAATTATAAGCATGTAATGGAACATAGTGAGACATGATGATGATGGTTACATACAAGCCAAAATAGGCGAAATCCAGCAGATTTCACAACCGGTACTGACTTTTCTGTGTCTGGTAATATTCAGTAAATTTGTGGGGTGCAGATGATAAAAAAAGGCTGTAATACTGCTTTCCTAATATTAGCAAGCCTGTTATTCTACACAGATTAGACACAATCCAAATAGCACACTGATGGCAAAGTTGGGACTGAAATACTGGGACCGCTACCTTAACCTCCTGTTAGGTGGATAAATGATGGCTGGTAGCCCAGAGAGACCGTAAAGTGGTGTCAAGAGTTGTGTGTATATTCAGGCTCAGGGCAGATGTGAAGAAGGAAGAATGTAGCTTGTATTAATCACATAGAAAGAAGTAATTTACAGCAAGTTTGTGCAGTGATCAGAGTTTGGTGAATCTAATTGAAACACCTGTAGACCTATAAGCGAGAAGGTCCAGTGAAAGTGGTAAGTAGAATCATTTTTAATTGTCTATCCAGAGGAACCAGTCTTCACAGGGACACCTGAAAGACCCCTGGTAGACCCATTGGAGTCCCTGAGGCTGAGTTTGACAACCACTGTTTTAAACATTTTATCCCATGTTCATCAAATGTATCATCAGATTTATTTAGTTGGGAGCTGAAAATGACACTTATTTAAATATGATTTGTTCTGCATTCCTCAGAAATAAGTGGATACCATTGAGAATTTTATTGCATTAAGACATCGTCAGGCAGTGCCAGCGGGCCAGTAATACAATTCACTGTCTAGAATGAAATGTAAAGGCAGTTTCGTGTAAGATAAATGTAGAACACTGTGTCACATGATTTACATCATATGAATTGATAAATATTCCAATTTAAATGCAAAATCTTGAGGTAGAAGGAGGCTGTATATCAATACAGACATTTTGGTGCATTTTACCTCAGGATTCATAAATAACAACCATTGCAATTACTCCTCTACAAATGAGGTTTTAAACCTTACTTGTCGTGGTGTGTCCTTATAGTAATGTTTTTATTTCCTTAAACCCTGTGTTATTCTTGCTCTTGGTGTAATTGCTTCTGTCCTCTGGTTCATCAAGCTGACTGATATCTGTGGTAGGACACTTCCTCAAGATCTCAGCTCTCTGCAGCGAGCCTGCACAGCCTTTTCAACTGCTCCTCTTAAATCTTCACTAAAGCAAACACCATTGACTTTTATCTTCTTCAACATTTCATCCCGACCTCAGAATAACGGGTTGAGCTTAATGTTCAGCATGTGTACAGTAGGTTTGTGCACCTCATTTGTGAGGTAACTCAAGTAACTCAAGCACTTTTTACTCTTTGAAACCTTTAAATACACCAAATGAATGGAGAACCCTTATTATCCTGGATTACAAGGAAATGAGCTTTGGATTAATTTGAAATAATTACCATCATATAGTTTGATTTCCATTAAGGTTAAAAATGCAATCCTTTATTGAAGAGCATATCAAATGTAAGAACATTTTTATTTTCTGAGGATCATGTGACATTATCAAAAGGTATATGTCAGCTACAAAATGGATCATGGGTAGTATTGATGAGATTATTTGAGATTAAATAATGCAGAGAAGAAAAAATCCGGCATTCAAGCCTCATGTTCATATGTTTCATAGTACTGTAAAGTTTTTGCATTGCAGCAAAATTGGCTCTAAACTTCTGATGTTCCAGCTGATGTTTAAGATAATAGCAACAGTTGAATGTGTGTACTTGTGACTAAACACTTGTCTCCATGTTTAAGTCTCATTGCGCAAGTTGAAATATTTTCACAGCACAATCACATCTTCATCCTAATTCTCACCACAGAAAAAATTTTGCAGTAGCATGTTGATTTCTTTCCTCTTTCTATGCATTCATTCCTCACATTCCGCCTGAACATTTGTTAATATTTGCAAGTTCTCTAGACTAGACTGAATGTTCACCTGCTGTTGTACAGGAGACCGTTTTGGATTTTATTCTTGAGTTTTGCTTCATTAATTTTTCTGCTGCAAGGAAAAAAAAAAAGAAAACATACACTAGAAGCTAGGATTTTATTGAGTTTTTATACTGTAAGACTGATGAAATGCTCGGATTGAAAAAAGAAAGAAAAAAAATCTCGCTCCACATGCTCACTCAGCATGAGCCTTGTTCACAAATTGCATCCTCAGGAGGCCCAGTCTTTGCCAAAAAACACTGTGAGGAATTAAATGTCTCATCTCACCTAATGTATAGAAAGGAGTGTTTAACTTTACTGTGTTATATCGGCTCAGGAATTCTATAAACTTTGATCTGATTGGAAAACGTTGCTATCCAGTGAATGTAAAGCTGTCAGATTTACTCTTGGACTCACTAACATTATCACATTGATTCCAATTTCAGACCTGCTACTTGTCATGTTCACTACAAATGCTATCTGGCTGCATCACAGGCTCTGTGTTGATCAAAGCAAGGGCAGGAGAGAAAACGATGAAAATGCTGATAGTGAAGATGACAGTGATCGCTACCATGATATCCCCACAGTGTTTTGATGCAAGTCGATAAAAAAAAAAAAAAAAAAGCTCTCTCTAGCCCAACACAGGGCCATTTGTCATCAAGAAACGACAGGTGTAATCATCCTTTTTGCTTGCCTGGTCCATCAGTCTTCCCCTTACCATGTATCAGGATCAATCTAGGCTCATTTATTTTAATCGTTTCTTATTTGTTAAATTGGCAAAGTCAAAAGAGGACAAGAGAAACAAAGCTCATTTTGAAATCGAGCCAAAATTACAAATTTATGCGACTGCATGCTTTGAAAGAACTTTTCCATCGCTTCGGTTTTCAATAACGACAGACATTTAGCTGATGAGTGGATAAAAAGAATTAATCGTGGGGATCAAATTTGTCAATTTAAGCGCTTAATAAACTTCTTTGCAACAATTTTGTGTCAAAATTCTAAACAAAGATTTTAAAAATAACCATCATATTTTAATAATGCCTTTATTTGTCCCACAGTGGGGAAATCTGTACAATTCAAGCACAGACCATTGTTAAAGACAGTGTCATACTATATTGTACACTATATTGAACAGACTACATTATAGTGTGAGGTGTCTTAAATATTTGTCTTTTTTATTTACTGTACATACTTAATGGGGTATTAGTGTTGAGCACAAAAAAAAGAAAAAATGAACAAATTGTATAATGTGGCCTAATGAGTTACATTAGAATGTGTCAGTGTAAACAGAGCAAAATCTGTGTGTATGCAAATATCTATGTCAAAAAAACGTCTTGATATGTTGCAAGACACATGAACAAAAAGTCATTAACAAAAGCAAAGGAAGACCTGAAGAGCCAGGTTATGCAATATATTTGATGAGTATTGGATTTTGATGCACTGACAGTCAACGCTGAATGTTGAAATTCCACTTAACTACTACTACAAAAGAAAATATTGAGCAAAACCCAAACAAATAATAATAACATGATAAAATTATTCTGCTGTCAAAACTTTGTATGACAGTAATTTGAAATCCTGCTGTACAAAACAGCTAAAATAGCTGAAATGCGAATATGTCACTTTTTAAAAAAATAGACATTTAGAATAGGTTGCACTGCCACAATACTTATGGTATACTATATTAAATTATTAATTTAATTATATCAAATATATAAATACTAGTAAATATTGTATACTAGTACCGTGACTATGATCTGGTTTTTGGAATCTGTCGTGACTCAGTTCTCATTTCTATCAACGTTAGAATATTTTGTGCTGACATGTCAGACAGTCCTCTCCACTGCCATCATTAAAATATCAAATAAGGAAATATCTTTTGAAAGAATGCAGTTTGTCCACATCCTCTTTTGCACATTTTTGAATGTTCGAATATAATCTGGAGGCTTGTAGTCAAATAACCCCCCCCCACCAGCTGTATGCTTGACTCTTTTTTTGCAAGTTAAAAAACATCATCATCATGATGATATGACATGACACCTTATGATGGTGATGAGGATGATGATCATGATGACACTAATAAATACATTTAAAAAAAAAAAAAAAAAGAAGGAAGAAAGTAATATGTGTGTGCACCAATGCAGAAGTAATGACTTATTCTTTTTGTAAATGTTATAATATAAATGGCCGCAAATGAAACATTATTATTTCTATTACTGACTTATTACTTTCTCGTTTTCCAAGAAAATAAACATTCTATTTATTCACTCACTGATCAGAGATTATAGGTGTGTGTGTGTGTGTGTGTGTGTGTGTGTGTGTGTGTGTGTGTGTGTGGCCTGGTTTTTTAACTTAAACCTGTTTACATACTGACATTATGGGGACCAGTCTCCCTTGTGGGGACAAAAAAGCTGGTCCCCATGATGTAAAAAACAAGAAATGAAGGTGAAGACATGACTTAAGGTTTGGTTAAGGTTAGGGTCAGGTTTAGATAAAGGTTAGACAAGTGGTATCAACAAATGGGATCTCTGGGGTTTCCAGGAAAGTCTCCAGGAAATGAATGGAAGTCAATTAAATGTCCCCACAAGGCATGAAAACAAACGTGTGTGTGTGTGTGTGTGTGTGTGTCCATCTGACAAATGACAAATGTGCCTGAGCACAGTCTTTCACACTCATTGTAGTCTCCGCGATTCATTTCTAATGACTGGTCATTTTTGAGTGGGAACATCAAGAGAGTACAATAATAATATATAGTTAACAATAATAATAAAATACAGTTTACTTTGTGTGTTAAAATCCCGACAAAATCATGCAATCTTATGTCAGTCTGACAGACTGATTAGATAATTTTTCAGAGATAAAACTTTTAAAATGGGTCAAATTTGACCGGAACCTACCTCACCTCTGTAGTTTCTTCCTTTACTGTCCCCATGGCAACAACATCTAGTCTCTACGTCACTGCCCTGTTCTCCATTGTCCACATAACATGCTGCTAAAAGAAGAGCTGCCTCGTTCCTTGTAGTTTTAAAAAGTGAGTGCTGTTTTCCACACTGCATTATTCCTCTCAGATTCAGTACGATTTTATTTGTTGTTAGATTTACTGGTGTATCCACTGAACGTTGTTCGCGGTGTGGAACTGCTGCTAATTAGCAGCTAGCCGGCTAAGCTAGCCCAGCTATGCTTTGTTACTAGCACTTGCGTGTTGCTAATCGTGCTAATACTGATTTGTTTTACGTGCCGTTTGCTAGTTTTGTCTGTTATTGTCAGTCTAACCAGGGGCTTAACCTTTAGCGATATTCTCATACTCATATTTGTGTGAAGCGATGTTAAAATGTACACGAAGAAGGTGTATTTTGGAGTGAATCACTCCAGCTAACGCTCGCCACAATTAGCTACTTTGCTTGTGAGACATGGATGTTGAGGTGGCAACGCAGCTGCAGCAAATGTCTGAAAATGACAGAATCACAGGGCATACTCTAACTTGTTAGGTTAAAAGAGTTTGTGTGGAAAAGTGCAAGACTTCGCTAACACTATCACGGCGTTGCGCAGATGTTTGATAGCTGCAGCGGGGCGCTTTGTTTGCTAACGGTGGCTAACATTAAACGTAGCGTTCACTCGAGAAACGAACATTAGCTTCACATTTGTCCCAGTTTCAGCATCAAAGCTGTCCTGATACACCCTGTTATACATGTGTTGGCGTCTCTTCTTCGGGTATTTAGTAGAATGATAGTGATTTCAGGTATGCAAATTCTAAACAAACATGAGAGTGGATTTCTTTAGAGGAAGGAGGGAGAAATCCCAGACTCTCAAATCTGGACAAGAAGTAATGGGAAGCAAGAGAACTGCACAGGATCGTACCATTACTCAGCAGAGTGATATTTACCAGCTTCAAGGACAGACAGAAGACAGTAAATGTTATATAACTGACTTATAGATAACAAAATCCTCCAAGTACCATTCTATTTTTGTGTCCACACAGAAGTTGTGTCAAAATATTTACAGCAAGGTTCTGACTGCAAAAGTGATTCACTCTAAAATACATCAACTGACAGTTTACAATAGCATTACACCTGAATACTAAGAAAATGAATGCACAGCCAGTGCTATGCATTTCCTTTTATGTGTTATATGTGGGTTTTTTTTTTTGTTTTTTTTTTAGTGGAAGCCCAATCGGTATGCAGTGGTTGTTACACTGGCATGTTGCTCTCATAAACAATAGTTAATGTTCCTCTGGCGCTTGCTGTTTCTCACATACATGCGTGTTTGTCAGTTTCTATGGTTTGTTGTTGCTGTTTGCCTCTGTGACTTGTTATTTTTGGAAACTGGCTGACGTTACTCTCCACCACGGTAAACTGATGGTATATCGTTCTTGTTTTAAGCCGTATACTGGTTATTACGGGGAATGCCACTTTGACAACTTATATTAAGTTGCTTTTTGCCTTGCATAGCAATAATAGCTTGCTTGACAGTGCAACTTTTTATATGAGCCATAACTCACTGAACTTTAATTCCTTATGTTTTCAAATTTTTGCTTCAGTTCAAATTAGTAACACACAAGGGCTCCACAATATATTGAAAACAGTGCATATTATCATCACAATATTCACCAGTATCTCTGCATATCTCATGTTTTTCTAATATTATGCAGCCCTATAACACACCATATAAAAATATATGCTGCTGTGAATCAGTTCATGACCCTTGGGGGCTGGTATGTCTGTGACGAAACCAGTATGACAGTGTACATGCTGGTGGCAGCTGTGTCCGAGGACCTAACGTGATAAGATCTATGTAAGGTTTCACAAGGACATGAACACCTCTAATCCTGTGGTGTTGAGATCTGTGACTTTGTACGATCCAAATCTGACAGATGTGTAGGATTTGGAAGTGCCACTCTACTTAAAGAAGAGTTTTGTCATAGTTTTAAATGGACTGGCAGCTAAGTTCACAGATATGAGCCAATCTCACATCAAATCTGATACTTTTGCTTTAAATTTGAATATAATTTCAGGTTTTGATTAGGGGCTATATATAGTTTAGGGAGGATGGTGGAATTCGTATGTATTTGATTAATCTCCTTTTGACAATATGTATTTTCATATGTTTTATATTGACATAAATCGACATCTCCTGGTGTCAGTGAATTGGAATTATCATTTTAGGTGTCACTTTAATTATAGGTTTTATATGATACAGAATAACAAGAGTTCTCTAATTAATCTCTTTTATGGAGTTTTTTTTTTTTTAATATAGTTTTTTTCTGTCAATTATTGTCCCACACAAAATCTAAATTCTGCTGCATTCCACTTACTCAAACTTTGCTTCCTGGGTTCTTGTTTTTGTCAGTGGACCGCAGTTTGAAGCGCCGGCAGGTGAAGCCACTCGCTGCCTCTCTCTTAGATGCCTTGGATTACGACAGCTCGGATGACAGTGACTTTGAAGTAGGAGATGCCTCAGGTAAGCATGGTCTTCAAAACATCTTGCTGCCATAAAAAACATGTAAAGATTTTGAAATAGTACCAACTAATTAAAAGTAATAAGGTTTCTTTTATTGTGCACAATGTCCACGTGTATGGAAAGGGTGGTTTCCAGTCTTTTTGACTTGTGTCTACATGAGTTGTGAGTTGTACATAGCTGGACTGTGAACCGTTGAAATCTTGCCAGCACTTTTCGTGGAACCCATTGAGGTGTCCTTACCCCAGCACGACTGCTGTACAAGTCGGCTGCAATACCTCGAAACAATCACGATTCTATGGAATATTCTCATTGTGGTTTCACAGCCTATGCAGGTGTTCATCACAGCAAAATTCTCACATACCACATCACTGGACTCCATTTCCTTCAAAGTATTTTGGTGGTTAGCAGTGTTTTTCTTTGTATGGTTCCATCTCAATGAGAGCTATAATGGAAGGTGTTTTACTTTTGGGTTGTCCATACATTCACATACACACATACATCTAGCTCCCATGAATTCCAAATTAACCTTCCAGGAGACCCCGTGTCAGAAATGAGTTGTGGGTTCATGCTAATCTACATAGAGGCCCACCGAAGTTTATATACTGAAAAGTGCACACCCAGCACTTTGTACAAAACAGGGCAAAAGCAGACTCATCAATAGTTACTTAATGTATGGAAAATGGGGAAGTTTTTCTGTTTTTTTCCCCACACAGTGTCAGATTCAATACACCTGTGTTTGCTGAGGCATTGGAACTGAAGTTGATTTAAAGAAGAATTCTCTTAATTTTGTTTAAAGAATGTAAATATATTCTGACACAAATCTAATGATATCACAGCTGCAGTGTTTCTCCTAGGATGGAGTTGTAGCAGCAACGTTTGTACCTGTATCTTTGAGGGAACCTGTTAGTTTATTTTAGGTTAACAACATTCATGTCATTGTGACCCTGGAATAGCAGCTATTCTGTATCAGGATGGAACTTTCAAATGTTTATCTTTCCCTGTGTAATCCTATCAAATGAGTGCATGTGTTGTAACATTACTGTGCAATCATTCCCTTGCTCTGTAAGACATTAGGTGAGCACTCACGTAGTCAGAGAGTACAGTGCTGTGATATTATTGTTATTATTTGCCCTTGCCGGATGTAAACAACATCTTGAATAATGAAGCACCCCACAAATTTGGCAAGGATGGGAACAATAAATCAAACACCCCTTTCCAGGCACTGTGTGTTTAGAAAGAAACTCTGATCTGATGCTGGTTACAGCCCATGAAAGTCACATTGCTTGTTTAGACTTTCCATGTAATTTGAATAAAATTAACACAACGGAGCATCATGACTGATTACATATATATCTATAATGAGTATTTGTGCAAGGAAGAACTGTCTGTTAAAACCTATTGACTTTAGATGATGAGATACAGTAAATGGAGGCAGTATCATTACAGTAAAGTAGTTGCAAATTTAAATGTTACACTTCTTACACTTGTGGTCAATAAGTGTAAGTTAAAACAAACACCAAAAAGATGTTTAATTAATTTTTATTAAGATTCATTTAATTTAAAATTTTATTAAAATACTGCTACCCACAGAAGCTGCGGCACCAGTCAGCATTATTATTACTTTCTTTGCTTCATGTTTCATTAGGATCAGATGGGACAGGCCATGGCAGTGATGAAGAAGGGTCTAAAGCGAGTGCCGCGGGTTCAGAAAGTGACTCTGACAACGCTGGATCTGCAGACGATGGTGCTGATGAGGAGGAGACCAAAGTCCTGGCTGCTGAGGACAATTTAACGGAAGACGACGAGAAGACAAAGCATCAGCGTTCCTCAGACAGCTCGACCAAAGACAGCTCTTCTACCACGCCACTCAAAGGCAGACGCAAGAATAAGAAAACGCCAGAACCTGAACCTGAGCCCGCTCCAGCTGCTGACGCTGCCACGACTTCAGGTTCGGGCAGCGTGAACACCGAGGAGAGTCAAGCCGAGCCCAAGAAATGGAATTTCCGCAGGAACCGTCCCCTTTTGGACTTCACCACCATGGAGGAGCTGAACGAGATGGACGACTACGACAGTGAGGATGATAACGACTGGAGACCCACGGCAGGGAAGAAAAAGAGCAAAGCAGCTACGCAGAAAGGAGGCACAGAGGAAGAAGGCGGCGGCAGCGCCAGCGATGATGACAACGATGATGACGACGACGACGATGATGACGACGATGACGACGACGATGATGACGATGACGATGATGACAAGGACGACGGTGATGACAATAACAGTAGCAGCGACACTGATAAAGAGGTGAAGAAGCCCATGAAGAAGACGAAAAACACTAGTACCTTTGATGAAGAGCTCACTAATGACAGCATGTCTCAAGGAAAGGGCAATGAGGTGAGTTTTCTTCATCTTTATTTTCAGTTTTTATTCTCTTTTGTGAGACTGTGTTATTGTTATGTTTGTTATGTTTTATTTTTGAGATGCTGCATGTAGATTTAATTTCTTTTCAATATGCTAGAGTCATACAAGATACATTTTCCACTGGCAGCAGTGCTTTTCTTGGCCACTGTTTCGAAACACTCACAAAAGAACAGCTGTGGCCTTTAGGGTTTGAGTAGTGGGTTTGGTACTGAAACGCTACAGGTAGACCTGTAGGATAAAAAATGTTAGAGGCAGCAATGAATGATCAACTTCCTCTATTTCAACATTCAACCTTGAGCAGGGCACCTAATCTCCTAGTGTCCTGGCACTTGCTGTGGCTGCCCGCTGCTCTGGAGATGTGTATGTGGTCACTGCTTCTAGTATGTGTGTGTGTGTTCAGTATTGGTTGCATTAAATGTGAACATCAGTAAAGGATTTCGCTCTCAAAAGACATTGTTAAGAAGTTGCCGCCACAAAACCAGAGCAGCAAGTACTGTGTTTGAGAGCGATGTGTATGGTATTTACTTTGTCTGTCAGTTGCTGGTTCCGTGGTCAGTTCAGACGAGTGAGTATTTTAATAAGCGGCTTTACTGTGTCTCCAGGATGCCTTGCTGGACAGATCCCAGGCCTGGAGCACTCAGCATATCCTCATCTGTTGTGTCTGTCTGGGAGACAACAGCGAGGATGCAGATGAGATCATCCAGTGTGACAACTGTGGGGTGACTGTGCATGAAGGTATGTGTTAGTAAGACTTAAATCAGCTAATCGCAGTTTGTTAGCCTGTGCAGACCTGGAAAAGATTCAAATGTAAAATCATTTGGGTATGTGTCACGACTTCTTCATAAAATGATTCTCTTTATAGCAACTCGAACCCAGATCCAAACAAACAAACAAACAAAAACATTATTTAACTTTGACCTCAACCAGTCCACTTCTTTGCTTCACTGTGCTCCAGTTGAAGTATTGCCATCTGCATCACATCATTGGCCAGTGCTGGGACTCTAGCAAATCCATAATCCAATTCCATAACTTTCCAAATGAGACAATCTGACAGTTGGATTTTACCCAGCAGTCCCCTCTGGTGTGTGAAGGTGTGAAAGTAGGTTTTGAACTTCTTTTCTTCTTCTTTTCTGCTTCACACCGACCACATTTGTCACTCTTTGTGTGGACGGTGTGATAGAGTGACACCGTGAACATCTGCAAGAAGTATGTGCTCTGACTTGAGTCTCTAAAGACGTGGAAAAACAACATTTTGTAAGAGGCAGTGGGATCCAAGCTGTAGATTTGTAACATTTCAGTGTAGTTGAATGAAGCTTTGTATGACCAGACATATTTAGATTGATTTTTCGATTTTCAGCCAGACATTTTGACATAGTATGAACAGCACAGATGTGTTTGATAATGTTAATCTTATGGTTACATTCCACCGAGTGGAAATTCCGGGCATTGTGGGTTCTGCCTCGCTGGAATATCTTCCTGGGACTTTTGATAGAACAGAGCTATTGCTCATGTGATTTGTAACATCTTTGCTCTTCCTTGTTAGAACGCTAAACACTGCTTGACTTGTAATAAATGATATTGTATGGTATTTTTGACCGATCACATGGAGACCATAATTTAAGAATTTACATGCTAATTAACTGTGCACTAGAGTTGGTGGAGGCGTACAACTGCAAGGTAATAATTCTAGTTTATAAGGTACTTTATTTAACTTGATTATAGCAGCTTTTAATTTCACTTTATTATAACAGTATTTTTACTGGGCAGAAGACTTCTATATATCTCCCTATAGTCTACTGGCATCTTAAATTATAATACTTACGACAGTTAGTACAGTTTTTGTTCGCATGGATTTAAACAGAGGAAAGTTTCAAAGACATTATTCTTTTTTTTTTTTTTTTGTTAAACAAAAAATAAAGTGTAATATTGAAGTCCAGTACAAATACAAATGTAATAATTGCAATCAAATTAATAGAAATCAAAATTAATATAGTATCCCACAGGCTTAAAATATACTTGATAATACAATATTGATTCCACATGTTCACTGATGTGGTATTCAGTGGTAAACACTGCACACATTAGTTTATTGGTTTTTCTTAAACAACTCCAACTCCAGCGCATGTACACATGTAGATAAGTAGAACTGTGCATGTTGGAGTGGTTTATCTGATACAGTTAAAGTCTTTGGTGACACATACATACACACACATAGTGAAGGGCAGGACCTCTTCACTGATTCTCCATTGGCAGAAAGGAGATATTAGGAGCAGGTCTTAAATTTATCTTGTGCGTTTGGTTGGTTGATATTTTCTTCCTCTGAGATGCATTTAATCTCCTTGAAAAGACACAGAATGGAGGCTAAGTGGTTTGCAGTGGAGGCTCGGGAAGGAGGGGAGAGAGAGAGAGAGAGAGCAGTGGCAACACTTGCAACAGTTCTTATCTTCCTCACTGAGGGCATGAATAGTGTGCCTTTTTTTTCTAGGGCAATAAAATATGGAGCTGAATTCTAGCAATAACTTTGGCATTCTTTCCTCCTTCTGTTCACAATGGATAAATCTGTTTTGCTGTTGGAGCTTTAATTCAATTGTATTTTTTGTTTTTTGTTTTGTTTCTTTTTTTGTTTTTGTTTTGTTTTTCCATTTTCATGCATGTGACAGCTTTCTTAACAACATGGGAGGCAACTGTGACACAACATATATTTTCAAACAGGCAAAACCCCCTAAACAGAGAAAATATCTATCACCAGCAGCATATTTAGGGAGATAGATGTTTGATTGATGTAGATTACTGTGCGTAATGGTGGACATAAAGGTGAACAGTATATCTTTGAGTTCACTTAGTTGTGCTTTACCTTTGTGTACCAAGATATATGCACTAGATATCTACCACTGGTAGACCATTTAAAACAGATAACCCCTCAAAACCATTACTCTCTTTCACATTTTTTAACCAGTTAGTTCTTGTCAGAGTTAATCAATAATGGCTGACATCTGGTAAACTAACCTTTACGGTGCAACCTGCTTTAATTATGTAACCATTGGTGCCCCTTTGAGTTGTATGAATGCTGAATTTGCCAGCTGTAGAGCCTTTCCCTTCTTTGCTCTTGTGAGAAAGAAGAAAACATCATTAACAAAGTTCAGCAATCTGTCACACCAGCTATGTTTTTTTTTTACAACACAACTTTACTTTACTTTCCCATGTATCTGCGTCAGATTAATTCATCACACACTGACGTTTATTCACAAAAAATACTCTCTGACAGGTGCTTTAGGAATTTTACACTATTTGGCAACTAGTTCTAGTCTAAATCCACTAACTAGTGATCAGTCATGTTATTTGTGCTATAATTTGGGAATAAGTGGAATATGCTTCGCTTCTTTTACTGAAGATAAAAGGATGGGCTGATTACACAGGCGTCATGTAGTCTCATTGTCTCCATCGCTAACCTGATTAGCTGACAGCTAACAGTAACTCGCTGTCTCGCTCCTTCAGTCCTGAAAATATATGTTCTCTAATCCCACAATTGATCATGAAGGTCACACATGTTGACTGGGTTCATACAGATTAATGGACTTGAACAGTAATTACATAATTTTGACTGTATGCTTTTATCTTAATAACCATTAATTCTACTGAACCGTTATCAGGTATCTTTATAGATTATCACCTGTCACCTGTGCATGTGTGTGTGTGTGTGTGTGTGTGTGTGTGTGTGTGTGCGAGAGAGAGAGAGAGAGAGAGAACCCACACAGTGATGATACCATTTCATATTAAACTCTTGACAGTCTGTTGACACATAGTAACAGTATTCCAGCTGTTCCAGTACAATATCAGCAGTTTCTTGTTGCAATCGATGCCTTCAATAGTGAGATGATAAGAGACAAATATGCAGCCTGAGGAAGTGCATCTTTGTCAATAATATTAATCTGAGCTCCTCTTGGTGAGAACGTCATTCAGAGGGATAGTTAAGAGTCCAACTGGTTTCTTATCTGGAAAATGAACTCTCCTTTGTGTTTTTTTTTTTTTTTTTTAAATAATTCTGCTTTACTGGCCAAAAGTAGGGGCCTGTTTTATCTTTAACATGTACACTGGGCAGTGGTTTCGTCTAATTTTATGCTGATGACATTCAGCTATACCTTCTAAAAAAGGGCACATAGTTAAGTACGCTGCTTTCTCAAAGGGATTATCTAGCAACATGTCAAGGTTTTTTTTTTTTTTTTTTGATGCAGAACCAGAGACATTTTTTCAAGCAGTGTATCGCAATGACTGAAATTCCGTTCTAACACCTCCAACCAAAGATAAAAGAACATTTTCTCTTTTTCTCAGACACTGCTGAGTTGCAGTTTTCAATTCCCTGAAACAGGAATACAACAAATGTTATTAACCACAAACACTCTGCATAAACACTTAAAGAGTTGAACTGTTGGTGCATTATATACCATACATATATATATAATTTGAGCTGTATACAGATTAATAGCAAAATTATTGTATCATAAAGTAGTGTTATAGAGCTGTCTGATGCTGTAAATAATATCATGAACCTCTGCTGAAGAGGTTTTCTTGTAACCGTTATCTCATTGAATCATCACAGAGCCTCGTTCAAGGTTGAGACGAGGTTGAATGATAAAGTACTTTGAGGCAGAGCTTCTGTCGGTATCTGGAGTCGGTCTTGATGCTCCACTCCACTGCTTCTCTTTGTTCTTGTGTTTGCGCCATTGTCCGGACACCATCACTCTCCTTCTCACACAAGAACACAGGCTGACGTGAAAGTAGGAATCAAGACCTGGGTGAGGGATCAAAAAGATGGAATGAGCTGATGTCCACAAAACAAGATCTACACGGGGCACGTTGAGGAAGCCATAGAAGCAGGCATCATAACTACACCAAAGGGCCTTTTACTTTTATTTACCTTTAACTCTATAGAAAGTTAAAGTTATTGCACATAATGGACCAGAAGAAATAGGCCCATTATGTGCAATATTCATGTGGTAACCTCTGTTGCATTTCTTCTATCCAGTTGGGCGTAAAGGCAAGTTGTTGATTTTGTCATTAAACGACAACATTTTTTTTTTTTTTTTTTTTTACTTATCAGTGATTTTGTTTTAGAGGAGATAAATGTTAAGACACTACGGTCCACGGATGTGAAAGTGTTAGGGTTAGTGGCAGTGAAATGTACTCAAACGCATCATAAATGTGTACAATCCCCCTAAAGTGCTTAGCTCATTTATGCTAGCACTACTTGTGTCCAGTTTAATGTGAGAGGGGAAAGAAAAAAAAAAAGACTCTGGTCTTATTTTATATTTTTCTCAATCTCAATAAAGCTGAAACGCTGCAGCGGTGTAGCTCACTGATGTGTATTTAATAGTTTTGGGACAATAATATAGCTCTGTGGTACAGAGAAACACAAAACACAAGGGATTTATTAATAAAATGCAGCAATCAACAGTCATAAATTCTATAGAGACTTTGAATATAACACTTACTCCTGCTACTACTACACTTATTAACTTCTCAAAATTATTTCTTGTGCCACAGGGGTTATGTTTTCATCTTTGTCCATGTGTTTGTCAGCAGGACTACACAAAAAGTACTGAGCCCATTTGCACCAAAGAACCTATTAATTTTTTGCACACCAAGCCAATAAGATTTAATCTATACTCAAATGTTCCCTCAGCTGATTTCTTTATAAAGTAGTTTTTAATCAAAATGTTTAATAAGTGTGATGAGTGAAAGGCAGTGATAAAGACCTGTGCTTCTGCTGCTTTACTTCGTGCTTGCGTAGATGAGGATTGCAGCTAATTACTTTCACTGTTGATTAGTTTCCATATTTTTCACTAATATTTTAATATGTAACATTTTAGTAAACAGTGAGAGGTAAGATGTGGCAAAGGTCAGGTGAGCGTGTCTATGGAAGCTCAGACAGCATTTTAAACTACCAGTTTTGCACAAACTCAAGTGCCTACAGTATTCACTGTTTAAGCTTCACGAACAGCTTCAGTTCTTTTTGTCACAGCCTCTCCTTGTTTGCCTTTTGCTTCATTTTTAGTTGTTAGTGGTGGATGGTGCTGTTTAACATAGGTGCTCAGTTATCTTGCAAAGGCCAAAGAACAATTTACATAATTTTCATCCTCATCAGACCATTCATTGACAACTCTGCTCTTCGTGGAAGCATCTGCATTCATCGTTTGTCTCCATTCAATTATTCTTATTCTTCTTTTAATACGTCACCTGATTGTATAATTGGCTATATAGATAGCTATAGATAGATGATTAGTCTGCGACTAGTGTCAAGTTGAAAATGCGAATTACAATCACAATAACAGATGGCTGATTTGCTCTTGTGAGGTGCTCATCCCTTTTCTTTTCATTCCAACATCCGCCCACACAAGACCCTTATTCTGGGTCTCCATACACACGATTTCATGTTCTTGCTGCATGCATCTACACCTATTTGGTTGTCATTTGTTGAAACACAACAGGCAAACACAGCTCATTCTATTAAATCTCAATACAGTGAGTACTACTTGGTTCAGTGGACTCTACCTTGGACCCTTCTTCTTCTTCTTCTTTTTTTTTTTCTGCCAAGCTCGTCATTTCTGACAAGGATAATCTTTCCTTCAGGGATTATGAAGCTATCCTGTAGTCATCATTTTTTGTCAGCTTAGCTCATATTACCAGCAACTCGTGGCTTAACAGTCTGAGCTTTGTATCGCGGTTGAAAAGGAACATTGAACATTTGTGCAGCGGTTCAGTCACGAGTCAGTTAAACCGGTACAATGGTCATTTACACCAGCAGCTCCGCAGTTCAAAGCCCAATCAGTGAAGATGAAGTGCCCTGCTGTTGCCGGAGATATTGCAGTAATACCATTTAATAAACAAGGTGATGTGATGTTGTAAAATAAACATTCAGTGGGGCAAACATTGAAGTGAGCACCCTTCTCTTGCCACTTGCTGAGTAAAATCAAGGCAGTAATAAGCTGTAGCAGTGTATTGTAAGTAGATGTTCTGTTTAGAAGGTCAGATTAGAATCCAGCTGTTTCTTAATTGTCCTAGTGGAGTAATCAGTAGGTTGATTGTTTAATCTTTTCTTGAGCTGATTGCAAGAAGAAACCAGAAACCTGGAAAAAAGAACTGAAGATGTACCCTCCTGACCTCCTGAGAGTTCAAAATTAAGGATTCATCATGACACATAGCGAACGGTCTCTCAATCAGAAAAGGGCATGCTCCCACAAAACAAAGTGTAGAGCTGAATAAACAACTCCGTCTGCTCCAGTATTTGCTTTTGATTGGCTGCTCAACTCCCCAGTGTGGCACACAGTAATGGGCATGCAGAACACTGAGCTTTTGATTTGTGAGTCTTTCGCATTGCTCAAAAAGCCTGAAGGCTGGTTGAGTGAATTAGGAGTTAGAATGTTATCTACCCAATGGAGGCAGAGTGCTGATTGCTGCCCTCATTGGTAGTGAAGAGCACGTTTGCCTGGTGTAATAGCTGCCATAGAAACCACATCAGACAAGTAATTGTTTAGGCAACCTCAGACAAGTAAGAGGACAACATTAAAATGCTTTTTCTTGCCTTCCTCTCACTTCTCTCAGGCTACATTTTTTTTTATCAAATGTTCATTTTGTGAGGCTGCGGTGTCACGGTAGATTGACAGCATTGGCCCAGAGAGCCGCTGGATGTATTTCCAGTTAGCGATTGAGAGAGAAAGATCCCAGAGAATTAGAACCATTGCTGCATTTATGGCCATCGCAATATCAACATGTGCAATATACATATTGCACATACATATATCAAACATAAGACTGTTTGAAGTGTAGAAAATGGCGTGTTTCCGCATGGTACACATCCACACTCTGCATAACAATATATATGACCAATCAGTTGGAGCCGTACTGCTCCCCCTGTGTAGCTGCTGGTAGCGGAGGTGGTAAAGCGCACTAAGATACAGCGTAGTTAACGTCGTGATGGCTGAAGGGAGAGAGAGGAGCGAGGAAAAATGTGGGAAAAGAAGAACTAAAATGAAATATGAGATTAGAAGTAAAGGGAATAATGCATTCGACTTGATTCAGTGTCTGTAGAGGCTACACAGGCTAAAAAAGTTACATCGTAACACTATGCAATGTTTTTTAACAACCAACCATATGGATACACACACTATAGAATACAGTAGCTCATAATGACTCTATTGTTAAGTTGATTCCATACATACAAGTGATTCCAGCGTCGAACTTCATGCTGACTGGTTCGAGAGTTGTCTTTATATTCTAACACCAAACAAGAGCAACATTCAGTTTACACTGCTGACCACAAATCAAGCAGGCAGTTTTACTCTCTCTTTATTGAGCTCTTAACATCTGGTGTTAATGAAGAGCAGAACAGACAGACCCCTCACAGAGCAGGAAGCAACTCCACATAGTCATCTATTTACATCAGCTGTGATTGATGGATTATCATACTGTGCTTTGACATGATTCACGCTGGTAATAAAAACAAATTAAAGTATAGTACTTTGTTTACTTGTGAGCTCTTCAAAAAGGATAAAAGTTGATTTAATCTTAATCTTGTTGTGACTCTATTGTGTTCTCAGTCACAGTGAATGAAACAATGTAAATACAATAACTTTACCGATTAGTTAATAATAATTAGCAGCGATCTGAGGTGGAACTTAACATTTTTCTTCCCTGGCTCACGAAAGACAAGGAGACAGCGAACATGCAGGTTGTTAACAAACTGCTCAAACTGCAGTAAACATTAATCACAGTTTACAGACCAACTTCCTGCCTCAACTTTGATTGGTTTTACTACCATACAACGGCAATAAAGAAAAGAATTAAAAAGAATTACTGTGCAAGTGGATCGGTTTATGTTCAATGGAGTTTCAAGGTTTTTCCAAAGTGCAGAAGTGATCAGGGTATCAGAGATCAAACAAATCAATTGCCTACATTTATTTCTATATATCTCTATATCTATATATATGGATAACCATTAATATATGTTGCCTTTTTTCACAGTCAAAGCTGAAGATCAGTGGGACCTCAATGTTTTTTGGTCTCTTTCTTAAAAATTTGCACAAGCTTTCACTCGGACTCAAAGACGATCTGATTTGATTCTGAGTGTTAAGGTCATAGTGACCTCAAATTTTTTGTCAAAGTGTTGAATCAGCAATACTTTGAAAGAAGTTCATTACATCTGACACAAACATTTGCTCTGATTCAAAAAATAAAGGTCGTAGTCACAATGTCACAGTGACCTCACAGAACACTTTTCCCCCTCATGTCAACATGTTACCTCAGGAGTGGCTTCGGGCATTTTCTTCACATTTTGCACGAGTGTGAACTCAAACATAAATTATTTGTGGAGGTCAAAATTAATTAGTTCAATTTGTAAAAGAGAAAATAAGAGAAATAGGTATTTAGAGATTGTCAACACATGTTAGTTGGCAAGCCTTTATTTTGTTCACTGGTTACATGATTCTCTGGCCACCGAAAAGCAGCTCATCATCCTATATATCTGCTGCTTCTGGGAGGGTAGTGACAAATTGTGATGTTCACATTATTGCTTGATATGAGAGGCAGTGACATGGAAAATAGGATGACTGATGTTATCTCCAATGAACAATGTAACCGACATTGCCTTACCAGCGATTCCCTCGTTCTGTGTTTCCAGGGTGTTACGGCGTGGACGGCGAGAGCGACTCGATCATGAGCTCAGCCTCAGAGAATTCAACCGAGCCTTGGTTCTGTGACGCCTGTAAGAACGGAGTGACTCCCAGCTGTGAGCTCTGCCCCAACCAGGATGGCATCTTTAAAGAGACGGATGCTGGGAGGTGGGATACAGTAGTGCCATGACCCAGTGATCAGTAGCCTTTTTTTTTTTTTTTTTTTAAGGCAGCAAGCGGAATATGTTCAGAAACAAATATCACCTAATGACCTTAGCTCGGCAAAATGCTGCAGGCAGCTAAAGGCTATCTGAATTGCACAAATATTCAGTGCTGGAGAGAAAAGGAAGTTGAACAGACAGAGAGAGAGAGAGAGAATTGGAGGAATGAGAGAGAGGGATGGAAGGAAAGGAAAGAGATAGAGGAAGAAACGGAGTGAGAGAAAAGAGTGTGTTATGTGAAGCGTGGAGACTTCAGCCACGTTATCGCTGATAGTGCTCCTCAGCCAGGCTGCACCCGAATTTACTACTTCACTAGAGCATGAAAAACACAGCAAATTAAACTGTGAAGCGGTTGCTTGCCAGAGATGGATATCTTTATATTGGACTTCGGATTCTCTTCCCTAAAGTCCGCATTTGAAATTGTGTGACAGCAAACTGTATTCAAGAGTCTGAGGCTACATAAATCTTTGAATTCATTTCTTTTTGAAGTGTCTGAGGAAGTCACTGCAGCCAATTTCATGACATTAAGTTTCTTTTGTTTGCAGTAATTCACCACACTCAACGCAGGAGGAAGCAAAGTCACAGATTATGATCAATTTTATGATGTAACTTGAAATCAACACGGAGGAGTCGATATGTGTTAGATGCCACCTTTTACGTCTTTATTTAAATGTGAAAAATAACCGAGGATTGATCCCCTGTTTGTGATAATAAGAAGTAACAACACGTATAGATGAATCATTTTAAAACTTCTTTTCATTTGAAACGTGTTCGGTTTAAGTCTTTTATACTACCATAAAAAAAACTGTATGTTTTAATTAATGTGTTACTGTATCTTACAGTATTTATATTTTTATTTATTTTTTTAGGCCAGAAATTGCTTTTTTTTACCGCAAAAATAATTACAATTCAAAAAAATAAAAATACCTGAAGGCTGCAAAATCCTGCGATATAAATGTTCATATACTAACCCACAAACAAAAGCACGATGTATCGAAGCCCCGAGAGGTGAAGCGCAATATTGCGAAGTATCACCACAGTGTGTTATAGTTGGTTGTGTTTATCAGACAATTTGAATTTCTTTGTCTTTTCTTTGTCTTTGTTTTCAGGTGGGTGCATGTGGTTTGTGCACTTTATGTTCCTGGAGTAGCATTCGGAGACATTGATAAACTACGACCAGTGACGCTCACGGAAATGAATTATTCAAAATACGGGGCCAAGGCAAGTACTCTTTTTACATACTGATACATTTTACCAGTGCATAGCTTTGGTTTCAATTTTTTTTTTTCTTTAGATTTTGTGACGTGAGAAGCCGATCTTTTTTTAGGTTTTTCAGTGGTTGATGCTGAAGACGAAAAATTAAGACGGCAGAGCAACCCGAGTTATGTTGTTTGTATTTTTTGGTATCTGATAAAATACAGCAATTTAGCAATAGTACCGAATGAAACAAACAAATATTTGAAAATAATAGTGTGTATAGTCTCTGATTGTGTGAGTAAGTTTATAGACGTTTTTTTTTGTTTATCATCCTCCACAAGCACTGGCTGAATCTGATTATCTCAAAATGTCAGATATTGACCAGATTAAAATCCTGCAGAGGCAAGATTAAGATGTCCTTTTTGATTACTATACCTGACTTTATATTCGGTTACACCCACCAAGCTGTTTTTTAAAGGAACACCGCACTAATACAGAGCAGATCTTCCCTCGGCTCTCGTAGCAGCCCCAGATATTTGTGGCATGCGTTCTACAAGATGTTGGAGATTGTGCTTTGAGATCCTGCTCCCTGTTGACATGACTGCGTCGCATCATCGTCTACAGACGTGTCAGCCGAACATTCACGCCGTCAGTCTCCTGCTCGACAACATCCTCAACATGCTCTGTTGAATTCAGATGTGGAGACTGGGCAGGTCGCTGAAGTTCACTGAACTCGCTCAGTTTGACTTTTGAAGCTTTGTGTCATGGAGCACTACCCCGCAGGAAGGAGCCATTAGAAGATGAAAACACTTGAACTGTGATTTTTAAGAGATGAAATAAAAGATGAAAGTTCCAAAAAAAAAAAAAAAAAAAGGTCAATTGCACTTGAAGATAATGACATGAAAACACTGATAGAAGTTGATGGGTTAGTAGAACAACTGAATTTAAGGTTGGAGTAGCAATGATAGTAACAGTATCGGTATCGGATGATAAGGATGAATCTGTTGTCGTGTGTGTTATGACAGTGACATTGTTAGTGGCTGCTCACTGTGCCGTACTTCAGATATGTAAAATCCTTGTACCTATAACTCTCTCCCTGTTGTGTTCTGATGCCTGTAGGAGTGCAGTTTCTGTGAAGACACCCGCTTCGCCAGAACCGGTGTGTGCATCAGCTGTGATGCGGGAATGTGTCGGTCCTACTTTCATGTTACCTGCGCACAGAGGGAAGGGCTCCTGTCTGAGGCTGCAGCGGAGGAGGTAACGGGGGAGCAACAATCTGAATAGTCAACACACAGCGGCAAAGTATCTCCTATAACTTTGAATGGGGTGAAATAAAATGTCACCAGCCAGCACTCTAAATAACAAACTGAGTTGAAATTTTATGACACAGGCAGTTCTTCACCTTGACACGTTCAAGGTGAAGTGCTTCATCAAGTACCACTTAAAATTGGATGTCATTGTTAGATTTAAACTTCGGATAACAAAAAAAAAAAAAAAAAACCTAGAGAGATATTTTCTTTGTGTCACTAAGCAAACCAAACTAAAGCTGCACATTTTGACTCCTGATTTGATCTGCAGGGCTGAAGTTTGAGTTTGAGCAAGCACCCAGGAAAACACTAATACAAGGCATTTATTAGCATCAGTGCTGAAATTGTGATTTTTTTATTTTTAAAAGCTGGTGTGATCTGGCATCATATGGATGATGCCTTTTCATGATGTTCTGTTTTACATATATTATTTATATTCTGTTTTGCTGTTTTCATACAAGCCACTAGCTTTACAAATTTCAGAAAAAAAATCAAATTATTTCTCGCATTCATTGCCACAAACTAACCTTCAATAATGAACTGACAGCTGGAAGAACTGCTGCTGTTTTTGTTGTTTTTCTTCCTGTAACAGTGAGAAATGTAGGCGGCTGGAATGTTAAAGACCAATGTAGTAGAAGCTGTTAAGAGTTTGTCCCTGTGTTTACATTTCAACGTTCACCACATTTATTTATGTCATTTTTTTTTTTTTTTTGCTTCCTCAGGATATTGCAGATCCATTTTTCGCGTACTGCAAACAGCACGCAGACCGCTTTGACAGGAAGTGGAAAAGGAAGAATTATCTGGCATTACAGTCTTACTGTAAGGTCTCTCTGCAAGAGAGGGAGAAACAGCTTACTCCTGAGGCTCAGGTAAGGTTCATTTATTCATATCAGCTACAGCAGCCAAACCTCTCAAGAATTTTTCAAATGTGCATTTGTGTTTGTATCTCATTCCAAATGCCCAAAGTTTGGACATTTTGCTACAGGGTACTTCCTCACTGGAGGAGTGAAGATTAAGCCTAGGCTTGGGTTTGCAATTAGGATTAGGTTATGGGTACATATATTATTTTTATGTTTCAGTATAAGGCAGTAAGTTCAATGAAAAAAATGTTGTGTAGGAATTTTGTGATGCTTCAAAATTACCGAATGTAACTCACAAGTGGATTCATTTGACCTATGAAGTAACTCACGGTAGAAAATGTACAGGAGAAACAAAATAGGAAAATAGGAATCACAAATAGGATTTGTTATTAATCTCATTTATGGCGGAGAAGTCTTTTCTGAATTTCAGATGCACACTCATACATTTATTACCAATTTATTATTAATATTACAGTGACAAAGTCTAAACACAAGGACACGACAGGAAAAGAAGAATGAAAATTCAAAACTGTGGTGAATGAATGAACGAACAGAAGAGTTCAAATATGATTTGGACATGGTTTGAAAGACCATGACGGATGAAATGAGAAGCAGCGAGTCAAATCAGTTTTATAGCAAGTTGCATTTGAACTGCAGATGAAAGTTATCAATTATAGAGACAATCATCAATCAAAAAGCTTAGGGTATTTTATTTAGTGTACTTTTTTGTGTACTTCTAGTATTCAAATAAACAATGTATGACCTGATGAATTTGTGTTGATGGACCGAATATGAAGCCGGAAGGCGATGAATGAGTGAGTCAGAGTCCAAATGAGAAGAGCTTCCTTAGCTCTCCGCTTTGTCTTTACACTGTGGCTACAGAATCCCTTCATTTGTTCTAGATTACATTTTAACGTTAAAAGATCACATTTTGTATAAAAGGGTTCTTTTTTTCCCCATCGATCTAAACTCAGCAAGCTCTAATGAGATTTATTTTAAATTAAACAAGAAGAAAAACAGTCTCTCATTTGCAAAGTATTCAGAACATTTATCGTGGCACTCCAAATAGTGCTCACATGCTTTTCAGTTTGTTTTAATTATCCCTGAAATGCGACTACAGCTTGATTGGAGCCCAGATGAGCCAAATGGAATTCACCGGACATAGTTTAGAAAGACACACACCTCACACAATCCAATAAACGCAGCATGTAATCCAAGGAAGTCTTTGTAGACCGATGTATTGCTGGAACGGTGGAGGGATGTAGATCTCAATAGCCTCAATAAGAAGTTTGTAAAACGGAGCCCTGCCTGCCAGTATGACGACATCTCAGCAGCACTTTTCTCAATCAGGTCTTTATGTTGGAGTGGTTAGACAGAAGCCAGCCCGCTTTGAGTTTGCCAAATAGCATTTTAATGTCTCTGAGAGCATGAAGAAAAAGATTCTCTGGTCTGATGAGATAAAAATTGAACCCTCTGGGCAGAACTCCAAACATCATGACTAGTGAACACTAGGCACTGCTCATCACTTATAGGGATAATACCATCCCTATAGTGAAGCATGTGGTGGCAGTGTCATGTGTGTGTGTGTGTGTGTGTGTGTGTGTGTGTGTGTGTGTGTGTAGTAAGGAGGTGGGGGGTATCAAAGATATTTAAAGCAAACAGGATGCCCATGAACGTAATTTATAATGTGTCAGGAAAGGGTCTGAATACTTTGAGATTGTAGTTTTTTGCTTTTTTGTGTAAATTTGTCATTAAATCTATAAGACAAAGTGTCTACTTCCAGATTTATGGCCACTCACTAATGGTTCATTGCCATTAAATTTGAGTCAGTGAGCGTGTGTGTGTCCCACCTGCAGGCTCGGATCACCACCCGCCTGCAGCAGTACAGAGCGAAAGCAGAGTTGTCGAGGAACACCAGGCCTCAGGCGTGGGTGCCCCGAGAAAAGCTACCGAGACCTCTGACATCCAGCGCTTCGGCCATTAGGAAACTGATGAGGAAGGCAGAGCTGATGGGTATCAGCACTGATATTTTCCCCGTGGACACGTCCGACACCAACACCAGTATGGATGGACGCAGGAAACACAAGCAGCCTGCGCTCACAGCAGACTTTGTCAATTACTACCTGGGTGAGGAACTCAGTTGCTTTTTTTTCCCCCTAATTTTTCTATTTTCTTGTCATTTTTTCTTTTTTTTTTTTCAGTCATTTTTGCGTGTTGGAGAAGCCTGTGTGTCTGAAATAATAGAAAACACTTTTGCTTTTTTGAAACACAACAGCAGGTGAAAAATGAGCTGTTAATAAATACAAACAAATGCATCAAGAGCTGAAACAAATAGCACATTGATAGAACAAATCAGTTGAACGGATCTACAGGGATTAGAGAAAAGATTAATTATCTAAGGAAATCAATGGCTATACTGAGCAACAATTAGGAAGAAAATATGACTCCAGTACTCGGAGTAAAAGTGGTTACAAAACGGCAGTTATAATTGTAAAAAAAAAAAACAGCACTCAGTCTGTCTTTAAACTGCAAGGTATACTTCATCATAATGTGTAAATGATGCATCAACAAAAACTGTTCCGACCGGCTGATGGTCCCTTTGTTGTACTGCTACTACTACCATAAAACATCCAAATACCTGACAATATTGTTGTCAGTCTAGTTGCATTATGGGTAGTTTAAGTGTAAGATTTTGACAAGTAAGGAAGGAATATGTGGAAGAAAAAAAAGTGATGTTTCTAGTTCAGCTACATTCATTTTGATCTTTTTTTTTTCTTTGACTTAACTGCATCAGGGGGGCCAGTCCTATAAATAGGAATGTCCCTGAGTGATAGTTGAGTGATCAAGTTACACCACTGTTTGGCCGAGTGCTGAGTGACTGCATGATGAGGAGTTTCCCCAATGGCTGCTGCTCTTTCCAAATGGATTGTTTGCAGGTGGTGTTGCCAGTGTAGAACCACTTGTGACACATTTAGACAAACCTTTGCTACTTTGTGTTGAAGAACCATAGAACCAGACTGAAATATACTGAATACTCCGGCTGGGTGGCACAACAGTGCATCCCAGGCGTCATTCAGTTCAATGCACCGCAACTGATACACATGCAAGAGCTTTTTACCATCTCCCAGTGATGATTTTACAAGTTGTAATCACAGTGTCGCTGTCGCCTTTGTCTTGTGAGTCTGGTGATTTTGTCAGAAGAAGTTCTGGTTATAGAATCAGGATGTTAACAGAGCAGAGCAGCAGCTCGGGAATAACTGTTAGATAGTATTGATGGGTCTTTTTTCAATCACTGTGGGTATTACTGGGAATTTGGCTGCATTAAAATACTGTAAGTAAGAGCACAGAGAGCAAATACAACATCAGTTAGTACAGTTTGTTGAGGCTGTTGAGGAAGTTGTTAAACAGACCCTCAGAGCACTGAGCTGTAAATTATTACTTAATGTTTGTACAGTTACATTTACATTATTATAGTAATTTAAGAAAGCTAAAAGTTATCTTCATAATGTGAAGCAATAACTTATGTGCAGGCTGGTGAAGTTATCCTGAAAGCAGAGTAAATATATTTTCTCACAAAATGTGGAGGAGATGCTAAAGCAGTAACCTTGAGAGCATTCTCCATTTAGTCTGCAGCTGAGGGTCTATCTGCCATCAGTACACACTGTTATGTGCCCCCCCCCCTCCTTGTATATAGATTGTGATCATACTATTGATTTTCATCCCATTGATATTCAGAGCGGAACATGCGAATGATCCAGATCCAGGACAACATCTCGGAACAGAAGAACTTAAAAGACAAACTGGAGAGCGAGCAAGAAAAACTGCATGTGGAGTACAACAAGGTGAGCAACAGCCATTGTTTCAGTTGTTCTAACTGATTATTTTAACACATAATGAATAAGTACTTGCTAATTTGAAAATTTAAATGAACAGTGTCTGAAATTATTTCTACATTGATATTATAATAAGGAAGCTTATTTATTGAATGCAGTAGTTCAAACCTAATTAAACATACAATTATGCTTAGACAGTTATAAAACTGTGCGAATGGTATATTAATCAATTATGATTTAGACTCATATTTCCTGTGGTGAACCACTGAATCTTGCTGTCTGTACTTTCCAATATGGGCGTCTTTGACAAAGCATTCATTTGATTTGAATCATATTTCACTGGGCATTCCCTCAGTGTGACACGGAAAAGTCAAACGTCTTTATCCGATCGCCTTTCCCGCAGGGCTTCCCCAGGTTTGCCGCCTTGGCCCTTTCTCTTGTCTACATGTTCACTACTTCCTCAGGTCCGATCGTCTGCCCACATGGTCACTCTCACCATTGCTACACAGATGATACTCAACTTTAGGCGTTTTTCTATCAAATCATCCCACAGCTTTGGTGCAGATTTTAGCGTTGTCGTCCCAGCTAATTAATCTTTCCATCACTGCATCAGCGCCAGAATCACCCCCTTGTCCCTCACCCCAACCAAGGTTGTAAGAATCGTGGGTGTTATATTTGATGACTAGCTTTCCTTCTTGCATCTGTCTTCTAGCTGTGTCACGTTTGCTGGCTGCCTCTTGACAGAGTCACTTGAATTTTATTTGGGAAAATTGGTTTGCAACCATCTACTTGAACTCTTCCTTACAGGCTTGTGCTACTTTTTCACCTCTGACTGTCCTAATTTTGGGTTTCTTGATGTAGATCAATGATCTCTTCTGAGAACATCTTCTCTTCTAACTCCCTTAACATCCCTAACTAGCACTTAGTCTGCACTGGGGCACTTCTTTTTTTTATCTTATTGCACTTTGCCTTATTGAACTGATCCAGCACTTGTTTACTTGTTTACTCTCATGTCTACTAGTGCACTGGAGCTTTAGTGTTGTCCTTCACAGTCTCTTTGGATAAACGCTTCTGATAAATTGCTCAATGTACACTTGAGTTCTTTATGTTTACAGTTATTTTTTCAGCAATCTCCAATGCCAAGGTTTTCAACCCTGGCATTGGAGATTTCTTTGATAACAAATCACTATATATCTACATGCTCTCAATATCTGATACAGGCATTTAAAAGGTATAATGTTTACAGTCATCACTATCTTTGTTTAGCATATTAGCATGCTAACATTTGCCAATTGGCAGTAAATGGATAATAGAGGCAAAGAACTGAACTGGAAAATTTTATGACCACAAAATCATTTTGTGAATTTCAAGTGGCACTCGGTGAGCTTGTATTTTTTTAAGTAAGCGGTCATCAGATCTCATTCTGTCACTATTCATTATCACGTTAAACGTGGCGCTACTATGCTACATGATAAAGACCAGAATCCCGCATAGGCGAGTCTCTTTTTCTTGTCTCCTCAAACGTGACCTCTGCGAAGAGGCCGCCGCTCCATCTGTCAACATGAATAAGGGAATACAACGGTGGAGTAAAAGTCACAAGAGTTAATGTTGCGTTCAGTCTTCCGCCGTGCGTGTTAAGAGTTATTAATGGAGTGTGCGTTGCTAATTGCCCTGCCTGGGTTGCTCCAACATGGCTTTGGCCTTGGAGAAAATGCCAGTGAGGGAATGTCATGACAAGTCTGGCTATGACTGATGTATGGTGGTAAAGCTTGGTGCAAGGTTTACTCATGACACAAGGCTCACTCACCTCGTGCACATTTTATGTGCCGTTAACAGCTACACCGACTGCAAAACTGGTTTAAATAACTGTTCGCATTATATTTGTAAGACTTGAATTATAGTCACTTGTGTTTATATTCAATCTGTCAAACATTGCCACTGGTGTCCTTAGTGTCCTTTTTGCCATGACAGTAAAGTTAAATCAAAGCCAGCCAATATTTTTTATTTATTTATTTATTTATTTTATCAAAAAACAGAAGCGTCCTTGTTCATGTTTTTGTACTTGTTTACTACCTGGATGTTTAGCAGCTTTAGTCAACTCAAGTGAGCAATAATAGAGAGCTTAAGTGAAAGCAGAACTTCCAGGTTTAGTTCCATATGAAAGAAAATGTCATATTGCTATTTGTTATCATTCAAATAAAAAAAAAAATATCACAGCACACAAATATCATATAATTGTTTAATCTTTTCATTGGTACAGCTGTCTTCAGACTTTAACTGATAGGTGTTAAAACTGTGGTGTCGCTGCCTCATGTTGCCTCTTCTCTTTCTCTGCAGCTCTGTGAGTCTCTGGAGGAGTTACTGAATGTGAATGGAGAGCTGCGAAGTGACGGCCAGGCCATGTGGACTCTGTTGGGAGGCATTCTGGGCCAGGTACCAACACCATCTCTGCCTCTTCACCTACTTTCTTTTCTTCTCCTGTTGCGTCCTCATCGAACATTTCCTGTGTATAGATTTCCTTTCCTACTGTAGCGATGATTCGTGATGGAGAGCAGCTCAGATTTCAGACGCATATTTTCAGACGCATATTGAAACTTGCTGAATAGTGATGTGGAAGAACAGACTCGCCCCTGCTTTGTACCCACATGCATAAATGACCCGACCTCTTCCTGTAATGTTAATTAAACATATGCTACACAATCACTCACTTTAAAACTCATCCAGGTCTCGTATGACGGTGAGTCCAAGATTATCTGAGCTCAACTCTGTGACTCACGGGTTCTGTCCACATATGCAAAGTGATTCTCCGTTCCTTCCAGTCTGCTGCATTCTCACCTCTAGAGTGATGATGAATGAAGGGGTGAAAGGTTGTGTCTTCAGTACACAATAAAATAAATACAGTAGAAAAAAATCATGCTTGCTAATTAGGTTTTATATAAGTTAATCTGATTTACTGCTTTAAAAAAACATTGCTTGTGTATTTTTGTTTTACTTCACCCTCTGCCCACTTAGTTCATTTTAACTTGTGCCTGTAGGTGTGAATTAACGCTTACATGCATTTCACCTTTTACATTTAATTATATGGGGTTACTTGCCAGGACTCCACTACTGTTTATAAAAAATTCTCTTGTCATTTCCTGTCATTTTCTATTAACTCAGACCTGGCTGTGAATGTAAAAGCAATCTCCCGCTTCCCGTTCCTACGGCAACCAATTGCTAAGATGTGCCACTCTGGCTTATGGGTTATTTACCAACTGTGAACGACAGTCTGCAGAAATAGATGAAGATCTCTTGTTTTTTGTTGAGATTACAAACTCAAATTAGGATTTACACACAAAGTATTTACATTTACTTAGTGTTTTTTTTTTTTATGCACATACTTATAAATCTGTAGCCTACAGCTGCTCCTTACAATGTTTCCAGCTTTGTGTAAAGTCACAGTCCAACCATGGATCAGCAACGAATGATGTGACACATATTTTACGCAGTTTATAACAGAATATTATAGTGAAACTAAATCCTCGTTCATTTATTATTTATGCCACTTATCCTGTCAAGGGTCACATGAGCCGTGTACAACCTGGACAGGTGACCAGTCTGTCACAGGCAACCGAAACAGTCTAGTCAAATATTATTACAAGCCCTAAATATACCCAACTACATCTTATTCTCTACAGTTCAGCTGCTTTTAGTTTAAAAAAAGATGATTTAACTAAAGTCGGTCCCAGATACTCCCATGAATATTCAGCTACTCTTAACAGGGAAGAAAATAATCATAGAACTAAAACAAAGAGAAGCAGTTAATCTAAGGACAATCAACCACTTACAATAGGTGTTTTAGCCATTAGCCTTTATAACGGAGGTCTCAAATTACTGGCTCGGGTGATAAATTAGGTGTGTGAGGCAATTTTCTATGTCCCTTGGTAATATTTTTTCCCATTTCGATTTTTTCACAGTCTGTTCTATAGAGATTTAGTATTTAGAGATGGTGAAAGTGTGGACTGTAAAAAAGGCTCTTTATTATTTCACATATTTAACATACAGTTCCTATAAAAAAGTATTCTCTCTGTTGGGTGTGTTCTACATTTATTGCTTTTATAAATGGAATCATGGTCAATGTCATCTTTTGTATAATTTGTATTTTTTTTTTTAACAAGAATTAATCCAAAAAAAATTAATGTCAAAGTGGAGCAGATTTCTACAATGTTGTTTAAATGGCTTCATAAGTGTTCACCCCCTTTAAAGTGGTTGAATTATTTCAGCTGAGGTCCAGCCAACTGGTGCTTGTAGTTTTATAATTAGTGAATTAGACCTGAGTTCAGTGAATGTGTCTTAAGTGATTGTCACATAAAGACACACGTGTCTGGACCTTACAGACACGTGTGTTAATCTGTATTTTCTGGCTGCAATTACACCACAAAGACAAAAGAACATTCCAAGAAACTCTAACAAAGGGTTATTATTGAAGTACAAGTACAAGTCAGAGGATAGATACAAAACAATGTCCAAATCACAGAACATCCCCTGGAGTTCAGTTAAATCCATCATTAAGAGTGTAAATCTGCCTAGAGCAGGTCGTCCTCACAAAAGGCTAATGGAGACTAGTGTGGGAGGCGACCAACGCACTCACGACTACTGTGAAGGAGATAAAAGCTGCAGGAGTCGAGATGTGAGAGACTCTGCATTACATCAACTGTTGAAAGTCACTGTTGAAGGAAGCTCAAACCTTAGTCTAAGACAGGAAGTGTGTCTGGACTAGAAAGGAGCTGTTGACATCTGATCCCTGTGCAACTTAAGAGAACTCAAAGAAGAATGGAGAAAAATGTCCAGATGTGCAAACCTGAGTTAGACATGTCCACACAGACACAGGGCTGTTATATACTGAATTGAAAAAAAAATTTTTGTACATTATACATTATTTTTAACTAATTGATATTACTTCTACTTACTTTGAAAATCAGTTTCATTATGATATAAGAGTTTATTTTTAATTCTTGTCAAAAAAAAAGCCTATTAAAAATGATATTAACCATTCTATTTATAAAAGAAATTAAAGAAAAAACATCTAAGAAGCTGCAGACATCTTTGAGATGAGAGGTGATATGTCCTCAAGAATTTCAAGCAAGTCCAGTTGCCTTCTGTAGGACTTACACATTTCCATGACCGAGAAACTTCACAGACATCAAGGCACTGTAACTGGTCAATACCTGACCCAAATGTCTTGTTTTAGTCTTTTTTTTTTTTTTTTTAAAAAAAGGTTTACCTAGAGGACATATTGCCCCTGATGATGTACCATCAAGTGCTCTGTGTATAGAACAGGCGGTGTATGAGGGCAGCTGTGGCTCAGGAGGTAGAACAGGTCGTCCACTAATCAGAGGGTCAGTTGGTCGATTCCTGGCTCCTCCAGTACTCGTGTCAGAGGGCGAGATACTGAACCCCAGAACAGCCGTTCTGTTGGTGTGTGAGTGTGTATGTGTGTAGACGTGTGGTATGGATAGAAGTGCTGTGTGAATGTGTCTTAGTTTAAAGTGGTCATGAAGACTAGAAAAGCTGCTTTATGAGTCTGAAAGTGGGAGTATATTGGTCAATGTGACCTGTAGTGTGAAGTACATTGAGCTGTATAAATGCAGTCTAAGATGGTTTATTGTTTTTAAATAGAGTTTAATATGACCAGTACGAAGGAAGCTCTCGTTCCACAGTAATACAATCTTAAGCAGCTTTAATCGACAGAGAGCAGTCTGACAGGCAGACTCCAGGGAGGTTTTATATTTTATGTCATATTTACTAACATGTGTATGTCTTTCATTGTTCATGATGATTTTTATTCAACATATTGTTGTCACCTGTGTTTTTGACTCTATATTCATATATTTAAGACTCTATATTTAGTGGAACTGGTGCAGTGACTCCTTCAGGGTTTTATAATACATAAACCAGTTAGACCCTTAAAAAGTCTTCTTAAAAGTACAACTGTGGAAAGTATGAGCCACGTAGACAAATGGCCAAATGATGTTAATATTGTGTCGAGGCAGCAAAATGGACAAGAACTCGGAGGAGCCTGGTGGTGAATCTGCAATGACCACCATAAATCACCTAATTATGAACACGCACGCTTTAAGTAGCAACATCAGTCACAGCATCGCATGCTTTTGTGCCATCTATCTGCCACATTTTCATCTTCTATTTGTCATCCTGCCTGTGCATTTGCAGAAATTATTGATGTCCCCAAATGGGACTGTCATCCCTCCTCACTACACAGTCAGTGGTTTTGTTCTTGATGCTCCGAGAAGTTTAGCATCTTGGCAACTTCACCAAATAATAATAATAATAAAAAAAAAAAAAAAAAAATCTTTTCCAACCAACTTTTATAAAAATACCTTGAGGCTCAAAACAACCACCAGGGGACTGATAGTTGTTACAGTTTAATCCCCTGTAGTATCGATCAGCAGCATAATAATTACTAAAGAGACAATAAAATGAGCTTCAGAAGTGAAGGCTCATTAAGAGGCAATGGTAGAGGCAGATCATGTCACATTAGTAGGTTTGTTTTCGAATATAATATGTCTTGGAAAAAAAATGTTACATTTTAAAAAAATCTTTACATTTATTACGTTGTAAGATCATTACGTAGTGTCTCTGAGGAATTTGTGTATTAGTGCCGACCATAACACCAACATTGACTGCCACTTATTGTTTTATTGTTTATTTCTATTATTCCAGTTGACTGTTCTCTGCAGACAGATGCAGGTAGTTTCTGTTTTAACTGTGTACGTTCACATGAAATGCTTGTAGTTGTCAGGCGGCACTGCACTATTATTTTGGTTATTTTGCGCGTGTGTGCTGGACTGGATTCAATTTTCAGTTAAAAATCAACAAGAGCAGTGATTTTTTTATACAGAATTTGATGTTGTGTCCAAGTGCTTCAGTTAAAAGAGGCCTTAGGCCCAAATATATCAGCATCACTGGTTTAGTCTTCCAGCTGAAGGACACAAAGTTCTCTTGTGTGTGACATTGTTGATATTAATCATTTTACTGTACTGAATGTGATTAAACTCCTCTCAGTCCAGTCTGCCCCTGTTCTGTTATGTTTTGACGCATTTTCCTTGAGGGCACAGCTGTGTTGCAGTGGAGCAGACAACTTAAAGCTAATCTGTGTTCCTGCCTGCTTCCACTCACCATTTATATAACGTGCGACTATAAACTTCTTCATTTGTCTGATAACATATGTTAACAGTGTTGGAACTGCTCCATATCAGCAGCGGAGACATATTGTTGTGGTCAGATGCAGGCAGACTGTAGTCCAGGTTGTGGAGATAACCTCAGCGGCCCCTCGTGCTTTGGTCACTCTGTTCTCTCATATATCAGGCGTCCCTGTGGGGACACTCCTTCTGTAGCAGAGCGAGCATGCTCAGATTAGAGCTTCCTCAGGGAAAACTTTGTCTGTTTAGTGACAAACTTGGTCCCTACGAGATAAGTTTTCTAATTAACCCGTGTGGCAGCAACGCACCCAAGATGCAGGGAGAATAAACTAGTTATCTGCCGCTGCTTTTTACCTGCCACAAACAGGTTCCTCTCTCAGCTCTTTTCTAAGCTCTGCTATAAGAGACCTTACTGCTCTGCTTTGGTTTTGACACTTTATTTGGACAGGCCAGACTCTCAGGTAACAGATGTTCAGAAAGTGTTACTTGACTTTGTTGGGTGTTTATGGAATCAGTAACCCCAACCCTGACCTTTACAACACCGGCGTCCGATTTCACTTTCTTTTATGGGATTTAATTAGTGTAGTAAGACTTTACGAGGTTTGTTCTCTCAGCAGCATTAACTGCTCTGATGCTGACCATCCAAATCAAAACTCGGTGTAAATGAGAAGCAAAATCATGGTATATGACGTCGCACATCAGATTATCACATTAGTATTTTTAGTAAAATTGTGCAGATATAGAATTTTTATATATGCATCATTTCCAGTTTGATGAGATTTTTAAAAAAACTGAAAATAGAACTGCTCATTACCTGGATTGTACCATCAGTACAGGAAGGGTTACTGATGAGTTACCCACCCCCCAATAACAAATACACTTACATGGTGAGCACTGGTCAGCCATCTCCAAAGCAAGAAACACTCAAGTCTGGCTGCTGGTGCACTGAGATCAACAGCAGAATGAATTATGCATTTAATCATTCATACTTTTACTAAAAT
The DNA here is from genome assembly GCA_016801845.1 of Polydactylus sextarius. Taxonomy (NCBI): domain Eukaryota; kingdom Metazoa; phylum Chordata; class Actinopteri; family Polynemidae; genus Polydactylus; species Polydactylus sextarius. The sequence continues at coordinate 5,427,831 of CM028927.1, read as the reverse complement.
GAACTTTTCTACTAAACACAACAGGTAGAATCTCAACCAAAAGAATAGGCACGCAAATATAAAAGTATGAAAAAATCAAGGTTTTGAGGAAAACAATATGGGCTTTGAAAAAAGTCTTTTTTTTTTTTGTTTTGATAGAAACTTAACACTCCAGCTGTTCTGAAAGCCCCAAAAGAGAGGAAGCCCAGCAAGAAGGAGGGAGGAACCCCAGGGAAGTCATCCAGCCTGCCAGCAATCCTCTACAGGTGAACACACTGCGTCTACAGAGACAAGATGGGATTAAACATAATGAATAAATGATAAAGTGATGATAGTGAAACCACGGTGACTTGTTAAGCGTGATGTATGCTTGTTGTTAAATATCATCAAATGCCAGCGGCAGAAACAGTTTGCTTTACTGCATACGTCCATCATGGTTCTCATTGTTTAGTGTGTGAATTCACATCATCTCTATTTATACGCTCACACCGACACTTAAATCATTAATATGTCCCTTTTTTAAAGTAAGTGATGCATTTCACTACTGTGTAAATATTTCGAAATAAAGACTTATATTGTCAGTAAGCAGCATTTTTCTCACACGTGGTGTCACCTGATGTGTTTCTGCAGTTGTGGCATCTGTAAGAAGAACCAGGACCAGCATCTGTTAGTGCTGTGTGACACCTGCAAACTCTACTACCACCTGGGCTGTCTGGAGCCACCACTAACACGCATGCCCAAGAAGACCAAGAACAGCTACTGGTGAGAGACACAGACAGTGGAGGGGGACGGGAGGAGAAACAATACAATGAAGTGTTGGCTTAGCTCTGGATGTTTTTAATCACACAGGACAGAAAACTATTGAAAGGTTGAGGTGACATAAACCAACACTTAACAAGGAGAGTTTAATGACAGTTCATCAAAAGTTGTCAATTGGAAAAAATGGGAATGGGATTTTTTTTTACCCAATGAACGAGGAAGGATCCAGTCTGTCACGTCTTTCATCATTCATACCTTCTGTTCAGGTGTACTGGTCAGTTATGATGGTTTTTAATCATGTAATATGCAGGACATTGACACTGAAATAATGAAAACTTTTCTTTACAATCCTAGTTGCTTCTAATATGATAAAACATCTTCATTATGTGAATATGAACCAGGATTGCATTTCATATTTATTCTGTCAGATATGAGCACTAACACAGTGGCTCCCAGAGTTTGTTTATTCATATTATTCCTGACATTTGAGGCCAGTCTGTGGCAGCAGGATTATCAGATGATGTATGCTGAGATGGTGGAAATGTCACAGTCTTTACTCTCATCTACTGCAGTTTCTTATCTAGAAAGAAGAGTCAGTGTTGGAAAAAAGGAAGAAATCCTTTCTCATTCTGTTGTGAATTGAAGAAATGGAGAGATACTACGGTGGTATGCGTCTGGTGTTCGTCAGTCTTTCAGTAGAGTCATGTGTTTCAGAATAAAATGAGCTCTTTTGCTTTATTAGACACAATTTAGAACCTGTTTAGATAATAGCGGCTCTGCAATGATGCAGAGCCATAACGAGTTAGAGAATTATACCACAGCGCTCTTATCTAACATGATGCAGTAAATATCAGTGTTTGATATGATATCTTTTAGTGCCTGTTAAAAAGTTTGTTTTCATCTTTTTTACATTTTGAATGAATTCCTGGAACCATAGATGTTTATCTCTTTAAGTTTCTCTTCACCTTGTAGCTGAAACACTGAAACAGGACTTTTGACTGCCACTATCACCAGCTCACAGTGACGACCCTCGTCTCCAGTCAGAACGTACTTGTTTCCCAAAAGGCTGCAATTCCTTGAAGTTTAACCTGAAGTTTAACCTCTTAACCTGAATTTATTTTCTGGTGCTGCTGGGTGTAAGACGTGTTCTACAAAAGACAAAAACATTGTCAGGACTTTAATGAAATGCAATATAGATCAATTACAGCAGCAGCAACATAAACCACAAATAATCTCTGGCTTCTCATTGTGTTACCAAACATCAACAACTGATCCAGGTGTAAACATCTGAGTCATGGCTGAGCACAGGATCAGCAGATACAACTCTTAACACAAACACGCAATCATTGATGAAGACTGATGGAAAAATCAGATTGTGACCATGCCAATTAAAGAATAGCTCAATTGACATTTGCCAACATTAGAATAAGTCAAACCAATCATTAATTGTGCAAGGGGTTTCTAAACGTAACATGAAAACCGCTTGTCTTCCTTTGCCTTTGTAAAAATATTGAAGCATCTTCAAGAACCTGGAGCATGTTCAGTTGTCTTTGTATATCTCTTAGAAACACCATTACCCTGATGACAGAGGAGCAACATCAAACATATTGACACATCTTGTTTTTTTTTTTTCCACTCTCCACAGGCAATGCTCCGAGTGTGACCAGGCCAGTAGTGATGAGGCCGATATCGCCATGGAGACGCTACCTGATGGCACCAAGAGATCCAGGAGGCAGATCAAAGGACCAATCAAATTCATCCCACAGGAGATGTCACCAGAGCCCAAGAAACATCAAGTGAGAGGCACGGTGTGTATCTACACACTGGGATTTTTATATCTCATCACTAGAAATATATTTTACTCTGCTATAATTAGAACGTAACTGATGATAGTGTTGGCTAATTAATTGATCTGTATTGATTATAAATAATGTTAAAAACAATGTTATCACAGCGACACAGGTTGATAGTGTGTTCCCCTGAGTACTAATCATTGGTGATGAAAGGTTTTGTCACAGAAGACAGAGTGACTGCATGAACAGTTCAGTGGATCAACACATAATGATCACGGTTTAACAGGATATAGTTAAACCGTAATATAGTTAACTCACAGTGAGAAAAAAAATCATCCTGAGTGGGGAGAAAGAAAATGTTGTAATCCGGATTCCTGACGACAAGAATAGAGAGAAACAGGAAGAAACAAGTCTCAAAAAATACTGAAACCTGCTTCTTTTAGCAACTTTTTATAATTTAATTAAATACTCAGGAGAAATTACAAATTTTAGCGTTGGAAGAGATTTTGAGCATGAGTTTTTTTTTTTTTTTAATTAATCCTGATGTTTTAAGCATCGTCCAGACAATTGAGCTTAATTCTCAAAAAGAAGATACAGTAATTTGTTGAGAGCAAACTTTAAATATGTTTTAATATATTATAGTTGCATTTTCTAATATAAAACTCCAAAAATTTAGACACGGATAAGTTTTGTTGGACTTGTACTAAAGGACTTTTAAAGATTTGGGCAAAAACCAAAAGTGATGATAAACCAACTAATCAACAATAGACATCGTTTCAATAAGACGCAAAATAAAGTTCAGTTCAGTTGTTTAGCACCAGAGACACACGTAGATAACCGTGTTGTTTTCAAAGTCGTGTAGGTTACAGCCATAAATCCTGTGGCGGTTTCCTATGATTCCTTGCTTTGTCTGTAAAGAGTGACAGCATATGGACTGTGTCGGCCTGTGGTGTAACATTTCGTGTCAGTCTGTGAGAAGGAACAGAACCCTCACTCTCTCTCTCTCTATCTGGACCCCCCACCCCTCCTCCCACTGGATCCTACTTATCTGTAGCGACCATGCTCTGATCTTGCGATACAGGCCTGTCTCCTCGCTCCCTCAAGAAACCCTTGAGATTGATATCTGACAGCTCTGTGGTGAGGCGAGGGAGGCGGGGATGTCTTTCATTTCTGCTTTGTTTTTCCACTGTCACTGTGTGACCCAGTGCCACTCACCTGGGACTTGAAAGAACTTTTCTCTTGTGTATAGACACTCAAAGAAAAAAAGCCAATACCACTGAAGCTGCTCCTTTTCCACAGTCTCTGTTACAAATAGAGAAATTAACAACGAAAAAGGAGAAGTGTCCGAGCCACTTCTCCACTCTCTGCACTCTATCTGTCTTAGAAAGGCAGTTGTGGAGCGTTGTAGCAGAGTGGCAGTCTGGGTTAATGTGTCTTTCTGTTCAGGTTTGGAAACCTCAGTCCAGACACGTGCTGAGGACTCTGCTGGAGCTCTCAGAGATTAAGCAGTTTTCTGTTCAGTTATTTTTTTTCTTTTTTTTTTTTTTTTTTAAGAGCCACAGCCGTCTGGGCGAGGCTCTTCAGTGCAGCATTTATCTTCAAATGCAAGGCGTGCAATGGCAGGCGCTAAAAGGGCCCTGCTTTGCATTTTTAATGCTTTTACCAGGGCAACCAAGTGTTGGCACTTCTCTAAAGCCATGTTTCAATTTATCAGGACTGGCTAATCGACCTCCTGCCTGGCCTCTGAGGCTGTCGTGTGCATGAGTGCGTGCGTGTCACTGAGTTCTTAAATCAGGAAAAAAATGTTTGTGTGTGTGAGTGAGTGTAGATACACACACATACATATATTTGGCCAAAGGGGGGCTAACATGGCCGAGCTCTACCTTGTTGAAGCTTAGGGTCTTACGGCTGTTATTCATGGCCTGTAGTGGGTACTGCCTACTGGAGTAAAACCTTTAAAGTCAACCTGTGAGCTGAGTTTTATCTAGCATGTACACAATGTCAGAGCTGTAAAATTAATGCTCCATAGCACGCTCTGTTGGATTTTACAAAGCCACCGCTAAAGATAGCCAGACTGAGCCTCATGCAAAGACACTTCATTAGCTCACATTTGTTCTCCAGCGCAGGACACGCATAAGACACAACCTGTTTTTTTTTTTTTAACTCTATCATGGATCAATGTTTAATGCCAACCATTTCTCACTGTCAGCGTTTTTCTGTTCTGTTCCCTAAAGTGGTCTGAATTAATTAATTAATGCTCTAATTAAGTGAACGATGTTTGGTTAAGCGTAGTTTGATCATTTGGAAAATAACAGATTTTTAAAGATATTTTTTTTTGTGTCATCGAAATAACAAATCAGTTGCATCAGAAACACACATAAACATCTAAAGTATTTTACATTGACTTGAGTCATATTATCGATGCACCAGTTATATTTTGAACATGTCTCTTGTACCATGCAAAACAGCTCTGACCCATCAGAGTAACAGCATTTTCAGTGGGTTGTACTTGTCAGAACCCACGATTTCAAAGCAAAAGACTAGTCAGGTTTCCATCCAACTCGATCACATCAGTAATGCAAATTTATAGTATTACAACTTACCCAAATGCGCATCAGCAACCGTTTCAATTACCTGTTAAACTACTTGAGAAAATGGACGTCCTCTTCACTGCAGTAGGAATTGTTAATGCATCAGTTTTAGAGATATTTTCAATAATTACTGCTAGAAGGAGACAGCGAAGAATGTTGTTACAGCTTCTTACAGCAGCCGCTAACGTCCTCCGCCAAACCTCCGTACACATGTGAACGGCCACGTTCGAGGGATTCACACGTTCGCATTCAGTCTATTTTTGCCACTATATTCAATTCCTTTATTAAATTTAAAAAAATCGGTTTCCTTATGTGTCCAAGTATTCTGAACTTCCTCAAAAGCCTTTTTTCTTTTTAACATGGTTGCCTAGGATACCACAGACTATCACTTTTTGCCTATTGCCCACAGTCTCGTGACTAGATCGGTTATAGCGTAATAGCGTTCGGCCCATTCTGCTACAGAGCTAGACAGAAGACATCTGCTTACGGCTATGGAGCAGATATTTAATGCGAATATATGCGAAAAAAAAACTGTTTCCATCAACTTTATTCACATTATGGTCTATGAGCATTAAGAGTTAATCCACCTCTGTCAAGCGAACTGAATTTATATCCGCATTAGGAGACTGAAACACATTTGCAGGTGTTTCCATCAGATGATCTGTCATTCGCATAACTTAAATGTGCATTATAACTTGGATGGAAACACAGTTTCTGTCCTGTAACAAGCTGATCAGTGTTATTCACTTCACCTGTACATGTATCACGTCTGAATTTACTGAATTGCCACATAGGAATCTTTTACTGTCAAAAAATGCAAATGATTTTAACAGTAAATAAATGTTTAGAAACATAATATACAGAAAAGCACATCATGATTGAGCCATTTTCTAACGTTCACATAAATGAAGGGAAAATTTAAGCAAGAAATGAGAGTTCAAGACCAGGAGGTGGCTATAAAATGCTTCGCCTAATGGGACATGATTTACTGCTGCCACAGACCACCACAGTGCTAACATTAAAACCTCCCATATGAACATATGCCATTAATTATTTGGAAATTACCAGAATTAAGTTAATATATCTAGTTACCACCACTTCCTATGCTCTGTTAATTTCTCTAATCCTGTGTGAAATGATTCATGCTTGTTAAAGATGCAATGATGTACTTAATTAAAAGATTGATTTTGCCTCGCACTTATAAACTGCCTGCAGTTTTAATTTCCTCACCTGAGCAGAGCCTGAGATTAGCTGTGCAGTGTGGCTGAGCGTCTTTCAGCTGAGCCAGCGACTGAACTCCTCTGTGCTCTCCTGGCCCTCTATTTTATATATATATATATATATATATATATATATATACTTTAACATACTTACATACTTTAATGCCAAAATTATTAATGGTAATAATGCTGGGCCTTTTGTTTGTAGCTGCATTTGCAGGAGAAATGGTGAAGGTCTGAAGGAGCCAACTGGCAGCATTCTTGCAGTTAGCATTCTTAATGATAAGTGCTCCATCTGGCAAGTGATGGCGAGCCAAAGGCGACAGATGGAATTGTTTTCACAATCTGTTTAAATATGTTGTCGATTTTTCTACCCCTTTTAAACCCTCCTTAGCAGCGCTGACGCTCGCTTGCTCGCTAGCAGCAAGAAGGAGATGTTTGATTTTGATTTTCTCTCGCGCTCTGTTCCATCTCCAGGGGAAGGGAAAGGCCAACTTTGCCGTAATAGACGGAATTTGTTGCCCGACATCCATTCGCTTTTGTTTTTCTCGCACGCTAAAAAACAAGAAAGAACGATTGATGATTGATGGTCTGGCGTGTTCACAAAGTCATATTTAGTGCCACGGCGTGACCAGCTGTGTAAGTGCTTCGCTTGTAATGTTTGGCGCCATTCATGTGTTGAAATTAAGAGATTAATGGTTACAGCTCAGAGAGCCACTGAATCGATCAGCTCAGCTCCCGCGCAATCTAAACTACATCTAAACATCTTTACTGGCTTTTAGTCGTACAGTCACATTTGTTGTGAACAGTCTGCTTCTTTTTCCCATGAATAGATTGGAATGTGTCTCTCTGGTTTCAATAGAGTATAAATGTAGTCCACTTACCATTTACATGGTGCATTATCATCCTGGAAGTAGCTGTTAAAAGATGGTAAATTGTGTTGTTGTGATTGCTTGTTATTAATAGACTTGAAGTGGGCAGATTCCCCTCAGTATTAAACCACCAGCAGCACCAGACTAGACTGTTGACACAAGACAGGCCGGCTCCAGAGATTTTAAATCGTGGCTCTACCTTCTAGATTCATCAAACCAGGTTTTAGTTTTCCAGTCTTCATCTGCCTGTGTGTACTGAAATGTCACATTTACTAATCTACCGTTACAGACCGGACACTTTAAGATGTATTTTTTATTCTTATATGCTTTGCTCTTCTGCTCATTCTCTTCTTCTCTAAGCCATCCTAAATAAGCTTTTCAACAATATTATTTATGGGTTAATATCATTCAAAGGAAGCTTTAACAGAAATAAAACATCATACAGATGAATCAGTCATCAACCAAATATTTAAATTTAACTAAAATGTTAGAAACTCGAGTCAGGTCAGTCACACTACAAACAAATTAGTCTCGCGGAGCAATGAAAATTGATGAAATAAAGCAGAAAGTTAAGTATAATGTAAAATAGATCCTGATAAAACATTTAATGGGGCGTGATGAGCTGATGGCCGAGCCAGGAACCCCGCACGTCCGGGCCTAATTAGTGTTGGAAATGGGCTCTGTGGCCCTGTAGCCAGTAATCCACCACGTGGTGACTGCTTTCTCTGCGCTGAAGTGCCATGCAGCAAGGACAGGATCTGAAACGTACACAGAGTCACAGAGCGTCGCAGTAACCATGGTAACGATGTGAGAGGGCGAGCGTTAGACCGAATATCATACAGTTAAGTAGATAAGAGGTGTCTGTCGGAGGAGCTGGTCAGGACTCGTTCACTGGGAAACAAAACAGTAAAACATTTACTGATAATGATAATACGCTCTTAATGGGTCAAGATCTGCTTTACTTTTCATTGGACAAATATTGCAGTATGTTACACTGACAGGGCGCTGGTGGTACTGATGTCTTTGCATTCATGTGTGTTTTGTCACGAAGATGAATTGAGAACTGTTTGCACTGAACAGCATGTGTCCGTTTTGTGCTCTTTGCCGTTTATTCCAAAATTACTAAAGATTTTTCTCCCTTTTGACCCTAAAATGTGTCTACATCGATCTTGATCCCATTTTAATCAGATCTGGGACAACAGAGCATCCCAAAGAAGCTGAAGCCCTGATGAGCATGATAATGATGGTTGTCAGTCACAGCAGGAAATTATTAATGCATCAAACCAAAAATACCTCAAGTGTAACTGATGAAAAATAATGTACAGTGGGAGTTTAAATAGATATAGACCATTTAAAAAAGTACCATCGTACTTGAAACCTAAGATAACAAGTATCAGTACGTTGAAGTTTGAACACTTGTGTGGTTTTACATGGTCCAGTGTTGAGTCCAGAGTTCTTTATACTTTTATTTGTATAAATTTGTTACAAGGTGTTTTATTTGCTAACGTTAATAAGTAATAATGAGTTGGATTTGGATACCTCCGCAAATTAAGTATTGTCTAAAATCTTTTACAAGCCTTCAGTGGAACTAGGGACATTTTGAAAAACTTTTCATAGATGTGGTGTCAAAGTTTGAGGAAACGTATACAAAAACAACTTTGCCAATACAAAAGAGATCTGGTATCAGTTTTACTTGTGACTTTAGATGTTCGACCAAATGGCTTAGTTTTAGGAGAATAATACGTGGCAATAAAAATGTTGTTTTTGTTTATTAACCAGACAAGCATACAGAGGATGAAGAGGCTCAGCAGTAGCTCTAGGTAACTTATGGCTTTAGAAGAGGGTAGGTGTTCTGTCTGAGAAGCAGAATCCAGTGCAAGAGAAAGCTTTGTGAAAGTTTGTGACTGTAATAACAGGAAGTGTCTTTAATCGTTATTTTTACTATTCACTCGATTTCATTTCTCTCATCTTGATTTGATCATTTTGAATGCATTTTTTTTAGAGATGTTAGTGAGTTTATTACAACCCCATAAAGATAGAAAATTTCCCACCTCTGTCCTGATCTCAAGAAGGTGTTGACCCACACAGAACGTGACGCTGAATGAAAATAAATCAAAGTGCAGTTTGACTCTGAGCACTACTTAAAAGTGAAACGTTTGTGTTCTGCAGAGAACCAGAGGACAGAAGAGGAAGAGGGTCCCCATATGTGAGGACAAAGAGGATAAAATTGAGGTTTGTCTCGTCTCTTCATGTTGCTACAAAAACATCCAGTTATTGTTCTAACATATTCACACTCATGTCCTTTATGAACCAGGTCAACTCTGCTCATTATTTTCACCGTTATTTGCTTTTTCACCCATGTTACCTACATCGTTAATGTAGGTTTATTAGCTCATTTTCTTGCTCATATTTTCCATGTTGTCCTTCGTTAATTAAATGCAAGATACCAGCTGGTAAATTTCATCTACTTCATTCAATTTTCATCAATCTAGACACAATAGATAACAATAGCAATAAACACTTTGACCAGTGGCATTCAGGAAATACTTTCCCTTTTCAGAGTGTCATCGTCCTAATCATTTCCTGCTCACATTCTAAACACCCAACAAGAGCCCATTGAGCCCTCAATTCTAATCAGCTGTGTTTCCATAGGAACCACTGCCACGGGAACGCCGACAACGGCAGTCTGCGATGCAAAAAAAACCCAAAGCCGAAGACATGAGGACTGAGTGCACAACCTGCAAAGGACCGGGCGACAACGAAAACCTAGTGAGGTGAGAGAGAGAGTGTGTGTGTGTATGTGTGTGTGTGTGTGTGTGTGTGTGTGTGTGTGTGTGTGTGTGTGTGTGTGTGTGTGTGTGTGTGTGTGTGTGTGTATGTGTGTGTGTGTGGATCAGAGAGCGAGTAGGGCTTTGGGGTTATTATACATGCCCCGTGCGTGTGTGTATCTCATGAGGCAGCCATATCCTCCTGATGATTAAAGTTCAGTCTTCATTAGGCTGCGGCCGCCTCGACTGTGCAGAATGAGGGGGCTGAGGATATCTTCTCCATAGGCGCCCTATATTGACCTGTCACATACATTTGCACAGTTCATTAAGGCGTAATGAATAGCTCTCCTTTATAGCTGCTCTTTTCTAGGGGATTTCAGGTGTCAGGCAACTAATAAACAGGATTCTTCTTTGTCATTGGAATTCTGTGTAAGGGAAAAAAAAATCAAGATTACAGCAGCCGTCTCGTCAGCCTACTGTCATGTGAGGAATTTCTCACATACAGATTTTTTTTTTTCTTCTTCCACAAACTCGAACCACTTTGACGTTTTGAATTGTGTTGAAACGTGATACTTTTTCCATGTTCAACTGCAAATCCTCAAACAGCAGCAGTCAGAACCAAACCGAGTCTATCAAAGACAGATGAAAATGTTCTGTCTTTTTTTTTTTTTTCATCTTTTCAGTTTGATGTCTCACCTCTAATCTGCTCCCATTTTTATTTGACACAAACTCAACACGTCATTCATTTTTACATGTTGTCTTGATAAATTCAGAACAGTGGACCCACCACTAACGCCAATCACATTAACAACATTCATGCCGTACTAACCACTGTGCTGCAGTTTTTAACAGACACATTGTGACTCGAACGCAACCAATTCAACCACATTTGGTTGTCTCTTTGTTTGTTTTTTTTTCAGCAGCTGTTCACCTACTGTCAATGAAAAGCAACACATTCTGTACGGATGTTTCACGTTTGTGCATTTAAGAAAAAGTCATAATAAGCCCACAGTCAGGAGAAAGCTATTTGCCAGCTCTCACAATAATAATAATAATAATAATAATAATTTCATTGTCCTTTAACGTTGTTTTTCAAGCGTTAATGTAGAACATTTTGTGAAGGTTTTTAACTACGTTCCAATGTTTTGTTTTGTCCCGAACAGTGACTCAGTTAAGTAGCGAAATGATTAGGAGATTAATCTGAGAGGAAAATCATTAGTCAGCGTCTTAAATCTGTTCATTTACAGGCAGAATTTTCACGTCAAATATTTGTCGAGAAGTGTCGCGTTCAAATGACTGTTTGTGTTTTAGATCATTTAACGATGATACAAAGGCAAAGTACAAGAACCTGGAATGATTTTGTGCTCGTGTTTCTTTTTCCTTTTTTGTTGTTTTTTTTGTAAAATGGAGAAACTCAGCAGCAGACTTTTTGAGTACGACGTGAGTCTGATGTTTTACTGCTGCTGAAATCTTTTAACTGGCCATTATTATCAAGTGGCATTTATTACCTCGTGGAGGGTTATTATTTCATATCAGAATACTGGCTTTTTTTTTTTTCTTCTTGTTAGATTTTTACCTTTTGAAATGACTTATAATTCTAACAGCCGGCGGTTTACCTACCTGCTGATGTCATTCAGTTTCTCACAATCCTTTTCATAGCTGGTAAATCCCACTATGTCCGTGTTAAGACCAGTATCGTGGAAATAGATGAAAACACTTGAATACCGAAGTGTTTGTGTTTTTGTTTTGTTTTGTTTGTTTTTTTCTTGAGGTAGCGTTTAAACTGTGAGGGTTGCTGGTCGGGGGTGTGAGGTGTGCTGCCCTGACTCTTTCTATCTTTGCATTGCACAGGTTGTGAGAGCCGGGGCAGCCACCTCACCTCCCATAAAAACTCGGGACAGATGACCGTTGGCTTAGAGACAGAGAGAGGCTAATTGAGACGTTTGAAGAATGGGCTCTCGGGTCAGGCTGAAGAACAAGACCATCATGCCGCCCACCCCAACCCCCCGCAACCACCTCTGATCCGAACTGGACCAACAACTGTCCATCGAAATTTTGAGCGGATTTGTCTGAATCTAAATTGTGGAACCTATGAACATGAAACGTTGCTCTGAGCCAGAAGTGTTTGGTTGATATTGGACTTTCAACTGTTTGTGTATACCCTCGGGGTTACTTGGTCGATGGATTGTTCTTTTTCTTTTTTTCCTTTTAATAATTGTGGCTCCAGTTGCATCTATGCAAACGTTTGCATCTTTTAATTGCATAATACTGTGCGACTTATGTAGCTCAGTCAAATAAGAACTCACCATCAGGCCAGCAGAAAGATGCAACTGGTACATATGTATTTTTTACCTGTAATCTTCAAAAGTTCTGTGGAATGGTATTGTTGCTTTAATGTGGTGTGTTTTATTTTGAAATAGAATGTTGAGTCATTACATGAGACAGGGAAGGATCAGTCTTAAGTGCAAAACAGTGGACGAGTCAGATTGTTATGATAAGAGTTTAATTGATGAGACCGTTTAATGTGTTGTAGCCGCCCGTTCGACATGACGTCATCACCGAAGGTTGACTGGTTTACGTGTCGTCTTCATGTCAGTAATAAAGTCGGTCCAAACCTGATGAGCTTCTTAACCGATCACATGGCAGCTAAGTTTGTTTAGCTTCTTCGCTCTGTAGCAAATGAAGAAAACACCGTCGGCTCCCCTGAGCAAAACGCTCAAGATTTAATAAAAGTGCCGCACGCTCTGTGACAGTTGATTTCTACATCGTCTGACTCTTTAGACTCTTGAATTAATCCTCTCTGTACCTCTAAGTGCTCACCTGCATCCAACAGACAGTACCTATAATTTCTTTTAGCCTTAATTTTTATTTTTTAAGCTTTTTTTCCATAGGTGTCAGGCTGGTGCTCTGCACTTTTCACTTTTAACCCCCCCCACGACTTTTCATTAGTGCCAATCAGTGGTATTGATTGAAGTCATTTGCCAATCACTTAAGAATTTCAGTGTGAGTTTGATTAATTGCACCGATGACCTAGGCTTTCTCAGATGTGAGTGCTGTGTGTTGTGTGTTTTTTTTTTTTGTTGTTTTTTAAACTAAGTGGAGGACCAGAAGAATTAAGAAACGTCAGTGTTTATAGAAAAAGCCGACTGCCTCTGGTTTGTCAGTATCAAGTAATGCTACCATGAAGCATCTGTAGTAGAAACAGGCTAGAGTAGGTAGTGGTGGTAGCACTTAAATATTAGTCCAAATGTCTTTAGTGTCTTTAGGCATTTAGAAGTCTTCCTCTGTCTCAATCTCTAGAAGTGACAGTAAAAAACTGAAAGAGAGAATCTCCCCCCCAACGCTGTGTCCATGTCCCTGGTGTACCATCGTCAGTGCTGTGAAGACAGCAGCTGTCAGGGCTCATGACATGTGTCACAGTCTGCCCTCATGTGTCACCCTGTTGCCCAATATGCATGCGTTTGGGAACAGTCAGACACATGGAGTTTTCCTGCTCTTTGCCTCTCTGGTTTGTGTCCACAAACAACACCACACTGGGTTTGTCTTCAGAGATGAGGTCTTGGTACAGAATGACTTGCTGACTCCTTCCTAATTCTTTCCCCATCACTCATACTCGAGTCAGTCTCAAAGACTGCGTCTCATTTCTACAATGCATGGCTGTATCTATTTACCCACATCTGTATAAAAACTTAAACCTGAAAATAAGTGACGTGGTCTTGTAGAATTTGAATGCCAGGTAGCTCTGTAGTGTAATGATGTGTACAGTATTTATTGAGAAGGCCAAACATACATCTTTTTTTTTTCTTTTTGTGCCTACATATTTGGTTATATATATCATAAGCTTGTGTTGTGAAGAGTTGAACTCTGGTTTGTGACGTAGTCTTGACTTGACTACAATATTCTTTTTGCAATTGCCAAACATTTGTTTACAGACATGCTTTTAAGGGAATATTTCAGACTAATTGTGTACTGTGTTACTGTGATAATGTATGAAGTAAGAATATGAATGTTGCTGCTGTTGTGTATGTTCAGTGTCTCAGTCTTTGGCCTATAGCTCTTGAAAATTAAGCGGAGCTTTAATAAACTCTTGACTTTTTCACCTTATTGCTGCAGTGATAAATGAGTGTCAGCCAGCTAATTAATCGTTCTAAAGGTGCGGCAGCGGCAGTCCGTTTGTGCGTGTAATGCCCTCTGTCATCTGTGATTTATCACCTGGGAAGTGGCCTTCTTGTTGGGAAATGTTGCTTCTCAGCCCACATAGAGCACAGTCGAATTCTGTGATTACTGTCGGTAATAAAAAGACCTTTGAAAATTAGATTTAGAGTCTGGAATACTAAAACTGACAGCCCAAAGATGAATAATAAAGAACTGATGAGTTCTATAATAATTATGTAATCATGTAAACTTTGTGTGTGCGTGTGCAAGCGCATATCTTCCTATAGTTTTGTCGACAAAGTTTGGTCGGTTAAACCACTGTTATGAGGATATTTTGTCTGATTCTCACAACTTGAGAACTGTCTGAATGTTTTGAGATTATGGTTAGAATGAAGTTTAGTTGAGGGTTAGGCATTTCTGTGTGTGTGTGTGTCATATTGTTAAATGACAACACTGATGAAATGAACCAAACACGACACATACAGTCCATTAACTTGCAAAAATTGAACTTCACTTTTTTAATTTGTCAAGTTAATAGAATTAAATGTGGACACCAGTCTAAAAGTTCCATCTTTTATTTCCTTAAGATAAACTGTGTCTAAATTAAGAAGCATATTCTTTATTATCTTTATTATATCTACATTATCTATGCTTCAGTTTACCCCGTTCATCACCTGACATATGTTTCATTACAGTACAATGTATTAATTGGTCAGGCATTAATCATATGGGAACTTAGTAGTGACCTCAGAGTAATTATTCCGAAGAGATTCACTTAAGTCGTATTAGAAATCATCCATTTCCTACAAATTTCACAAATTTGAAAATTAAATTTTCTGCAGCTAATGACACATTTCATGGTGTTTGCTCACAAGTTCTGTCTATCGCTGTCTGTAACATAAGTTTTAGTGCTGCCAGTGTTAGACTTGGTAACATGCTTAAGTGTACTGTGTTTGTTTGTAAGTGGGTGACACTTTGTTCTTTGAACAATTATAGGAGAGGACAGAAAGAGACACATTTTGGTTTTCAACATGGTGGCATCTCAGCAAGATGGGACCAACTGACCGTGGCAAACTGTAGCTGCCCCAATCCCTCACCTTCAACCCTAGGGTCTTCAGGGACTGAACAGCAGCTGGCAAACCAGAGATTAGCTCGGCTACAGCTGGTTTCTGGTTTGGGGATGAGACTGAGAATGAAGCCACGAGGTGCAGCAGGAGCAGGAGGAGGAGGAGGAGGGACTCAGGGATAAAGAGAGAGAAAAGCTAGCAGGGAGGTTCTGGAAAGTAGTAACCTTTCCGATGATGAGTGCATTTCCCATTACTGCTCTGACACCGTATCCGGGGAGATGATTTAATGGCGGCATTTTGTTTTTGCTGACTTCACCCTTTCCCCCCCTATTAAAACAGAAAACACAAGATCTGGGACTGTGGCTGTGTGGGAAGTGTGGCCAAGCAGCTAAAATCTATTACTCCACAGCTTCTTTCCTCCTCTCTTTATCCCACTGACTGTGCCACAGTGTAGTCCTGCTCACATAGTTCCTGAGGTACATGATCTTCCTTCACCTCCTCCTTAAATGGTTCCTGCCTTATCACCTCTTGACTGCTCCATGTTTCCTCCTACCTCACTTTTTAATTGCTACACATAGAATATGAACCACAAAGCCCTGTATGTGCCTCATACCTTCATTGATGACCTCATCATAAACTTAGAAGGGGGTTGTGGTGTGAGTCAAGATGTGACTGGTTACCTGTAGAATAGGCCGAGTCTCTGGTGAAATCAGGGCTTGAGTTTGTCCCACAAAGGTGAGGACACAGACCCGCTGCAGAAATCATCACTCGTACAGTCTTCTACTCAGTTCACTGAGGCCCCCTGCTGGAAATATGCAAAATTGGAGCCATATACAAAGCACCAGGTGAGAGCTGTGTAGATCACCCCACCTTCTTAACTATCCCAGCAGAGAATGAGTTGTGTCCAGATAAGCTAATAAAGGCAGCCACTTGGCTTTATCCTTAGGTGCAACTTCAGCAGTCTATACATTACTTCCCTCTCTTGTAAAACAATGACTCTTTTATAATGTTGAAATGACCCAACAGTGAATCAAAAACTGGTCCAATAATCCACTCTTTTCTATGGAAAGACACCACTGCACTTTGTCATGGATGAGAGTCGATGGCCGAGCGCTTTGTGTCATATTGATTTTGTCACGTGGCCGCTCCCAAGGTAATTGCATTGCCCACTTGTGATAAATTCACTGCCTTGTTTCAGCTACTTGGTTTTCAGACACTACGGCTACTGGAGACAAAAGATTTTTGAAGCCACAAACCCACTATCAATACCTGGACCCATAATTGTGGGTACAAAGCAGTCAGGAGACAACAATCATCAGTGCCCCTATAGGTTTTATGTCTCATCATTAAGTGTTTAATTTCTGTGATGTTGGTTTTTGTCATTGCATTTTATAATTGGGTTTGATTTGGAAAAGAAAAGGAGAACATGGGACCTGAAGCCTTTGTAAATCTTGTGCTCACTTGCAGGGAGGCTAATCAGATTAGAATGAAATAAGAATGACTTGATATATTAACACTTGATACAAGATGGTACAACTCTTTGAAGAGAAAATACTTTCTCTAATAAAGTGAAGTGAAAATTTGAATTCAGAATGAATAAAACACATGTTTGCTTAGTATGGCAAGGTTATTAGACCATTATTTATAATTGCTTATTGCTAATGTTAGCAAACTAGTGGTATTTGGGCAGTTCAGCTTTCTTTCTCTAGGGGCTCTGAGCTCCGGTGTAATTGATTTAAAATGGACCCATGGATACAACGTTAAAGTACAGAATGTCATCTTTAATTTGACTTGGTTTACATCTATGTAAATAAAAACTGTGTGGTAGATATTGTCCTTCAAACATATATAAGTGACTATGTAAATGAAAAAGATAATAATGAGGCTCAAAAAAAGTATCCATCAGACTGATATCAACAAGTGGTCCGTTCTAAAAAAGACAGATTTGTACTGGAAAACCAAAAAGATGTCAAACCAAAGAACAAGTCTTGTAGATGAGCAGAAAACAGGTGGACTTTCTCCTTGAGAAACACAGAACATGTTTCCTCCAGAAACAGAGAAACTGCCTAAGAATCTGCTGGAATTCTGCTCCAAAATCCTATAGACTGTTGAAATAAAAATAAACCTCTGTCAAAAATGGAAAGAAAATTTAAAAAAACAGCTCATGCCTCTTAGCCACCTCCTCGTCTGTTAAACACGGTGCTAGTTCTGCTCTGGCTCAGGCAGTATAGTTAATGATGGACCTGGCACTTTGGCATTTATTGATAATTTCACTGCTGACAGAAGCAGCACGACTGGATGAATGACATTTCACCATTCAGCAGCATAAGAATCATAAACATATGACTAACAGAGCTTTTTAAAAGTGAGGAGGCTGAGTCAGTCACCTGATCTCAGTTGGACTAAACAGCTGTTCACTCAGACTAAAGGTGAAACTGAAGATGGCTGCATTGAAGTTCTGTGTCTGAAAGCACAGTAAGTGTGTGCTGGCATCTCTGAGTAAAGACTTAAGGCAGTGAACTGACTGCATATGATAACTGTGGTGATTTAGATTTAATTTTTGTTTCAGTTTTTATCCCTAAAATTTTGCACTATTAGTTTAAAGTGGTATATATCTCCCTCCGCCGTCCTTTCTATGTTTTTTATGTTCGATGTAAAAGTTTTAAAATTAAAGCTGACACTGAGTCTGACCTTTAACAACTGCTCAAATACTCCAAATCTTGACAGTATATGTTCATGTTGCTCTGTAACATTTCTTACGTTATTTTTTATTATAATCAGGGCTTCATTTGTGCCAGATCGTCCCTCAATTTTAACAATCCTCAGGCAGAAGGGAAACAACAGGGAAGTGAAGGGACAGTTAAAGAGAGAGAGCTACATGTCACCACCTGCTGAATATGAATGATTACTGTGAATGCTCTGGTTACTAAATGAAAATAAATATAGCTAGCACCTTGGTGTTGTTGTACAATGAGATTAAAAGCAACTCCCTCTCTCCAGTGCAAACATGTATATAATATAATAACATAATACAGAATAAGTAATAGTGCAAGAAAATAAAAAATATGTATAAAAAAAAAAGGGGGGAGGTGATGTGCACAGTTCTGAGGCTCTATATACACACACACACACACATATATATATATATATATATATATATATATATATATATGTATGCAAAAAGAATAAATAGGGTTTGACATACAGTGTGATATTTAGTGTAATGATGATAATGAGTGGTGGAAATGGGACAGTGAGTCGTGATACTGCACAGTATGATCAGTAACATTAAATATTAAATATTGCACAGTAGGTGGATAGAAGGAAGTCTGAGGGTCGGGGGGTTAGACTGTGGAGTCAGTGCATTATATGTAGTTCTTAACTTTCCAGAAGTTGTATTCAAGGCATCAGGCTTTCTTTGATATCTTTTGTATGAAAACATAGATAAAGTTAAATGCTAGTCTTTATATGTAAAAATGCACTCTGCCCTGCTATTACATTACATCGTGTATTTGCTGTTTTCAATAGATAAGGCCCATACTATAGGACTTTATAACAACCCCCCAAGCTTTTTATGGGAGCACCACAATTTGCTTTTTAAATCTAGTTATGGAAGTAATCAAGCATTGCTAAGATTTGTTGCTATATGGTTCTTTAGTTTGAATTATCTGGTGACATTCAAAAGTCTGAAGTGCTCACATTATTATTATTATCAAACTGACTCCATCAGTTGGAGAGAACTGGCAATAGTTTCATCTTTATCCTCATAAGTATGATTTAATGTAGTTGTAGATATACATCAGTGAATACTTCTGCAAGCCGGATGAAAAGAATGAATGCTCTTCGTGGTTCTTCGAGCAATGACTCGTCTTCTTTGTGAGACCTGGACAGAAATGTGAGAGGTTTTTGAAGAGATGGACGAGATCAAACAAAGTCAACTTAGATTTGTGGGTCATCGGTGCCGTTCAGTGAGGACAGGTCCCTGGATGACACCAGAGGGGAGGGGTGTTGGGAGGCAGGTGGGGGGGATCTGACAATTTTACACAGAGATTAAGCACCAGATGAAAGTGGACTCAAATTGCCAACTGAGAGCAACACATGTAGCAGACAAAAGCAATCAATCATGTCCCCTCCACCACCTCACCTCCAATAAGATTAAATCAATCAATAACCTCTCTTATGAGTGATTGGATTTGTCAGCTTCAAAAGTACAAGGTGGGGTAGGGCGTAGCAGTTGGGGGGGCTTGCTCAATTTTCCCAATGATTAAAGCAGGGCCAAATTGCTTTGATAACATCAAGGACCTTGTGATGGCCGGGTGTGTAAGGGCAGTGTTGGGAGCAGATAGAGGCTGCTAGTAGCAGGTGACTCAGGCACACACTTGGAGACTGAGACACAGTACTGGATTCATTATGTTGATCACTCACATCCTCCAAAGGCCCTGTACTGCTAAAACTAGTTTTTTTATGGATTAAACACCACTAGATGTGTGTGTTCCCCCAATACATGAGTAGCCAAACAGACTAATGGAAGCTGAAACTATAGACTTTGGAAAACCATGGACAATGTGTCACCTGTAGGTCTCTGAGTGGATGTCTAATGACCGACATTGTGGTTGTCAACCTTGTAACTGAAGACAGAAAATCAAAACTCAAAATATCATTTGATTTGTTTCCTTATACTCCTCATCATTTTACTCCATCAACTTAAGCTTAGATTGCAATCATGACTTTAGACTCCAGGTCTCATTTTTAGTTGAAAATGTCTAGACACACAAAAGATTCAGTTAAATTACTAAATAAGATTGACAGAACTTGTAGAATTCATTTGTTTGGGTCTGTAAGTAAAACCCTTAACTATATTCTTGCACAACGATGAGTATTACTTCTAGCTGCGTTGAAACTTTACCCATCATTCACAACATTAAAACAAATGACAGGTGAAGTGAATAGCATTGACCATCTCATTACGATTTGATGTTCTGCTGAGAAACCTTGGATCCTGACATTCATCTGCTAGTTACTTTGACACCTAGCGCTACCCCAGCAGCCCACCCCCCACTCTCTGTCATTAAACCACTGGATGTGTATTTGTCAGTTTACGGAAAAACATAGAGATGAATTTGAATTTATCACCTGCCTATGGTTTGGTAGTTTTTCCCTTTAAGTTGTCCAGTAATTGGAATGTCAGTGAATCGATCCCTCACTCCTCCTATCTGCTTGTTAAAGTTTTGTTGGACAAGATGCTAAACCCTAGATTACCCACATATTGATGTAGCATTGATGAGTAGAGAAGCAGTATGTAAATATGTGTCTAAACAGGTGAATGTTACTGATAGTATAAAGCAGTCTGAGTGGCCATTTATTAGAAAAGCACAAATCAACATGTAACTCAGTCCTTTCACCATAATAGATGGTAGTTGGAAGCCAGCAGGCATCTTTGTTTTGCCAGCTAGCTCTGCAAGCTAATGGTACCATGCTAATTAGCCAGTGCCATGCTAGCCAACTGTAATAACCTGCCAAGCAAACCAAGAAACCAAGCATGGCTGCCTGCAAATACTAGCTTCTACAAAGGTAAGTTTCATACATCAGCAGGATAAGGTTATTTAAAACTGAAAGGTTTAAAACTGCTAATGCTATGATTGTTTCCTTCACTGTTGTCTTTCCATCTTTGTCAGCACTCCCATGACATATTGCTGTTTCTCTTCAAGTTGAATGGTATATGCTCCATGTGGATTTGTGGTGTGCTGACAGTAATTCCTCTGACCACACTGAAAAGAACTCATATCTGTTTGAATCTGGAGTATCTGTGGTTGTGTTATTGTAAATTGGTGGAACTTGCAGAATATAAAGCACAGTTTTGCAGGAAAAGAGGATGGAGCAAGCTCACATTCTGTGGATAAATAAAACAACAAAAAAACAAAAGAAAAAAAAAATCACACACATGCTCACACAGACAAAAACCCTGTGCCTGCATCACTGAGCAGTGCTTTAATTCAGTGATCCTCCCCACGATACACAACAACCATGCGAAGAGTTCCTTAAGGTACATTAATTAGGGAAGCGTGTGTGCAGTCGTCTTACTAAATGAAAAGAGCACTCCTGTGAAGTTTGAAAGGTCTTCAAGAGTCTCCAGCAGCGATACTAAAGAGTTTTGTTCCTTAGTTGAAGATTCATGTGAAATCAATTGCCAGTTTGTGTGAAACAATGGGAGTGTGCTCATTAGTGGAGCTCACACGCTTTGGTCATATGTCTTCTATTTGCTATGTGGCCTGAGGGCAGTGTAGATTCCCATCGTTTCCAGGCAGAGAATGATTCCAAGGTTCTGTGGAGTGTGTGTGTGTGGTTTTCAGTGTTAGTGTATGAGAGAGATCCACCTGCCTCAGTATATTTGTGCTAATGTGCAGCAGCCGATTTCTTATTGGAAACCCCTACAACTTATTAGTTGCCAATTATCTATGCCAATTAAATTCCTACTTTGATTTTAGTGTATTACTCTGGTTTATTACAACATGGGTTTATGTGTTTTTGCCAACATACATAATAACCAAAACTTGCAAAGCTGCACAACTGCATAAAAGTGCTAAGATTTGGAATCACATATAGCAAGTCACGTGAACCATCACAGGTAGTAAAAACAAAAACCCATCAGTTTGAGCTACTGTACTTATCATAGTTATCCAACATTGTGGTTACAATCCCCTACAATCAAGGCTGGTCAACATTTCACATTCTCACTTAGTTTTACCTCTAAATGAAGTGGTTTAAGCTTGTGATAAACCAGAACACCATCTGAAACCTACAGTGACTTTAAAAAACACATAAAAAGATTGTTTCCACTAACTTGCACAGACTCTTTGACAGACGGAAAGGAGCACAAACCCTACAATTGAGTAAACACAATTTATTCTTTTCACATTTTGCCATCCACTATATTGAATTTGTCTGTAGAGTACTGGGATCTGACACTATCAAACTGCCTAATTCTCCTCAGCTCACATATCCAGCACAGAGCTGGCTTCATTGTTGAGGAGTTGTGGTTGAAATCCAAACACTGGCTGCCATAAATCATGTACAGACAACTTCTTGGATAGACCGTATAATGTGATTTCATGATATGCATCTGAAACCACAGCATGAAAAGACCCAGTCCCAACAAAATGAAAAAGAATCAGTGTGGAGGAGCAGTGATCACCTGCTGATTTCACATTTTATTGACTGAGGTGAAGCAGGAGGATCAGCAGCTTCCTAAAGACCTCAACTCTACAGTGAGAAGTGAGACTGATATATGTGTTAAGAAGAAAATATAATGTAGCCATTATCCAAGGGATATGTGTCTCCTTTTAAATCACAAATGGGATATCTCAAATGTAGTTTCAGTCAACAGTTCAATCACTATTGGACATATATAGACACCAGGTACAACAATCCTAATGCTTCACACAACAACTGTCAGTGTTGAAACTATTTTAACATATAGATTTTAACATTTCACCAATTCCCTTGAAAGAAAATTGCTCCCACCATGCAGAGGCCAAAAAAGTTTTCTAGCTCCTGGGTTTATGTCACAGTCACTTGGAAATTGCTTTTCTCTGCTCTAAGAAAGTGTAACAAGTATGAAGCCTTATTGGATTTACAATTTATAACACAAAGAGTAATAATTGACCTTGTTTGCAGCTGTTTTAAAAACGTCTTCTATAATAGTAGCCTAAGGAAGGAGGATTTTTGAACTGCAAAGGTTTTTTTTTTTTCTTTTTTTTTCATACACCCCCACCACCGGCTCAAATTAACAACATTATATCCAGCACTGTTTAACACATTCCTGATCTCAGAAACAATGCTGATGTTGAGCTTGTGTTTCGTGTACTAAGTTTACTGCCAGTTTTACATGTTAGCAAGCTAACATTAGCTAATTAAACACCATCAAATACAACACAAAGCTGAGGCTTTTAGTTTTGCAGACATTCTGACAGACGTCAGATGGTAAAGGAAAAGTCAGAGGATTATTAAAGTTATTGTCAGCCATCCAGATAGGAACACCAAAGTCCAAACTTGACAATCAACCAGCACAAAAAGGGAAAACGTTGACCTCATGATAACACAAGTGGAATAGTTGGATTGAATTAAAACCTCTGGGCAGCATTAATTTCTCCACTAAATGTCCTGATAGTACATCTAACATGAGATATTTGAATCTGTATCAAGGAACTGAAATGGAACTTTCATTAAAAATTGGCTGCACTGAACAGCCGCTAACTAACTCCAACAGCTCCTCTGTGTTTGACAAGGATTTTCATGACAACCGCTCATCCACCTGACTTCAAACTTGGCTTATTGTTAAAGGGGAATTTTAGCATCAATTTAAAAAAAAAAAAAAAAGAAAAATTCAAGTTGTTCTCGAGTCAGTTTCAAACGTTGCTTTTTCTGAATATTAGCGGATTGGAAAAAAAAATTATACCCATACAATTTACTGTGTGCACATACAGGAATTTTAAGAAATGTGGAATTCAGCTGTTGACAGCATTCAGATTCCACATTTTCCTTCTCACATTCACTTTACGGTACATTCCTATTTATCTGACCTGAAAACACTAAATTAAAGATTTCATGCCACGTTGCTCTTATAATATACGCCAAGTCACAACATTAAAACCATTGCCAGGACCATTAGAACTCTATAATGTGATACAATGACCTAAAGATGATGAATGACTCAACAATGCGTTTTAATTGTGATAGCATGCAAGTGTGCTAATGCTGAATTAACTGGATAATGGACGGACTAATTAGTTGTTAACAATTTCAATAACTTATTAACTGCTTAAGTCAATTCATTATTGTAAATGGAATAGCTTTGCTTGTTAGGATTGTTTAGTCAGAACACAAGTCAGTAGGGCTCATACACACCTAACAATAGGAAGTGAAGTAAACACAGTAAAATTCGTTACAGCCATGAGTCTATTTGAACAAGAAGAAATTGATCTGTAGCACCAAGAGAGCAGACCTTTCTTTTGATCGCATATGAAGCTAACTGCCTTTCACCAAGCTGCCCCAGCCTGGTAAACATACATGCTCCACAATTAGAACCTGTTATGTCCGAATCAATGAAGGGGATTCACATTCTTCAGTGAAGATCTGATAACAGCAGTAAAAGCCACGGAGGTCAAGCTGAACCGTGGCTATTCATCTCCATTACTGTGGAGAAAAAAAGGACAGTGTCAGGGATTTGAAGTCAGGCAGAGAAACCCAGGACTGTAATAACCAGACTGGACGTGCACATGTGGTCAATGTGCAACTGAGGATGCAGGAAAACTTAAGCGTATCAATTTTCATGTTACCTTTGCAAGTTCAGCCATTGGACTGATTTGTTGGACTGAGAATTTGACACAATCTACAAATATTCACCCTTAACAACCAGTGAGAGTACTCCCTCCTCAACACCAGCTGTATATTTACTAAGGTTGTGTGTACGTGTACTTTGGTAGCATGGTTTCAGGAAGTCTGTAGACAAATTCAGTACTCAGCAAATTTATAAAAAATGATCAGTTCCCGCAGAGTCAATGGTCTTTAATAGTCACTTTTTTTTCACACTTATCATAAATAGCACAATCAAAGCTGTACATGCTAATTAAGAGAAGAGACCAACAATTTAGTGATTGATGTTTATTTGGTTAAGACTGCTTGGTGACCACATAGCTACTTGGTAAATAATAAAAGTATTGTTATTTATAATTTACAAGTGCAATGTTTTGATATGTTAGAAGAGGAGATGATGGGTCAATTACTCAAAACCAAACTCCAGTATAATATTTGTTTTTTTTCTATTACTATTTCTTTACAACAGATATTGTCGGTCAATGCAACATCTAGGTATAAACATGTTAATCATCTTCCAAGTGTGTGTCCTCTGTGTACCCTGACCCACGTCGCTTCATCTAAGGACAGCGACAGTCCAGCTTAAGGAGACCTGACAGGCATTTATCTGACACTAACAAGGTCTGTATTTATCTGGTCACTGATACGAACCATTGGACAGTCAATGGCTGCATAAGGTCAAGGGACTGGAGTGATTAGAGGGACCGTGCAATGCATTAACAAAGTCGAACTGACTGACAACCGGCTGCCTTGTCATCATCCATCATCACTGGAGCTGGCCTCGTCATTGAAGAAAGACACTCTAACATGTGCCCTTCTTTTCTTCGCCTCAGGTGTGACGAGTGCCGGCTCTGCTATCACTTTGGCTGTCTGGACCCCCCACTGAAGAAATCTCCCAAGCAGACGGGATACGGCTGGATCTGTCAGGAGTGTGACACATCCTCCTCCAAGGTGAGTGTGTGTGTGTGTGTGTGTCTGTGTGTGTATGAGAAATTCAGTTTGAGGTTTGCTTGGTTTACTTTGACATTTTTATATTCTTCCCATTTCTTTTGATTCACGTAAGTATTTAGTTGAAAAAGAAATGGTGAAACAAAGTATTCTACATTTTGTTTTCTGTACCAACTGGCAATAGCTGTATCCGTCTGTTGATCCGTGGACTCTATCAATAGACGTCCAGTAGTTTAACTTCCACTAGTTTGACAGGCTCATTTGTGACTTATCAGAACTTCACAAGTTACTGGTTATGCTGCTTAGAATGGAAAGAACTGGACTGAGAAACTCTCCTTTCCAAGTTGGGAGCATTCATAAATTGTCAAAACATATACATTTGGAGTGCAACTATATTCTGGCCCTTATGGTAAAGATGTGGAAATTTGTGTCTTGAAACTGTTTTTCAGTTTAATTATTTGTAAAATACAAAAGATTGAAAAAAAAGAAATCAAGCAGAATCAAAGGCAACAGGCTATATAGATGGTTGGTATCTGCCCATAGAAAAAAAAATAAAATTTCAATTCTTATAAATGAACATACAGATATATATATATATATATATATATATATATATATATATATATATATATATATAAGATAAATGGTAAGAAATAATTTGACGGCCACTGTTGTTATAAAAACGTTACATTACATCAACTATCATTCTTCAGACACTGTAACACACAGTGACTGCTTCTGATGGCCAACCTTTGATTCTCATCAACATCACATCATCCCTGCACAGCTCTTTTTTTGTTTAGTTTTTTGTTCACATTTTTACTTGTTCTTATTGAATTATATTGCAATAAAGGGAAACATTGGCTGCCTCTCAACCTAATTGATAAATTTATCCCCATTTCCGTCTCAACAGAAACTAGTAGTGCGTCATACTGGACTCCATCTTTGTAGAAAATGGGGACTGATTAATGCTGGCAAAGATGAGTAAGTGAGTTACAAAAGCTATAGTGGAAATCACAAGGGCCAAACATTCAATTATGAAGAAAACCATTTTAAGTGGTCACGACCTTTAGTACAGTTTTAAAATGTGCCATTAGTATGTTTTTAGCTGAATGTGCATGTTTAATACAATCTGTCTTTTTATTTGACAGTTAATAGTTTATATACACACACAAAAACATTTAGCTACAGTGATGATCTCATATGTGTCCACTACACTGACAACACACCTCCTTGTGTTTCCACTCAAAACATTTGCACCTTTTTTGTTTTTCAACTGATCAACTGACTGTGTCCTCTATAAAGTATTCAACTAAAAAAAAAAAACAGCAATAAACACATTACAGCTCTGTGGTGGTCATCCTTGATTTATAGAATCTCAGTAACGTATGTAATTTGTACTGCTGGTTGTAATTTAATAATCTGATTGAGAGCAAATAACGAGCAGCAGTCAGGTTCCATTTATGTGTGAATGAAATATACAGTCTCAATGCTCGAACTAGCAAAATGGCTACATAAGTGAAAAATAATTGACTTGCAAAAGAAATAACAACTTCTAAACTGCCATCTTGCATCAATATGAAAAACGGTAACTGCTGCTACCAAATGCAATCGCAGCCACTGTGTCAACCAAAATTTACACCGTTGGCTCGGGTCTTTGGCGGCAATTACAGCTTCAAATCTTCTTGGTTTCTTGGCTGTGCAAAAAGTGAAGAAGTCTAAATACTTTCTGAGGCAATTGTATATGAAGAATGTACTTTTAAGTGTCAGTGTAGTGCATTGCAGTGTGTACCTGATGCTGGGTCTATGGTGGTGTTATTGTGTTGTTTGATTATATGTGACAGAATGAAAGAATAATGTATTTCATCACTTGTGGTTCATACGCAAGCACTGTCCTGTTCTCATTAGAAATGGTAGAGAGGCAACATCAGAAGTTGAAGGAGGAGAAGGAGGAGCAGACTGGGATTAAATAAGACTCTTTGCAAGATGTGCTTACTGGCAGACTTAAGATACAGTCAAGCCTCCCAGAGGACCCTCAGGTCCAGTCTTGTTTAATCAGCTTCTGCCAGAACGCACTAATACTTTGATAAATGTTCACATTTTTAAGAAGACCATTAAAACTATCTGTTGAATTTGTTGAATACTTCACAATTCCCAGTGTTACCACCATTAGTTAGAACATACACTTTGACCCGGATACACTGTATCAACATTGGTTTTATATTACTATTTATACTGAACCTTTTAAAGAAAACCATTTATATATATATATATATATATATATTATATTAGTTTCCTCCATTTGGAGTTTTATGTTGATTGTGTATAGTGGGAGATACTAAAGAGGTACAATGGGTTTCATTATCTATTCATGATGATCAGTAACAGACACAACTGGTTTAATGGAAATTTTGGCAAGAGGTGCAAGAGTAAATCTTCAAGAATGTAAATCATCCATTCTCCTGAGATCATAAAGCTGATAGTTGTAGAGAGACCATATAATGGATCAAATTGATTGATTTGCGTAATGGATAGATCGAGCTGTTTGATGAACGTAACAAGAGGCCTAAATGACTAATTTAATATCATGTCTGGGGTGAGCTTTAGCCAGTACTCAACAGTTGTTGATATTTGGCCTAAAAACTGGACCAGTCAGCAGGCAGAATTGGTGATAGACTATTGAAATTGAATTTGAAGTCATTATTGTATTGGTTTGCCATCAAATTATGTTTTACTGTATTATATGAACAGTGTGATAGAGAAATCAAAAACAAAGTGTGATACAAAGTGTGATACAAAGACAGATTAGTACCTGACTGCCAAAACTGATTTTCATGACCACAGCAAGTTGCTCGTCAGAGAAAACTTGATGTAATGTAGTTTGAACTTATTTATAATTTAACTTTTAGTGCTTGCAAGATCAATTTTTCCTTTTTCCGGTGTGGACAATATTCTCATTTCTACAACATCATTATTTCTATAGATGTTTAACAAGAAAGTGAGTGTTAAGTGTCTCTGCTGCTTTCTCCCCCTCAACTTTATGCATCTTTTCCCTCATTCTACCATATCTTTGACTTCTGCATGTTATTCCCTCTGGACTATCTTGTCCCTGTGAAGTTGCCCCCGCTCCCTCCTACTTGTTTACATCCATAGGAAGATCTTTGGGGCATTGGCTTCAGGGCTGAACAGGGCGATATTGCACTGGCAAAAGAAGAAAACATTTTGTGTTTACGTGACCAATTAGTATGAACATCCATTTAGCAGGGAAAGATCACTCATATTCAGTAAGTAGCATAAGCCCATTCGGAGCATTCATTATACCAATCAGTTTGTTTGACTGTGGAAGAACCAGTTCATAATAAGTAAAGAATTTTTGATTCTGCAGAATTTTTATTATTTGATTTGAGTTCATTCGGCACATTGAAGCAGCATGTTAAGCAACAAATGGATGACAGAGGCGGACACGTGTACACCATTTCAAATACTACAGGGTCTCCATTTTGAGAGACAGGTAAGAATGTGACATTTTTGAGAACGCGTGGTGAACAGACCTTTTAAGGCACGAGGTGCTCAGAGTGTGTCTGTAATAGCAAGTGTGGGGAGATAATTGACTCCACTAAGGGCATCTAAAAAGCACTTTGAGATGAGAGCTGTATTTAAGGAAAGTTTTATTATCTACTTTTAAATGCCAAGCCATGCACGGTTTTTGCCTGTGGAGGGGAGAATGTTTCTTAAATGCCAACATTAAGTGCAGAATATTACCTGATCATTGCGTCTGAGATTCAGCTTCTGGCAGAGATGGTGGGCAGTCAGCCTCTCTTCCTGACTGTCTGCTACAGAGAAAGGTACAGGAAGTGATTTGTCAGAGCCCCCTGCAGCCTCTACTCTTATCTAAAGAGGAAGATGTATAATATCTAAAGGAAGAGGTTCACAGGAAGCTGCACAGAGAATCTTGCCACATGTGATGCTGCACAATTTGAATCAAACATCATGTTTTAAAAAACCATTGGAGATCCAGAAATCAGTCATACCGTGTCATCTATTCATTTCACAGGGTTGGAGTGTTAATACCTGTTCCTAAAGGCCACAGTTAAAAGTAGAGCAATAAATCAAAAAAGAGAGTCACAGTTCACAATGTTAATCGACATCTAATCAACTGAGAAAATGTGAAAGGACAAAAACTTAGACTGTAGCGTGTAAATCAAAGTACGTCATCATATGGATGCAGTAATTAGACCAGTGGTCGACAGTCATGCTGGTGGCTGTATGACTTTATACTATCACATTAAAAAACAGGCTGCTAACAAGCTGATGCTAAGTAAGATGTGGTGTTTACCAAGTTTGAAATCATAGTTTAGTGTGTTTGCATGTTAACCTTTGATAAGTAACACTAAACATAAGTGAGCTGAGGCCAATGACAATGTCATTAGCTGTAAAGTGTAGGACCAAACAGACAAGCAGCATAAAAAGGCAACATGCATACAGCTGAGATGAGTGTACTGTGTTCCATGTCAATGAGAATATGTTGAAATAATCTGCAGGATAAATGAAAACTTTGACCTACTGCTAGAGGAAATGACAGGGTACCCCCAAACATCATTATGGTACGTCTTGATAATAACTTTTAATAATTTGCTTATTATTGAAGGGACACAAAACTTTCACCTCATTTTTCCACAGAAGCATCAATGATACGATTCATAATAAATGAGCATTTATAAGTGATGACGACAGCTTGAATTTGGTGCAAAATAAGAAATGATTAAATAAATAGCAAGAGCATACACATCAGGATCAGAAATAGTTTATTGATCTTTGTTGAAACTGGGTTTCATAGTAGTTCCTCCAACTAAGAATAGAAATATATAGAGGCAAAGGCAATTATGATAAAATAGAAATATAAAATAGCATTATTTGCATACATTACATGAAGTAAGTGAAGATAAATTGTGGTGGTACAATGATAAAGATATCAACAGCAACGTTAATGTGTCATTATTTAGTTCTCAGATAAATAATCCTGTTTAAGTGTGCAGTAGCTCTTTAAGACATGTTATTTCTGTACTTGTTTTGTTTTGTTTTTGGGTTTTTTTTTTGTGCAAAATGTTTAAGGGTTACAATAGTTTCTTGAGTCACAGTAGCTGGGAGATTACATCCCCATTCTCAATCCACCTGACAAAGCTGTCATTGGTTAATGGTTTCTCCAATGGCCATCACTGGGCACTTGAGAGGTTGGAACAGAGCTATTAACAACATCACTGAACATTTCCAGTAGATGCCAGACACATTGTAGGAATAGTCTTGTCATATATTAAGTTCTTGGCTCAACTTTGAGATATTAGAGGTCAAAGAGACTTTGAAAATGTTTTAGTGGCGCTTGGTTCATTTGTAATTTGGCCGTGTGACCAGAACAAATACAAATATACAACCATGTTCCTACAATAGCTCCTGCCAAAGAAAACAAAGCCTGAGACACAAGTCTTTTTGATGCTGCGGGTGTTTCGCTTACTGTCTCCTACTAAAGGTCACAGTAAATGGGATTCTGTCTGTGAGGTTGTGATTAATAACAAAATATCTTTTTGATGATGGTTTGTGGCTCTGATTTGTATTGTTGAGGTATTTGTAGAACAGTAGAAATTACAGAGAACCTGCTGGTTTACAGTGTTGCAGGAAAAATGCAGACCTGAGTGTTGGAAGCACACATTTCTGTTGCGCAAAGGGGCAATAAAAGGCTTTATTAGACAGGCCTGAGTTCATTATAGACGCTGTGTTTCTCTCAGTCTGCTCGACTTAGATAAACCTTGCTCTGACCAAGGCCACATCCCTCCCGCTGTCACCCACAGCCCTCACAGAATTGATTTCAGTAATAAAGTGACAGTCTTGCCATAATATACGGATGGCCTTTAATTCAAGCCTGTTACCATGCCAAGGGGTGCTTGTTTAAGGCTTTATTTACACTGTTGTAGCGCTGCCTGGCATACTGGGCTCCACGGTGAATCAGCCTAGAAGATTTGGATAAAAGGTTTGAAATGCCAAAAGCTCTTAAAGTTGCTCAGGCAGTGTTTAAAGTACTTGGCTGTGAACTTGTGTGGGATGCACTACTTTAGCTACACTCAGACTTGTCATCAAAAGGATTGCAACTGTGGGAATTACTGTCCATAAAAGTTTAATTTTCTCTACTTCCTCCACAGCCACAGGCCTACTGCTACTCAGCAAACACTTTGTAAGTTCTGCTGTGACCTCAGAGCTTCGGCTCTGTTTATGCACACATGACAGTTATGTCATTAAGGTTTTTTGTTTACCTTTTCACACTGCTTGCTGTTTATAAGACCAATGTACCTTAAATGTTTCCCATTTTTGATGGTTTGCTGCAGCTAATGTACATTTTAATGAGATTTCCAATTCAGAGAAAGATTACCTTTACAAGCCCGCCATCAATCAGAAGCTTCATCACTTGACCTGTGAAAGACTGTAATTAAGTTAGCCTAATTAAGTTAATGAAGTGTCACACTTGGCTGACTTTACTATGTAGAGTAAATTGAAAGAAAAATATGCATCATTACTCATCACATGATCTGGTATTTAGAGTGAAGCACAGGGAAGACTTTTTTTTTACCAACTCCTCATCCAGTGGGTGTCTATCTTAGTGGAAAATTCTAACCTTTAGCCTGTTTTTATGCACCAGTGATGGTGACAGCTGCAGACAACTTGAACACAGGAAATATGTGTTCAGGTTGTCTCTTTGTCCTTACATCCGTCCTTCCTCATAAATATACTATATCTCAGGAAGACTGAGACGGTGTCTTCTGATTCACTGTTACTTGGACTCAGGTGTGACCTGCTTAGATGTTGGCGGTCAAAGGTCAATGTCATTGTGAAATCACAGAACACGTTTAGGTCATAACTCAAAAATGACACTTCTGTTGGGTCAGCCATTCACGTGGGTATTGCTTTGACACTTACCGCCTACATAACCAACTAGACCACTTCATGGAGACTGTATTCCCTCATGACAGTGGCCTCTTTCAGCCGGATAATGCTCAGGCCACACTAAAAAACACAAGTTCAAGGAATCCCTAGAAGTGATGGCCTGTGTGAAGGGACAATGGATCAGTGCTGTTTTGGATCAGCCAGTGGTAAAATAGTTATGGCTGATCAGTGTTATTTCAGCTTGGACAGACAGATTTAAAATGTAGCTTGATATTTGCAGCCATGATGTGGTAATTCAATCTAGTTATTTTTCTTTAGTGATCAGATCAGTTTATTTAGTGTTATTGCTGCTTTTATTGAATAAAGATAAATCCCCAAGTGCATTTTAAATGTGTTGATCTCTACATTGTCTTTACATCGTATTGAAGTTTAATTTTAATGCAGAGAGGAGCACGCGATCAATAAGCCCTGGGGTTGTCCCGTGGTCGTTTATGCTTCAGGAGTATTAGATACTTAAAACATGATGACCTCATCAAGGATGGTTGTCTTTTAAACATGGCCAAAGTTTAACTACAGTTTAATATGATTTAAAGGTGAGCTGCTAAACTAGCCTACAGGGAGCACGAGACGTGGTTAGTGGTGGCCAGGCGGGATGCCAAAGACGAAGTGAAAATCAATGGCTAGGAGTCACCTCAATCACTTTAACTAGGTGCTACAGACGCCCATGCCCCATTCAGGGGCCAATTTGTGGAGTAAACAGGAGTGTGTGATTGCTGTCGGGGTCCCCGGTGGCCCAGGCAGTCCATTTCTCTGGACCTGGCTGCATTCTAATAACCCTCTTAGCGCAGAGCGTATATGAGGCCACTTTTTCCCAACCTCCCAGTATTTCACAGCCATAAACACTGTAGCAGACACTGACCAGAGGCACCACAGCAGCCTTCGTTAAGATAACATTCTCAAACACTCATGCCTCCTGCTGCGTGGGTCGAAGACACGCTGTATTCTGACAGTGTTGTGGATAGAAACACAACACTCCGCTGTCTTAAAGATACACAACGTAACAAACTTTGGTTTAGCATTTCCTTTTGTTAAATATAGTACACTTTATATATTAAAGATTT
Source organism: Polydactylus sextarius (assembly GCA_016801845.1). Classification (NCBI taxonomy): domain Eukaryota; kingdom Metazoa; phylum Chordata; class Actinopteri; family Polynemidae; genus Polydactylus; species Polydactylus sextarius. The sequence continues at coordinate 5,394,256 of CM028927.1, read as the reverse complement.
ACATAAAAAACAGATCCACTTTTCATTTCATTTAAAACTACGGAGCCCCCAAAGTGACATGAGGGTTAGGGGGACTACTTTTTTTGTGGAAGCTATTTTCCGTAATCATAAAAATTACCATGAAAACAATAATAAAAATGTGTTGTTGGCATTTTATTGATATCTTAAAAATATTGCCTAGTTTCAGTGGACTTTTAAACTCACACACTGACAGGTGTTTTTTTCTCATGTCACTTCGGGGGCTCCATATAAAACACACTGTACTGACAAAAATAATTGGCACTTATTTTTTAGTTTATTGCTCAAAAATGTTCTCCTAGATGTTTGACTCAGTTCCGTAGCTTATACTGAAAAGCCAGCTAATGTCAGCTGACTGTTTTGTTCTCTGCTTTGTGCAAAAAAGAAAAGAAAAAAGAACAAGGAGTCATAAAAGGTTTGATGAGAAATTAATTTGTGTTGGGGCCTAACAAAATCTGGCTACTTGGCACACAACAGATCCAAAATGGAGACAGCGATTGGAAGGCAGCCCCAGCAGTAGGGATATTACTCCAGAGGGCAAAACAGTCCATCATCATCAAGTAATGCATTTCATTAGCCAATCAGAGCAGAATACAAAGTGGAATACCTTCAGCACATCATTTGTAGCATCGTGCTTATTTGCCTGTGTCCTTTTATTGTCTAAGACTTAACACAGAAAAACAAATTATTGGTAATTTTACTGTTTTATGTCTCATTTTTTCAAATGTTTGATTTAATTTGTTCTACGTTAACAATGATTACTTCTCTCATTAAGTCTGTTATCATTGTAAATAAGGAATAGGAATTTTAAATAAGGATAAGTAAGACTGTACTGGTGAGCTCACACAAGCGTGTGTTTTGAAACACGCTTATTATACAGACAGATACATTTAAGAAAATGCTGGTGTGCAGGACTGTGTCTCATCGGTGCCATAAATCACACTAATGGGGACGAGCAGAAAGCCTCTTGATCATAACAGAAAAGATTCGTAAACTACAGCCCGTTGAAGTCTCCATTCCTCTGTGACCGCCTTGGCTTTTCTTATTGCCACTGTGCATGTATCTCACTCGTGTCTGCTGCAGAACCTCTGTCACAATCAGCCAGCGCCACAGATCTCAGCTACCACTAGTTGGATCATTTACCTTCACTAACTCTCTTCACATAAGGATATGAATGTATATGTTTCAATCAGGGAAATGGCTTGTTTGTGAAAAAAAGATTTTTGACGTAATGCAAACAGAGTGTTCAAGTGAGGGGACCGACATACAATATCAGATCTTTGGAGTCGTATCAACTTTAACATTGGTTATCTGTGGAGATTAAAAGGAATTTAGGTGAAAAATAAAATATAGATCAATACATTAGTTTATAATTAAATAAATAGTGCACAGTTAGGAGCAGATATAGATTTGCTGTTGATGTTTTTATGCATTACGTCCAAAAAGACATTTTCCAAAATCCTAGAACTAATTATTTCAAATGTCTCATTTATTAAATTTGACTCACAAACTAAAACATAGACCCCAGACTATCTGGTTTTATGTTGCATTACATGTTGGAACCACTTCTTGAGCAAAAAGCATCTTATTAATATGTTGCAATTCTAGTCAAAGTGGATGCAACTGATGAAAAAAAAAAAAAAAAAAAAAGATCACAAAATAACAAGAAGAAAGAAGTGTTTAGTAATTAAACCCAGTTTCCATTAGCCGCAATCTCGTATCTTATATCCTGCTATCGCCTTTTCATTTGCAGTTGTGCGATAAATATTCTACATGAAGTCATTAAACCACGTAAAACACATTCATCACTCAGTCAGAAGGCGTTTTCTCTGAGATGTTGTGTTGTGTGTCCTTGGCTCAAAGCAGAGCTTCACAAGCTGGTTTTCCCCACCGTGCCTGAACACTGAGAGCTGTTTATGATTCTCTGCTTTATTCTAAATGCTTCAAATTGGAAACAGAGAGAAAGTAGCTTTCCCTTCCCCCTGACTGTATTGGCCTATCCTCTTCTTGGAGGCATCTGTAATTACTGAGGCGATAAAACGAAAAAACCTGCTTGTGCATTCTACCTCTGATTAAATTAGGCATTGCCTGGTAAGTTCACCACGGTATCAGTCATGCCTCACTAAAATGGAAATACGTTTCTTGGGGAAAAAAATTTGGACATAAAAGAATGCCCTTTGTAATAAATGAAATGGGAATTGCAAATATGCACAGTCATGAAATTTGATTGTGCTCTCTGAGGACTGGTTTGTGGTGCTAAGGAGTGGAAGTGCAGCAGAAGCAGTGATGGTGGGGGGTCGGGGTGATGGGTGAGGGTGGAGGAGGAGGGGGGTCAATGTAGCGAGTAACATACTGCTGGAACAGGCTAATGAAGCCACACTTTATGACCCACTGCAATTGTGTCATCTCTTGAATGGCAACAAGAAGCCGGTGAACGCACAGAGGCACTCGAACACAGACACGGAGCCGCTCACATGAGGAGAAGAAATAAACAAACATTTTTAGTGTTTCAGTTGTTTTAAGGGGAATTAAGAAGGAGGATGTACACAAACAATCTACAGTATAACAGGATATACTCCATTTTATGAAAGTCAAAACAGTACAGATGACACAATAAGGAGTGTTTATGGTCAATAACTAGATAACAATAATACATCATTAAATTAGACATTATATTATATATTAGACATTATTTTCCTGTTAACAAATTTTTGATCAAGTGATTTGTTTATACTGTCAGATTTTTCCTTGTTGGACAAATAAAAATATTCTATTCTATTAATGAGGTTATCAATTCCTGAAGAAAGTATACACAACTAATGCTATAACTAATATAGAGTTTGATGTGATGGGCTAAGTTATTGACACAGTGGGAGGGATCTTGGGCTAAATCACTGTATGATTTAGCCCAGTAGTGTGACATATGAATGACATTTGGACACCACTAAGATCTAAATGCAAAGTATGTCAGTGGGATTAAGTTAGCTCAGATAACAGCTCAAAACTGACATGAAATAAAATCTTTAAAAATCTTAAAATTATTGAAAAAAAAAGGCACATTAATAAGTTATGAATAAATTAGCTGCAATCACTAAACTGTGCAGAGGTACATTTCATTTTTAAATCCGGTTCAGCCTTCGATTAGCCATTCTGTTAGTTTACAATAATGTTTGATGGCGCTACTTACCCTTACGGTTTGTTAGTGTTGCACGAAAATGTACGTAACTCTTGTGTCATCTGAGCAGCTGAATATTTAACTGCGAGGGTAGTGAATCCATCAAATGTGAGAGCGTGCAATAAAGCAAAACCTCATCTGTGCACACACACACACAGACAGTCATAAATAAATACAGTGAAAGCATAAAACATGATAAGAAAAAAATCAGTCACACTAATTAACTGTTAATTCTTTTGAGAACTGTATAGGTTTGATAAAGGATGGAAAAGCTTATTAAAGTGCACACAGTGTTGCACATTATGATTCCTTTACAGTGGAATTTTAATCTGAGTCTGCAAGGTTGATTGCATTGAGTGTGTAGTTGGCAGATCGTGTGTGCACGTGTGTTTGTGTGTGTGTTTGTGTGTGTGCACGTGTACGTACACAGTCTTTGTGCTGGAGCTGGATTGGTTTTTGTTGCCACCTAGGGCTCAGTCTGAGCTCTCTTCTCTCTGCATCACATAACGGAGACAGCGCTCTGCTGCTGCCCTTTAAAATGCACCCCCTCCACTTGAATGAAAAATGTGGCATTTCCTTATCATATTTGTATATGTTAGTGCCAGAGGGCCTGCGAGCCTATGGAAAGTGAGAGGGGGGAAAAACAAACCCGCCCTCCCTCCTACCATCTCCCATCCCTCGTTTCCCCCAGAGGGAATTGATGGAGATATCCCACAATGCCAGAGAGCATCAGCTCCTGCAGGCCTGTCGATGGGTGAGCCTCATCTCTAGCAGGAGCTGCTGATGCACAATGCACAACTTCATGCAGGAGGAGGCAGAATTTTACTGCTTCAAGTCTCTTTCTCTGGATCAGAGGCTGCAGCTGCTTTTTAAACTTGCTACATGTTTTTAAAACAGATAGATTCATAGTAATTACTACCTATTTATCTATATAATAACTGTTAAATGTTTAATCTATAATATTTCAAATTCTCAAGTGAGTGATTTTCAGGAGGGATGGGTGTGAGGGGAGGTGGTTGTATGGTTTATTGGACAAATATTGATTTAAAGAGCTCAGTAATACATTCATGTAATCAATTATTTGAAATACGTTTTTCTCTCAAGTTGAAGACTTCATGTCAAGTCAAAAACTGACTAATGACAAATTCCTCTAACGTTAAACCTAAAATAGATATTCTGTAGATGCAGAGAGGACGTAATGATTGTAATTCAGTGTGAGTCATTAAAATAAGTCTTGGAAGAGGCAAAGGCATAAAAACAGGTTTTTCTTTTGGAAAATCCAGGTCTGTAGCAAGACTGAAAGAGGATCAGGCTCAGTTTGGCTCAGGGTTGATAAAACTTGACCAGAAAACAACAGAGACAAGTTTATCACATGTAGCGTCTACATCAGGGTATGATAGAAGCTAGTTTGGTTTGTTCCTGTTATAGTCTAATACCCTAATTCTGTTGTAGCTACAATGAGAGACAAGCATTTTGAGTCCAGGTTTGCTTGTTGTTTGGTCCAACAGATTTATAACATCAATTATATAAGACAATATGTTACAATATGCTTATATGAACTGACAGCTTGTCCCGAAGCCCCAAGTTGGACCTGGTTTATTGTTGATCGTCTTTTCATTGGAGTATAACATGTTTCAGTACTCATGAATATTGCCATGACATGTCAATTAGCATTAGTAATTAGAATTATGACACTGTCGCATATTCTGGATGTTCTCTAACAGAAATAATACCCATCCCCAAACAACTTGATAGATATTCCCCAGGTGATATGTGTGCGTGTGTGTGTGTGTGTGTGTGTGTGTGTGTGTGTGTGTGTGTGTGTGTGTGTGTGTGTGTGTGTGTGTGTGTGTGTGTGTGTGTGTGTGTGTGTGTGTGTGTGTGTGTGTGTGTGTGTGTGTGTGTGTGTGTGTGTGTGTGTGTGTAAAATATGATTAACCATATGTCTTCTCTGTCGGTCTGGCACTTTAAATTGCATTTTGCTCAGGTAATATCTGTAGACTCACTCCATAACCATGAATGTAAGAGCAGATAAATGAGGACTGGGCTCTAACGGAAGGCAATCTTCAGATGCCCTATCACATCCAGCGCAGTATTTCACCGGAATTCAAACGAAACATGAAAACAGATGAGGATTGTGCTGCATCTGTCTCTGCTTCTGGACTAAAGAAGGGCCAACAGACAGCAGGACAATACTAGCAACAGTAACACTGTGGAGCACTTAGACCTGTCTGCTGTCCTGCAGGCAGAGACAAGACTGATGATTGGCTGAAGGGTTGGAGTGAGGAGGACAAAGAGCAGGCCCCATGAGGCCAGGAGGACCAGAGTCACCACTTTCTTCAGGGACACACAGTTAAATCAGATGAGAGGCACATCTCTGGCTTTATGAGATAGTTAGCATGCGCTAGCCCCTCCTCCCCTCTTGTTTCCCATTTAAGAGCTGACTGGCCCTCCGATAACGGATGGTGCCACAGGTAATTGGAAAATTGGCAGGCCTGTCAGGGAGATTTGGTGGATGGCACAAGTGTATACGATGGCGGAGTTCATGAGTTGTCACACCACAGCTAGATTTATATCAGCCCTGTGGACCATCTCCAGCAAGTATCCAGAGTTCAGGAAAAAGTAGCACATTTTTCTCCAAAGAGACTGCATATCAAAACTACTCCAGAAGTCCAGACAAGGTTCCTGTTAGTAAAGAGATGATATATGGGCTGTAGTTTGCATTACCCCTTACCTCACTGTTTCTAAACACGTCATAACATCTGCTGCAAATAGCTCTGTCAGCCCTTCACTCTGAATTATTTACATCAGAATCCAGGAAACACCGGCCCATCGCCTATAGCCACGTTTATAGTATAGACACACCCACAGGGTGAGTTTTGATTGAATGGTTGCATTCATAATGAACAGAAATCATTTCAACTTGTGTACTTGTTCCATGTAAATATATATATATATATATATACCATCGTTATACATTATTAAGTGCCTTCTTTATCTTTATGATTCAGAGTTTGCATGGAATGCTAAGGTGTTATGAACTGCTTGATGTTGTTATATCTATATATAGCCAACATCAACATATATCATCAGATAATTAAACATAAAATCAAAAACATTCAGCGATTCAGAGTTGTATCTTAAAAAATTCCACTGTTAAGAATAAAGAGCTCAAGGAAAGAGAAGGCAGAAACATTCGCCAGAAGAAATCCACGCGTCATTAACGACATTATGAGATTCAGGGTAAAGCAATATAACGAGATTTCACTCTACCTGGTACACATATTTAACATCAAAAGAATCCTATTGTCTGTCATGTACAACTAAGATATAATGGGTGTGAGAGACAAATAAAAGCAGTATCCTTCCTCAAGCACAGCTCATGATTGTGTGAACTGAATACATCCCTTTGCTTTTTTTCTTCCTACTGTTATCTGGAGATTGAGTTTGCTGAGTCTGTCAATGATACCTCGAGGGTAAAAGACAGCATGATTTATATACATTTGTTCTCTCAAAACCAAGTTTAATTGGTTGAAGAGTCCATGGCTCTTGCTGCAGAATGAGCACAAACATTATAAACAACTAGGGCATGAAACACTTAAGATTTTTTCTTTTGTTGCCTGATATCATTAAATGAGATTGTGTTACATTGTGTCAATGATTGTGTTGCTTGTTGTGGTGCATCTTCGTGGACGTCATCGTCAGTTGGTCAGTCCACCATTTTAGTTGAAGTCAAAGTTTCACGATCTACACAATTCTGTTGAGCTCTATCATCGGATAAAATTCTTAATTTGTCCACAATTTTGTTTTTTGTGCCTGTTTATACTCAACTAAGATGACTTTATATGCTAAGAACTCTAAGAAAGCATTTTCACACGAGCACACCGACAGTAACATTTAGCTCAAGGAGCATTGTCCCTGTCTATGGTTTTACAAAGCTGCAGACATGGCTGTAGATTGTTTGGCTCGTTAAAGTAGCTTATCAGCTGGAGGTGAAATGGAGCTATTAGTTGTAAAGATGTAATTACAAAACACATCCTCAGAAGACTGTCATTTCCAAAGATAATGTTAGAAGAAACATTATCTGCTGCTGATCCTTAAGGCCCAATGATGCTCCGTTTATGTATGTTCCTAACGTCGGACCTTTTCTACTACCCATGCGTACTTTATGTTTTCATGGTTGTTAACAACACATCCACTAGAGGGCAGTAACGAGTGCAGCGTTCCGAACTCTGACTTTAGTTTCAAACAATAACAATAACTTATTCTTCTTTGTTCCTCTCGCTGATCACATTTGAGATATACTGTACTTTCCGGTGGTATTAGTCTGTTTGCTGTGTACTGCTATGCATCACTAAGCTCCCTGACAACAGACCAAATTAAGCAAGTAATGACAAATGAAAGGCTCCATCAATCTCCGTATGCGTATCTTGCGTAAAACATTAATGTTGGTTTATTGGTGGTTTTGTTGAGTAGAACATAGAAGATGCTGCTGCAGCAGTTGAGTCCGGATGCAATGAAGATGTGGACAAGTGAGCCACCTACGGTGAAGGACAGGGAAGGTCAGAGGTGGGAGATGTCCCAGAGGTGTAAGAAAGCAGTTGTTGATGTGGTTGACATAATTCCACGGTTGTGGATGTTTGTGGAGGGAGTGACATTGAAGTCATCAAATAGTGAGGGCAGGGCAGAGAATCAGAGGGAGTTGGACCTGATGATGATAAATATTTCAGATATATTGCGGTTTAGTTGGAGAAAGTCTTAACACATCATTAATGTCAGTGAGACAGGCAGTGAGCAGTAGGAGGGTGGAGTGGTAGATGTGATGTTCAGGGAGGTGGAGAGGTACAGTTGAATGTTGCAGATTCAGCAGTGGAAACAGACCATGTGGATGGATGATTTGTCAAAGGGGAAGGATGTGGAGGATAAAGAGGAGCTGAGCACTGAACCTTGGGGGACACGGTGAGGGACTGGGACAGAGGAGGATTTGTGGTTGTTTATGGAGAAGAGAAAGTCAGCTATGTGCTTTTTAGCCCAAATATTAGAAATATTGAATGATTTGAGTGGTGGATTTCTCCATTACAATTTACCTATAAAGGACACACGTAAGATGAGTGAGAGCTCATCTTTTATTCGGATATTTATTCGGATTTTTTTTAACCTACATCTTCACTTAGGTGCTGTATTTTCTATAGGCAGAGACCAGACTGCTGAGATCAGTTTACTGTATCTAACAAATAATATGTGTCTATTTCAGTGTGTACACAAAGACAAAAGTGTAGTGGAATGAAAAAAGGTTTGACTGACGGAGAATTAGAATCTAACTAATGTCTGCTCTCAAAGCTGAAGAAATGTGGATTCATGAGGTGTTGTGGTGCCTCAAGATCCTAACCTGGTAATCACACATTCTGGTGTGTAGATGTGTTTATTAACCTCTGGAGGGGAGATAATTGTATCTGTCAGAGTCGTTTAGTCACCACTGCAGCCCTCATCACTGTCACATTCACTTTATCTGCTTTACTAACTCAGCTGGCTCGTGGATTGGGCCACCATGATACCACTATACCTGCTCTCTGTGCGACATTGTTTTTGTTGTTTTTAGTTTGTTTGATATGAGCTAGAATGTGATTAATTCTCACTATTAATTCTGAACATATCCACACCCAATTATCTACTGTCAGTTTATATCACCTGTAATTTTATTGGGTTGAGTAGACATCTTATAGCCATGTCATGTCATAAATAGATAAAAGATAGATCATGTGTAATGTGTTTGCAGGAGGAAGAGGAGGAGCATCTGGAGGATCCCATTGACCTCGTCAAAGAGGAAACAGCAGAGCAGCAGATTCCAAACTGAAAACCATGAGAGGACAACACATCACTGCTTTGTGGCTTCACCTTCAGTCTATAGCACACGTAACTTTCTACTAGCCTCCCAAAGTGTTAGTTTCCACTTAGGATGGTTTAGCAACCAGAGAAGTATTTTTTAGAAAACACTATTTAAATGGTGATAACTACTTTGGATTCAAAGGTAGAGTAAGTACAATTCAAGGAAGTGGCTGCACACATGGACAGACGGACAGATGTCAGAGATGGTCATGAAGCAGCACATTAAAGCATCCAGCCACAGGGTGACAGACACCTGACGTATTAATGACACTTTCCATACAATCTATTTTCATTCACTAATGGTCATCAGATAGAGTGTCCACACAGAGTATCCTCAATGTCCTGTTTACAAGATGAAGCTAGCAGAGTTGAGCCAAGCCTGCGAAACACTTCCTCCACGTAAAGCACGCTCACACTCTCCTGACAGCAGCAGTGATGTTCTTTGGGCTGTCTTTTGAAAGCATTTCAGTTGACATCTGACAGGAGGATTTTATTTTTATATTTTAAGCATATCTTCTTACTGCCCTCATTGTAAATATCTACTTATTTTCTCACTCACCTATTTACACCTATGTGAAGTCTCAATTTTTGTTTTGATGTTAAAATAAAACAAAAACTTTTTTATCTTTTGATTTCCAATCTCCTTAAGTGCTACATAACGATATACTGTCATTGGATTTGTAATAAAATCCTCCATGTTTATGAGACGTGTCTACTCAGAGATTGTATTTACACACTTTTTAAAGAAGTAAATTAGTTTTGAACTCTCGAGTAGTTTGATTTGCTAGTAGTCTGTGGTCCATGGTCTCCAAGCTCCTATCAATCATCATTTACTTGTCAGCAAAGTTCAACAAACAAAAATTGACTGAAGCTTCAGAGCAGTGGTGGCTGGTGTTAAAACATTTTGGATAGACACTGTAGTAGAGTTACAGAGCTGCCGAGTTACTATAGTTTTGAAAATTTGCTTCATTTTTATCACTGAAAGGTGAGCATAAGTACGTTTATTTGAGGTATTAACTACTATAGGTTTTCTTTTAGTTCTCGTTCAGCGATGTTTACATAATGAGGAATAATGATTTTCAAAAAAAAAAAAAAAAAAAAAAAATCTTCAAATCCATTATCTTTCTTTTCCCCCTCAAAACTGATCAAAGCACAGGAAGACACTAAAATTGCCCAAGCACTGTAAATGCAATATATAGACTGCAGGGAGTCCCATTCTACAGCCAATAAGCAGTTAACAGAGTGATAACAAGAGCAGGAGAAACCCCCAGTGTGAGCCCATCCTCCATCACCTGCTGCTGCTGCTTAATGCTTAAGCTGTTCCCCCTGTTTCTGTAAACGAATAACAGAATTTTTTTTCTTCTGTGTTGGTATCACCATCTTCTGAAAGCTTAGGTCTGACAGCAGGAGTCACACATATGAAGATATGCAGAAAAGAGTCCAGTTTAGGAATTAAGAACTACTTCACACTTGCCGCTGGAACCCATGGGAAATTTTTAATCCCCCAATTAAAACACAGCCTCAATGAGCGTTGAAGTTTTCAGAGCCACATACACATTTATTTGGCCGGCAACCGTATAGACAGATGTGTATGAGAAGTATACGTATTCGTATAGTTTGAAGTTTAAATAAATACGGGTTCCAATTAATACATGGATACGTAGTGAAGAAGGATGACTTAATTTGCGTTTAATAAATATTTTAAGTTTACTTTCATGTCATCTTCAGGCATCTATAGAACTGAAAGGAAGCAAGCCTCTGACCAGCCGTCACTGCTTCAAAAAAAAAAAGGAAATCAAATCAATTGCTACATGTAATATACTAAATAAGACAGATTCACCTCAAGTTAAAAGTAAAGTGGATTTGAAGGGAGGATTACTTTTAGTTTATTTTTCTCCAGAGAGCTAATAGATTATTAGATTTGACCAGAGACTACTGACAGCCACTCTTAAGTAAATCTGGATTTATCCCTTGAAGTGCCAATAAATCTGAACTGCTTAACAGTATTGCTTCTCTATCACTGATGCTCAATGCACATTAAAGGTTTCAATTCTCTGTCAATGTGGTTCTTGGTATCTTTGGTGTCCGACTGTAGTGAAAAAATACTGGGAAGTAGTAATTGGAATATAAAGACAAGAAAATTATGACACAGGCCGTCATTCATGAGATTAATTGACTAATGGCAGTTTTTATTCCTACACTGGGTAGAATATGAGGCTACTTTACAATCTGTTTACTGCTCACTAGGTCACATCTGTATGTCAGTGTTAGACTATACACAGAAACACAGCAGTGAGATTTTTCCTCTTACTGATCAAGGAAATTAATAGTTTTCAAATTTCCATTGATTTGACCATTGCTTAAGAGGTTAGGAATTTTCCTTTTTTTTTTAAACTAACCTGAATCCTGCATGTAGCAGGAACTGACAAAGGTATGTAATTATGAAATCAAAAATAAAAACAGTAGGATAACTATTGATCCTGTAATTGAGAGGAACAAAGATATCACAACTCAGTAAAGGATGCAAAAGGAAGACACTCTGGAGTAAAGGTTTAGACTCTATGCCGCCTCATGTTTATTTCATTAGCTGCTCCATAAAAAAATATCTTAAGTCAGATGGTACTGGATAATGTGTCATTGGACCATTCAGTCTCACAGTGTTTCACAGGGTGAAAGGGTTTCCCTCTTTTCATTCACATAGACCACACAGCACTGTGCAGGTCCATGCTGAGCAGAGAGGGAGGGATGTGTGTGTGAGGGAGCTCCTACATATTTTTACACCCCCTCACCTTGTTTCCAGTGTGTTCCTCAGATCTTCATATTATATCAGCAATCAGACCTGGGACATCAACGCTCTTGCATTCTGACATTAAGGCATCGAGGGGTGTAATTCCAATTCGTCTCAAAGGAACTATTAATTTGCCCATTTCAAGGCCAGACAGGAGGGAAGCCCTGTAAGAGTGCTGAACCGTAAAAGACATTATCTGGAGAATTGATGACAGGAGGCGTCGGCCCTGCAGACATTTGAGCCGGGCTCCCTGCGGTCGAGCTCCCAGCATGCCGCCTGAGAGCGATGTCATTACGCGTATGATAACAGCAATGGGCACGTTTGATGATAGAGTGGCCCGCTCTGCCACCCAGTGCCCTGCCAATCTCTCATTTACACCAGTAACATATTAAACAGCTTTTGATGATGAGAACACAAAGAGAAGGAATGGTGCTTAACTGCCAGCTCGCACTGGAACAAAGGAAACAATGCACACTTTGTAGTTTCTAACATCCACGATACATCCTGATGATTTCATGACGCTGATGTTGTTACTGCAATACAAACAGAGATGTTTTATAGATTATGTACCTAAGATGCACATTTATACACCATTAACACATCAAAATTGATTTTTTGCTATTATACGTCCATACTTCCTACTAGTAACCCTCACACTACCAGGGTCTCTACTGGACTGACATTAAAATATTACTGTACGTTACTGTTGTTAGGGTCTTATAGTTTCATTAATAACAGAGACATGAGTTAACTGGAAAAAATATTTATTTTAATGATCTTGTACATGTCCATACAGACAGGAGACTTGGATAGTAGAAAAAACACCAAGGCCATCACTTTGAATAAGGGTTTATCTGGTTTATCTGTTTAAGATCAGCATATATTGTCATGGCTTGACATATGAGTTAGGGGAAACACTGAAAAGATGTACCAACATTACACAGTCTCAACTGTGTTTTCTCAGTAGGTGAGAAACCACTGTTATATCAGCTGCTGTACTATAAACTGTCCTTTTTTTAGTGAAATAGTCTGAAATCTTGATGGACTGGCACTAAGTTTGCACAGACACACCACATGATTGACTATTGTTAACTAAGACATAGTTGTAAATGGTACATGAAATTACTTTTTGAATTTCCTTTGCCTTAATGGTCGCTAAGTATACAGAAGCACTACCTGTCTTGCCTTAGTGACTACTCAAAGCACTTTACACTACTAATCACAGTCATTTATTCATGTACATTCATATAGCACTTCTATTCACAGTGCTCATATATCCATCAAGGGCAATTTGTGGCTCAGTGTCTAAAGACAACTCTGCGGGAGTTAACTGGTTTCTGGTCCAGGTAGAGATGAAAATACATCAAAGGACATGAAATTTTCTTTAAAGCAGTCCAGAAATATGGACATAAAATGCCATGTTTGCTATTGAGGAGACATGGAAAGCTTGGAAAGCATAATCACTGTCTCACTGGTGGTTCTTAGAATTGGTACACGGCTTTGAACACGTCTGTAGCTTAGGCAAGTAGAGCCTCACAAAGTTCCTCCAGAACTGGTCAACCAACAACTGGCAGTGCCTGTGGTGGCTGTAGCATGGAATCTTTGACTCCTGGTAAACAGCTTGAGGGAATACAGAGTCAAGCCGGCATATGTGAAGCACGTTTAACATGATGGGTCTTTAGTCTCTTAGACTGGTGGACCCACAATCCAAGGGTTTTGAGTTTCAGATTCCTGCCACCACATGTGCTACATGGACAATGTTAAGGACTTCCTCTGGAATAATCTGTGCCTTTATAATGGCATTTAAAGTGATCTTGATAGGTCTAGTTTCGTGTTTCTATGTGTTTGGTAAGTTGAATGTGAAGTTAATATGATTTTTCACCATCTGTGCCTGAAACATAGGCTGCAGAGTTCTGAATGTATCTAGTTCTGAGAATTATGTTGTGGTCGGACAGAGGCTCAGCAGGTTATCCTCTCTGTTCAATGAATCTCTTCAGAGCTGTACGAAAGAGCCATGACTGAAGGCTGGAGGTCTCTGTGGACTGCTCTAGTCATCATTTCAATGGCTCACTTTTGCTTGAAACAAAGTTCAATGCAAACCCCTAATTGCTGGTTGGTAGATACAGAGAGATATTTTGGAAAGACCAGACCATTTTTTGAAAAGTGGGTATGCTTCTCTATCTCTCAATCTCTGACATTCTGTGCAGGTCCAGAATCCAATATCTACTCCACTATCTACTCCCTATCTCTGCAAACAACCACAGGAGACCACAAGTCATTGCCAGTGCCTTCCATTATCAACTTTGTCGCTCCATTCTAGTTGCTTGAACTCTTCTGAGAAAATTTTTCTTGAGCCATTTTTAAGATTGATCTTTCTGCCTCTGTGGACATCTGTAGATTGGCTGCCTTGTAAACCAGCTGCCCCATGCTAAGACAATGTGGTTGCTTCAGTCATTTCGATGGCAGAGCTACACAATACAATGGGGATGTAAATTATTTGATCTTTTGGGAAATACCATTATTACATAATATTATCACAAGTTTTGACAATATATTTTGTCTTCATCTTTTAAAGGCATTCACAAGGGTTAATCTGGTGGCACACACTGCAAATCAATGCAGGAGATAGATTGATTATTGGTTGATAAATGCAGCAGTTTTCTGCAACTGTATAAACAATCAATGAAACATTAGTAAAAATTTGTGATCAATACTGTATCAATATTTACAAAGATACTGCTGAAGCTGCTTTATGCACAAGGACAGCAAAAAAAGTTGATAATATGGGTGAACTGGATTCCATTTCAGTAGAACCCTGACATTATTGTTTTGTAATCGTGTAAACCAATGTTTTTCTAAGCACTGTGCTTTTCTCAAATTTTATGCCTCAACGTGTGGTCTGTTTCAGCTTTGACCTTGTTCGATGATGACCTTTTGATGAGCAACCAGCAGGAGTGGATGTAAAAGATGAAGGAAGGTTTCCTGCACTGGTACAACCTTTGATTTGGTTTTAGTCACTGTAATTCCCCTTTAATATATGGTATCATATATATAGATCATATATAATATATGTATGTGTATAATAAAATGATATATGTAAAAGTATTTTAAATGTTACCATGTTTTGTCTCAGAAACAGCACTGAGACCACTCTGAATGACCCCCACAGCCCCTGATCTTTGTTTATCTGCTATGTGTTTATACTACATGTGGCCCTAAGAGCCAACACAAAAAGAAAAGACATCTGGTAAGAGCCTTGTCCTTGGCACATGTCAAATTTACACCCACATAAAAAGGTAAATACCCTACAAGGCTGCACAGATACAAGCTGCCGATTGTCCTTCCTATTACAGCTTTATGGAAGGTGTAATTCATACAGACATCACCCACCAGTGAGCCTTAACCGAGAATTGTCTCCCCTCTGAAAATTATCAGCCCATATACCTCCAAAATAGCTCAACCCTATAGAGGACCGGATAAGATGATGGAGAATTATATGCTGCTCGTGTTATCTGTTGCTGCAAGTGGAGCTTTCTTCTATTACTAATTCTCTTTCATAGGGAAAAACTGTGGTTAGTCTGATTTGTTCAGCCTCATCCTTATTTTCAATGAAACATGTTTAATCATACCTATAAATTCACCATTCAAAGAGCAGCTATCAGCAGTAAACTGCATTACGCACACGCGCGTGTGGACACACACACACACACACAGAGTCTGGTTTTCATAACTTCAGGGGACATTTCATTGACTCTTATTTCCTGGAGACTTTCCTTGAGATCTACTGCTTGTCTAACATTTATCTAAACCCGACCCTAACCTTAACTAAACCTTAAATCTTGTCTTCACCTTAATTTTTTGTTTTTTACATTATGGGGACCTGCTTTTTGTCCCCATAAAAACGACAGGTCCCCATAATGTGAGTGTATAAACAGATTTAAGTCCCCACAAGTAAGGAATACCTAGACCACACACACACACATCAGTGTATACGACTGATGGATGTGCAGTTCGGGTTGTGTGGTAGGACAGAGGCTCTAGGTTGGGGGTCAGACACGCAGTTTCCTTCCTGTGTCATAAAACAAGCACATCAGAGGACAGTGCTGAGCACTGCAGACCACTTTCTGCCATTTTTCTCCTGCCTCTTCCATGGACACACATATCACTTTTGTTTCCTTGTCCAAACAATATATGAATGTCTTGGAGCCGCTGTGTGTACGTGCATGTGTGTGTGTGTGTGTGTGTGTGTGTGTGTGTGTGTGTGTGTGTGTGTGTGTGTGTGTGTGATAATTGCTCTCTGTTAACATGTTGTCCGAAGCCCAAAGTCGATACAGTGTAACGTTAATAAAAAATGTTTTAAAAATACAATGAAAAAGCAGGAAGAAGCAACAAATCCTCACGTGGAGGACATGAGATTGATTTTTAACTGGTGTAAATGATCAATTGCTTCCAAAATTCTTATTGTGAATTATTTTCCAATTGATGAAGCAATCAAATTATTAACACAAATTATGTTTTGTTAACACTGTTGAGATGAGATGTTGAGATGTCTCTGTGAAGTCTTGAATAAAGCTCGACTCAATTCAAGACGTCAAACAGAACAACAGTTAAAAATTAGTCTGTTGAACTGTTCATTGACAAGTGGAAGAGAAACAAATAAGATACAAAACTACTCACTCAGCACTCGTCTTGAATGACCTGAGGCGTTAACCTGCTCTAACTGAAACTGTAATTGTATCACCATCATTGTGACACTACGGGACTAGATTTTTTTTTCAGTTTAATTCACATGTAGTGACTCATGCTGTACATACAACTACCCTTTTTTTTAGTTGTTTATACTTTAACTACTACATATAGTGAATTCTGTTAGTGTAACCATATACTTTACTGTAGCCTTCAGATTATACATTACACCATCCAAAAGCCATTTTGTGCCATGATGTCTTATATGCTAGATATAATTTTTTTTAGATATGATTTAACTGACTTGCGGCTTCACTTCACAAGTTGTTATGACAGCTCTACAGGTGGCACACAGCTGAAAGATTCATAAACTGTACATAAGGACATTTAATGACCAAACATAATTTTCACATTAGCACATATGAATGGGTTTGTCTCATTTTAAATGACAGCTTGTTATATTTCTTGCTTGTACTCCTTAAAAATCCAAAATGAATGTTAAGTTTGTCAGTCCACCTTGTGCATCTAAAGATGGACAATTTAACTGGCTTGAGGGTGTGTTTCAGAGTCATGCTGAGGTTACTCTATCTCACTTAAGTCTCGTCCTGTCGGAGTTTGTTTGAGAACTCTTATTAAATTGGCATACTGTTGTAGCTCTCTCCATGACCTGCCAAGGATAAAAAATCTGTTTACTGTAAATTGCACCCCGCTCCCTCTAAAATACCATCTGCTGCCCAAACAGCGCTGCACTCACAGCCTCTAAAAATAGACCTCTTGATTGGCTCCTGAAGAGACAGGGGGTCCATATCAGCCTGAAACCCCTAAACACTTAGTCATGAGACCACTTTTGACTTAGGGCTGTTTTCATCTGCTCTGGTTTGACACAACTGCCTGTAGTGTACTGATCTACGTAAAGTCCAACTGAACTGGTGTGTTTGTATTGAAGTTTGACTGACAGGACCTTGACAGTGTATACTCTTTTTTGTTCATATTAAATTTTAAAGCTAAAAGTCAAAATAGATATTTTATATTTTTAATATTTTACATTGATGTCCCCCTTTAGATAAACAACATCTCATAGACAGATAGGCCAAACATTAACATAAACAAGGAGCTGCACAGGGATGGTACAGGTGTGTGTGTGTGTGTGTGTGTGTGTGTGTGTGTGTGTGTGTGTGTGTGTGTGTGTGTGTGTGTGTGTGCAGAATCTATCACAGAAAGCATATAAAGGACCAGTAGCTTATTTCTGTTGTTGCTTTGTAGATAGTGAAGTTAAATACAATTTACCAAGGGAAGCTGAGGTGAATGTAGTCAAATAACACAGGAGCATAAATGCACTCAGCAGATTATATGACTATGTGCTTGTGAAATTATATATGTTAGATATGACTGGTATAAGCTTGATTCTTGGGACAGGGCATAGTTTCCTCCCACCTTATTTACTGCACTGCCTTCCTGGCAGATTTCACTCATTTGTTGGGTGAAAACCCAACAAATGATCCAGAACACAGCATTTTTTCATCCAGGACAACCTTCTTTCAGCTACATAATACTGTGAAAATCAGATACTGTAACACTTTATTAATAGATCCAACCAGCTGTAAGTCACTTAAAAAATTCTTACAAACACAAATAAATCCATATAAGCTGAAAGAATACTCATAGTTCCCCATAATCCCAATAATGACTCCTCCAGTGTCAAAATGCAGGTTTACTTGTGGTTCCTAGAGTCTCAAAGATCAGTATATGAGGCAGTGAGTCAGGTGAAGTCAGTCAGACTCGCTACATACACAGGTTAGACATAAAACTGTCCTTTTCGATCAGACATTTAGTTGTGGATTGTTAAGGAAGGCTTATAAATATGACAAGTAATAATAATAATGAGTGTGATGAGCTGGTGACCGTCCAGTGTGTGTACCCTGCCTTCGCCTATAAGCAGCTGGGATAGGCTCCAGTCCCCGAGTACAGGATAAAGAGGTAGAAAATGGATGGATGGATAATAAATAATAATGATAATAATAATAAATGTAATACACTTTTGAGTTGTGTTGTGTTGACTTTTCTTTAAAATTTTCTCACAATTTACAACATTTTTTTTTAGTAAATGTGGAAAAATGTAGTACAAACAAAGATGTGTTTTTATTATAATGATTTGAGTTTGAGTTGAAAGGGAAGGTTGAAATGAAGGTGAAGAAATCACTCAAGTCGTTTGGATTTATCCTCTGGTGATCATGGAAATAAGCCATATGAATATATCTGGTGCTTGTTGGTTTGTTGGATAATAGAGAAACTAGAAAATAAAGATGCAGTCATGAAAATAAAAATGTGGTAGTTAGGTTCTGCCTGCGAGATTTAATTGATTTTGGGTGAAACTGCCCCTTTTAAATAAATAAATAATTTCCACCAAAAAGCCCTTTTCTCCTTTAACTCAGTATTAAAGACAGAGTCAAAGTCTATTTCTGCTCATGAGGCTTCAGAAATACATGTCGTTTATATGTGACTGCTTGAATGTTTTAATGCCCTCCTGAATTTTAACATAGTTGCCAATAACCTTCTCTCTGTTCAGAAAATGGGCTGCTGTGTTAAAAGTGATAGATATTAGAAAATGCCCTCTGAAGTGCAGAACTTTTCTAGCACTGCAGATAAAACAGTTTGAAGGGGGGACGAAAAAAAAAAGCTGAGGAATCTATAATAATCTTGCAGAGGCAGAGCCTGTATCTCCATCTCTGCACATATTTAAAGGTCAGCGGTGGTTTTACAAGTGGAGGTAATGGCATTCCTACATTTCCACGAATTGGCTGATCTGTCACTGAAGGCTTGTTTATGAGTGCTGTGTTCCTCTCTGCGCTCATCTCCGACCACAGTGCTCATTTCAGCCGCCATAAAATACACAATTGCTCTGATTCATCACTGAATTAGAGGGACTCTGACAGTTCCCACCAAACTGCTGCTTTATTGCTGATCCAGGTGCAGCCACGAGTTATTATTGTATTAACTGATTAGCAAAGACTGTCATCTTGGGCTGATTAGCATGATAGAGGTCTTACACTGTCCCACTGCGTGTACGCACAAAGCTACAGTAAAATTCAGCCAAGATTTGTTAATGTGTGAGGCCCTAAAGGGTTAAACAGGCTCCAGTTTGAATTGCTGCTCACAGCTGTTTATGTTTTAAACAACTGTTAATTAGAGGTTAATTACAATTGAGTCATTGTTCAGCCACCACCTTCTTGTTCTGTGGCCATATTCAGCTGAGCCATTGTCTCAAGATCTACTGTGCAAGTCATAAAACTATAATTGTCTTCACATCACTAATGTGTCATCTTATGTATAATTTTGGTTTATATGCAGTTGGTTGACTTAACCTGCCATATATGTAAACGGATGAAGTCATCTGTCCATTAGAAATGAATGAAACAACTTTCAAATGTATGAACATTATAATTTTGTGACTCCATGTGGTTTTAATGTTGGCACCAATGTTGCAATCAAAAAACGTTTTTACCTCATCTTTGTTGAGGGACGGTCGTCCCCCCACATTTAGGAACATGTTTTTCATAGAAATTCCCCTTTTAGAAATGTCGCTAGAAAATGGGTCAATTTCAAAAACGGTTGTCTGTGACGTAAAATCTATCTCAACCCCCAACCCCTTTCAAAGGCAATTAGCTGTAAAAAGATGGTCTGTCTGTGTTACGAAGCCGCCAAAGTTACATTCATTTGAGTGGTGGTGAAAGCAGCCAATCAGTGTCAAATGCTTGCATTTCATAATGCGGTTGCCAGTTAAGCCTGAAAAGATATTAAATAGGTGAAAAACCACACGTTTAAAACTCCCACCCTAAAATATCTTTCTGAGAGGTTTTTATGAAGCTTCTGAGGCGTTACACATCCAACCAACATTTTATTATGTATATGTCACATCACAGAACAAGGATTAAAACCCTGTTCAACCATTATCTGTCACCTTTAAGTTTCATCGCTCTTTATTGTAGAAAGGCAGCTGTCAGGAAAACATCCTCTTCTGATTATCATGAGACAATGTTAGCTGCATGCTAGCAGTAGTGTTAGCCACATGGCTACCAACATTGTATTGGAGTCGGTCCATCCATGCAGTCTTTTTGTTTTTGTTTGCCAGTTTCCACTGTTTTTTTTTTTTTTTTTTTTTTACAGTTGTTCCACACTCTCTGCTAAGAAACTCTACCTATAACTATTGCTACACCAGCTGGCACATGATGATTTTTACTGTCCGTTGATAAAAATACACACAACTATAAATAGCAACAAAATGTTGGTTGGTACCTTTTTAGATTTTTCTGAAGTTGTTGACATCGTTAATCAAACAATATCATTGCTGATTCTAATTATTATTTAGAGTCTTCCTCTTCATCATGACCTCTCTACAATACTGCAGTCCCAGAATGAAGACTTGCCATTTCTAAAGTCTCCAAAAGTACAATTAGTTCATCAGTGTATTTACTTTAGCATCCATGTACGATATTTACGCATATGGCATCAAATTTGATAAGCACAAAGCTCATTTTCATCTTCTGTCCCCTGGCAGGTCATAAACAACCTAGTCAAGCAACAGTAATACTGTGTGGGACAGTATTTAAGCATTCGAACAACCAGAGTTTAACAGAAAATATAACATAAATCAGTTATTGTAGTGACACATTTTTCAGTTTGACTTGAAATCCATCAGGCTCTACTACTGTGGAAGTTTTTTTTTTTTGATAAAGCTTATAGTCTGAGCTGGCTCAGTCTCTGCCTTTTTCTTTCAGTTTTACACACAAAAAGTGGATTAACGGATGAATGAATGAATAAAGTACGATAGAGTATTATATTCCTCCGTAATTGCTGCTTCCTCTTTTATGTCTTTTTCTCAGAATTACTTACATTATGTACTTACCTTTTCTGAAGACATGTCACTTGTTCTGCAGCTTCCTGCCAACAGATCTGCATCTACATCATCATTTTTCAACTTGTATAGTTTTCTTCTCTTATACAACGGCTTCCGTCATCTGTATGTGTCGGCTGCATTACATCATTGATGAGCTGAATGTAAAACAACACCTCCTCTTCCTCCTCCAGCAGACACAGCCACGTTATCACCTCACTCAAGTCTTCACAGCGGGTCCTCTCCATGTCTGCGTCGCTGCTGAGCAGGTAGTGAACGGTGGCTTTATCAAAGCTGCTTTAACGCTTGATGATCACACAGTAAACATACACATAGAGACAATGCAAAGCTTTTATGAGTCAGTGTTAATATCCTGCATAAGACAGTAATACTTTCTTATGTATAATACTGCACCACACGGTGCGGTATTAGATATAAAGTCACATCTTGTCTATGTGGAACAAAGGTGTGTTTGTGCTTTTGAAAACTAAAAAGAATATGTCATCCAGGCCTCTTCAGGGCCACTGATGAAAAAAAAAAGAAGAAAAAAAAGAAAAAAGGAAATCTCCATCTCCTAAACACGATGGCTTTAATAACACTCCAGGTTGCTCAGCTGATGCTGATTTTCATTTCCGTAGTATCTTCAGAGAAAAACACACTGAGCTGACATTGAGGAAAAACAGCCATTCAAGCAGAGCGCGGTGCCGAGAACAGATGCTGATGCTCAGCTTGCTGCTTGTGTATAATATTGAGAAAGGTCATTCTTCTTTGCCCGGCGTTTTTAGTACAGTTATATCTCTCACCTCCAGCTCTGCGGAGGGGTGATAGCACCAAGGTGCGCTGTAATTTCCCAACATTCTCTCATCTTTATCTTCTTGGCTGGTTTGACGCTGTATGAGCGGAGTGTGTCCTACACACACCCATGGGTGTAATCTCACATTGTGTAGCGGCTTCATTTAAATGAGCCTTTCTCAGGATCGTCACCCCACACACACACACCCCTACGAAGAGCGAGTCAGGGCTGCAACCTACGCTGGCTGTTACACACAGCAAACACAGCCAGTAAAGAGAATATATCATCATGATGCTAGAGAGTGGATTTTCTATAAGACTCATTAACATAATTTGTCCATTTTGACTATTTGAATATTCAGTTTTGAATACTAATTATAACCTCTTCGAGATTCAAGAGGGAGTGATGTGTTCAGTTTGGAGAACCTGAAGTAAACCTTTCAAAAGTTTTTCAGATTTTTTTTTTTTTTCAAATTATCTCAACAATGTTTGTTTGAAAATCTTCTCCAATGTATTCGGAGGTGTCGTGCTGTGGTAATTTATGTCATATTATGTTATATTATATTATATAATTCATTTCTGGAAAAACAAAATGTAGTCACCTGATTTAAAAACAATATAAACACTGGCTCTGTTGGATTCTAATATCACCACTTTTCATTAACAGTTAAAGTAAAGATGTGATTTATATTAAATTTGACTTTAATTTTTAATCTTTAGGACAGATTATGTAACACCTGGATTCTTTATTGCGCTCAATGTGAATGATTTTAATTTTATTATCTTTCCCAGTTAAGGGAAACACACAGTATAACTTTATATACAAACTGAAATTATGAAATAGAAAATACAAAACGTGTCTACAGATACAGATTCATCCAAATAAAGACATGTATGTGTTTATTTTCATTTTCATGCCCAAAAAAAAAAAAAAAAAAAATTAATTTTCATCTCTAAGCAGCGTCGTGGTTCCTCTCTTGGTTGTAGATAAAATAATGAAAACAATGTCATTTTCGTTTCTTTTCAACTTCATTTACAGGACACTCAGACATAATTTGCAAAAGGGATGTCAGAAAATAAGTCTCTCTCACTGTTGTTGTTTTGAGTAGATTTTCTTTACTGAAGTCTCTCACTGCTCATTAAATAATAAATCTGATAAATCAGCCTGGTTCCCTTCTCAGTTCTTACACTCAGAACAACGCGGTTACAGAAAAACGCAGGATTCAGCGACTAGCTTGAAGCGTCGGTGCGTTCACGCACTGATTGACGACCATGAGCCTCCACCTGACTGACACCTGCCTCCTCTGACAAGTCAGAAGGACGAGGCTCATAGTGGGACAAAACCAGGATGTGTGTATGTTCGGGAGCTTATTTCAAATTTAATAATATTAGAGAAGACAAATACCTGATCTTTGTTAAGAGAAAAAAATGTTGTGTGTTGATTTCACAACATCATGTTCCACCACATTGATCTGAGAGTAGAATGAATAAGGTACTAATATCAAAAACTGCAAACCGCAATATTACTCAAACCCTTAGAATGAAAGGGATCACTGTTTGTTCTCTCTACACCCATGTGTTATTACTCAGCAGGTGCTGTAAGTAGGAGTTTGTGTGTAAAGGGTTAGAAAACTGGAAGAAAGAGCAGCAGCACTTGAGCATTAGAATGTGCTGGAGCTGCGACAGTTGGCTGCAGGCCATAGCTCACAACGGGGAGCCTCCGCTGGACAGCTCCACACCACTGGAAGGCAAATCACATCACACCCACTGTCTGAACTGCACACGATAAGGCTTCATTACCATAAGTTTATTTTCTCCTGTTGAAACGGCTGGTAAAACAAAAGGGCAGTTGATTATTTTTCCTTGATTCAAGGCGTTTGATTTGAAAAGAGGGGGGGTTGGTGGGGTTAGTGGTGGCAGTGAAATCCCTCCCAGGGAGAAAAGGGGGGTGAAAGCTGACATGCATACAAGGCAGAGAAGATGGCTGGATTCTTTAAGTGGGACCAGCCTGTCTAGCCTGCACAATGGACCCACGAGACGGACACACAAAAGAGCCGGATCTGACAGTCCATCCTCAGTGCTGGCTCCCATCTCCAGAGATGACGAGCTAGCCGCCGCCTCCTCCACCTTCACAAAACCCTCCTTCAGCATTGTACTGAATATTTGACAGATTTGACACATTAGACTCAGTTCAAAGAGCTACGGTCACACAGGGAATAAACTCATTTAAATAGTAGCAGGATCAAAAATTTACTGTATGTTCATGTCTGTCTGCAGCAGTCGTAGCTGAAGCCATGAGCCTGACTCTGTGTGTCTGGATTTTCAATAGATGGTGGATGGTTTCAGTTGGACAAACTGGAGGTAGAACGACGTTCAGAAGCTGCTGCAGATGTAGTACATGTAAAAATGTCAACTCACAGCCTTTTTGTCTTATGACTCTAAAACCGTTTTTAGTCTGGTTTTTAAAGTGATTTTTTATTTGAGAGAAAATGAGGAAGAAAGAGATTAGTGACATCATCCACTTCTTTGCTATCAAATGCTGTTGACACGTTACTCTCACATTAACTTGAATTTGAATTCATATCATCATCATCATCATCATTCATGTAGATGAATACACCTCAAACATACGTGGACATAAATCTCACTGACACTGTAACAGCAGTAGAAAATGTAAGCAACATTTCATCTAAATGTTAAATGGAAAATAAAATATATAGCGTTTGTTAAAAATGTCAACAGAATAGACATTTTTAAATGGCAGAATCTTTATTTTTGCGAAATAAAATTACCCCACAGCAAATACAACACTAACAAATATAACAATAATTAAAATTAATATGAAATTTTGGAGATTATCTACATATGTTATAACTAATATTTACTACGTTTGTCTCTTTTTTTTATGAATTTGTCTTTGAAGAACAGCTTTTTTTTTCTGATTGCATGTGAATGCAGCACTGGTTCTACTATAGTCAATATGGAGGCCTCCTTGTTGGAGATGGAAATATTCAGAAACAAACAATATCTTGTGAAATCACTTTCCTTCTGCTCTAAGTCTCTGCCCGCCTTTACGAAAAACTTCTACATCTCAGCCTCCAATCTGTTTTCATTAGTGTGTGAATAAGTCCCGCACACCAACAAAACAACAACCGAAAGCATCTTATTCAGATGCAGTGAGGAGAGGAGCGGTGTGGAAGTGTGTATTAACCTCCGAGCTCTGCCTTGATGTCAGCGGGACTGATTGGCTGGATGAGAGGGCTCTGATTGGGGACAACTCTCACTAACGACCTGCTAATTTAAAGGCTTGATTGGTCAAAGTGGGAATTCAGAGTGAAGGGCACAGCAGCTTGTGTGTGGACATTTGAATGTCTTCATCCAGACCCGTGTCACACATCTTATCATTTTGTGTGTGTGTGTTTTTTTAAAAAATATAATATATAGGGATGAGTATTTTTTGCACAGAGCTGCGTCTGAATAGAGCAGCAGCTTTCGTTGCTAAGAAGGCTAGAAAACTGAGGATTACAAGAGGCTTTGTGCTCTGTAATTTGATTTTAAAAGAGTCTTACCTTTGTTCTCGTCTGCCCAGCTCGGATGTTCTGGGAGGTTGAGATTAGCACAGAAAATCGAGTTTGTGACAAAGCTAATTAACAGTTGAAACTACACCAACAATAACATTTTTTTCCCATTTCAATATCTGAATTTAAGGGTTAAATTTTCTTCTGTCAAGCAAGAAAAACATTTTTATTTCCTAGTCCAGGTTCCTGTTCAACTGTAAGTAACAGAAGTCTTACTGCACCTTTAACATATAAATATATAGATGGTAGCATTCAATAGTACACACGTGTGTGTTAATAAGTAAGTCATAAGAAATAAATGACACATTTCACAACCTACTGAGGACATGTTAGTATCTAAGCAGCATTGCATAAACTGTACTACAGTTAAATACTGCCACCTACTGGATAACTACAGTACTAACCACTGGATGATGCAACGTTTTATACTATCACATTACAGATATTTTATCTATTTTTATCTTAAAATGACCATTTTTCAGAATAAGACTTATTTGTTTTTTCTGTTTTCTATACGTCACAGTTGCTTCTGATGAGCAGATGTGAATGAAACAAGTGTGATTCAAATCAGTTCGTTAACATATATTGTACTGATATTGTCACAATGTTACATTTTAAGGTTGTGTATCTCATCAATGAACAAATCTTTGCAGATTCAACTATTTTATCCAAAATAACAATTTAACTGTTTTGAAGTGAATTACTGATGAACATGTTCATGTTCTTGGCTCCAATGGTTTTATTAGTGAAACTGCCTCAACTAGGTGTCAGTCTATTTAATACATACAGAAGCAACATTCACACACACACACACACACACACACATTTCATCCACTTGCATTCATTACCTGGAGACCCTATGACAGCTCAATTGTTGCTACTACTTACTTACCTTTATCTACTCCACTCTTTTTTTACATTATGCATTAAGGGGACCTGCCTTTTGTCCCCATGAGGAAGACAAGTCCCCATGAAGGGAGGGTATAAACAGATTGAAGTACCCACAATGTGAGGAATACTTAAACCACACACACACACACACACACACACAGTCCAACCTGTCACTTGTTCATCTTTATATGGTCCATCATTGATGTGTCGATGTTCTTCACATGTTCTTTAATTCCTATTTACTTCTTGGTTTTCTTGAGAGACTGAGTTTCAGGAACCCAGAGGCCAATATCCAGCCAACTATGGTCAATAATTACACAAGACAATATATTGGTTTACCTATTTCTTTGTTGTGTACTTCCATTTCTCTCAAAATAAAAATTTTTACTTCAACAGCTCAGTTTGAAAACCCAACTGTTTTTTTTGTTTTTGTTTTTTTTTTTGATAATTGAGTGTTAATATGTTAATATTAACATAGTTTTAATATGAAGAAGCAGACACAGGAAATGTTTGGTTGACATCAGAGGTTAACTCTAGTGTTAACAGCTCCACTACAGCAGAGCTCAGACAAATGTCACAGGAGATTTCACTACAGGCTACAAGCTTTAGTCTACGTCTGCGTCTGATAACTTCACTGAGCAGCTGTGTTCTAGTGTTCCCCTCTAGTGGTCAGACATCGTCAGCAGCAGGACTGGTTCTCTGTGGTTTGAGGTGCAGTTATCTCCATCATGGTCAGCAAATTATCTCAAAAATGCAAGAAAATTAATTAAGAAAATTAATTGAATTCGATTTTCACTGCCTGCCGGTGAAACAGATCAGAAGTAATGAGTGTACAGTCATTACCAACGTTAACCAAGAACCAAGTTAGGTGTTATTCCTCATTTCGGGATTTTATACTAAATCATCACTAATGTGAGAACCGTACAGACGAACCTAATTAAACATGGACGTGATTTCATTCGTGCTGTGATAGGAAAAAAAAAAAAAAAAGAATTCCCTATTGTTTCCTTACCCGTTTGCTCCTTTGATTTTCAACAGTGAGATAAGAATTTTGTGCGTGGGAGGAACAGAGCTGGAGTCAGAACATTGTTAGTCTAACTTAGCATGAAGACAGGAACCAACAAAAAGCACCTGCTGACAAAGCAACACAAAACAAAGAAAAAAAAAAAACCTGATGAATCCTGACGGCACGTTACTAATATACTTCAGTCAGATGACGTCTGAACAGATTTTTCAGTGTGTTTGATGTCAAACATGTCCTCAAAACTGACAGATGTACAATTTTACAAAATGTCTTTTTAAAAACATTTGACTGACATAAAATATTATTCTGGAATTTACCAAAACAGCCACAGTTGTACCCAGATCTACAGAACTTTAAATTGTCAAAAAAAACATAAGACTGGTTTTAACTTGAGTCATGACCTGAAAATATTTCACCTAACCTTACCGGTTCTAAACTGCATTATATTCAAATAAGATTAAACCAGTAAAAAAATTAACAAATCTACAAATCACTTTGCCATGTAGTTTTCATTACAGAAAAATGATCAATGGCAGTTTGGATCTGTTGGAAAACTCAAGAGACAAACAAGGGTTAGAACTTCACAACCTGAAAATCTTGATATTTGGCAGGTCACTTGTTAAATTTAAGATGAATTCATATCCTGAGATTGAACCAATTTGTCATGAATAGGGTCTGACTACTGGAAGGAGCACTGACTTATGTTTACCAGTTGTTCTTAAATATGGACCCTTGACTAATTTACTTTACGTTTGTTTTTCAAATCAGTTAAACTTCTTGGTTTGTCCAGTTTCTTCAACTTCATAACTTCAATAATTCCCCTGTGTGTGAATGCAGCAGTCATCTTGAGACGCTCTCATTAGTGACAGACTCACACTAAAAAGTGAACAAAACAGCCAATAGTTTTTTTTTATTGCCATTGCGCATGATCTTTGACAATGCAGATTACACAAGGATTATCATGTAGTGAGTTTTATGAACACTCTGACCTGCCAGTGATGTGCTCTGGTCACTCTCAGTGCTGGTTTTGTATTGGTCAATGGCTTTAGCAAAGAACTACTTGCTGATCCAGCCCCCCCCCCAACCCCATGCTCAAAACCAAAGGAATGCAGGATTAGACGCTCGAGTCAAAGAATGGACAACATCTGGGAGAACAACACCTTTTTTCCTATTATTGCACACTTCTAGTTTACCAATGCCAAGTGTATGTGGGGCATTGGGAAAGCTATTGTTCTTTGAAAGGTGCCAACATGTCTTTAGAAACCACAACACTGCATTGAGCCTCTTTGTAAGTCAAATATATGCAAAATATGAACAGAACATTAAAGCAGAGATTCCACAAGCACACCAGATATCAAATTAAATGGAATATGTGTAATAAGTGGAATATGTTTCACTCTTGAAAATTACACTTGGGCATAGTGATGCTCACTTAAAGAGTCGAGAGCATGGCGTTCTGCAGAGTACATAAGATATTCAGAAAGTTTTGTTGCTTGGTAGAAGCATCGGGATGCCTGCGGTATGATACTAGTAAGAGACAGATAGTGAAGAGGGAGGCAGGCAGGTGTGATCCTTTTTGTCTTTTTGTCATCCAAACGTCCAAGGTGCTTCTGTATCTGCAACACAACATCCTGTCGAACTGTGGTCGGTCTCCCGCAAAGATCAAATCAAGAAAAAAAAAAAAAAAAAAAAAAAAAGGCGGGGAGATATTTCCAGAATGAATCATCATGAGTCTATTTATGTTTTCGATGCTTAAAATCTCATGGAATGCATTTTAATGGAATAGCGATTATCTGGTTTTATCAGAACAGTCTAAGCTTGGATATTAACTGAACACAGACCAGAGATGGAGGTGGTACAAACACTTGTCTTTTAGAGATGAATGAGTTTTGTTTTTTGGCCACTTGGGGGCAGCAAACCAAACTGAAATCACTGTGAGACTGCAACATTGAGATTTAGCTCAAGATAAATGAATGTTCAGTCTCTTCTGGTTTGTATTGATGATACAGATCATTGAGGAAAATTAAGTAGAATATAAAAAATACAATAATATAACTGTCTTACAGTAGCTTAATCTTAACAATAAATCTGAGCAATGAATTAACCAAACATCATTTACAGGATCAGAGAGAGTGGGTTTTGTTTGAATCCATTATCAAAGGAATGTGTTTTGAATTTTCTTTAAAATGAAAAAAAATACAATAAAATACAGTTCATAGTGAGATTACACAACTTAAAGTCATAGTTTAAAATTGGAAATCATGAGAACTGAAGACATGTTTCTACTACTATTGTTACTTTGTGTGTAAGAATAATCCTGTAACTGTTACTTGTGCCCACAAATGACCATTGTTCAGCAAAAGTTAGAAACTGGTGTAAAAAAAAAAGAAAGAGCAAAACTAGGTCCATGTAACCGTGTTACTTCTCAACAAATTGCTTGTAAGTTGTAATTCATTCAAAATATTAATTTTCAAGTAATAACCCAGTGCATCTGATTCTGTTGGCTGATATCCAGTGTATCATATTAGAAGTCATGTTGGCCAACAGACAACTAGAGTCTATATTTTTTTTCAAATGTAAAACGTTGTGCTACATATATTTGTTGCGATTCTTTTGAAAAAAAAATCAAAAGATTCTTAACATCGCACGACTGTGCATCTTGAGATTAGAGAAAACTGAGGTTTAACTTAATAATTCAGAGAGAGAAAAAAATGTTT
Source organism: Polydactylus sextarius (assembly GCA_016801845.1). Taxonomy (NCBI): domain Eukaryota; kingdom Metazoa; phylum Chordata; class Actinopteri; family Polynemidae; genus Polydactylus; species Polydactylus sextarius. Next base: position 5,363,810 of record CM028927.1, on the reverse strand, counting down.
GTACATCACCTTCACCTCTGATCTGCGTGTATACAAAACCACATGCTTTGGTTTGATTGTATTTTCATGTAATGGTACAGCAGACACAGACCTGACCGCAGGCTCGAGAGAGAGAGACACTCAAACATCATCATCATCATCATCATCATCATCAGACTTGTAGAACAGACAAACACTGTATATGTTCCGAGTATCTGTCCAGGAAAACTTCCATCAATGTACAGAGCAACATGTGCCTTCAGTCACAGTGTGCGTGGTCCGTACAGTGTCCCGCCACCAGTGGAACGAGGCAACCGTGACGGGATGCCCACTTCAACCCTCCCTTCACCCTCTGCAGCTCCTATCACAGGTCAAGTCTCAGACTTGGACTCTGGAACAATAAAGGAATCATTTGAAATAATTATTCTACGAAATAATTTGTTTGGGAATGAGGAGAAAATCAGGAATAAATGACAGTGAATCTGCTCTGCTCGTTGTCAAGCTGCAGATATTCGTATGGGCATACATTCCAAATTACCTGAGTATAGACTCTGATTGTGAAATACCTGAAGCAAGGCCAGATGCAGAAACTGTGCAACCAATTTGAGGCCATTTTGTATCTTTTTTTTTCGTCTTTGCCCAAATTAATTGCTCCTTTTTTTTTCTTTTTTTTTTTGTTCTTTTTTTTTTTAGACAGGGTTTTGATAATGTGACCTGGATAGTGTAAACATAATCCTGAATAGTACAGCTGTTTTTTCCTTTTCAGTACATAACACAGCAGTGCACAATTTGGATTTTTCTTTCAAAAGAACTAATATATATATTTATATATATTTATATATACACACAAACACACACTTGCCCTCACACACACACACACACACACACACACACATACATACCGTCTATGTACACACACACACACATATATGTGTAGAGAGAGAGACAGAGAGAGAGAGCTTATTCATACTGTGATTGTTGAAACTGAATACAACACATAATTTCATATACTACTAGTTTAAAATGCATGCCCTCCCCCGATCCAGAGTGTTCCATTCCTTCCTCCGATGCCTGCATATGATAACCTTTAACCATCAGGTCCTTCCATACCAACAATAGCTCAGACATTATGCAGAACAGGTGGCGAGTCTTTGTGGTGGCGGTGGTGGTTAATTGGGACATTGTTGCTACGTCATGCAGAGATAGAAGGGAATGGAGGGGGTCAGCACAGAGAGTCAGAGACTCCCCCGGCAGAGCAGAGGGATGTTTTGGTGGGACAGTTAGTGGTGATGGTTGGTTGGTGGTCGCTAGCGTGGATCCTGGAGCCAGAGGCCAGCTCTGCTCTGGTCTAGCTGATGGCTGGGCTGTCTGTCTGAGGGTCTGCAGTCTCTGAGGGCGAGCCAGGCTCCTCGGGAGGGTCATCTGTGCTGGTGCTCGTGGACACTTGAGAGGGGGCACCATAGAGCGACGCAGCCCCCTGGGGCTCGCCGTTCTCCTCGTCCTCTTCGGGATCTGAGGCCGGAGTGAGGTGCAATGAGCCGGGGAGTTTGACGGGGCAGAATGCCGAGCCTGTTGGGATGAAGTTGACCTTGTTTTTGTCGGGGCAGGAGAAAAGGGGGACCGATGCTGATGTGGACTGCCTCGCGCTGCGGAGAAAAACACAAGTTGTCAGGGAGGATCACACACTGCTGAGCTAGTAGAGGGGCCTTACACGAGTATTACTCTGTACCTCATTTCCTCAAAAGCTTTAATCTTCTCACAGCCTTCTGGCGGCTCTCGCTTGAACATGTAGCTGTTGTTGGGTTTGGGCGAGGACGCAAACTTGGGCAGTGGTGAGCTGCTTCCACTGTCTGTGAACACAGAGACAGAAGGTAAACATAAGCAGCAATACAAACATTCTGTGGAATGTTTTCGAAGAACATTTCTGTTCATGTGCTTTTAAAATGTACCAATCTACAATTTCACCAGTGTTTTAGTTGTTTCTCTAAACATCCCTGCTCTGAGTACTAGGTTTAAAATATAATGAACACTGTATTTAAGTTCTTTTGAGAATGAAATGTAACGTGTGTATTATAAAAAGTAGTGGTCAGAGATCTTGATTTTTGAGTTTTGACCACTAAAATCTAAGGGAGCATTTGTGCAAAATTTAAAGACATGTCCTCATGGTGTTATAGAGAGAGACATGGCCTTCGTGAGAGTGAGACAGCTGGATGGACAACCTGAAAACACAATGTCTCGCCGTGGTCGTGGTCCTCGCCGGTGGACAAACAGGTTGCTTGTGGCCTTGCTAGAACCTGATAGTTTAACTCACGCGTGTCAGTGGAGCCATTGCTCCATATTTTAAGCAGTTGCGGGATATAAAATGAAAAACAGTCGACAATAAACATGCCAATTCAGTCTGCCCTAGATTTACTTATATGCATTCCTTTCTAAAATTGCAGCACTTTCAAAGGTTCCACCAAACACACATGGTTATGACGGCTATAACCACACAAACCCAGTGACCCACGGGGTCAGTTTATTTTCCCTTCATGGTAACAGATGGAAGTTCTTTACCTTTATCCCGATCATACAGTAGATCCTCTGTGGAGTAGGGACTGCCATCATGTGATCCTGGTGGGCAGGCTGGCGAGGGGCAGGGCGACAGGCTGGAGCAGCTGCTGGACCGACCGGGGGCCGATGGGGTCTGGGTGTCCACGCTGCGTGTGCTGCTGCTGCGCTGCTGCGGTGGAAAAGGTGCTCGCCGCCCATCTGGAACCTCCAGGGACTGTGGTGGAGTCCCAGAGGAAGAACAAGAGACAAAGTAACTCTGTATGAGAATTATGACTAATTAACAGGTTGAGTGAAACACCGGGCTGATTAAAATCAGTCTCTGAGTGAATTGAGATGAAGCCAAGACCAACCTTGAGCTCCTCCTTCTCTCCATTGTCTTTGATGAAGACCTTCTCCAGCTCATGGTTGATGCCCTCCATGCTGCTGGGAACCCTGGAGATGGAGGGCTTTGGCACTGTGATGTTGGACAACGGCATCTGGGCCGACTTCGACATGGAAAAGTGCTGAAATTATACACACACACACACATATAAACACAGTGTTAATATGTGCACCTGACTTGAAATGTGATCTCTATTTTATCTCTGATCTCTGTTTTTAACTGGAATTCGGTAACTTCCCTCACAGAGAAGCATAATTATCAGTGAGAAGATGGAGCTACGACCACATTCCAAATTACTTTAATTCAAATGGATAAACAGACAGAGCAGAAAAGCTGACATTCCTGACACTTGTGTGTCTAATTGTCAGAAGGGATCTTTGTTGTGTTGCTTGTGGGAAAAGTATTGTCCAAGATGAAGAGGTAAATCTTAATCTTAAAATCCTAAACACCTTCTTTAATTTCCAGAATATTATTATGCATTTTATGGGGTTTTTTTCTTGTTACCTAGCTGTGCTGTGATTCTACATCCATGTGTGACTTCCTGTTTTTAGGTGCTGTTCCATCGGTGTCTGAATATGTGAGGTAATGGGGAGCTGTGTAAAGAAGTGCTGTGTGAATGGGTGAATGCGACGAGAGGTGTGAAGGACGTTGAGTGGTCATGAATGGTAGAAAAGTGTTATATAAATGCAGCCCATTCACTACACACTCACTCAAGATAGCAACTTTAAGTGTGGAGGTACTCACGACAGAAACTTTGCTGTCGTGAAACTTTGACTCAGGGCGTACAAAAGTGACCGGACATGTGTTTGCCTCACTATTCATACTGCATAACAGGACAAAAAAACAATCAATATGTTCACAGGAACTCTCTGTGGACCGCTGCGATAAAATTTTGCCAAGGCACAGATCAGGGCAAAGGTTTAAAACCATTTCTAAAGCTCTTAATGTTCCCAGGAGCCTGGTGGCGCCAATAAATATTGAAATGGAAGGACTAGTTCTACAGTCAAATGGAGTAACCAGTCAACCTCACCTAATTCATCACAGCAATAGAAATCCCACTAACACCCAAGCAGTCCTGGAACCTTGAGAACGATAATAAAAGATTCAGGTCATTGTCTTACACTACCTGAACGTGGCTGGCTGTGGAGATGTGGTTAGTTGTGCTGGTGAGGGTGGTGTGGGTGATGGGGTTGCACTGGAGTGGTGGTGGTGGTGGTTGGTCTTTGTCTTTATGGTGGTGTCCTCCTTGTTTAGAGCGATGGATCTGCTGCCGAAGCTTCGCAATCTGATGAAACCAAACAGGAGATTTAAATACAACACAGGTAAGTGGACCAGGAAGTCAATACATAAGATGCAATGTACTATAATCATCAAACCTTATTATACTGTTCCCAGATCGAAACAATTACTTTCACATTAATTATCATAAACAGATAGAAATGAATGACAAAACAAAAAGTAATAGTAATAAAAATAAGGGTGTGAGTTACGTAATTTCATGTGACAGCTGGTGTACAAAGTGAAGGTGAATTCTGTTTAGTCAATACAAGATCACTAGGTGTCAGTGTTTCCATTGCAGCTGGTAGAGAAGTCTAAGTCATCACCTGCAGTGTCCGACACAAACATGTCTACAGCTGTAATTAAGTAGCTTCACACAGAGTTAATTTAAGTCAACAAATAAGTCGTACACAAGTACAAAAGATGCTTTGTTAACTTGTCCTAAATCTAATTACAGTTGTGTCTGTTCATGTGTGTAACCATCAGTGTGTTTGGCCACATGTGTCAAGTAGAGAGTCACAGGAACTCCCAGTTCTCCACTCTACACCGGTACTAGAGAACATGTTCAAACATGTTCCCTCATGTGCTCCTCACACTGGCCCTTCTCACTGCTACACTTAGAGAGTTTTGTTTCCCTCTCAGCTTTCACTGGGCTTCATACCTGCCATGAACTTCCCTGATTTTTTTTTTTTTAGTGCAACTGTATTTTACTGCAGAGAGCTGACAGCAGCTCGTCTCAACTCGGTATTTTCCTTTCATAGCAGCATCATCCACTAGTCAAATATGCAAATGGGTATTCAAAGGAGAAAAATGCACGCAAATGCAAAATGCAACTGGTGCAAAAATAAAGTATCAGACCACGAGACAAAAACATAGAATCTAAAGCCATACAGTGGTCACTTTTTACAAGTAGGGGATTTTCAACAAAATACTTGAAGCAAGATGATGCAACTTTGCTGAACTTTTGGCCACAAGTCACAACTATATGTAATTACGTGTTCTTTGGTCTTTTCTTTTGCCACATCCTCTTTGAATACATTTTTTCTTGCTTCTCAGTTTGTCTTAATTCTCCGAACCAACCGAGTAGTCAGAAATATAATGGCCTCTAGGCTACTTATGAACACCTACACAAGGCTTTGAACCCGGCAGGTTTTGAACTCTGAGCCGCACAAACAAATTGGCAGAAATCTGTCACCCTTGGCAATCAAAGATGCATCCAGGAGGATGCACCTGAACTCTGCTGAAAAAAGGTTAATGGCCCACCAACTGCTGCTTTTGGTTTCCAGCCAAAGGAGGTCGCTCCAGAAGATCAGTACTAATCCAAGTAGGCTAAGCCAATTATTCATCGCTTCCTATTTATGACTGGGCTCATGTTGCTGCAAGAATTCTCCTACCAGTGTTAGAGAAACTGTTTATCTCCTGCGTTAGAAGCTGCATTGGGTCCATATAAAAATTACAAACAGAATTCAAAGGCCTTCTCTTTTTAATATCCTTAATGACCAAGTGTATTCTCAAAGTGCAGGTTTATATGTGTTTCCTAGAGTCTTGGAGGAAAGTATAGGAGGTAGAGTCTTATCAGGGAACCAGCTCCCAGTCAGGGTCAAGGAGGCAGATCCTTGATCCTTTCAGGGTTAGATTGTTAACTTTCCTCAGATGAAACCTAAAGCATCCCTTAGTCAAACTGGGTTAGGGTCTATAGTGCTCAGGGAATTCCCATGATGCACTGAGCACATTGCCTCATCCTCTTCTCTCACTCTGCCCATGTATTCTACTGCATGTCGTTTACTTTGTGTCTTATCTCTCCTGCATCAATATTTAATAGTGTATGTTAGCACTAAATGTAAAAATTACACCACACTTATTTTAACCTCTACTCCCACACATAGCTTACGTACTTTGATCAGCCATGACATCATGATCACCGACAGGTGAAGTGAATAACTTTGATTATCTCATTACAACAGTGCCTGTTAAAGGTTATAGATTACGATTACATTATGCAATGTAATGCATGTAAAGATGTGAGTGGCTTTAAAAAGGGACACGTTGTAATGGCTGATAAACTGGGTCAGAGCGTCTCCAAAACTACAGCTCTTGTGGGATATTTCCATTCCGCTGTGGTCACTACCTACCAAAAATGGTCCACAGAAAGAAAACTAATGAACCAGCAACAGGGTCATGTGCGACCAAGGCTCATTGTTGCATGTGAGGATTAAAGGCTGGCCTGTGTAGTCCAGCAGATGAGCTACTGCAGCAAAAACTGCTGAAAAAGTGAATAGCTCTAATAGAAAGGTGTAGAAAGGATTAAGGATCAAGGAGGAAACAAGCTGGCAGAAGTAGTACAATGCTTTGGGCAATGTTCTACCAGGAGACCTTGGTCACATCAGTGATGTGGTTGTTACTTTGACATGCATCATGTACCTAAACATTGTTCCAGACCAAGTACATCCCTTCATGGAAGCTGTATTCCCTAGGCAGCGACCTCTTTTAGCAGGATAATGTGAGCCTATGTAATGACTCAGGAATGGTTTGCATAACACAACAATGAGTTCAAGAAGTTGTCTTGGCTCCATATTGCCCAAATTTCAATCCAATTGAGCATCTGTTGGATGTGCCGGACAAACAAGTCTAATCTATGGAGGCCCCACCTTGTAATAATTTACAAGACTTAAAGGATCTGCTGTTAAAATCTTTGTTCCAGATACCACAGAACCTTCAGAGGTCTAGTGGAGTTCATGCCTAAACAGGTCAGGGCTGTTTTGGCAGGAAAAAGAGGGACGATATCTACGCAATATTAGGCGGGCCGTCATGAATGTTTGGTTGATTGGTGCATGCTAGCAGCTGCCAGTTAAAACAAGCCAAAACTAGTGATGCACCAATGGCATTTTTTCATGGCCTATTGCCATTTTCAAGTCAGACTTGCCAATCCTGATTCTAATTGCCAGCAGACACAATATTTTTTTGTAATTTTTCTTTATGAATTGACAAATGCGTGTTTATAATAAAATGCTGATTATTAAACACATTTTCTCCAAAACTGCACCGGGGTACATGACCTTTGTTTTCATCGTAGGATCCTATTTTTCACATGTAAGGTGCTGTCTTTTCTACAGACATAGACAGTGATAAGATCCATTGCCTACACCATTTTTTTTTAAACTACTTTAGGCGTTTTATCAAAGGAGAAAGTGGATACCCCATGTGAAGTAATTCTGTTATATTAATAGATTAATAGAACATTAGGTGAAGGGCGCCTATTTTCTGGCTCTCTCTCACTCTAAACAAGGGTAAAAAAAAAAAAACACATAACTGCTGTCTCTTCAGTAGACTTCAGTCTTCACCTTTTGACTCATCAGAGATCAGACACTACAAATTGTGACTCTGCCTTTTTGACTCAAGGTGTTCAACGCCAACAACATAACTGTGAGCTGGAAATTTTCTTTGACTTAGTTTGCTTTGAAAGTTTTCACACTAACGTTTCAGCTAACTTTTCTGTTGTAGTTCTTCAAAGCAGCCCCACTGCTCAGGTCTGTAACCTCACCTCCTCTTCCTCATTGCACCATGTCTATTAACATCTGTGGCATCTGTGTCAGTGCTGCTCCTTCTCTGCAGCCCTGTAACTCAGTAATGTACCTGTGCTCACATTAGTGAGGACTGAGCCGTCATCCACTCAGCCCTTACTTGTTCTCTCTGCTGCAGGATGTGGAGGGGAGCCAGCTGAGGCTCAGCTGACCATAAATTGCAGTGGGTTATGGCCATTGCAAAGAGAGGAAGTGGGTAGTTAAGAATGAGACCGTGTTATCTGCCACCTCCCTGCTGCTGCTGAGTATCATTAGGGTGGAGCTGAGAAGAGAAAGCCATGCAGAGTACAGCTGGGTGCAGCTTCAGCTGACATATAGTATACCACCAGTGATGTCACACAAAGTCCATATTTAGATAAACATATGTTAAAGTAATCCCTCAGGTGTCGGATTGATCTGAACACTAGGTTTCCAATGTTTTTCTTTTTCAACATTCCTAAGGGTCTGTATCAAGGCCAGTGCAAGCAAGAGCCCAGCAGAGCCCAGCAGACACATGACTGTGTTTTTAAACTCTCTGTTACTTCAAGTTCCTTGTCTAAACATGGTACCTACATAATTCACAAAACACCTTTACCACCAGTGTTTCAGAGTGTCATAGATCTGAGGGTGAACAGCTAATGAAGCCTGGAGCCTCAAGCAGAGATGAAACTGAGCTACAGAAGCCTGGTAAGCTCACCAAGCCACCCTCCAGATTTAATTTTCTTAAGTTACAATCTTCAGCCTCATATACACGACAGACATTTCTCAGACTTCACACAGCACTTCAAGAGACTTCATGCAACGTTTACATATGTGCACTAGTATTCCCCAGCACCAGGAAACTGGCTGACTTGTAAAACTGATTAAATAATTCCCCTTTAAGATCATCAAATTAATCTTGTCTGAAATATATAAACATGAAGAAATATAATTATAAAGATCTGATAAAAAAAGAAAAAAGTTATGTTCATGGAGCCTTATTCAAAATGTGCAGCTACAGGGCATGAGACAACATGTGTTAGTTAGTGAGGTATGTGTGTTAATGTCATGCCTCTTTGAGTTGGTCAGCGCTGCCCCAAGATGCAGAGCGCTGGTGGGTGCTCCTCTTCTTCCTAGTTTTGTTACTCCAACATCCAGGAGTCTGAAAAGAACAACACACATGGCTACTTTATTGATATGAAACATAGAGGTGATTCAAACTGCTTCACACAGGGGAAGAATAACATTAGACAGCTCAAATCCTGTTGTCTCTTTCCTAAATATCTAAGAGTCCTACTAGTATATATTCTTGAAAAAGATGAGAAATGTGTTTTGGCCACACATTATTGAGTGATGTATAATCCAGCAGCAAAATAAATCTATTCTGCGGGTAACTCATAGCCACTTTAAAGATTTAAGAACAGGAGTGACTTCATCTCACTAGTCCCCGCAGCCTTAGCGCACAGAAACAGACAGAGAGTGCGCTGCCTAAACTGTGGCATTTGTCAGTGTCAAAGGAATAATGGCACATTCTGAACTTTTGGAGAGAAATGTTCAAAATTTAAAGGCAGATGTGGTGAGTGACAAGATCAAGTACAGGCATGACAGAAAAATCTACATTTCTCAGGAGTTCTTGTGGACGTCTATGGGCTGAATGTCCAAGTACATTCAGTAACTGCAAGAAAAGTGATTGGTTTGGGGCATTCAAGGGCGGTGCTAGGTAACAGATCAATTCTCCTGGTTCTTGTTCTGACAAACAGCCTTCTGAAACTGTCAAATGTCTTTTTCAGCTATTCACAATGGTCCAACTCAGTGGAAATGAGTCCTCTATGTCTTACCATTTGTTTTATGATGATAAAATGCTGATTTAGTTGTTGCTGCTGAAGCTCAGATCTAAATAAAGACACCGACATTTCGAGCTTTTTGTCCTCATAGCTCTGTCTCAAGCTGAGCAGTAATTTTCATTCTTTCCATCTTGTTGCTAGATACAATGGTTTCTGTTTAGTCTTTATCTAATTAAAGGAAAATGAATTACATCCAGGTTTTTACTTGCTCTAAGCAGTAGTAGAGTCGGTCTTAAGGTGTGTTCATTCTAGGGAATGCAAACAGATGCAAGTTGAAAACATCTCAATTTGAGCCAAAATTTCACTCAATGCAATGTTGCAAAATCGCATTAGTATTGAGCTTCTGTTGACGTCAGTGAGTCAGAAATGGAAGAGCTTATCATGGTTGTCTCTGGACACATGGAGTTGTGTGATACAACTTGACCCCAGCTGTTGGTTGTGGTTATAGCAGCAGCACCAGCTTTCAGGAAGGAATACTCCCATTGGCTGTTTAGGGAGAATATTTGTGGTTTGCGCAATACTCCAAAAACAGTCCAGCAGCTGAGCTCATGAGAAACTTGGGGCAAAAATTCATAAGTAATATTACTGTCATGTACAGTTTGACCTGGAGGGAGCTTGTACATGTTCAATGACAAATACAACAGCAAGTAATATTTTATGTAAAGTTATAGGAGAAATGGTGTCCATCTGTTTGTTTGGTGGCTGCACGTGACGGTGAGTGCATGTGTGTATGTAAATGTGTCCCTGTGAAGCTGTTGGGCCTCCCCATGGTTATAAAGTGACAAAAACCGCACATACAGCACTGTTAAAGAGATGGCACGGTCCAGTGTGTCCATATGCTTGGTCAAATAATGACCTATGGACTACTATGGACTGAATTTGGTTTGTGATCAGAGCACAGGCACATCATTTCCACATATTGGGCAAAGTTTCAGGTTCCAACTCATTCCACATCACGGCAATTCAAACACATCCGGCAAACAAACCAAAAATAAGATGAAGAAAACAACAAGAGCATACCAGAGCAAAAGCAATAAGTTCCTGCCAGGGTGAGGTTTGAGCTAATCTGAGCCAATGTAGCATTAGACCATCCCTGTGTTGTACGTAAGCAATGTAGTATAAAATTACAAAACTCACTAAATAAGATATCTCAGAGGTGAGACACATGACAGAACATTACTACTACGACCTGAGAAGTAAAATGATACCAGAATTTAACAGTCACGGTGACTACCTAAGTAAAACCATGCACATGAAACTGACATCTGACTTGACTTTGAAATTGGCTTTAACCTCAGTAAAATTACCACCATCCACTTTCTGAGACAGATAGCGTTAATTCATACAGTCCTCACTCAGGTCACAAATGGTGAAACTAAAAGCAATAACCATCTTCCACTTATAGCAAAACCCAGTGTGCAACTTTCCATTCTTTAGAAAGGTCTGATGTGAATCAGATAATGACTAATCATGACTGGAACTTAAGGCATAAATAATGTCTTAGTAGTTAACTTTTGTTTAATACTTGTTACAGTCATTGTCATTTGTTCAAGGCAGTGTGCACCTGTGTGGGTATGTGTGTGTGGGTTGTTTTTACCTGTGTGGATTGATCTTTCATACAAGAGGAGTGGAGCACATGGGGGTCACAAGGCCACTGTCCAGTTAGGTAGGGCCCAGTGATAGTGCCCAATGAGGAAGTCCGCCCAATGACCCCCAAACTGTGCAGCTGCGGTGACTTTGTCCTTCCAACTGCACAAATAGAGAGACACAACAGTATGAGCTGGATGTAATAGAAATACTTGTGACAATGACACTGTGGGTAATCACCTAAACCTGCAGCAAACAGTAATCTGGAAACATAAGGTACTCTCCCTCTTGGTTTCAATGTTCAGCAGGGGTGGCTGTTTTCCCTAAACCTGAAAAAAAAATCTCTCACTTACAAACCCCTCATGGACCTTAAGAACTGGAGCACAGGTTGTGTATTCCCTGACAGTGCATTTTTCTTTACATTAGGTGTGTGTGTATTTGTGTAATGTAGATGGATTGGATTATTATAACATTAGATTAGCTCAGCTATATGGGATGGACAAACTTCACAAACTTTTATCTCTGAATGCCCCAAAGGCCACAGCTCCATCACCGAACTAATCCTACTACCACAATTGATTGATTCTTCCACAGAAATACAGGTTTCAGCGATACATAGATTCCCTTAAAGAAACACTGTAAATGTAAGTTAGTAACCTTGCCCCTGACCCCTGTCCTGACCCTTAAATCCACTGCTACAACTCCATCCTGGGGAAATACTGAAAAATGCATTATCTACTCACCTTTGCCTAAGTCAGAAAGTGTATTCTTGTAATTGTATCCAAGTTCAAGAACAACTTACAGAGCCGTATCCAATACTCCTATCATTCCTCCATTGGTCTCTAAACAGCATGTGTTATTTGAGAGGCCTACTGTTTTCAAATGACTGCCAAATTGGTGCAAAAGATTGCAACAGTGATATAAAAAGCAAACAATAGCCTTGTAATTACAATGCTATTTCAAAGTAGCAGTCATTTCCATTACTGAGCTGACATTTTGTTGCGCTGCAATTTAAATAAAGATTTGGTATAAATAAACTGTGTCTACTATATTAAAATTATTCATTTTCAGATCAAAAATTTCCACAGCTTTACTTCACTTGGTGGCAGCCTAACAAGTCAAGAACACAATATGTTTCAACTCTTTGGAAAAGATCTGGTTCAGCTTCTAAATGCTCTGCAGCCTTCAAGTAACTGTCTGTTGTTTGGTGTTGGACAAGTCATGTAAAGTGGTTTTGTCAAAGATTTTTTTCACAGTTAAAAGCCACCTGCTGTTAGAAACAAGGTTGAAGGTAATGTAATCTATGGGCTGTGAAACTCCTCAACAAAAAGCTCAGAAGAGTCCTGAGCTTTGGTGATGGTTTTCTGTGGGTTCATCACTACAAAGAACACATTACACACAGTAATTTGATATATTATTCACATATACAGGACTAGTGGTCGACTAATATTGATTTTTAAATAGCCAGTGCTAATTATTTAGAGAGCAGAGTGGCCTACAGCCAATATATAGAGCCAATCTATGGTTTTTTAATCTATACATTACAACATAAGATATACCGAGTATTAATTACAGTTTCATAATACATTTATTGTGATTTAAGAGAAACATGTTAACATTTAGAGAAGATAATAATGACCAAAGAAATTATAGGATAATCTTTGGAGCAGGATGCATGAAGGTTTAAGTATTAGATATAATACTAATTTGAAACCTAACTATCTCTAATCCTTCAGCTAAAGTAATCATGTGTAACTACAGGTGAGTATCTCATAACTATCAAAATCAATGTCTTACTAACACTGAATGAGACAAAAGGAGAATTTCCTTTGCCTCCACTTATAGCAGGTGCAGTTGGTAGGTGCAACTAGCTAGCTGATGAGAAAAATGTTTATGTCAATGTTACATTGTAATTAAAAGACCACAGACTTATTAATAATAAAAGGCTTCACTGTTTACTTGTTTACCATCCTACAAACATCCCAAATAACAAATCTGATAAATGTTTTATGACCCTGGCTCATCATGAGTAGGAGTGGGGGCTAAGCCAGTTGGCAACAGGTTTGATACAACTACAATTGCCAAATAAAGTTACTTGCGTTCTCTCATAAAATAATGGGAATCAATGTAATGATACAGACAGTAAACAGATATAAACAATAGGTGTGTGAGTTCCAAATTACATGTGTGTACCTTTAAAGGCTTGGAGTTTAAGTCTGCCAGTCAAGTAATGTAACATTTGACATTAATATTGCCACTGTTCTCAGGACCCACTGACATCTGCCCCTTCAAAGTTTAATGTATATTTACCATAGGATGCAACCTAACACAGGGAGGGGGCACTAATATGTTCCACAGCAGCTGCACTGACAAGTCAGAGTCAGATGTGTTTGCAGCCTTTTCTGCAAAACTGTTCATTAATTGTGCTCATGAGTGCAGGCATCAACTGATGTCTGATTATCTGAAAATGTCAAAAATCAGCCCAGATCAAAAACAATCCACTTCAAAGAATACAACATGAGATGAGGGTGCTTCAAGCCAGATCAACAAAGAAATTTGCATTGGCGTAACTGAAAACATGAAGACTTCATGACCCAGGTGTTGTAGGAATTAGCAAAAATATGTTCAAATTAGAAAACAACTGATGAAAAGAAAGATCAAGTGATGCATTTTTTTGCAAAACAATATGAGAAGGATGGAAAAAAATCTAAGTGAGGGTCTACATGAGAACTGAGTCAAGAGACTCCACCCACAGGCAGCAGGTTGTAAGATTGCCAGTGAGCATATACATCTGTATGTGTTTCGTACCACCCAGAGGTCAAATCTTTGTTAGGTTTGACACCTAGGGGTATAAAATGTATGATTTTGAATATGGTGTCGACCTGCAGAGGCGCTTAATCATATCAGTGACATTTGTAAATGTCAATGGATACTACATTCTCTCCTTAATGCATTTTAATTGTAGAAGATCAATGAATATCTGAATACATTTAATTATACAAGTGATTTCAAATTGATTGCCTTAGTAACATGGTTAAATCATGAGAGAGGTATTGATTTTCATATTGAGGGTTATGAGTTACATCATATTAATAGAGGCAACAATTGGGGAGGGGGTGTGGCCCTAAACATGGGAAAACCATTTTACTATATGACAGCTGTAATTGATGATTTAACTGAATGTGTGAAAAATGTTCATGTTTCCTGGACAGACATCATAGAGCAAATGGTTAAACACATTAGAAACCCCATTTAAGGATAATCAACTTTAAATACAAAATAAGACACCAGATAATATGAATGGAATAAACATAGTTTAAGACAAGATTATTACAGATTATAGAAACACATGATTAACTTTACTAGCTACAGACCAGTGTCCTTGCTAGGGTGTGATCCATATGGGAAATTTGAGGCCAATGTTGATGTATCAATTAAAACACACACAAATGGACTCATGGACAGTTTCTGCCCCAAAACCATCATCACATTAAACACTAAAAGCCTCTTAGGCTAGTTGCCTCTGCTTTATGTGCAATAATCTGATTTGCATTTCCTTGTGCAATAGTGTCACTTGTAAATAAGTAGGTTCTGTGCATGCATGCATTTGGCTTTTTAAACTGAAGTGTTTATGTTTCTCTCAGTTCAATTTCAAGACCTTAACTTTTGATTTTTTTAAAACACTGGTGCAGGTTGGAGCGTCAGATATATTCTAACACATACACCACCATACCATCATAAAGACATGGATTTTATTAAATAAATGAACAATAAATAAAATTATTAATGCAGTAGATTCAAAGCAGCAAGAGGAAGCCAGGAGTTAACAGATATTATTACTTTTGATATGAGCAAAATAAAGTAGTACCAGAAAATTTACACAAGTTATTAGTTTTTATATCCAAGGGAAGAAAGAAGGAAATTTCATTTTAAGCATCATGTGTATTTCAGTGGTTGGGGTCAAAGTGTGTATTTCTCTTCAAAATATGTATCTCTGTATAAAAGTACTATTCATGTTGTCAAGTTTACATGTAAGTACGAAGAAGAGAGAGAAACCAGAGTCAACTTCCTTGTATGTGTACATACTTGTCCAATAAATCTGATTCAAAACACAATGACATGACACAAGCTGTGTTGGCTTAATTTCAAAAAAGAAAAGAAATAAAAAACCTACATAATTTATTGTATTCACAAGGACAATGTATTCTTCTTTGTTTGTGTTTGCCAACTAGTATTTTTATATATGCATGTAGTTGCAGAGGCTGGCCTGCTTGCCCAGAGGGCTCTGTTTATATCCCACAGCCTGCTAGGCCCCAGTGTTGCCATAGGAGCCATAGACCTGCCAGCTGACGGCATAATTTTTTTTTCCATTTCAATTATGGTAAACAATCTCGATGTAACGAATTAATAATGAGCTTTCAGTGTTTACTACATTTTGTGAAAATCCGGCCAATCGTCCGTGTCATGTAGATCAGTGAGCCCTGTTAATCTTCGACAGAGTAGCTGTATCATCACTACACAGGCATCCATACCACCAACGTATTTACCTCAGAAAGGCTAACGGCGATGTAATGTAGTAACAGCTGTATTAGCTATCATCACATCATATCGTTTAAAACGCCATCGTGACACGCTAATAATACACGATAACAGCCTAAAATGTGGCCGTGCAAAAAATATATCACTGATATGATTGACAATTGAGCATTGGTTCCGGGACGTATTATATAAAAAAAATACAGACAGTGTTAATCGTATTGTTGATTATAACGTTAAACACCAAATCTCCTATATATTATGACCCAATTAAAGAGCTAGCCAACTAGCCTAGCATATGCATATGCTCCGATATGGGCAGTTCAAGCGAAGCTACAGAGAGAAGGGCTCGCTATATGAAATAACAATGGAGCACTTTACAATTTAAGGTGTTATGGTTTACTTAAGAAGTTGTACATGCGTTTAAAAATGTCACAGTCCATAGCTGAACAATAACAGTCCACTTTACAATTCGGCATATATACATTTTAGAAAACGGTGTTCATTTGACTAAATATGTAATAATTTCGACTGCTCCGACCAGTACTTCCACTAGCTTCTCGCACCAAAACACAACGTGATGCCTGATGGCCACTGGTGAGAAAAACGATTTAAGTTGGGATTTTATAGAAGTGCAATGTTATATCATGTGATGTACATAAGCCGAATTAAAGAATATCGTCTGAGTATTTACGATTCTTAGGTCTCATCCCAAAATTTCAGTATCTTTTGTTATTCTTCGCCGAAACCATTTATTCACCAGTTTTTTAAAGCTAGTTTGGCGTGACGGTCGCGGAATACCAGAGCCTTAGCATAGCACCAAGCTATCTGAACGATGACGGGTGCATTAGGGCTAAACTTCATCCACTTTCAAGGATGTTATTACCTTTGGAAACGGGCGAAAGGGGAGAGCGTTCTGGTGAGCCTCTGCTGCCCGGCGGTGAAAGTCTCTGCCTGGGGACCAGCCTGCCGTCCGAGCCGCTTCCACTCGGGTTGGCGGGACTGGAGCAACGGGACGTCGTCGGTCCTGTGTTGCTCCCGGCTACTGAGGAGGAGGAGGAAGCGGAGCGGGTTGGGCTGTGCTGGTTTCCACGCAAAAGCTGGTACGGCACCGTGGCGCGGATAGGCTGCAACCGGACCGTGGTGGTGTTGTTGCTACAAGAGGCGCAGGAGGCTGGAGGGGAGCGGCTGCGTTTAACCCGCTGTTGGGACGAACTGGCTGCTGCTGATGCTGATGCTGACATGATCTGACTCTTTCACTGGACGAAGTTGTTTGTGACAGTTTACGAGTTAGAATTAACCGACGCTCACGTTTACGGTTTAACAGCGCGCGACCTTACGTTGTTGTTATTATTATTAATTTAAACAAACTTTTCAAATGTAAGTTACCAAAGTTTGTGAAGTTCATTGACGACGTCCACTCCCAAAACACTGTTCACGTTACCGTCCTGCGGTGCGAGCGACGACAACTGTAAAGGTAACACTTGTTTTACAGTGTTAAAAAACAACACAGTCGTATTGTCAGTTACACTCGTGTCTTATCATTGTTATTCTCACGTTACTTGGATAAGTTAGTTGTTGTCCTTCTTGTCATTCCTGACTCGTCTTTCACAATTACCTACACAGCACTTATTACTACAAACAACTACTGACAAGAGAGGCTGGACACTGGGTGGGACCAAATCACTACTAGAGCTCCCTGATTGGTCCTGGTCCACTTCCTGGTTTATATAGTCGTAAATAGACTTTTAACAATAACAACAAGAAGTAACAGATTAACCAGAAGTAATTTCAGGATGTCAGATTAAGTTGTTGTTGGTTGGTTTATTTCCCTGTTTTGTATTTTTCGTTATTTTGCATAACCTTAATATACAATTGAACAGTAAAGTAGATTACAACTTGAATCAAATGTGTTTAAAGGCAACATCAGTGTAAAACAACAGTTACATTTTTTTCTTATTTTCTAAACGAGTTTAGGCCCAATAACCCTCACTTTTTTATTCATATTGCCACTATTGTTATACTATAATGGAAATTGACATTATTACAAAGAACCAAATAACCAAAGATTTAATATAACAAAAAAAGCTTCCTTGACAGTTCTGTGTAGACACCCCACGTTTTGTTTTAGCAGTGCTGTAAAGACCATATGTATTTATCTCACACTTTCGTTATACAGATATAATAAGAAAATACAGGGAATTTGTACAAAGTGTTTAAGAACACATAGAATGTACTAATGGTTCTGCATTCAGACTCTGGCCAACCCCAGATTTATTGCCCCAGCAGTGCTTTAGTGACCAACAACCACAAAGAATAAGCTGATAAGTCGTTGTTCCACACAGATCACTGCCCTAGAGTCATCAGGACTCTTTGGATATCATCCTTTGGCCATTGGCTTTTTTTTGACTAAGGTGAGATCAGCAGTTGATGTCAAGACCCCTGTAACATCTGGATCTGCCAACAGCTTGTGGTAGGCTAGACATGTCTATCAGTGACCTGAGTGTTGAACAGTGACTCAACAACTTACCCCTTGTGGTTGTTGCTCACTGAAGCACTGCTGGGGCAATAAATCTGAGGGTGGCCAGAGTCCGACTCCAGAATCATTAGTACATTCTATGTGTTCTTAAATACTTTGTATGAATTGCCTGTATTTTCTTATTAAATCTGCATAAAGAAAGTGAGAAATAAATATGTATGGTCTTCACAGCACTGTTAAAACACATCTATAACTTTTTCACAGTACTGTATAATGTTTGTTGTGTCAATATAAACACCTGACTTTATTTTTAACGTACCACCAACCATGTTTAAAAAAGAAAAAGTCTCATTAATTTACTCAAATCATATAAATCCTCCCTACTTCATTCAAGTCAAGACTAAGTCAAATACCTAAAAAGCCCTAAAGAAATAATTGGTGAACACAGACTATTATCATATTTCTAGGAAATAAAGTACCTTAATTATTTAATATAATCACAACTGATGATAAATCTTTATAAACATAAACAGACACAAGTTAACCAACATATTTCAGATGTTTCAGTATACTATGTTTATATCCACAGTCACAACCTAAAGAACACAATTTCAGCATCTGACTCATGTAACAAGACTGTGGAGAAAAGAGAAAACAAGACAGAAGAGTTTCTGATTCAGTGGTACAAGCCAAAGGGTACATATGGTTTCTACATATTAAAGGCACAAGAGGTTTGAAATTTGATCACGAACAAACAATCAGACGTATTCGTGGATATGACTGTATTTCCTCTTATCAGTACAACTTTGGTCTTTAATTTAAAATCAAATATTTATCAAAAAGCCAACTTGATGTCCTCTGTTGAGAACCTGATTCAGACCAAGATGCAATCATCAACAAAACAGCAAACAAAAACTACAGATGTATGAATGGTGAAGCAACAACCATTATTGTTTTACAGTTTTTACCAACCCAACAAAAAAAAAAAAAAAAAAAAAAGAACAAAAAGTAACTGCAATTTATGCAACGTAATAACCATCATGAGAGTATCAAGGCCTGTGGGGTTTGAATTATCTGTATTGTAACAGCTTTCAGGTCTGGGGCCAAAACAGAATAACATTCACAATATTTAACATTTAAAAATAGTAAAAAAAAAAGTGATAATACAGCTTCATCTCTTGGGTTTACACTGTGTTACACAGTGTCATATATGTTGAAATAATTCCTACAAGTAAATCTAGAAAGTGCACAAACTGATAAAAGACAAACTTCATGGGATATTAACTACACTCTAAATAAATGTGCTTCATAAATAGAAGAAAAAGAAGCAAAAGACTAATGGAAAACACAGACAATGAACAATACAGTTACTTCATGAAAGCTGTAACCAAAATGCTGAACCAAGGCAGGGGATAACAGTTGAACAACATTCAAAACATTCTTCTTTTTTTTTTTACAAGCTGTGTTCAGATATATGTCAAATATGAAAAAGGGCATCATGTACAGCATGAGGCCTGTGGTTAGTACAAATATTCTCACCGCACATTTTCACTTTTCACCTCATCATTCAAACAATCGTGACAAGTTGCAGAACCCTGATGAATTAGTGGTTTCTATCCAGTGATTCTATTGAGGACTTGGTTTTAATTTGGAGAGGTAGGCTTTTTTTTGTCTTTGTGTGATCCTTTGTTCAAGTGCTAAGCTTTGAATAAAGTTATTGCTTCATCATCAAGGTGTCACATCCTCAAATGAGCTCTAATGAAGTAGGTGGGTGTTTTAAATGACAAGTTATTACATTAAGAGGACAATGGAACTGAATGAAGTGAAATATCAACTTTTCTTTGAAATATAATTCCAACTTAGTACAACTTGGGTCTTATTTTAGTATTTAGGGTCAAGTACAAGAACTGTACTTTTCAAATTACACTTGAAGATCTGACAAAATGAAGGCAATGTAAAAAAAAATCTGTTGGGGAACGAGAGCGCAGAAGATCCTACAGCTCCTCTGCGTGCCGTCTAGAAAAGTTCATGGCTGAAAGCAGCTATTATTACACAGACCGCCCATTGGAGAAAATCACCACTGTAAACCATTTGTCACCTTCAACTTTGACCAATCATACTAGCTACACTTGTGGGCAATGATAGATTAATACCAACATTTCATGTGTGTTTATTTTCGGCTTCGTCCTGCTGGTAACTGTGCTACATTATCATTACTCATAGGAACCCAATTTGTGATAACCTCTAATTATCCTGTTTACAGTCAAACAAAAGCATTATGGCACATTGTGCTTCCTGGTTGTTCACAGCGTGTTGACAACAACACAACCACATATAGTTCCTATAAATCAGCCGAGAACTTTTCATCAATATCAGTTCTATGCTGAGTGAAATGTTTGTGTTTTCAAATGGAATTTCTTTTAGTCTCCTTTAGCTTTATTTTGAAATCAAAACTAGAGGGAGTTTAATTGCAGAAGTTCAAAATTTGCAGTTCAGCATCTTACTTTGCGTTTTACATGATTTTAGTGAGCCTTTATCTGCTCGTGATCCTGCTGGATCACATTATTTTGTAGAACTGACACTTCTCACATGACCAACAATCTGCTGAGTTCCTCACAGTGTGAATTCCTGATGTCTGTCCTGATGTTAAAAGTCAAACAAACTACACGTTGTGAAGCACTGAGTTCTCTAAAGTAAAGTCGTATTGAAAATTAGCCAGGTTGTAGTTAATGTCTCGGGACAGCAGCACGTCGGGAATGAGGGAGAATCCTGATTGCATGGTGAGGACGTGTGGAGCCAAAGTGAAGGGGATGTCACCGAGGACATCTGGGAGAGCCATAGACGTTTCGGCTGCTGAGGGTCCCGCTACCGGCGCTGCTGCCGCCTCAGTGGTGGGTAAAGCTGGAGCCGGCCTTCTGTCTGCAGGTTGAGCTGCAGGCGTGTAGGATGACTGTGAAGAAAAGGAAGAAACAGATTTAAGGTGTTTAGAAACATCCTGTCTCAAAATGACGCTGACAAATAAATTCATCGGGTACAAGGTACAAACACCCTTCTAGTTAGAAATAAATGGGAGGGGGAGGGAGGATAGGAGATATCTGAGGAGGTGTGGGAAAATATATGTAAATCCCAGTGGACAACTACATATTTACAATGTTGGTGGGAGTTAAGGTCAAAAAATATCATGAGATTCTTCATCACCCCTGCCCAGAAGAGATATCAAGGTGTTGGAATGAACTGTTGGAGGTTATGTGGGGCAAATGTGGGCAACTACTATCATGTGTTTTGGGACTACCCTAAAATTATTTCATATTGGTGGGACATTCATCATTAGAGGACTCTTTTAAAATTATTTACAACATCTAAATAATGGAAAGGTTAACATTCTCTTTAAAAATGAAAACAGAAACATTTAAGGAGATGTGGGAAAAATAGGTGAGGTACATTATCACACAGAGACCTGACTTGCTTTGATGGACACTGCCATCTTCAGTGATCTGTTACAGAGACGGATATAACAGACATAGATAGATAGAAATAAAAATGAAGAGGAAAAAGGAAAAAAGGGAGACTTACGGGAAAAGATGCATTTTATGATGTGGATAAAATGTAAAACAGACATTTGAGTTAATATTATATTATGTATTCTTTTTTTATTTATTTTTTGTCTGTGTTGTTGTAAGTGTATGTGTTATAAACACACACGTTTTGAAATGTGACTTCCCAAATAAAAATAAAATAAAGAAAAATAAGTTCATTCATTTGTTACCACTTGACTGAAACAGTGTAGTAATTCTTTATAATCAAAGTGTCCTGAAAATTTCTTGAGAAATGCTGCATTACAAGTACTTAAAGGAAGTAGGGCAATAAATCTTAATGCTGCATGACGATTACTATGATTATTAAAGGAAGCAGGAAATAGATCATATCACTTGTGTAGTAGCTTCTTGTCACTGGCTGCCTGTAAAATCAAGAATAGAATTCAAAGTCATCCTCCTTACATCAAAACCCTTAACGATCAGGTTTCACCATATTTAGAACTCATAACTCACTATAACTCTGATAGTTGCACTTCTATCTCAAAGTGCAGGGTCACTTGTGGTTCCTTTAGTCTTTAAGAGCAGAATGAGATGCTTCAGTTACCAGACTCCTCTCTGATGGAACCACCTCCCTGTTTGAGGCCATTAAATCTTAAACTTAAAACCATTCTCTTTGATTACAGTTAGAGGTGGTTCAGGTTGGTCCTGCACATTCCCTTAGTTATGCTGTTGCTCTGATATATATTTCCTTGCACATGTATTTTCATAATTACAAGTACAGCAACATGCAGGGTGCTAAATTTACAAATGCTCAGTTGGTGACACTCAAAATGGTCAAAAAAGTGAGAGGAGTCTCTCATGGCATCTTTATTGTCATGGCTGGACCTAGCTTAGCGTGAGTTCTTTATTTTCTTTTCCAGAATTGGGTTTTATTTTTGCATTTTTACCAGTTCTTCCAGATGTTTTTCTTCCAGATGAGCTCCTTTTTTTTCAAACTGTGGACAGTTTTAAACTGTGATCAATGTGCTTTTCATGACAGTAATCCAGGAACAATTCCAACTCAACAATTTTCAATGATAGCTCTGAGTCATCTTCCTGTGCTACCAGAACAGATGTTTGGAAAAGATGGAAAAATTAGATTCACAAAGGGAGGTGCTAACACACTGCTCTCCCTTCAGAGGAAATCTGTGAAGTCTGTCAATAAGCTGACAACCATGTGGGAGTCAAGCGGCGGCCTTCTGATCTTGAGTACATGTGAGTAGTTTACTGTTCAAATACAAATACACTCTGGACCACAGCTTGGTTTGATCTCCATCTTTTAGATACTCCATCTAAAGCTTATTATCAGGGAGCTTGAGCTGTTTTTGGGAGCAACACAAACTTTTCAGATTTCACTTAATTTCCTCTAGAAAAAATTAAGAAAAGTGGCTTTTTTTCCCCTCATGGTATAAATACCTGCCCTTATAATCAATAGCAACAGTTATTGTGAGAACGTGGTCAACAGAAATCTGTTTCGCTTTGAACAATTCAACAATCTGGAAAGAGCAACATCTAATAGGAAAATTCCTCATCACAGAGCTACATGACAAACAGCCAAAACAGTGATGTAACCCGATCACTCAAGTCACTCGTAGACATTTGTGTGTCTCAACAGGACACTATGAACACTGTGTGGATGTTGCCCTGGGGTACGGAGATGCATTGTATAAGGTTCCTGTTATGGATGTCTGGGTGGTCATGCAGCAGGAATTTCCTGGCGTTTCCTTCTGAACATCATTATGTCATATTTTGTGGTGATTTTTCAAGGGACTTCACATATTTGTCATGTTATGTTACCTTTCTGCAGCAATTCAAACCAGTTATGAATATACTGGTGTACACGACTCAGACTAGAGACTCATTATAATATTACTGGATATAATACTGAACTATTATTATTGATTCATTCATGTTTAAGCACCATTGTACTGTTGTAGTTGGTAAAGTAAACAAATCAATGAAAAATCACCTTATTGTTTATTTTATATGTAAAATATTAATCTGTGAGGAAAATAAACAACTTTAAATAAAGTCTTTATTTGAGAATGTATTTTATTGTGTTTTTTGGTTTAAATAAAACTAAAGCTGATAATAAAAAATAAGTGAAAAATGAAACATTTTCCTCTGTAATGTTGTGAAACAGAGGTATAAAGTTGGACAGATCAGACGACTAGGTGGATGAAGTCATTGGGTGTGGATACATTTTTCCCTTTTTAGGTATTTTTTTCCTTTTTTTATAGGCCTTTAGGTCTATATTAGTACCTTTTCAGCATGGATCACCCTCACATGTCATTTACTACAAACAACAGTTCACTGTCTGAATAGTTGTGAAGGTGCTGATAGACATGACAGTCATAACAAACAGAGTGTGTCACTGTTTCATGGTCAGTTAGACTCAGATGAACTGAGATTCAATGTGAGTTTGTTCCATGTGACAATATTTGGGTTTAATACAAGTCACTCATCCATATGTTTCATGTGTTGCTCCAGGGTGAGTAGGTTTAATTACAGGTTGTGATATAAAACACACCCATATGAGTTGAGAGGAATTTCAGGATCAGAACAAAGAGGCAAAAACCTGTCACTTCTCTGACCTCAATGTTCATCTTCCATCAATGTAAGTTTGGGGAAACACACACACAGATTCAGGTAGACTGTGATGTTCTCTTTTTAAAACTGGAATTCACCTTTCTTATTTTAAGAATCACACTTCCTGAACACAAATAAACTGGTACAGATACTTTCTGTTGTATGTGAAACAAACATCACTGACTTTAGCCAAGCTTGCATCAGTAGGTTCTGTGTGTTGGTGTGTTTGTGTTTCATATGTGGGCTTCAGAGTGAGGTTACCATGTCGTTACATCTCAGTGCTTCCTGTTGCAGCGTGTGATTAAAAACTGAAAGGATGAGCTGCTCACTAATTGTGGCAGCTCCGAGATGCAGTGTGAAGCGAACACGTAACATCGCTGTCCGCAAAAATGTCCCTAATTAGAAACCAAGTAATTAACACTATGGTATTAAAGCTCACGAGGGGAGGTGAAGACCAGCAGAGATGTTTGGATGCTTCTTTCTCAGATCCGTTTTTAAGTCGGTGTGGTGAACGGCAGAGGCACATCTTGGCCTGAACCTCCCAGCACCTGTCAGCATTAAAGCAGTGGTAATCTGACTCACCAAGGTAGAGACACCTATTTCAGGCAGCAGTCACCTCCCTTGCATTTCCTGCCTGTTACCACTTTCAACCCCCCCCCCTTGTTATCAAAAGTATGAACGACTGACATGTTTTTTATTCTATCGACTTTAGTGCTGTCTGAGGAAAAATAACACTTAAACAATATGTTTTCTTCTTTATTGGCACGCACGATTGTCATAAACCATTGTGTGTACAGCATCAAACTCACCATTGATGGTTGAACGATGACGTTGGTTGACGGGTATGTGATGTTCATGGTTTGCATCTTCCTCCTCTGTTCTTCAACCGTTTCCCCTGCAGAGCAAATGAGACTATTGAGTTAAAAAAATAAATACAAGCTCCAACTGTCAAGGAAATATGTGACGTTACAACATTTCAGGGCTGAGTTTGACTTTGTTCAAACCACAGTTTGACAAAGTGAGACAAATAGGGAACATTTCAGCACTTCCACTCATTTCCAATATCTGAATCTGGACAGTGAATCAGCTGCTGATTGAATACACTGTTCATAACAACACTATAAATAAGCTACAGATGTGCCAGAACAATAAATCATAATCTTCTGGATTACAATTTATTATCGGTCCATGATCCAACCTATTGTAAGGTTTTACTGGGGCCCTGGCAGCAGGCTGCTGTCATTGAACCAGTTAATTAGATCAGTGTCTCTGATCTCAGCTCTGTGTCCCCACAGCAGCCTCTCATGGAAGAACAGTGCTTTCTTCAGGGACTCAGTGTAGCTTATTAAGCAGGTGTTTGTCATGTCTACTCTTGTTACGGTTGAAAAAGTTTTTCAACATAAAATTATATGTGATTATATGAGTTTTAGCTGTGACTATATGAGTTTATATGTGACTATTTTAGAATATTTGGGGATGGTCACATCTTTTCATACCCCCAGGTACTGTACATGGATAAATAACTATTTCTACAAGGGTCGGATAAATTTGGACATTTTCAAACACAGCTTTTTCAATCATATTGTCTATCCGTAAATTATAGTGTCTCCATTATGTGAAAATGTTGATCCACATATATATACACCACTTCTCAATATATATATATATATATATATATATATATATATATACCAATCAGTTATACAGTCATTAGTTATTGTATCTTTTTTAAAATGTTATTTTCTGTGCTGCCAGACATCTGACAATTATTTAAAACTGAGCACAGATATAAATCTAGTTCTAGATCAGATGTACTAGATTCTACATGAAGAAGAAAACTTGTATTCAAAGACTAAAGCATTGCAATATAAAGTCACACCCAAACTCTAACAACACCTCAGGTGAGCACAATTGATAGCCCTGTTTTTCAGATGCCTTGTCATCACTGACGTGTTTGGTTTTATATTACCCATTCATTCGTGTTGCTGCCTCTAAGGCTTTCTTTTTATGAGCAAACATGAGCAAAGGGTGAGCAGGGAGTTTACGGTGAATGTCTGTGAGCTCAGCAGGTCGCCTCAGTCTGACAGAGAGAGAGAGAGAGCCTGGCGCTGACACTTGCTCTCCTCTGCCAAAAATAACATGCAGCTCCGGACCATCTGTGTCAGCTTCATCAGCTCTTCCAATTAAAGCCATAAGAAGGATTAACAGCAAATAATACTGCACTAAAATTAGGTTTGATTTATGATTCATCTTGATCCATGTGGATTTTTGGTGGTTTTAGGTAAAACAGGATGCTTAAATATACAAAAGAAGGAGGACATATAAATATTGGTTCTCTGTCAGATTAAAATAAAACTCCTTATGTACACATTATTTGCCAGTGTCATGTGATAGCAGAGCAGTAAACATGCAACTGCCAGTAAAATGTTATTTCAGAAGTTGTAGTGTCTGTTGCTTTAGGTGTTAAGATCATTTATATAATGAACAAGAAAGGACTGTTTGTTGTTAAGGAGGTGTATCAGTATAAAACACAGACCATGTAAGGATGATGCTGAGTCACACTATTACTATTTTTTTTAGTCACATTATTGTATCCAAGGTCAGCTTCCAACAATTTCAACACAAAGCAATTACTGTGGTGTAATAATGTGTCACGCAAAACTGAGGAAATTGTGAAATGATCATGAGACAAGGAGCACAAACTAAACCAAGAACTAACCATTCTACTTCCCTTCACGATCAAATCACATCGGTAAAGTTCATTAACTCAGTTCAGTAACTAAAAGCAGCAAATGATTCATTATGGATAGCAAGTTTAAAAATAGATCTAATCACACTTATTCATGAAGTATTTCAACTATAATATTCAGATGATCATTAATTAAACAACTTCTAAGTTACTGGGTTCAAACTTCATGAAAAGATGACTGAATAATTATCTAAATTGTTGAGAATTCGACAAAAAAAATGTATTAAGTGACTCTGCCACATGGCTGGTGACTTTCTGATACATCACATAAACCAAACGATGCGCTCCTTAAAGGAAATGGTAGAAAAGTATAACATCATTAACATTTCCAGATTATTAAAAGACTGTTATCAAACCAATGATGTTAAAGATGTTAAATTTCGTTGTTTGCATGGTGTGCTGTGTGCTCAATGACAAACGGGAATCACTTTCACTTTCTGCCAATTGATCAATGAATCTGAATTTCTCACTCCTTAATATCAACTAACTATCAGTTAATAACTGTGTAATACATCTGGGAAATGAAAACAACCAAACGTGAAAACAGCAGATTCATGTACGTTTCTGTTTCTCACCAACAATAACAAAGCCTCCGTCCACTTTCTCTCCATCTCTGTCAGTCTTCTTAGAGTCTTTCCGCAACCCGAAGAAACTAAACATGATGATCCTCTGTTGACAAAAAACAAATATTTCTGTTATATCTGCTGTTTTAATCATAACAATAACATGAGCAACAGCGGCTTAATGGGCGCAGCGTTTTAATGTATCTACATTAATGACGATGGTTGATGTGATGATTTCAAATGAAACTACATTAGCGACCATTTTCTAAATGCGTTTCATACTCCGTGTACAACTACTCGCTTATTGTTTCCTCCTCTATTAATGTGACACTACAAAATGCCTGTAAAGCGACACAGTGACGGCTCTTACTGTAGTTGTGCCTTGTCATGAAGTTCAGAAAACGACCAAAGTCAATTCACGGCTCCATAACGTTTCAGTTTTGCTGCGCTCTTAGTTTCTATAACCTATTATAGCCCACAGATATGACCTACTTTTCTACGTGTGATATCTATGTTATTGTGCTGTAATGTTACCGTCTCTGACCTTAATATCGTCCGTGTTCTTGTAGAAACAAACAAATGCGATATTTGGTTCTGCTGTAAACGGTGTCATTAGCAACATGTGCCGGAACTATTCGACGATGTTTCCGGGGAAGAAAATGATGGCGCACAAGCGGATGTGTCATACATTATCGCTGTTGGCGTTCGATTTGTTGCTATGGGTTTGCCGGTATTTCAAGCCCCAGTAATTTTCAACGTAATTTTAGTCACTCCGCCCGCCCAGGCTGCCTTGTATTACAAAAGAATGTAACTAACATTTCCCGCGTTATTCGGCAGGTATTGGTATTGTCCTGAGTTCATTAGCGCCATATAGCACCAAACATTCAATATGGCAGGAATAATGGAAGTCCCAAAACCAAGAATAAACTGCTCTGTGCTGTCACAGTACATTAACAGACCTGTCTGCTTCGTGGGTCGTGTTGAAAAGGTTAGTGTTACAGTTAGCTTCAATTAAAACGGTGTTTTAACTGTTGTAAATGTGGTTTACACAGTGCACAGTGAATGTCAGTTACATGAAGTGTCTTATTCTCTGTGTTTTCAGGTTCATCCAACTGGAAAAACCTTCACTATGTCAGATGGAGACGGAAAGAGTGTAACTGTTGAACTTAATGAACCTGTGAGTATATTGAGAGACAGTACTCAACTAAAGCCTTGTTTGTATTCGTGGTGTTTGGTCAAACAGACGCTTCGTCACTGCATCACGTTAACTGTCAGACGCTTTAATCCAGAGGAGCCTCCAACCGAGGGACAACACTAAAGCATCAGTGTAGTAAGAGACGTTGAGAAAGTAAACAAGTGTTGGATCAGTTCAGTAAAATGAAGTGCAAAAATCGCCAAAAGACTCCTTAAATGTGGCACTAAAACAGTCATATTATGACTAGAAAAACACATATGAGGTAGTAATAAATATGGTTTTCAGGTATTCTTTAGATAACCTCCTGTGAATCTTAGCTTAGTTTGACAAGCTACAAGTGATCACAGTCACAAAGGATGTTACAGTATCAGGCGCTGCTCAGGAGATCTGTATTTGGAAATGTCCTTGGGACAAGACAGGAATCCCAAAATTATATTAGATATTAGATAGATGTAGACAATTCCCAATCTTTTATCTGAAGTGACTTCCAAGTGAGGTACAACACTAAAGCTTCAGTGCAGTACAATTTTTAGTTTTAGTTTTTATGAATTACAATATACATTTATGACTTTTCATAGTCAGTTAAAAAGCTTTCAATATTCAGTTGCCACAATGAGCAGCCACTTGTTGTAGTAACCATGATGGTCACCAGTAACATCGCAGCAGTAATAGGAGCAGCATGTTGTCATTATTTAAAAAAAAAAAAAAGAATAATAATTGAGCTGGAATATCAGCTCTGGAGTCAGAAGTCTGCTGAATGAGAGCAGAGAGGAAACGCAGACAAGCTACATGAGTAGACACAAAAACATACAGCTTATTTTTACATAGAAGAGAGAGAGAAAGTGCAGGACATTCTACGCTAAAATAGCTAATGGTATAGGATTGACCTGTACCATCTATGACTACATGCTTTGTAAAATTTTAGGTTTAACCTTAAATGTAGAA
Organism: Polydactylus sextarius; assembly: GCA_016801845.1. NCBI lineage: Eukaryota > Metazoa > Chordata > Actinopteri > Polynemidae > Polydactylus > Polydactylus sextarius. The sequence goes on along the minus strand of CM028927.1, from coordinate 5,334,017 downwards.
AGGGGGTCTGCCTCCTGGACTGAAACTTTGAACTATTTAAATCAGACAGGAGCCTGATAATTGAAGACTCTGTCTCCTGTTCTGGTCTTGGAGGACTCACTCAAAGTGATCTGTTTCCCTAATTTCCCCAATTTGTTATGGATGTTAGAGGAGTTAGAAAAAAAATAGTTGTTCTTCTTAAGGCCACTAGGTGACTTGTGCACCTCAAGACTTTGCAAATTGACTGTAAAACCCTAGACAGTACCTCAGTGATTCCCAACCACTGTGCTGTGGCACATTAGTGTGCTGTGAGAGATCACCGTGTTTCGTGGTGTAAAATATAGTAAAATATGCACGTGGCTCAATAAAGGTTGGGAAACACTGCTCTACCTTACATTTATCCCGTATGAGAAAAGAAGAGAATTTAAATTATAATTAGACCAGTCTGACTGGCCTGTTACACCCACTCTTGAATTACATCAGGTCTCCTGACTGGGATGGCTCTTTCTATGGCTGAACAGTAATGCAGACAAGCTGCATCGTCTTTTTATTTATTTTTTACAGTACATGCATTTTGTGTGTAGTAAAATCTTGACTTTGTACTTTGAGACCATGTGCTTATGTAAATACACATTTATGATACAGTCAGCAAACATAGGTATTTAAACCCAGTTTTTTTTTTCCCCAGCTTGACGAGGAGCTGAGCGGTGTTGTGGAGGTGGTCGGCATGGTGTCCAACAAAGGAGGAATAATGGCAACAACATATAACATGCTGCGAGAGGACAAGGGCGTCCCGTTCGGTAGGTCTTATTTCATTAACAGGTGAAGTGGCTGTTATTCATCACCAGTCGGTCGTGACTCAAATACATTCTGTCCGTCTCCTATAGATTTGGAGCTGTATAATGAAGCCCTGAAAGTCGTCCAGGATTTCCCACAGTACTACCCTTTTGAAGTGGCTACAAGTGGATGAGCTCTTATGTTTGAAGATTCATTAAAGTTATGTTGTTGGTTTTTGTGCCTAAGTTCTGTTGTAAGAATAGATTTTCACAAATATGTAATATCAAGTCAGAAGTCGCAATAAAATTAAAACTTAAAAAAAAAAAAATGCAAAGTTGAGTCAAAATTTTGCTTTTTCTCCAAAAAAAAAAAAAAAGGTAAAATATTGACTTTGTTGATCAACAGAGCAGGTTGTTGGTCAGAACAATGCACAGAAACGGAGGATCCAGTTCAAGTTTATTTATTGTTTAAGTTGGTTTAGAACTGGGGAAAAAGAAGGAAATGAAAAGACAAATATTAATCCACACAACTCAAACATAAAGTATCGATGAACTGATAAACAGAAAGGATTTAATCTAAACAATCTTAGTAAACGTTAAACTTAGCATATGTATTATTGATTTAACTATTGAATATACTAAACGAGTGCAAGTGTGTGGATAAAAGGATAACTCACATAAAAATAAACAGCTCAAACAGTTGGGATGGTGAGGATGAGGCCAACCAGCTCCTTTGTTCTCAGGGAGGGAGTCACACAGGTGAACTGGCTGCCTAAACAGATTCCAGGGCTCCACCCTCTATTGATGGGAGGGGAAAGATGATGGGGATTTTCCACAAAAATGTTTTGCTCATTGCAACATTTTCGGTGTCTTTGACAATGCAGAAATGAAAACACAAACAATTTGGCTGCAGTTATGGTTCTACTCTAAACGACACAGCTGTTATTGTCACGCATAATGAACGCTTCCTACTGTGGAAATGAACTATTTTGAGCAACAGAGGGCAGCATGACCAAACATGGTGCAAGACGATCCACAGAGCCAGAGGGGAAAAAAAATACTAATCTGTGGCCTTAAATAAATGTATTCCCTTGAATTAAACTCAGGATTCTTTATCAACATATAACCTACGGTACATTAATACTGTAATATGGTACATAAACTGCACTCAGTCCCAATTTTTGTGATGTGTCTGAAGTCAAGAGACTAGACACAGATTCTTTCCTCTATAATTAAATGGGAGAACTAATAAATTATACATCAAATTAATCAAGTGCACCATTTCATAGTACATTTAATTTCCATCAGGCAGTGATGTCTAGTCTCACATCATTGTCATTTTTGTGTTAGCGCACTCTGCATGTTCCTCTGTAAGGTCAGTATTTATCTGGAGACCTCCGTGGTCTCCTGTCAATCACACAGTGATGATAAGGTTAGTGGTTCTATTCCCTTCTCCAGTCTACATGTTGAAGTGTCCTCGGGCAAGATAATGATTCCCTAAGTTCCCAAGTGTGACGGTGAAGCGGTGGTTCGATTTGCACTGTCGGTTCTCCACATGTCTTTGTGGGTTTTTCTCCATATTACTCCACCTTCCTCTCACTGTCCAACAACAAGCAGCAGGTTAATTGATGACTCTACATTGCCCATTGGTGTGAAGGCAAGTGTGAACATTTGTCTGTAAATGTCAGCCCTGTGACAGACAGACAGACAGACAGACCACCTCTGTTTCCGAACTGATCGGAATAACAATCATTTAGATATAAATAATGTTATACACTTTAATTCACTGCATCTTTTGAGATCTTCTGGAATATATTGATATGGGAAGTTATGTAGGGCTTGGATACTGCATTACACCACTGGCAATTAGGTTGAAATATCTTTATTAGGTTTATTATTCATTTTGTAAAGATAATTTATACCTATTTGTTTTCCAGCATTTATATCACATTCATTATAAACTAAAAAAAAAATAACCTTGTGTTTTACTGCCTTCATAAAGGGGTGAAGGTTTTTATTGTAAAGGTGTAGATACAGAGTCATTAGATTCATTTTTCTTTGGATCTCACCATTAATCAGAATGTAACACCATCCAATTTCTCTAGAGCCCTTAGGTTGAGAGTATGTTGAAAGGTTTTTAATTTCCAAGTCAGTGGATGATAAATGCTTTCCAATAGGGGCATAAAATATGATCAAGGAGGAAATTATCACTTTAAAATATAGCTATATGGCAAACCAGTGTATAGATGTGTATATCATCACCAAAGAGGCGGGGTGATAATGTCAACTGCTGTAAAGGAACTAAGTATATCCCTGCCACATTCAGAGTGTTGATGGGTGGGAGAGGAGTAGCCTGGAGGAAAGCAGCTGCCGTGTCCTAGCAAGCTGAGACACTGCCGTTCAGTTCTGCTCCATCTGCTTCTATCCACAGACACTATCACTTCCATCTCACACACTTTGTCATGAAAACATTTTCTGCCATCACTTATTTCTGTCAAATCCAAAACACCCACACATTGACTCAAACTTAAAATCAACCAAAAAAAAAAAAAACCTTAGGGTTAGGCTGCTCTGTATTTTATATCATAGTGAAACTTTGGATTTTGAAGCATAAGATGAACAAAACAAGTAATTTGAAAGTAAACTGTTACACTTACGTTTGAGGTGATGTAGAAACAGACTTGATATAATCCATAGTTTGTCCACTAGGGTGTGCTGATAGGTTGTAGCTATAAAATGTCCTGTTCAAAATGACCATCATCTCATACATTGTCATTATCAGATTCTTTCAACTTAAATGTCTGATTACATTTACTGTTATTTATAACCTGAAAAAAGTGAACAGAGACTAAAAGCTGCTATGCAAAGCAGCAACAAGATGATTTACAATTTGATGTATTACTAAGTATGTGAGATTTGTGAATTTGTAAGTTGTTATTTAATATTATTAAGTCTGCATTGATTTATTATTTAATGGTTCACTGTCAGACAGGGATGCATTGCCCCCTTGAGGTTGATGGGAACTTCAAGGGAACTTATTTATTAGTGCTTTTTCTTGTAAGATGTTAAAGAGTCAATGCCAGCCTTATATGATCACATGCTCCTTTTGGAGGTCTTAGGTTAATTTTACCCAAGTTAAACAGGTTTTTGCTGCTCCTTGCATTTAAGTATTGTCTGAGTGGTAGTGACTGTGATTCAATTTTACTATGATTTTGTCAATGGTCATTCATTATCTATTATCCATTGTAATCGTTATTAATTGTAATTTGAATGTTTGATGTTTATTTGATTCTTGTGAACTGATTTAGCTAAATGATCATTAAAGTGATTCATCTCCATAACTTCTGATTTAGAATTAGACATGTTAATTAATCCTATGTAATACAACCTGGGCTAAATTAAGTTTGTTCCATTATTTCCATATACTGCTATTCTCTGAAACTGTTCTCACAGTTTTACAATCACCTTTTGTTCTCAAAATGGGAGAGATCAAAATAAGAGAATTTATATGACTCCGATCCTAAGTAACTGTAGTTCAGGATAGCTGCATCCTCAGGGAGAAGACATGACAGTTGTCCCAGTGCCTGGGAATCAACCTGGGGCCTGCATTTACATCATCTCTGTTATGATCTGGTACTACATTATTCGGGAACAAGTATTGATTATATACTGCCCGTCTCAGAGATGTCCTTCAGAGTTGGTCTGGTATTACTAGTGTAGTTCAGCTCTCCCTGCAGGTTGTCTCTTGATGTCATTAAACCTTTTGCAACTTAAGACTTCCAAGTCTCCAGTGTCTTCACCATTCCAGAGACCACTGATATACAGAGTTCCTTCACAGCCATGAGCTTCGGTTAGAAATGGAAAGAATTAGATTGTGGATACAAACGCATATAATGAGTTTCCTCCCCAAGGTGTCTGGGCTCAGCCTTACAAACAGCATGAGCAGCTCAGGTATCTAGAGGGACCTCATAGAAGAGTGAATGAGGTTGAGGTTGACCTAGAACACCTTGTTTAATTATCTTGTTGACCTGCCATCATATAGACCCAACCATGGAGAAGAGATGGATTGATGGATGGGTGGGTAGGTGGATGGATGGATATTTTTTGTCCACTAGGGGGAAGTGCAATAACATGTAAATACAACACCCTGTTAGACAATTAGCTAAAACAGGCTAAAAATCTGTTACAAACACCATTTAGCAGTACTATTATCGTTCAATTGGAATTTAACATCTCTAAAATTGTTAATTTCATAATTAAAATGTTTCAATTGACAGGTATTCAATGGTTCAGCAAGTCACTGAAACTACTCTATGACATTCTTTGAACAACTTAATGGTTCTATGAGGCAGAATGAGGCAGGTTTCATTGCAGGTTTTACAGATTTACTCTCTTGAAACTGTCAAATAAAATGATCTTCATCTTGTTGGTGGGTCCACGCTGACAAACGTTTGTTTATCCAAAAAAGCAATTACCTTCCCAATACATCATCATGCTCGTACATCAGTCTCAACCGGACTCTTCCTTTCTGTTTGCCTTTGTCATGTAGTGTCATCATCAGTCATAATAATTTCCATCTCAAGTCTTGTTTTCTTTTTGGGAGAGCTGGATGTTTCTGATGCCATTCTTGTCAGCCTGTTAACCCTAAAATGACCACAATAAGTGCTAGCTGTGAATCTCGTAAAGTTAACTGAGTTTAAAACCATTAGCATACCTCAAGAGGTTATTAGTTCAAATTCTACATACCAAGGTGGACATTGTGACTTTATTGCAGTGGAGTTGGCCATGAATGCAGCAGCTCCTCTTGATGCAATGTGAGCCAACATGTCTAAAACAAACCTCTGCATATCCATCACATGCCTATCAGGGCCCCTGAGCGGGACTTGTGGACTTGACTGTATGAAGCTGTCAAGCCTGCCAAAATCTGAAGTGCCACAGGGAGGTTTAACAAATGATCCGAGTATGGTAAGTTCAAAAAGGCTTCATACCTGCAAGCACGTCATGTAAAGCACCCATAGGTCTTAAATCTGTCTCAGCAGCCAAAGATACATTTCATCAGTGTTTCTTTTTTTTTTTTAATGCAATCTTGAGTTCATCTTAGACAATGTCTTGTCTCAGACATTGTCTTTCATATTCACATACAACAGCAAGTGAACACATCACAGTCTGATGCAGATTCCAGTAGAGAAACTCTGTCTCTTTGTCTGAAACGGTGGCAGGAAGAATTCATCTCTGACACATGAAGCAATAACAGATTATCCTCAAACATTCATGAGCAGAAAAAAGTAATTTAGAACAGCTACAGAAGTTTTTATGGGTTTCGATTTTTTTTCCACAGTGAAAAAGTGTCACAACTGAAATCCATAATCAGAGGTGACCTAGAAGTTGGTATAGGTGAAATATTTGTCCTGAAGAAGTGTATGGTTTCATCTTAGACTCAGTATCGCTTTGTTAATTCACTTGTATTAACGTGAATACTATAACTTGGCTTTTGCTCATTTATGTAGGAAACATGAAGCAATAAATAACCCTCACAAATTTCTCAGTTTTTCAGTTAACCCTAGTTCATCAGGTTCTTTGTCTAGTTTTTTTAATGATGAAGCTGTGGCACATTTCTTGCCAGCCTTTTGCAGTTTTAACGGTGCTTGTGTCCAGAAAATGTCTGGGCGTGCAGCAGCCGTGTGCTGAACAAAAGCCTGTTGGCCTTATCAGCGGCAGGAAGCGCCCTCTAAACTCTCAGTCCTGTCATTGGCGTTTTTGCTGTCTGGCTGTGTTGTCTTAACACAGAGCCATCTGCAGACAGAGTGCCATGTCCCACATTGCTACCAGTCTCCTCACATACACCCAGGAGCATCAAGCGTTTGCCCACTCAGCCACAGGATATGTGGGTACATATCCTGTGGCTGAGTGGGCAAATGCTTCCAGTAGAAAACCTTTGTAAAACCAACCGTAGACTGTCCTGCCAGCACCAAGCAATAGACCAATGAAGTTAAAAACTGCTTGAGGAACATAAAATAAATTTAGCTGCCAACAAACCCACATCTTTTTCTCCAGGATTTGTAGAAACCAAAGAAGAGCCTCAGGAACATATATATAATAATGAACTTCCATTTGTTGGTTTTTTCTCTGGACAGGATTTTAATGTGAAGGTTTTTGACTACATGCCACTTTCACTTATTAAATGTTCAATTTGTTGCACATAGTTTAGTTTTGTGTATTAGGTCAAGAGTTTATTCTAAGCAGTAGCTAATTGACATGTTATATAAGGGGAAGGTTGTTTTCCTTCAGGTTCCAAGTCATATTTATCAAATGATTGGTAACTTGGTAACGGCAGAGAACGGCAGAAAGTTTGAGATATTTTAATGATTTATGTGTGGAACTGGGCATGAGGCCTTACCTGAGCCTGTCTGTATGAATTATGGGAGCAGCTAATAGAAGTTCCTCATACCAACATCCTCAGTGTCCTCAGGTACAGATTCTCGCAGCCGCTCCACATTCCCAGGTTGCCACTCAGCATACGGCTCCATAAAGATTAGATTTAACACATCCTATATATTCCCTTTTTGAACCATATTTCAGTCTAACTCCAGACACTTCTACACCCATTTCCTGTCCTCCTTGGTGTGTAAGTCATTTTTATAATATATATGTTTTGTACTGGACCTGATGGCTCCATGACCATTTTCTTCTTTTGGATTAATGGCAGTTTTTTTACAGTTTTTTATGTAGGAGAAAGGCATAAGTTGTAGCCTTTGATAATTTGCCATTAAATAATAATGAATAACTAATTACTTAACTTAGTCACAGCCAGCTGTATTTGACGACCAAATTGGAGATTAGATTAAATTAAATTAAAAGAGAAAGAAACATGATAAAGATAACAGTTCATAGTTGAGTTGAACAGTTTGTCTTCAAAATAAAAGCATAAATGAAAAAGTGTTGGAGCAATGCAGAACTACAAATAGCATCTCAAAGGGTAATCTTAATTGGTTAGTTAAATCATAACACGACAAAAGGAACATGCATGTTACTGTAAAAATGATACCAAAAATATCACGAAATAAAGTTTTATTGTGAAAGGAGTAACAGGATATGTGACTCGCTGCAGAGTGTTTGACTTGTCACCGGTGTAGCGGGACCACTAACGCTCCTGGTTTCTGTGCGCTTCTACAGTGGGAGCAGCCTGGGAGTTCACATCAGCATCGCCGGTTCATCTCACTGGTGAAGAAATAATCTGGATTTTTTTTTTTTTTTTTTTTTTTTTTAAATAATACAAAGGTACGTGAAAAAATAACTTATATCACTTAGTTTGAAATAATGAAACAGCTACATGTGTTGCATTATCCATTCCAGAGCAGAGAAATTTTCCCAGAAAAATGAATGAACCTGATTCTTTATGAGTCAATTAAATATTGATGAATTAATATTCATTCACTACTACTACCACTACTTATTGTTATTATGATATAAATGGGAAACACCAGACAGGAGTGTTTTGCTACACATATTAATTGGCTTTTAATTACACACCTGTCTGATCAGAGTACTTAATAAATTCATTCAAACTTTAATTGTGGCAATAACTGAAGCAAAATCTTTGACAATAGAAATAAGTATATGATTGCATATGTTATTGTGCTGTACTAGTATGATAAGATGCAGAATTGCAAGGTGTTCATTAGCAGCCATAGTAGCTAGAAAGGAGCCATAGGTTGTAATGAGACACAGCTTGTCAGAAACAGTTCTTGTATTTAGTCTTGATGTATAGCAAGTTCAATAGTGAAAGAATGAGCATTTTGTAACTTTGTTTTGAAATGTGCTATGTAAGTAAAGTTATTGCATATTAAAAATATTACTATGATTATAAAAATGAAAGTTATACAATGTGTAGCCATGGTAATGAGTGTGTACGGGTGAGACCTATAAGCCCACAGACTGTGCAGTATATCACCACTGTCTTAGGATGCTGTCCAGCACTAATTCAAGTGTTGCGTCTGTGAGCAATTGCTCCATTTGTCGCCCTCCTGTGTTGATGTGACATCACTGCAACTAACTCATCAAGTCTCACAGAGACAAAATCTATCATTAATTCCTACCCCTCCGTTTTGTCAGGCTCAGCAGCAGGCCTGAAGAACGACCATGTGGAGCTTACAGTCATGGCTAAAGGTTCTGATTGTTATTCTGAGCCTATCAAATTCTGCTAGAGGCCAAAACAGAAAGAAAAAGGGACAGAGAGATGATAACCAGATCATAAACAATGGAGCTAAAGGTAAGAGTTTCATAAACACCATTAAATGTATCAAAGCATCTATGGATCTGTGTTACAGATATTTCTTACATGTCTTTCATCATACCGATTCAGTATGTGCTAATACTAACAGATCTGTAAAGTGCAGTAGTCCTTAGGATCACTTGCAGGTGGAACAATGTGGTTCAACACTTTCTGTTGTGTTTTGTGTTCTGTTTAGCCCTGATCTGCCCAGTGGAGATTATGTTCATTGTGGACAGTTCAGAGAGGGCCAAAGCTGTGCTGTTTGAACGACAGAAGGAGTTCGTCCTGCGCTTCAGCACCAAGCTCTTGCAGCTACATTCAGCTGGCTGGCGGCTGCGGATGCGCCTGGCTGCCATGCAGTACAGCAGCACAGTCTCTGTGGAGCACAACTTCAGAGACTGGCAAGATCTGGATGTATTCCAGAGTCGGGTGGCTGCCATGTCCTTCATCGGTCATGGTACCTACTCTGCCTATGCCATCACCAACGCTACACAGGTGTTCAGCCGTGAAACATCCTCCAGCAGTCTGAGAGTGGCCCTGTTAATGACAGATGGAACGGATCACCCTCGAAGCCCTAGTGCTATAACAGCTGCAGCTGAGGCCAAACAGCACAACATCAGGGTGTTCACCATCAGGCTGTCAGGCCTTACCAAGGATGGTTCCATGGGTGCAAGACTGCGCTCCATTGCCAGTGCCCCCCCACAGCAGCATGTGCTCAGCCTCACTGATAGCAAACTGGATGACAAACTCCTGTCTGAAATGGTCAGTCATGTTTGTGTTGAATTATTTGTGCAAAGGGTGAATTCATAAAACCACCAAACATTTTGAGCAACCAAACAGATACAGGCAAAATGATAAAAAAAAACAAAAAAAACAATAAAATACAGGAAATACAGAGTGACAACAGTGTTGCAGACTAGAGATTAGCTTCTTTTGTTGGCATTTACAAGGTACAATTCAGTCAGTTTACAACTGTAACATTCTATCACCTACAACACTTACAGAAAATATGGTCTGGAAAACAGAAACAGAAAACTCTACCTATGAATTAAATGTCCTAATATCCACAGGAAAATGGTTATGGGACTCTCAGGAGGTAAAAGTCCTGAATAGACACTCTGAACATAACCAGACAAGGCTATGTTTGCAGTATAAGTTACCATAGTGATGTAGCCATGTTAAGAGACCAACCTCCATGACACAGAAAACACTGGCTTTAGGCACAACATACCTCACTAACCCACTAGTCTTGGTTCATAGTTCAGCCCTCAGGCGCTGACATCACATTGTTACAAGACAAAATACATAGTGAGTAGTCTGGCAAAAAGCCGGATCTAAAACATGCACATTGAAAGAAACTCTTTATAGAACTTACGCAAGATGATAAATACCTTTGACATGTTTTTAGGGCCTTAACATTTTGAGAAAAGAGTAAGATTGACACCTCTTTAAACTCTGTCTGTTATACATAAGGCCTAACAGCTAGTCATTGGCTTTGTCCAACAGAAACTAAATCAGTGTATGCACACCTCTAAAATGACATATTATAAAAAGTGGTTTTGCATCCATCAATGGCAGAATATGATGTTCTGGAGTTCTGACCAAAAGGTTCAAATATACAATCAAATATGGTCTCAAGTCCTGTAAATGCCATTTGGCACACCCAGAGCTGGCTTCCAGATGCCTTTGCCCTCTATCTGGTCATTCTGCTATATAAACAGTGGTTGATAGGAGTGATCCTGGGGTACTCATTCCTCTTGCAGGTTCTTCCATCTCTACAGTTGACCTCTGAAACAGGATTAACATTAGGTTATTGGGCTCCTCCCTGACCAGTTGCTCAGTTTGGGTAAGGGTTGGACAGGCAACTCAAGAAAGAGTCTGGTGATTCCAAACTCCTGGGAACACTGAATGCTGTAGGACAAGTTTTATACCTTTGCCCAGATCTGTACCATGCCACAGTAACTTACTGGGACACTTTAAGTCATTATTAATGCAATTAATGACACTATTTAAAACACCTGCTCTGAATCAGACAATTACTTTTCATCTAATATCACTTACTGTTGTCAAGTAATGCTATTTTTCTGTGTTTCTTTTAGAATGCAGTTGTGAAAACCGGGGTAAGTAATATAGTGTTCATTCAGCTTATATATACTATATTGTATATATATATATATATATATATATACACACACACACACACACACACACACACACACACACACACACACATATCATATATATCTATATCTATATATCTAGTATGAAATCTCCATTTTAATGCTTATAGTATCTTGTTGGTTTTGTTTTATTTTCAATATGTCTTGTGTATAATGCACAAAGTTTGTGGTCCATATTTACCTTTTTCTCACATCTATGTCTTATTTCAGTGCCCGCACCCAAAGACCTGCCTGTGTGACAGAGGGGAAAGGGGTTATTCTGGGCCTCCAGTGAGTAACATATTGTTGATATGATTTACTCTGTATTTGTATATCTGTATATCTCAGCATCATTCTGTTGAGATCACAAAAATGTCTGTGTTCTGATTTTTCTTTATTGGAGGCTTGGCAAAGAATTAGATTATTTATTTATCTATTTTTAGATAGTAGATTGCTTTTACCTGAATCCAATGCACTGGACTTTGCCATTTCAAAGAACTGAGGAGATGTAAAAGTAAAATTATATCTGTAACAGCTCGTTGAAGTGTCTGCTGGCTTTAGGTTGAAGTTCGCTTCCTCAGCCACACAGAGACTAGTACAATGGCTTGTTTTCCCTGGAAAGGCAGGTTTCTCTAAGCCTCAGCACCCAGGGCAGCAGCTTCCACCAGCAGGTGTGTCTGGCCTGCATCCAAAGCACTAGAGGGAAGAGAAGTGAAAAAGTGGGAAATGTTTCCCACAATGCAAGTGTAGCAGGTGGTGAGAGGGCCAGCTGAAGGGATTGTTTTCATTGGCAGTGCTGCTGAAGAGAAGACCCTGGAAAAAAGCAAAGGTCAAATATGGAAGATTAAGCATAAGCAAACACACAGGCTGCAATTGTCTGAGAACTTGTTACACTGAGGTGATGGTTTATGTTGGACAAGGGTTACAGACAGGTCACAACAAAAATGCCCGACCTTACCTTTGCCTATACATACACAGAGCTATACATAAACTAAAAAGGGGCCCAAATATTCTCACTGTGCCCGATCTGTCCCTTTACCTTTATGTAGGGGAAACCAGGGGACCTAGGGTCCGATGGAGCGCCAGGCCCAAAAGGATCTCGTGTAAGTCTCTATTGTTTCCATAATCCAGTGATGTTAATGGAAAGAATCCATGAATTGTCTTTTGATGTACTGTTTTGTCTGGCCTCGGTCACTGTAGGGTGAACCTGGTATCAATGGACGTCCAGGACTGGCGGGCCTTGAGGTAATAATCCTCAAATATTTTTCTCAACCTTTTCTTGCTGGAATTTACAAGTGGTCATGACTGAATGTGGTACATTTTTGCACAGTATGAGAAGCTAGGACTGGAAGCATTTTTCATTATATTGAATTATATTGTGGACAGTATAAACACTATAGAAAGAAAGAAAGAAAGAAAGAAAGAAGAAACACTTGCATGACTTTTCCCTTTGCAAACCTACGTGGGAATACTGTACACTAGTTAGAGGTGGCAATGCACTGCAGTCTTTCTAATTTGTTGTAAAAAAAAAAAAAAAAAAAAAAAAAAGACTTTCTACGCAAACAGCAAAGCTTTCTAAGCTTACTCCAACAAATTCCCCAGAAAACTAGAGCCAATGCTGTTGGCTCTAGAAACAAAGCTAGAGAACAGTGGCTTTGTGGTTTTAGAAGGTATACTGACCTTCAGGAATTAGATGTATAAGGTGTAAGAAAAGATCTGGCTGGAGAGCGAGCACTTTAGGACAGATGTCAGTTTAGCTGTGTTACTCCCCCTGCTGGTCCTGATGGTGTTCCAGCAAATCAGCTTGCTGCAGTCTTCACAAACATGTTCAACCAGTCACTACGACAGGCCACAGTTCTGAAAACCACCACCATCATCCCCGTACTTAAGACCTTGGCAGTCAGCAGTCTTAATGATCACTGGCTCACTGCCCTCACACCAATGATAATGAAATGCTTTGAAAGGCTGGTATTATGTAACATCAAGGCCTGCATTCTCCCCTAGTCCCGACCAATACCAGTTCACCTACAAAGTCAATAGACCCAAAGATGATTTTAGTTCAGCCTTCAGTATCATCAACCCAGCAGATACCTCTGACACTGGATAAAAGACTTTCTCACCAACAGACCCCAGCAGGTCAAAATAATTAAACTTCACTTCCTCGACTATTAACCTCAGGATCAGTATCCACCAAAGATATATCCTCAGTCCACTCCTCTACTCACTCACATGACTGAACTCCTCACCACAGCCTCCATATTCTGGTGTTCCACAACATATTAACTGGCAGATGACACGGCAACAGAGAGGGGGGTCCAGACACTGGTTGTTTAGTGTGACTGCTCATTAATTGGAAGCATGTTGCTAGTTCCAAATACCTTGGAGTCTGTATATCTCAGAATTGGACCTGCCACAATGTGAAGAAGGCTCAACAGGTTCTCGTATGACGCATATAATTTAGAATATTCTGATTAACTGCTGTAGAGTGTAGCAATAAAGCTACACTACAGAGAACAGGAAGAGTCTACAGTGGCTAGTGAAGATCCCACCCTTCTTCCCAGCCTGGAAGATATAAACTCAGGCCACTCAGGCGAGGAAACAACATCATGACAGACCCTCAAGATCCTCTTCACCCATTATTTGCCACCCTTCCCTCTGGCAGGCTCAGGACCCTGAAGGCACAGACCAGCCACCTCAAGGACTGCTAAAGCAGTTGACAAGAAGAACTTTCAAGTCCTCAAGTTTAATTGCTTTTCTATCTAAAGTTAAATTTTCAAAGCTAATAAGGATACAGTTTGTGACAGACCTTCATGTTCTATCTGTTTTATCTGTCGAGACAGTGTTTTAGACAGTGAACTTTCAAATTTAAACACCAGAAAAGTTTAATGTATTTTTTTTCATAGGGTCGTCCTGGCAGCAAAGGGGAAAAGGTATGTATTGTTATTAACTTTATTCTTCTGACTTTTATATGTATATGTATTTTATATGTGATGGCATAAAACTATAATAAAAATACCAGTTTAGAAAAATAAAACACATCAGCATTTTAAAATGTTTGGCAATTTTGTGCTGATCTGTGATTTGGCTTCACTAACTTATATCCTTGTATTTTCTAGGGAGAGCTGGGTGAATGTGGCCCGCCTGGTAAAAGAGGAGAAAAAGTAGGTTTTAAATTTTTATTCATTTATTAAATTGCCATGATGACCAATGCTGTGACCAGTTACGTTATGTGCTGTAAATGCAGTGATATTATTAGAAAGTTTTTTTTTCCTTAGGGTTTAGAGGGACCTCCTGGTCCTAGAGGCCCCAGGGGAGACAAGGTAAAGTTTTATTTATTTATTTATTTGTATATAAGAGCATATTTAAATGTCTGGAGGCAAACATTGAACACAGATTGCTGCCAATTTGATACCCAATCTCATTACCATGCATATCTATAGATAGTCACAGAGGCCAGTGGTAAGATTTGGATTCAAATAAATTCATAGTTGCGAATAAGATTTGTTCAATGTGATACTGAAACTATATTTAAAACTACAAATAAGCATATTTCATTCATGTGTCTAGGTACATGTTTCTCTGTGCTCCCGTGTTTTATGGTAAAATACCATAAGCTGACCACACCCAAATCATATTTAACACAAAGACACCATTTTAGACAGTAGGAATTAAATAAGTGCACTTCCTAAAATGCTCAACCATCTGTTTAATAAATAATTTTCAGAGGATTTATTTTATTGTCATTATTTTAATGTAAAAATTGAAGGTTGTTCTTTGTGGATGAATTTTGGGATGAATGGTCAGATGTAAAGGCTTGTGTGTCCCCATACAACCAGGCTGAAACAGTCAGGGCTCCAGTGAAAGCCACACACTCAGAGTCCATCTCCTGCTCTGCACTCGTGGAATGTGAGCTGTGGATTATGTCCTATCCCCCTCCTAATGTAGCCTTTCTAAAGCGGGGAATCCAAGCTTGCAATGTTTGGTTGTAGTCTTTGAGCAGACGTTGTCCTAGAGGATTAGGATTTGGCCATGTTATCCATTTCTCTCTTCTTAAATGCTCGTTGCCCCCTTCATCATCAGCAGCCATCATCATCATCAAGCCACCAGGCATTGTGTCTATCTGATCCGTCTCCAGTTCCCATGAAATATACCCACACTGTCAGAGGTTTAATCTTAAACTAAAGTTTCATCATTAAAGTATCAGTATCCACCAAGGATTCAAACAGCCTGAAAATCCCTCAGTGCCATTCATACAATTTCAGATTGTGTAAGTTTTCACATGTTTTGGCCCATTTGCTAAAAATCTCATCTGATTTCTATTTTTCAAAACAAACTTTAAGTTTGGAAATACAGCACAGAAGCTCAGTTTAGTCCTTAAAACAAGGCAGTATTATAATATCAGATATGTATACATATATGATATGATTTGGTTTGAGGAGCCCAACAGCAAAATATCTGCTTCCTAGAGCATCCCCTGTTTACAAGTACTCTGAAGTTATAACTTTTGAAGTTGCAGCTTCGAAATTTCAGTTTTTTTAGCTGTCAGAAACTTCAGTTCCATATTGATGAAATACAGATATATAACAGTACATTATAGTACAACACAATATAGATATATAACAGAAGACACATTTTAATAAATGGATTTATATATATATATATATATATCCCGGATAAGAGAACATTTCAAAAGAAATAGGTGAAAGGAGATGAAGTCCTTCCTACTCAAAAACCAAACATGTCAATCATTTAGTACAGGAAAATAAACAAAACACACAAAGATGAATAAAACTACATGTATGTCCTTTTCAGACTTTTAATCTAAACACTGAATTCTCTACTTTAGATATGTATTGTAAAATGGTCAAAACCTTGAGAAAACTGGAAAATATAAATCAACTTATAGCGTCAAATAATATGTAATGGTTAACATTATGTCAGCTGAAGGTATATTATTATTATTATGGGTAATGCATAGCATGGCAGTTTTTTTTTAATGCTCAGATTACTTTGAAATATCAACTTATATTTAGGTATTTTGAGCTAGAAGACATCATCACAATAATATCACAAAGTAAGATGAAATTGTTCATAGCTAAATTTATAAAATTTCACCCTATGATAAAAGCTCAGAAAATATCATGTTACTTTTTCATAATATTATGTTGAATCTTTGATACCAGGAGGATAGAGAGTATGTCAAAGCTTCATGTGAATCAGATATTCACATAATATCTTCAACTCCACCAGGGGGCAGTCACAGATCAGCAACAGAGACACATCTTCCTCATGATGTTGTCAAGTATGTTTTCAATAGCTGAAAGTTCAGAAGTAATTTTAGCTGTGGAAGGAGATTTGAAATGAATGGAAAGTGTCTGGGTGGTAAAGTAAACATACTAATTTTTACATATCATTTAATGTGACATCACTTTATTAAATGTCAAATGGGTCTGAAGAATTAGAGATGGAAAAGGTACAGAGGTGTGTTTTTAGCCTGCCTCACCCATATGCCTGGTCAATAAACTGCCACTAGCATAACAAAGCTGAATCAACAAATGTTTTTCATTTGCATTGCATTCAGATTCAGAATCAGAAATACTTTATTGATCCCAGGGGAAATTAAATATGTTATAGTTACTTCAGCCATCAAAGAAACATAGCAGATAAGAATACAGATATCAGAGTATGAATATAGAAATCGAAAGTATAACATATGAAAATTAAAATTGTTTATATAGTACAGTATATACAGCAGAGAATGTACTGATGAGAATGAGAATGCACTGATGCAATGCATTGTGGGAAATACATGCTCAAGAATAATATTTGGAGCAAGAAAGATAACATCTCTGTATCAAATTTTATCTTCTTCTTTCAGTCCTTTGTGAATTTAATCTCATAGGGAATGCTAAACCAGAGGAGTGTTGTTTTAACAAGACAGTATGCTGTGATTTACTGTGCTATCAAGGCAGAACATATGTCACTGGTGGTGAATATGCTCAAATATGCAATGGTGTGATCTTTTACAATGTCAGTATAGTTGAGACCAGTGTCCTTGGCTTCTCTTTATTAATTTCTTACTATGATAAAACATGATAACAACATTATTTCTTTGTGTTGACTCCTAACTGATTCTGTCTCTCCTTGTTGTGTTAGTTGGTGTGAAGTGAATGTAAAAACAAGCCATTTGAATCGATACAAAGCATCCATAGAGTCTGCAGTGACAAGACATTCAAGAAAAAATAATTTTGTGCTATTTGTTGAATCCAATGGATTGACGTTGGCATTGACCTATTTGGTACCTTTGTCAGGGAGCCATGGGAGGACCTGGAGATCAAGGTCCAGAGGGACCACCTGGCTCCAAAGTAAGAATGCAAGCAATTACATTTTGGATGCAAGTACTTCATCAAGTGCACAGGTTAAAGCTATGGGCATATTTGTAAGTTTCCAAGTTTATTTTCCTATTTCTTTAAAGGGTGAACGAGGACCAAGGGGTGCAACTGGACTTCCAGGGGAAAACGGTGTTGGGTTCCCCGGTCCCAAGGTAGATTAATGTCAGGTTTTCATGTTTATGTAGTGGAATTAATGATGAAAGATTTTGTTTTTCCTATTTGTGGAAAGGCCAATTCATGCCCTGTGTATGCCTCACTTTACCTCTAATCTTTTTTTCCAGGGTGACAAGGGGAACCACGGACGACCAGGTCCACCTGGACCAATGGGTATGGGTGAACCAGGGATGACGGTGAGCTAACAAATATAAGTGAAACTTTAGGGGTTAATATTTTATTTATATTTTATTTATTAATATGTGTTGATGCTTTAAGGGTCCAGCAGGGCCACCAGGTATGCAAGGATCTCCAGGGTTTTCAGGTGAGGGTCTCCCAGGACCTAAGGTAAGTTCCAATTTGAGGACATACTTGTTCAATACCTACACTTACTTCAATATAATATTTTTACTTAACTTAAAAGAGCACACAATCATGTAACTCAAGACCCTAGATATTATAAAGTATTTATAGTTGTTTCACTTCACTTCTCTACTTTCTTTTCTTTAACCACTGCTGGTGTGTTTCTTACAGGGCGATCGTGGGTATGAGGGTCCCAAGGGCAGTCGTGGACCTCAAGGATTAGGGTACAAAGGTGATAAGGTATTGTGAATGTTGTTGGGATCACAGACACATGTCTACACTTGTGATGCCGTAAAGGACCTTGTTAATTTCTCACCTGTCTGACCCTCAGGGAAACACAGGACCTCCTGGGCTGCCAGGTTTGGTGGGATTTCCAGGGGTGGGAATCCAAGGAGAAAAGGCAAGACCAATAAAAATGATCTGAATTTTCTTACCATATCCATCCTTTATTTATGTAACTACATTCATTTTTCATTGGATTTAGGGTGATCAAGGGCCTATTGGACCCTCTGGTCCTAGAGGAATATCTGGGTTGGGCATAATTGGACCAAAGGTTAGTAGCAGAGGATCTGTGGAGAAATGATAGTCAGTGTACTTTATATTGTTTATAGTAATGCACTAATGTTTGAGTTACATCTTTGCCGCTTTTGAATTCAGTTTATTTGAATGTTTTAATTTAAACTTATAATGTAAATGTGCCAGTTAGCAAATGAGTTCATTTTCATCTGTTGTCCCTTGGCAGGTTAACACAATAATACACAATACAGACTTTAAAGTACATACTTGATACTTTAACTTGCAGTTAAAGTGACCAAAAACCAAAGTAAAAGGTTCAAATATCACAATAACCCAACTAACTTGTCACTAACTTGAGCCATAAAAGCAACTTTTCACATTTTCAGGGTGACCAGGGTTTCCCTGGAGAACCTGGGCCTCAGGGAGAGAGGGGTGTTGGTGAAGCAGGACCAAAGGTAAGACACCCCTGAACTCCCTCTGAATAAAGTATGTTCACATTGTGATCAGATCTATGACAGTAGATTTTTTTGAGCTCACACGTGTGCTTTTCCAGGGGGAGCCAGGGCCTGATGGGGTGGCTGGTATTCCTGGTATTCCTGGTGAGGATGGAGCTGCTGGGCCTAAGGTGATTCATTCTCATTTTGAAAAATTACAACTGTAATGTTGATCCTACAGAATCTTGATCCTACATGAATTTATGAATCCCTATTTAAGGAATGGCTCCATCCCCACACAAACATTTTATTAAGCACTTAACCAGTTTTATTATCAGTACATTACATGAGTAATATCATAGAGTGTGAGAGACTAACAGAGCATGAAGTCATTGACGCATTGTCTTCTGTTTACATACCAATAATAGAGTTCAATTCCTTGACCATAATACTGCTGTAATAGTCATGGTGTCTGGTCAGAGTACACTGCTGTTTTATTTCTATTAGAGGTATAATAATTTGTCTTGACAATTGGTATAGTTAACCAGTGAAGCCTGAAGGTTAACTGTCCATTTATAGAGTTAATACACCTAAGATAAAAGCCTGGCTTAAAATTTAATCTGGATCTTCCCTCCTGCTCTGCTTGAGAGTATATTTGAGAAAATGGGGCAAATTCAAGCATTGGGCATGCCTGAAGTCTATTCAAAACACTTTCTGATACATTTGTCAGTCACTTAGAAATGTCATTTTCTTTATGCTGTGATGCTGATCCATGTGTTGTTTAATTCAGGGAGAGATGGGGTTACCAGGTCTGCGAGGCCTAGAGGGTTCGCCAGGTAAAGGTATACCTGGAGAAAAGGTAATCCAGTCTCCTATTAGGACAACTTGATTGCTGTATGTTTAATAATAGCAAATATTATATTTTACATTTACAGTGTAAAATCAGGCACATATAAATAAATAGTTAGATAGTGGTTTAGGTATAATGGGTACAAGTACCCACCTGTTTGACAAAGTATTTTTTGTATTTATTTCGTCCATGTGATTATACAACATCAAGCAATGGGAGTTTTGTTACTAAATACATATTAATAAAAAATAAAATTGACTCAGGTTATGCTCGAATTTATGATATATGTATCTGTTCTTCCACAGGGAGATCGAGGTGATCGTGGGCCAAGAGGACTTCCAGGATCTCCAGGTCCAGTTGGGCCTGCTGGAGCTAAGGTCTGTTAAATACAGGTTATGTCAAGTTTATACATCTGCTTGCTGTAGGTGGGAAATCCAACATTTCAGGAATTCAACTGTGGTCAAACTGAGCCACAGACTGAGCAGTGCAATGATCCCTGTGACTAGTGAATAGTTTTTAGCATTTAACAGATATGTCCCCTTTGATGAGATACATTTTACGTCACAGACAACCGCCGATTGTTCTTGATATTAACTTTTATTAGAATGTTTGATATTTTACTGACCATTTTGTTCAGGGAGAACCTGGCAGCCCAGGAATGTTGGGCCTACCTGGACCTGCTGGGCGTGGCTTACCAGGACCAAAGGTAATGCGCTAAGTGAATCAGTACCACACACACACACACACACACACACACAAACATGAGTGTGGTTCTACTGTAGATGTAAGACTGCATAAGACTGCATGAGATACTGCAGACTCACATCCTGTTTGACCCTGAACTTGCTGCAGCCCCCACCCCCACCTAAAAAAAAAGAAACAAAAAATTCAAATAGTATGTTTATATTGTGCACATCCATGTCAACCGGCAGGGTTCTTCTTTGCTTTTGTTTTTAGCCAGCAACATTGTTTTTTGATGTACTATTACCACCTGTAGGTCAATGGATTCATGTGAAACCAGTGGTATCCATCCATCTATTACCTACTTTGGATATCACAGTTTGACATATAGAGACGCACAAACATTCACAGCAATTAACCTAAGCTGCATATATTTGGATTGTGGGAGGAAACTGGAGTACCCAGCAAAAACCCTTGTAGACACAATGACACATAGTGTATACATCCCTGACTGCTACTCCTTAAGTTAGGTTAATATAGTTCAATATACATCAATAACCAATCTCTTTACCACTGTTTGGGTGTACTTTCCTGATAGATAGAACAAACATATTTTGGTGATTGTGAGTTCAGTTGTTTTATGTTTGTCCAAATAACAGGGAGATTCAGGGCCTGTGGGACCAATTGGACCTGTTGGAGAACCTGGAATAGGAATCATTGGGCCAAAGGTAACATGGATACATAATAATAAAAGTATCATATAGATCACACAAGTTCACTATGACTATGACTTTCAGTTCTAACTGTATTTGTCTCCAACATCATTTTTACTGTCTTCATGTTACCTGTTCAGGGTAATAAAGGAAATCCTGGGCCTGTAGGGCCACCAGGGACAAAGGGAGATGCCATCCCAGGACCACAGGTAACAGGCAACAGTCATCAAAAATCAAAGGCAAAATTTTGCTATCTTTGTATTCAGTATGTAAGAAAGTGTTATAAATAAATACCTTATCCTCAATTATCAGGGACTGCCTGGCTTACCAGGCTTACAAGGAGAGACAGGATCTGAAGGGAAAGGACTCCCTGGACCTAAGGTGAGGCACAAATATTAAATATTCATAATTCATGTACTAGGATTAGCTCTACTGAGGCATCTTTCAACTGCCAGCAATTTTGAAACACCAAACAAAAATGTCACAAAAAGTATATATATAATACAATATATTTTTAGTAATTGAGTAAAATCGAACAATTCCCACAGCACACTGATGTGCTGTGCCACAGGGAATTAACTTTTTAATTGTTCAACAACACCAACCCAGCAACGCATGAACATGGATGGCACACTATGTCAACCGATAGAGCTGACACCACCTGGCTTGACAAAACTAGGAGTGGAATTTAAAAAAAATGTATAGGAAGGATGAAATTTTAGTTTGTCGTGTTTATTTTGTGACAGGGTAACAGAGGCTTACCAGGAGTCCCGGGCCCATCAGGTCCTGCTGGAATTGGACTTTTTGGACCAAAGGTCAGAGAGTGTACATTCAGTATAAGTTAATTTCTGTTGACTTTATAGACCCTCTCTCTGTCTGTCTTAGACTTACATGTGGACTTATACTTTACTTTCTGCAATGTGTTATTATCCCAGGGCTCAATGGGACAGCCTGGTCCACCAGGTGTCGCAGGGCCTCCAGGGGAAGGCATTCAGGGACCAAAGGTAGACAAGAGCTGACTGGACACCCAATCAATAAATTGAACTGTGGCATTTTAATGAATATACAGGACACACATACAGGAGTCACTTACAAATTCAATATTTATTTTTAGGGAGAGCCTGGATTTCAGGGGTCAGTGGGCCCTCGAGGGATACCAGGGGACAGCCTATCAGGAGAGAAGGTAGAAACACTACAACTGTTACATGCACCAATGACAGCATGGGCTATTACATAGTTGCATTCCCTTAGACTACTACTGTCCAAAATTGTCTTTAATAAAGAGTGATTTTTCACCCAATTGCCCGTAGGGTGATAGAGGCATTCCTGGAGACCGGGGAAAGAAAGGAGATAAAGGAGACTATGGAGAACCAGGATCTACTGGACTAATGGTAAAACAAACATTGCTTCATGGGTTGTATAACAATCTCCTCACAAAGTACTACTTTCAGAATATGTAGGAGGGTCCCAGAGGAAAATACATCTTAAAAAGACTAAAGATGCTTGAAAGCACATGTAAGAAATGGTGAATATAGGTTTAGGTTTAGGATTAAGTATGTATGTATCTTATGGGTCTTGTGGGTACGACACAATTCATTTATAGCACCCTGTACAAAACTTTAGCATAGAAGTGTTTATGGTATATTTTACCTACATAAAACAATGCAATAGGCACAGGTAACTTCCCAAAACAAAAATAAAAAAGCCTCTTGGAGACATACTCTTAATCCAACAAGTCAGTCATTTCAACTCTGATGAAGTCTGTCATTTAGAGTTGTTGTATTTCAACAAACTGCTCTTAGCAAATTACTTATATTGAATTTAAACATGTACAGTGCGATCTAAAGGTGTTCACGGTGCTATTTCTGCAAGCTCATAGAACACATATCTTTTTCCTCAGTAATTGTCATGTTGTCATTCTTTTTCCTAACCTGATTTTAATTGCAGGGGAAACCTGGAGAAAAGGGTGAACCAGGACTGACAGTAAGTAAAGTGCTTTATACAAATAACAAAGAGTTGCATGTTTTGACTTTAAAATAGAAAAACAAATGGTTTTCTCTTTATTTTTCTCTGCACAGAAAGAAGAGGTCGTCAGAATAATAAGGGAAATCTGCGGTAAATGGAAGATGCTTTGTCAAGTTTACTTCTTAGTCTTTAGTATGTATGTGTGATGTTTTTGTATCCACTGATGCTATTTGCTCATTGTTGTGACCAATCTTGTGACTTTTGTCCAGGCTGTGGTCTGAAGTGCAGAGAGAGCCCTCTGGAGCTGGTGTTTGTGATAGACAGCTCTGAGAGTGTGGGACCAGAGAACTTTGAGTTGGTGAAGGACTTTGTCAATGCTCTCATCGATCGGATGACGGTAAGCTGGGAAGCTACTCGAATAGGTGTGGTGCTCTACAGCCACATTGACACAGTGGTGATCAGTCTGGAGCAGCAGTCCAGCCAGGACAACATAAAGGCCGCCGTCAGGAGGATGCCCTACTTGGGCGAAGGCACATTCACCGGCAGTGCCATCCATCGAGCCAATAAGATGTTCGAGGTCTCACGCCCGGGTGTGAGGAAAGTGGCTGTGGTTTTAACAGATGGACAGGCTGACCCTCGTGACTTCATGCAGTTTGAAGCAACAGCCACAGAGGCTCACTCAGAGGGGATTGAGATGTTTGTTATAGGAGTCATGAACAAGACTGATCCTCAGTATGAAGAATTTCTGGCTGAGATGAATGTTATCGCCTCTGATCCTGATGAGGAGCACGTCTATCTTATAGATGACTTCAGGACACTCCTGAGTAGGCAAACACACATGAACTCATGCTTCAGATAATAACAGTTAAAACTCCACTGATTTCATATACCAAACTGTACAAGTAGTACTAGTGTACTGTTTAAGTACTGAAGTTTTGGATTAATCATCACTCGCATTTCTCTGCATTGGTGTTTCATTTTGGGGAATGAGAGGAAAGACAAAGACTAGATGCCAAGTATTAACACATATATTTTAAATAATCCTAAAGTATTCCTCGTAAGATTGAGATGGCAAAAAAACTCTTTGGTGTCTAAATGAAAACAAATGTCTATAAAATGGGAAACATAGAACATGTACAGTCTGCATGTACAGAACTGAATGACAAAAAACTGTAGAATAGAATCAAACACTGAGGTAGAATAAACATCTTTTTTTTTCCTGTATTATTTTCTGTGATTATTCCATCACAGGATCACAGGAGTTGATACTGTCCACCGTCTCACTGTCGTTTGACTTGGATGAAATATCTCATGTTGGCAACAACAATCAAGTTTAAAAACAAGTCAAACACTACAGTACAGTACTATATGTCTTTGCTTTAGTTCCATCTAGTTACCTACTGTGTACAATCTCTAAATGTGCAATATTTATACTATATAAAGATTATTATAATTGTTGTTCTTGCTTTTTTTATTTTGATACAGCTCTGGAAAGCAAAATGCTGAGTCAGATTTGTGAGCAAGAGGACACAATGACCTTTCTACCATCTGAGGAAATCCATCCAGAGGTCCCAGTGGACAGCCGTGACATAGAGATCCCAGAGGAAGACAACATACGAGTAATGTTGCTTTTAACTCAGACAGAAACATGATTCTGGAAAATATAGTGAATCTCAGTGAACCTTTGTTTTGCTTTGTTTTTGTACTATAGTATATGTTATTTTTTTGACAGATGTAGAAACTACTCACATTATTTAAGCATATTATGTCTCTGTTATACTCAAGCCATAGCTTTTACATTCATAACTTTTGTTATGAAGATTGAAATTACCGTCAGGTATGCAGATAGCTTATCAAACAAAAATAACTGATAAATTGATGAATAATCATTCAAATGTAGGGTTGTCCCCAGTGTTTGAAGACAACCCTTCATGCTCTATTCATGCCACTGGTTTAGAAAAAATTCCAGCCAGCAAAGACCATTAGTATGACTGACAATATGTTCATAAAATGTACTCAGTTTACATTCCTCCTGTTCAAGAGGGAAATGATCAGAAAGAAAAGAAAAGGTCACCAAATCATCCTCTAGGAACCATAAATATTATGAAATGCCAAAAGCTGACACAGTGTTTACATGGTTATGTCTCTCAAACAAGTCTCTACAGGTACATTTGTACCATTCTGCTGAAATGGCTGAAATATAAAAAATGTGTCTCATCTGAACTCTTCTACTTCCATCAGGCATTCACACTGGAAACATTTACTGCCCCAACACCACACTCCACTGAGTCAGTGTGGCCTGATGAGAACCTGGTCGACACTAACCTGCTACTGGAGCCCTGGAATCCACTTCCAGACATCACATTTACATCTCCTGGTGGCAGAGGGAAGCAGCGCCCCGGTGTGACCTCTGTAGTCGGCCCTCAGGCTCCAACTGACTGGTTGTATGAGGCAGAGAGCACACAGGCTCCAGTTAGTCCTCCTCCACCACCTGCGACAGATCCATCAGTGTCAGGTAAATAGATCCACAGTCATCTTTGATACAATTACATCATACTGTATGTTATAATTATATTATTATATTTCTTATGTGCGTTACATCTAAAAAGTTATTGAAATGCATCTCTAATTGCCTCTTTCTTGTCCTTTCAGATAAAGGATGTAGTCAGCCTCTGGACCCAGGTCCCTGTCGGCAGTACTCAGTCAAGTGGTACTATGACCGTGAGGCCAATGCCTGTGCCCAGTTCTGGTATGGAGGCTGTCAGGGCAACGCAAACAACTTTGAGACTGAAGACATCTGCAGGAATTTCTGCGTTTACACGTAACAGACTGTTGTTGGAGAAAGGGGTGTGTGCAAAGCCAACAAGCCCCCATCCATGTCACTGAGGAATGAACTGATGACGCAGGCTGGACTGTTTGACCAAGGTTCAGGCTGTGGTCGTACTCTCTGGACTGCTGCAGGTGAAGGAGATGATGCACAGTTGACTCAGACTCAGGCTATGTTCACATTGCAGGTGCTCTTGTAAAATTCTGAACTGCTGCACACGTCATTAGCTGTCTAATGGTTTTGGAAAACTAGTTTCATTTGCCAAGGATGAGAAGGAAGGAAGAAAGGTCCTTATAACATTGGATATCACAAAGCAGGTTCTACAGCGGTGATCCTAGATAACTGATACAATCTGGCTCAAGTTCTTAATCATAGGACATCAAATTCAACTTTAGTACCATAAATAGAATAGTTACTACATTACATCCTGGGGGGAAAATACACAAAATGATAAGAATAATTCAAAGTAGCACTAAGGCTGTACGTTTTTAAAGTGGCTGGCATTTTGAAGTGGCCTAAACTAATAAGTATGGAAGATAAACTGAGTATTTATAAATTGATTTTACAAGTTATCTTCTATATAATTAATTAATTAATATACAGCTGCACCATTTATTCATTATTGTAAGTCAGTAAATACATTTGTCCCTGTTAGGATCCAGTAAGATTATTGACTTCCACTGGTCTGATTGGTCAGTAATATGCTGCTGAGTTAACATAATCTGTAGCATAGGTTACCATAGTGATCTAAATTAGCTCAAAGTAAGGCAAAAAGCTGGATAACCTGCCAAACTCACGTTGTAAGACTAACGCGAGGACACCTCATGTGATTATAGTCTTTTACCCTGATAATGTTATAGATAGTGTTGAGTTAAATAACAGCCTGGTCTTACTAACCCAAAAAACTACCAAGATGACCTCTGAAATGCAATAAATATACTACCTAAGACAAAGACAAGGAATACTGAATTACTGTCATTATCTGAGCATTATGAGTCAAAATGTGTGATTTGCTTCAGCACATCCCTTATTTTCTAAAAGGACCAATCTTTTTTGACCATGTACATTTATTGAGAATAGACCCTTTAAACAGCATCAGGATAGAGTCTCTTGGCTATATATGGCAAGAACAAAACATATGTAATACATGTAATAAGATTTAATCCACACTATGATACAATTAAGCATTGGAACCACTAGACAAGGCAACATTTTGAGAATATATGAGGTTAAAATTGTACCTTTTTGTAGGAAAGCAAAATATTAAGATTATATGTTGAGCCATTACCTTCAGGTTAAGATATATGTCAGAATAGTATGAGTGGTTAAAAAAAACAATAAAAAATAGTTAAATATTAGAATATGAAATATGATTTTACAGTTCATATTGTTTTATTTAGACAGATGGTTTTTGTCTGTTTCATTATTTGAGTCACAATCATTCACTGCTTCTTCCATTGTCAACCTGTCTGCTGAGCTGTGCCTGTATTGTACTGTTTGTATATTTTAGATGCCATTATATCTGTAAAGAAACAATTTGACATTTTGAGGATTGTGCTTGTTCACATTTGGATTCAGTTGTTTTAAACAGTGTCTCTAAATAATACAACTCTTACGGAGAGCAAGCGAACACAGGGCAGAGTTGGGTAAACAATATAAAGAATACCAGAGGCAGACAAAGACCTTGTGTATCAATAAAATGGATTAACAAGTTTATTCAAATTCATCACCTCATCAAAGTCCACCTACTTCATGCAGCTTGTGAGCAGCGATAAACACCATCTCTAAATGTGCTTGGTACATTTGAATATATGATTCACAGCACTGATGTGTAAAACAAAAAAAAATAACCCAGCAGAAAAAAATAATAACCTGCAATGTGAATATAGTCTACTTAATATACTGTTGTCACAGGTGTAGTTTATGGACTCAACAGTGTATAAAACGTGATGTATTATTTTAGGGTAGTAGATTCTGGGATTTGTATTTTGTTACATATTGTTTTTGTGGCTCACAGAGCAGTGGTGCCTTTAGGGTCTCTCGGTAACCAAACAGGTTCATAACTTGTTGATGTTTTTGTTTTGTTTTGTTTTGTTTTTTTACATTATGTTTTAGCTTTGTCAGTGTTTCTTTCTTAAACTAAAGTTTTTTTTTTTAGTCAGTCTTAACAAAATCTTTTAGCCTCCATTATGATGGAAATTATGTGAAAAGAGACACTTGATTGTAAAATATATTCTGTTTTCATTCTTCTATTGTTTAACACTGTAAAAGCATCAGAAGGAATAAAATAAACCTTTTCAATAAATAAAATATAAATTCTAAGTCTCCTTTGATTAGTTGATACGACCGCTATATTCAGCAAATATACTGTTACTGTTAGACTGTAGCTTCCATCAGGTTAAGTGCAAGTTGTGGAACTGAAGTTTTATTTAATCTATTTCAATCTATTTCAATCTTTTGGTGAATACTACAATGCTGAAAGGACATTTTATTACACCGCTATGATTTGCTTGAGGAAATCCAGGTATTATAGAAACTAGCTTGAATGCAGTCAGTCAGAACTGAGGAAGCCTTTCAAGTGGAAGATGATACATGCATTTAAAACAAGTCTAGTCTTCCTCTTTGGCACCTTTAGATTACCATGATCTGGAGGACTGGGAACCTTCACAGAGACACTTAGATATTTAGTGTTATGGACAGTAGTAGGACCCAACTACAGTGTAACTGGAGAAAGATGGAAGATCATGACAATTGGTATTGAAACTCAGTAGCTTTGAATATAGAACGTATAGAATATAAAATATAATATAATATGCAAAGATGATATAAGCAAAATCTTTTTTACGTAAGCAGAGCAGAAGGAAGGGATCAAAATATTACAGAGCTCTGAAATGTGTTGACACCCTGAACCTCTCTGCCAGTCTAGTGCAGAAGTTGAGATTTGCATTTTATGTGGACGTAGTTGTGATATTTAAATCACTATGTTCATCGGGATAAAATCTGTATTTGTATCCATATGGCCTCAGATGATACGTCAGGTACTCCAACACGTACTGCTGCACAGGGTAAATGTAATGAAAGGACACACTGAAATCTGAGCAGCAACCTGGACCCTGGAGAGAAAGAGAGGTTTATATTAAAATGAAATCTTTATAACATATCAGTGATTCTTGAGAGTTGGGACAAAACAGGTGTTAAAAATCTTTTTTTAATACACACTATATTCATCGGAGTTATATTTTATATTGGCGTTATTTCTGTAGAGAAGTCTCAGGTATTTAACAATGCAAAAGAGCAAGTTCTAAACAAAAACATTTTTTTGACAAATAAGCATTTCCCTTTTTGAACTTGTTTTGTGTCAACTCCATCAGAAACACTATGAAGTATACAACTTTAATTCCTCAGAGGTAGAGCTGACACATGCTTTTGCCTGATTTAATGAGGTTAATGAAAATATGTAACAGACTTGACAGAAACAGAGGACAAACTTCGACAGGCAGATTTTTATGGAACATATTGTTTGATGTTCACTTCATGCATCGTTTTATATATATTTCTAATCCTGCTTTTTAACATGATATATATACATATGTTATAGTTTAGCGGTTTTTAAAGGTTTTTGGGGCTGATTAACATTGTGACTCTGCCTGAGGACAAGTAATTTAACATGGGCCTTCTAATCACAGGCCATACATTTAAGCAAAATTTATTAAAACATCATGTAAAACATATAAAAAATATGTGCTAAAAAAATAACAACAGTATACACATATCCTTTAGATTTACCTTTGTGATTATGTAAATCATGATGAATTTCTTGATTTTTTAATGTAAATTAGTTTTTTCTCTGTAGGACATGTTTTGTCCCAGCTCTCAAGAATCAGTGATATATCTGTGCTCACCTGTGTATATGGCTGAATATGCGCTCACCTGTGGCTGAATGGACAACGAAGTTAGCTTTGATTAGAAACTACTTAGAATACAACAGGAACAGCGGCAATCATCATATTTCCTGAGACGAGGCTAAATTTAGATTCTTTGGTTTTCATGTTAAATATTGCTTACCCTGTTTGGGGGGTAGTGGTCGTAAATCATATGCCAAGGTGTATCTTTTTTTAACTCCTTGATCAGGTAATGGTCTGGTGGGTAAGCATGAAATGTTTGTCTCCCCTTCACGTCTCTGGTGTCTGCTGGTTTCACCTTCATTGTCTCCATACATTTACCCAGAGCCATGTCCTCTATGGGGGAGAAGTGAGTACATTTTCCAGAGCTGAAACCTTTGATGAATCTTCTCAGTGCTTCTTTACTGAGGACATAACCTGCTCCTCCACTCATGTAGCCTTGCCTGACGAAAGGGGCAAATCTTCTGCCCAGGTACAGTGGCTTCTCTGTATCATATTTGGACAGGGTGTAATGGAGATTCTCTACTACCACAAAAGTGTCATCATCTGCTTTCAGGAACCAGTCTGCTTCATCCAGGTGGTGTTTGTGAATGTACTGCCAAGCTCGAATAGTCTTCCAGTATAGGTTCTCCCTGCCCTCGCTCACATTTAGCCCCACAGTAGGAAAGGATGTCTTGACAGAGCTCATGTACAGCACTTTGTTGCAACGCTTGGCCCATGTTTCCTTGATGTGCTTGGTTCGGGATTCCAGGTTATTGGGACCCGTCATGATCCAACATAAGACTCGTACTGGTGAAGAAGTAGCTGCTGAGTTCATGTTCTCGTCTGAAATATAACAAACAAAGATAATTATAATTACTATAATTTACATCATGGCACTCCTGCCTTTTTTTTTTGATAGGTTGATTTTGATTAACCATAAAGTACCAATCAAAATACAGCAGAGCATTAGCTTTAGCATAAGTCAAATGAGCCATGTTGAGTTTATGAATGCTGAGCCAAGAGTGCAAATTTTCTGCATCACGATTGCTCACATTATTATCCTTCTCCAAGTTTCTCATTGTTTTCATTATTTCTCTTTTTTAGCAGTAATGTATAGATGAGCAGACAGCCTGGTGATGCATGTGGTTTGGTAGAAACAAAACCACTTGTGCCAACTACTTGAAAATGAAAATTCAGAGGAGGATTTAAGGCTCTGTTGCATCTGTCACACATCTCGTATTCTACTCTCTTATTCTGATGTGTGGTAGGCTACGTAGTGTATAGCCACATTCATTTAGTGTTGTGTATGCTAACGTGTTCTCTGCCACTTTGAATGACCATATATATATATATATATATTTGCAAACGGAAAGGACACAGGTAGTAGTATCTTAATGTAGTCCTAACAAGTTGCATGCCTCTAAAGTTTGTCTAAAGATGGCGCACCCATAGTTAGGTTGACCTACCAGACCAGAATAACTGGATTAAGACCATGCTTACTGTATTTCAAATACGCTTGAAATCAATATTGACATGCTCAAAACATACAACATACATGGTTGTATTGTTCATCTAATTCTTGTTTAAAAGAGACATTACACCTCCAAAGTTATCGAATGGCTCAGTTTGACACCCAAAAGATTAAATTATCCAGTATTTTACAGAACAAAAAATAAATAATTGCACATTTGATATTTCTTGATGATCTTCTCCAATTAATCAGCATATAGACCCTCAGATTTACTTTAAGGCTCTGACCACTTTGGGTGGGAACCACTGAAATAGTGGTTGATTCTTCAACAAATATGCAACAACTATTAAAGCCTGGACTTTGCCATTTAAAGGTTCTGTTATTTTAGGCTGAGTTTTTGTCCTCCATCACTTCCTGTGAAACATTTTGCAATATTTGTTTTTTTAATTTACATGACAAAAAGGTTATGGGCTTTTTGAACAATTTACACTGCCTGTGACCAAAATCAGTGTTACCTTGGAAGACAGAACAGTGTCTGTTTAACAATTTAACATAAAAGACTAATTTGCAAAGTAGATGATTGTATTTCAACAAGCACTACAGATGTAACAACTGATACAAAAGATTTCAGTTAGTTACTTACTAGTATGTAAATGCTGTAAACCATGTCTGCCTTCATGTTTGACCTCCTTCAATAAATATATGACCTGAAGATCCAACAGAAATCGAAGGCAAACAAACCCCATAAAAAGTCCAGCAATGACAGATAAATTAGACGAGAAGAGCCCCATTCTCCTGGTTTACCTGTAAGACACAATGTAGAGTTACACCCTTACTGAGTAAATTTACACATTTTATTCTCCAGTAATTTGATCTAGAGTCATGAGAATGAAGCATCTTTAGAAGTCACCCTACCCTGATGACATTATTTTTAAATAACAGGAAATGATTAGTCGGTAAATTATTTCCAGGAATTTACCTGGTCAGGATGATGACGGACTCTCGCAGAGGTGTTTTCATTAAGCTCTGATGAATGTTTTCAGTTTCAAGCACAGTTCAAATAGAGAAATGCAACGTCGCAAACTCTGCAAACTAAAGAGGAGGAGGCTGAGGAGGTGTTCACAGCTGGACCACGAGGCAGATTCAATAGATCAAGGATCTCAGATTACTCAGCAGAGTATCTGGCTTCACTGAACCTGACAACCACAGGTTCTTCATTACAAGCAGGTGCTTGTCACGTCACATCTTTTCCTCTCCAAAGAAAAGAAGTATGAAGTGCAAACAACATAATTAGGACCACAAATCAAATTCTCAATATGATGTGAGAGAAAATAATGATATACCCAGGACACATCAGGAACAGTATAATCGACAGGTGATATTCAAAAAGGTGATATACAATCATATGGTTAGTAGAAATGATATCCAGTTAAGTTAAGACAAAATGAGAATAAAATGTAAATGGGTCCATAAATTATTTTGAAGTTTCTGTCTGTCTCCTGTCTGATGATGGACAAACTATTATGATTTTAATAAAAGTTACAGTGATGTCACTGTTTTTGTTCCCAAAGCCAATGGGAGCTGGAAGTAGTTCATGCCTGATGATGTCAGTCTCACTGAAATATTCATTTATAATAATATGAAATATCTAACATCAACCATTGCTCTGATAAAAGGCATCAGAGGGTTTAATTTTTATTTCCGGGAATTAAAGGATCTGTGTTCAATATTCGTTCAGTGAGATAAACTCTCCCTCTGCCTTACTGTCCCTTTGTTGGATGCGCTGTGATAAAACTAAAATTGACATATGGTAATAACCAAACAGTAAAAACCAGTGATCTTTAAAAAAGATACCTATTGCCAATATTATCATCTCTCTATTGTATTTGCACCTTTTAAATCCAGAGGAGTTCAGCATTTTCATCTCACAACAGAGATAGAAGAATACCATGGTCCATGGTGGAGCTCTTCAAAAGGTTAAAATAGATATGTTTTTACAATAATAAATGACCACTCACAAGCATTAGAAAAAAATAAATGTCCACTTATGTCAAAATATATGAAATCTTATTGGTTAAAGTCACATAATCTTACTGTACTTTTATGTTTTGAGAAGTGTGATCTCCTTTTATTTTACTGTTAAACATCTATAAGAAATACGGTGCAGTTGTTGAAAACAATGTTATATAAATAACGGTCCAACAATCCATAAAATCACAAACTCTCAAGATAAAAAAACATTCTTACAAAAGGTCATAATACAGAGAGTTTGTAAAGAACATTGGACATACAATGAAACAGGGAGACAAGTCTATAAAAGCATCTTGGTCTTTCATTAAAAAGTGTTATATTGTATAATGTTGTATTAGGAATAAGAAACAAATGTCAATACATCCATCACAGAACACACACTCGTAACATCTTGGGAGAACAAGTTTTCAGCACAAAGAATTTTGTAGTTGTAGTTTATTTTTTCCTGCTGCGCTGTTGCTCCAGTCCTGTAGGTGGCGGTATAATACATTTGTCAGTAAGATTGTCACCGAAGAAGATTTATTTCCGGGATAAACAAGGACATGTGTTAAATAACTATCCTTGTGGAAGTTGGTGTGTGTCTTTAGCTTTAAAAACCGCTATGTCCGTCGCTGTTTAGAGGTTATACGACTCCTCGTACTATTATTATTTGATGGCGGCTGTTTCTGCTCACGTCTCCAAAGTCCGATCGTTGTACAAGAGGATTCTGGTCCTGCACCGGTTCCTGCCCATAGACCTGAGAGCCCTCGGTGACCAGTACGTGAAGGATGAGTTCAGAAGACATAAGACGGCGTCGGTCGAGGAGGTGAAGAGCTTCATGGAAGAGTGGGAGGTAAAACAACATGTTAAACAAACCTCAGTTTATAAATGTCTGTGTATAAATGTAAATGAAGTGGAGCAGGTTTCAACCTTGAGCTCAGCAGGTGACAGTAGTCACAGTGAAATACTTTGACTCTGACTGAACATAGTGTGTGTGTGTGTTCATTTAGATCATATCTGTGGAGCTGGTCGTCTCTGTTGCAGTAAAGGTGACTCACATCACCTTTGTTTTGTCCAGTTATCAGTGATGTTACTGTAATGTTAGTCCAGCACCACATGGTGGCAGAGCAGCTTCAGTAAACAGTATGGTAACATCAAGAGACTGATTGAGGTGGATGTCATCCATCTATCAAGTGTTATGAGGTTGTGTGTGTGTGTGTGTGTGTGTGTGTGTGTGTGTGAGTGAGCGAGGGTGGAGTACATCCTGAACGTGTCCTTATTCTATCACATGACCAACCTATATAAGCAAATATACATTCACACTTGCATCAGAGTCATCCATCAGCCTGGTCAGCATGTCTTCACACTGTGGGAGGAAACCAGGGTGGCTGGAGAAAAAACCCCAAAAATTTCTCATTCTGAGGCATCTGTGCTACAACTGCACGTTACTAATGGATGTCTTACTCTTGTTTATGTTATTCATGCTTCTGTTGTGTATTTACATCACAAAAATTAGCCACCTCTGGTGTCAACTTAAAGGTAGAACAACAGTGCCCTGTCATGCTTGATATTTGTCATTATGCTGTGTAGCTAAAACCAACAAGGCCGTGTAACTACAGTCTACTGATTGTAAGAGGTGTTAATATAAGTAATGTTAATGTGATAGTGAAGTACATTTCTATTCTATTTGCAACTCGTCCCTCGGTTTCCCAAATAGTCTTGACCATGAATGTGTGCCAGGTCTTTTTTTTAAATATATTTTTGTCACTATGGGTGAGAGCCAATGTTTTCTAGCACAATTAAATGCTGCAGAGGGGACGGTACATCATCCATCTGCAGGTAATTTCTCTAATGAAGTAGATCGTGATTGCAGCTGGAATCCTGAGAGGACTCTTTGTCATTGCTGTGGCTGTGAAGCCACTGGGGCGGAGGCAGTCGCTTTCATTATGGCTCACTAAATCAAGTATGCATTGCTTGAAAACCCTGAGTTCACCCAATCAGGGAACAAGGTGCTTTTGTTCAATGTACACACAAATATATGACTAAAACCGCAGGGATGCATCCATGTCTGGATTTGGTTGTAAAAGTGCAGAGAAAAAAAAATCAATATGAGCTCTGTCTAATCGCTGCATCATCTGGCAAAAACCAGAACAACAGAAAGCCAAAGATGAGAAAATGGTACCAGGGGTGCTCTGCTGTGGGCCAGTGTGGACACAAACCGTCAGGTTTTAATGGAAACTGGTTCCAGACCATGGAAATCCATTTCGATTTGTGCAGCAGAAAAAATAGAAGGAACTGGGGATTAAAAATAAAACATTCTGTATTTTCAATGACTTCCTCTTGATGTTAAAGCCAATTGAAAGTAAATATACACATGCCTATTTTTCTTCAGTATGACCTTATAGTTGGGGTGACCTCTTAAAATCTGTCAATGTGTATAAAACAATCTATAGAGACACCGTTGTGTCTTTTTTTTTTTTTGTGTTATTGTCTGCAGATGCTTTATACCAGATATACAGTCTGACGCCAATATTTAACCATTCTTTGTCAGTTTTTAAGTTTTTATCTTCTGTGTTAAAATGAAGCAGTGTGTAGTTTCATCACCAGAAACAGCAACATGAGCCAAAAATGCAAATGAAAAGCAGACAGCTACTATAATTCATGTTCTGTGGCTTATTAAATCAATGACAGCCAGTCAGTCACAATTAAAAATGAATGATTTTAGTTTTGGCTGACAGGCTGTTTCATTTAAAACTAAAAGGCCACTTACTGAAACGTGTATCACACTCCTCAGATGCTTCTTCTTCATCTTAATACCACTGACATGTTAGTCAGTGTTGAGTTAGTTTCAACTAAAATGACCTGGTTCCGTTGGATTAGGATAATGATGACGCTGGTAGATGCCGACCAGCATCCCTGAAACATTTCAGCACCACGTTCATCATATGTAGTTCAGTAATATTCACTGTTGTGGTTTGATTTTAAAGCAATAATGAACATTTTCAGCTCATTTAGATGCCAACAGATATGTTGTTAACCTCCTGTTAACATTGTAATGACAGAGAAACTAAATGGCAATTGCAAAACTTTTCTCAGTCTGTTGTCTGCTCTCTATGTTCACGGAACAGTATTTTATTTTATTTCTATTTAAATCAATTTTGAATAATGATATTTATTTTTATCAACCTGTAACAAACGCCGTCTCATCACATAAACATTGGCTTAGATGAACTGTCCAAGTATAACAATACCCGTCCAGTGGTGACCCACTTTAGCATAAAATCTGTATTTCTTTTCTATGACAAAGGGACCAACATCATCCACAAATGATAACAAATGACAACTATGTTGTGTTTCAAGCAAAGACTCATAGAGTTTTTTCAGCTTTCGTGCAGCATCCAGCTTTTGGAATAACTATACGCACATAAGCATACAGACTGACACAAAGGGTAGTTTGAGTAAAGATCCAAATAAAATAATCTCATTTCATTTATCAGGGTTCCCATGCTTCATTAGAACAGAGGGTACAATCACAGACCATATTAATAAACCGTATAAAAACTTGGGTCCAAGAAAGGACAGAAGGTGGTGAATCCATCTTCACAGGGCTGTGGGAACAGACGATTCAAATCAGATTTCAAGCTCTAACTGTTTCCTTTAGAGGCATATATATGTGTGTGTGTGTGTGTGTGTATACAGTGGTGTGAAAAAGTGTTTGCCCCCGTATGTATATATATCTCACTTTTTTATCTGTAATCTCTGCAATATAAAAACCTTAACCCCTCTCAGTCGTCTCTGTCCTGCTGCATGCAGCTTGCAGAGTTGTGACGTTAAACCCTCAAACATCCAGGGCTTGTGGAAAATATTGTTTCTTAAAGGTTGTTAAAAAGAAATGTATAGAAGGTTTCTGATTGATTGATCTTCAAAACGGCACAATCCTTTTGCAATCAAACAAAATAGCAGCGCATTTAGACACGACAGCCTATAGCCCTGTCTTTGTATTTTTCTTCCTCTAAAATTAGGGATTAGTCATTTTTGCATCAAATATTCCCAGAGATCAGCTCTTTTACCAAGGAAATCATTTATTCACCTCAACTTTCCAGAAAGTTATTGGATGGAAAAAAAAAAAGTAAAAGTTACCAAACAGTAATATTCCTCTGAGCTGTAACCTCCGACTTCATGTAGGATGTTTCTCCCATTTGGCAAATGCTCAACATAATTACATTATGTGCAGGACGAAGCCTCCCAGTTGAATGGCTTGTTATTGCTAACAGAGAGACTGTTCCAAAAACCCAAGATACTTTGTGAATGGGAAAGCACCAGACACTGTCTGTGTGCTTTTTGTTCAGATAATGGATGAGTTTTCAGAAGTGAGACGTATGGAGGCAGCTCAGGATGATTCAGAGACGCCACTGACAGCTCTGACTCATCACACTGGGGTTGATATTAACTGGACGGTTCATTCTGTTGAAGGAAAAGAGCTGGGTGGTCAGTAAACGATCAGATGACCAGTACTTTTTACATCTTTTTTTCCATTTAGTGAGATGAATGAGATGATTTGTATTGAATGAAATTGTTGTGCAGCCACCGCCAACTGTCACTTTCCCTTTAATATAACAGCATCTGCTTGATCTTAAAAACACAAAAGTCCTACAGTTTTCTTCTTCCAAACTGCCCAAGTCATAAATACTGTCTTATTTTTATAGTTTGTGTCAGGCCTAACCAATTAATCAGTTGTCTGAGTGTTTTAAAAGATCACCCAGTCGGTCTGATCTCATTTGTTCAGGGTTTTTATCGGCTCTTTTTTAATTTATTGTAATTTTCATAATTACTGCAGCTTTGGCTGTAATTTCTCCATAGTATTGCAAATTGGCCAGATCCCGTATCACCATCATTTCTCTAGACCCAGTCATGGTTTAGAGACATTTTTTGCCAGAACCCAGTGATATTTGCATTAACCTGATGAGATAGATTTGGTTTAAAAGGCTGATTTTTGGGTAAAATCTGACTAAAATCTGACTGTCAGCAACTACTCAGAACGTTATTGATTCAATCCTTAATCTCCCAGTTCACATGTTGGAAGTATCCAAGATACTGAACTCAAACACTTCCACTGCTCCATCAATGTATGTGGTAATTGAGCACTAGTCCATTCACACTAACTGTGAATGGGTTTAAGAGAAGCTTTGCAATTGTAGATTTGCATTCAAATAGCACTTTTTTTTTACTGTTCATGACTTCTTAAAATGTTTTACATGAGTCACTTTCACCCATTTACACACAGTTCTTCTGTTTGATCCATCAATACATTATTCGTAACCGTCATCAGAGATCTGTGGGGTTCTGTATCTTGCCAAAGGACACTCCAGCACTGACTGGAGGAGGAATTTAAACCACCAACCTTCTGATTAACAGATGACCACCCTCTACATCTTGAATCACAACCACCCCTGAAAACTGGATCAGAACCTCAAGTTCACAAGTGATTGTGGACTTGACACACACATGTTCTTTTCTTTCATAGATCTATTGTTCGTTTGCTCATGGAATTATGGAATTGAAAATATGCAATGCATTTTTATTTTGCACAAGTCACACTATATAAGGTGCTGTTAAATGCTGCCACTATTCCTGTCGTTGCTTAAAAAAATGTGTGTGTGTGTGCGCGCGTGTGTGTGTTCATCAACCCCTACAGCGCTACAA
Source organism: Polydactylus sextarius (assembly GCA_016801845.1). Classification (NCBI taxonomy): domain Eukaryota; kingdom Metazoa; phylum Chordata; class Actinopteri; family Polynemidae; genus Polydactylus; species Polydactylus sextarius. The sequence goes on along the minus strand of CM028927.1, from coordinate 5,294,869 downwards.
GGACACCCTGCAGGTTCAGGTCCTGGATTCAGCGGGGAAGCACTTCAGCTCAGTGAAGTTCGGAACCAACCTGGTGGAGGGGAAGCTCAGCGACTTCCAGGACGAACAGATCGGCCAACTGTACGAACTCATGCTGGAGTCGACCAAACCCAACAGACAGTTCGACATCCAGGAGGACGGCAAGTGAAGCAGGTGGACACTGAGATGTGTTCTGACTAAGAATAATAGAAGGTGCTATGATTCAGACCACTAATAATACCTCTGAGTGCTTCAAATCAAGAGCACAACTCAAAGGCTTTTAAGAACATGTGATTATATTAAAGTGCTGTGTAATATCTCTCTCTGTTCCTGTTCTTGTCACTGTTATTGTGTTAATAAAAAGAACTTCCTCATGCTCCTCAGCAGATGCATTAATACGACAGTAATTATTTCTCTTGTCAGCTTTTTTCATACAAATACAGTTGTAAGTTCAGGGATATTAAGAAAAGACGCTGAGATGTGTCGCCTCTGCAGATGCTCACTTCACTTCGGTGATGACCTCGTCAGCCTCTGTAGTGGTGTTGAAGCCCTCATTATTCATGTGGAAACAATGAACAGTCAAATTGAGGGAGACTCAGAAGCCACAAGCCACATGTTAAGAGCTGGTTGTTTCTTCATGGATGTCGATGCACCGTTTCCCTCTCACAGCAGCAGACATCATGTTGATTTCTCTGGAAACAAACATAATCAGTCACTCACTACAAATGTATCAACTGCATTTGTAACATAAAAAGTTGCTTTGAACCTCGTCCTCTGACTGATGTCTGGGCGTTGTTTGTTTCTGTCGTCCTTTTTAGAGAATGATTTGTGATACCTCACATCTGCTCAGATGTGAGGTATCACATCAGGCTGGAGAGCCACAGCATTTATTTCACATTAAAATCATTTCAGCCCTTTTTTTCTTGGTCCACTTAATATAAAACAGTCTGTTAATTAATAGCTGAATGACTGGAATGTAATTTTATTTATGTAATTAAAATACATTCAGCCAGTCGTTGTCTCCTACTTCTTGAGGCCTCACAGACATGCACCTCGGTGGATAAACATGACAGTGTTACTTAACTGTATGAATTAGAATTAAATTAATTAGAATGATACAATAATAATAACAAACACACAGACGGTAATGATCTGATCCACCTACACAATTACTGTTTGCCTCATCAGCATTTCCTGCCAAGCAGCATCTATTCAGCTTCGATCAGCTGATGCAAAAAGTTCAAGAGCAGCTGCAGTATTTAGCAGGTAAAGGAGGCCAAAACAAAAGTAACTGAAAGGGAAGAATGGACTTCACTTTGCTAAGTGGCCATAAGAACGAATCTAAAAGAATCATTATGTTGTATCTGCTGGATTTACTTTGACGTTGTCACTGTAATACAGTGGCATATTATTATGGTCTTTTCAAAGTATTTGGTTGCATTCAGATAATCTATACCTGTTGTAGATGGACGAGTATCATCAGCCTTGAAGATTTTATGAGAAAATGGGAAATATGGATTTAACCTGATTGAAAGCAGCACTCTCTATCAATACTTCTTTCTAGTGAAAAATCATCAAATAATCTATCGAATGTATGAAAAGAGCAACTTTTAATTGTCATTTGTCATACACTATATGTCACGGTGTGACTGGTACATCCCAGTAACTACATCCAGTCCAATATCTTAATTAAATCGGTGATTAATATGAGATATGATTGGCCCTGGCTGTAATTGATTGAGGGATTATAAGCAAACTGATGCTTTCAGTAATTGTTAAACATGACTCCTGTGGCTTCTCTATGGCACCTGGTAATGAGTCACCATATGGCTGCCCAGGCAGTGAACGTGACCTACTCATTGTACAAGAAAAATACATGAGAACTACTCACACAAAATGTCTGCTGTTTTATTTGATCTTCATAAATTATAACGTATAATGTGTAAGATGTGTGCCACTTAAAATGTTCACCAAAGTTAAACTTACTTATCAGGAAGAAAGTTAACAAGGGCATGTTGAAAGATGTGAAATGGCTCAATACAAAGTACCGGACAACGTATTGATGGTTTTAGTGTCATTGTTCTAGTAAAGATTAAAATGTAAAAATGTCCGGAAGGTGGCACTACATGAACTTCTATGTAGACTCTGTAGCAAGCTCTTTTATATATTTTTATTATGGTTTCTTATTTATTTAGCACTGGGGCACTGGTAACTATGACACTACTAAATTTAATGAGAATTATGGTTGAAGGTTGTGACAGTCAGGATTTACGTGGCTGGTGTTGCCTGTATACACCCCTTCAGAAACACCCACTTACTGACTTATTTATTCTCCATTCACGTCACCATTCATTTCACTTCCTTTCATTTTCAGTCATTTACTGGGGGGGGGCGGATGTCATATACAGCCATTTCTAAAAGAAAGCCAGGATGTGTCACCCACTACTGGCAGCAATGGACTGGATTCATCGACTAAGTGGACAAGACTTATCGGACTCAACGTCAAAGCTGAGTAAAAGATTAATCAGACCAAGCCTCATAAGGCTGCTCCAGCAAATCAGCAATTCAGCGCTCATGTTTCTGCATTGGACTAGCTCCTTGAACCAGCTGCATCGCAGCCTCAGGAACAGTTACATTACGATGGCGATGAAACATCAGTAATTCTTCCTTGTTCTTCTAGAGCTGTAAATAAACAATGCTCAGCATATCACTCACTGACAGTCGTGTTTAAGTGATTGTCACTCTTGAGGTTTCTAGCGATAATGTTTTGAATGCTAATCATCTGTTTCAATATTGATAGGTTTATTGTCACACTTAAAATAATAATAAAAAAAAAAAGTTTCCCAGCTCTAGGGTGGATTTGTAGCCACGCCATTTTTAGACAATTACAAGACATTTACACATCAACACCAAAAGAAGAAAGGGATTAAAATTTCTCTTTCAGAGAAAATATAGTTTATAGAAAATTGTGTGATATTTATGTGTGATATTTTTAGATATAGTTCATGGAACCACCATTGTACTGTTTAGCCTCGCCAATGTGTTTCCATATCCAAGCACTTATTTTAATGACCACAGCATTAGCAATACTTAGGTTGTCTGAGAGTGGATTGCCCTTTAAGAAACACTACAAGTCTCCATGACCTATCCATGGAGTTGACAGGTGTCACCTGGCAGATTATCCAATGTTAATGAGAGGAAAAAGTGTGTTTCCATTGGGACATGCAGAGATACTAATCAATACTGCAGAACAGCTTCATTTACAGCCTTATGTGAGCTGAATTCACTTGGAGGAATAATTCCCCAAAGTATTAACCTGCTAATCAATGGGATTTAATTTGGAGATTCAAAGGTCTAGGTGACTGTAGTGATGCACAAACAGTTTAGTGAGGCAGAAGTATGATCCTCTTGGAACAGGATATGTGTCTTCCACATCGGGAAGTACTTTATTTATGTAGTACCAAATCACAAAATACATACATCTCATGATACTTTACCTAGGCAGGCTGAAACCTGGAAATATTACAGAGAGAAATATCACAGCTCCTTTGTCACAATTAAAATCTATAACTGAAGTTGTTCTAAATTGCTTGTTTGCCAATTTTGTATTTAATTGTAAACCTGAGTAGAAAGTAGAGTTGGAATTGTCCAGTGTGCTCAAGGCACTTTGAAATTTTGGATGTGTACACTACTACATGTATGAAGAGCCTCACTGAAGTGAATGTTTTGTGGCTGTATGAGCTAATTTGACCATATGTCTTGGACATTTAGTTATGGAGAGAGGAGTAGAACTGTCAAGCTGTCTCAGGCTTGCTGCCACATTGCAGAGAGGTGTGTTCCATTTTGCAGGAAAACCAGAGAGACACATCTGTGCTGGTTGTTAGTAGGGAAAAGCCAAAGATGTTGTCAACCAGACAATGCTAGTTCTATTTTGCCTGTGGAATGGAAAAACAACTCTTTTGCAAGACTCTTTAGAGGGTCATGGGAGACTTGTGGACTTGGAGAAGGCTTATAGTAGCTAAACTGAAAGACATATCTACAGCCAAGTACATTTCCAGAGGGTGTTTCTGCAAGTGAGCACTGAGCATTGGGGGTGTCAGAATTGCTTCTCTTGGATTCATCTGACTAGTTATAGTGTGAAATGACAGTGATATGAGTGAACAGAGACACATCTAACTTCAGGCTTGAGAGAGAACCAAGAGACACATCTGTGCTTTGTTAGTAGTAAAGAAATATGCAGAAGAGATAATATATTTCATCTAGCCTGGAAATAGCCTTGTAATCCCTGCAGGAGGAGCTGGAAAGTGTTGCTGGGAAAAGGAGCATCAAGACTACCTTGACTGATCTGCTACCTCCACAACCTGAACCTGGATAAGCAACCTATAATCACTGCATGGATGTATTATTTCAAAAATTGGACTTTTACCTATAAAGGAGAGTAGTGAAAGAAGTTGTGCAAAGTATTATAAAATGATGGTTTAGGTTTGAGTGAATGTACAATTACAGTGTGTGAGTCATAGAAAGCGTGAAATCACAGCACAATATGACTTAGTTGCTAAATGATGCTCCTGCATAAATATCTCAAGAGTACCCGATCCACCACAGGGAACTACTGATGGATCAATTATCACTGGCAAACACTGTGTTATTAGTGTGAAATGAGAGTGTTAGAGAACAAACACTGCTGAAGACAGTCAATAATGTGACAGTACAAAGACCTTATTGAATTATGGACTTAAGTTTTTGTCTCCATAATAAAACATAGCATTGGGCTTTGCATTTTGTTTATATTCATAGGAGATTTAATTGGACCATTGTAAACATTTTAAATTAAATTAAATTAAACTGAATATTTGTGTTGTGGTTTAGAGGAGATTTCAAAACATCTAGATATAGTTCATAAATCATAGCATACTATAATATATTGCAATCTTTTTAAGCATATTTACATACTACATATATTAAATTATATAGAATATTATATAATGCACAGTACAATAAAACAGACATTTGCCGAGAACTGATTCTACAGAGTGATGTTACTTCATGACAGAGAGGTCTGGTGGTTCCTTGCTCTCAGAACTGGATTGATTTGAGATACTTCACACCACTTTAAAAAGCCAACACTGAATAAATGGAGTGTTCCAATTACCTGGCCCATTCGCTGTTACACAGATGACAGGTCAAAGGTCCATATGGTCAACAGTGACTCACCCTCCCTACCTGTTCAGAAAAACAAAAATATGTAGGCTCAACAGCCAAACCGCTGTCCTGGTGTGTGTGTGTGTGTGTGTGTGTGTGTGTGTGTGTGTGTGTGTGTGTGTGTGTGTGTGTGTGTGTGTGTTTACCTCCCCCTCAACAACACTCCAACTCAGCCCACAAACTTCAGTAACACTGAATGTTTTGCCTTGGATATATAATGTATGAAGTAATATTAATCTGTTGTTGAATATGTCGCAAGAATAAATCTGATTCGATGCAACATATGACTGTGCCATACTCCGACAATGTTTATCATGAAAAGGCATCTGCAAATTATTATGTATTTTAATGTTTCCCTCATTAAAAACAAATCTCATGTTTTTCATCCATCTATTTATTTTCTGACCCCAGCTGACTGTGAGTGAGGGCGAGGAAGACCCTGGACAGTCAAATTATACCAGACATTTTTAGAAAATAGTACCTACTAAACATAAAATCTCAGAAATGGGAGTTAATCAGTATGAAAATTTGATCACCTCACGGAGGTGCCATATCATCAATCAGAGAATCACCAAAGCCACTCAGGTATAATGTCTGCAACAATGAATAGCTCCACAAAACCTGTGCCAAAAAAAACCTAACCTGCGCCAAAAAAATCTAATAACAATGAATAGTTATAGTTATAAAAGATATTTCATAGGATACAAGTAAATTTCTGGGGAAATTAAAGGATATCACCAAATTTATGTGAATTGATCCTCTAGTTATCATAGATAGTGCTATCAAATCTCAGGGAAATCCATCTTACAATTGAAAAAGGATGTTTTTTACTAGACAAAAATGTAAAAGTCCAGATGGTGCTACATTCTGGCACAAATAGACTTCTGAGTGCTGATATTCTATGCCCCATTAATCCCCTCAGACTCAGACTGCAGTTCAAGGAACAACAGTTTCATACTTTCATATTCAAGCTCTGTCAGACTGGTTGTTTTAAAGCTGAATGCTACAGATAGATGGATGGCTCATTTACTTGCTTACTCCCCTTAGATCCTGATGGAGTGCTATATACTTTTTAAAATAACCTTCAACTTTATGTCTTCAAGTGTCCTTCCAAATTGTATCTGGAGTTTGTAATGCAATTACCTGATGGATTTATGCTGATCTCATACATGATGTTTGCGATCAGCTGTCACATTCTGTTGAGTCAGTGATAAAATGCTATTTTGATTTTGCCCACTAATCCTATGTTAAATCCACCTGTTCTACAACAGTTTAAAGAATAATTTATTATAAGAGTCATTATAACAGCTTGGAAGTAAAAGCATATGGTTTACTTCCCAGCTGCTCAGACACCATATGCTGGAAAATTCATGCATTTAAATCATCATAATCATTGCCACACTCTACATCCTCAGTCCGCTCCTCCTAATCTTTTCCCTCTTGAACATGTACCTCAGCCTTCATGAAAATGAATAGGGCTTGAGGGAGAGCATTAATTATTCAAAGTTAATTATTCAGCAGGTTCTTTTTATGGGACACGTTGAATTTTAAGGATATTATCAGGCCAGATATCTGTGCTTCATCATAGTCATGCAGAAAACAACAAACCCTCTTTGTTTTTCAAAAGAAAGTGTTTTGTTCTTGCTTTTTAATCACAATTAATCAACAGTGTCTCTCAAAAGCCACAGTTTCAACTTTGATAACTGACATCTTTGGGGCAGGAATCTTTTTTAATCACAGATGGCATCTGTTCAGTGAAAAAAGCATATTTTCAAGTCTAACATTTTTATTATTTTGACATATCTGAAAATGTCTCCTACGTCCCCCCAAGCATACCATTGTATATCTGAGTGAACCAGAACACTGAGAGTAGACATGCAAATGTGAATACTTGTATCCATAAGGTTTCAGTCCCTAAGCTAACATATATAACTTAAAATGTCCCATGTCCTTTATCATGTGTCTCATAGTGTTTTATCTATTTTTGCAGTGGATCATCAGTCAGTTGGTTTGAACATGCAACACTCAACACTGGTCAAAAGCAGTCGATAGTTGTAATGAAACATCTTGTGATTATTCATGAATTCCAGAAGATTATTTATTGAATTGACAAATGACCTTTCCTAAAAGTCAAGGGCAAACTGGGGTCAAAATTTCTGTTTGACCAGCACTTTGGTAAAGGGCATGGTTTTAACAAGTCCCATTGCTTCCATTAAATATGCTGTGGATACTCCCTTCCTCCAGAGGCTGAGTCACAAAGTAAATTTGAGGAACAAAAATTTACATTTTTAGCACCACCTCCAACTGAGACAGGCTGTTTCAAATAAAGTGTTTGTGGGATCATAAAACAGCCTTGAGGCTTTAAAGGCAGATTTGGACTTCAAAGCTGACACAAACGAAGATGGAAGTGGGTTCACATCAGGGTATATTTTCTCTATGTATTGTAAAGTAAAGAGAAGATTTAGCACAATTTTACATGTTCAAAATGTTTCTGGTTCTATGACTTCATTCAAATATTTAGAAGAAAAGTACAAAGATGAATGATATAACAAGGCCATTAAAGGCCATTAAACACACAATAAATTACAATGAAAAAAATGATGCCACATGACCTGTGCTCCCATCTCTCCCTGATACCATAAATAGTTTCTATCCTCTTTGATGCATCCAACATTTCTCACTGCACAAAAGACTTCCACCCAGTGAGGATCAGGATCCTGACAGACATATTTAATGGGATAGTGATGGACCCCATCACTATCTCATTAGTATCAGTGATTATTGTCAAGTGGTACTTACCCTGATAGTCATGACTGGCCATGGCCCACATCCAAAACACAATCAACCCAAACCTAGATCCCCACCAGCACACCTCATCAGTAGTCCACTTGGTTTTCACCCAATTAGAGCAAGGACTTACATGTTAGATGGCTCTTCCTGGACTTCTGGACAGTTCTGTGTTTAATACAATCGTCCAACAGACTCAGACAACATTACACTCTCCCCCATTGCCCTCGACTGCAGTTCTCCCAAGGGATGTGTCCTAAGCCCCCTGATATACATCCTGCTGACTTATGACTGCTCAGCTAAATACCAGAGCAGCCATACTGGTAAGTTTGTGGATGACTCAGCAATGGTGAGACTAATCTCCCACAACAGTGAGTGAAAATATAGACACCAGTTTGAACAGCAGGAGACCTGGTGCAGGAAAAACAGCCTAGGTTTGAATGAGAAGGTTACAACAGTGTCCAGCTACAAGTACCCAGGCTTTTACAGATGCATAGTAGAGAACAGACTGACCTCCTGCATTACAGTGTGGTACATTACCTGCTTTGCAGCAAACATGCAGGCACAACATCAAGTAGTAAAGGTCAGATAATCATAATCAGCAGCCTGTCACCCATGGAGGATATCTATATCAGCAGACCCCACAACCATTAAGCGTATGTCCAGCTTCTTGCCAAAGTGTGTGAGACAGTGCTGGCTCTTCACAAAAATGCAGCTGATGTTACTTTGTCACTTTTTTGGTGCAATACCATGCTGTTCAATATTCTGATCTAAAATGTTCTGATCTAAAATGTTCTGTATATTTTCCTCATTATTACAGGATTACATTTATTATAGCACCCTTTTTGGATCCTTTTATCAATAGAAACATTGTTCCAAAATCTAATACTTGAAGAATGTGTAAATAATGTTTTAATTTTCCTACCAGCACAATTTCCCACAACATATAAAGCAAAGCATCAGGCCACATACATCATTTCTCAAGCTTAGCCTATTATGTACGTAGGTATAGTAGGTATAGGAGGTATAGGTTAAGTAATAGTCAGCTTGTTCATATAACATGTTCATTCTGTCCTGTTGGGTAATAGAACTCCTGCTGCTGTTGTATGAACATTGGTATGCAAATGACAACCAGCTGTATTTATCTGTCAAGCCATATGAAACTAAGACATTCCTGAAATATTTCTACCTGATTAAGTACATAAAGGCCTGGAATATTTGATGCTTGAGCATGCACTGCCACACAGAGCCCTTAATGACCAGGCTCCATCATTCATCCATGGAGCATCAGAACGGGAGGCATAGCCTTCAACTATCAGACTCTTCTCTTATGGAATTACTTCCCAGTTTGGGTCCAGGGAGCAGTCTTCTTTGGTACATTTATGCTGCTATGGGACTGGGCTCCTGGGGGATTCCATGATGCACTGTACACTTCCTATTTCTGCATCCCTTTCTCTCCCTCCCTCTCTGTCCCTTTCTTCCCCACCATGCATTTATATCATTATCATATATATTATTTTGTAATCATCTCTGTCTGCAGAGCAGCGGGATCCACATGTGACGCTACCACTCAAGCTGTTCCTCTATATTGTTGCCAAGTACTTCTTGCTGTGAGAACTGTTGCAACTATCTTAAGTGAGACAAATGTATTTTGGCATTTGCCATTATATAAATAAAATGAAATTGAATTGTATTAACATAATCACATATTTAAAGTGTTTTATAAACAGTTAGCTTCAGTCTCACCTCACGATCCCCCTACTGGAGGCCCAGGCAACTACGAACTCAAAACAAACCCAAACATTTCACTAAGACATTTAATAAAATTATGGGTCCTGAAAACAGAATGATTTCCAAATTAATCACTCTTGTTTGTCACATCCATACATGTTACACTGTCTTAATAACACATGCATGTTATAATCTATTGTAAATTTCACATTATATTCAATCTAGTGTATGGAGAAATATTGTTTATTTTATGAATAAGCCAGTGACAGTTTTGTTTTTATTCATTTATCTTTATTTCCCTTTGGATTATAAGAGCTTCATAACAAGCTGAGGCAAATATGGTTTATCTTATTTTCACAGTGCTGCTCTGCTGCTCTGAGTAACTATAATAACTACTGATGGATGTTTTAACTGATGCAGCTTTTTAATTTAAAAGAAGTCCCATCAGCTTTACCCACACCTCTCTGCTATCATCAAACCACAGGCCCCAGTCTGGACACATTCATAAAATGAGTCTGTCCTAATTATAATATAACAGGTGGCAATACACCCTGTTTATTAAGACTGGAAGTCTCATTGTTATTGATTTACAAACGACCTCTTGTCCCTGAAGTAAGAGACAAAGACAATGTATTTGTATTTCTGGACCTGCACAGAGCTCAGTTGCAACAGCAGGAAGGGTCAATCGGTGTAACAGTAATCAGGAACCTAATGTGAAGAGGCAGCAGAGAAAATAGAGTCAGTCTTCTGAGTGACACCTTCATGAAAAGGCGTGACATTTCATCTAGGAATGTTTCCGCCAGCTTATCACAGCAACACGCCGCAGCCGAGTGCCCGTGAGCAATACTCTCACTACCACTTCACATACTCACACATCGCATCACACAATTTTAAAGCTTCAGACACACAATGATGTGACATAACAAGGCAGCTTTAGTTTTTTTTTATTCATTCCAGTTAGAATGATGGTTCTGGTATTGTGTTATTGCACATCTTTTGCTCTATCACACTACTACTCTGAGAATGAATACAGTTACGTCACAACTGGAAGAATTGTAAAGAGATCATGTTATCACATGGCAAATATTGGACAGAGGACATCTAAGGACAGCTGTAGTTGTTTTGAGAGTGAAGGAGGTACTGTGGACGGACATTGTAGATTACTGTATGTATAGCATCACATTTTATTTCAGTGGCTTGTGTATGGTTATTTATTGGACATGGTCATAGTGACATATTAACAGGTTTAATAAAGGTTTGATTTAGAAGTCACAGGCAACATATATTTATAGCAAACAACACATTACATGTGCTGTACAGAGCAATGAAAGCATTAAGATTAGTAATGCATACATTATTAATCTGTGTGTCATGATTATGTGTTAGAAAATCAACTTTGACCTAAAACACACCGTCTGAGAAGTGGAATGTGTGAAGACAAGCAACTTTTGAACTCAAAATATTTTTTCTCATTCTCACATCTTTGTATCTGTGATTGTTGCAGAACAAAATGTGAAGATCATCTTAAGTTTATCTGAAAGACCCATTATCAGGAAGTACAGCAACCATTGGTCACAGTGACCCGGGATATTTTTTTGTCATGCACAGTATGAAAAGATAAAATGATACTTTAGTTGCATCTATATAAAACTTTCCTGTTTTTTGTAATCACTCAAGGTGCTTTACACTGCACATCACCTTAACCCATTCACACCTAGAGACACACAACATTTCGATACATAGTGCACATTTGAACACCACTCACACATCAATTTGGGGTTCAGTATCTTGGCCAAGGACATTTCACCATGTGCACTTGAGGAACTGGGAAGGAAAATATCAACCTTTCGATAAGTGGATGCCCTGGTCTCCCCCTGAGTGACACCACTCAAAAGATTGACAATGATGATGATGATGATATAGGATGATGATGAAAGTATAGGGTGAATGTTATAGAAAGCACGCAGGAATTAATTTGTTATGCACTGACTGGTAGAGCCCTTACAGATCTAAAGTGGCAATGGTGTAAAAAACTGTAACGGTGTAACTGTAATTTTTTTAGGTCCATTTCATTTGTTCTTCATTTTCATGAAGAACAGTATCCTTCTCACAAGGCAAACTGCATCTATCTGAGCCCTTAAACCCTGCAGAGAAAATAATTTCACAATTTGATCACTACCCAAAGCTTGTGACCTCTGAGGGTCACAACACAGATTCCCTGCAGATTCTCTGCATTGCAATTTCTTCAGCTGGTCCTTCAACTTAACCCCAATTCCATTTCTGCAGATATGATCAATAGCCATTTAGTTTGGTGGCAATCCCAGAATATAATCACTTTCCACATGTGATGCTAAAAAAATGGGAACTACTATGCCACCTTTGCATGTATGTTTATGATCCCACAAAAAATGTTTAATCATTCAAATTAATAAGTATAAAATGTAGACAATGACAAATAAAACAGTCTGAAAGAGTTTTAAGGACCAGATGAGACAAAGTAGACTGAAGCTGAGGCAAAGGTTAGGTCTCAGCAGGAGCTGAGCCCATCAGAGAGATTCACCCTGGTAACTGAGCAGCGATTGAAAACCCATTGAAACTAATTAACTCATAGACATCATGCAGCTTTCTGGTCTGTCTCTAGTTTGACAAATGCCACCAGAGTAACCCTGTCAAGAGCACCTGACGTCCCTCTACAGAAAAAAAGTGAATTGTTTAAAATATAATTTGATAACTGATGTTGAAGGAAATAAACTTTGTTAAACATCTCACACATAAACAATCATAGTGATATAAATAGCTACAGTACATGTTCGTCACTGCCTTGTTGTCATTTAAATACTTTATGTGCTCAGACTCACCAAGGTATCAGTAAGTATTTTTCTTTCAGTTAATGTTCAATCTATTTGATTTATGATGAGCTCAGAAAATAGGGGAGGACGAGGGCATAGAGTCCAGATATGAATAGTGCCCACTCATTGTCACCAGAAATTGACTGGCAATAGCATTGCTGGTTTTCAAGCTGACAGGCATCGTGTCAGACAGCAGCTTGTTACTTCGAGACAATCATTTTGACTGGAAGATGTGAGTGAAAAATTAAATAAGGAAGAGAGAATAAAAAAGGGACAAGCAAAGCAAGAGCTTCTCCATCATGTGTGGTCACAGCAGGAGGTAAAGAGAGTGTGCTCCCAGATATTCTAAACCAGAAAGTGAAAATGACAAAGTCGTCAATAGACAGGTGATCTTATTCATCTTAGAAATAATAAAACCTGGGGTTTGGTGACATGTTCTTGTTCTACAAATGATCTCACAGTATAAAGTGTGAATGTGTCAGAAGAGCACAAGCTTAGTCAACTGTTAAATCCTGTAGTGAGTCAGAAGATGTAAATTGTGCTGATTGAATGCCTGTTCAGTTTATTCAGACCATGAAAATGGGACTATAGTTGGGGTAGGGGGGTGGGGGATAGCCACCTGGCTTTAATGAGGTGTCTGCTGAAGTTTGCAAAACCCAGAAACATTTGTGCAACTATATGACTGTTTTTACATTTTGTCTGAGTTTTACATTGTCTCTGTCACCCTTCAACTGTGAGGAAGGACACTGAGTTAAAAATGGACTTTGCAAGTGAATACCGCCTTGACATGAAGCTTGTTTTCACTAAATCAGAAGTAGACATGAAGACATAGAGAAACACTACAAAAACCCTAAAATAGCTTTCTGAGAGAGGTTTTTATGAAGCTTCTGAGGCTTTACACATCCAACCAATATTTTATTGTGTATATGTCACATCACACAACAAGGATCAAAACCCTGTTCAACCATTCTCTGTCACCTTTAAGGTCCTATTTGGTCTTATTCCCTTGGATTTACTCCCTCAAGCCTGGTCTCTTTGCCACCTGGCCACTCCAACTCATCTGACTTTTCCTGTTGCATCTCAGGATTTTTCCCTGCACTCTGGTTTAATTAAATCACAATCATTATTGTTATCTAAGTGAAAACTATTAAGTGGGAGTGATAAGTGCATTTCATGTGATTTACAACAGTTATCTGGTGTGAAATAGATGTCTAGTGCAGGTAAGATGAGATGTGATATCAATTATTCTGAAAAAGCCAGAAATTAATCAGAAATAACAAAAGACTTATCCAATATTAAATGGTCTTAGGACCTAGTGGTCACTGGGGCATTTAGTAAATCCAAAAATGTTATTATCTCCACAGCATGGACAAAACATTCTGATAAAACAGGAGAGATGTCTATCTTGCTATCTGAAAAGTCTGATTTGGAGTAAAGGCCAGGAGTGGATGCAGCATAGCACCTCTCTATGGATGTGTGTTTTGTATTTCGGCTGAGCTAATACATTCAGAGTCTTGACAGCAAGGAGACCCTCTTGCCATTGTAATAACTGCTCAAATCCCACAAGTGCTGAGGCTTCACCCAGTATGTTTACACAAAAAACAGGATGGGATCTATGAAAAGGTCAGATTTGATTCTCTTGCCAGTAAACAAAGGCTTGAATGTAGGTTTAAAAAAATCTATGTAAGTGCTTTGACTTTTAAAGGAAGATATTTACACGTATGTATGTATGTATATCACTTTGCAGAAATGAGACAAGAAGATCTGGCTTCTTCTATTGCTTTACAATGCTATTAAAGATACCTGGGCTCAGACTAGTTGTGTTTTATATCAGGGGAATATGTTTATATAAGTAAAAGGCAGCCAAACAGCAGCAGTCAGAAATCCCCAAACCACTTTAAACTTAAATGAATTTCAAGATCTTAACAAACAATATTCACTGGCAGCTGAAGTTTTAAAATCGTTTTGCTTTATTTCAGTTAGTTGGTATAATTCATATTCCTCACAAACACACCATCTGTGCTATAAACCTCCTCTTTACTTTTTTGCCTTTAATCAGATCAAAACATGGTCTCTGTTGCAGAAAGGTCACATTTCTTCTATACCAGCCATATTCCCCAAAATATGAATATGGTTTATGTGTTAATACAACCACTGAATCTTTTGTGGCCAATGCAATTCTTCCAAACCACCCTCAGTCAGTCACTGGTCACTAGTGATATAGGTATTGTGTTGAGATATTATAGGAAGGTTTTCCATACAAATCCAAGAAGCAGAGACTCAGGGTAGACACAGCACACTTTACCCAGATTATATAATGTTAAACCTCAGAATAACTCAGGATCTCTGGAGCTGGAGAGACACCTGGACTACCTTGCCTGACCTGGTGCCATTAAGACCCAACCCTGGGTGACATGAAAATGAATGGACTGATCATTCCAACATCAATATGAGGTGTTTTAGTCCAATCTAAGATTAGAAAGTGTTTTTAGGTTATTAACAAATGAGTTGCATCTACTGCAACTATGGACAACAATTATTCACTGTGATAATTATAAATCAATTACTATATAAACCCAACCATAGCTCTTTGTTGAGTTTTATTGTGAGGTGCACCCTGTCTTGGAACTCAGTGCTTAAATTAGCCAGGAGTCTGCTGCTCTTGCTGCTGCTCAGCATGTTATCTTATTTTGTGCTGCTGTCTTAATTCTATCTTTTATTTAGTATATCCTTATGCTAATGTATTTACTGGATTTGGTTGGTTTAAAGGCATTTTCTGTGGTTATTTTGGGTCAGTGGTAGAGTTTTGCCTAGGGCTTTATAAGACCTCATAACACTCAGAGATAAAGCAACCAAGCAATTAAATCTAGCTAGCAGTCATTGATTCAGAAAAGGAGATGGAGGCAGAGGATTCCTACTGTCATTTTAAAATATGTTGTCCAGGCCAGAAGATGGTGTAAATGTGAAAGGGCAAAAGTCTATACTGGATTAACTAAAAATATAAATGTTTGATAAGAAACACAATTCCCTTTAATGACCAAATCAACAACCCTTTATAAACCAAACCAAAAAACACACCATAAACATTGATCTTTCCTGTAAATCAATGCTGTTTAATCTTTAACCATGAATTAAAGCAGTGTAGAGAGTGTTTCACCTTACTTTCTTACAGCTGATTGTGAGTAGACTGGGACAAAAAAAAGGAATAAAGAAATGTCTACAAGTGGTTTTCATTTGTTCTTTGGCTTCGTCAGTCTCTCAGCAGACTGAGCTGATGTGCAAACAATGAATTAGGTATATTTGGAGCATGCAGAGGATCAGGGTATATCAGTAGGGTTCTCACAGCATCTTACACTGGTTCACTTCATCACACCATGGAGTGCAGTGGGGCAGCAGGAAGACTAAATGAACACTTTGATACAGAAAAGAAAAACTTTCTAAGGATTCGCCCACTCAATGACACGCAGGTATAATTATACTGTCACCTTCTCAGCATGATACAATGCCACTAAACAACAGCAAGCATCCTGTGAGTCAAGGGGTCTCAAGAGCAAAGATATCCTCAGGGTGCCTAAATTAATGCTAGAAAACAGGAGTGTTCTTGAATGCTGCCGAAAAGAAAGGCAGAAGTGAGCATTCTGGGGTGATGACGCTTGTGTCATGCTCTATTTGAAACTGATACTTTTGGAGTTTTCTTTTTTACATAGATACATGAGTGCCTGTACATTTTCAAGAGGAAATGTTGAAATGTGGCATATGCTTTGCATGTGTACTTCCTTAAGTGCAATGTATTTAAATATCTTAAAACTATATTTGGACATTTATAAATAAACTAACAAAAAAAAAAAAGGCCACAAGCATGATCTGGTGACAACTGATATAAAAGCCTGGATATATAATTATGTTTAAGTATGGATGAATATCTCTAGATGACAATATAACTAAACTTGTTTCTATATGATTTTATGATTTCTATATGATTAGATCAGGTGCACAGAACATCTACCCTAGTCAATAAAATCCAGACTGCAGTTTTGCAACACAAGAAGCAACAAACACACAAGCTCTATCTACAAAATCTACAGCACAGGTTAACTGGGATCCATGCTGGGGCTTGTACAATATTGTAGTTAATTAGTCAATAGTAAGAAGAAGATCCCTGTACGAAAAACACAGCAAATAAACCATGAAAAGTTATATGTGCAATAGCCGGAGACTAGATCTGAAAATATGTTGTACTTCATGTTTAATGAGAACTGCAGAGCTATTTCTCTACAGTGCTATTCATACATTTTGGGTAGTCTGACAAAAACCTACAGCAAACAGCTCAGTTTATTTGTGACAACCCAACACAGCGAGAGAAAGGTGGTGATTCCTCCTTAAAAAAAACCACTTGACTGACACATGGGTTGTGTTCATTGGCCAATAATATCCTGCATGATGGAAAACAAATGTTATCTTGTTAACCAGTTGCAGTCGACATTGACAGAGGCTGGAACTAGCTATACTGTGGTGCCAAGTGAGTGAGTCACTGCCTGTGTTCATTGCATTTGCTGTCCTTCCGCTTACAATTAGCTGACATAATTTGGCATGAAACATGTTAATACCTTACCTGTATTGACCCTGCACTTAGAGCATGTCTGCAGGAGGGTCGGCCTGAGTAGCAGTAGCAGCTACTACACTCCATGCAGGTGGGATCTTCCTGCAGGTAAACATCTCATTAATAGAAAAAAAAACAATATTTTTTTTCCTGAATGAATGAACAACATAATTATATGAAACACACTGAAATCATGTACCCATATTAGTAAATAAATATGTGCATGTCCTCATGAGTGTATGAATTATATTGTGTTATATTGTGTGTGTGTGTGTGTGTGTGTGTGTGTGTGTGTGTGTGTGTGTGTGCGTGCGCGCGTGCGTGTGTGTGTGTGTGTGTGTGTGTGTGTGTGTGTGTGTGGTTGGTTTGGATATTAGTGTAGAGAAGTAGTGTCCAAATCAATCACAGAAATTTTAAGCATGCACTGCCATACAAAGCTGGATCCCATCATATTTGGATCCCATCATATTTTAAAGAACTCATAGTCCAACTGAGTCAGAGGGAGCTTGAATATAGCGTATAAAACAATAGTTCCTGGCAGGATAAACCACGGCTACCTAGTTAGCTATCTTCAGAAAATATCTCTGAATCACAAAACCTAGACATTTTTTGACTGTAATGTAAGTTTTATTTCTTCATTCTTATTTGAATTTAATATAGTCGTCACAAAGACAAAAAGGACAAGAGTTGTTTTCAGCTTCAAACTGTGTAAAGAATGAAGAAGTGTCTAACGAAACGATAAAAGCTTGACAGAGACCCCTCTCCACTGCTTTTAATAAATTACAGTGTGACAGGGACAATCTGTTCCCTGAAACTGTTTAGCCTCATCAGTTGTGACCAACCTTGAGAGGCACCTGGTTTTTTGTTACAAATACAAATACAAATGCACCCCCCTTTTATGATTTATCTGAGATTGAGACTGTGGCCATTGCAAAAAGCCAGTATGGAAACGTTCTGTACTGTAAGTGTGACATTGGCAGTGTGAAAGTGGAGAACAAATCAAAGCCATGACAATATAAAGAGCACAGCCTTGGACAAGCACTGATAAAATAGATGTCTCTCAAAGAAGATGGTGTGAGAGGATCACTTGCCAGATGAAATTTTACTTCATAATTTGTCTATCACCTGCTACTGTGGGCATGGTAATGTGTCATTAACATGAACTGTAACTACAATATGTGCAGTTTCTATGCAAATAAAACCCCGACTCCCATAGTTCACACTTCAGACCCAGAATATATCCGTGTCATCTGAAGAACTATAACAGGAGTTGCAGTAATAGGTGGAGAACGAGTAGAGGAGTGGAGTGAGGACACAACTTTGTTTTGATCTGATCAAGTCTTTTGGTGAGAAAGGCCTAAAATCAGAGATTCTTGGTTCTGAAACCCAAGAAGCAAACAGATGAATCAGCCGATTCTCTAGCAGAGTCCTTTTAAAGCTCCATGCTCCTCTTATATTGTGTGAGCAATAATTGTCGGTGCAGGTGAAGAGGAATTTCTCAAACATCCTTTTTCTCAAGTTTATAGCTCATATAGATGCTGATCAAATGAGTGGGGAAAGTGCACCTTCCTTTCAACATACCCACAGCATCACAGAGAAATTTCATATTGGGAATGGAGGCCATCAGCTCCATGACACAGGTTCAGCTGCAGGTAACCAGTGTTTTATTTCTTTCTGCTGAATGAGACCAAGTACATGGGGATGGAGGGAAAAATTACAATTGACAATCCTACTTTTAAATTGATACTGAAAATCAGTGGGTAATTTTAATCAATTTTGAATTTAGAATCAAGAATGTAGGTTTGAGATGACACTTTATAACAACGTTATTGCAATTATTGCTCATAGTTCCTTTTAAAAGGTCAAGCTCTTACAGTGTACTGTGACTGTACGCTGTTCCTGGCCATGTGCTACACTCCAATGCTTTTGACTATGTGATATCCCTGTAAATGTTTTTGTAGACAATAGGCCTAAAATAGCAGGGCACTCCTGTATGTTTTCTTGTCAGTAATTATCCTGTTGTGGACAGAGTATGGCTTTTAACAGCTCTCTTGCTGTCAGCACACAATGGACTACTCTAACAGCTGCAGAAATTACAGTATCCATGCTCCGAATGTGATCTCAAACTCAAAAACACAGAAGTGTGAATGATCTATTTGTCTTCCCAACAACAGTGAAAACAGTGAGTTCAGAGATCATTTTTATCTTCTCCAGTGGTCTCATATTTTAATGTGATACAGAATATACACAGTAAATATTTGCATGTTTTAAGGGAATGGGAATTTGAAAGTAAAACATGATGGAATGAATAAACAGCAACTGCCTGAATAGACATAGCAACAGAGACTGAGGTGCATTTCCAAAAAGAATGAGTCATCAGGCTTGTGTGCGGAGGGATGAGGTGTGTGCTGTGCATTAGGTAATTATTACTCAAGCTTTTTCACCCAGATGGCTGTGATTACGAGATCTTTTGTCATGATTAACATGATCAGCATTAATTTGACATGATAAAATGGGTTTAACATAAAATGTTGAGAGGAGAGGTGGGTCTGGACTAATGGCAAATGGGACATAAACTGCATTAGGCTTAATCATCGGTGAGGTTACCAGCAGTACCATTTCACTGGCTGACAAGTATTTTTTGTATCCCACTCTCTATTTTAAATTTTATTGTATTGCTAAAAAGAAGGGATGAGCACTTTACTTGATATTGTACATTTTTTTCATGACTCCATTTCATACGACTGTCGCCATAGATTTATTAATGAAAACGGAAGGACAACCACTAGCAGCTTTTAGTGTCAGCTCTTGGTTTGAGTGTGATCAATCATCATCAATTGTGACTAATGCGGTGCAAGAAACAGTATCGATCTTGCATGATTAAAACATGTTCTGATATTTAAAGAGGAGCATGCAGAAGTTGTGTCAGACCATAAAGCCTCGGTGGACATCATGACTTCTACCTCTAACAAACTCGTAGGTTTGTTTGTCTCATTTCTGGTTCATGTAGCTGAGACATAGTGAATAGAAAATAGAAAAGACAGTCATGTAGACGAGGTGAGGGTTTACCATTGTGCATCTAAGATCTAATGGCCTTGATGATCACCTACCAAAATGATAAATACATAATTGAACAAGGACAGTAATTTCCGGTGTTAAGTCATAAACTTTGATGAGTTATATACGTCCTCATTATAATCATAAATCTGTTTTATCCCTTACACTATGCTCCCTTTGCCTGCCTTGGATTTTGCAATTGCACTATAAACTCAGGTAGCTTTATTTGTTAAGCTGAGCTGTTTCTCTACCTTCCGCTCCAAATCAGCATCCAAACAGGAAATGAAATTTTTTTGTCAACATACAGTTCCCCAAGGGCCAACATCAGATCAGACTGTATGTCTAGGGCTTTCACTGAAGTGCCACTGTTTATTCCACTCACACACAGCAATGAGTTTACTCAGTGGAAACCTATTTCCTACCGATGCTGTCCTTGAGAACACATTATCAAAGATATGGTTGTCATAAACTAAAATTTATTTCTTCACCAGGGAGTTTTAACATCAACAAGAGTTAAGCTACACACATGTAACAGGAGTTTATCAAACATCATATATCACTGTGCATTGGCCTTTTTCTGAACCTCTTAGATTATGTTTCATAACAGAGTTTTTCATCTGAATGCTGCACAGCCTTTATTCAAATATCTATATAATAGGCAAAAGAAAACCATATGTATTTGTGTGCATTTCTATTCACTAGTTTGCAAATATTAGGGGTCGGGCACATTGAAATTAACATTTGGTGTCTCTAGTCAGGTGTCATTATATCACAGTAGAAAATAAAAAAAAAAAGTAAAAGAGCATCTCAGAATTAATTTGAGGAACTCTTTGTTCCATCTTCCTAAATCTATTTCTTCTGTACTTTGTTGCTCCTTGCTTTCAATGACGCACCAACTTTTCATCTTCACCAAGATAAAACCTTGTGTTGATACATTACATCGTTGTTTTCTGTCTCAATCCACACTAGACTTTCACCAGCTAATTGACATCAGCTGCTCCCTTCATGCGTCACCGTCAGTGGCTCATTCATCAACTGTCATCAGTTGACAACTGACATGCAGTCATATTTGTGTAGGCATACTTTGGCTTTATATGACACTTTTCACTGACTGGCTGTCCTTATAATTTCATGCTAAGCCGTACACTTTTAAATGACACCTGTTAGTCATCTGCAGCCTTGTGATGGTACAGAAACACAGAACAAAGCTGAATTTCCAGCAACAGTCTGAGTATCATGCTTAAAATTTATAAAATCACAGTAGTAATTATCAAGGTTAGGGTGAACAAAACTGGCTTGCTGAGTTTCAGAACCATATAGTCATCACCAAGCTTTGTTCCAAAACTCTTCAAATGGCAGGAGCAGGAGTCCAGTAAAAAGACTGACAAGGATGGTAAAAAACTAATGAATTCTTTCACAGCTCAAAGATTAATGGGTCCATCATATTGAGCACAACAAATGAACAAACTTTAGACAGCCACTCTGGCAGTTTCCTTCATCGTCAGCACTTTCTGTCAATATTTACTGACAGGCTCAACCAGCCCTACCTGAACATTTACAGCGACTGGAAACACAGACATGAAATTCATATCAACCATGTCATAATCTCAAGTCAAAATTGTATCTACATATTCATGATGTCATTTCATGCATGCAGTTTTTTATAACAATGTTGACACTATCAGAAGCAGCACAGCAGCAAATCTTAAGGTAAACAATTTACAAATGTTATGAATGTTAATTAGATTTAATCAATCCATCCTTCCAATTGTCTATTGTCAGTCTCTAATCCGTGGTCATGTCACAATGGCAGCAGGTCAATAAGGTCATCCAGGTGTCCCTCTCCCTTGTGATGCTCTCCAGATCCAGGCTAGATGAGATGTATCAATTCTCAAGCATGTTCTGGGTTGACCCCGAGGTCTCCAACCAGTTGGATACACCCAGATACAACCCTATACTTCACCCTGATAAGATATCTGAACCAACTCAACTGGTTCCTTTTAATGCAAAGGAGCAATCAAACTAATTAAAAGTAGAGCTGGCTCTCCAAGCTCTGTCCAAATCTGCAAACTCCTCACAGTATTTCTAAGGCTGAGCCCAGACAGCCTGCAGAGACAAAATTTCAGCGGCTTGTATCTCATTTTTGTGGTCATTAACCAAAATTCATGCTCATAGGTGAGTGTTGAAGCACAAATTTTCTGCTAAATTACATCCTGCTCTATTCTACCTTCACTGATGGAAAAAGCCTGAGATACTTAAACTTGCTAACTAAATTTCCAAATTCAAAATCCCATCCTGTCCATGAAAATCACGTATATGATTGGTGACAATGTACATCCATGGCAGAGGCTGACAATTACCATCTTGGAGCAGTCAATACTTGAAAAATCAGTAGTCAACACATTAGAAATCATTAAGATGGAGAATGTTTCACTTCCCCTTGAAACTGTAAAGATGTGACAAGATGCCTGTTAGTCATCTGCAACCTTGAGATGCTAAAGACCCAAAGTAGCTGAATTTCCTGAAAAATCTGGGGATGGTATTTTAGTAACATTAAGCTGTCTACATTTATATAATAAAGCAGGAAGCACTATTTTGTGTTTTAAATTACCTGCATTTTCAAAACAACTAACATGAATACTTTATTATATTGACTAATCAACATAAATATTCAAACTATTCCACTGAGATAAACACAGATATATACTTCAAACCACACAATTTAAAGTAACACTTAAATGGTATTTTCTACTGAATGTGAACACCTTGCCTTCGTAAAAAAAAAAAAAAAAAAAAAAAAAAGAAGAAGAAGAAAAGAAAACCTTAAGGTGGAATAATTCTGGAGCCAGGGACCAGTGGTGGCTTCAATCAGGTATTGATAGAAATGTCTCCACTGTTCAAGGCAAAATACTCCAGTGGGACCTTGTTGTCTGTTTGCATGAAGAAAAAGGCTGGATGTAAACTGCCTACGTTTATGTGAATGTTTATGTGTTTATATGAAGAAGGAAACCGTATAGTACCGTATATATAATCAGATGAGTGGATGTCCTTGAAGAGCAATCAGCAGGCTCTTATCTGATTTCCTTTGCATATTATGTGCGTAATTCAAATTAAGCACAGCATAATCATTTGCAATTTGTGCATAATTAATCAAGATACAACATATTAATCTCATTTGTACTAAGAAAAAATATAACCAATCATTTTTACGTTTAAAAATGCATGCTCCATTATGTAAAACCTTTCAATGTTCATTTTTTTCCACATAAAGTATATGACATCTTTTCATTTTTTCTCTTTCTCCGTCCAGTTTTTGTTTTTTATCCTGAGGTTGGTTGCAGAGACAACAGATTAAGTGAGTTAGTTGAAATGAAGCGAGCACATTTGGTGCATGTCCAGTCCACTACAGTCCACTACAAAAGAGATGTACTTAGTCTCTTAGGTCTGTTTTGTCATACAGAGCACCTGGGTGGACTGCTTTTGGCAGATTTGCTAAGTAAGAAAACTGCACATTCACTTTATACACAAGCAGATCCATTTTTCATCCTCTTCATGTTTGTGGGCCTCTGCATATTCCTGTGTGTCCTTGACTTATGCCCACGTAGCATACTGAAATAGTCTTTTGCTAGTGTGTCTGTAAAATAACAATAATGTAATATAATAGAGAAGTACTGCACTGTTGACTTAAGATTGGGTTTTTGTCGATCAATCAAAATATTGTTTTGACTACTCATCATTTAATTTGCTATTTAAATAAAATGCTGGACAAGAAAATGCTGGTCTGAAACTAGCAGGGACACTTTTAACACGCCTGTCATTTAGAGCCTACTGTCTGCTATCATGGTTTCTCATAGTTGTTGGGTTGTGGGTTTCCTGACAGAAGATCTCCGATGCAAAAAGCCCAAAGCGCTTCAACTGGTCAGTCCAACCAACACATCATCAAGTCCCTAAGGTTTCCCAGCAGAGTACCTGAACCACTTTCCTGAGGTTAGAATTTCATCAGATGTTGCCAAATGGAATTACCAACATTTTCACTCAAACATGAGGATTGTGAGGAAAAGCCCAAAAGCATAGAATCTGTAAACAATACAAAATGGAAAAGGCACATCAACATAACATTAAACAAACAAGCAGTTAACCAAGCACATAAATATTAACTAAAGATGTTTTGGTCTAAACACTAACTATGGCTCTGGGAATGATAGCACTGTTGGTTGGTCTGTTGTTTAGTTCATCATTTTGGTGTAGACTGAATCATCTGAACAACTTTTAGACTGATTGCCGTAGAGTTTTTCAGGACTTCTTCAACGTCTGAAAAGAAGTTTTTGTTTAATTCATTCTTTAAAATATAACTTGCTAATGTATTGGCCTAAAAAGACATTCACAGACCTTTCCTTTACCACAACTATTATGTTTATATTCGTAGCTTTAGGTGAAATGTCACAACCTCAGCTGGACACAATATCAATTGCTATCACAATAATTGCATTTCCATTATTTATCAAATCTTAATATAGTACAGTGTCATGTCTGACTTGATTTAATTCAGGACATTGTTATTTTTCCTCCAGTCCCATAAATTACCTTAACAAAGCCAGTTTACTGTCTCTGCTTCTGAATGGTTTCTAGGGAGTGGCTGCAGTAAAAATTATGACTTGCTGAAAAAATAAAAGCATGAAAGTGAATTAATGAAAGTGGGAGCTTCCGTATCTAAAAGCCCAATTTTAGGAAATGCGCTGGCACCATTGAGGAAAACCAGTCATCCTGGGCAGGAATGTAGCCAACAGCAGCAGCACTGACTTCATTAACCAGAAAGGAGACGTAGTTTTTGGTATTCAGTCTGTGTCTCATCCTGACCTGACAGGGTTCACTAATGTAAATACATCACAAGGTAAAACTGCATTCTCTAAAAAAAAACAAAAAAAACAACGACAACACAAAAAGTGGTTGTCAAATGTTTTTACAAGAACACTTAGACATTCTGACACAGGAGTTTTTTTTTTTTTTTTTTTGGTAAATTGAGTTAAGGACTGCGGCAGGAAGGTACTGAATGAGTGCCACACCCTTCCTTCGTCTCAGTCTCCTCCCCGTAGTGGCAGTCGTGCCAGGGAAGCTCCTGCGTATTTCCCTGTCTGAGTGCGACTGGTAATGTCTGAGCTTTGTCCTCTTTGTCATTGATTGTGGAAACAACAGACTAAATACATCACTGAATGGTGCAGTGATTGAACTTGGCCCAGAAAATAGAGTGCGTCACGCATACATAAATTACTTTGTTCACGTCACACTTGGATAACAGTGACGTGTTTAGGTCCTCCTATACCTCAATATTTATGCACTGCAACATATTATTTTCTTTTGTATATTTAATACTATCATTAGCACAAATATATTTAAGTTGTTTACTGTCGTCCAAGTGAATGACATAGAGAAGAAGTTACTGGAGGAACTCTGAACTTATTAACAATTTACTTTTACAATCCAGGTCAATCCAAGGTCTTAAGGAACCTGGAGACCAATTTGATTAGTCTCAAACACACTGTGTATGTTCTTTCTTGAATGTTACTATTTGATTAAAAATATATTACTCTTACTACAGATGCGGTATACGTACAAATCATACAAAATCATACCATGAAAGGTAACAAAATATTTTATTAAAAAGCATTTTTCAAATCTTTAAACTAACTTTGCAATTTTAAATTTTTTTAATTTACAAAACAACCAAAAAGGAGAAAACCCAAGAAAATATAAGTGATAATAGAATTAAAGTATAGAATAAAATATGAGCCCAATGGTTTTATATGAAAACACTTATTGAGACACGGTTAAATTCAACTGTTGTAGGTTCTATTGCCTGTGTCCATTATAAGAGGAGCATACAAGGAAATTGAATTGTTACTGTATAAAATGAAAAATCTTTATGAAACCTTTATGAAACATACACAATTTGACCACTTGTCTATGATCATACCTATGATACCAAATGTGCTGTAATCTGAAGGTAGTGTCCAACAAAGCTGAATCTAAGGTAACTGGACTGTTGTAATTCCTTGAAGATGATTCACCTTCATCCAAGAAGTGTGTTCCCAGAATTCGTTCACCCTTTCTTAGAAAACTTAACAATTCATCTGCCTCAGTTAGAACAAGTGTGGCCGCTTAACCTCAGGCCATTTAAATGACTGTCATTACAAGAAACAGGAGCTTCTCAGTGACACTGACAACCACTACCGAAACTATCAACACTCACCAACAACTGATGTTGATACACATGTGAACACTAGATCCTGCTTGTCCCACAGAGGATTAATTCTAGGAACATATCACTCCTCATCACAACTGAAGAAGCCTCTTGGATGAGAGGTGAAACATCCTCAAGGAATTACAGTCGAGTTGCCTTGAATTCACCAGATACGATGTCCGGGTTGAATGAGAATCTCCTCAGACTTAAGGAAGTATTTATCTTAACCTTTCCTAAACTTAACCAAGAAGGTCTAAATCCTAAATAAAAGCAAACAGGGACAATTGCACAACCTTAACCACTGGTATTTTGTTGTTACCATGACAACAAAGATTGGGTAAGTGTACTCCTGTCGGTCATATTGTTGTCACTGCAATGAGAAACATCTGATATGCCTGTTGTTGGTATCTTATGTGATGTTTCAGGTTGAAGCCATTAGATAATCCAGTACAGTTTTGGTCTGTCCACTTTGACCACCTTGTGAGAAGCTGCTGATAATAAATGTAGCGCTTCATTCAATCAGAAAATACTTTACTTCTGATAAAAATCCAGCCAAGCACTTTGGGAGAATTTGGATAAATGACACGGTATAAGTCCTTCAATTAGGCTACAGGGACAATTTTATTTTATCCACTAACACTTTCCCTCCATTCAGCTTCAAAGCCATCTGTGACTCAACTGGAAGATTTCCAGACTTTTTTGGGGGATTGTGGAGGTTCAATTCATGACATGAATTTTAAAAAACAGCCATGTTTGTTTTAAGTCCCTCTATCCTCAACCTAGTTATTTTCTCTTGGGAGATGGAGACAACCTTCGTCATGAGTTTACAGTTACAATTATAACCCTTTTCAGGCAAACATTACAAGGGAGGATGCAGGAGTGTAAAGCATGGTAGGGCCTGTAATGAAGAGACTGATTTGGGTGACAGAGAATGTGTGGTCCCGAGTTGACTCTGAAGCTGCCTTGTCACATCACAGAAGAAAAGAATCTTCACTTTAGTCATTCAGAGGATAAGGGGGTCTCCTTTGTGGAGTTTGGTTTAAAATATTAAGGAGAAAAAGGTCACAAGGTGCTCATGATTAAACAGGGACGCAACCAAACTGTCAAAATCAAACTTAAAAACTACACTACTGTTACTTTTTCAGCTACTCAAGAGTGACATTTAAACCAATTGAATTCATATTTTGCAGTATATTTGATGACAAATATGAGAATCCAGATCATCCAGAACATCTGGATTAATACTCTTCTGGAGTCTTCACCACTGCGGAAAGACAGACGCCCTAAAGTGACATTCAAATGTTGATTACTTGTATTTCCGTTGCAGTTTAAGTGTTAGTGTATGTGTGTGTTTGTGTGGAAGTGCAAACTGTTTTTCTGCACATTTATGCTTCTGTCACTCACACACACAAATCTCCTCACAACCTCCAAATATGAAATTGTGTTTGGTGTATTATGTTAATCATGTTTGTGTGTCCACTTGTGAAAGAAGTAAAAAAAACTGTTATTGTTTTCTTGTTTTTCATATTGTAAAGACCCACATGATTTCATCCCCGACAGCTGCATGCAGTCTGCTGTGCTATATGTGCACTTGACATTTAGTGTATAACAATAGCTCACCGAAGTTGACAGCGTCAAGTACAGATGACAATTGTTCGTCAGTTTGTTCAAACGCCTCTCACACGGGGAGAAAACCTCACTCCTGGTACTTTACACATCCACTTCACTTTAACACTTATCTGAAACAAAAGTCTTGTGGACTTGTGGGAGTTTTTAGGGGCATTTGAGAACGAACACAGAATCAAAAACCTAAATCTAAATCTGTGGGTTTACATTTTTGAGTCCACATCCGTTCTTCAGCAGCATACCATAACTGCCACCAGGCTTTTGCTTGAGTTTCATGTCAATCTGGAAATCTTAATCTGTCTGTGGCACAATACCCAAGGCACAAAAGCATCTTTATACCCACAGAATATCTATTTCAAACTGTGTTACTGTTGTCAACGTATCTGGACAAAAACATTGAGAGACAAACACCTTCAGGCTGCACCAAGAGCAGGGCACAAATTTGATAAGTCCAGTCCAGTAAGTCATGAACCACCACATATCTGGTTTTTATCTGATACGTTTGGCCATGTATTTGTGTTCCTTGGGATGTAATTCAATCAAACTGCTGAAAGTTGCAGTGAGATTTAATCTGTCTTTTGTTAGGAGATTTATAACTTATTAATGGCTCCTGGACACCGATGTGTGTATCACAGAAGTAAAAAAAAAATAAATAAAAAATCACTTCCTCCTCAACTATATAACACCGCTCCAGTAAGACAATAAGAGCAATTGTTTTGTGAGCAAAGTATTTTTTTCACTAAATTAGATGAGAAAAGGCAAGGAGACGCTATTAATGGAAGCTGTCTCATTGTATCACTGCTGTACTGTAAAAAAATATTGATTATGCAAAAATGTATTGATCTGCTTGTTTCAATTGCTTTATTTATTGTTGGTGGTAATAGCGTAGTACTTAGTGGAGATTGTTTCTCTCATTTTTTCTAAATGCAGAATAACACTGACACTGTAGATCATGTCAGGTTGCTGTCTGTGTTTTTTATACGTTGGTATATTTTTAGTATGGACTATGGAGTAACCCCAGGACTCTGTTTTGGGTTCTCTACTATTTTTTCTTTATACTCCTTTTGTATAAAATTACACATAGTCGTGATATATATTTCTCCTTCCATTCATTCCAAAAAATGCTCTCATTACACCAGTTTAAGCTCACCTTCACTGGCATCCTGTCCACATTCACCAGTTTATTTCTGCTTGTCTGTGCAGTAAAACTACTTTATCATTCTGTTCTGTACATATAGGAGAAATCTGTTGCCTTCTTATTACATGCCTTCTTATTTCCCCCTTAAATTTTTTCATGTTCAAGATTTTCTTTGTTCTGTTCCAGTGTCTAGAAGAGAACAAGGAGAGAAAAGGGTTGTACTATGAAGTAAGACTAGTGGGTTAGTGAAGTATGTTGAGCCTAAAGCCCTTTTCTGTCTCATTAACGTGTCTCTCTTTTAAAAAATTTAACCTGATTCAGATTATTTTCTAAGTTTCAGTTTTCAATTTGCTATAAAAAGCTCTGCCCTTTTGCTGATCACCGTCTTTGGACATTGGTCATTGGACATTTTGGACAATAAGACAATAATCTGTGACTGTGAAGTGATCTGTTAACTTTTCTGGACAATGTTTTCTATGAGCTTTATGGTTGATCAGCTGAGAGAAAGGTTACAAGTGTAAACTCATAGAGCTGCATTTTGGTTATGCCACCAAAAGAAGCTGAGCACTGCATTGCATTGTTTGTTACCATGGTGACCTACATGCATTCAGATGATGATGATGATGATGATGCAGAAAATCTGAGTAAGATATTGTAGCTGCTGTTCACAAGTTTTTGCTCCCATTAAAGTGTTGAATATGTTTGTGAGTTGCTGACAAGTATATTCAAGACTGTTGTTACCACAGCTGTTAGAAAACTGATCAGCATGGGAGATGATAGACATTATTGTCCCAGTGGGAAATTTGTCTCGGTTTACACAATGTCTGAAGATTACACGCACACACACACACAAACACACACTAACTTCTGATCGTGGACAGCTGTGTCTCAGGAGATAGAGAAAACCGCCCACTAATCAGAAATTTGGTAGTTTGGTTCCTGACTCCTCCAGTCCGGATGTTAAAGTCTTCTTGGGCAACATACTGAACCCTGAACTGACCTCAATGATTGTTCCATCTGTGAGTGAATGGTACATAATGTATAGAGGAGCTGTGCAGATGTGTTTCTGAATGGTTGATAAGTGAAATAATACGTGATTTGTAGTGTTCATGACCACTTTGAGTGGCCATGGCTTGAAGACAAGAAGATTGCTATAAATGCAGTCCATTTCCCATTTATCATATATTGAACGGATGATTGAATTTGTCACATTGAGTAACCTCACAACATATTCTTGGTCCTCTGCTTTTCTCTCTTTTTATTCATGTTAAATTTCCATGTGTTCTTCATTGTGAGACATTGTCAGACATAAATATTTGCTAATAATTCTGGCAGGAACAGATTTGTTTAAAGACTCATCTCTTGTGAACACATGTGAACATGTTCTCTCCTAACCCCTCTAACACCCTAACACTAAGCACTTCTTACCTTCTTATCTTATCTCACTTTGCCATATCAAACTGATCCACCACTTCCTTGCTTCCTAGATGTCTCCTGCTGCACTGATGCTTTAGTATTGTCCCTCACTTTGAAGTTTCTTTGAACAAAAGCATGTGACAGCTAACTAAATGTAAATGTAAACATAAATGCTATGGTTTCTGCCCATATTGATCGCTGCCATCATGTTCTTAAGATGGGAAATTAATCGCTTGAGCTCCTGTTGTGAAATATCTGGTGAGTGTGTTCTACCCACAGAGAAAATTAACACTGGGAACCCCTGTGTCAATTATCACATCTTTCATTTGAATGGATGGAAATATGATGGTGTGCTTTGAGGGTCTCATAAAGTCTCATGGTGTTGGCAAAGGCACCATGTTTTAATCTCAATAAATTATTCTCACAATAATAACCAGATGGCATAATTGCAGTAAAACAAATTAGCTTGTTCGCTCTTTTGTTTGGCAGTGCCATACGTTATCTTATGTACAGAACATATCAAGTGTTGCGGTTTAACTGAGACACAGGTGAGGACTTATCATCTGTGGACATTTTGAAAAGAATTCATGCTTTTATTCATCCTTCTCTTGGCTGTTAATTGAACTTTAAAATTAGATGTTTGGTAGGATTCCTGTTAAGTCAGTGTTTCTCATTCAGACGTGTACATTGACTATTGACACCGTGTTGCTTTAGTCTTCTCTTCTGAGAAATGATCTGATTTACATTCATTCCACAGACAAAATAATGTAATGTAATGTAATGTATTCATGCATCATATCAGTATGTCGGATTCCTATTTGCTGCTGGTTGTCTTATCAAACTTACAAGGTCCACAGTGACCTACGATGCAATCCAGCTGATAGTATTACCCACCCAGCAGTAATGACTGCAGCCGCCTCTCAGTCTCAGTGGACTCGTGTCCTATTTGTCCACATCTCCCCACATAATCTGCATTTCTGTTTATCTCTGTGCTCCCAACTTCACTGGTACCCAGAGCTTTCTACCCCCTACGCCCTCCTCCTCCATCCTCCATCCTCCTCCGCCTTCATTGTAACTCACTCACACGGTTCCAGCCCCCACCACACCTCCATCTGTTAATCGAATGAGCTGCCACAGTTGTGAGGATGATTAAATTCCAGTCCGGAGTGGCTCTGTGACCACAAAGGAAAAGCCAAGTAATGAATATTAGTTTAGACTTGCACAGTAAGTTTAGGACTTTATGTCGCAAGAATCCCACAACCAGACATGATGGGAATTTAGAAAAGCAAATGTAACCATGTTCAGGGATTTAGTTTTGTTGCTCCTGTCACAAAATATACAGAATATCAAGGTCAAATTGAATCAGTCAGCACAGAGCATCCTTCAAAAATACTTCTGTTCATGTAAAAATGGTATCAAGCCTCACTAAACAAACAGATGAATAACAGCAGCCTGGAAAACAGACAGAAGTCCCTTCCCACACCAGGAAAAACATTTGCATTTGCCAATAATCAGATGGATAAATAAAATGAACTTATTGTTAGTGAAATAAAGGCACTTGGGCAAATCAAGCACTTATGGAGATGCGTAGACAGAGAACTTGGTGTGGCGGTGCAGTGTCCTATTCATCCTCAACACCCGACACTTAAAAACACTGCTTTTCTGATGGTAATCAGTGTCACCCACGGGTCAGCCGCCCCCCTCCTCTTCATCAGGCTTTGATATAAGAGTTTTGCATACAGTAATTGCTGTGTAACATGTGCGTAAAATCTATATAAACCGCCACAATTGCAGTGTAATAGTATTCTTCAAAATATACTTTTAGAGACCGACGCAAAACTACGTAATGACAACTGCGTCATCGCGGACTTAACGCGTGTGTTGCCTAAGTAACAAGTTTTCATTTTACATATTTGTTTTGAAAATCTGATATAAAAACAATAACTGTTATAATGAAATATTTTGACATCACTGGATCAATAGATATTCCATATTCAAGGCTGTAACTTTTACATTTGTTATAAAATATCATTATTATTATTGTTGTTGTTGTTGTTGTTATATATTATTGTCCAATTAATCCATAAAAATAAGTTGGAAAAAATTATCCTTATGGCCCAATCATTATAATTAAATGAATATTCTTATCAGTCTGGATGCTCGTTTATAACCAGCTGCCACAGTGAATTACTGCGTATTTGTGATTGAAGCAGGTTTCGATCAGACTTGGCGGAGACTTGATCTGTGACGCACGTGATTCATTAAGTTCGTGATGACAGAATCAACGTGGTCCTAACTAAACTCAGCGGTGGTAAACTCGTGCCTGCGCCAGGGTATAGCCTCCTTGTGCTATTGTAAATGGCGTTACTAAGCAACACTGGGGCCACGGTGTGCTATATAGGAGCGCGGGCAGGGGGGAAGCACGAGACCCAGTGAAGTCGCCTCACAAGCTGAGAAGCGCGCGGAGCTTTTGGAGACATCACTTTGGAACCCGGCACCGCGTTCTGACGCACGGCACGCGCCATGGACTACTGTTAAATCTGAGTGAGGAACCAGTGCGCGCCGCTCAACTCAGACTCGTGTCTTTAAAACAAAGTGCAAGAATTAAAACGGTTTGTTTTGTACTTGACGTTTAGTTTTTTATATTAAAGTAAAAAAAAAAAAAAAAACTGACATTTTTTACTGCGTCGAGGAAGAAGAAAAAAGGTTTGGCGTCATGAAATTGTTGCTTTTACCGTTTTTAATGGCGTTATTCGCCGTTGCCCAAGTTTTTTGTGAAGAAAACGAACCAAAAGAAGACGCTGACTACTGGACGAGCAGTAATCAGATTCAGGTAAAAATAATTATTTGTTCATTCATGAAATAATTAGGCACATTTCTTAATTCTGGTTTCTAATCTGAGACTAACTTGTTTGGAACAAAAAAAGAAACTACTTGTGGACATTTATTGGCTGAACCTGTGTAACTAAGCAGCTGTGGATCTTTTTAATTTGGTGAAATAAAACTTTATATATATATATATATATATATATATATATATATTAACATCAGCTCACTGTGGAGGAGTCACAATCTTACAGTCTTTCCAGTTTCAACTGCTGCGCATTTCTGTACTCAAACTAAGCAAAAATGATGATGTGATATAACATTTTGGACATGTAGATTATAATATGAAGGTAGTGTAATAATATTATAATATTAAACTGTTAAAAAACAATAATGCACTTATTATTTACAATTATTTGCTGTTTTTTTTCTTATGCTGCTTAAGGGTGAATTTGGTCATTTTCTTATTTGGTCATTTTCTTTACAGTCTGTTCTTAATTTAGAAGTACATCATATACAGATTAATCAAATTATTTATTTATTTTTATTTTTATTTATTTTTATTTGACTCTGGTTTTGTGATTTGTGTCCAGCTGAAAGAAAATAAGACTATGCAACTCTGATCAATGAAGATGAAGATCATTGCAGATCTCAGGCCAGCCAGTCTGCCAATAGGAAATTAAATCAAAGCCTAAGTGCGCAGTGTAGTAGGAGCTGAAGCCCACACCATCTCCATTGACATGAAACTCACATCCTGTTTGACATTGTGAGCTGGAAACGAGCCAAGATCCTCAGCTAATACTTTAAACCATGGGGCAGGAGCCACTTTGCAGATGAATGAGCTCACAATAAATCATTCAGAACTACAGTGTGGGACATTAGTGGCCCCCAGGAACAGATCTCAGTGAGACTAATGCATACAGCAAAAATATATATCCCGGGATGGAAATAGAAAGGAACACTTAATCAAAGTTTAAGATAATTCCTCAATGTGGTTTATGGATTGATGGGGGGGTTTGTAGACACAGTGACTGTACAGTGATGCTTCTTGACAAACCGAGCGTCTCACCTCCCTCCCTCAGCAGGACGGCTGGCTTCCCAACGACCCAATCAGAGAAATCCTCCTGAGGATGAGGAGAAAGCCACGGCCGCATCAGTTCATCGGCCTGATGGGGAAGCGCTCCATGGGTGAGAGCTCATTTTTTACATCACGATGCAGGTTTTTTTTTTTTTCTTTCTTTCTTAATGTGGAGTCGTTTTCAAACTTTGTCCTGTTTTTTTTGTCCCCTGTACAGCAAATGCACAGATCACACGCAAAAGTAAGTACTGCAGACTCATGGCATTCATGTAGGAGAGGGATGTTCCCTGTAACCACCCTGCTGTGTCTGTGCTGATTGAATCTCCATGAAATCTTTCACAATCAGGATGTAATCATTCATTCAATTACTGCAGCAAGTCGAAGATTTTCATTTGATACTTTTATCAAAAATGCAGTAGTTATTTGTATTTTTATCTCAAACCTTAAGGATTTTAAACACTCTTTAACAGATTCAAGAAATGATCCTGTGCAGGGCAGCAACCAGAATTTTAGATGAACCAGGGCCATATGTTCCCCCAACACCTCAAGCCATTAGAAATTAACTTTTTTGGATGTTATATATATATTTTACTAACTCAGTCATCAATGTTGTCTCAAAGCCTTAACCACACAACACTTATGTTTTCTAATTTACGTGTGCAAATTGGTTCGAGTAAACAGTTTCACAGGATTCAATTAATTGACAGGAAGCATAGATTACTGTGTCCTCCCTGTTTGGTTCTTTTGAACACTGGTCCACATTAATTTTTCAGTCAGGAAGCTGGCGCAGAGCGGCTGTGTGCAGATTAAAAAGCACAGAAGAAGAAGAAAGGGAATGTGGAGGAAGGGATTTTCCTTTTTCCTTCTCTGTCGGGGGTTTTTTGTCTAAATTAGTCATCTACTTAGCGATGCAACGCAGCACAGCATCTCATTTATTCCTCTTATGCAGCCATGACTATAAGTCACTTATTGTTAGGGAGAGGGAGAGTGCTGGGATCAATGCCCCAAGGACATTTGAGAGTTAAATTGGATTGTTTATGGTCGTGATGTGGAAGGATCTGTGGGTTTTACCCTTCACTTATATGGAGGATTCCTTCACCACAGGTTACTCACACTAAACTAAAAGACTGATACAAGATGTCGTCATTCAAGGTTGAGTTTTGCAGAAGAGAAGGGCATTTTTTACACCTGTACAGTTAAATCTCATCAGTCTAATGTAATATTGATGTTAGCAATACAAGATTTTTCCTCAGGGGCTTTGTGTGGTTTTATAACTGATGCAATCAAATACTAACCACAACCCCCTTTTATTTCTCATGCTCATTTTAAAGTCCATCACTAAATTATACTCATGATTGGTTTGAAGCTGATTTATTTATTTTCGACTAAATCAGTAGAAGTCAGGAATGATTAATGATGAACCTGCAGGGGCCCGACATATTTAACAAAAAATTTAATTGATTTTTTAAATTAATTGATGTGGAATATGTGGAATGTGGAATTAAAGAAAAAATAGATCACATCACATCTACAGTATCTGTTGTGGAAATGAGGTTTTTACTTGGTGTCAAAGTACCAGTCATCATGACATGGGTTATATAGATACAGGTTATATAGTAGAAATAGAGATACTTGAACTTTTTACCTAAGTATTTCAAAAACTTTGCTTTTGACCCTGTTCTCTGTCAGATAGAGTTAAGGTGTTATGTTTGTCCAACTGAAATGTTTCAGGCAAATGTTCAGGAAATGTTTCTTTTACTCTTTCTTTGTTTAAAGGGCATAAAATCAACTCTTTCGTTGGGCTGATGGGGAAAAGAAGCCAAGAGGAACCAGGTAAGTTGAATTCATTAAATGAACAAAGAAAGAGTAAAACGTGTGCTGAAGCTGATAAGTCTCTCTTTATCTCTGCAGAATCCTACGAGTGGAGCACAATACAGATGTACGACAAGCGCCGCTAAGCAGTCTCCCCTTCACCTGCCTGCTTCTCATCCAGCCGTTCTTCATCCATAGGGAGGGGGCACTCAGAAGTTTTCTCCAAACTGTGTATAGTTGTTAGTCGAATAAAATTATTCTGTTTCCACATTGTAGTGCTGTAGCAGTGCTGTACCTGTACCGGTTTCATTTGTCCCAGCTGAAATTAGACTGTTTGGTTGCAGGGGAGGGGAGTCGATGGGTGTGGGGTGGGGTTCCCACCATCTGCCATATCACTAAGACTAAATGGTCATCAAAGCAAGGCTGTACCCCAGGGTATGCTGAAAAATTGCACTGCCAAAGTCACTGTATAGTGCCTCATAACTGTTTAATTACACCTAACTGTTCTTTACTTAGAACTCACTGGGTCAGGAAGTTCCCATTCTGTCATTCATGTGACTTTAGAGACAATGCGTCGTGTTTGACACCAGTACGTGGTTTGACCTGTGTTTTACAGTGATTTAACAAATATTAAAATTATTTTCTTTACTGGTTCAAAACTTCAGTGCTCAATTTCTTGTGGTAAAACCTGCTGGTGTTCATTGTGTCTTTAGATGGTGAGATAAGGGCGCACTCTGGTGGCAGACAGAAGTACTTACACACAGACATTTCAGTGCCAGGAGGTGATTTTATTTTAGTTGCAGCCAGAATAAAGCATAAATAGTTGCTAGTCAACAGGTGTACTTCAGAGCTCACAATGTATAATCTGTTAAGTATTGGAGTTTTACACTGTAATTAGTAAGCAGGTATATGTCCAGTAATGTTATGTCTGTTAAAGTAGATGTTCTGTAACCATGTCTCATGAAACAGTAAGCTCTCCTGAAAGTCCAGTTTAATTAACTGGCAAAACTAACAACACATACCTGATCAATCAAGGCACTTTTCCCCACACTAATGTAGCATGACAAGGGTTTGATCATCAATCTAACATAATGTAGCACATAAATATCTGTGTGCATAGCCAATCCAAACACAAGAGACCGTATTCCTAGTGGAAAAAGAATAATAATGCATAGTGCTAGTCAACCAACTGTGGTTTTGAGGTCCATTCATTTGAGCTTAAATCACAAAGATCCTAAAGGATCCTAAAGTAACCACTTTAACCAGACGGGCATCAATCTTAAGCTAGAGTGACTGATATGGGGTCAAACAGTCTGAAGTTATGAAAATACAGTATATCTATCATTATGACACGTACATCTTATATAACACATATATTAGCAGTGCTCACTAATTTCAAGTATCTACTGGTTCGTTTTCATTTCAGAGTAATGATGAAGTGAAATTACAGTCATGGATTGGTGCTGCAGATATCAGTGATATTACTATTGTACTAAAATATTACAATGCATACAGCTGGTCCTAATGACGAGTGTTTTACGATGGAAAAAGTAACAATTTGCATTTGATGGAGTTTCTCAGATTTTAGCTGTGAAACAATGATTTGCAATCATTTACGGTTACAAATTTGTGCGTCCGCAACACAGGCCTGTGGTAACAGAAACCAGTAGCAACATGTCATATCAAGCCCTGATGATGTCAGGGCTTGACAATTTAAACCATCCCCCCACCCCACCCCCCCAAAAAAAACCAAAAACTTAAACTTCAAAAAAACAAATAATTTTTTTTTAACCTCATTGTTCGCTTATGCAGTAAAATGAATACAATACATTACAAATGAATTGAGTAAATCTTGCTCCATTTTAAATACTTGCAAAATAAATTAAATAATAAAGTAGCAATCCCAAAAAAGTTGCGTTTATACAAACGGCAGGATTGAAGCTGCTACCTGCTGTTTTCACTACACTGTTGATGTTGAAGGTTGAACTACTGGTTGAACTTGTTTTGAAAGAGTCTGAATGAAGATGTACAAGGTGATCTTGGATCTTGGAATCTTGGATAAAAATGAACAGGATTGTCCAGAAACAAAAAGCTCTACTTGGAGAATATGTAATGGCCGTGCTGCTTTTAAATGGTTTGAGACCTGATGAGAAATCTGTTTAATGAACTTGAACTCCCCAAACAACAAATGTGAAAAAAAGTACAGGTAAATCTGAAAAACCTCCATCACAAGTTGAAAAATAACTTACAGGGAAAACTGATAAACTAAAAGTGGTGAGTTTTAGCAAAGTTAAGAATGACACCTGCAGAATATGAAACACTTGTGTGCAGGTCTGACACCGTATAAGTGACCGACAGACCTGCACACACAGCTGCTCCACAGAATTACTGGTCTTTATCTTGGTCTTTATCAGGTTTGTAGATAGACAGGGTTCGGGCCGACGGGTCCGACGCGTTGATCCATTGTGGCATCCAGTAATGGTGGAGCCACTCACCTCGGCCTGGATAGTACTTCTCGAACACCTGTCTGAAGTAGTGGGCCTCTTTGGTGCATGGAGGGTTGTGAGGAAATGTCTTGGAAGCCTTCTCCATCTGGTCGTCGTTCACCTGAGTGAACACAGAGAACAGACCAGACTCTTAGTGTGTAGACAGGCCACAGGACAGGATGTCTGGTTGCACTAAACATAACAATCACAGTCTCACTGAGAGCAGTTATGCAAATCAGGGCAAGAACATGATTTAAGTGTTTTTGCTCTTTTGTCTTATGATGAGCGTGTGATGCAGAAAATAAGTGACATGAGACAAACTAGTGAGTAGAGGAGAGAAGTAGGTATTGACAGGTATGACAAGGTTATTCTTAGTTTTTATTTGTTTTTCCAGACTAAAAGTAAAATATTCAACTATTCTAACCATCAGTCCTGTCAGGGACTGATGTTAAAAGTTCTGTGTTAAAACCAGAGTGGACACATGGAGAGACTCAAACAGTAAAACCACTCCTCATCGTACAGGCCTCTGTGCTACGTACTAGACCTCATGTCTCGTAGCACAGGCCACTGTACGTCACTTTGTGACGTACTGGAGGGTTGATGAGTCAAAGGATGTGGAATTTAAAAATGCCAGAACAATGGTGACTCCTTGTGGTAGAAACTAAAATATCCTCCACTGCAGCTGTTGCAGTTATACAGTATGTAATAAATACATCACAATAAGACTTTATTAAATAGGACAACACTACTATCAAATTTTTTAAATCATGAAGGTCATTCCTATTTCTCCCTCAGGGAACTGGGTCCATTAACACTTAAATATTCCCTCCTGTTTCCACATGCAGCTCTTAAAAAATGATCCAATCATTTGTCGTATTATCCGTCCTGGTTTCCGACACCTACCATAGACTCCAGATGCTCCTGCAGGCAGGTGTACCACGACTTCTTCACTGACATCACACCATCACTGAAGGCTTCTTTACGCCTCCACAGGATCTCATCAGGGATCAAGTTGAGACCCTTGAAGGAATCCCTCAGAAGGTGCTTTTCCACTCCATTCTGCTTACACAAGACATACAACTCATTATTATCAACTAATCATGATGTACTTCACCTCTAGAAAACTGCCCAAATGAGTAAATAGTGGTTGGACAGACAACAAACTGGCTGCAAAGATGGACTGACCTTAGGAGTCCTCATCTCCTCGGGTAGGGAGAGGTAGTACGCTGTAAATCTGTGGTCCAGGAAAGGCACTCTGAGCTCCAGGCTGGAAAATAATAAGAGCTACAATAAATTGTCATTAAAAAAAAAACAAAAAACATTTCGCATCATGACAAAGCAGAGACAATTTTCGTTTCACCAGATGCACAAAAAGCATTTGATAGAATCAACTGGATTTTCCTTTTCACCGTTTAACAAAAGCTACGTTTTCCAGTTGATTCCCTGAATAAAACCTCTGTCTAAAACACCGACGGCCACTGTCACAACTAAAGGGATCACATCACAAAGGTTCACACAGCAGGGATTATTGTTTTTTTTTTTTTTAATGCTTTATCACACTGTTCCACCTATAAAAACAATAACAGAACATGAAGGCTCCGGCCCATTAACTATGTATTAATTAAGTAGTGTTTTTCGGTCAAAAAAAAAAAAAAAAGACAATGTCTTTCTGAATAAAAGAACAACAGACTTGAAAATGAAGTGAGAGGTGTTACCCATGAGCAGCAGTGGTACGATCAGCGCGGAGAACATCGAACAGGTAGAGTTCCTTCATCAGTCGGACGCTGTCTTCTGCTGCTGCTTTGGCAGTTGGAGCCTGGAGGACAAACACGCGTCTTTTAGCAACTACAAACCCAAATCCATGTCAATCACATATGTGATAAAGGAATTAAAAACAATTACTGTGTTTTACCAGTAGAGTATTTACCTTGTGGAAGTAAATGTATCCCTGAGTCAACTCATCAGAACCCTCTCCAGAGAAGATCACCACACTGTCTGTTTTATCCTTGATGTACTTAGAAATCAAGTACATCCCTGTGTTGGAACAAAAACAAGCAGCCTCCTTATTACAAGAGTTCAGAATATAAACGAATGAAACACAAGCAAAATCTAAAAATTCTAGTCCACAACTGGGGTTTTTTCATCACTTATGGTCATTCATTTTGCATTTGTTATTTTACATTTGACTGCCCTACATTTTAGTTATGGTCATTTCATAGATTGTGTTGCCCACACTGACCTTTTCAGCTGTTAAACTAATCCCCCTGGATTAGAGGTAAAAGGAATGTAGTTATTCAGCATCCTCACACACAAGGATGTGTGCTGTCATCAGCTGAAATGTGAGGGGCTCACACTTTCAGAAAAAAGTCTACATAACGGAAACAGAGCTGAACTTGTGGCTCTGCCCTCAACTGCCCTGATGAGTGAGTGGATGATGAACTCAATCAGTTGCCTTAAAATCTTAAAGAAGACTTTGAATGATTAGTTCTTTTTTCTGCAACATATTGACAAATAATTCAACTTAAACTAGTCGATGACACCAGGGATCAGACCACCAAAGGTTACACCAGTTAGAGAGAGAGTTTGTTTTGTTTTTTTTAACTTAAAGAATAACCACTGGATTTTTTAACCTAAGCCTTATTTTCACTTTTTGATGGTTCCATGAACAGTTCATCCTTCAACCATGAAACAACTGCTGTGATGTAATTAAACCAAATTGGTCGTACACGTCTCACACGCGCGCACACACACACGCGCGCACACACACACACACGCACGCACGCACACACACACACACACACACACAGCGCTTTAACACCATATTCCCTATGCAAATGCTTCCTGTAGCACCCACCAACAGAAGCTCTAATGGTGGTGATGTCATACGTCTCCAGGTGGAAGATGACCTCCTCCACTGCTTGGATTCCTTCCTCTGCAGTAAAGTTCACCTCGTGGTGTTCACTGCCAATGTAAGCTGCAACCTGTGACAGACACAGACACACAGATGAATACAAACTCATCAAACTCCAAGTTTTTTTCTTTTTCTCTTTTTGTTGTTTTTTTTTTTTTTTTTTTTTTTAAAAAAAACACTTAATCTCCACAGAGAGAACAGACCTTGCGAGCAGCGATGACGTCTGGACTGTCCTCAGATCCAATTGAAAACGTCTGGATGGGATACTGTAGCTTGGCCTCTTTGGCCAGTTTCACCAAAGTAGCAGCAACCAAACTGGAGTCCAGACCACCTGAGGAGGAAACAACATGATAGAAAAAAATCAACTACACTTTCAATGAATGAAGATCAAGTTGAGACAAAGTTGGAAGATGGGTGGAACATCAACATGTAACTGACAATGCAGTTTCTAGTTGTCGTTGTTTACTATAGGATATTTCTGTGGGTGTTACATGAGATGCTCTAAATCACCTGAGAGCAAACACCCGATTCTCCTGTGAGCCATCAGTCGTTTTTTCACAGCATTTTCAAACAGGGCTCTGATGTTGCTCTTCACCGTTTCCTCATCAAAACCTGCGGAGACATTAGTTTTTTAAGATGCGAAACAAAATGTCTGCCAAACGATTACGCAGACGTTATGCAACGAGGAACAGGTCCGTACCCGTCGGTAGGTTCTCCATGGCGTCATAGACGGCGTGAGAAGGCTCCTTTGTGCAGCAGTGAAACTGCTCTAACTGAAGAGGCTGAACTTTGCCGTTTGGTTTCAAGTCAAATGACTCGACGTGACCGGGGAGAAAAGGGTCGATGTTGGCAGGAGTGGTCATCGTGTGAGTGATGTTGGTAAGGCCTGTGGTGAGAATAACAAGTGAGGCAGTGCTCAAAGAGGGTAAAACAAATATAAAAATCCTGATTAATGAAGGGTAATAAACAAGCTTGTTACCTTTGGCTTCTGAGCAGACGGCGAGGAATCCATCATCTGTAAGGAGTTTGAACAAAGGTCGGACACCATACGTATCCCGTCCCAAGTGGACTTTTCTGTTGGCGGTGTCCAGCAGAATGAAAGCGAACACACCGTCGAGGAGGGAGGCCATCTTCAGGATGCCAAAGCGATCATACAAGTGAAGCAAAATCTCACCGTCCACTTTGGTCTGGTAATCAAACCCAAACTGGTCCTTCAGCTGCAGGGACGTAGGAGAGATGCACAAACAGGGTTCGTTTTGGTTCTAGTTACTTCAACATGTCCATTCCTCTCTGTTGTTAACATTATGTGTAACCATCTACTCTCTACTGTCTCTTTCTGGTCACCCACTTTTCTTCCTCCCCCGTCCTCCTCACTCTTTTTCCTCTGTCTCTTCTCTTTTCCCTGTTTTCATTTCACTCCAACCGGTCGAGGCAGATGACCGTCCACTCTGAGTCTGGTTCTGCTGGAGGTTTCTTCCTGTTAAAAGGGAGTTTTTCCTCTCCATTGTTGCCAAGCGCTTGCTCATTGTGGAAATGTTGGGTTTCTCTATGTAAAGTGCCTTGAGATAAATGTTTTTATGACCTGGCGCTATATAAATAAAATAAATTGAATTGAATTGAATTATATCATTAAGTGTTATCATTATTATTAAGTGATAAAAGGTGTGTTGATTTGCACACTGAGCGGCTCCACAGCTACATTTTCTATTGTAAACTGCTGCCTGCTGTGGCCTCAGCTTCAACAGCAACAGCTGGTTTTGTCCTTACCGTCACGTGGTTGTAAATTTCTCCGTTGTAGCACAGCCACAAGAAGGGAAACTTCTTAATTCGTAAAGGTTGCATGCCGTACAGCTGGTCCACGATGGCAAGTCGGTGGAAACCAAAGCAGCAGTTGGTGAAGCCGTTGACATTCTCAAAGCGGAAGGCGTCGGGGCCCCTGTGAGCGATTTTCATGGCATTAGTGCACTGAGTGGACAGGCACTCATCACTGCCAAACAAAGCCCAGATACCACACATTGTACAGCTGTGGGACAGAAGAAAAAAAGGGACGATTAATATCCAACTCACATGTAAAGTAACTGTGGCCAGACTAAATATACCTCAGAACCCATTCCTACTTCTTGATATCACTTCCAAATAAAGACAGGGGGATGATACACACCCTATTCAATTGTGTGGCTGTTTTACCTGTTCTACTTTTAGTGAATTACACGAGATCAGTTGTAAATAAGACCACTCTTTTTTATGCAGTGACACCCTTCCTCCACTGTCTGGGATTCATTTCCCACGATCACAATGAGCCTTAGAGGATGAGTAACTGATTCCGCAGAACAAACAATACACACCTCCTTTCAGCGC
This sequence comes from Polydactylus sextarius, assembly GCA_016801845.1. NCBI lineage: Eukaryota > Metazoa > Chordata > Actinopteri > Polynemidae > Polydactylus > Polydactylus sextarius. Next base: position 5,250,736 of record CM028927.1, on the reverse strand, counting down.
ACCTCAGAATAAAACAATAACCTCTGAGTTCACTGACTGTGCGTCGTCCAAACAACTACACTAACAGCTTGGCTAGCTGAAAAAAAAGAGAAATACGTCAGAATCTAGAAAAAAAAAAAGCTCTGAAATGCATCTGTCTTTTAAGTTCTTATCAGACATCTACATATTTACTTTTAGTCTTCCTTCGTTTTCGGTGACCTTAGCTCTTACGTGTGAGTGAATGTTGGCAAACGACAGTTAGGGTGGCACAGGGCTTGCGCCATGTAACCAATACCAAGCCATTCTACTTAAGATCCTCATTTTTAATATCGCTGATAAAACTTATTCCAGGAAACTTGTCTGCCTGCATACTGGAGATCTCCCGACTTCCTGTGAGGCCACGAGATGATTCCTAGTCATCGTAAAAAGTGATTTTCTGTAAATCCACAAGATTATTTAACCTCGTTATCATCTCCTTCACTTGCAGTCACCTCTTCCTTTCTCATCCAAGTCAAAGTCAAAGTGAACTTTATTGTCAATCACACTATGTAACAGTCGTCACACAGGGGGTCGATATTGCGTTTCCTCAAAACTCCAGATGTGCAATTTAACATTTAACATTCAACACACATTTACAGCACACACATAGCATAAAGTGCATGCGGCATCAACACTATTTCCATAAACACAAGATACACAGACAGACAAAGCAATGGACACATACATACATTACCAGTCAAAAAGGAAGTCTGAGGTAGCCTATGATATATATGTAGTGAACAGAGAGATGGTCTGAGCTCCCCAGGTGAGGGTGGGGAATAGGTCTGAATGCCTGTTTGATGTTGGTGTAGACCTGGTCATGAGTGTTTTCTCCTCTGGTCGCAAAGATGCTATGTTCAGTCATGTTCCGTGGATGACAGCGAATGAAGCAAGCCAAACACAGAAGACTCGCATTAGTGTAATTATTTCATGTCTGTATAGACACACACAGGCATTACATGGTGTCAGAAAAGCCTGCGGTTGGCAAGTCAGACATGTCCAAGTTCAACCCGCTGTGTGAAGCAGACCTGACACTGGCATATGTGATTAAACATGTGCGCCAGGCAGAGGAGGTGATGCGTCAAATGAATCTTCAAGCCAATCGACCTGATGCTCAGCAGGCCACTGTGCAGGCTGTCTGAAGGAAGGGAGGAAAGAATAAGAAAAAGACACGACGGGAATTCAGCGGCCAGGCAGCCCGAACAAAGAGGAGTGTAGAAGGAAACCACAACACTCTCAGGAAAGACTGTGCCCTGCATTAAAAAGTAAGTGCAACAAAAGAAAGGACACTGGGAACATAAATGTTGTACTGAAGCTGTGAGAGAAGTCACAAACGAGCCGCCTGGACAGACATACTCTCTGGGAGCAGTTAACAGGGAGAATAATGAAGACACATGGATTGTAGGTTTACCTATAAACAATGTGATTGTGACCTTTAAAATCGCCACGGGAGCAAATGCCACAGTGATCGACCAGTGGACATTTGAAAAGATGAGTCCTAAAATAAAATTAGGGCCTCCAGACACATGTTTAACATGGCCTGCTGAAGACTGAACCAGTCAACCCCAGTTAGCTTCAGGAGAGATGAGGGAATTTAGTGAGGCATATGACTTTATTCATATTACAACCAGCCTACATTACCCTCAGAGTAATGAACAGGCAGAGAGGGCAGTCCAGATAGCAAAAACTATACTGAGACAGGATGACCCACTTCTTGCACTGATGGCGTACAGAGCGACACCCACCTCTTCTCAAGGAGTTAGATGGGAAGGAAAATCAGAACCACCTTGCCCACCCTGCAGCCAAGCAGAGACAAGCAGACTACTATAACTGCAAGAATGGTGTAAGAGTTTTACCACTACTGAGCCCAGGGGACACTGTGCTAACAAAGTTGGATGGACAGTAGCAGTGGACAATGCCTGCTGTTGTTCAGAGCTCCAGCTCTACCCCAAGGTACCAGGGACAGTAACTGTTACTCGATCTGGCAAAGTGAGCAAAGCCCCAGACAAACTGAACTGGTAATAAAAGGGTTAAGCAGTGGTGGTGATATGTATATAAATAAATAAATAAATAAATAATTAAAATGTGAAAGCTAAAAAAAAAAACAAGAATGTGTAAACAATATTTTCATTAAATTTATTGTTGAGATTTACGAGATGTACGCAAAGTTCATTTGTCAAGACAAAGGAAATGTTTATGTTTGGTTAAAACAATGAACAGAGTGTAAACATTTGTTTGACTTGTTGGTTGTTGGTTTACAGTAAAAGTTCAAGCTAACAGGGGAGTGAACCATCTTAAAAAAGGGGAGACGTAGTAGCAGGTGATTACCTGAAGAGGTCACTGTAAGTTTAATCAATAGGTTGTACTACAGTAATGAATTGGCCGGGAACCAGACGAAGTAGTAGAAAAGCAAAACATGTTCCCTGAAGAAGACACACGTCAGTGTAATCACTTTATATCTGCATAGACACACACAGACATTACAGATAACAATAATTTCACTGAGCTCAATTTGTTATATCGTGTTGTTGAATTCAGCGCAGATTTATTCGCCGTTATTGCAACTCATGAGTTAGTGCCTCCGGTTTATCGCGGGGTGTCGGGGTGAATAGAAGCAATGTGAATTTAATTTCCTGTTGATTCTCCGATGAGATGCAGCTTTAATTATGATGTGTGCGCCGAACAGTCAAACACAAGCTATTAACTGAGAATTAGTCGATAAACATGTTCTGTGCACGTGGTTTTTATAAATTATAAAAGGAAAAATGATAAATGTAAGAGTTTTGAAACGGAATTCTGCCCCAAACGACATTGAAGTGATATTTTTCTATTCATTATAGTAAACAGGCGGTTAACACGCGTGTTTAGCAATTAAAAAACAACTCACCGTGATCTTCACTGAAGAGATGATGGAGAAATAGGCGCTCACCAGTCCGGTTTGATTATATTACCACTATGGGGAAGTGAGACACCCAGGGGCGGGATTGGCCTCTTCAAAATAAAACCAGACTATACAGGTTAAAAATGTAGCACCTTAAAACTGAAGCGTGCATCCTCACATCGACGGAATTTATTAAAACTGTTAAACACACAGGTTGGTAGACACTCGGTTTTAATATTAGGAATAACAATAGTTGTCGTAATGGTCGTAATTTGTCAAACCGACACAATTTTCTAACAATCTTAGCTGAAATATACATACATTTACATTTAATACTGATTGAGCCTTTTTCCCTCATGAATATTTTATTGTAGTTCCAATAATCTTGATAGTATTCAGGGGAATTGTTTTATTTTGAAACGAACTGCATCTGATGCAACGTTATATCAGCCTGTAATAGTCACTTCTCTTGCATCACCTACTGATGTCTCTTGAGTAAATGTATCTCCAACATACAGTCAAGGGGAACATATGGAAGCTCATCCATTTCCGCCAGTTAAAAAAAAAATAAAAAAATCCTCAAAGTCGAAATTATGAGATAATAAAGTCATAATTATGAGATAATAAAGTCATAATTATGAGATAAAAAGTAGAAATTTATGAAATAAGATGTGCGCATGCGCCTCAATGGCAGCGTTTTCAGTGTTCTCTTCATTCATGATCTCGCTGCCTAAACGCTCACTACACAATCCTGTCACGAAGCTCACGGACTCTTTGTAACTTCATACTCGTCTTTATTCAGGAGCTACACTGCTAACAGTTAACGCATCCTACGTGACATAACAAACACGTAATTGTTAAGTCTGTCCTTGCTTTTAATTTAACTTCGGATTTGTAAATATGTAATTGAACCATAAAGCGTCGCTGTAGTAAAATAAAACTACTCACTTAACGTACTGTTGTCATTTCAAGGACACCATCTAGTGGTGTGAACGTTACAGCGACGCTTTGAGTCTTCATCACAGCTGCAGGTTGTAATATTTAATATGAAAACACCGGTGTATTTCAGACTAGCAATCTGTTCAACCTCCCAGTTAATGTGAATTACTTTTTTTCTGCACTTTCTTGCTTTTTCCCCAAAGTCCAGATCATACTAAAGTGACAAACATACAAATAGAAATAAAAATTTAATATATTAGAATAAAAAAAAAAGAAGTTACAATGATTACAAACAGAACCCATTTTGGTCAGGGCAGGCATTTATTGAAGTCTCATTAATCCATGCGTACCCGGCCACCTGAAGACTCACGTTAAAGAAGCTAAAGTTAAAATAAATGACAAAAGCGATCACGTGTCGTGCACACTCCTGTTCATGATAACCACATATGTAGCATGCATTCAGAAACAAAGCAATGCACTTATTACGCTTGCATTCCTTATTAATATTACTTATAAAAGCATTGTCTTTTACCTAGACACAAATAAAATGTATTTTCATATGCCTGCAGAGGTAAAGTCTGTTACATGCTCTCTATAAACACATGGATGTAAGTTAAATAGCACGAGACAGAATCATCTGCTGTATTATTCATATTCAGTATCAGTGTATATTGGCTGATAAATAATTTTTTTTTTTCTTACACCATATTAATCGAACACAGCAAAGTTAAGGGATCCTGGTGAAAAATCGTTTGTTGTGCATTTATACACAAAATAGTATCGTCTAAACAGTAGTCATGCTAAAATCAGCATTGGTTTTGGCCTCAAATTAGTGTTGATCAGACTCAAAGGCAGAATATAACAGACATTAGCCCTGGTGGCCCAAACCTTCAGCTTCAACATTGGAACAGTTACATTAGCATCAATGAAACCGTGCAAACTATTTAAGACCGGGTATGAACAGAATAAAAAATGAGTGTATGAAGAAGTTCTGCCTCCAGTCATAAAAGCTATATAATATATCAAGTGAAGCCTTATCGAAAGTATCAGCATTGTTCTGTGCTTTCATGCAAAATATATTCATATATCATTACTTCAGTGATAAAACTGTGATGCTTCAAATTAGTATTCATCTGTATTTTTCAACACCATTTATGTTGATTTCAGCAGTAAAACCAACCAAGAACATAGGCCATACAAAAAGCAACAACGCAACAACCCCCCAAAAAAGCAGAATATCTGTCTGGAAATGTATAAAATATAGTGTCAGACCCAGACTCCTGCACAAAATACTGTACTGAAATGTTTCAAATGTATGGCTTTATTCACTTTCCTCTAATCTAGAACTCCTGCGTGACTAATCATCCCCTGTAAAACATCAACACGTAAAAATATTTAACAATTCTCATACCGTATTGCACTTAATAATTACATATCAACTGAAGTCGACAGTCCAACAGCTCAACAGGCTGGTTGTGACAAAGTGCAGGGGTTACAGTGGTCTGTAACAAGCATCTGGTTGCCACATACGCAGATCCATCAGAATCTGGTTCAGTTTCTTCATCCACAGATTCCTCTCATCCTTAGTATCAGCACTCAGCCAATTTCTGTGCAGGAAAACATTCATCAGTGTTCAGCAAAACAAAGTCAACGTCTACAGACAAATAAATGTTTACATATAATTAATAGAACTTACTTGGTGACACACATAGTGTTCTTGCACTGGCTGACCAGTGTCTCTTTGTCGTCTTCTCTTTGTGGTCTCACTGTGATGAGCTCAAATGTGTTTGGTCTGGCACAAAACTCTCTGTTGGCTGGTTCCACTTTCTTACTGGTGCAGTTAGCCAGGTTGATGCGACCGATGGGATTCTGTCAGAAGAAGCAGGAAAAAAGGTTAGTGTAGAAATAAAGAGAAACATCAGGTGTCGAACAACGTCAGGATTTTATATATATATATATATATGTTCTTATATCTAATGTTCTTCTATCCAATGTGATAGAAGCAATAGGCAAAGCAATACTCTCTACCTGCTCAAGATTGACAAAACTGTTGTGACGCCATCTTTGGCTCCTGACACCACATTACACACATTATGTCTTCATGTTGTCTAAATGTCCGTCCGTTTTTTATGAACCAGCACTTTATATTTATTTACTTAATTATTTCACAAACCTTCACTGTGACTGTGACCGAAAGACAAACTGATTAGATTTTGGTGGCCAGAGGTCAAAGTCACCGTGACCTCTGAAACATCTTATGAACGTCATCACATTTGCCACAAAACGTTCGGGTTCAACAACAAACTCAGTATAAAGACACACAGTCAAGTGCTTTAACTAATATCCTTCATATTTACCATGGCGCTGTGTGAGTGGCAGCCAGTTTGACAGCAGCGTCTCATTATTTTAACTTTTTTTTTTTACCTAAACGTGTGACTCTGTGACTATGGGGTGTGTACAATCTCTCCTCATATGATGAAGAACTCTCGGTGCTGACCAGCCAGAGAGCAGCATCATGTGTCTCACTGAGACCTGTCAGTGGACAGGGGGGCTAAGGAGACCGGCAAGAGGAAGGACGTGGGGATTGCGATGTTTATTAAGGAGAGATGGTATAACCTGGAGCACATCGGTGTCACTGAGCAGCACTCACTGGACATTGTTTTGGTGTTGCCGTTTGGCTGTACTACATCCAGAAGAAGTACTCGCAAGTCATCGTGATAACTCGCTCTTGGCCGACTCTACAGCTACCTGTTAACTCTGCCATGTCCGAGCTCAAAACATCACACCCACAAGCCTTCCTCCTCATCTCTGGACTACAAACTATTTATTTATTTTCCATTAACTTTTTTATTTTCATGACTTTTTAAAGCTGTCAAACAGATAAATTTCGCCTTGTGGGACAAATAAAATACATTCTATTCTATTTGAATTGAGACTCAACAATTCAAATTTGTGTTTTTTGACTTGGTTCATATCAATATGAACCAAGGCCACAAATCTTAAACTTAGACACAGGTGTTTAGACTTAAAAACAGGAAAGACAGGTCAATAACTAAATACAGTAAAGAAGTTCATTAATAATGGTTACCTTGCGCTTCTCATCATCTGGGTACGTCCAGTAGGAGATGCAGTATCCGGACAAGACGCACCACCTCCTGTGCCAGGCTCCAAACCCACTGACGTCTTCAAACATTGTCTGTGGTTTGAAACAAAACCTCATCAGCATTGCAACACACTTGTACTGCATCATTAAAGTAAATGTCTGTCTCACTATTAACACATCTGTGGTGCTGATTTAATCTGCATGCGCTCACCAGGAAGCCTCTCTCCTCCACCTTGGAGCCGACTTCACACTGGATCTTGAGGTAGATGTTGCCCTCCAGAGGGCATAGGAACGGCACCTGGAATTTACAGCCCTGATGTTTAATGACTGGTCCTAATTCACAAGTGCTTAACGATACAAGATGTGTTTAATCAAAAGGTGTGAAAGAAAGTCCTTATAGACAAGTTTAATACTGTGCAGAAGGGTTGTTAGTGTGTTCACTCTTCCCCCATACACACATCACAAAAGACAACAGACAATAAGGCAAGTAGAGACCTTGGTATGAAACATGCCACTGAGTAGTTCCCTTTCACATCCTTCATATTTGATCTAAAAGACAGATATCAATGCAGGTGAATGAATACAAAGGCAGCCTGTCTCTGTAAAGCCTGCACACATGTGTAGGACTGTAACCCATGAGGTTTATGAGGTCTTCAAACAAAAAGCCAGCTACATGCAGTAAAATGCAGAATAAAGATGAAAACTAATGCGCTTTGAAAGACATACAAAGGGTGTAAAAAATGACATTGAGGGCTTCTCTACCTTCTCCAGAGGAAATTTGTTTTTCCCAACGGAGGACAGAGTGAGCTTGTGTGATCCAACCAGGATGAAATTACTAGTGCGAACAGCATTGGGGCCACCTGGACTGGCCAAAACTGAAAAGAAAGAGAGAACAGAGAGCAGGCTTACTTTATTTCCCATGACTCTGGCACCTTGTGAGACAACACTTAGATTACACTGGATTTTGATTGGATTGATTTTTACACATATTTTTGATGTACCTGGTGTCTGTGCACCTTTCTGCAAAAACAAAAGATAAAGGAAAAAATTAATCATTTAACTCTTGAGAGAGAAAAAGACTGAGAGACTTGAGATTGTTGTGCGGTAGAAAAGAAATCAAATAATCAAATCCTTACAGTGATGCCGAGGAGTCTCTTTGGAGTGATAGCCTAGAAGATGAAAGGGAGATAATTAAAACGTGAATGTGTGAACATTATAATCTGCCCCGGTGGCACTTTATCTTCTTTTTCCACTAAAATGAATCAACCACCTGAAGCCATGTAGAGAAAACATTTTGAAGTGGTGAATTTCTTTACACATGGTGCACACCCACCAACAAGTGAGGGATTTGATACGTATGAACTATTCATACCGACATACACAAATCATGTGCTTCATGAACCTGTCTCCAGATTATCTGTACATATACACACATAAAGCATGTTCCATCAGACTGACGACGTGTAATCTATTATTTCACTTGGTGAGAAGCAACAAAGGGGACTTACTTTAGATTTGCTGGGTTTCTTCTTCTTGTCAGTGCAAACCTCACGTTTCTGCACCTGAATGTGTCAATGGACAAGACAGTTGTGTCAGTAATCAGTCATGGTGGACAGCAGCCAAATATGGGACAACAGGACATCTATGTGTAGGTACCCAAATTATACACAATAATATAGATGATCAAAATTTAATCAAAAATGAACATTATTAACTGTATTTTTAACTTCTAATAATGGTGCATCATCAGTATTAGAAAATTAGACGTAGTTTCCTAGTTAGTTTCCTTAGTTTCCTACAATTTAGAATTTAAAGTGTCCTATATAAAACAGGAGAGATTGTTGTCAAAGACAGTTTTTTCGCTAAGTGTTTAAAAAGTTAAAGAACCAAAAAAAGTTCAAAAAATTTGTTTTAAATTAAATCTAAAATTTGAGACATACCAGACAATAAACCTCAATATCGATTGTAAAGTCGCTGGTGACATCAGATCTGAAAGTGAAGAGGGAGGAGACTTTATCTTCAATATTCAACAAAATCATATTCACTGTGCAAGAGAATAAAACATAGACTGACACACAATCAAATCATAACCAGTCAAACAACACAGTGGAGGTGTTTGACTTACACGGTGAACTTGGTGGGGAAGGTGAGTGTGTCTCCACTGAGGCCGCGGTGTGTGCTGGCCAGTGGTGTAGCCACAGTGTTCTCCGCTCCAGCACGAATCATGATGAAGAAGGAATGTTTGGTTGATTCTGGTATAATCAATAGAAAATAATATCGATAAGTACAATGAATCCAAATAAACCTCCAGTGCAACTTCAACCCCAGGATCAAAATGAAAAGCGAATCCCAAATTAACAAAAGGTCTCAAGTAGTTTAAATTACTTCGATACAGACACTAACATTAACATCAATCTGTTTAAAGTCTTTAAGATGCAGTAAGAACACAGAGGTGAAGATAATCAGTGACAAAAGTGTGACACTTTATGTTTCTTGTTTGATGCAGTTTGAGTGTACCTGGCTTGTTGGCGATGGAGCAAACAAAATCTGCCTTGAGAGGCAGACGCAACTCCTGCAGAGTGATGGAGCCATTGGAGGCCGACATGCCAGAAGTTTCTGGGGCCTTTTTCTGTCCAGATGTACCTGCCCTGAGACGCTCCAGCTCTGCCTTCAGCGCCTCCCTCCTCTCCACTGAAGGAAAAGGAAAGAGAGTCAGGCTGTGATAGAAACACTAGGAGTCACCGAATACTGACTCATAGTTCATTATTTTTCATCTTCTGCTTTCCAAAGCAGCATAGCACAAGTAACTGCATTTATGTGGATGAACTCACTTGCCACCAGCAGCAGTCTCTCTGCTTCAGCCTCCACCTGAGATCCTTTTCCATGCTCCTCATCTGTGCAGCAGTTTAGAGCCTGACTGGCCTGATGAATAACTGTCTGCTGCAAGTTAATTTCAGCTGTCAAAGCCTAAGAAAACACAACAGAATCACTGTTAAACACACAGGGACCAGCCTTTGTGTTTGATTCTATGGCCGGTAATATTTTTTCTCCATGTATGTAAATCATCTTAAGTTCAAAGTATTTATTCCAGACCTTCATCTTCTGTTTGATACTGAAGCCACTGGATCCTACAGGCTCTTCCGCTCTGCATGAAACATCCTCTTTCCTCACAATAACCTGCTTCACGTTGGGTCTCTCGGTCTCCTTCACTCTGGTGGACCTGTATGCATCAATACTAAAATACACAAAAACAAGTTTAAGATTTATATTCATTGTTAATTAAAAAAAAAAAAAATCACAAGCAGGTAACTTCAGCGCAGCTATCAGAGTGATAGAAAAGACAATTCACCTGTACGGCAGTTTATGATCGTCATCTAAGGCCTCGACGCTGTCTATGGAGGCGGTCCGTATGATGTTTGTTCTCTGAAACTTGCTGGGTTTTGAAATATCATCTGGAGTCTTGTTCTTCACGATGAATGAACTGGCTGGAGTAGACGTCTGTACAAACATGTGACATGTTATTTTATTATGAAGCTGTTTGAAGCACAAAATTTCATCTAGTAACACTGGCAGAGAGATGTGATGTTGCCGCCTACCATCATGCCCCTCTGTGGACTCCTCACCACAGCAGCCACAGTATCTGCCAGTGGAGTGAGGAGGGACATGGAGGAGATATTCAAAGCATCTTCCTCTTCATCCTCATCCTCATCCTCTTCCTGCTCCAGTACTCCATCGAAGAGCTCGTTGATAACTGCAGAGTTGATGGACTGGTCCACGTTCATCTCTTTCTCTGTGACCACCTCTTCTTCTTCTGGTGTTTCATCAGTTTGTTTCTCTGTAGTTTGTTCAACCACCCTCAGAGGACTGGATGTCAGCGCTGGGGGCAAGTCAAGCAACCCACGATCACCTGGTTTAACATAAAACATGTTACTTTTTAATAGATGGCACTTACAGACACATCTCTACCATCAAACTTTCAGATACTATCAAATATCCAATGTGAAACATCATGAAGTACCTGGAAGAGAGGTGGGCACATCTGCTTTCCCAGATGGAGCTGTGGGTTCAACCTGAGGCTCAACTGGGACAACTTTACTCTCCAGAAGCTGTTCCTAAGAATAATATTGTCTGTTAAATTAAAGTCTGCACATGTGAAAAATATTAGAATACTATGCGACACGTTAAACAGAAATAAATTGTTATTTGTCTGCAAACCTTGATATCAGAGTCTGTCTTGGTTTCTGTTTCTTCATCTTTGTTTTTCCACATATTGTTTCCTTTCTGGAAGCGACTGCGAATCTGAGCCAGCTCAGACTCACGCTCCTGAAAGGCATGGAAGATTATGTTACCATATTGGTTAATTGAACAATCACAACCATAAGCAGATACACTATAATAATTTAATAACATGACACTACCATCTTCTGTTTTTGAGTGAGATCGGCAGTAGCTGTGTTTTTGGCCTGTGCAGCTCTGAGTCTCTCCTGTACCAGTCTGGTGTTTGGTGTAACTGATGGGGTTACAGTCTTAGGTTGGACAGCGCCTCCTGCTGGAGAACTTGGGTTGTTACGTTCCTGACACCTCTCTCCAAAGCGCTCCAGGAAATTCTTCACACCTGTTGGAAAAGATAAAACACATTTACTTTCACACATTTGGACGACACTTCCAACATTAAACCACTGTAAATGTGTCGTTCATATTTGTAAGATTGTCTGATAATCCTGTGTCCTGACTTAGTAGTATATTTCCTAAATGAAGCATGAAATAACTCACTTGGACCACCAGGAGTATTCTTTTCCTGTGGGATAGTGGCAGGCTTGGCACACAGTTCTGGCTTCTGGGGGCTCGCAGTGAGGTTGAGACCCCTGGAGAGAACTGGGTTCTTCAGGGGGCTTTGAGGTACAGATGTTGAGGAAGATGGGGCGACCTTCTGTGGACTGGACGGGACAGCTGATCCGTGGCCGTAGCTTTTCTGAGGAGTAACAGTGAAGGTCCTCCCCTGGTTGGAACTCTTTTGTGGACTGCTCACTGATTGAAGGGCTGGTCTGGTTGCAGAGACAGCGGTTGTCTGAGGGGTTGGGGCAGCCGTGACGCTCGACTTGACAGGAGCATTCACAGCCTGCTGAAAAAGCATATGATATTCGGTTCTCTATGAAGCATTTTAAAAGCAGCACTTGTGGCCTAATCTACTAACAGTGTATTCAAATTTTGGTGTTAAAAATGTAGTCAGGTTTGACCTGCATATATCTAAATGAGATGATGGCTCTTTCATCTCTTTAAAGAATAAAACTATATTATTTTGAGCTACAGACACTTAACTCGAACCACAGATTAAAGATTATAATTTACCACAACAAAACACCAGGGGTCTAACATAATCAATGGCATGCTGAGGTTTCCCATGATGATGTTTCATGGTGTTATGTTTGATTCAAATCACAAACAACAGTATAAACAAGTGATGTAAATTTGGACAGATGATGTTAGCTAACGCCTACATACAGTTCCTGGGAGGGAGCATTCAAATTACTGTTTCAATCCTGGTCAAATTTCATTATGAGGAATTATTGGCTACAGGGTCATTGAGGTGAAACAGTTCAGTGAATAATACACAGCAATGTTAAAGCAAAAACATTCATTTGCACAAGGAACAAGTTTGTAAAAGAAACATTTGGAACTATAGTTTGGTCCGTATGTTTTGAGATAAGTAGTATGTTTTCTCCATGTTTAATTCTTCAAAACATATACTAATGCCCTGATACAGGTCATACTCATACTTGTCACTTTCCTTTGCATGACGGCCACTGTGACACATGAAAACAGTTAGTAGTTTCAACTAGTAACAGATTCCCTCACGGAGAAACAGGTCTTGAATGTTATATATGAATTGGATAGGATCCACTTCCACAAGTCCACAAGCAGTGACGTCAATGTAAATTATTAACAGTAACCCTCACCTCTGCTGCTACTCCTTTGTCCTAGTGGAAACACTGTGGTATACTATATACTAGTTACTACAGTAAGCTTATACTGTATTTACATGTTTTTTTCCAGTTCGTGTTTTAAAGGTATTACATACAAGTAGGCAACAAACCAGTTATAATAAAGAATGAGACAATCGCAGGTAAACTTACCTGATTGGAGCTGGAGGTGAACTTGTTGCTTGCAGATGAACTGGCTACCACACGGGTCTCTGCATTACTTGGCTTAGTGCTGGCAGCCACGGTGGCATCTCTCACAGCAAACTTAGAAACTGCTGGAGCAGGCTTCTCTTTGGGGATATTAGCTTGCGATACATCATCTTCCCAGGTTCCAATGGTGGCGGCGAGGTTGGCCAGTCTGCCTCTCCTCCCTAGTGGAGGGTCTGAGGACACAGACGGGGCAGCAGCCGGTGGAACCTCAGCTTGACTCTTCAGCGGGGACACAGGAGTACAGTCTGGAGCTGCATCAGAGGATGCTGAAAAGTAGTGATGTGTCATTTTGGGTCAAGATAAATGATATATTAGACTTTTTTTTCTTTTACTAGTCACAACAACACTGTTTCTTTAAATAATTTCATAATTTATTTCAGTCAAAATGGTAAAGCATTCTTACCATCTCCATCCCAGTATTTTCTTTGCTCAGCCAGCCTCTGCAGACGTGACTTCATGCCAGAAGCACATGGAGCTGGATCCTCCACTGGGTCCCTATTGACCTTCTGGATGGCAGGACTAGCTGGCGGCATCTCTATATCTCTGCTGCTCTGATTATCAGGAGCAGGAGTGATGACCATCTTTTCATGCTCTCTCTCTGCCTGAGATCGGATGACGGGTCGAGCAGCACTCTTCTCCAGGGAGGAATGTCTGCTGCTGGGCCCCACTGGTGGTTTCTTGTCGGTGGGAGGATCTGAGAGCGTGGGGGCCACAGATTGACTGATCTTCGGCTCTTGGTTTTCCTCACCACCTGCATTTTCTGCTGAGCACCGGCGCTTGGACGGAGAAGGTTTAGTAGACACCTGCTGACTTTTTTCAGCGACTGGCTCACTAATCAGACTATTGGTGTCAACCAGGGGCCTTTTGACCATCTGTCGGTTTGCTGCATTTGGTCTTTCAGCCATTTTCTTCTGCAGATTTTCCCTGCGGGCCCGGGTCCGCTCCAACAGTTTCTGTGTGGACAAGAGTTCAATGGTTACTCCAATGGCTGCTTATACACAGAGGATGGAAAGTATTTTATTCAATCATAGCACAACACCATCAAAACCACCACAACAAAAAGACCATAACTGATTTGTTCCATTATTATTTACCATTGCACTGGACTGTGTCATTGCTGCATCAGTTACTTTTAATGTGTTCATGTCACTGTAGAGAAGAAATATTTTCACCCAAGTTGTGGGTTTTTCTATCAATCACCAATTTTGTTGGTTATGTACATAGCTCACTGTGTGAAGACAACAGTGATGAAAGTGGGCAAGAGGTGTGCAATGGAGACAGTTTTGTAAATTTTAAACTTTAGGCAAAACTAAGAAACCCTCTCACGAGTTCTGAGTGATGAGGCTAACTTCACAAAACTAAGAGGAAGAAAAAACTAGCGTGTCTATGTCAGAAGTCAAAAGATCGCTAAAGATCAATTATTAACACCTTGCATCTTGAAAGGGTTTATCCCATTCTGAAGGCAACATTAGCAACTCCATATCTGTAAAGTCAGTGGTGTCAAAAAAGTTTTATTATAATAGCAAACTAAGTGGATCTGTCATGCCTTTTGTTAAAGTATTAAACTGGTGTGCAGCTCAATAATCTAAGCAAATACACGTATCAAATCTGGATTCAATATTGGCAAATACTCAAAATTATAAAAATCTGATGGGGGGTGGGATCAAAGAGCTGATTGGGACATCCCTATGTTGAGCAATTAATCACATACACAAAACTGACCTTTAAGAGTTTGTGATTCAACAACCTTAATGTCCATGGGACTCTTTATTAACAAGAACTATGCTTTTTGTAGCAGCAAAGACTGAGAGGAGAAACCAAAATTCTTGCTGGAGAAAAACTTAACGAGTTCTCCATGTATGCGCGCTATGCACTGTAACATAGCTTGTAACCGTCCTCAGACCTACACCTCTTACAACTTTTACCTCACAAAACAGTCTCTTGTTTGCTTACTCTCTTTCCTCTCCTTTATATGTCATTCCCTCCCCCTGGCCTCATCCACAGCCTGTCACTGATCTGATTTACTGTGCTGTACTTAAAGTGTGCAAGCCCCAACAAATTCTTGCAGCAGCACTGCACCGCCTACAACAGTTTTCCACTCACTATGGAAAACCTCAAGTCACATTTTGTTTCAGCATTCCACAGGAATGAGCCAATCCTGCTTCAGTTCCTGGGTTTGAATTTTCTCACTCAACTGAACAGGAAATCTAAGCCACAACAACAAACTGTTTTCAGATCAGTCATCCTTGATTAATTCCTCATCAGCTTGCCACAGCAGCATGAGTGCATCATGATGCAGTGAAAATCACGCAGAGCCAAGTGTTGGACAATTTCCAGTGCTGATACATACCATCGCCTTAAATGGAGACAAAGTCGTTAAATTTGGATAACGATTAACGATGTTTTAATGAACTTAAAGTGCGTTGATACGGTTGTTATAACAACAATCAAGAAACTACTCAGTGAGCAGACTGACTAATTTGCCAGTTTATCAAACATCAAGAAAACAGCATGTCCTGCCTGCAGGATGTTAAGGAACTGAGTATCTGACTTCAGTTGTTATTTTTAGTTCTGACTGGAGTTTGTCGAATATGAACAAGACAAAGAAACACGTGACATATTTGCGTCGCCCTATTTTCAGTACATTACTATTGGTTCCTGTAAGTTAAAGTTAGCTAGTGTTTGAGTACTGTCAAAATAAATGAAACAACAAAAAGAAAAGAAAAAGTCAATCTCGTGTTGTACCCAACGTGTATAATAACGTGCTAAAAGGGAAAGTGTTACGTTAGATAGTTAGCATTAGCATGTAACGCTGTCACTTTTTTGAACGAACCTTATATTAGCGACATATAGACGTTCACATTAGGTAACGTTTAAGTTACCGACTCACCTCGGTAAATGGATCCATTTTGACCGACTTCTCCTCACTCGAGCAATTTTACAACAGTCGAGTTTCTCAAAAGTCGCTATATTTCTCGCCTCTCTCCTCTTCGCCTCTCGGTTTCTCTTCGCGTCTGTTTTCTCGCACAAAACGACTTCTGTTTCAAATTTGAATTTCAGCGCTGCGCCTACTGCGCAGACTCCAACCGTTGAGAGAATCACCCGACGACCAATCAGAGTCAAGAAGCCAAGCTCTCCACCAATCACAGCGTCGGGTGTATGGAAACCTGAGGTCACTGTGCTACTCATAACTTTGTCATGTACTTCTTGTTTTTAGTTTATCTCTATATGCAAATGCTGAAAACTAACAGTTCTAACAGTTCTAACTTTTTAAATTCAATTTCATTTACATTTTACATCACGTGGTGTTGTTTTTTGTCGTGGCTTTTACTGAGCACATAACATCATAACAGCCATAACATCCAGGGTACTATACAAATAAGTTAGTGTGGAATTAAGATTAAAAAGGCTTTTATATTAAATGCCACTATGACTCTAGTCATTTTATTGTCAGAGCAACAGAGCAACGACTGCTTAAATTTTATTAATAATGTTATTATATTTAATCCACTGAATATAGATGAGTGTTAATGTAGCTCTACTATGTGTCATGCACATACTAGAGCTACATTTAACTGTGTTATATAACTGTGCCAAGCACTTCTTGTTTTTTGTTCACTTTTATATGCAAATGCCAAAAACTAACAGGTCAAACTTTATAAAATTCATTGGCATGCATTCATTGGCATGTTTTATTGCAGAGTAATAACATTTAGGATAATTTAACAAAAAGGCCACAAAATAAGACATAAAAATCTGTACTGACAAAACTTAGTGTGGAAGTGAGATTAAAAAGGGCTCATATATTCTGTCATCATGAATTTAGTTTAGTTTTATTGTACTAGCTTTTAGCTGTTAGTACCTCAGTAGTTTTGTTTTTGGGGAATGAGATGGATGTAAAGATCTATTTAGAGTTACATTTTTTACTGATGCCAGCAAGAAAAAACTAGCGCTACAATGTTTTTAGCTTATTGCTGAAATTACGTTGAATCATTTATTGAGTACGAGTGAGCTTGAATAAATATGAGTGAGGACGTGCAGGCAAATCATAGGGCAACAACTGCCTGAATTTTATTAATATTGTTATTATATTTAATCCACTAAAAATAGACGAAAAGAAAATACTGCTAAATGTTGCTCTCGTATGCATGGATCACAAACCATTTAAAACCAAGCACTGCTATATTATTTAGTCCAACGGGTCTTAACCGGAAGGACTTCATTTCCCATAAGCGCCCATGTTTGTCGCTTTCGGTTGCGTTGCTACCAACGAAACCATGGAAACGGCTCAGGCAGTGTGCAGCGACAGCTCGGCCTGTGCTGTCAGTCTCAGTCTGCTCGGGGATCAGTGTAGGCGGGACGCTCTGGACTCAGCTCAGCTAATAGCCATTATAATTTATTTTAAAAAACATTTGTCCTTGTCGAAATATGTAGTCACGACAGATAACTTGCTTTCATCGTGGAGGTTTTATTTGGACGATATTAGCCGGCTAATTTAGCTCATTTAACTTTGCCGAGGAACGTCGGTATTATTGAAACAGCTCCGTGGTACTTGAGGTTCCTTGATAACACAGGATGCTGGAGTCAATAAAAGTGACAGGTAACGTTGCATTTATTCTGTGCCTCTATTATTTTCCTTTATTTTGTTATTTGATCAAATAATTTGTTTAAAGTTTTGAGGTAGCATCAGTTGTACTATGTGATATCTCAGTTATATGAGCTTCAGTTAAGTATCAATAAACTTAAGTAAAATTACTGAAGAATAAAACAATAAGAAAATACGCATTTATAATTGTTTTCATTGTATTTAATTATATTTTCAATTCTTGTATTATATTTTCCATTCAAAATCAGATTTGTGTTGTGCTAAATCATGCTGATTATTACCAATCACATCCTGTAAACTAACAGTAATGTTCTGTCATTGATCACTGCTGATGGGTGAGATGGAGTTACATTTGTAGTTGAATTACGATGCAGGTTCATGACAGGTTTTACTGTCATAAATTTAATTTCATATATGTTAAGTGGCTTGGCAATGCTTTTAATAAAGTTTCACACTAATAGGCATGAGATAGGATTTCTTCTTTGCCTGTAGGATGATGTGATAGCAGCCTATCACATCAGTTGAGATGCTCAGCTGTTTTGTAATAGTATTTGATTAGATGAGTGAGCACTTATCAGGCCAGTGAAGCTCCACTTTGTACTTTTCCCCGGTTCAGTCATTACGGTGCTGCTGAGACCATTGTTTTGTGCTGTCTGTGGCCACACCAATTCCACCTCAGCGCTCTTGTCACAAACACAGAGTCTGCTCTTATGGTGATGATGCTCTAAGTTGCTTTACTGAAAATCGCACAGCCATGCATTCATGACCCCTGTGCTGTACAGCGACTAGTCTCTTGAGACATGATGGGAATAATTTCTAATGTGGTAGCAGGACACTGACTCATGAAAGTGAGTGGTGCATAGCCAGAGTGCTGATGTAACAGTCATCCAGGACAAGTCAGCTTAGGTTCATTTTGCAGCAAATATTAGGATAAGACAGTTGTGTTTTGTTGTGGTATCTATATCCATTATAAATTCAGTATTTATTTTTGGTTTTGGCACAGGAATACATCTAATTTTGACCTGACTTCATAAGAGGATTAGTCTATGTAGCTATCTATAAAAGGTCTGTGAAGTGAACTAATCACCACAAACGTTTGCTGTCTGCCCTTAACATTCTCTTATTTTACTTATTTCAGAAAGACTTCACTGGCCAGAGGTAGAAATGTCCAAAAAGCACATTTTAAACTCCACTGAGAAACCACTGAGTCCAAGTCAGGTATACCTAGAGAAGATTTCCTCAAATGTCCTTAGAGATCTCTTCAGCTCTGGTTCCAGCAGCTACAACACACTGCCACAACCTGAGGAAGAAGAGTGGGTGAGCCCAAAGCAGTCTCCACACAAGAGGCCAAAGACATCTGTAAAATGCGGTGCCACGCTGAGTAAGAGAAGCCACCCAGGCATGGCTTTTAAAAAGGCACGTGCTCGAGAAGGCGGCGGTAAACGTGCACAGACTAATCGTGTCCTTTCACTCTCCAACGCCAGTTTCACTAAACCAGCACAGAACATCTCAGTAGTTGGCAGCATGATGGGCCTAACACTACGTTCAATTCCACAGCCCAGGAAGATGTACATTCCCACCTCGTCTCGCACTAAATTTCCTGTGTTGCCCAAAGCAACAATCACACGTGAAGTAGAAAATGCCAAGAAGCTCTGCATCCTTACAGCCATCAAACCAAATAATGTGGAGAAGGAGAAAGCCAAATTCTTCAAGTCTGATTTCAGCTACAATCCACAGTTTGAGTACAGCAACCCTGTCTCTCCACTTGTACTGGCACGGCATAATAATGCCTCGGATCTCTTCCTGACACAGGTAAGACTGTGTTTACTACCTATTATGTTTGGAACAGCTTAATTGTTAGTGGTGTTCTGGCCAGATGACTGTAATACCACATGCACCACAACAAGTAAGCTAGTTTAAGTAAATATTTCTAGCCAGTAATCATGTATGTGATTTATTACAGGTACAAAAAAAGTCCCAATTGTTTTCAGATGAGACAAATAAGTCTTACCACAGTTAATGCTGACTTGTAGAGATGGTGACAGAATAGGGATAGTGAGGATGAAACAGATAAACAGAAATGGAAAAATATGTTGTCACATCTTAAAATTTTTAAATTGGATGTTAAATTTACTAGAAAAGTATTAGAGTGTGAAAACCCAGAGAAAGTCTTGATTTCCACTGTGAGATTGTGACAGCCTTTAGGAAGTTTACAATGTACAATTTAAAAATTTAAAATAGTGAATATTTTACACTATCTACATTATTTAGCACCAAACAGCAGCAGGTGAACATAGCGAAGCAGTTAACTACAGATATTTTTTACTCAAGAACTGAAACCAAAAACACAGTTTAAGAGAGAGTGAATATTCGACTTAATGTAGTCTGGTTATAAGAGCCATGACAAATGACTGTTAGTGTCTGGATGTGTAAATCAAATGAAATAGAAGAATCAATTAATCTAAAATGTTTTGTTTGTATCCAGCCTATAGCTCATAGTGTAATATATTCTGTTCTGAGATAAATGGACTCACTGTGGTAGAGGGAGAAGTCAGCCTCAGGGCTTTCTGGCAGAAAGTCAGTGGAGGTAGTTTAAAGAGACAAAATGAGCATACAGAGCAGCTTGCACTGGATGAATGTGTTGAACATAGAAGACTATGGTTTGTGTTCTTTCTTTACTTAGTCATCTTGTTCTTTTATTTCAGTTTAGACTTTGTACTACTTTGCATTACAGACCACAAATACTCTTACATCTAAAACACACGTCACAAACTACAAAGGTTTGGAGGCCAAACACAGAATCAGATGCTGCTGTCAGGAAGATGCCTAAACTACTGTTATCACAGGCCTTTTAAAAGGCAGGATGTCATGAATGATCCAGTCAGTCTGACATTCGCCAGGCTGAATCCATCCAGTCACAAAAACATATCCAAACCCAGTGTATGACAATATGCTAATTACCACATTATTCTTATTATAATCAATCAATAATGGTAATAATAAAAAAAGGAATAATAATAATAATGGTCGGATCTGGACCCTACAACTCAAGAGTCAGAGATGCCTACAGAATGAGGACAGACAGAGAGAGAGGAAAAACACAAACTACAGGAAAGAGGAGACACAAGGTTAATAACATGCAGCAGTGTTATATAAATGGATGGAGGACAAGAGAAAGGGACAGAGAGAGAAGAACACAATGCATCCATCCCTAACTTTAGGCTTTATCATACAGGAAGGTTTCCATAAGACTTCCATAAGACAGGAGCCTGATTAGGAAGAGAAGTGAATATAGGACAAATATGGTCTCTTTTTCCTCAAATAAACAGTGTGCACTGATTTGCCAGTGCAGAGGAAAAGCCAATCTGTGACTTATTTCTGCAATTTCCAACAACTTGTGTTGAGAAGAAAATCATGGCTAAAATCGTGTAGTGCGAACATGGTTTCATGAGGCATTATTCACAGGCACGTTATGAGTTTCTCATCTCTTACAGGCAGTGCGCATCATGGAGCTTGCCCTGCAGCGATATGGCAGCTATGAGAAGTTTGAACAGGTTACTGGGGGCAACCTTCTCACCAAGAGTCGCATCTTCCACAATGCCAAGAAATACATGGAGAAGGAAGGCTGCATGGGGGAGGTGAGAGGACATGACTTAAGCTGACTTCACATGTTTTTGTAGCTGTAATGTTTTTTGTCAGGGCATCAAAGTGAATATATTTCAGCGAAAAGAAAGAGAAAGCTGCATCTTTACTGAATCCAGTTTGCTTTGTAGACTTGTGTTTCTAGAACATTAACCAGTACATGTTACACATAATCCTCACCCAGCTGATAACGGTACATCACATATGCACCATGTGTATGCTTTGCAAATTCCTTAAAACTGATTAACAGGATCAGCAAGACACCAGGCAGCCACAGACTCAGGCAGACGTGAATAAGGAAGTGCAGAGGCGGTAATTGTGATCGGGGACAGAAGGCGGTTGTTAACAGTGAAAGCAGTCAGACTGGCAGATCAGGACCAGATTATTGCCTGCCAGGCAGATCGGGAACAGGCAAGGGCGGTACCATGAAACCAATCTGAAAATCAGGCAAAGAAGAACTGATCTCTTAAGTATCTGTGTGAAGATATGGCTTAAGTCGTGAATGACTGATGAGGTGAATGTGGGAGATGTGAGACCAGAACAATGTGGCAGAGAGACAGGCTGCAGTCACAATGAAGGCTTAGATGTCTTTCTTCCAGTAGCATTTCCACAATGCACCAGGTATTAGCATAGTAATTCCCATTCTTATGAGCTAATTAGATTTTGGTCAAAAGTCAATGTCACGTGACCTCACATAACTAGTTTTAGCCAATAACTCATTCAAATACCAATCAACTTCAACCAGACTGGCTTGTGGAAGTTTGCAACTGCAAGGCAGCAATTTTAGTTTGATAGTTTTACAGTCACACAAGCTGCTGCTACTGTTTCAATTCACCAGTAGGAACATCTGCTCTTGGACACTTATTTTTTGACCTATATATAGGACATTAGTCTTTAATATCTGGGTCACTAATACTTTTCTAATGCAACGGTTTTGTTAATATTGTTTTGATAGATAGTAGTGCAGGTGACAGAAGATCTCCTGTCCAGAGCCTCCATGACAGTTGTGAACAGCAGACCCACTCTTACCATCAACCTCTCCACTGCACGAGAACACTGGCTGGAGGGTATGCTGCGCCATGAGATCGGTGAGTATGGTAATCTTTTATTCTTAAACATGAAAATAATGATACACCAGTAGACCACAGCATGGATCAGTATATGTGTATTAACAGTCCTTGTGCTGTTCCAGGTACTCATTATTTCCGCGGCATCAACAACTGCCACCAGCCATGGAGCAGCAGTGTGGGCAGGAGGAAGCACAACCTGAGGCCCCTGAATCCTACAGAAGAGGGTCTGGCCAGCATCCACAGTGTCCTGTTCAGGAAAGACCCCACTCTATGGCGCGCTGCCTTGCTCTATTACACCGTCTACCAAGCCAGTCACAAGTCCTTCTCTCAGCTCTTCCACAGCCTGGGACGTTTTGTTCAGGACCCCAACACCCGCTGGGACTACTGTGTTAGAGCCAAGAGGGGCCAGACTGATACAGCACAACCAGGTCTCTGTTTTAATTGAGTTAAGATAGTAAAGAGTGACGTGATCTAACCACCAAACCACAAAACACATTTATCTGAAGGAATCATAGACAGGTTGAGACTTTAATTCATTATAGGAGTAGCTGTTTTATTCTGTTTCTGCATATTCAAACTTTGTTACACTGCTAGTTTTAATAAAAATGTCAAAACCCATGAGTGGTGTTATCAGTATATAATATTATAAAGCAGTGAAAGCAGCAGCAGGAACTCCTGCAGCTTGGGAGTCAAAGATACCTGCAGAATGAGGACAGAGAGAGGAAAACACAAAACTTCTGGAGAGAGAGGAAACAAAGTTAATAAAATGCAGTAGAGTTATATAAATACATGGAGGATGAGAAAGAGAGCTAGAGAAATGAAAACTTAGAGGGACAGAGAGAGAAAGTGCATAGTGCATCATGGGAGTTCCCCCAGGAGCCTAATCCTATATCAACATAACTAAGGGAAAGTACAGAACCCACCACAGTTATCTCTAACTACACAAAATGCACGAGAAAAAAAGTTATTACACCAGAGAGATTTGAAAAGGACTCAGGCATGAAGTCATATATTCAAAATAGTCAAAATAAATTCATATTCATCTAATATTTACTGGTTTTCCTCTCTGGTCTCTCTGGTCACAGGCTGCTTCAGTAAAGACCAGGTCTACCTGGATGGCATCCTGAAGATCCTGAGATACAGAGACAAGATCAACTTCCCGCTGCTCATGGCTCTGGGAAAGGTGAGACACCTCAATTATCTGTGTCCAGGGAACTATTAGTCAATTCACTGGTTTAGCAAACAGCAACTCAACTGAACAACTACTTCCTGGATTAGCCTAAGGCAAGTCTCTATGAGGAGATATGTGGGTGCTGCCATTCACAGTCTTGAAGGCAGGTGAATGAATCCTTACAGCCTTCTGCAATAGATGCCTCAATGTGTTGTAGACATCTATGAAAAATTTGTTCATGAGCAATAAGTGTGGTCAGCTTCAAACATTAGTTGTTCGGCTCCTCCCAAACGACAGCTGACAGAAAGGTCAAGACTGTAGAGCTGGTGCCTCTTCCCCAAACAAGATAAAAGTGTGACATGCTTCATTGTGAATTCCTCTGCATAGCCTCAAAAAGAACTCAAACTGAATTCATACATTTTTTATGGTCTACCCAGATTCAGTTTGCAGTATCTGCAGGCTAAACAATGTGGGTCATAAGTCCTTCTCCTCCTCACAGGGATTCCAAATGGTTCCAAATGGAGTATGTAATCTGTAGTACTTCAAGTTGAATATGCTTGAAATAATTGGCATCTGATCAAATACTTTAACTACTTCCAACAGACTTTTTCCTACGATATCTGTCCAAGAAGTCAGGATCAATGACTTTTGGCCGTAGGTTCGGTCTTTCCTCCACACCAAGTCGATGTTTTGGATTTTTTTTTTTAACTGCTTCAATGCACACAACAGTCAACAAAGTGTTAAATAGCAGTAGTGCACTTGTTCCTGTGATATTTTCCATGACCAAGCACTTCACTAACCAGAGGCCAATATTTGTACAGTTTCCTTTTGAATGCCCCCACCTCCAACATCCAGCATTTGTTGTGGATCAGAGTAGCAGATCAGACTCAGTGTTGTGTTGGCTGTGGCCTGCAGGAAGGTGAACTAATGACGTTTCCCTTAAAAGCTGCTTTTTTTGTTTGTGGACAAACAGTGTAGCTGTGTTTGTAGAGTTTCCTGTCAGTAGTGTTGTGTGTTTAGTGATATTTTCTGTTTGTCAGTGTTTCAATAACGCAAGTACAAATATATGAAATATAAGCAAAAAGTAGTGCTGCATAAGCTTATATAACTTCACTGAGGAGGAAGTGAACCGTGCTCTTCTGCTTCAGAGGAGCTGAAGTCACTGATGACTAAACAACACATCTTTAGGTGATGACGTAAGAACTGATGTGATTGTTATAGCATTTACTCAGCTTTACAACAGCAGCAGTTTGAGGGAACAAGATAGAAAAATCCAAAAAGCAACCATACAAAAGCTCCTATAAAAATTTAGTAAAAAATGTTTTGTTTTTTATTTTCTGCTGGTTCAGGTGTCATATGAAGATGCGGACCGTTTGAAAGCCGTGGCTCAGATGGAGAATGTCCGCATCCCGCACTTCATGCAGGACCAGGTGAGGTATGCCGAGCAGCTGAAGAAAATCATGGCGGTCAACGAGCTGACAGACGAGGAGCTCAAGACCATCATCTGAGCTTGTTTTTCGCTCTCCTGCACAATCCTGATCGCACCTGAATAACATCTGTCAACAGCCATGGGCAGTGTGCCACAACACCTCCCCCATCTGTGTACATGGGAGCCGAGTGTGAGACTCGTGTAGTGTGCTGTATTGCATGTAGTGCAGACTTGTGTTTGATTATCTTAATTAATTAAAAATCTGCTTTTTGTTTAGTCATTTCTCCACTGATACATTAGATCACTCAGAGAATGATCTCTATAGTGCGCTGTGTTCAGGGCTGGATGAAGTTTGACAACATTTTCTACACCAGTGCCAGTAAGAAAACAGTTCTTTTTACTACACCTTATGTTTACTTTTCAAAAAAAAAAAAAAAAAAAGAAGAAGAAGAAATGCACCAAGCATTTGGAGCCAACTTTTGATTTACTTGACAGTCACTGTTTCTCAGTGTGGTTTGTGAGGATTTACTTTCAAACAGTGTCTTAACAACTGCATTGACATGGTTTTCAAAGCAGAGTTTTTATATCCCACAAACATTTAAATTGGAACAATAGTGGGAGTTTTTGCTAGACCCCAACAGTTATTGCAGTTATTGCACCTTTTCCCAAATAAATGGGGTTTATAGGCAATATTGTCGACTTTAGCACCTTTGTCATCAGATTAGATTAGAATCTAGACTAGAAAAGAAGCTTTTTCAATCTGACTGTGATGAAATTCTTGAAGATTTCCCAAATGCTTACGTTTGTGGAAACTCTTGTGCATGAATATGGTTAAATTTGTGAAGTTTGTGAAAGTGAGTCATCCATTAGTTTTAACACAACCCTACACTTACCCTGCATCTAATACTAAAATGCAGTTCCTTGTGTTTCTCATGCACCTATGATCTAAGTGTACTTACCTACAGTATAGTTTTATATCTGTCCCTATAGTGATGATGAACACCTTCTTGCACTTTGTGTCTCTAGATACCACCACGGCTTACCAATTAGTTTGGTTTTAGTGCATGTGTTAGGCTTTTAAATAAACAGCAGAGTCGTCGCTGTGTTAGTTGGTGCACAGTGCTGCTGCCTCACCCAGCAGACATTCAGCAATGAGCAGATGTGCTTCATCAGCATCATCACACGCAGGAGTAATTACAGTTGAACCTGTCAGCATTGCTCTACGTTTGCTGAGGAGAAAATGTCCACTGGGTGTTAATTTACACATGATACTGTCTTGTTTTGTTTTGTTTGATGAAGCCCTTGTGGTCCTACTGCACTGACATAAAACCCTATTACAATATTTGCACTTGCTTACCTTCAGTCTACCTTTTCAACCTCACTGACATATGCAGTTGTTGTCTTGATGTCATTTCTACAGACTGACGTACATATGTTTCACTAAACAAACCATTTGCCTTGTGGTTTTACTGTAATACTTGATAACTTTTTGTTGTTGTTAAAAATACAATAGTAATGATCTGATGTAGGGAGCATGTGTGTTACTCTGGTTATCAAAGAAACATGGCACAATTTAATGATGTGGAATTTCTCAGTGATTTTGTTTTCATTTATTCTATTTTTTTTTCTGATATAAATGAATGGAAGTGCTTTGGATCTCCCCAAATATTTGCGTGTGTGTGTCTTTTTTATTTGTACATCACAGAATCATCAGTGTTACAATTTCAACGAATCTAATGTCCTTCCTAAAGGTCACATCTGTGCAGATGAGAGATGATAAATGAGAGCAATTTAGGATTTTTGTAAATTATTGGTTACTATCACATCTTTGTGCAGTTATTTAAATCAAACCATGTGAACTTAGACAAAAAAAATACACAGGTACCTCAACAATTACACAGTAAGTAAATCTACTTACCACCAATGTAAAACAAAACATGATTATGACCAAAATAGTTGTGTGCCTGTAAATACACTTCATCAGCCGTTTGCTTCCTGATCTTAATGATCAACTGAATAGTAAAGAGTCAGCTTATATTCAACACAATACAAGTTGAATACCCAGAGTTCCTTTCAGGTTCAGTGATCACTGAACAGAGTTTTCCTGACCCAAAAATACTGACATAAAACCTGATCTGAGTGACAGCAGTAACCAGACCTGTCACAACAGACACACTGCCGGCCTCCTCAGACCCTGTCCACAGGCGTCCTACTTCCCCTTTATCAGTGTTTGGTTTCAGATGGAAACTGTAAACCGTTGAATGTCAGAGTGTTGATGGACGAGTACAAGTAGTGACATGCCTGACAAAAGGTGTAAGTCTACACACAAACACACAGAAGGGGAGAGGCCACATGCTTGTATAATTATCAGACATCGATCGATCATACCTGGTGAAATGGTGAATGGACTGTATCTATGCAGCAGCTTTGCACTGCAATATGGGTGCAGCCATTGTTGTGTGACAGACAGATAATGATGAGATATCAGAAATTAGTTTCTCCATGAAGATGATGGATAGATGGATTTACCCCAAGTAGCTACTGGGAGTTTCAATGGTGTTGTGTTGTAGTAGGTCAGAAAATGAGTCAACTTCTGAGTCACCTCATTATTGCAATTATGCAGGCCATGTTAGTTAGGCAATATAAAAAAAAAATACAATATCAAAATTACATATTTAGTTCTTTAAAATCACAAGATGACTCTGACTGTTAAAATTAGATCTGTTGTTGAATAGTACTATGCTCTAGCTTCTTTTTTGTACTTCTGCATTTCATTTCACTTCCTTCCTAAATTATTCATGTTGACTTTTTTATTTTTATTTCAACTCACAGGTGTTAAGCATGGCCATCTGTGACTTCAAATAAATTCACGCAGTAGTAGGAAACCGGAAACTTCTTTCTAGTGGTCTGTTCAGTGCTTGGGTTCATCTGTTGTCAGGAGCAGATCTACTGTGTTGGCTAAAATAATCTCTTATGCAATATTTTGCAGGTGCAACAGCAGATGAAAAAATGAAGGACACGTATGGATCAAAAATAATGCACAGGTCTGAAAAATGGTCCAAAAATGCTTGTAATGCAGTTGTTAAGAGTAATGAAGGCCAGGGCCTCTTTACATTTCATTATATGAAATATATATGATAAGACTTTATTGATTCCCAGGAGGAGAACTCAAGTAATACACCAACACAAAACTGATGTGATATAAATAGCTGCTCACAACACCATAATAAATATGTTAACATGTATTGTACTGTTCTGTCATTATATAAATAATTATATCACAGACTAAAATGATTTACACTTTGTGTTTCTGGGTATAGTACAGGCAGAGTATATTTTGCTTTCAATAATCAGCAAATAAAACAACAATACCTGTCAGAATTAGCTGTTGAAACCAACTGTAAACAACATCTATTTTACCTCATCTCTCCCTCCATCATTCACTAATATGCAGAGAGACAGGAGCAGCTGTCAGTGGTGGATGTTTCTGAGGTGTGTTTTCCTAGAGAACATTTTCTGTAAGTGCTCTCTGACTGTGGAGACTGATAATCTGAAGCTGCACCGTCATCTGTGTTTGTTGCATTCCTCATTGTCACAGCTGATCACTGTGTTCATGTTAAAAATAACATCTAGATTACATCAACAAAACGTCACATACCTGATAACAGGTTTCTGTAAACAGGTTAATTAATTTATTCTCGGTAAAATATGTGCAGTCTCTGTTGTTTAAGTTAGTTAGTTGAGCTTTGACTCTTGACTAACTTTCACTATGTTGATTAAAAAAAAAAAAAAAAAACCTGGCGTTGATCATATTACACAAAAATCTTCAAAAAAAAAAAAAAAAATTGTGAACTGAATCATTTAGTTTAACAACAGTGGGGGCAGCACCCGTCTAGCAGATAACGGTCCACCGGAAATGAATTTGAAGAAGAAGACGTCACGCGATAACGTCACACACTAGGAAGGGCAGTGTCTCGACGGCAGAGCGAAAAACATTACGTCTATGTGTCCGTTTGAAACATCTGAATAAGTAAGTATTACATCGTTGTGTCTTTTAAGAGTTAGCTGGCGTAGAGCAGATTTAGCTTTTTAAGGTCTGGAAGTTTATCCTGAACGAGTTTGTCAAACTGACAAGTTAACGTCAGTTAGCCAGAAAGCTAACAGCTGAGCTCAGGTAGACTCTCTACCTCTCGTGGGCTTGTGTGTCTGAACACAGGGAGATAGTTTAGTTTAATGAGTTAAATACATGGTTCATAATCGTTTGCGCAAGTCATGCTAACCGACGCTTGCACAATTGCTTGACAAGTATCACTTGTCTTACGTTATCTCTTATTTCTAGTTAGACGATAGCAGGCTAACTTGTTAGCAAGCTAACAGTTGTTATCCTACCTTAGGTAAATATACCTTTATCTCTTCCCTCAATAAAACATTGAAATCCTCGTTGATCCCAGACTGTAAACGGACTGTGACACGTAGAAAGAGTGACTAAGCTACTCAGTCAGTGTGGTGATCACGTATCTGTAAGACTAACGGTATCTGTTAGTGTGGCAGTGAGTTGACATCAGCTTCACTGATGGTTCAAATGGTCGTTTTAATTAATTAAAACCCGTTTTGTTTGTGTTTTGTCGGCAGATCAATTTCATCTCTAAGGGCAAAGGTTCATTCCAGCAGACATGTCATACGGCAAAGCAGAGAGTTACCGCCCCGTCTCACATGACTTCAACTCCCTCATACAAACATGCAGCTCAGACATTCATAAGATCTCACAGAACAGTAAGTGTATTGATGCTCCTCAAGGATGGGATAGTTTGTGGCTTTTCTGGTTTGCACCAACACTGAGACTGTGATCTACAAATAAACTTGGCTCAAGTTTTAATGACTGTACCATATGTATACACACTGAGTTCTGCCATAACGAGACTGAGACTTATCTCTGTGTCTCGTTCTTGCTACAGCTGCTCAGATCAAGAGCATGGTGAACCAGCTTGAGACCAGACAGGACACCAGTGAACTTCAGGATCGTCTGTATGTATCAAGCTCGTCTCCTTTGACTCCCATGTTGTCTCAGACAAACTATTTCAGTTTTGGTTGGATGCCTCTGTTTGTCGTGAACAGTTGCAAATATCCCAGATTTGTAAATTGAAATTACAGATGCACTGCAACACTGTGTTGTCACCTGTCCTAGAGCAGTGTAATTCAATTGTGCAGGATGTTGGATGGTATATAGTCTGGAACTCTGGTTGTAGACCAACACAACTGTGCTGGTGTTTCCACAGGCAGCAGATTCAACACTACACTAATCAACTGGCAAAAGAAACCAACAAGCACCTAAAAGAGCTGGGATCAATCCCTTTGTCTTCATCACCCTCAGAGCAAGTGAGTGTCAGTCAGCGTTTGTCATCATTAGCGTAAATTGATGTGGAAGTGAAAGCGATTAACCGTTACTCCAACTTCTGCACTAAATGTGTATGATTTTACAACTGCTGCAGTGCTATTGGAATGTTTTAACATCAGAAGAAGTCAATTTTTTTAGCCGTGTCATAATAAAGCTGTAAATTTTACTCCCCACATTCACCATTATAGTATAACCTCAAACAACTCTTGTGGTTCATTAGCCTCTATAATGTAACAATAGAAAATGAGTAAATAGCGTTTGAATATCAGCTGAGAGCAAAGTCTCTGTAGGTGACTAATAGCCAAGAGGCTGCAATTTAACTCGGTCACGGCTCATTACCTTACTTCCTTTGCTGGCTCAGCAAGGTGCTGTTATCAAAGATGATGCAGTTTGTGGATTTGTGTGACTGTGAAACAGATACAAGGTGAATGAGTTTACATGTCAATTTCTACTAATGTGTAGTTGGATGCATCACTTAATTGTCCAAGTTAACTAAAGGAGAGAATTTGCACAGAGGCTCCCACACACAAATGATTAGAGATTTCCAAGTGGTGTTAAAGAAGAAAAAAAACAAAAGATTAGAAGACGGACACTCTGCAGGGAAGTGTGGCATGACAAAGAAGGGAGTATTTCAAGTCAGTCACTTGATCTTAATCTAAATGATCATGCTTTTTACCTTCTAGACAGAAAACTAAAGACAATCTGTCCTAGTTTTTCCAGCTGCTCTCTTACTATTCGCCTCCCTATGCTCTGTGGTGTCCAGAGGCAGCAAAAGATCCAGAGGGACCGGCTGATGAATGATTTCTCAGCAGCTCTCAACAATTTCCAAGCAGTCCAGCGGCGTGCAGCAGAGAGGGAAAAGGAGTCGGTTGCCAGAGTGAGAGCAGGATCCCGCCTATCGGTAAGAAGGCGTTGGTTTTTTTTTTTTTTTTTTTCCTCACCACAGGACTGAAGATGGCTGCATTAATTAGAAAGTAGTGATGACACATAATATTCAAATGAGTCATGTCTTGATTTGTTTACTTCTGATTTGATTCTGGCATTAGTGGGGTTTTCCTTCTCTTTCAGGCGGAAGACAGTTCTCGTGATGACAAGCTGGTTTCTTTTGACAAGTAAGTGATTCTGATTTATTCAGTTTCCTTGTCTAATTGTCAATCATTCATTTGTTGTTATATTCAAGGTGCTATAATAATGTTTTGATTTGCAAAAGGTTCACTTTTGCAGGTTGTTCGTGCTGTCCTGGTATATACATCATGGTATATAATAGTAGAGGAAACACTGCTTTAAAAATAATAGTTTCATACATTCACACCACCCACTCAAGGGGAAATGAAAGCGACAAGTCTGAGAAAGTGAACATTGTACATGCAGGAAGAGGGATCACTTTTACATGTTAACACACACTACTCCAAGTCTTTACATGTTGTCCTGTTTGTCTAAAGCCAAGAGGACTGGGGAAAGATGACCACCCAGACAGAGGAAGTGGGCATCACAGAGGAAGATCTGGAGCTCATCAAAGAAAGAGAAACTAACATCAGACAGCTGGAGGTAAGCCACTACTTAATATGGCTATGACTACCCCGTGGCTACTGGTCTCTACTAAAATTTACTACAATGTCATGATACATACACACAACTCCCACGGCTGATTGTAGCTTTTTCTGTCCTTTTCAGTCTGACATCATGGATGTAAACCAGATCTTTAAAGACATAGCAGTGATGATCCATGATCAGGGAGAAATGATTGGTGAGTAGCTCTGGGATTGTTGTTTCAAGGCTCTGCAAGATAATAAGTTTGACAAGTTTTCAAAGTGACACAAGTGGACAAGGCACGTCAAAACAGCTGGTCCTGGATTTTTTATTTTTATTTATTTATTCATTTTTTACTGTAAACCATTACCCAGTAGTAACAGTGCACCAGTGAAAATCATTGCATTTTAATGTTTACCTTAGTTTATGCACTTACATCACAACGAGAAAGCAAAAACTAAATTACAGCTGCTGCGCAGCAGTGGTTGGGGCTGAGCAATTTTAAGCAAAATTAGGCAATTCTGAGCAAGATGATGAAAGGTGGCACTCTTGCTCAAGATTTGAACTCAAAATCTTCAACACCAAGAATCATCCTCTACCTCACTAAGCTAATTAGCAAGTGGAAATGTCACATGTAGCTTCACAAATTGGCTAAGCCAGTCAGTCACCTGTGTGCAAGACAGCAGCTGTTAGTGTGTAAAGGCAGATTTCAAACAGCTGTCAAAAATTCAGTTATTAAGACAAAAATCTGAAAATACACAAATTGCATCTAGACAGCATGGAGATTTAAAAATGATTTACTGGCCCCATAAGTGAAAAAAGTGATGTTTAAAAAAACACTTTTAAATTGACAAAATTCAAAATGCTGTAAAAAATTCAGTTTATAAGATAAAATTCTGATATTTTCTTTTTTTTTTAAATGAACATTGAAAACGTATGAAGCAAAAATTTGCAAGTATATGTTTAAAATACAGTTTACAGCCAAACATTCTTATGCACTTTAGGCTCAATTTTTGATGAATCAAAAACCTGTGCGGATCGTTTGTGTAGGACAGTCTGAAGATGCTCTGTAGCACGTTTGGTGTCAATTGAGCAAAAACTGTGGGAGGAGATAGGTTTAATAGTTTTACAGTTTTTGAAAAAACAGAGCGATGGCCTTCTTAATTTGCAATAGGTTTAAGAAAAAAATTACATTGCAGTGAATGAAAAGATGAAAATTATTTTCCGATCCACTTTGACTTCTACCCTGGATCGCACATATGTTATATCTTGATTTAAATGATAACTATTAGTGTGAGTCAAGGCTATGTTTGTGGTGTAATTGTTGATTTATATGCTTCTGAAAATATGTAACTGGTTCGACTACAAACCAAATAGTCGCGTAGGTGATGTCACGTCACAGTTTCTCCTTGCAAACTTTTCACTGAATTTTTTTCCCCCTCTCTTCCTGGCTGAAGAGAGAACAAAGAGTAGGTGATAAAACTCACCAGGTGAGATATTTTCCTAGGTTGCGTAGCTAGCTGCTAAGCTAACATTAGCTGTCAGAGTTTGATGGTGACGTAAATTTTGCGAGGCGAGCGTTGTAGTCCGCTACGTGGTCTCACACAAAACCTTAAATAACATTTGCTGCCTGTCACACAGCAGTGCTCTCTCCATGTCAAAAATTATCTTTAACATTCACAAACATCATATGTAAAAACCATGACACATTTCAAACGGGACCAGAATTTTTTTTCTCTCTCATAGACGCTAGTTCATAATTTTTACGATCAGAGGACCCATGGACCGGAAGTAGATGGACGTGACTTAGCCTCTCCATAGGGTCCTGGCAGCTTAGGCTGAATCAACTAAATGTTGAGGATTAGAGAATTATCTCTAGACCTGTGAGGCAGCTTTCTGTTTACAAGAACATTTCTGCAGTAGAAAGTGAAATCATTGTTATTCTGGAACAGAAGAATTATAGAAGTCAACTATCTTCCTACTTCTAACCACCTGTCCATATGGACTTGTTGGGTTCAAATTGGCTGTGGTCAGACAGTCTGTAGAGACCAACTTTTGAACCATGTCTGTAAAACTTTATTGTTTTATTGCTCAATCAGGAGCGCTACCATTTTCAAACATGTGCATTGGGCCAGAAACCAATGAGCTTGACTGAATATCCAACTTCAGTGGTAGATATTTATGTTCTATCAATTTTATACTATTATCTTAAAATGGCCACCAGGGGGCACCACAGATATTTTGTATGTGAGCTTGGAGTAGTGTATTTTTATGGAGCTATTATTTTGAAACTTGGGTGATGGAATGCCTCTGTCTTTGTATTAAACATAATTATTTCATCTTTTACATCACACATCTTACAACTATCGTCCTGTTAAGGGTTTAACTGGCGTCTCTGTTATGTTCTGTCCTGCAGATAGCATCGAGGCAAATGTAGAGAATGCTGAAGTTCACGTAGAACGAGGGACAGAGCAGCTCCAGCGAGCCAGTCACTACCAGGTGAGTCTGTAAACCTTCACTCATGACGCCCTACCAGTGGGTAAAGTTCCTGTCTGTAACCCCACGCTCTCTTTGTTTCATTGTCGCAGCAAAAGTCTCGAAAGAAGATGTGTATTCTTGCCATGGTTTGCTCCATAGTGCTCGTTATACTCGGCATCATCATCTGGCAAGCTTCTAAGTGAGCTGACCATGCACAAACAAACATCGTGTCACTGCTATATTTTACTCTGCCCCCTCACACCCGCAAGTACTTCCTTGGAATCAGTGAAGAGAGCAAGAAGAGGCCGATCATTTTTTTGTCAGCAGAGTGCATTTCCTCAGAGTCAGCGTGGAAAACGTACTCCACTGATCTGATCAAGCCCATTTGTGTAAAATATCTGAAAACATTTAAAGAGAGATTAAGGCGAGGATGTTGGACTGAGGGGGGGATGATGTAAGATCTGAGATTCCATAATTTGACTTTATTAATTTCTTGTCTTATTTACTGCGCTAACACTAGCTGTCACTGTATATCAACTGTAAAATGTTATCGGGAATTACTTTAGAACAGGAAAAAATCCAAATAAAAAAAAAAAAAAAACACAGCTTGATAAAGTAAATGAATCTCTGCTTTTTAGGAAATGTAAATTATTTTTTGTTACCTGTCATAGGGAAGCTGCTGCTGTAAAGCAGCTGGGCTGTGACTCTTGGCCTTCATAGTAACATTCATACGTGGGGATTGTTTGACTTCCGGTGGTGAAGGCAGATGTGGTTGTACTATACATGTTGTAAAATGAACTTAACATTTTGCCTATAATAAATGAAATCCATGTCTGTAAATATTACAAAGTGCTGTGTTATATTCTGCTAAGAACATTATGGATGATAAATGATGATAGTATGTCACAGATGAAACTCCATTCTTCAAAAGAAGTATTTAAAAAAATGATTTTTATGACTCCTGACAGTATTCATAATAAATGTTTTGAAGTCTTTTAATACTTCTCTAGACCATTGTCATCAATTCTGTTTTTTCCCTCTGAGCGTCTACATGTCTCTGACACTAAGGATACATTAACTCATTCATAACTGAGTTTGTTAAAAACTAAACTACAATAGATCACAACCACAACTTTTAAACTTTTAACTCCAGAAGAGGCCAAGCAAAGGGCAAGACAGCCCTACTGTTTTCCATTGTTATGCATAGGTTTATCAATATAATAAATGACTCACTTGATGACTGTACCATCTAAGGAGAAATGGTGAACTGGACCACAGACTAATGGAAGAAGGTGACCTGGTCTGATGAGTCACATGTTCTTTCACAGCTCATAGATGGTCAGAATATTAGTCAACTGTAATATTAGTATTAGTCAGCTACAGTATCGTCATAACTGTCCTCACAAAATGGTGTTATCACAACGTCTCGACCGTGAGGCATTTCACCCGTGGGCACCATGAAAAAACAATGGAAGTCTTTATAGTATCAACAAGGTGTGTCCCACATTTATTGAAATTTGGATGGAGCACGTAGGACAATCAGTTAAAAGGAAATCTAGCAACACATTCAAATGGAAAAGAAAAGTCTTATTTAAATGACTGTGTCCTACATTAATTCCCTCTGCATCATCCATTAATCCATACACACCAGAAGCCCAGATATTAGTATATATTCGTCAAGGTGCACATATTTTATAGTTGTATTGAATTAACAAGTCATTAGTTTCACTCCTATATATCCTCTACAAATGTGACCTGCTGGGAGCTGCCCATTCACCAGGAACTAAGGCAACATCCCCTTCACCTCCATCAAACAGTGATCTCCATTATTACTGAAGGCCAGCTCCTCTGCAGTACTGTATGGGTAGGAGCATCCCCTCCTGTCTTCTTAAGTTCTTTTTTTTTGTCCTGTTAACTGAAACAACACCAGTCATTTTGATCCTAATTCTGTTTGACAGCTAAAAAAGAATAGGATTGATCTAATTGTGCCCTAACGATGGGACAACAGTCAGCTGTCTGTCCTGCATGATATCACATGCATAAAGATAATGCATGTAGATGTATATATAACCACTGGACTTTTGTATAGTACAGTCAACTATTGTTAAGTAAGACCAAGAGCTCTAATATGGTCTTGGAGTGGTTTCTTAATTTTATCACATCGGTCTGTCTTTAATGTTGCTGAGCTTCGTGCAGAGCAGGTAATTGGTGCAGCTCACTGCTGCCAGAGTCAATCCCCCTTTTGTGTTTCAGTCTCACAAAGGTACATGAGGAGGAAGAGCTCTGGTGTTTGACAACTTGGGGCAGCTTGCATTTCTGGACTGTAACTAGCACAAGGTTTCTGGTGTCGCAGGTTTTTTCCCCCCTCACTCACTGTCTGGTTGAGTAATTGACATGGATATGTGACTGGGAGCAGAGGGATGGCAGGACTCTGCGCTAATGTCCAGTCTTGAATTGAATCCCTCTGCTTCACCAGCTCAATAGCAGCTGAAAATGATGGAAAAAATGTAAAACATCAAATCTGACACCACCCACAAGGAGTTCAGTGTTATGATCTGACCGCATTATATTACAGTGATGTGAAAACCACATTTTTGCCAACTATTTTACTGCAGCATATGGAATATATATTTCACATACTACAGCTGCACATAGCATAGTCAACAAGAAACACACAATGTAGGATCCAGACTGTGGTAGGTACAGACACAGCTGCTCACTCACATCAATTGTATCCAGAGCAGAGTTCCTGCTTGGATCTCTGGTTCTATCTGTAACTTCTAAACTGTACATATGTGTTGTGAGACTGCAGTGAAGTGGATAATCATACCACCTGACTGATAAGAACCAACACAACATGGGAATTCCCCCACTGTGTTTTGTTTACATTCTCAAGTCTTGTGGAATATTTTCCATAAGATTCAGTCATGGATGTTTAACGACTTTAATAGGTTGCAGATGCAGGTCATGTTGATGATGCAGAGAAAGAGAGTGTATGTGTGTGTACATGTTTTTCCTAAATTGTGGGGACTAAAACCTGTCTACACACTCCGTTATAGAGACCTGTCTCCCTTATGTGGACAAGAAACAAGTCCCCATAATGTAAAAAACAAAAGTTTAAGGTGAAGACATGATTTGAGGTTTGGTTAAGATTAAGGTCAGGTTTAGATAAAGGTTAGACCAGTTAGGGGTTACTACTGTTCTTGTGTGAGGTCCAACAGGTTTGTGGGGACCTAATGATAAAGACTGCTTTATAAAATTTGGTTTTAGGGTTGGAATTAGAACAAGACTTGTTACGGTAAGGGGCTGGAGAATGCTTAATGTTAATGATATGCTCTCACAAAGATGCAGATTAACATGGATTAAAAGGATGACCAAAACCCTGCATCTACATTGACTGCTGTCATCTCTGCATCTTCTTTAAATACACACTCTAAATGTTGTTCCATTCTACTCTGGTTACCCTCAGTATGTGAAAATAAGAATGAAAATGTTTTCTTCATGGGATAATAATTACATTTTTATCTTTGTCCAGCCTAGTGGAGGTAAATTTGGTTGTACCACTATCTCGTCCAAACTGTATTATTGCAGGTCTGATTTATAATCGTTGCTATCGTCGTCATCATCATTATATAGTTTTTATATAGTTTATAATAGTTTTTTTTTTTACTCTAAAGCCTGTATGCAGTGACCAGGCCTGTCTGCAACCACTGACAACTAAAGAAATGTTGGGGTTAACCCAAAACAGAAATAGCTAAAAAAGAAGTGAAAGACAGAGAAAAAATAAAGAGAAAAGATAAAAAGAAAAACTGAACTAATGAACGGGCTCCCTCCTACAGGGGCTGAAGGCTGCTCAGCATGGGAGCTGGTATGTTTCCACCCACAGGTCAACCTCTTCCTCCTCCTCTTTGGTGTCCCACCTAAATGAACAAAAGACAGAACGATTGAAAACGAGGCCACCGACCACCACAACTGGAAAAATCCCCTACATCCACCCCATCATCCAGAGCCCAGGCAACTGGGATGATTATGATGGTGGTTCCTCACATTAGACATGCATGCATGTATATACTGTAATATGTCTATAATATGTGTTCATGGCCGACTTGGTGAACATGATACATGGGTATTGCCCATAAAATAAATAAAACGTTAGAAAAAAGTTCAGTCTCCAAAAATCACAAAACTTTCCAAATGCAACGATACATGTACATGAGAGTTACAATGAAAGTTTCACCTAAATTTACCACAGGGGGGAGAGGTGGTGCAGATGACACAAATGATAAGAAATTTAAAAGAAAAAACAAATATGCATAAGAGTATAAATCATTTAAATCATCATTTTTTTTTTTTTTTCAATCATGAAACACTTTCAGGGTACTGCAAGTGTTTCATGCAGATTTTGAAACAATGTTGAACTATTAGTGTAAAACTAGTTTGAATTTCTCTGATAGGGGGCTCCACCAGTTCTCAAAGTGAGCATTGGGAACGGTGCTTTTTTCACATCTAAACAACATTGACCCAGATTAAGACCAAAAACTCTGCTGGCCTGAAATAAAACATACTTATCTATTTAGTCTTCTTCTGGTCATTAAATCATGAATTAATTGTGCTACATTTTATTGCATTATTAATTACTGCATAATTTCAAGTGAAAAATTCTAAAATAAAATCTAGCACTACAATATTGGCCTAAAGTGAATTAAGGAGGATTAATAGAACTGATAAACTGGAGATCATCATGTACCTGTCAACATGCTGATCTGTTGACCTGTCATTTACCTGTTGTTAAGTACAAAATATTGTATTTTACAGCTCCCTGAGTCCAGTGAGAGCGGGAGCTACTGCCTTAGGTCCAGTCTCAGCTCAAACCAGTCCACTGCACCTGAATGAGAATGACCTTTCATACAAATAGCCTGTGTGATTTATGTAAGATAAGTAGTTTTTAAGTAGTAGTTAATTTATGTAAGACAAGTAGATACAGATAATTACAGAGCTGATTATTGTACAACATATTCACTGAGGGGTAACCCTGACTGAACCCGGAAATGAAACGGATGGTGTGATGTAGTGGAGGGAACCAGCAGAGGAGGAATGGTGTGACAAGGGGATTGTGGGGAAAAACTTGTATAAAAAAAGTACAAACCTTGCAGATTTAGGGTGGGTCTCATGGAACTCTGGGAAAATTGGTCTGACCAACTCATTTGCCTTTTTTCCCTCTTTAATTATTTCCAGATGGGCCAAATGTTAAAGCTGGAAGGCCTTCAAGGGCCTCTCCTGTCTGGGTGTGTGTGAATGTGCTCAGGAAACAGAGGATGGGGTTGGCAGGAGGGCAATGTGATATGCCACTCCAGACTCTATAGAGAACCTTTGGGGATTGCTTTCAGAAATCCCCACTCTTGTCACTGAAGCTACGTGCCGTCAGCCACCGCCGCCTCCTTGATCTGCTCTCGACCTGCAGCAGCGCTGAAGTTGATGAGTTGTTGTTGTTCAGTGGATACCTCATGAATTAACCAAGACAGATGTTCAGAGTTCAAAACTGGATACTGAACTGGCCATGGCTGACACGCTACAGTTAAAATAGAGGAAAATTACTTTTTTTGGATGATCTGTCAACTTAGCAAGCACACAACAGTGGTTACTTAAAATTTCTCTTTCTCAAAATAAACACTGTAATGTAAATAGTATATTTATTTTTAACATTTCCTTTTAAAACCACTTTAAACTAAAAACACCATGAATGGCATTATCTCCTTTGAACCAAACATTTCACAACAGAAGTGTTTTATCCAGACTGTCAGAGGTGAGGCATGTCTGCCCTCGCTCGGTGCCAGTGGTATTTCCTCTCAGACCTGCTCCACTTGAAATCCAAGGGGACACATCTACCTCTGCCAGCTCCTCACAGTCAAAATAGCCCTCAGATCCAACCAATGTGCACAAGGTACCTTTCTGCTGGCACGCACACGTGAGATGAGAATAACTGTATTGCTCTCATGTCTGCGTGTTAAGTACAGAGCCAGAGCCAGAATGTGGTTAGCAGGGCTCAACAGTGCGAGGATTTCACTCTCATTTGCAACTAAAAATAGACGTGAGCTGTGAAATGTATTTGGGAGCGTGTGTGTGTGAATACAGAGTCTTACAGAATTAAGAACAAGCAGTCTCTCTCTTTTTAAAATCACAATAACAACAATAATGTCAATGATGCGGTGACTGTTCTGAAGCAAAGTTGAGTCAATGAGCACCTTCTACCATTCACAAAACTGACTGCAAAGACTCTCCATAGAATTTGAGTGTTTTAATTTTATCGTTTCTTTCAATTTCTTATTGCATTCTTCTAAAATGAAACTTTCTTTTTTATGATTTCATTCAAGTGCATCATGATGGAGACCTTTAAATATTCATTTCTGCCACTATCTGAATCTAATTTGGACTTAGATGCAGCAACTTTTGCTTCATTTCTTTCCATAAAAGCCTTACATAACTCATCATCTCCCTTTCCTCACTGGCACATGATGCTCCATTACCTCTATTAAGAGTTGAGTCAATCAGGGTAAATTCTTACTACTAATTCTCTCCAAGTCCACTTCCTGTGTTCTCTCTGCCTTGACCACAGTGACCATAAGATCAGTAATTCTCTCTTGCAACATTGTGGTACGTTGTCTATTCCTGACTAATTTGAATATCTATTGTATTATGTGATTCAGCCGTGAACTGGTAAATAGTCATCATTGTTCTACTTCTGCTGGCTCTGAATTGACTTTCCCACTGTCATATGAACACAACCTCAGGAGGTGTTGGATTCTGCAGGGCTTCTTGAGTGTTTGGGAACAGGTATAGTCCCATTTCTGAATCTGTTTGTGATGCACTGTGTGCAGATGTCAGGAGATGCAAGGTAAAAATTAACTTTCATCTTTTCTTTTAAACTCATATGTCTCTGATTTTGCCATTTACCCTCTAGTCTCTTAACTTTTTGTTCCTTCATTCTTTCCTGGAACATTGATTTTTTGGCTTTGTTTCTGCCTAATCCCAGGACAATTTGCCACAAGGTGTACAGCTGTGCTGATGTCCATGTCTTTGAGATAACATCATTCACTGGCTTTCCTCAGTGCCATTTTTGACCACAGAGTCATTGGTTTAAATCCGGTCCACCATATCCACCACAGAATCCAAAGTAGTACAAAAAGTTCTACAGTTGTCAGCTCAGCTACACATCAAAGTGCTAACCATATTTTTTAGTCGAATCTTCCATAACTTGGTACATTTGCTCCCAGTTAGCCTCCTCACTGCTGTATTATGGTATGATTACACAGTTATTAGATCTCTTACATCAAGGTTGTAATTCTCCATTATCTCATTGAGATTACTGGCAAAATCAGAACCAGTTGTGTCTTTTGCATGCACAAAATTGTTTTGGCGGTCCTCTCTCTTGGCTGTTTTTTCAACAAATCAAAGAATGATAGCCAACTAATTCTGAATAATTGGACAGCCAACTCTAGGAACAGTCCAGAGGTCTGTAATATCAAGGAAGATTTGTGTTTACTGAGTATCTGACTTCTCAGTCTGGAATCTGGTTCAGTTCTTAACAGTGGTAAATCAACTCCAACTTGCCCCAGTTTAACTTCATAGGATCAGTTCAAATTATTGTACAGGATCCTGACATGGACAAAAGACTTGACAATAAAGTGACAATAATGAAGAACTACACCTTTTTTATAGTTTTAACACAGAGGTTCAGAGTTTATGATGGTAAATAAACACATAGTAACTACTGTCAAAGTGGAAATAAAAACTAAACCCAGTGTGTAAAAAGGTCCCTGACTGAAATGTCCTTAAAAAGGACATTTCAGTCAGAAAGAACTCCTTACTGCTGAGAATGGGAGTAAACAACTAACACACTGCCTTTATAATAACTATGATAAGCAATGAGTAATAAATGTTTCCATATGTTACACATAATAGTAACATGGCACTTCACAATATAAAACTGACGGACAGATTGAAAGTACTGATCATATAGAGAGCCATATTTTTTTTTTTTTTTTTAAAGCTGAATTAATTTTGTGTTTGTAATTGCAGTGCAATTACATATATTTCCTGTTAGAGCCTTAAAATGTTTTGTTTTAATCTACAAAATGAGTTGTTTGAGGTGCTTGCACTCTGGACCAAGTAAAGGATCTTACAGATGATTTTGTTTGATGGTATTACCAGTGGAAAGGCCATAAAGTCACGTAAATCTTATTTTCTTACTTTATTTTCAAAGTCTCTGCAGTTATGAATATGGATGTAATCAGAAAATTTCATGCAAATTGACTCATTCAGTGATCTCATGTTTTCCTCTGGAAAAAACTTGTCAACATCCCGGCAAAATATCACAAACACAGGGACCTGCAATCATGTGTCAGCAATGTCATTTGGAGCCACACTCTGTACAGCTGATTGCACAGATTCCACAATTTATAGTCCGTAGGTCTTTAATTAAACTATCATGCAGCAGCTGTTGTCCATGTGCAAACTTCATCACATCTACACCTCTCAGCTGCAATGCTCACAGAAAACACCCAAAGATGAAAAGTAGAAAAGCAACCAAGAAATAAAATCAACACGAGCAGAAGGAATGTTCTTTACTGCAGCCGTGCTTCTCGTTCATGACAGGAAGTGCCAGTCAAACCACAGGAATGCAAAGAACTACAGCAGTTATGGTTTTTCCACAAGAGAGGGAGACCTAGGG
This sequence comes from Polydactylus sextarius, assembly GCA_016801845.1. NCBI lineage: Eukaryota > Metazoa > Chordata > Actinopteri > Polynemidae > Polydactylus > Polydactylus sextarius. The sequence goes on along the minus strand of CM028927.1, from coordinate 5,207,555 downwards.
GAAGGTCTGTGTCTATGTGTGAAGGGGGGTATTAAGATGGACAGCCAGCCTGAGAGACTGAGTGAAAAGGATTTCAAAACAACTGTATCTTTTTTTATCCTCTCCTGCTGTAACTACAACCATACCAAATCAGCAACTCAATTCGGTAAACCAGGAATTGCAGAATTCATATTAGCCAATACGCAGTGTTTATGTCCAGATTATCACTTAGCAGCTTTGTTGGCAATATTAGCCAGCTTCTGTTGGCTTCAGCGAAAACACATAAAGTTGATCTAACCACCAGAAACTTAACTGAGAGATTCCGATTACATCGTTGGTGACAGAAGAATCACCAAGAGTGGGTCCACTGCTATGTCTGGGAATAGACAGATTCAGGTACAAACACTTGGGAGAGCAATTGCTTGAGTCTGGTCGATTGGTTCAAACCTCTCTAACCACTTCAGTTATTTAGGTTACAGTGGTTTTCAAGCAGAAGGAAGCAATTGACCTATTTCCCAAGCATTACTTTGCCAGGACAAGGAATATATTTTGTTGTACCTCCACAGTATAATGACAATAAAGGCTATTCAATTCTATAGTGACAACAAATAACTACAGTGGAATAGTGAGTTCACACCTAGCATCAAACCTTCAGCATGGAGACATTTACAGAGAAACTTCAACAGTTACAAGACAATAATTCATTATTTAGGTAAAACAAATGTGACAGTTATATAACCTACTCCGTATTATATAGCATAACAACTAAAGTGACATCTGTATCTACCCTCAATAAGTACTTTCCAATAGCCAACAGCAAAAACCCAAACCTTAAGCATCAGAAACTTTTCTTGAACATAAGTTTTTCTGCCATACTCCTGTTATAGACAACAGACTTAAAACTCCAGTACTCTATGAAATACAAAGAGACCATCACTGACTTACACTGTATTAACTCCTTTGGGCTGGAATGTAATGGAAATACATTTATATGTAAAAATACTTGACATATGTCTTGGATTATGAGATGACAGGTCAATGGCTACAAATACCTGTGAATGCATCAAAGGTGCATAAAGGTTGTACTCGGATCCGACCGCTCAGCCCACGTTTGCAGGTGGTCTCGGCTACATATGTCCACATTCTTTCAGCACTGTGTCCTTGGCCACAACGAAAGACCACCTACTGAACTGACACTACAGCACACAGTCTCATTTGTCCTGCTGCAGTTTCATAATGAATCAAAAATATTTTGATACTTCTCATACTATTTCCCATAAATTGATTTATTCGTGGTTTTGTGCATAGCAAAAACATTAACTGCCACATATGAATAATTTTCTGTTGCAAAAGCGTAACTTCTCATTTTACCATAGAACTGTGGGCTATGCTCTGGCTACTCAACCTGCTTTATTCCTCCTTTATATCTTTAAGCCTCTAGCATGACCATTTCCACTTCTATTTGCTTCACATAAACTATGACATTACCTTTGGCAAGAAACAGACCTTTAATGGTCTTTAATTGTTAAATATATTCCTATATTTTAGCACGCAACACAAATGTAGATGTGTTTTTTTCATAAGTTTTACATGATGAGAAGAAAAAGACTTTTATTCCCCTTGTCTTCTGGTGCACCCTTTTTCTGTTCTATTGATTCACCCACCATACAACAGAGTAAAAAGCATACATTCAAAGCTGCAATAGGTCACAAAATTTGCACCAACAAAACTGTGTGCAAATGTGAGTCACATGTGCATTTTATTTTTATTTTAACAGTCACACAACTCTCATGTTGAGCACTTCTGCTCCTGCAAATAATATTGTAGCTTTTAAGGAGAAAACTTACAACAGTTTCACCTGCTCAAAAACATGAGTCACTTTTTTCTTTTGGCAAAAAGTGGGTGGATGCTCATGCCAATGGTTCCCTGAATATAATTGGGTAAGCAGATCCGCCATCTTGGACAGCTAACTATGGTAACATCTCTGGGACAAACCACATACACCTGCCTGACTCAGCTGATTTTCACTGATTTTTCATAATTATAACATCATTCTGGTAAGAACCAGGAAATTAACAGTTGTCTGACTTGTTGAAATCCTTTGTGTTCTAGAAATCCTGAGATTCTAGTTACAAAGTTGTGTGGTTCTATAACAATGGCTCACAAAACCACCAGCAAGGTGAGGCTGTAGTTGTGTAAAAATGAGCACAGATTGTTGGTATTTTTACAATAAAATGGATAGTCTGAATTTTGAACATACTTGTGTGCAACAGATATTTTTCTAAACATTAGCAGACAATGCTTCAGAGCACCATCTGTCCGCCGCCGGTACAAAGTGTTCTAAGGCCATGAGAAGGTGGCTGGAATAAAACGGAGGGGGAGAGGCAAATATGTAGGCTGGCAAAGTGTTTAAGGAATGTACCAGACTTAAACAACATCCTGAGTGAACAGAGAACGAAGGTAGTATTGTGGTTCAGTCCAGGAGTCCCAGCTATTTTTAGATGGGGTGTTTTTGTAACCTCAGCAGGTGTCCAGTCTATTGGGCAGAAAAACTCAGGCTATAACAGACAAACAGGGCTGAAACTCATCTCCATTTCTATACAATTACACAATGTGGTCACTGGCATTAAGTCAAACTTTCACTCTGAAAAAGGTGGATTTTCCTCTGTTTGCTTTTCTCTCAGTGACTGGAATACTCAGTTATTTTTCTGTGCCAGTTAAGTAATAATAATAATCTGAAATAAAAAAAAGGTATCACCTCTGATCATGTATCTGATCACCTGAGTGAAGTACAGGGTACAGTCCTATGAATTAGCATTAATGTAAACCCAACTTCCTCCTGCTATTTCACCCAAAAACAAAAATAGAAAATGTCACTTTTGATTTTACTTCTATAATCCACCCAACATTCCAGAACTGTGTGAGGGCGCATATAACAGAATGTAGAGATCACTAAAAGGGCGGAAACAGTGCACAACACACAACTGAAAGTATTTCCATCCATCCATTATTTATACCAGTCACCCAGTGACCATGATGGTCACTAAGGTGTTGCATGTCTCTGCAACTCAACACAACTTGTCTTGTTTTCATAGTTTAGGCCATCATTTTTGTGATTTTGTGAGTAAATGGAGAATTGAGTGCATTCACATATAACTATCACTTTTGCAGTCCACTCAAATTCATCAACACAGCGTCTATACATTGTCCCCATCTATGCAGGAACTTGATTTTTGTATCTTTCTCTGAAGGAGCCAGGAATTGAACTATTGACCTACCAATTAGTGAATGTGCTTTCCGCAGCTGAGGAAAAGAAATAAAAAGCTATGGTGAGTGAATAAAGAGCTAGTTGTTCTTTCTTCTTTTAAAACTCTTTAGGCAGAAGCCTTCACTTGCTATCATGCGATATATGGTTTAAAAACAAATCGTAGAGAATCACACTGTGACATACATCAGTTCTTTGGTCTGTTATTTAAGATCCAGAAATCATGGCTTTCCCTGCAACCAGTCTAAGATAGAAAGGGTTGACCCACCCAACCCCCCAGCCTGACCCAGTAAAGGGCCCATAGCGTGACACAGCTGACGTGGTTTGAGCATCTGATCAGGATGCTCCCTGACTGGTAAGGGACCTTGGGTCTCATCTAACCAGCCATGGTAGCTATCCAAACTAGTTCACTAGACACTTGGTTTTAATTTATATGGGTGTATATATGTCTGTGTATGGGAACAGGCGCTTACATCTGCACCAACAGCAGAAATGTTGCCAGTAGAGGATCAACTCACTGGGGATACACCTTTGGATGTCCTGTTTTCATTATTTCATTAAGTCATACAAAAACAGCAGCAAATCCTTGTTCAAGGATCCACACTTTGATGTATAATATGAGAGGTAGACAGAACTAAAACAAATATCAGGATTTAATGAAAGATTAAAGTGCTGAAACCATGTCTTGAGAAGTTGTATCACCTCAGCACAACCACAATCCCTGTGTGACAGTTTTCACACACATCTTATCCAGTTTTACAACCTCACTAATCCATGATCAAGTGAATAACAAACAGAAGTGTGCAAAAGAGCAAAGAGTTGGTCTTGGTCAACAAATGAAACCTGATCCATAGTAAACTTGATATTTTGTTGATGGTAGAGAATGGGTCAAGAATAAGCACAGTTAAAATATCTAAGAATGTTGACATGTTGGTAAGTTACCATCAATTGCTCTCTGACCTACAGAGGAGATTTTAAAAACAAACAAACAAAAAAGATTTTCATTACACTATCACTACCTTCTCCTTTACTCCTTTACACCTTCCTGTTCTGTGGAGCATACATCCATTTGTATTCATTCATATATTTCAATCTGACCAGGAAAGACTGAAAATATATATGAGAAGTGGAGCAAATGAATACAATTTTCTCATGCTTCTCAAAAAAAAAAAAAAACTATCATTCTACACCCTCCCCACCTTGTTTTCTGGCTCCTTCCACACTATAAAGTAATCATGCTTCATGGTAGGGAACTCTAAGAAGAAAATGATACCTAGAAAGTGCCTTCACATTTGCATTTGTGCATTTATACTGAATGGCTCTGCATTGCAGGACTCTGCTCTTTGACCGTGGATTTACTATTTCAGACGAACATGCCGTTATTGGGCTAACACTCTTAATTCCTCACCATCTGGCTGACTTGGTTCTTTGGCCATATTTTGAGTACAGATTTGTTAGTCCAAAGTAGATTTATGGACACAAGTCTCAGTTTTGCTTATGCCTGTTTTATTAGCGCCACTATTGTGCTCCACAGTTTCCACGCTCATAAAAATAATATTATCACTGAATGTGACACCAATTTTCTTCCTTCTTCTTCCTCTTCAAAACAACTGTTATGAAGCATTTCATAAAGCAATACAATAAAAGCTAGGCAGGTATTGACACAGAAACAAAAAGGCGACAGCATAAACAGCACATATGACAACAGCAGAGATACAGACGAGTGAGGAGGTGGTGAAGGTTTCCTAAGAATTGGAGGGAAAGTTTAGGGGGCATCTGGTGGCTGGAAGGAGAAATGGATGTGGAATTTAATCATTAATAGTATCAGATTCAGGTACTTCCTGACCTAAGAAACTGTTAATGACTCCTGGATTCAGGAACTGGTATTGGATTAGAGCCAAACCCTTCCCCTCTTCATTTCTGGGGGCTCCATTTAGACAACCCTTTCATGTACTCTAATGTTATACAACAGACTTTCTTTTGGACTCTGAGGAGTGTCTAACCTTAGTCCTATATTTAATTTGAAGCCAAAATTTTGTATGGCCCATGGTCTCATCTATTCAGATACCTCCAGGTGTATAACTTTTTGAAACCAAATAACGCCTCTTAACGCCTCTAATATCCCTCTTAACTCAATAACTGATCACGTTTGGTCGGATAAAGAATTACCATGGCAAAGTTATTGAAGACAATGACTTCTATCGCACATTTATCTAAGTAAGGTAGTCAAGTTAATACAATTTTAATGTCCACATTTATCTCGCCACTAATCTCCAAAGTATACTTCACTATAACAGCAACAGTGTCACCAGAAAACCTCATTTATATGCTCTGGTCTGGATATTTCACATTGTGTGCAGTGATGGCCACTTAACCTCTGAACATCAAGTGGTTGCTAATTAATTAGGAACAACAGCCAGAAGGGTGTTATTAGGAAGTTGAAGTTGGAAGTCATCATTTGCCCCAAAAGTATGTTTTTGGCTCAAAAACTCCATTATGTTCTTAAACCTGAAGAAAATGGACATAGACAGCATAGAGTTGATAATGAACCAATCCTGATCGTCACTTCAGTGTAAACCATATGAGCTTTCTTCTGAAGGTGACAGGCATTAAGAAAACCCACAAACCTTCAATTTCTGATACTTCAGCGGGAAAGTTACCCAATGTAATCAGTCTGTCTGGCCCAATAACACTCCACCCTCCTGGTTCATGGGCTGGTGTATCCAATAACATCAGTCAGCGTCTTAACAGGTGAGGTCATGGCACAGGAAATAAGTCAGCTGAGATAAAAGAATGATGTAAGGTCACGACCTGCTCTCTGTCCTGCTGCTCACCAGGAGGTTCAGGAAGTGAACGATAAGCCTGTCAGCCCTCACACGTCGCCTGGGATCAGAGAGCAGGATGGAGCTGACAGTGAATCTCACAACACGTTGATTTCTGTCTTCAAACATTTCTGTGCTGATGGTTCAAGAGGGGTTTTGAACACTCTTAATTTCTCTGTATTCCTCTCTGCTCCTTTGTATCCATCATTCAATTAAATATTTAGAAGTAACTGCTTAACTCTAACTGTTTAAATTTCCAGTATCATGGGCCACACACATTTTCCAAGACAGTTCCAGACTATAATTGAATACTTTTCATATTTCTTTATCTCATTTTTTTCTTTTAATCAAATTCACAATTCCAAAGCACTTCTAATCAGACTTTCCAGTAAGTTATGATCATATACCCACAAGTTTTAACATGTGGTTGCTGGACTGACCTTGCACTGCTTCTCAACTCCTTTCTGCTGCATAAGGATTATTTATATAGAAGCACATTTCTTTCAGTTTTCTGCTGAGACCAAGAACTTGATCTTTGCGCTTGGAACTCGTGAACACTGCAGCTCAGGACTGAAAAGCTTGGAGCTTGTGGTGGAGTTACAAAATATTGGTTTAACATTCTGTCATCGAATTAGTCCTGTAAAAACGTACCATTTGTTTCACAAAGGTTCCATGCTTCATCAACTCCCGAACTGCTGCTCCCATCATGTGCATCACGCGCTGCACGTAGGGTGAAACCCCTTCTCACTCCCCTCCAAAAACTACCAGCAAAAGGATTCGGAAGCAGAGGGACATCAAAAAGTGTTTATGAACAGAGCACAAGGAAATAAGTGATCATGGTTACAATGTACTTGTGTTTCCTTTGACAAACTTCAAACTGCAGAGAAAAAACCCAAACTAAGTAGCTAAGAGGATTATTTTAGTTAAGCGACATCTGAAGAGCAGCAGCTTGGTTTTGTGTGCTGCAAAACGAACAGTCACTGACTTCAGCAACAACATTTTGTGGATCAAAAAGTTAGCTCTGGTCAAGAATAGTTGTCAATACGTCACATATCTGACTGACTCACTGTCCCCGCAAGACGAGTTTCGGTAAAAGCAGACTCAACTAAAAACAACAGTATCGTGTTGTTTTTAGTCGGGTGTTCGGACTTTGAGCAAAATTTCAGTGCTTTGGCTGGACTGAGTCATCAAGCTCCAGCTGCAGCCAAAAGCACCAAGCTGAGCTCTGATTCCAGTCAAACACCTTCACTCACTTCGGCTGTTGTACCGTAACACAGGATGTAATTAACTCTGCATATCCTGCTGTGATTAACAAGCTGTGGAGTCAGGTGGTTGTTTTTACTTCCTGTTCATATGAACACCAAAGGAACCGTGTCAGAGAACTCTTAATCACCAGGAAAGGTTATACAACAAGGTACTATATTACTCCACAACTGAAGGTACTTTTCTGCTTGGGTGCAGCCTACTAATTTACTCTCACACTGACACATCACCAAGATGGTTTGACAGTAGAGGTCATCAGAGTGGTATTGTTTATTTCAACTTCTCACAAGATATTCTGACAGTCCAGCCATGTAAGGGGGTCCTTCAGGGACATTTCTAGTGTATGTTCTGATCTGAGTCTAAGAGTTTCATCTTTCTTTTCTTGTATCCATCCAGAGATCTCTGTCTACCCTCTTCCTAACTGATAACATGCAATGCTTTGTATAAACGGGTCCTTCACATTGAAAGATGTGAGAGCTACTAAGTGGACCACTGAGCTTAGATGATTTTCTTGTATATATTCATATATTTCTCTTAAAGTAAGTAACTTCTGTCCTCCAACACACTGATATGATATGCTGAAAGTTGTAGGAAAATTCTAAATGTTCTTTTGTTGACAAGTTCCATCTGTAGAAGAGAGCCAGCAAGGAACTGATCCAACTAATAAATATTGCGACTATCCAAAACCTGATATATCTTGAGAAGAGGAAGCGATTCATCACGATTTAAAACATACTGAAAGGATACTGTTGTACTGTGACGTGTATATTGGATCCTGTTGAGTGTCCAGTGTCAAAAGTCATTTTGGTCAAAAAGTGATGTTAATGGAAAAATCATCCTATGAAGAATTTTTAATGTGAAGAGTTTCAACAGCAGTTTGATCTGTGATTTCTTGCATCAGTGATGGTCCAAAGCTTAGTCCTGCTGTCCCCAGATCTGAGGGAGTTCTGGATGAATTGAAATAGTTATTGGTGGTGTTGTTGAGTCTGCCACAGAAGATGACTGCTGCAGTAGTCAAATCTGGAGGTGATGAAGATGTGGATGAGTTTTTTGGGTTTGCTAAAGGACAGAGAGGATAATCTACACAACTGGAAAGTTTCATGCATCTTGTGACAAAAAGCTGTTTACAGACATATAAAACCCTTCCAACTGTCTGTATGGTTCCAACTGTCTAGTTAAATAGGAGTCACCAGGACCACATTTTGCCACGATGACACACACAGTGACTCACAAGAATGTCTGAGTAAGGTCATTCTCTTCATCCAGTATCTGATGTCATGTGATGAAAAAGGTTTCACAGACAGAATGTACTGCAGCGTCATTAGCAGCCACAGGACAAAAACAAACCTATCTTCAATAACAGATCATTTAAGCATTTAATCCATACTCCCATATTCAAGGATCAGAGTAACCAGCATAACTCTGCAACAATACATGTTGGGGGCCTTTTTAACACAGTAAAAGTCTGAGGGTTAATAATGTTAAGAGAAGTTTTTTTGGTGAAGGTTAGAACTTGGTTTAAATTCGGGTTAGGATAAAATATGGGCTTACGGTAAGTGGGAATGTGTGTTTGTATGAGTCAGTAAGTCAACCTTGCTCATTTAAGGTAGAGGGAGCGGTAGAGAATGTGGGAATGATCACATAATGGTAATTTACCACATGGTTCAAGCAAATGTGAACAGCACTGGGCCGTCATTCAACAGGCATCATGTCACCTGTCTCTGAATGGTAGCTATTAGTCTGTAGTCAGTACTGAGGTGTTATGTAATATTTGTGGCAAGAGAACAGGGACAAATAACATTTTATGGTGTGGTTACTGCAGAATGACTGCATTTTGCCAGCACACATACCAAGGACTTCACTGTTTTCATGCTCACTGAAACCTCTTAGCTACCTCATTATTTTAATAAAAACACATTTGCTGTAATGAAATACATATTTGGATTATTTTGTACATTTAAATAACATGACCATATTGCAAACATATTTCATATTAAACATGAGACCTATATCTAGATATTTTGTTATATTTTCCTTATGATTTGTTGCTCTATAAGGTTCTACTTGAATAGCATGAAGGGGATTCAATTACATTATGTCAACCTGTGCTTCATAATTATAGTCATTTTAGTTGATAATAATTAGTCTGCTGTTTTTTGCCTGACTTAATAAACTAAATAGTGCCACAAATGATTTTTCTGTTGAGGCTGGAGATGTTTTCCATTTTCATCAGTTTACTATACTTCACTTCTGGAATATTTTTCCTAGGTAGTTAAAATTCCTTCTTGGATATCAGAGATCTTGTAGTTTAGTTTAGAATATGAATGATGAATATGTTAATGGGCAAAGAAGTTTTTGTGAAAGATTTGCATTTACTGCCTCGAAGATTGTGATATATACTGCTTGATTCTGTTAGTGAAGTGCCAGGTGTACACCATCTGGAAGATGTTAGCATTATTCTTGTCTACTTCATGTGCCCTTTTCTGCATTGTTTTGGATTCTGTAATAAATTAGTTTGATCACAAATCAGAGAATATGGACCAGGTACACCAGTGTCCTTGTTATTTATATCCTAACTAAATCATACTCTTGTGATATGGTTGAGGGTTAGGGTTAGGGTTCACACGAAGCCTTATACCAGCTTCTACATCTGAACGTTCTGATCCTGGAGACTAGTGTTTCCTGACTGGCAGCTCTGATGTCAACACAGCTTCGTGAAAGATTTCTGCTGAGAGTTTCAACATGGTTTTTCTGGTATTTAACACCTCTGTTGTATGTGATTGTGTGTCAGTCCATGTCTGTTCACTACTGCTCTGCACTTTGTCTTACATTGCCACATATTACTCTCATTTTCCACAGTCATTACCTGTCTTACACGAAAATCATTTCTCAAAATCTGCAACCAACATTCCTGAAATTAAATCTTAGACTGTACTCTATTGAGCTGCGGCTGATGGTGGTTGAATACTCATATATTACAGTAACTGTCAGAGCCACCCTGGAGCTGACACACGGTGTAACTTGGATTGCAAATCAAGACTAACTGACCAGCCTGAGCTGCTGTTGGTTACACCTCCTGTCAGTTGGTATTTTATCCACCCACAGCCCTGCAAACTAATGATGTGACAGAGGAGGCCGTCTCTATAATGATGATTTGGAATGTTTTCACCTTTTGAGCGGAGTGGCATGGCTCTCGTTTCTGTGGCTACACCCACTGTGCTGGTATTTAAGCTACTTTCTCCTCCCAGGCTTCATCAGTCTGCTGCAGAGAGAATAATAAGAGTAAGCCTCGTGTCACATGAACCAATACTACTGAGAGAACCACAGCCTGCAGAAAAAAACATGTTTGAGGAAACTTCAGCCATGCTCTCTGTTCTCCTGCTCATCATCTCATCGGTAAGTTTACTTTTAACACATTAAATTTGAGCTGAGCTCAACTTGAACTCCTGAGCCATGTTTTTGTGCTGTTTTGGAAATTTGCAAAGAAACGTACAATGGTGCAATAGCTAGATGATAAAGTTGGGAATCACATTTGGATAAATGCAGGGTGGGCTCCTCCTGCGTCTGGTACAACCGTATACTTACAAAAACTTACAAAAAAACAGATGTCTATGCAATGTCCTATGTTTTACTGTCATGTTTTCGTCTTCCAAACCTACCGTCTCTGTAGGGCTGACTACATTAGGGAATCAACAACATGGGTAGTGTCTGCTGGCCCATGTGATCATAGTTAGGTGGTGCCATCTTGTGGTCTTCTATGCTATGACCAAAACAAAAACTGTCTTAGTTAAGGCAAATGCTGAAAAGTATATTCTCACTTTACACCTCCTAATATATTTGGCTCATATGTAGTTCATTGGGTTTGCTTTCATAATCTCTGTGCGCAAGTTGGCTTAAAGTTACATGCTGCATCATGTCAACATGATGTACTGACTGATTGTATGATTGATGAACAATATGTAGAAGTGACAACAAAATGATCATATTGTTTGGACGGCTGTGGTGGATAATTACAACATAGAGAAGAATATCACAGTGGTTGTGTTGATGTTACACTGGTTATCAAGATAAGTTGATGTACTATTTGTAAATAAGTAATGGGCAATGAAAGAACCAATGAATTCGAATGAAATTGTGTTTAAATATATATTCAAGGTGTGAAAGCTCAAAATGTAGTCTATGTTAGGTTGGTCCTATACCTTGAAGTTTATTTTGTAGATTTGAAGCTATGTGAATCAGGTGACCACTAACCAACTTCAACATCACTCACTGAGGAAAGTTAAAATCAGAGGAATATTGTTGCTCACGTGGCAAGGAATGCAAAACATGACAGAGTAAAAGCAAAGGAGCAAGGTGTTTTGTAAGTGGAACTGAATGAGTTTTACGCCTGCCTAAAGACCCTCAATACTGACCGAGAATCCCAACTATGGAAAACACAAAGAACATATTGTTCAGTGTGTTATTGGTGGATGTAAGAGTGGCTCTGAGGACAACTGACCAAGAAAAATCCTGAGGATCAGAGTATATATAAAATGTCTCTATGTCCCAAAGAAAATGGTAGTTTAATTAATATCGTCCTGTTGCATTTACCTGTTTTGCTGAAGTTTTTCAAGACCCACGTGCAGATTTCAGTCCAAGACCACGTCTCAAAGTGGTCAAAGTGATCTCAGTCACTTTTCATATAGTCTGTAACTGGGTGCTGAACATCAACAGGCAGCCAAGCCTTTCAGGACTGTGTGCTGTGTCCCCACTGTGTCTCCAGCCGTGTCTCCGGCTGCACACACTCTATATATGACTGCATGAGGTCCAGGGGGACCGATCACTTCATCTCAGGAGCAGCCTGCATTTATCACATAGGCTCATCGGGAGGCACATAATATTATTTAGGACAACACACACCCCCACACGCCCTCTTCAAACTACTTCACATCAAGCAGAAACTATATTAATTATTTAATTAATTAATTCTATCTATGATGACATCATTAAACTATGCCTGTCCTCAAACCATAAGGCTTCAATTATTTCTGCCTTTGTGCCAAAATACATTCATTCCAATGTATGTTCCAGAAACCTGAAGTGTGGTGCTTCATAGTTATATTCTGAACTGGTAGAACAGTAGTGGTCCTAGAACAGAACCCTGTGGAACTCTCTGACTGACTTGTGTGTGAGTCATTGTCATTGCTGTTGCTGGTCCAATAAAAATGACTTAAACTAGTCTCTGTAATAAAATCTTGTAGTCAGTGTCTATTTTTGAATTTAATTAAGGTTTAATGCTTATGCGTGTGAAAGGAGGCATTTCATTTTGCAATGTGTTTTTACTGTTTATATGACAATATAAATAGCAAGTACCAGCAACTTAATCACTTGTTTGCACAATCTAAAGACAATCACTGAAGAGTGATGGTGTAAAATATAAAATACAATGAGTTAACTCAGCTGGTCTAACGTCATCTGTCTAACTTTAACTGATAGCAGAACATTTGGACCCAGTCTCTTACAAAGCTATTGATCATTTAGTTACTCATCTGTGAGTCATAAAGAGATGAAATGCATTTTTCATCATGGAGTGGTCATATTTAACTCCTTCTGTGGTGTTGTTCCACCAAAAGGAAGTCCTTCTGCTTGAACATAGTGTTGAGCAATGTATGCTGAAGAGGGTGCAAGTATATAAAATGTCCAGGAGATGGCATTGTTTCAATTTGACAAACAATACTTTTCAAAGTTGTGTAGTCAATACAATCAATGGCAGTGCTTACAAAACAGTTGACTAAAAACAAGCAAGTGTGAGAAAGAAGAGGAAGGAACTGACTGATGGTACAAGAGGTGAGGTCACCTACTTTGCCCTGCTGGGGTCTGGTGGTCAAAAGACTCCTCAATCTAGATATAGACAGGAATAAAGCTCAGGTATCTGCAGTTTGTTTACTAGTTTCTTCAGGTTAATTGTATTGAAGGATAAACTAAAGACGACAAAGGGCATTCTGAAATAGGTGTTGGAGATGGTGATGACAGTATGAAGTACAAGAGTGATGGGTGATGGGGCCTGTAGCATGTCATTTATTCCAATCTTCCTTTTTCTGCCAATGATGTGGTTAGAACCAAAGGATTGTAATGTAGGCGTATTATTGCTATAGAGGTCCCTTCAATTAGTGGCTAACTCACTGAATGTCCTGAGCCATTTTAATAAAAAGATTAACAATGAGCTGTAAAATCCAGGCGTCAGTCATTATTACATCAATGTGGTGGTTATAATAGCTAAACTTGGATTGTTTGTTGAGTATTTGGTTGAAGATGACTCATCTCGTGAATTTGACAATGATGCTTCATGGAAAATCAGCGTGAGTACTGCCTTTGAAGGGTCTGATGAGGGCAACCACATTTAGGATTGTTCATTATTCTTAGTTTTTCTCATCTTTTTTTTTTTTTTTTTTTTTTAATTATTTATGTATGTAAGGTTTGGGTAGGTTTTCACTGGATATGTTTCAGATTGAGGTAAAACAGATCCCTGAACCCCTGACTGTCACCCTAGCTCTGTTCCCATGTATACCTTCTTCTCACCACTATTTGTTTCTAAAATTTAGCTTTGTGTGCTTGTGATAGACAGTGGCACACGACTGCTCCCAGCCTTGTGCCTGCCCTATGGACCCCCCACTCTGCCCGGTGGGGACAAGTCTGGTCCTGGATGGTTGTGGCTGCTGTAAAGTGTGCGCCAGGCAGCTAGGGGAGCCCTGTTCCCTGCTGGAGCCATGCGACCATCACAAAGAGCTTTACTGTGACTACGCTCTGCTGAGTGACACTGAGACTGGCATCTGCATGGGTAAAACCTTCTTCATATTACATTACATCACATTACATATTATAATATCTTTATTTGCATTGTGGAAAATATACCCTTCAATAAGTGATTAAAAACAAACTCACTGCCTGAAAACTACCACCTCCTTCTTACTCTTCATGTATAACTGCACACACAGCCACAGACCCAACTCCATAGCGGAAGTCTTTCAGCTATCCTCACAAAGGCTGCAATATCCCTATGCATTGTGTAATTATCTGCCACTCCTTTCATTTCATTTGCCTTAATTACTGTCCATGTGATCTATTGGAGCCCGTTTCAAACAAGCAGGCCATTCATCCTGAGGTAGAACAGAAAGTTAGAAAATTGAATTTGTCATCCTGTGGTTGAAATCTGACATAAAAAAAATATGCTATGTCTCCCCATGGTGCCAAATATCGGCTATCCACAGATTAGTTTTTTTTTTCCTTTGCTTGAGATTTAAAGAGGTATTGCACACATGTAGTAGTATATTGTACCCTTTTGTTCATGGAGCTCATTCCCATAGCTTTCTGCAAGATACTGAAGAACTTTAGGTTGTGAATACATTTTCATTTTCTTTATGCATTAAATTATAAGTATGATCAGGGCCAAGAGGTGAGTGGAGACTACATTCTAGGTATGTGATGGTCTAAATGTCTTCATGTTTCATATTAATTTTTAATTAAAAATTTATAAAATTTATAAATTGAAACATTTGAAACAAATTTATAAATTGAAACATTACAACCAGTCCCCTCCACAGGTAAAACCTATGTTTTCTCTTTAAAAATGAGTGACAGCGGTGCATGTTCTCTGTCTGTCTACAGCTCAGGATGGTCAGACATGTGACCTAGGGGGAGTGATCTACCGCAGCGGGGAGTCCTTCCAGCCCAGCTGTAAGCACCACTGTGTGTGTATGAACGGGGAGATTGGCTGTGTGCCGATGTGCACCAGTAACATCCGGCTGCCCTCCCCTGACTGCCCATATCCACGTCGCATTCAGATCCCTGGGAAATGCTGTGAGGACTGGGTGTGTGACGAGACACCTCAGGACCACCATTATGAGTCAGTGATCGCTGGTCAGTGTCACAACAACTCTTTACCTCAAAATTTAGATTGTTTTGCTACCTCTTTTAGATGATGATTTTTTTCTAACACTTATGGTGTTGTATGAACTTGAATTTCCCTGAGGGAACTTCCATAAGGGATTTATAAAGTTTCTATCTAACTATCTTCTAACTATATCTATCTGATATTTTATAGAGATTGACTCCCTCAGTGAGTCTTCCAATGAATTCCTACAAAATAAAAATCACTGGGCTCTGATCTGATATCCTTATATAAGTGTGTTGGGGGATGATTAAAAAAGTTCACAAAGAACATAAATGTAATTTCTTTCTGGCATAGGCAATATTGATAATCTCCCAATAATGGCTACACTAGCAACTATGCTGTTTATATAACTGTCTGTGTCTTTCCAGCACTCATACACACTATAGATATCACTGTTGTTTGCACTTTATGGTAAATTTTATTTTCACTTGGTGTAGTTTTAAAACTATATAAAGTTGGATTGTTCTCCCATGGCTTTCTTTCCAGCTTTTTTCACTGTGTAAGTCTTTCTCTACATTTTTCTTCTTGCAGGAGCCTCTCAGATTCACCCCTTGCCCTCTTCAATGCCTGACACAGTCTTCAGACAGGCATCTTCCCAGGGAACGCTGAGAGAGAGTCCTAAAGATAACTGCATTGTCCAGACCACAGAGTGGAGTGAGTGCTCAGCCACCTGTGGAATGGCTGTCTCATCCCGTATCACAAATGACAACCAACACTGTCAGCTAGAAAGGCAGACCAGGCTCTGCATGATTCGACCTTGCAACAGCCAACAAGAGAAAGAAATCAAGGTGAGTTTGTTTTCTTTGAGCTCTTTTTGCACCAATGCTATGCAGATGACACTCAACTTTATATGTTATTACTGCCACACAATCCTGCAGTTATGACATATGTTTTGGCAGACATATCATTTTTGGAGGCATGTTTCAAAGAAAGATGGTCATATAACAGTATCATCTGCAAAGAAACGGAAATTGATATTATGCCTAAGTTTCAATACTGTACATCTGTAATATATTATAAAATTACTACATGATGATACTGACAAATAATTTACTGATTTTTTCTGTGTTCTGTAGAAGGGGAAGAAATGTATCCGGACACCAAAGGCTCAGCAAGGGATGTACTATGAGCTGTCGGGCTGCACCAGCACCAGATTGTACAAACCAAAGTTCTGCGGCGTCTGCACAGACAATCGTTGCTGCACACCCCGCATCACAATCACAGCTGAGGTAGAGTTCCAATGTCCAGAAGGAGACATTTTCAGGAAGAAGATGATGTTCATCAAGACCTGCTCTTGCCATCACAACTGTCCTCAAGATAATGACATCTTCCTATCATCCAACACTCGGAGGATGGTAGG
Organism: Polydactylus sextarius; assembly: GCA_016801845.1. Taxonomy (NCBI): domain Eukaryota; kingdom Metazoa; phylum Chordata; class Actinopteri; family Polynemidae; genus Polydactylus; species Polydactylus sextarius. Next base: position 5,190,936 of record CM028927.1, on the reverse strand, counting down.
AGACTATGATAACGACATGTGATGAGGAGGTTATGCACATAAACATTCACGGCTAAATCTGGATTACACCACGATCTAATGACCAAACCCACCCTCTACTTTTTTAACTACAATGTTCAATATAATCTAGCCTAAGGGAATTGATTATTAATTAATTGTTTTCTCAAAGAGACAGCAACATTTTCTTGCAAAATTGTTGATGTTTTAAGAAATTTGCACCTCCAGTGCCCTAAGATCCTCTGACCAGTCTGCCAGTAAAAGTAAACATCTGATTTGCTGCATGGAAAAACTGATACGTGTGTAACAAGGAGGCCTATGTTAGTGAAAGTGTGCTCTCTTTCACTCACATACTCTGGTTTTGCTGGAGGATTTTGGAATGATGAGTGATTTTATTTTTATATAGGGGTAGTACTAGTAAGGAATGGCTTTCACCATTAGATAGATTGACAGTGGCTGTTGTAGTAACAGGCTAATTTCAACCAGAAAGTAACTACAGGAAAAAAAAATCTGACTACAGAGGTCATCTGTGAACACAGACAGGGTCAACATACTCTAATATCGTCACATAGTGACAGCTGAGCCAGTCCCAGCTCCTGGGACTATAAGAAGTGTAACTTTGCAAGATTTCAATGCTCAAATATCAGACCAGGATACAATACGGCCTTGTTGTGTGGTATTCAATAGCAAAGTATCCAGCATGCTGAGTAAGTGGACATGGCTGCAGTTATTGATACTAAATTATTCATTAAGTAAAGTCAAAAGCCTGTACTCTTGAAATAATGTTTTTTTTTTTAATTTTACTGAGTTGGCAAATGACACAGGTGTAATGCAGAATTGACTGCTGTGCTGTGACAAATACCCGTTTGCACTGAACCCATTGGTGAGCACAGCTAAGAAAGTAGAACCTAATAGCACTGATGTTATGACCATTGTTATCATAAGATACTGAGGTAATTAAGTTTGGGTCTGTAAAAACTCTCTAAAGATGACCATGAACACCTCAACAGCACAATTTGTGATCTCTCTTAAAAGTGTGACTAACCTTTGCCGAACAGTGGCTACTGCGGCCCCCAGGTGGCAGTTAAGGGGATTAAAAGTGAATGCTTGAAACTTGGTATAACAATAGCACATGTCGTGCAGCTCAAACGAGGTAACTCTCTGCTTATGTATGGAGATGTTGGTTGGCTTGTTATTATTAAAATGTATTGATAGCCGGTTTAGACTCCAATGGAAAATAATCTTAAAATTTTGCAAAGAAAAAAAAACCTTCTAAAATGTACAGAACATGACAGACCGGGGGGCATCAAGCAACCCTGGCAGCCACAAGAACACTACTGGAGAAACTGGCCACGCTGAGATACATGTGGGAAACACATCAATGTAAAATATTCAAATGTATGAGTATTACATTTCACTGACCTTACTGACATTATTGGGAATCCATGGTATAAAAATATTTAACATAATATTGTGCATTTAGTATTTCTTTTGACTGTTCTGTGACGTGCGTCCTCAGAGGTGGGAGGTTGATCGCTAACTGCTGATTAGTTTGTTGTCTTTACATTTAGTTTCCATTCTGACAGTTTGGTCTAAAGACTAACAGGATAAAAACATGTAACGTGACAAAAATGACTTCTGTAATTTGCTGTATTTAAAAAGAAGACAACAATGGACAAATTTTGCATTTGGTAAATATAGCTGGTGTAAATACTGTAAGACTGTGTACAGTTTTGTACTATAATTTATGTAACTTGTTTAACACAGTGCTGTATTAATTTCTTTCCACTGTAACCACCAAACATACAATTGAGTTATTGTTGGTTGCACTTTTGCCTCAATTTCAATAAACAAAATATATTTTTATAGAAACACTGCACATCTGTCTCGTTCCTGTTGCTAGAAATAGAAAGCACTGAGTCGCCTGTGTGCTAAAAACAGCAGCTGTGAGTTTTAGATGAAACAGAAAAGCAGCAGTTTCTCATGTTATGTAACAGCAACTGTGGATTACATCTGCAGGCACTGATACAGAGGCCAGTCTGTTCAGACACACGGGAGGGAAGGGTAACTAAAGATTGCCCTTTAGGGTGACTTTAATGTTTCTTAGATAAACTATTCAAATTTCAGTTTAAACGCCTTCATTATTTTAGTTTTTACTTGCACAAGTGCTCTAAAACAGAACTGTTTTTACTCTCAATAAGTAATCTGTTTAACAAGTCAAGCACATTTCCAGACACACAGTATATCAGACTAAAACCAGACCATGCAACAACTCTCTGTAGAACTCCATGACTAAATTGTGATTTATAAAAAGTATATAAAGCCCTTGAGGGATCAGGCTAGAAGAGTTTTGGTCCGGGAGGTAACGGACAGTTCCACGTCCTCAGAAGGACAACCAACCATCTCAGCAGCTCTCACCAGTCAGGATTTGTGGTAGAGATCAGCCAGATGGACGCCACTTGAGGTGAATTGGCAAAATGTGATTTTTTTGAGTCCAAGCCAAACCTTCAGCTCTGTAGAGTGTTTGTGGAGAGACTTGAAGGTGGCATGCCACAGACTCTTCTCATCCAAACTGATGAATATCGAGAGGATCTGCCAAGACTGGGGTTATGTTACTGACAAATGAGCTTCTACAAAGTCCTCAAATTAGCATGTGGATGCTTGAAAATGATTAAATGAAACACTGCAAAAAAGACAGTAGAAAATTGCATACAATGTATAGAAGCATATCTGACTTTATCTATAGATATAGGTATGTAGTTATATAGTTATAATTTCCAGTTAAATAGATAATAGAGAGAGAGGGAGGGAGGGGGAGAAGAGAGAAGAGAGAGAGAGAGTATTATGTGCAGGCGTTTTCAGGCTGCAGTCATGTCTCCGGTCTAACAGTGGCAGCTGCCTGACGTAGGATTTCCTGAGCCCCGGAGCTGCCACTCCTCCGTGGCTCCGCGCTGCCTGGCGGACCGGTGTCGACGTGATGATGTGGTGCCGGTAATGTTGGCATGATATCAGCGGAAATCCAAGCGGCTGAGTGCGGATGGAAAAGACCGACATCTGTCAGCGGAGCAGCAGCGCAGAGCCTCTCTCCAACTGCCAGGTGCTGTAACTGTTTGGCCAAACACTTCATGGTGATATGATGCTGCTTCATGTTCTGCTGTGTCTCACTGTGACTATGCTGCAGTAGTTTGGAGGCAGCCTGTTAAATACCAATGGAGAGGCAGTACGAATATTCTAGATGCTTTTTGGGTAGTAATGTAGCTGTTATAGGACTGTGTATATGGTCGCTTACTAATGCATGGCAGAAAAAGCAAACACATGCAGTAAATGCATATTTCATTAATCTTCCACAGCTACATTGTGTCACATTGTGGATGTGGTCATGAAAACTTCGACAGATACCAGAGGAATTAATTAGTTTTATCATTCACCAGCAGAGACACAGCTGAAAATCACAATGTTTGTGAAACATTTGTTGGTCCAGTAAATTCAGTATTTGCATTCACAATACAACAATGTGTCAGAATAGAGTCATATATACAATACAGGCCTCAACTTAAATTAAATTGAGAATTGCATTGCTCTTATTTTCAGATTATTATCATTTGTTTATGTGTAGAATGAGTTCAAGCTCTGTGCAGTGGATGATGATAAATGCTTGAGCTGTCACCCACACAGTCTTAGTAGGCCTGGCCGAGATCACTCCCATTATACATAATCATGACCCGTGTCTGCTTTCTGCTGTCTATGCAGATGTAAGCGCTGTAGACATCTGAGCAGAAATCCCATGGATCACACTCAGCAGGAATATTTATTGTTGGTGATTACAATGGGAGAGCTGATGCTTATTTTGAGGCTGCTCTAAACAGGTTACTTCACTGCCACATAGCATTGTTGCTAATTTACTGACACCACTTACTAATCAGGAAGAAAGTTATTTTTTTCTGATGAACTTTTTATTGTATTTTGTAACAAAAAAGTATTTGCATATGAAGTGACAAAAATTAAAATTAGACAAAAGAAGCACAAAAATAACAATAATAACACCAAACACATATATAAGTTTGGACAAGCAATATACTTTACCTAAGAGAAGCTTTCCATGTAAGAGAAATATTAATATCAAATTATTTTTTATCAAAGTTCTAGTTATACAAGAAACCAGATATGAAAGAGAACCAGTCTCCAGAGGATGACAAGGCCTTATGAATTACAGACAGTGATCTTTCTATAAGTGCAGTATCCCTGAAATGATTCAGCCAGTCTATAATCATCAGCCTCAAGAGAAAACCATGAGTCTATTATCTTCTTTGCAGTAGTTAAACCTGAAAATATGCTCTTCCTAAGTGTTATCACTAAGTGCAGAATTGTCACTAATTCATAACATGGTTGGGTGTTTGGGAAACGGGAATTTTAGAATTTGTCGTCCAGATTTTTTTTTTTTTTTTTTATGGTGTGGCATAAAAGTTATGCAAAGTTATAGTGTATGAGCTGATGTGCTGGATATTTCTGACAATATAAATATATTAGTCCCAACATTGTCCCAGTCAAGTTCAAGGTCCTGTCCCGTCACAATTCTAGGATTCTAGGACTCAACCACCTGGAGAGTTTTGGCATATTTGTTGGCCAGATAATTATAAATATTGGATACCTGACAACTTTAGGATATTCTGGGCTCAACACAAAGTGCTTAATGGATGAGTGGGTGGAGATGGGTCTCAGGGGACTCTCAGTTGTAGGCAGAGGAACCAAGAAAAAAAGGGACAGAATAGTTTTCTTCAAGCTTTTTGAATGAAAGTAATCCATTTCTATCACACACGTCTTGAAGACTCCAGATTCCTGCAGAAAACAACCCATCACTGAAATATGGGATAGTGTCCTGTAGTAATGTATGCTTAAACCAGACTGGTAAGTGATTACAAAGTTTAACTTTACAATCCTTGTGCTTCTTTACATATGGCAGAATTGGAGTGAAATGCCAATTGAACAATTGGCCACAACCTCTTACACTTAACCCAGATTTCTCTCCACAGAACAGTACATGTTATAATCTGTGTGGTTTTGCTAGTTCTTGCTCCACCTGATGGCAAGTTTTACCTGCTGCTTTGTCATGCCAGTCAGTAATAAAAGACATATAGACAGATATAATTTGAAATCGGAAACGGCTAGTCCTCTTTAAGACTTTGAGCGTTTAAGTGTGTGGAACCAAATTCGAGGTCTTTTATAACTCCAAATAAATTTGCAGATCAGAGAATATGATTCATTAACATAATTTGCTGGTGGTGGAATAGGGATTGTAGAAAAATTTTAAAATTCAGTCATCCAAAAACATTTATTTATAGTTGTTTATAGCAGCATACTCCTTCTAGTTCCTGAAGCTGACTATCATCCCCTTTGTTTTAGAGATGTTGAATGCTGGAACACCATTCACTCAGTCTGCAGACATCAACCCTCCAGACAGAGTGGTTTTGAGCATCAGTCACACAGTTAGTGACGCAGTGTCTTACAAACTTGCATGGTGTTTAAACTGTGACTTTATTGTACAATCATATGTATAGAGGAAAAACAGAAGAGGACTCACTACACAACCTTGTGGTGCTCCAGTGCTCCAGTCAAGGAGAAAGAATGAAGGGTCCTTAGTCTGACGATCCATGACCCAGCTATTTACCCATCTACATGCGTGTGCTGGCTCCCAGGTCTAGCAGTTTGGTCTCGATTTTGCTAAAGGTGATGAATACAGAGCTAAAGTCCAGAAATGAACGCTTCACAGACATTTCAGGGAATCTTGCTGGAATGGAATGATTGACATCACACGCGGTTGCTGGATTACCAGAGGGGGAAACCAACAATTGAGATGGCGTGTGAAATGTATGTAGTATGAAGGTAGCCCCACAGCGAGCATTTAAATGTCTGGGTTTAGAAACATTCCTTTACAGTAATGTGACCAGGGTGTCGACATCTGTTGTTAATAAAAGCAGCAAGACCTCCACCTCTTTTCTTTCCATTCTCAGACTTTTCCTGTCTACCCAAACTGTCTGAAAGCCACTGATGGTTGTGATGGGACTGGGAGTTTCTGGCCATGTCTCTGTGAAACACATAACACTACTCTAATAAAAGCTTTTCAATTTTTTATGAGGGCCGCTAGCTTGCACATCCTATTGTCCAGAAGTTTCATGTTGCCCATGATGTTGCCTATCAGTGTTGCCTGGACCCATCATCCCTTTATTTATTACTCCAGATTTACATCCTCTGTCTGTTGTTGTTCTGGTCACCATGTTAGTGTTTTAGCACACAGCTGCATTACAGTAGTGTAACTGAATATTTTATATGTTTTAAAAAGATCGTGACCCAAATCAGAACTTGATAAGTCACAAGATGAAGGGGGTTGTGAGAGTGCAGAGGCAGAGAAGATGGTGTAAAAAATGTCTATTTCATTTGACCTATGGTTTCAGACACTGCTCTTAAATGTGAACCTACGTGCAACAATATATTTTACTGGTTTCTGCATCTTTTGATTGAGCTACAAAGAGTCAAATCCTGACAAGTTTGTTCTTTTTTTAATGAAATATCGAGCTACAGTGTCATTATTGTAGTAATCGGTTGCTGTCCCATCATCTATTTCTTCCCTTTTTACAATACATGTAAAAACATGTGCATATGCTCTTGATTTAGAGATTTACATATTTGATTTGATACATTTCCCAGAGAACAGTGTAGTGTGATGTTTTTCAAGGGTATTCCAAATGGTAGTTTTCTTAACATTTAACTGTGGATTATCACTGATATAGTGGATGAGTCTGGATGAGATCTGGACTTTAGGTCAAATAACATAATTCTGCTTTTGCCCCGGTTGTTATTTCATCCATAAAAATATGTGGAGCTGAAATATTGTTTCACCGGTGCATGGGATTATATTCTCAGTATAATCTCTCAGATTCAGTCGTGACATTTTGTGGGCGTACCTCACCTCATAAAACATTTCCACAAAATGTCAGTGCATTTGTGCGCACACATTTACTGTGAACTGAAAACAAGACTGCTGACACGGGGAGAAGTTTATTTCTTTTCTAAACATTTGTGCGATCATTTAGACTAAACATAACTAGCTATTACTAGTGAAGTGATTTCAAAGCTTTGTTGTGTTGACATTAGTGACATCTAGTGGTGGGTCTATGAATTGCAATTGCAACAAGATGAACACAACTTGCTTCATCTTCCCCTTCCCTGTTGCAGGAGAATTACAGAGGCTTTCAGGTGACATCAAAACTAAAAAAGCTCTCTCCAGAGCCATTTTTTTGGCTCTGGGTCACTGTAGAAACATGACAGTCTCCATGGATAAAGGTTCCTTTTATCAGGCTCATTAATTTCTAAAATGGAGTGCACCTCAAACATGTATCCGTATAAAGAATGACGGAGAGATATTATTAAATGTATTCCTGTGAAAACTTTGGAATAAGATGCATCTTAGATCTGTCCAAATTAAATTCTATCATTTAGCACAAATCATAAATTGCATAAAATTCACATACAACTGCATCTTTGGTTGATTCTCTTTGGATGGACACACAGACTGTAGATGCTGCACCGAAGTTATCAATGACAATATTCAGTAGGTTAAATGTAGTGATTGTATATTATTGGAAACCAACCACGATGACTGAAAATACAAGTCATATCATGCGTCATTACTGATCCTGTTCTAACCTGATGACCTTTTGTTCTTTTTCTCTCTGGTCTCATTTTTCACTCTGCTGAACCCACGACTACTGATGTCTGATGTCTTCTGAACTGTGGCCTGTCATATGATGGTGAGTAACATTTCATTTCCACTGTGAGACTTTTGTTAAGCAATACCTGACATCTATCTTTAAAATGTTGTTTAATAATTTGTGTCCTTGTGTCTGACTATTTTAACTCCATTAAAGCTGATTCAGTTTCTGTTGTAAAACAAGCACAGCGGCAGTAAAGTAGACGTGACCACAGCTCTGTTCTTACTGCTGAGGTGTAAATTAGGAAGCTGATATGATGCTGTTTTTGAAGAGCACATGGTGACATGGGGATGCTGAATCATGTCTTCCCACTTGTTCAGTACTGTTGGTACATGTTCTACATTAAGGACTCTAATTGAATGATCAATGGCATCTGGTCTGAAGTGCATGAAGCAGGAGCATTTAGTTGTTTACCTAGTTTAAATAAAAAAAGGGTCACAGTGACAGACACATGGTTCAAAAGGGCTGTAGTCTCTGAGGCACCGTCTCCCATTTCCTTTAAAGCCTATATGCATTTGGATCTTGGCAGATTACTACCATAATAGCAGACTTTCAGAAGAAGTGGCCGGCTCTTGTGCACCCGCCACCCGCCTGTGTGGGAAACTTTTGCTATTTATAATACAACCTTAAAATAAAAGTGAAGTAATACACCTTTGATACGGATCAGGTTTTTCTTGGTCAGTTCTGCAGTCATTTTCCACTGCCTCAAAACAGCAATGCGTCTGACCACACCTCATTTAAAGACCAACACACCCATGAGCACTCAGATATAAGTGCATTTTCTATTTAAACAGCAGGGTGCTGGATGAGAAAGTGGTAGCTGCATTGCACCGAGCAGTACTTTGTGCTGGCTGTAAAACTTTTTTACACAGAGTTACTGCACTCTTTAATTTCCTGTTGATCTCATTTGCTTAAAATCACCAAGTAATTATTTTGAGCTCTGTGTGATTCCAAAGACATTGTAGTGCACTGGTCCGCAACAAATAATAAAAGTTGTTATAATACATAAAATTACTTTATTGTGAGGACAGATGTCCAGGTGCATTTTAGTGTGTGGAGATGTACTGGTTTGAGTTACAGTTAAGTGTTCCTGTTTGACTCTTATTCTATATTTGCAAAGGTACTATTTGTTCAGGGATGTTGCATTTGGTACCTGACAAAAAAAAAAAAAAAAAAAAAAAAAAAACTAGCTGAGTGCTTTGTCCATTGTAATAAAAGTGGTTGAGTAAACTGAGCAGAAGTGATCTCTGCCCAGATGTTTTGTTGTGTTGCATCAGAACCACACAACCAATGATAATAATTATTGGTATGGACATATTATAAAAACACCTTCACAACAGTTGGATATTATGAAATGACTTGCATCTTGTTTGATGTTGTCCTCTCGTGAATTGAGTTTTGTGATTTGGAAAAAGCCAGAATTAACTGTACTCAATTAATTGTACATTATCCTTTTATTCCACTACATCTCATTTGTTTTAGTTACTTTGCAGATTATGATTCTTTACACAAAACATACAACCAGTCAATAAAATATGATGAAATGTTTTGCAAAATTCAAATAGTGCCCCCACGTGTCTGTAATAATGATCCAGTCATCTCATATGAATTATAATATAACTCACAGTCTCTGTTGCTGCAATGTCTATATTTAGTGCAGGGGTTTTATTTTCATGTCAGTGTCAGTGTGTCCAGTAGACTGCAGTAGAGAGCAGAGCAGCAGAAATTAATGAACAGGTGGTCTCTGACTCAGGATTATCATCATCATCAGATGTCTGTGCTCTGAACCAGTGCAGAGATGAGTATTTACTCACATCCAGCCTCAGGCAGATGTAGAGTCACAACACAAACATGAAAGACACTGTAAATATCAGCTCACTGAGGAGGGAGACATGTCAGTCAGCTCGTAGTGTAGTTTTTATGATGTACACTAAATACGTTTCCTTGTTTTCAAATATAACATTGTTTTTTTGCAGTAGATTCAGCCTTTGAAAGACATGAAGAAAAAAGAATCGTCTGAGAGAAGAAGTGATGAGTGAAGTGAAGAGCTGAGAAATTATTCAAGTTTATGGTCTTAAAACTTCACTGGACATGTTGTTTTTAAACTAAACTGAAGCAACCTGACCAAGCTATAGTACACACTCAAGAAAACACTGATCAACAAATTCATAAGAGCTTTGCAGGCACACTTCCAATGATTCTGTCCTCCTTAGAGAGAAAAAAAACGCTGCTGGGCCTTTTTACAGACAGAGCCATTTGACCTGAAACTATTACAGGGCTTCAGTAGCTGTTCTCAGGAGAAAAATAACCACAGAGTGTCTGTATCCTAGATGCTTGTACACACCAGGGTACAAATAAGCTGGTTTTTGCTACATTTATCCTCAGGTAAGACTCATTACACTGGGTTGGGCGCAGCTCAGGGGACAGTTTATGAAAGACTGCATTCTATAGGACAATACACCTGGGGCCATTTTGTCAAGGAATCTAATATCTAAATAGTGATATTTCAATGTATTGTTGAATGTTGATGAAGAATCGGTCAATAAGAGCCTAGTATTAGTTCTGCCTCTAAATATGACGATACAGAGCAGAATATGCAGTAAAAAAGTAATTAATAATGAAATTGGACCATTGACATAACATTGAACAAATGAGTGTTAATGATTTAAAATGAGCTCTGTTGCTTCCGAAGAGCTCAGAACATGTTGATATCAGACAGTTACTTTCTCCAGCTCCACAAAGTTAAGTCAAATAAAAAATCTCAAACCTGATACACTAAAGCATGTCCCTTGGTCTCTTTCTGCCTCTCATGCTGTCGTACTAGCTGATGTCAATTAAGTGTGTGTGGGTCCTCGAGAGGGACATAAAGGTGCATCCTTTGAGACACTTATTCAGGCTCTCACAAACACATTCATGTACTTATATTATGAATATTTAATGTAATAAAGTGAACTGAAACTGAAAGAGGCAGTAATATAAAGGTGGAACGTGGAAGCTTTTATCCAAAAAAAAAAAAAAAAACTTTTTTTCATTCAGTGGCTTTTTGCTGATGTAATGTAGCATCAACAGCAGCAGATGGACCCAGATCTTTTTTAAGTCCAGATGTTGTCTGATGTAACAACAGGCAGGGAAACATTAAAATATCCTTGTTTGTTCCACGAGGTCATAGTTCCCTCAGTTTAATAGTGCATTAATTTAATATTGTGGAGATTATTTATGATGTACACAACTGTAATGACACAAAGATTCTCACATCTTTGTCCGACGAAATAGAACATCCAGTGCTGATATAACAGCAGCCGTTAAATAAGTTATTACAACCAAAACAATGAGCCTTAATGTTTAATGGTGAATGATAAACGCTGCGTGATTATTTAGATTTCTTTGCACAGAAACACACACACAGGCTTATGGTGTTGTGACCGGGCCGGTGGCTATTGTTAGACTGGCACAGAGGTAATTGAGCGAAAGTGGAGGGAGGCAGTTAAAGAGCACATGCTGAGCCTGGGGGCTTGAAGCACATGTCAATTAAAGAGGGAGGGACAGCAGAAACATATTTAACACTGCTTCCCACACAGGGGAAATGTGCTGTGAATGAATATTTCTTAAAACATATCAGATGATTTAACTTTGAAAGATGTGGTCATACAGCTGTGACACGTAAAAGGAAAAGTAAGGGACACTAAATAATCAACCGAGGGATGTGGAGGATGTGAGGTAATGAAAAGGGAGGTATCGATTCAACAGGTTGAAACCCATAAATGAAACATAAAAAAGAGCAAGATCAGCCACAAGAGTGTTTGGTTTGGATGGATGTCGATTAAAATGAGTCACACTCTTAGCTGGAGTTATGAATTCTACAGTGGAAACAAAATCAAAAAATGAAAAGACTACAGATGTTGTCGTTAATGAACTACCATGGGAGGAAGTGAAAAATGATCTCAGTGCCCAGGTAAGAGGCAGCAATAATATAGTTCATTTCTTACAGAGGAAGTGACTTTAAAATTGTATTGATCAACTCCCACATGAACTGGACCCTATTATTTGTATGTAACAAACACAGTTGAGACTCTTTCAAACTTGTAATTATAGGGAACTATGAGCTCTTTCAGACGTGAAGGAGACTGATTATTAAGGACTTTATATGTGAATAGAAATCAAAGTCCTTCTTTTTATGTTTTATGAAGAGAAGCAATGTGGGGAAAAAGAGATTATTACTTCACTGGATTACACAACATTATGCCAGCTCAGAGTCTAAAGAAGATGTGACACTATTGGAGGGGAAAATAAGATTGATTTCTTTGTGGCACAATGCTCCTGAAAGTTTTTTTCATTTTTATTTTAATGTTTGTCCTGTCACCACTATGGTATATTATTGACATTTTGGTATGTTGTTGATTACATATTATGTTAATAGACATCATCATCGAAAGTGAATTTTCAACTGCTGTTAAATGAGATAAAATGGAGGAGGGAGGTGGAGGGTGTATTTATAATATGCAATTCAAAATATATATACTGTCAGAAATATAGACAAAAGGGGGATAGTTAACCACAATACATCTTTATAACCCACACGAAAAAGACAGATTAAATTAAATTAAATTAAATTAAATGCAATTGAAGGACAAGCAAGACTGCAGCGCTAACTGTGGCCTTTGTACCCAGTGCTGTCCCTCATTTTGGGCTCTGTGGGAGGGCCCATTGTTTAATATTAGCCCTGTGCACCAATGGTAAGTCAATCTTCACGGTTTGTCAATTTATTGATCGGGTCTCTGAAAAGGGTTTTATTTTGAAAGGCAGACACTAATTAGGACAGGAACACTTGAGTTGTTAACAGCAAACAGGATGAAGGAGTCTGTTTTTGGAAGTAAAGATGGATTCATAACAGAACTCCTTGAAGGATGCTAAAAACAGATCTCCCACGAGAACTACATGACTCCTTGTCGAATTTGTGATGTGTCCATTATTGGTTGGTGATATTTATAGTCCTTCTAAAACTTGCTCATCACTCTGACCCATTTTTTCCCTCACGCTTGTCTGGAGGTATTATACCTGATGAAAGACATCCAAGTCATTATTAACAAAAGATTTTACAATAAAACTATATAGAAATATCCTAAATGTCTAGTATCATTTTAAATCTTCTCCATATTGCTGCTTGGCAACCATATTTGTCAGAAAATCATGAGTTCCTGTCCTGCCTCTCTCAACACCAGACATTATTTCTACATAAATGCTTTGTCTACAAACTGGTGGTGCGCTACAGGGAGGGGTGAAGGGGACATGAGGAGGGGTGGAGGTGTTGGATTGTGGTGCTTCTCTCTCTTCTCTCTGGGGAGCTGCTGTGCTCCATGCTGTCACTTCACCTCAGCAGACAGTCTGGCTCAGCACCTGCTCCTCACGCCGGGGGCAGGGAAGAAGGGGGGTGCTGCTAGTGACGGTGATAGTGAAGGGGGGGAGGGGTCCGGGAGGGCAAAGGGTGGCCTTTTGTGTAGTGATGGGGGGAAGGAGCATGAGTATGAATGTGTGAGCAGATTTGACTGTACAGGATGCTGATGTAGGGAGAAGCTGTGTTGAACAGACCACTCCTCAGACAAAAGCTCTCACAGTGGCTTAGATATGCTGATTATAACCATGATGCTGTTTGGATACAGACCCACGCCATGTCTCTGTGTCTTCATGCTACTTGGCACTTAGTTTGTTCTGCTTTTGGACTGAGTGTGCAAAATCTTTCAGCGAAAGTCCTGTTGGCAGCAGCTGAAGTGTGGTTTTATTCTGCTGATATCTACATTTTTTACAAGCTTCATATTGTTTGAACAAATACTGGGGAATATGGCTGAAATAAATTGTTGAGTGTCTGGTTGTCGAAGGGCAGAAAATAAAAGATGAAGTTTCATTCATATTTTTATATTTTTAAAATTAAATTTGCCTCTGCAAATCAAATCATGGTTTGTTTTATTTCAAGATCTAGATTCAAGATCACGATTTCAAGATCTATAACAATAGTGGAATCTTGTATTTGTTCCATAAAACATTTTCTTCTTGTTAAAAATGAAAAGGTTCATTTGTACAAATTCATGACCAGTACCCAAGATTCAGTAGAAGTATGGTAGATTCTTTAATTATCTCCAGTCTTTTTCCTACATGAGCTGTGATTCTCAAACACTGAAATAATGAAACTTTTAACAGTTTCAGAATTAAAATGTAAAACCTTCTTATTGTGAAGCTCTATTTTACCTCACTGTTTGGAAGCTAAACCTCAGTTTTCCTCTCTTTAAATGAGAAATAGTCGCCTATGTCAGAGGTTTCTAAACACCAGTTGACCGATCAGAATTTTTATTGGCAAAGAAAACTGTGTTTTTTTTTTTAGGCAACTCGTACACTACGACCTGAAACTCAGAACACCGTATTCATCCACCAGTAAAACATTTGTGCAGCACCTCCTGATGCAGCGTGGGTTGGCAGGTATAGTTAGAAAGCACAGGTTGAGTCTCTGTACTAAACCTACAATCTCCTTATGAAAACTTGTGCACAGTCTCTGCACCTGACTGCGTACACCTGCCTGACTCCAGTCGGCTGTTCTCTTTTCTGTTTATGTAGCAAGAGGATGCAACATTTTAATGAGGAGCTGGTAGTGGTGATGGCGCAGGCAGAGCGAGATTAGCTGTTTCCACCTGCACCCAGTTTTTAAGCTTAGTAGGACTTTCAACATTTTGACTCCAAGACTGATGGGAAAGTGATATCCATCCTGTGATCTCACTTTCAGAAAGAGTGTGAACAATTATTCCTTTAATTATTTGAGTGCCTGAAGCTAAACTCTCTCCAGGTCTTCATTGCTGTCCCATCTTTAAAGCTTGTTTCATGCTGATTCATTATTTAGAGGTTCTGAGTGGATCCAGATCTACTCACGGGACTTTGTTTCCTCCTCATGAATTCATATGAATGTAAGACTACTACAAGCTGTTACGTAACACACAGTGTTCAAACACGTGGGATTTTATCCACAATCCTCTCAGTGCTCTACGCTGGCTGTCAGAAAATAAAATGTCACATCAGTGACAGATAGATCCGGGGCATGACTTGATATATTATGAGTTAATTCACAGGATGTTGACCTATATGCTCTGCTCCATCACTGATACGCTGTTTTCAGTTGCAGGGTGAAAATGGAGGCATTGATTTTTATGGCACAGGGAACCTTGGTTACTGATGGAGGAGCTCTGCCATGAACAGCAGCTTCCAGAGCTGTGATTGGAGCAGGCTGCTCCCGCGCTGCTCCCATTGGCTGCTTACACAAATACACTTGACTTATTACATACAAAGCTCCACCCTGCTATACAAAGAAGGGGGAGCCAATAGGTATGAAAAAGACTGTCTAACCCCTGTGTGTTGTCTTACAGGCTGAATCTGCTCAGGCTGGATATTTTGTTCCAAATAGAGCTGCTGTTTTTTGCCACAGCACCCAAGTAAATACATAACTGGTTATAGAAGAGTAAAAGTATTGTGATTTTTGTGGTAGTGACTCAGTCAGATGGAGATAAAAAGCAACACTCAAGTGGGTCACAGGGAAAAGTTTTCCAATGACTATGTGTTGGTAGAGATGCTTTTAAAAAATGATGACTGGACCATAGTATTTCAATGTGCACTATTATTCCTTCTCGAGAAAATGTCATAATGATAATGATAATAATAATTAGCCAATAATATCTGATTTATAAGGAACCTTGTAAAACAGCTGTTACAAAGTGCTTCATGATAGACAGTGACAGAAAACAAGTCAATATCGAACGATAAATACAACAGTAAAAATAAAACACAATTAAATCATGCAAAAAAAAAAAAAAACTTTGATAGCAACAATAGATAAGAAACATAACTTACAAGAATAAAGAGTGATCACTCACAGAATAATTTTATAAAAGCTGTTTGGTAAAAGTGGTTTCTCAGAGGAAGTTTAGAAGCAGACAGCTAATCTTCTGGTCTGTAAACATGAATAATTCATTTCACACTCAACACATATTTACCGATGAAGTGTACTTACTGTAGAAAAGTCTTTTTTACAGTAAAACGTGCACAACATACAGCTATATTGACAAACTGAATTGTTTTCAGCTTAACTGCTGGTACTGGTTTACTCTCACTGGTTTCATTGGGAAATAGTCTGTAAAACCTTGATACAATTTCCCAAATTTTTAATGAAAATTTTGACTCCAGACTCACATGAGCTGAGGCCTTTGGTTGACCAATCAGAGTCTGCTTGTCTGTGGGTTGGTGATCAGTCATAACAAAATATAAAATTGACTTTACCAATTAATTTGAAAGTATATTGATATTCAAGGAATTAAATAACATTTGTTTATTGATTTCTATCAATATTGATTGAAGAAAAACACCATAAAACTGAAGAAAAAATTAGCAGAAGAGCGGTTCAGTGATGGATCCTGCATATGGCGCCTCTTGTGGCCGCCTGTCAGACAACACCGAGGGCACACGGCCACAAACACACCGTCGCTCCTGACACATTGTTAAACGCCGCTTGAAAACGTTCACGAATTGGCGCTTTATTAACCGGTGGTCGTGAGGAGCGGTGACCGGTGAACGGATCTTTTTTTTCTTCCGCTGGATGTTGTGAACAGAGCTGGGTGAGTGGTTGCGTCTCGTCCCTGTGCGTCCTCACGCTGAGTGTATGTGTGTGTGCGCGTGTGTATGTATGTGTGTGTGTGTGTGTGTTTGTGTGCGTGTGTGTGGCTCCCAGAAATTTGTTGACATTTTTCACATTCAGCGCCATTTGCAGACAGGTACACCTACCGCCCCTTTTTATTGTTCCCTCTAGTCAAACGCACAGGTTCGTTGGAGTCACCGTGTTTACATTGATGTGATGTGTGATGATGAAGCGACGCTGTGATAATGTGATCAGGAGCAGGTGGAGACACACAGTTCTTTGTAAACACCGACACTTTTCATATTATTGTTGCAGAATTGAAGTAATATCGCGATAACTTGTGGATGCATTGTTTTCTTCTGTTTGTGTCAATATTCAGTGTATGAATCATCTTGATTATCATTAATTCTCCTTCACAATGTAATGAATTCTCATGTTGTCCATCCTGGTTGGACGGCAGCAGGCGTTACACGGTGTCATCTGTTCTTCAGCACATCACAGAATCATCATGGAGTCTGTTGACTGTTGTCCCAGCAGAAACACCATCATCTGCTTGTAGGATCATGGTTTTAATTAGAAGAAAATTCAACATCATACCTGCGTTATTTTAACTGTGTTTTGTATTTTTCCATGTGCACATTTGCAATGAAATAGATTTAGAAATCTCTAATAGTACACTTTCATTCATCAGTTACAGCAGGCACAGGAGAATGAAACAACTAATATATTTAGTAGGTCATTATTATATTTGATTTATTTTTTGAAGGATGAAATAAAATGATAAGTGAATAAAGATAACTTCTGTGAAGTCCTGTAAAGACGATACCGTTCCTTTAAATTCATTGTAGATCATCTTATTGTTATATCTTCAATATTAACAATAATTGGAAAATACTGGTAAACATTCTCCCCACTCATATGAATTAGTATTTTACCAATATTAATAATAAAGTCTAATTGATAACTAAAAAACCAACAAACAAAACGAAAAACTGTACTTTCAACGGGTGGAAACACTTCCACTTTATTCAACCATCTCAAACAGCGACACAAACCCAAGTGTAGGAGGGAAGTCTGAAGATAGTGAAGAGAACGTGACTCCGAAAAGGCCTTAAGTTTAAGAAAAATTCCTACTCAAGTGTGTCATAATTTCATCCTGAAGATAAGCAGAGTTAATGGTGGAATCATTGGGATTATTATTGTGTGCTGTTTTGTTGTTTTTCAGCACTTCTTGAATATTTTCTGCACATTTACATCTAACTTTTCAACCGGGTCGTTAACCCAGAATTTAACTTGTGAATGAATTAACATTCATATTATTTTCTTTCTTTTCTTTTCTTTGCTTTTGCTTAGAATACTTAGTAGCCTATTGAATCATGGGCATATTTAGATCAACACAAGTGACAAGTGTTGGTGAAGCTCTGAAGACTATGCAGCTGTCACTTGTGAATGGTACAATTTTTTTTTTTTTTTTTAAATTGTCATTTATGGCCGTTATCTGAATAAATAGTAGTTGATATGATGTTATGAAGTCCATATCGCCCTCCACGTGTGGAGATGTATGACTGAACACCAGGAAACACTTCAGTCAGACCTACATATGACTGATCCATGTCAGCTTTAATTAGCGGACATCATTGGTCTGAAGTTGCTCTTTTAACGTCTGATCATCACCATGACTCCTACATGTGCAGTGTGGTCAGTGATCTCTTTCTCTGTGATGATACAACATGACAAACATCACACGTCCCCTGAGGTGACTGTGAAAGTGATCTGATGTGAGCTAACAGAAACCTACAGGGCTTCACTCTGGTGGAAAACTGGCGACAAATCTCTGACTCCTGAATATTCTACAGTGATTCGCTTGCATATGGATTGTGGTTGCAGACTGTTTTGACTCATCTGTTATGTTTTCTGTCACTATATTTATCTCTCGGCCTCCTGATTTATTTCACTCTCACACCATGGTTGTTTACAACCGTTGTTGGTCCGTCATCTCCAGAAACCACGAGTGCACAAAGGAAATCGTACACACAATCTGTACATCTCCTTAATATACGATGTTTTTTTCCCCTATATTTTGCAAATGTTGACACTGATTGACCTGGGAAAAGAAAAAGAGATGGAAAGTAGTAGTGTCTTAGTGACCCAGTCTAATTTAGCAAAGTATGCACAGATCTGTACATCAGGGACATGAAACAACTGCTTCATTAGTTCTTGGCTCAACACAGGAGAGCCACTTCCTCAGGCCAGGAGTCTACCTACATTTTAAGAACAAAGGACGGATATGTTCACATTATAGCCGAGAACACTGGTGGTTTGAAAGAGGAATGAAAGAAGCCATCTATGTCAATTTGGACCAATCATCACTGATTGAAGGAGGTGGTCTGGGACTGTCAGCCCTGCCTACAATATAATTTAAGGTTCACTCCCAAGACAGCTGGACGTCCATCTACTCCTGGACTCGTGACAATGCCTCACATGATGTCAGAGAGCCAATGACCTATATGTCACCCTAAAGACCCTTAAGGTTCTATAACCTTTTCACACCCTGCATCCAGTGACCCTGACGGCCCACAGGATGGTTGGGAGGGTCAACAACTCTTGTGACCTCAATGAATCTTCTAGGATTGTGAGTCAGAACTGAAGAAACTTTTTGTAATAGAGATAAAACGTCTTTGAGATTCTCAAGCAAGTCCAGTTGCCCTCTTTAAATCGGGTGGATTACCATGAACCTGGATGACTGAGAACCTTCATTGAAAAGAAAATAGATATCAACATAATTTACATCACTAATAATAACATTATTGATTGATGCGTCCTACTTCTATTAATTCTTTCGTCTCTCCATCTTTACACACTGGAACAGAAGGAACTTTTCTTTTAGATTTTTCTGTCACATCTGCAGCAAAAGGTCTCAGACAGGTGCAAACATGGTCTGAAATGTTGGCAGCATTTCATTCATTGACGTCACACTCTAGTGTGACAAATTAAACTGGAAATAAGACAGATTTTTTGCAGTCAGCTGGTCAGCATGGCTGTAAATTGTGCAGTTTGAACTGTGTAGTGCCTCGATATTGATTGCTTCCATCACTGTCACTGCTGCCTCCTGTCTCCCAACATCTTTATCCCTCAGGCCCAGTTGGCAGCTTGGCAGCCCCCCCATCCTCATACTGCCCTCTCAACACACACATACTCTATTGTGGCTCAGCTTTTTGTACATTAATGGGTCTTTTACTTTATGTGTGTCTTTCATCAAATATTCTCCGCCTCTGATTACATCTGGGTCAGAATGACTCCTGGTTTCTGGGTTGCTTCCAGAACTCATGCTGACAGAGTGGCTGTGTTCTTGCGTGTGTGTATTTGTGTGTGTTTAGCAGTGACTGATAGACATCAAGCTTTCTGTGGCCTCCACATCAGCACGCAGCAGCCTTTAATCCCCACACAGGGCCCGATTAAATTTAAAGCCGCTTTCAATGCTTAAGCTCACTTTCAATGCTCTGACACAAGCTAAGATGCAGTCAGAAATACCGATATGCTTAAGTATGTTTTTCACAAATGCATTTCAAGTTAAACTTTGGACCAAGCCTTACTCTTGGTCCGAATCTTAAAAGCAACAGACCTTCATCACACAATGTAAACACTTAATCAATTTGACCCTTGAAATCCAGGTGAAAGTTTGGTTCTGTTGAGTATTGACAGGAAAGATCGTTTCCATTACTCCTTTTTAAATGTTCACTGAAGATTTGTCTCTGTCTGTGTCTCTGGATGTCCTTAGATTGACATGTTTTGACGTGTTTGTCTATGGAGTTATGGTCACTAGAGGATGATCACTTGTGGGTTAGGTGACATCTTTTGCTCTAGACAAAATTTAAGCCCAACTTGATGAGGCTTATCAATAATTAGGTGTGATATGTTCTGGTCAACCTTGGATATGTTGGGTATAAAGAACAATACTGCCTCTGGAGGCTACTTGCAAGTGCCATTGTTCTTATAATTACCCTGGTATCAGAAAATGTCCCAAAGTTTTCTGGTCCTGCCAAGTACAAGTCTTTGCACTGGTCTGACACGTAATTAGTATTTTGGATTTTCACACCAGGATAAAACATTCAGTTGCTGCTAACCGGCCTGTTATTAGCTAATGAACACCAAACCTAACTGCAGCTGGAGACTGTAATTCTGATTCTTCTGTGTAGCCTCAATAAGCTTGATGTAGTCACACATTTCCCAGTTCTCCACCTGAACAGAACAAGAATTACACTTGCCACCTGCAGCCCAAGATGGTGAAGCTGCAGTCCGACCACTGGTTAGCAGAGTTAGCTGGTTAGCAGTGACTGAACTTTGAATTTAAAATACTTTTATATAGAAGCTCATGAATAAATACCAGCTCTGTTAAAACGCAGAAGACTCTGTAACAACCAAGTACTATATTTTTGATATTTTGTTAACAGAAGACGCATTATGAGAGGAAAAATGGCAGCATACAGGCAAATGATCATGAGAAGATTCATATCACAACTTGCAGTCAGAACTTTCAGAATAAAGCCAAAATCACTGGCTTTGTAACCAGTAGAGGACTGGATTCCTGTTCTCTGCTCCTGGGTACTGGTAGAACAAACAAGGTTTTATTTTTTATATGTACTGAAAAGCTGCAGACTCTTCTTGTTTTTATTCTTGACACCTGCTACAAACTGCTGCTTCAGACCATACGCTGAGTGTACAACAAATAGTTTTGCATGTCTGTAGTTCTGGTTATATACTCCTCAGTGCACCTGGAGCTGTGGCGCCCACGCTTTCACTTTTCTCTGCCCCGTCAGCACTTATGCGGCTGTCCCACTATCTATTCAGCAGTGCAGGCTGCCAGCAGGTTTTGGAACTTCATGTGGTAGCAAGCTGTGATTTCTGTCAACCCCCAATCTGTTAGCATACCTTAAAACGTTGTATCCGAAGATGTGACCTCTCGGGTCCATCCAGTAATGGGTCATCTGTCTCTGATACAAGCAACTCAGCTCTAGATTTTCGCTTATTTCCGTGATATACACAGTACACCGTCAAACAAAAATACTGGATAAGCAAGTTACATAAACAAAACTGTGAAAAATTCCAATAACCACAAAATCTGTAAGAAAAGACCAAATTTACTTCAAGTCTGCATCAACACACACTCCCACACACCAAAACTGTTTCTAAGAGGTCATGTTTCTATACAGCTATACTGTAACAACAAATATGTTTCGTAGGAAACACGCTGTAGGCTAATCTATGGCTGGATTTTGTTCAGAGGCAGTTTTTTTTTTTTTTAATGAATGAAGGTGCATGTTAATTGTTGGTACATGTGCAATGAGGCGTCTATGATGTGTGATGGGCACACAGAGCAGAGACCAGGGTTCACGTCCAACAAAAGCATTTTGGTTAAAGCCAGTCAAAGTTGGTAGTTTTGGTTGATTGCAAATAAACAGGTTGTGCACAAAGTCACTGTGAACCTTCTCTGTACTCAACCGAGGTTGTTCTTTAACATTCACATGACAAATAAAACTTTACTGTTCACTTTAACACACAAGCAACCCAATGTCAGTATATCGTGGTCAATAGTAACTGACTTGTAACTACTTAAAGTTAATGTTGTTGTCAGCCTTGCACTGTGACCTCCTTTTAATTGAATGTCATGTCAGAGTTTCAGTTGATGTGTTTCTGTATTTGATGTTGAATGTGTTGAAGCATTTTAGACCAGACTAACGTTTTTGTCCTGACCTGAAAGGTCACAACAGCTATGATATCATAACATACCAGGAGTCATGAAGGTTTCTCACATGTATATTGCTGTATAAGATGTGTGGATGAGCTTGTAAAGTACAACATGTTGTTTAAGATTGAATTGCAGCTTCTTGATCATTTTGGTTTATTACTGTATCAATAACAAATAGCAGCACTATCTGTTCATTTACTGATTCTATTCAAGTAAATCTGTGGAAAAAAAAGGAAAAATACAAAAAAAAAAAAAAAAAAAACTGGTCATAACTGGTTTATTGTTTCATTTCACACTACAGACACTCAGCGTGTTAATGACAAAAAACAAAAACACGTCTTCTCTTTTCCTGTTGTATTGATGTCAAGGACATTTAAGCTTTGGTGATTTAAAAAAAAAAAAACAATCACCGTTTATATCCTATGTGTGATATCTCTATCTGCTTTATAGATATTAGAATATATGTTTATGTTTCCGTGAGTGGTGACAGTAGGCCTACTGGTGCAGTCATTATCAGAACCAGCAGCTACAGGAAGAAGGTTTTATTTTAAAGCAGCTTATTGTTGCATCTTCCTCTCTGACACAGTTGTTGTTGCCACAGCAACAAGTCCGACTGTTGTGGTGTGTAAGCTGCCAACTGATGTGGCTCGTGCAGCCACCCACCCTTGCTACTGTGATGAGCCGACTGTGTGTGTGTGTGTGTGCGTGCGTGCGTGCGTGCGTGCGTGCGTGTGCGTGCGTGTGTGTGTGTGTGTGTGTGTGTGTGTGTGTGTGTGTGTGTGTGTGTGTGTGTGTGTAGGCATCAGGACGTAAATGTGAGGGGACGATGTGATCACGACACATTGACAAGATGATGCATGTTATATCAGAACAGTGTGAATCCCAGTGGTCTGTGGAGTTTAGTGGCACCATTAAAGTGAGAAAGTAAAAACACTGGTGAGAAACCCAGTGTGAAAGAATTCAGTTTGCAGATCAGACTGACATTTAGTTCTTAGTGATGATAGTGTTAAGAGATGAAAGTCAGTTTTTATGGACTTTCTCAATCATTGAAGTTTTTTTACAGATTTTTTCAAGTTCTAAAAATGTGTGTAACATCTGTTAGGGATGAAGTTGCACTTGTGACTTGATACTTGCTCATTTACTCATTTGACTGGTAATGTTGCTCCATCTCTTCCAGACCAGTTGTCCCTTAATGATGTGTAGTGCCGTGTTTGCTTTCATATTTATCTGTGGAAGAGTTTCTTTGTGATCACTTTAAGTCTCCATTTATTATGTGTAAAAAAGACCAAACCAAACTTGATGCCTAAGGAGTAAATATATAATATGCATGTATATGTATAATGTATGTCCTATTATGTATATATAAAGATAATGTGTCAAATAATTGTGTCAATCTAAACTAAACTGGGCTGTAGTTAGGTTGTGTCTGTGAACGCTTGTGTCTGTAGTCGTCAGAGATAGTTTGTGAGGGACGAGCTCCCACTCTGTTACGCCACTGAACAGCCACACACAAATGAATGATTCTTAAGTTTCATCAAATCGTGTGAGACGTCTTTCACTCACATCATCAAGATCAGAGAGAGACGACACTGTCTGTGCCTCTATTGACTTTGTCTGCAAACTGGTACTGGTCCAGACTGTGGAGAATTTATTGATAGTCATCTGTTTGTTTGTTTGTTTGTTTGTTTGTTTGGAGCTAAGCTTGAAGTTGTACTGATTCCTTCCCAAATACTGACTGTTGACAGTGAGAGGTGTCAGTCATCATTCCTTTTTTTTTCAGCAGTTTTTTCCAGATGTATATTGTGCACTGCAGGTTGCCGTACATGTCAGTTTTTGATTTCGTACTCAGAATAGCGAATGTAAGTGTGAAGTTGTGAAAAATGATACACATCCTGTGTTAATTTCAGATCATTTCAGCCTCTAATATAGAATCCAAAGACCCAATTTACACCTTTTATTAATATCTGATTTAATTGTTTGTTTTTTTTTGTTTTGTTTTTTTTTTGTTTTTTAATCTTATCTCTATTGCATATATACTGGACCGTTTCTGTTCCTCAACTCAATTCTGTCCTCTACCTCCACAGCTGTTGCCATGACAACAGACGAGGCGGAGAGTCACCAGAAGAAGCCGAGGCAGCAGGAGGAAGCCGGCCAGGACGCTAAGCCGTCCTCACCTGAGGAGGAGCAGCTCCGGCCTCGCAATCGCAACTCTGCCGGCCGCGGCCTCTCCCGCCTTTTTTCCTCCTTCTTGAAGCGGCGCTCACAGTGTGAGAGCGAGGGGGGAGAGAAGGAGGACAAGGGAGAGGAGGAAGCTAAGGCTCCCATCGCTGACCCTGAACCTGAGCTGAGGACAGAGGGAGAGGTCGCCCTGGATCAGCACTCAGTAAGCAGCGATGAGGCTCAGGTCAGCTGGGATGCTGTGTATCTGTAGGGGTAGCAACACCAGAGCCAGTATCAATCACTGAGATCAGTCCTCACGTTGTAATAAGCAGCAAATGCACTATAATAATAATATGAGAGAAATGCCAGGATTTACCAGCTGAATGCGTTATTAAAAACATGTTAGACCTGAGAAATCTTTTACTGTTTTATTTTAATGACAAAATAACATACAAATTTTAAAATAATAGATAAAATAAAATGTAAACATGTATTTATGTAAATGTTGAACTAAAGAGGTGTTCATACATACGGTACACAGTCAATTTGTCAAGTTTAGTCAGTAATATTTAAAACAAGAATATCTCTTGGTTAAATAGTACTATACTGAAGGGATCTGTAACTCCTTTCCACCAAATGTCTACAGTATGAATGAGGCCCTCATCATACATAGTATGTGTTGGTTTTATCTGCCTGCCCGAGTTAAATGAATACACTTTATGGTTTCATTAAGAGATGTAAGGGAAAGACAAACACACTGCATCATTTTAAAACCCTAAAAAAAAAAATAAATAAATAACCTATTTTCCTGTGGTCACACTTCCATAGACTGATCTGATCTATAAGTCAAAATGCCTTATAACTCAAAAAGTGAAACTGGCAGTTTATTAAACAGTTTTTACTTTCTTTGCACAAAAGAGTTGAAAGTTGAGATTCATTCACTAATGAAAATATCTAATGTGGATATAATAGATATGTCAGTGTCTCCTCTATAACACAGGAAATATACAAGAAGTAATTAAGTTTTGTGGTGACTCAGGCTCTTTAGATGTCTCTTCGTATTGCAACTTAAACATTATGTGTCCCTGGCACATCAGAAAGACATGTCAAAAACAATTACATGTAATGTCAGGTCTGTACAGAGATTAGTCATCAGTGTGTGTGATGGCTGGAGTTTTAATCGCCCTGTATTCATGTAAATCCAACTAGAAAGACATTTTCATTTCTTCTGTCTTCCTCTCTGAGCACTGCTGACATCTGACCTGACCTTCAACTCAACACTGTGTTTGAACTTATTCTGTGTGGACACAGATGGAGCAGCTTGATGATATGAATATGGTGTGAATGTTACTATGAAATTGTTTACAAACTCTACGCACAAACCATCAAATTGCAGTTAATCATGAGTGTAACTATGGCTGTGTGCAGTCTGTAGTCTGAAGTAGTTCAGTGATAACTGTCACATATAATGTGATATCAGCGTGAACAGAAGATACACTGCTGTGTAACTGCTGACTGATTGGGGTGGATGACGTGTGTGGGAACAGTGTGAGTGAGAACTGGCAGCGTCTGTTTCATCATGAAATCATCTTTGTCAGGCCATCCAGGTAGAGAAGAAAGAAGCTGAGGAGGAGGAAGAGGAGGAGGAAGAGGAGGAGGAGGAAGGTGGAAAGGACAAAGAAGACGACAAGGAGAAGGGAGAGGAAGCTGAGCTGGAGAAGGAGGACAAGGAGAAGGAGGAGGAGAAGGAGTGCGATTCTGACAGAGACAGTAACGGAGAGAAGGGGGAGAAGACGACAGAGGAGGAGGCCAAAGCTCCTAGAGCTCCACGTCGACCCAAGAACATGCAGGTCAAAGTCACCCTGCTGGACGACACTCTGTATGAGTGTGAGATGGATGTAAGAGCATTTTTAATTTCACTCTTCTCATGCATTATGCACACACATAAGGATAAGATAATGGAAGGAATGATCAAGTGTGTTCATTAGATCTATGACTTTCCATATTAACTCCAACAAGTGTTGCACACACACACACACACACACACAGCAGCAACCGGATCCTGATCCATGTTCCACTTTTCAAACATGAAGCCTTTTATACTCAGTCATACAGTCCAGTGTCAGGACCGTGACATTAGCAGGTGGATGTTAAATCTGTGTCTTGTTTCCTTTGTGTATTTGTCAGAAACATGTCACAGGTCAGGATGTGTTCATTAAAGTGTGTGACCACCTCAACCTGTTGGAGAAGGATTACTTTGGCCTGGCCATCTGGGAGACGGACAGCATGACCCTGAAGGTGAGATACACTCAAACTGTCATGTGTTAGTATCAGTTCAACAATAAAATGACGGCTCTAAATATGTTCCAGTGTGTAACTCAACAGCATTTGATAATTAAACTTCATGATATGTATCTCATTTTCATGGTCAGACTTGGATGGACCTGACCAAGGAGATCCGCAGGCAGGTTCCAGGTGAGTGTTACTCCAATTGTCCAGTTTGCTTTGGAACTATGTTTGTAATACATTTATACGTTTTTTTAACCACACACTGTTTGTTTCTCAAGGTGCCGAATGCAATGTCACATTCAGTGTGAAATTCTATCCACCGGACCCGGCCCAGCTCTCTGAAGACATAACAAGGTACCTCATAAGCTCTGGATGATGTGTAATCTTACATTTTTTATTAGCAGTTTCACAAAACAGTCAGTCTCAGCAGATGTTTTACAGACCTCTGTGTGTTTGTGCCTTGAAGGTACTACCTATGTCTCCAGCTGAGGAAAGACATCCTGCAGGGTCGTCTCCCCTGTTCCTTTGTCACTCTTGCCCTGCTGGGCTCCTACGCCCTGCAGTCTGAGCTGGGCGAGTACGACCCCGAGGTGCACGGCACTGAATACGCGAAGGAGCTGAAAATGGCCCAGGGTCAGACCAAGGAGCTGGAGGACAAAATGATGGAGCTGCATCGCACATACAGGTCAGGACACTATCTCAACCAGAGGATAAAGTGTTCAGATTATGTTACAGGTCAAAACCTTTAATCTAAATTTTACATATTGAAAAGTACTTATGTACTTAATGTGATGTACTTAATCTTTCTGAAACGGTGCATTCTAATTTCTAAGAGGATTATATGTTTTGTGCATGAATTATAATTTGACCACTTCACTCTACAGAGCTCCTTCCATCTAATTATTATTATGTATAAGCTACATTACCAGGGAATGCTTGATAGAATGAGGGAAGAAGACGTTCTATGATTTCCTTTAAAATGTCACTGTTACTAAAGATGTTGTTGGATTCCTACTCTGGTGTTGTGACAGGTCCATGAGTCCAGCCCAGGCAGACCTCATGTTCCTGGAAAATGCCAAGAAACTGTCTATGTACGGAGTGGACCTCCATCAGGCCAAGGTGAGAACTCCTTGGCTGTTGCTGTAGACAGCTGTTTTCTGAGTGGATGTGATTCATCCTTATTCAATGAAAAACATGGATGTGGTTGGGGAGGTGGAGTGGGCACAATGCATTTGCAGCTGTTAAGTGTGTTTTTTTTTTTTTAATGCCATGGTATGAACAACAGGAGGACATGTGACTTGTCAGGTTTTACTGCAGAAATCAGGTCAATCTGTTTGCATCAGAGCAGAGATTTAAACCAAATATAGAAGGATTTTTTTTTATAGGACTGTGATGCCCCCCTGTGGGTGATAATAAACAGTGCAATGAAGCTGCAACAAAACAACTGCTGCTGTAAATACAAACACCGTTTTAGAATTAACAATGCAAATGCAATATCTATGAAAATAAAAAATCTTAAAATACCATTAGTGCTGTAGATCATCATGTTCTGTTTCAATTGGAGGCATTTTAAAAGATTTATAAACATCACAACTAAACTAAAAAAAGCAACATTTTGATGAAAATGACTGCAGAGGATGTGTTTTTAGCACTAAAAAGAATCAAAACAAACTATTATTAATTAGTAAAACTAAACTCAATTTGAAAATAACAAGTACACAAAAATTAAGTTCAGGTATGTAATTGCCAGGTTCCCTAAAAAAATTGCTTTCTGAAATTCTGACAATCTTTAATGGAGATCTGTGTTCGTCTGTCTCTCTTCCTCTCTCGATCAGGATCTGGACGGTGTTGACATCATGCTGGGTGTTTGCTCCAGTGGTCTGATGGTTTACAAAGACAAACTGAGGATCAACCGTTTCCCCTGGCCCAAGGTGCTCAAGGTGTCATACAAACGCAGCAGCTTCTTCATCAAAATAAGACCGTCTGAGGTACACAATGTTTTCATTTTATTATTTCCATTCATCTCATGTCATTATTTAAATTAGTTTCATTTTAAGCAGTTTGCACCTCAACAGGTGGAACAATATGAGAGTGCAATTGGCTTCAAACTATCCAATTACAAGGCGGCCAAGAAGCTGTGGAAAGTGTGTGTAGAACATCACACCTTCTTCAGGTGGGTCATTGTTTGTATTTTTTGTGCAGATTTTTTGTTGGACAGTGGAGGTTTTGCTAAATATACTTCCCTGACCCATATCAGATCAGAAGATAAATGTCAGTGTTATTTGTGTACAGGCTGACCTCCACTGAGATGGTCACCACACCTCGGAAGTTTCTAGCATTGGGCTCCAAGTTCCGCTACAGTGGTCGGACTCAGGCTCAGACCAGACAGGCCAGCTCTCTGATCGACAGACCAGCTCCTCTGTTCCAACGTTCGTCCAGCAAGAGGAACTCACGCAGTCTGGATGGAGGTATGATGTTCACCCAGTATCCTACTTCAGGGATACTGTGTTTCTTTAGAGTGTTGTTAATGTGTTTCCTTAGCAATAAGTTGTACATGTCTGGAATTAAATGGCATTATTTCCAAGTCTTTCTTACTATTTAGACTCACATACCACATATGTGATCAGTATGGACAGGAGGAAATTCCAATTAGACATGTTTCATGTAAACAACACTAATCACTGCTACATTAAAACAACCTGCATGATATTGTGCCAATACTGTTGTGGTGTGTTGTTTATGTGTTTAGTCTGAACATGTATCAGTAGGTTGTTTGAGTCCAAGTAACTTTAAAATGAACCAGGACCCAAGGTTTCCCAGCAAAATATTGCATTGTAAGATGGTGGTCAATGTTATTAACTTCATCTGACAATAGCTTTAATGTTGTGTGTGATAGTTGTATGTGTCCATGAATTAGTTTCCTTAGTGAAATCCTAATGGATCAGTTAAAATTAGATTAGATCAGATTTCCTTTATTGTCATTGTACACGATACAATGAAATTTGTAGAGCTTTTGCATAAAGTGCACCATATTCAATAAAGATTACAAGAAGAGACACACAGCAAGTTCTATGTAGTTATAGTTATATTATAGTCTGTATTATAAGCCCTGTATTATACAATTGGAAGCCATTTACTCTGATCATCATTTCTCTCACTCTTTTATGTCATAGAGTTCTGTAGAAAACAAGTCTACGCTCTGAGAAACACAAGATGCAAAAGGGATAGTCACTGACCGGTTATTGTGTATTATGACATTTGCAAAATTGCACCACAGGCTGCCTTTTGAGTCTCCATGTAGTGTAAGTGCGATTGTTTCACACTGTCGAGTGAGAAATGGGCCATAATACCAGTGCTGCACAGTGAGGAGAAGGATTACTGTCATTACAGCTCTTTCAGTGTACCTGCAGTATGAGTGTTGTGGTAGGATAGATCTAATAGATCCAAACCTGTCTTTTAATGGTGGGTGATGTAAATGTGAATGTGAAGTAAGGTAGGAGTGAAGTCTAAACAAACCATTACCACTGTTGCATGGTAGTTTAAAGAAAAAAATGAATATGCAGAAGACCTCACAGACCATGTTGATGCAGGAGCACAGTGTCCTGATGTGACCTCAACATAATCTGCTTACCTGACTCCACTCAGCCTTAAGTTCATTATTTATGCATTATTAAACTCTCTGAACCATAACTTTACTGTTCTAATTGGTACTCATGGCTGCCATAGCATCAGCAAGCAGTGTTCAGTGATAATTTCATTATATGACCAAAATAACAGATCAAGGATGTTCAAGCTAATACAGGTCATTAGAAGTTAAAAACTAATGATCTTGTTAAGTTCATGCTTCATCGAAGGCATGGTTTCAAAATAAAAGCCTCACTCAAGACTATACTAAAAATGTGGTACCACATATTGGCCAATTTTCAGAAACTTAATACAGCATAAATATTCATTTAAGTTTGTGATTATTGGATATGCTCATTAATTTGTGGCACACATTGCACCAGGCTTGAAACTGGCATTTTTTGCATTTTAGCACCCCCTAGTGTTACATTTTAAAATTTCCTGTTATTTTTCAGGTACCAGAAGCTCAAAAATAGGCTGAATATATATCTACCAATATTTATGATGATTGTACACATCATCCTTTGTTCAGTTTATTGGTTAATATCTTGAAAACTAATAAGGTTTTAGCAGCTTTATGTTACTTTTGATAAACTTGGCCAATAATGATATTTAAAATCCATATAAAATCCATCACAGCTTACTTTTGTAATCCAATAGTTTCACCCATATACATGTTGAGCTGGACTGAAGTAAAATTTCAGTTGGATTTATGTCATGATGCATTATCCTAGTTACAACAGCGCCACCACCTGGGCAATTGGGTTCACATTTTTTTGGCAACCATGCACACATCATTTCCAGGTATGGGACCAAGTTATGTTTCTAGCTCACCAACAGTTTGAGCTGAAACAGGAGAATAATAATAATTATAAGAAACCACAACAGAAACAGTAGGATTCTGTTCCTTAAGGAAAAAAACAAATAAATGATTGTGTAGCTTCATAGTTGCTGGATGTCTGAGTAAGCATCTGTTTGCAAGTTCAACATAAAAAACAATGTTATTTTAATGTTATGATGAAAGCTTGTTTTCCGTTCTCCCACAGTGGCCAAAAAATTCAGTTATTGCTATTTAATTTATTTTAAATACTGTCCGCAGCCCAAACAGTGCTCAAAAATTTAGTATCTTTGTTTCCTTCCTGTTCTCTTTCTGTTCTCATTCTTTCTTAGTGATTTTGCCTCACGACTCTTTTATCACTCATTACCCTCTCCCCCACAGTCTTGTCATCTGGAACAGAGCATTATGTAACTTGTGTACTCAGCGATAACATCTGTTTTTTCCAAGTGGTGCTGACAACAGAGACCAGAAGTGGTGGATTAAGCAAACAGAATGTCTTCGGAAGTGTCTCTTCTTTTTCTTGCTTTTGCTCTTCTTGTTGTCTTTTTCAGCCTCTCTGTATTCAGTCAGTCAGCATCGGACACTATCTTAATTATCTCAAACTAACACAATTATCTGAAACACACAATCTTAACAAGACTGACGTTGTATTCAAATGCAGAAAAACGCACATTTTCCCAATTTGCACAGGGACACACAAACAGATAAGAGTTCATGTGAGTTGTAAATGTTTCATCTTGAGTGAAAATTTAGCTTGAGCTTCTGCTGATGTAAGTGAAAATCAGAAATGAAGGACAAGATTATTGTGGCAGTCTGTGACAATGTGGAATTGTATGATATAACAAAACTAAATAACAGAGGGCTTGGAGAAAAGGCAGAGTAGCAGTAGGAGTTCATGGTAAATTCAGAAAAATTGGACCTATTACTTGATTCCAGCTGTTCATTGTGGTTATAGTAGCGCAGCCAAGTTTCCAGAAGGACGTTTCCTATTGGCTGTTAAGAGCAAATATTTGTGGATTTTGTAAAGCAGTCCAGTGGTCATACTTGTGCTACCAATGCAAGGGGAAAAGTTGCCTTTTTCACATATGCTGTGAACACATTGACATAGAAATAGTTAGGAACAGTGGTGCTTTAAGCTAAATGCCATCATGCTAAATTGTTCACAAAGACGCTGCTAACATGCCGGTGGTCACCAGCCAACATTTTCTTGCTAATACTAACCAAAATGTGCCAGAGGTTGATGGGATTGTCATTAGTTTTGCAGGTATATTGGGTTAAACCAAAGAACAGAAAGGGTTCACACTGACCCAATGGTGGCAATAAATGAGAAATCAGAGGTTTATAAAGTTATTACTCTCAAGATACATGCTATAAAGGAATGTACTTAGACTCCTCGAGCAGGGAATTTACTAGATCTGAGGGTCAAATAAAGGATCACAGCTTGTCAGCAAGAGTGAGTCCAATCAGGCGAATAAGTCCAACGGGGAATGCTAGGACCACAGGTCATTAACTAGAAGCAGGTCTAAACAGGTGTAAAGGCAACAACACGAGCAAAAAAGGCTGTTTGTTGTCAGGTGAATATATAGAGCTGAGTTTATGAGCGACAGCTGTGGTGTGACACCTGAGAACAGGTAGGTGTGAGATCGGGGACCTCATTCATAAATCTGTGCATAGGATTTATATCAGAAGTGGTGCTGGAGTGGAAGGGAGATTGTAAAAATTAGATGTTAGATATCTCTCAATTAATGTCATTTCCTATCACATCTTATGCATGTTATGGAACCAGCTCTGTGTGTGCTAGCAAACCATAACTATTCTGTAACAAATACTCAGTAATAAAACACATAATCCAACTCAATTTCCAATAATTCTTCTTGATATTTCATCAGTTCTGTTTCACCTTCACATCCCCCTCCCTCAGAGTGCTGAGGAGGATTGAACTGTATGATACCGACACTGTTGTGCAGCCACTGCAGCTGTTGTTAGGAGGGTGCCAGGATGTGGCAGTATTCAGAAAAATTTGGCTTCTACCTTTCCCTCGATCCTTTTTCAGGAAACCAAGATAATGTCGGACACTCTTAAAGATCTGCAGAACAGTAATCATCAGTAATTTACAATAATATTGGTGCTGCTAGAGAATCACAGGCAACAAATGTTCAAAGACTATGAAGGTGTCCTGACCCATGACAATGACTGGCTGATAAGCAGATTTTTTAGAGCTGTGACCTTGTGTATGTCTTCTTAACGGGGTCCAGCAATGGACTGGCCAATCCAACATCACTTTGGCATCTTGGTCGAAATACAAGTACTGACTATTCTTTGGTTGCTAGCAACTGGTTATTTCCAGTAGAAATGATGTTGAGTTGGATCAGTTGATGAACCAGTCAGACCAACAAATCCATACAGACAGACAGACACATCCTTGCCAGAGGTCACTGAGGTGTTGCAGAAGTCTTCCCTGTGGCCAAAAGTGGATGAGATTCATCCTGAGATGCTGAAGGAGCTGGACAATTTGGGCTGTTGTAGCTGACACGCCTGTTCAGTGTTACATGGAGATCGGGGACAGTGCCTGTGGGTTGGCAGACCAGAGTGTTGGTTCTTATTTTTAAGAAAGTATAAAGGATCAAGTGCCCCAATTATCATGAGATCACACTGTTCAGCCTCCTGAGTAAAGGCACCAAATTATTGTCAAACCTCAGTTGAGCAGCAGCAACCCTGAAGGGAGCAATAAACCCCATTCTGACAATCTCAGTGTATCACCCCATTATTAAACTAACATTGTAATACAAAGGCATAATAATATATAATATTAATGCTTCAGCGTTGACACGAAGTGAAAGAAAATTCTCAGGGTTGTGCCTTGTCACTGATTCATTCCCATTCATCCATAATACACACAACCACAATCCCAGCATAGAGTGACTGGTGTCATAAAGGGATGTGGTTTTGATTGGTTTGTCAAACGGTGACTAACAGCACACACTGAAAGGATTTACTGAGCCCACTGGCCTCACAGGGTCATGGGCCCGACTGATGATAGGGTGGAATTCTAGATCAACAGAGAGATTGATGCAGCACCAGCAGTGATTCATGGCAAACAGAGCTGAGACTTTTGATTTACCTGCAGCTTTATGCTCCATCTCTCGACTGTAGCCATGAGCTTTGGTCTTCGACTGGAAAAATGTTATTTCCTTCAAATGGCACATGGTATTAGAGATAAGGTGCGGAGATCCATCTGATCAAAACACAGGGTGGAGTCATTGCTCCCTCAGTTGAAAAAAGTCAGTTGAGGTTGTTCTAATCAGGAAAATTCCCACTGGAGGTTCATCCAATTGGAAGGACACACTGCTGCACACCCCGAACATGCTGGATGTACTTATATAGCCCATTTTCAATGGACAGGAGGTTAAATAATGATGATTTTCTCTTGCTCATTTTGAAACATTTCACCATTGTCATAAAACAAAAGTCACATTTATGAACAGTTCTAGAAAATGAGCACAACAATGTAAATAATAGTTTAGATTTTAACCTTTACTTGCTTTTGAAAGCTACAACACATGGATTTGTCTCCTCTGTGTCTACTTCAGCCATGGCGTCCACTCCTGACAACAAATCCACTCGTCCAGTCAGTGCCCCCGTTATGTCACCGGCGTCTCCAGGGGAAGCATCTCCATCGCCGCTGCTGCCAACCCTACGTCGCTCTGACCACTACGATGGCAGCACACCTAAAGGTCACCGCTCTGCAGATAGGAAGTCAGAGCTAAAGAAAGAGAGTCATCAGGCTGAGTACACCAGGAGCCACAGCCCAAGACCAGAGTCCACTCCAGAAATCAAGGTAGTGGACACATTTATGGCACCACATGGTTAATGACAAGGCTTTCACTCCCTCATTATTGAACATAAGGAGAGGTTACAGGACCGTTATGATCAGAGATCAGAGAAGAGGAAAGTCACCCGGGGTTACATAAGAATGTACTACCCACTTATATTCAGTTTGATTTTCTTTATATAGCTCCAAGTCATGTATTTCCAGGAAGTTCACGTAGTCTGATTGAAATCTTACAAAATCAAAGAGAAAATCCAACAGTTCACAGTGAACAGGGACTTGGTGTTAGTGGAGAGGAAAACTTTTTAACAGGGAGAAACCTCCAGCTGAACTCAACTCAGAGTGGGCGGCCATTTGCCTCAACTGGTTGGGTTGAAGAGAGAAGACCTGCAGAATGACAAGAAGAAGACATAAAGTTAATGACATGCAGTAGAGTTATATAACTGTATGGAGAGTGAGAGGGAGATAAAGTATATAACTTAAAGGTTTTGTTTTAGCTCTACATGGGAACCCAAATGTTGCATGGAAGGTTTTATTCCTGGTTGTGCTCGGACGTTGATCCTGATGTGTGAGCTTTGTCTGTGCCACCAGACAGTGGCGAGGAGAGAGCGGAGGCACTCGCCCTCTGTGACCACTGCCAATGGAGACAGAGAGAAAAAGAGCCAGGTTTGTTTGTTTGATGCATGACCAGAACCAGTGAGGCTTTTATTTTACAGTTTCCACCTCAACATATGAATAACTGTGTCTTTCCTTCAATTGGGAAAGCAGCACTCTCCCCAGGACAAAACAAAGATGGAGGTGGTGCGCATGAGGAAGGTTAGCATGCTCCTGAGCCTCCGTTGTTACAGACTCACCATCCTTGTTCATGCATCAGTTATACATCAAGAGACTTTTGATTTAATTTGCT
This sequence comes from Polydactylus sextarius, assembly GCA_016801845.1. Taxonomy (NCBI): domain Eukaryota; kingdom Metazoa; phylum Chordata; class Actinopteri; family Polynemidae; genus Polydactylus; species Polydactylus sextarius. The sequence goes on along the minus strand of CM028927.1, from coordinate 5,155,115 downwards.
TCTCTGTTGTCAAATAGTGCTGGTTTTTGTTGCAGAGATAAAGAAGTGCTTCCCTTGATTGTTCTATGATTTCTGCCTGTTTGTTGTTCTGTGAAGGCTTGTTCGTATCCTCTCAGCTGCACAAGAACTTGCTGTTGGACCAAGGAGAAAACATTCAGTTGTGTGAAGTTCACCGTCATTCCCCCTGCAGCTGTTTTACAAAAAACGGTGTTTTATTGTGAAATAAAACTCAGTTTCTCCTTCTCCAGAAGCAAACATAGTTGTACAGGTTTGGGTCATGTTAAGATGGTAGTCGATACTTTAACAAGCTTTAACTACATGTGTTCATTTCTGTTTATGACAATCACTATTGGTTCTGACTGAATTAGCCCCTCCAGGAGTTTGCAGAAGTTTCTGTGATTAATTCGAAAAATGTTGAAAAAAGCTGACTAGTTTAGGCTGGTGGTGTATTTGAAAATGTGTTCAGTTTTGTCTGCAGAAATCCACAGACTGTTTTTATGTCGGAAAGGTTTTGTATTTGGGTTGCAGTTTTTTTCCCCTTTACCTGATCTACTCTACTGATTTTGAAAATATTTGCTGCCACAGAATCGGGGATACGTACACTAGTGGCTTAAAACAAACAAACAAAAATAATAAATAATTAGCTTATAGTATCAAAAAGATATTGTGTATAATCCAAGGGAAATTTAAGATTTGATCGTGTTTTATCAATCCACTAAAAGGAGACAGAAATATTAAAAAAGTGATAAATGAAGCTGTCCTTAGAAAATATGCAAATTCCTGAAGTGACTCTTCCAGCAGATGAACACACACACACACTGATGCTCCACCTCCTGTACACTGCACTGCAGCAGTCTTAGCATGCGCAGCATGTAACTTCCACAAACAGCAGTGAATGTGCCTGGCTGGCTGCTCACGACCAGTGTGTGTGTGTGTGTGTGTGCGTGTGTGTGTGTGTCTGATTTCTGAATCCCTCTATCCCCCACTGAGCTGGGCACCTCATAGTGCTTTTATTTTGTTGTGATTCATATCATTGCCACAGATTTGCACTGCTCGCTGGATTTCTTTGCAAATCAGATATTAAAATGTTTGAATCAAATCTGCATTACTTCCAACCAGCTTTACCCCTTTTTCCCTCCAATTCTCCACAGAAAAGAGCAAAGAAACTTGAGGGTGAAACTATTTATATCAGACATAGCAATTTAATGTTGGAGGTTTGTATCTTTGTTCTTCTGATATCTGTTCTGGCTGTATGCTCTCATCTTTGTCTTCCTGCATGGACTCTTGTTTTTTTCTTTTCTTTTTGCTCTGACTCCTCTGTTTTGTTTTGTTTTTTCTTCATTTCTTGCCTTGTTTTCAGCTTAACCCTAAAGGCTTGGCATGCACGATTTACCTCTCTAATACTCATGCAAGTAGCTTCACTTCACTTTTTACATCATCTTTGCCATTTAAATTTTTCATTTTGTGAGAGACATGATTGGGAATGGTATTTTTTTTTAATCAAAGGTTCAACTGGTGCTGCAGATAAAATCAAACCACATGTTAGCACTGTCTTAAGTCACTGAACTCCTGCTATTAAAGTCATAAATCTACTCTACATACCTGTGATGTGGCAATAGCAATAAGGACAAGGGGCTTTATTTTAATCCCATGTCTTCCAGCTCCTGCTACTATTACTGATGCAGATGCTTTGGGCTCCTGGTTGAGTCTGCTGTTATATCAGTCTTTCCTTTACAATTACACCGGATCACTGAATCTTGTGCTTCCCCGTAAAATAACTGGATAGTGTATATTTACGAGACCCATCCGGCCTAGTAAATGCCTCCATCTTTTTCAATTCCACACCACAAATTTGATCTTTCAGATCAGAGCCAAGAGCCAACATCACGGCACGACAGCTGTTCTCCCCAGACTTGACAAAGCTTCTCCCGAAGCACAGAAGATGTTTACGGCTTTTTTTTTTTTTTTTTACAAGCTGAGTATGTATGTACTCCTTACAACTGGTAAACTGATCAGGTGTAATATAGTCAAATGAACAGCAGATCCTTTGATCACAGTAAATATTCACCATCCTACGCAAGAGAAAATCAAATAAACACAATGTTCAGCTCTCAACTGATAGACTGACTGCAAACTGTAAAACAAGATAAAGTAGTTCAGGCATTTTCTTCTCCTGTCAGTTGATACGGCTACAGCATCTTTACATAATGAGGAAAAAATTTAAGCTTGACCATTAGCCATAACAGTACAAAAACAATAATGAAGAAAAACAGAAGACAAGGTCAATGGAACCAACTTATCTAAGTTTCATCAAAGGTATTTAAAGTAGAACAGTATTAGTTGTATTACTCGTTCTGCTGTTGGACCAATACAGTAAATAACGATATGTGGAACGGCTGAACTTTTACATTTACATATATAAAATAATCACAACCATCATCATCGTAATTAATTATTAACTTGGGAAAATTTCAAATGTAGACGTGAGAAGTTTCAACTGAAACTATAATCTTGTCCTTTCCCAGTCATGTCTCACTTCTGTCACTAACAGACTCCGAACGCTGCTCGCTCCTCGTGGTTTCACCGAGGACGTGCAGTTTCTTTTCACTTGATTAATTCACTGCATGGACCTAGCGGCCTCGCAATACTCATGCTGTGTTTGCTGTCTGCGTGTGACTCTGTGTTTCCATCGCTGTATTTATTACTGTCATCACTGTGCCGTCTGACATTCTGTGCTTCTCTGAGTTCACACCATCTCAGAGGAGAGGGATGACGTGTTCACTCCAGCTTGCAAACACTCATATTTGGTGCATTTCCTCAAGGTTTCATTTATTTTATTTTAAGGGTTTCACTCATAGTGAAGGACCCACTGGTAATTATAGCAGTCCCTGCAGCTATACTCAGTTTCTTGGCCTCACATAGTAAGTTTTTTTTCTTTACAGCCATATAAAATGTGGGGTTCTGGGCAACTTCAGCCTGCAAATGATTTGACATGTCAACCCCCTCCTCGTGTCTGTGCTGCATCTGTTTGCTTCTCCATTTCAGCCTGACATTATGCAGTAGTTTACTCACTAGTTGGTGGCTACTCTCACGTTGCTATTTCACATGGCTGTACACAATTAAGACAACAAGTTGGATACTTTGGGACTTTCTGGACATGCTTAGTCTTAGCTTGGCGTCAAGCCTCAGTCCTGCTTCCATTTTAAGTCTGCACACTGAACACTGGTGGACACTTTCTAAAATAATGTGACTACCTTGGAAACAGCAGGAAACATGTGTTGTTGTGATTTCTTTAATATTCATTATTGTTCATTTGCTAAAACTTGTGAGTCTGCAGTATTCACTGTGTAGACTACCTTTCCTTCTCCTTAGTGTGCTTTTTTCTTTATCCTGCACCTGGACTTAACTCGGGTGCAATGTGGACCCCATTAACCTCCCTGCTTTAGTTTTCATTAGAGCAGCTGAGCTTACACAAGTTTTTCAGACGAACACAACACCTCCTGTGTTTCTTATTGTTTAAAATCTCACACAGGCTGCAATAAATAGGCTCATTAGAACATGTTATGTTTGCACTAGTTAGTAGTCATGGTGATAATAGGTACAATGATGGATCAAATCTGAGTAGGATTAGAACAATATAGCTTTGATATTTATGCATTTAATCAGTGGATTGATGCAGAGAGTTAAAGTAACCTGAAATCCTTTTGTAATTGGAAAGTAAAGTGTGTATATATGGTACAATAACCTAACCCTAACTTGCTGAGGTTCATTTGATTCTAATAATACACTTAATTTAAAAAAATACATATATTTATGTTTCTGAATTAGAGATGTTAAATGTTAAAGTAACAGGGGAGAGAAATAAAGCTACAAATAGATGTTTTCCATCCCAAAGGTGAGAGAGTGAGAGGACAGATTTAACTGGTAACTAATAACGAATACAAAGTTACATAATCTACATACCTCAGCATCTGTGCTACTTAATGTCTGTTATCATGACCCACAAGAGGGAAATTTGGAAAAGGCTCATGTTTCTCATGAGACAGGAAGTAGCTCTGGTGTCTAGTTTGTCTGAAAAATATCTTCCTCCATGTCTTCAGTTTGTAATAAGGGACAGGCTTGATCCTCAACTAAAACCACATTTAATATTCAAGAATAATATCAGCCTATTGAAATAATGTTAAATTATTCTTAAAACTTTTTAAAATCTGGGTCATCGAATAATTTTCGACCATTCATTTCCTTTCATTATATAAATAGTAATTTTTCATACCTGTTTTTTTTTTTTTCAATCCACCATCCTTTCAGATTTTACTCAAATCATTTTCTATTATCCTATCCTATTATCTCTCGTGTTCATTCTGTCCCATCTGTCTACCTGTTCTGATTGTAACGTTCTTCGTTAAAGGATGTGGATAAGACCCAGTCTGAGATCATGCGCCACCACACTAGCATCAGCGAGCTGAAGAGGAGTTTCATGGAGTCGGTACCGGAGCCTCGGCCCAGCGAGTGGGACAAACGTCTCTCCACTAACTCACCTTTCCGCACGGCGAGCATCAACGGCCAGTTCCAACCAGCGGTGAGTCCAAAATGATTCTTCAGATTATTATTTAGTCAGTGTAAGATCCATATGCACCTTGTCAATTTAAAGCTTCTGAGGTGAGATGTGGAAAGGTGTTTTTTTTTTTTCTTATGATGTAGCTATGCTATGCTATGCAAGCAGCTTCTACGGGTTCCAGCCTTGTGCCATGCCAAGTCTGAGATGTGCTAAGCTAGGCTAAATACATCTCTGTCCCATTCATGTGCTGGAGACACTGAGGTGAAACTGATCGTCATTCTACTCATCTGACTCTAGGTGACATGTATAATGAGAATTTATCCAAAATGTCAGCTTGTTCCTTTAAACCCACATCACCATGGGCTGTAACTTGAGCAAAATGAGCTATGTCAATCTTAATATGTGAGATAAGTGATTTAATTAGACATGAAGCCAACAACAGGAATAAACACCAGTTTGTGTCTGTCATGTTTTATAATTATTATCATATCATGGGAACTGATCCCTCCAAGGGTCATAAGTTATAAACAAAGTTTGATGCCCAGAAGTGCAACTATTTTTCAGAATTCTTAAAGTGATGGTTCGGAGTAATTTGATCTATTTAATCTATTTCACCACACAAGTCAAACACCCTGTCATTGGTTAAAGGGTTTGACCATCTTTGTTGCTCACAACCAAATAGCTAAAAATGAACGTAAGTGGGGCAGTCAGCCAAACTTATCTAAATTGGCTTTTTTAAACCACTAATAAAGCTCAAAATATCACTTTACTTTAGCAGTAGCATGAATAGGGTCCCTATACATAAACTGAAGTACAAATAACTTAATAAGTTTACTGAGCGTTTATTAAAAAAAGACTGTTTTACAAGACTTACCCTGGTAAGGCTAACAATGACAACTGTTGATAAAGGGTGTTTCAGAGGAGCAGATTTGTCACTTTCCTGAACAACAAGCCGATGTGTCTGTGAAGAGCGAGGAAAATGTCGGATTACTCCTGACCATCACTTTAAGTATATCTTTACATATTCATGGAGGACAGTTTGACATGTCACAGGAAAAAATCACAGGTGTATTCACAAATCATTGATATTGGTACCAGTACTGCATACTGGTTTCTACTTTTTTCCCGATACAAATAGGATGAAATCCAATTTTTAAAAAAACAAAAACAACAAAATTAACAAATTACACATCATGTCACCAATCCTTAGTTTTATATCCTTTATATTTTTCTGAAAGTCACTGTAATTTGTATCATTTTGCTGTTTTTCCGTTTCTTCTGGATGTTTGTGCGTTGACAGCTTTTATATTTTATTTTTAGTTTTTTTTTTTTTTTACCCTCAATGCTTGTAAACTGTGTCCCAATCAATCAGACATGTTACTTAATTCATATGGAGTTTGAGCATTTGGGCAGATTATAATTGTTTTATGAGCTGTTGTGAAAATATTTTAATATGAAAGTTTAGTCACCAGCCTCAGTGTCTGATACAGTGAGCCTGATCAATATTTCACTGTCGCACACTAATTTTCAGAAACGCTACTGCTGGTTTGTTTACTGATGCTGATATTTACTCCTTAGGGGTCAAAATAAATTTGATATTGAATCACAAAGCATTTTTCAAACCTCAGTTGTATCTAAACAGTAATTTAAACCATCGTGCCACGTGTGTGAATAATCAAATAATGATGGTTGAGTTCCATTCAGTTGCTTCAGTTTTTCAGGGTCGTGTTATCGTTCATACTTACTCATTATCATGATTTACTTGAGACCAAAACCAGAACCAGAACCATTGTAAATGTCATCAGTAACACCTGGGCTTATTTCCCACTATGACAAGTCAAAATGTCTGTTATGTAAAAGTACACGTCAATCTGACTAAGTCTGATCATGTGTGTTGTTTAAACACACACGTGTTAAAGAACGGGCCAGTATCAAATACAATATAAAAAGTTATTCAGTTGAGATTTCAAGACAAAAATGTGAGAATTTTTCAGGTTTTGTTGTGTTTCACTACCAAACAAATATAAATGAGTCCAATCACAAAGACACCTGCAGTCGTTTTGAGTGGGTAGTTCTGATCGTGCCACTATTTGAATTGTTTGAAGCAACATGTATGGACCTGCATGGAGGAATGTTTTGGGCGAGACACATACATCTGGACATGTGCAGCAGTGAACATAAATATACTGTTGACGAACAGAGCAGCTGTCCACAATGTACTTTATCATGTAAAACTGATCCTCCATGTGGTGGTGCTGTTGGCTTTCTCCATATCATCATTCCACTGCTTTAGCATGACTATATCTGCAGTCACACAGGGACGAGACACTTAGGATTTTTGTTTTTCTTTTTTGTTATTTGCCAATGTAAATTGTGTGTGTGTGATTGTGTTTGTGTGTGTGCGTGTGCGTGCAGGGGAGGATGTCCATGGTTGTACCTGCACACACAGTAGTTGGTGGCGTGTCTGAGGTAAAGGTGCTCTGATCTAGTGTTTTCTGACATGGGGCTGCAGAGCGTCAATGCTGTCTGGCGTTTCTCTTCATGAGCAATGTAAAGAATGGCAACCTGGAGGCTGTGGCCGCGTCCCACTCTTAACACGCAGCTTTCAGATTTGAATACAGTTTGCTCGGCTGCAACATGAAGGGTTCAGTATGCTTCAATCAACTAGTCTGTACATGTGATACCTGAACTTACCAGGCTTTGAAAGAGAGCAACAGATGTTGACGATTTATACACTTGCAGATAAGGGTGGACACTTTGGTACTGTCTCCTCTAATGGTTCTGTACTTGGCTGTTCAGAAGGGAACACACTTGTCCAGTTGCTTTGTGAAATTAGTTTTGGATGAACCCCTCCACAGGAAATGAAGTCGGAAAGGTGTTTGACAACCTGACAGTCACTTTGTTTGAAGCATACTGGCACCTTGTGTAGGTGCTTGCCCTGGAGCCCATCCACACAAACCCTAAGATCATCTCCCCTCACGATTTTGCCTCTGCTCTGTGAATGGCTGCTGCAAGCTTTGTCATCTCGCTCCATGTGCCAAGCAACCGCATGGCTGGGTTATAATACTGATAATGTGTTTGCATGACTCTTTTGTCTAATGATATGATTAGTGAAAGACTAAAGAGCAAAAGAAAAACAGGAAAAAAAAATCAGCTGAAGATCAATGTTTAGTAGCCAGAGGACTGACCCCCCCCCCCCCCCCCCCCCCTCCTCCTCCTCATCTCTCACCCTACAATCATCATCCCTGTATCGTCCCTACCTTCGATGTCTTTATGTGTTTTCCTGTGTCTGTGTCTTGTATCTCTGCCACATCTGTCCCCTTCTCCTTTCCCTTTCAAGTCTCTGACATCCGGGCTTGTTTGTGCCCCAGAGAAAACTCCACCAACTCCAACCTCTTCCCCACCGCCGCCACCAACCGTCCCTGTGCGTTCAGACAATGACACTGAAGTTCAGAGAGGATCTCTATCCTCTGACCTGCCGGTGTCTCCCGGCTCTTGCCTTGCCTCTATTCACAACTTGAAGGCACAGTTTCTATCCCAGACATGGGGTCCTGCACAGTAACGACATTGTTTTTTTTTTTTTTTTTAATACTAGTGAATCCAGCCATACAGCACTTTTTTGCTGAAAGCCTGAGGCACAATTTTGGTAATTTCATATTATTGCTGAATGCCAGGAATTATGATGACACATGAGATGAAAAAATAGAAATAGTCTCCGTTGCATCACCATCCACCAGTTAAAAATTCTCAGATTCTCCCTGAGCTGTTAGATTCTCGCAGGCTAAACCCAGATCTTGCCTTGTGTGCAATAATACACCCCACCACCCCCACCGAGTGCAGTGCAGAATTACCTTAAAAAGTGTTTCATGCAAGCTCCTCCAGAGTTCCTGTCTGAGATGCCAAGTTAATTGACAGACTGTTGTTGTACTGTAGAGCGATGCAGATGACATGTTAAGAGTTTTGCCAGCCCACAACACTCACTTTCTCTATTACTCCTTCCTTTCTTCCCTCCTGACGGCATTTAGACAAAGCACTGCCAAAATGGTTTGCACTAGCCAGCATTTTAGCTGTAAGAGGAAGTCGGTCCCGCCATGGTGCAGAGATTTATTAATTCTCAGTACACTCTGCTCCTCCTTCCTTCGTTCCTTCCTTCCTCCCCAGTCTGCCACTGCTGCTCCGTCACAGGTGCAGCCTGATTAGACCACCTCACTGTCCCTGACATTTTTTTTCCTTTTTTTTTTTTCTACAAACTACAGCATCTCTGTCTTTCTGTCAGAGTAACTCAGCTTATGCTCACACTCTGAAAAATTAATGGGTTTCAGCATTTAAACGAACATTTGATATATACTATGGCTCAACTATTGGTGCTTACCTACAGTGGAAATAAATTATGGTCTAATTATTTTGAATAGCAGCAATTATTCCCCCTTCATTAAGCCCCTCTTACCTTAGTTATTGTTCTACAGCTGTCGAGCTTTCAGTTTTAGCACCGTATGCAGTTTATGCTCATATAAACGGTAATAAAAAAAAAAAAAACAAACACCAAAGTAGACACTCTGTTTACTCTGTTTACTGTTTAGTAATGACAGCTCTGTCTAGTGAACCAATTAACCCTTGTGACTTAGTTGAACTCTCTGTCTGTTAGTAACATTTTAAATGTTATTGGATGATTCAAGTGTAGAAAAATATGAAAAAAGTAGAACTCAGATGATTATTTATGTAGAAGTCGTGGAAATAAAGGAGCCATGTTTCTCTCTTATTGCAGGGATAGAGATAGTTAAGTGTAGTGTTATGGCACAAAAAAAAAAAAAAAAAAATACATTTTGAACTAACCAAACCTTATTCCAAAATGTAACAAAATATAAAGAGTTAGTTTTTAATTTTGCAGAAATAGACAGAGACTCTGTGATGTTTTAATTCTCAAATATTAAATCCCATGCAATGGATTGGTCATTACCTTTAATTCCATATAATAATATAGGTTGAATAATTAATGAAATGTTAACTCATAGCTGTGGAATTAATGTTGCATTATCACTGTAGGTAGAAAGGTAGTGATCCAAGTGCCAGTGACGCCTGGTTCCCTGAGAGTGGAACACGCTGCTCTTATCTGCAGCTTTGAAGAGGAACTCATAGCCACTGAGTGTTATTCATTAGGGTCCTTTGCTTTCCATTCAAACATATACACAAATCCGAAGTAGAGCTTCTCTCTTGCTCTTTGTGGTAGTGGTAGCAAATTGTCAAAGTGAATCCAGACAGTTGGGTGACCCACAGAGTGAAAGTAATATGATATTTTTATTCCTCAGTAAGGCTGCGTCCATCTGTTGGTTTCAGATGGAAAAATCGAGTCACTGCAGCTTTGCTTTAACCCGCATTGCAAGTGCATCCCTCCAGCAAACTGGATGTTGCCATTATATTAATAATACAGCTAACTGTCTGCTACTAAACCTCAGCTCATAAACTGTACAGCAATCAGAGCCGGATGGTTAACTTTCTAACACAGCTACAGAAAATCTCTACTGCAATATTCCAGCTAACCTGGAAATTTCTGCTGCAGGATTATTTCTCCAGGAGACATTTCTTGTACTTTGTACTTATGTTAATTAAAGCACCCAAGTGTCATGGAAAGATGATTTTCTTCTTTAATAAATCTGTCCCACACAAACAGAGAAGTGTGCAAAAATACATAGTTGCATGAAAATGCGTATGGCCCATGAGGTACGGTCCCAGGTTTGGAAACAACTATCTCATGCTTCATGTAGCGTAACTGCATGGGATGTGAACTTCTGAGCCAAGCTGTATAAAGAAAAGTCTGCCATTCTCTGAAAGACAAAAAAAATACTCACAGGATCATTCCTACTTCTTATTATTATTACCAGTTATATAAAGTTTGTACCTGGAAAGGTAATAAATCAGACAGGTTCAAACGAGCCAAATCTGCCACAAGGCTGCCAAATATGTAAAGAATTAAAAAGAAAGCACAAACAAATCATCACTTCCTGATTTTTCCAACTTGGATCTATCAAACTTGTGTAAACTCCCACTTTTAATTATTAATCTCAATAAAAAAATCATTAGTCACACATTCACATATATTTGCCATTACTTTGTGGGATACAATGTAACAATAAATTTTAAAAAAATGTAACCCAAGTGGAGTAATGTCTCTCAGGAGCATTAAAGTAAAACCTGAAAACCTTTTTCTGTTTTTTCTGTAATTGTGTAACAACGCAAGTAAAAGAAACACATGCCAGAAGCAGCCAGCTGTAACTTTTGCTGTCACAGCTGTAACCACACAGAAGTATGAGCTAACTTCTAAGTCCAGCTAATTCTAGCTGAGTTGTAATATTCACATACAGCTCCACGAAGCTGAACAGGTAGAGTATCTGTGTGAAATTTATGTAAGTGTTAATGTTTTTCTATCAGGCGATACCACAGACAGCTCTGTGAAAAGTTGCATGAGAAAGGGGACAGCAGGGACAAACCCATGTCCCCTTCCAGAGTTTCCTTTTCTTGTACCTTCCCTCCAGCATCACCCTCCTCCATTTCGTCATGCCTCTATCCCCCTTCTCCCTCCTTCTCCTGTCAGTTGACCATATTCCACCTCTTTGTTCATTGTTATCTGTCTCTCTTGGTCTGCCGCCGCTGAGCACAGCGAGGGAGGCAGTCTCTGTTCGGACAAAAGGTAAGAGCATGTAGTTTATCCCCAGCGTCGGGGAGACCGATGCTGTACAGACAGGACTGCCTGCTTGAAGAAGATGAGGAGGACAGTGATGTTGAATGGGTTGATGATGGTGAGGAGGAAGAGGAGGAAGAGGAGGAAGGACAAGCTCAAGGTCACCCTCTAAAAGTGGCTATCAGTGTGCCAGACGAGGGGAGGGGCTTTGTTAACCCCTGTGAGCTAAACCCAGCCAGGCTCAAGCCATCGCGGATGTCTTTCTTTCTGTCAGGGCTGTTGGTAATGGCACTCACCATGCTGTGGCTGGCCTTTATTTAAAAAAGACAGAAAACAGAAAACAAAAAAACAGTTTGCAAATGAACATTTAATCCTGTGCGATGCACTGGACCAGCTAGAGACTGCATCATTTTAGTGCTGTTTTTTCCCTCTACCTTGAAATCATTTTGTCTACTTGTTCTACACTCGCAGTTATTTCTTTTTTCTTTTTTTTCCATCATTGCATCTCCTTTCAGCCAAAAATGGCTGAATTCAGAAAGAAATCTTTAAAACGAGTCCATGTAACTTCTGCTTTATAACGCCTGCTGTGACCACAAAGCTTCCCCACTTATTTACTGTTGCTATGCCTGTGAACATCACATCTTCTCAATAATAATGATGATTTTTCAGATTTATCAATGAAAGTTCCTAGTCAATCTGTGTCCTTTTACATTTTAAGCTAAACCATCGATATTACTGACTGCAATGTTAAAATATGTTATTAGCTCCTGCTAGCTAATTAATCAATTATACCTCAAGTGCTTGAAAACTGTCTACAACTGTATACACTTGCATGCATAATAATTTATCCATGCTAAAAGCCTGAGGCTGCAGCTATTTATCCTTGGATCTTAAGAGGTAGAAGTAATCTCTTAACTTGGTTCAAAGATACATAGTCACTCACTATTTAGAATCACTCACTTTCCTCTAAGCAAAGTGGCCCCTTTGAACTTTATATCCACCTTTCAGTGGATATAAAAAGTCAACACACCCCCTGTTAAAATATCAATACTTTGTGATGTAAAAATGAGATCAAGACAAATCATTTTCTAACTTTTTCCACCTTTAATGTGACCAGTACAATTAAACTGAAAGAAGAAAGCTTAAAGGGGAAAATGTATGCTCTGTGAATGCATAAATATGCACACTCTTAAACTAATCCTGGAATACTAATACTTGAGTTGAAGGACTCATTGCTTTTATTACAGCATTTGGTCTTTTTTGGTAGGAGTCCTATCACCATGGAACATCTGGACACTTTCTTGCAAAAGCACCTCAGGTCACCTTTAATCTTCCTCTGATTCTGCATTTGGCATTCATGTTGTAGACATGGAAGTATGCCATATGTTGTTGTCCTCCTTAAAGATGAGATTCCTCTTCATCTTTCTTCAGCCTTGTAGCAGATGCCCAAACGATTTGTGCCAAAATTGACTATTTGAACTGTTCATAATTCCTTCCACTTTTACTAAAGTCTCAGTTCCATTTTAAGAAAAACAGTCCCAAAGCCTGATGCTGCCACCACCATGCTTCACTGTTGGTATGGTGTCATAATGTTTTGTTTTGTTTTTGTCCTAAACTGTACCTTTTGGAATTATGGACAAGTTCAAACTTGGCCTAATCAGACCATAACACATGTTTTTGGGATACTAGGTGTGTATTCTTGCTAAAAGCAGCCAGGCTTAGATGTTTTTCTCCACTCTACACCAAAGCTTAGATATATAAAGAATGCAGAGGAGTGTTGTCACATGTAGGACACAACCAGTACCTACCAGAAGCTGCTGCAGCTCCTTAATGTTGCTGTCGCTCTCTTGGCAGCCTCTCTGACCAGTTCAGTTCTTGTAGTTGGAGAACTGTCCAGTTCTCTGTAACGTCAGTGTTGTGCCATATTTTTTCCTCATGTTGATGTCTTCTCCACAGTATATCTAATAAGGCCTTGGAAATTCTTTTGCAAACTTCTCCCTACTGATATCTTTCAACAATGAGATCCTTTGATGCTTTGTATTCTCTTTGTGGATTGTGGATTATGGCTTTTGCTTCTAAATGCAACTAGATAAATGTTGGAAAATCCAACTATATATGCTGAACTTTATTTGGGGTTAATCTGAGTCATTTTAAATGTTGGCAGATGTGCACCGACTGAATGTGATTGGTTAATTCTGAACACGTCAACCCCCAGTTATAAGAGGGTGTGCATACCTATGCATTACTCAAGTGTCTTATTTCCCTCCACCCAAAAAAATTCTGTTAGTTTTTCATTTGTATTATAAAGCTTATAGTCTTGGTTTCATTTTTTTATATCACAAAAACTGGCATTTTTACAGGTTGTGTAGACTTTTTCTATCTACTTTGAGTCTGTTTCTGGTTGAAGCTGCCAAATTTAGTTCAGTACAAAAATAGTTTATACAAGCACTGCACATATGGTTACCAGCTCAGCAGCCTATGGTTCTGGTGGTTATTATTACGATTGTTTCTTTGGATTTCAGGCGTAAGCTTTTAATAAGGACGTAACATATGGTGCATCACAGCAGAGCTCACAGTCACAAGTGAAGAGCTCCAGTGCTAAAAGCTACTGATTCAGTCACTGACAGTGGTGATTCAGTGCATACACAGTATGTTCACTTTTTCCCCATATAATGAATTCCTCTAAAGAATGTGGGAATAAGGCAAAACCACTGATTTTGGCAAACACTGTCTTGGAAAAGATGCTTTATAGGGTCACTTGAGTTTAAACTGTAGCAAGACAGATGTCTCACACAGATGATCATTGCCCCTGGAATTAGCACTTGATGACCTCTCTATAGGGAGTATGTGGGTTTGCCAGGCACGCTAACATTGGTGGCTTAAGTAAGAATAGACAAAGACAATATTGAATCCCACTCTTATACTTTGGCTGTTGTTTTCAGATTGGAAAACAAACAAAAAAATCAGTCTATCCTCAAGCATTCTCCTCACTAGCTCTTCACATGCTCTGGTTCATCCTGTGGAAAAAACCAAAGGTTGATAGACCTGCCATGGCCAATTGGTTGCTAAGCTATCACTGGTCAGTTGCCATTCAGGGGAGATGCTGAGAAAAAGGTCAATAAATGCTACTACCCTATTAATGTCAATTACAGAGGTGTCTCTCTGCATTCAACCTTCTATTTGTAAGAGTGAAAAGCCATTTACCACTTTAAGTTACATTCTCTCGTTTAAAGAGTCACTGAAGTGTCTTTTCATTGTCAGAAACCTTTACATTTTTCTTTGTTTTCATAAGAGAAACATAATAATACAACCTTCTTCAGGAAATTCCTTTTAACTGTAATGTAATTCTTGCATTGTATAATACAGTATGTTCTCCTTTGCACCTGGAATTTTTTGCAATTCACTAAACATCAGTACAGTGGCTACACCACAGGTTGCATGATGAATTTCAAAATATACTAAGATCTCACACTGGATTTTTATCATTATTATTATCATTATTATTCAGCCCCCTGGACAGCATTCAGTTATGTGTGAGAAGTGTATTCAATCAGTTGACCAAAGCTCTCAGACAGCATTAAGAATCTGTGTGCAATTTTAGCAGAGTGCAGTTGTTGTGACCGACATGCGTTATTAGCATGTCACTTGGACCAAGTATCAGCAGACAATCAGGCCAAGTGTAAGTTAAAATCCATCAGTGGACAAATGGAATTACTCAGGAATGCATCACAGCAATTTTATACTTTTCCAGTAACTTGTAATTGAAGAAATGTTGATACTGACTTCATTAATAATTGAAGCTCTAATCTGTGATTGGACCAATCATGTAGACACAAACAGGATGAGATGCCATGATGATAACACAATAATGTACAAATGAGATGAAAGTATAGATCAATACAGAGTCATTATTTTTGTAGTCTTCCAGTTGGCATGAGCATCATTTGGTTTACTGACTGTAATTTAGTCATTACTGAGGTATCTCAGTAATGCAGCACAGTGGTGACACAATTCAGTGGGTTTTGAAAGGGTTTCATGGGCCAAACGGGAGAATTTCCTAAACCTATAAAGAAACATGTAATCAACTTATTAATTCATATTTGTATTTTCACTTGGGCAGTTGGCTCCAGCTTCCAATGAGGATAAACTTACATTAAATACATCTACATCAAAGTCTGACACATTCATTTTAAAACTGTCCTGCTCTGCTCATGTACCGGTAAATTCCTTAAACTGTAGCTGCTGAACTCCTTAAGGCAAAAAAAAAGTTAATTAATTGCATGAGGATGTTGAAGGTGTTCTTTGTGTGTCCAGCTATGATATGCAACTTTTCTCCTGGTCAAAGTCTTGTTATTCATCTCAGTGAACTGCCCTAAAGCATCAGTAAGAGCAAAATGCTGGATTTTTCAGTTTAGTTCAATTTTTCTGCTAATGGCAGTAAATTGCTGCTATTAGCGGATTCCATCACAGGAGCAAAGTATATCCATGTGGACTTAAAGTTTGCTGATCTTTGGCAACCAAATTTGTGCTGCTGAACAACTGTATTCAGTTTTGGCAGAGCTGACCTGTGAAGAAACAGAGACACAGAGAGTCCAAAAGGAAAAGACAAACTTATCATATAATCTGTTTCTTCCATCTGATTCTGATTAACCTTTGCTTAGAGCATATACTGCTCTACAGCTAAGATGTTCATAGCAACAAAAAAGGGAATACCTGGCCTGAAAACCTGTATTTATTATCCCAAACTGCCAGTGTGCCAATGGCACCAAATGTTAAAAGTCACCAGAAACTCTTTCTACTATTTTCCTCCTGCTTCTCCTCTTTTTCTGACACATGGTGACAGGGGCAATGAGATGGAGGTGAAACTATAGCACTTGAGAAACAGCTTCAAGCTAAAATCAGTAACAGCCTCAGTGCAGTGCAGTGGCTCTCTCCAGCAGTAAGCAGTAGCTGAAAGATGTTGGACATCTACTATAAAGATTGCAGAGTGTGATTTGGGACATTTTATGGAAGCCTGGTGTTTATTTGAACCAGTGGCTACAAAATATGGCATATGCTGCCGATCACACAGTGTGTGAGGCCCTGATACTTTGGATGTGGATCCTAGTATGGGCAAAAAAACGAAATAAAAAACAGCTCTTTTGGGAGTTAGGGTTAACACTCGTGCATACTAGCTCCATTACACAGCCATATGTGCTCATAAGTCAGAGGCCACCAAATACACTGCTCAGGACCTTGGGGAAGTGCAGTTTCACCCATGTAGGAGTCACAAAATAGATTCAGTGCTTGTCAGTGTGTGATACTGTTGATACTATTTCTGCTGCACAGTCTCAGAAGACTTGCCGCAGTATGGCTGATAATTAGTCGTCTTTGAGAATCTAGTAGACTGGTAATTGTTTAGCATTCTGACATTTTGCAGTTTTGCTATTGTCATGAGACAAAATACAAACAAGCTGAAATGGGTTTATTTAATGTAAAATGCTGCCTCAACAATTATTACAAGATATAAAATGAAACACTTCTGGGCATAATGTATTATTAGCTTTATGTAGTCATCATCTTAATATTATTTTTGGGATGATAATGATGTTTCCTACATACTATTCAGTACTGGATTAATTCAGTTAGGGAACTGATATATATTGCAAGGCTTAAAGACAGACCGATGACAAAAGTAACATGAGGAAGTCCAGAAAGGATAAACTACGTTCACAGTGCTCACAGCATTGCATGGTGGGTTGGAGTTTGTTTTGAACTTTGGCATTGGAGATTGTTAGAGCTGCAAGAGACCTGGGCCTGAAGGGTGACTTTGTAAAGTTAGAACTGGGTGTGAAATTAAGTACTGATAGTTTGCATGTAAATCAGTTGTACATCAGTTGTACGGTGTACAGAAGTTTGGCGAGCAGCATTTCTTGTGTCACAGATGCTGTTTGTTACCGTGACTGTGCTGGTAGAGGTGACATTCACTGATCACTATATTTAACATCTGGATCCACCAGATGTTGACATGACTACATCACACCATCAGCTGCACATTCATGCTGCCATCTCTTGTCCTGCCACATTCCAAAGTTTGTCTATTTGATCCAGATTCACAGGCTGGACTGAACTCGCTGTCTTGTTCAAAAAACCAATTTGAGACAACTTTATCTTTGTGCCATGGAGCATTATCCTGCAGGAAGTATTCGTTAGAAAATGGTAATTGTTGCCTTTAAGAGATGAACATGGCAACAATATTCAGACTGTGATATTCAGACAAGGACTGGTTAGTATTATAGGGACCCTAAGTGAGAAAAAACCTCTGCCAAACCATCACAGCATCTCCATGGATCTAGATTCTTACCCTAAAATCTACTTCCTTAGTACAAATCCAGATCCATCAGGTTTTTACCATTTACATCAGTCTACTATTGGTGGAGCCTCACCCACTGATTTACACTGAAAGCAGGACGCTTGTGTTGCAGCTGCGTTGGGTCTCTGATCCGCCATCTGTTAATACCCACTGGATGCGTTTGTGGTTTGGCAGCCAGCGAATTCAAATTCATGCACAATCGTGCAATATAGCAGGATATAGTTTCTATATAGTGCCAACGGGGGGAAATGATGTCTGAAAACCTGGACTTTAGGTCTGCCTTCACCCGTTATGACGTTTTCAAAAGAGTAGTGCAGGTAAATATGAACCAGCCGTGAACACGGTTTGTTTTATTTTGAAAGTTAACCGGATGTTTTGTTTTGTTCCTGCCCCGCATGATCTTCTGTGTGTCGAATTGCTGCACCATGGTCCGGTGTCTGGCAAAAATAAAAGGCTTGCGGGTCGGTTACGCCGGTCTCCAGCACGCCGGATCAGAGCCACAGCCAGTGTAAACACAACCACTGACTGTAATGGAAATGTATCAGATCCAATACCAGATCACAGACGCAATGTAAGTGTTGTGAATTCAGTGTAAAGGGTCCGTTTTCTGTTCTTGGCTCTCTCTACTCTCTGCTCTTGTATTCCATCCACCTCAACATTGGATGAGGTTCTGATGTTTCACAGGTCAGTTTTTCTGTCAGTCTGAACTAGTCTGACCAGCCTCCTCTCAACAAGGTGTTTCTGTCCACAGAGCTGCTGTTCACTGGATATTTTTTCTTTCTGGCTTCGGTCTGTTATATGTGACTATCACCAGGAGACCAACAGAAACACTCAAACCAACAATTATTTCAATCACTGAGATCACATGTTCACTGTCAACATTAAGCTCCTGACCTGTATCTGCAGAGTTTTATTCATTGCTCTGCTGCCACATGATTGGCTGAATGGAGAATGACTTGAATAAGAATATGTACAGTTAATATATATATATATATATCAGTTGTTGTTCAGTGAGAAAAGTTGCATATTTAGCGTTAAATGTGGTAACGTGTGCATGTGTGTCCAAACATTGCACCCTAAACGATGAAGGTGGAAAGACTGAAACCTTTGTTGAGCCCGATCAGCTGCAGGATTGAGTACATGTGGTGAAGTTTTGTTGTGGTTCATTTGTTAATGTTGGATGTTGCTGAGCTCACAATGGAAAACATAATCTATAATTCTATCTCTTTTTCACATCTGGTCATCACTGTGTGACTTTCCGAGGCATCACCTGTGTTTAGTTTCCTGAGAGCTTTTCAGGTTTTATTTTTACTTGTATTTACACAAAATAATATTGTACTTTACTTTTCCTGCTTCATTAAATTAGGTCCTGAAACTTCATTGCCACAAATTATGGATTCTTCAGCATAATTTCAAGGTTTAAGGAAATGTAACCACAGTACAGATGATGCTCAGAGCCTTAAAATGTAAATGTAATGGAAAAAGGAAAAAAAAACTATGACAGGGTCTAACCTAACTCTGGGAAAGTATAATGTTTACCCTTTGAAATGTTGGTGGAATTAATATAATACAAGTTGTAATGTGTCTTAAATACTTTTACACTGCTAATGAAAAGAATACACTCATTAAAAAAACATGTGCATGCTCACTAAATGTATGCAGCCTGTTGGTGAGTGTGTGCACATCTGTATGACCTGCTAATGACTCTGTGTCAGTGGACTTGGATTAATTCTGGGTCATTGCACCTGTACTTTTCACTGTGAATCTGTAGGAAATGACCATGTTTGACTTCTCATTATTCAGCCAATAATTTATCCTGTCTCTCTTGATATAGTGTGACTTTTCTAGTATTAATTTAAAGCTTCAGTAAGGTGTGTTACAGCTTCTATAAAATAATAAATGCATCAAAACTGACATGTGTACATGTGATTTGATGTGTAATATAACTGTGGTGTTTTAGTGAAATGAGTTTTCCCCTTGCATGTCTCTGACTGACACCTGATCCAGTCGCTGCCTTACACTACAGGTTGGTTGGTCCAGCAACTCCTATCTTGTCATGTAGCCAAATAGAGCAGACTGTAGCTGAAAGGTACAAGAAACTTAAAATAGAATTTGTAGTTCAGTGCGTTAAATGTTTTTTTTTTTTTTTTTTTTTTGTCCTGCCCCAAGCGCCGTCTCATTTACATTCCTAAATGTTCTTAAATTTTATTTCCACATTCCTGCTGATCAGCAATGATCAGACTAAGTAATTCTGTTGAGTTTTTGTGTTATTGATAATCTGTCACTGTCCAGCACAAACAGCATTTTTATTTACATCTTGCAGTGAATTTCGTGAGGTTGATTCTGTTCATCTCAAATCTTGAAAAACAATTTTCAACTGCATAATTGTACTTGTACTGTTATCTTTTGTTGTGTGTTCAGACCAAACATCAAGTGAATTTTCAACTTGGATTACTCATGCAAGTACGTCCACTAGACTATTTTCAAATTATTCCACAATAATACTACTCCTTCCTGAAAGTTGACAGCTGGAGTCAAGTAATAGATCCTGTTTTCTTACCTGGTAGTCCTGCTGCTTCTTTGACTTTCCTCCAAACTCTATCCTTTGTTTTCTGAAAAGCTATATTGTACAACTCCAGATTCTCATTGAAATCAGTAGTTTGAATGTTATAGGCTTTGATTATACTGTGTGTCTGTTCACATCTTTATCATGGTTCTTGTCATGGTAAAGACCTTAACTCTAACTCTAATCCTAACTGTGAACAACTTGGTTTGCATTTGGTCTGAGCACAACTTTACACTGTCTGACATGGTTTCCAAAGCAATCTACAACACATATCTTTGTTGTTTCCCTGGTCAGCAATGTTCCTTCTAGGGTTTGCAACTTCACTGGTGACTTTTAGTTGTTTTTTTATCACTGAACATATAGATATGAAAGAAACAAGACTCAAAATGGGTTTTTTTATGATTAATATAGAAAGTTTAGCTGCCTCATTATTATAAACACTACTTACTGGCTCAGACTGGATAATGATATAATACGGGCAAAATTAGTTCCTCTGTCTTTTTATCTACTATGGTGTCTCAGATAAAGGACTTTAAGTATCTATGTGATTTAATATGGAACATGAGACTGACAAATGCTGGCTCAGCAGTAGTGTGGCTGTCGTGGTGAAGAGTCAACTGTGTTGATTCTATGTCTCAGTCCTAACATGGTCATGAGCTTTGGGCTAAGGCCAAAAGAATGAGATCATGGACATCAGCAGCCAAAATCCATTTCCTTTACTGCACAACAAGCTCATGTAAGAGACAGAATGAGGAGCAATGTTGAATGTGTGCATGTTGAAAGGAACTATTTAGCATGTTTCAGGCATTTCATTGGGATTCCTCCTGGACATTTTTTTCCTCAGAGGTTTGTTGATGTCCAACCAGGAGGACACCTCATGGAAAAACAAGAACAGCTGTGGAGTTATATACAGATTAACACTTTGAGAATGTGACTGGGACGAAGGATGTGTTGACTAATGTGCCTAATCTGCTTCCATCATGACTCTGATATGTCACAATTTCCAAACATAGCAGTTGTTTGTAATTGCTTGTCACACACTCACATAATAATGTCAAGCACTGAACTAACTGTCCACTTTTGTGGATTTGCTTTTCAGTAATTATAGCATGGCATTTGCAAGTACTAACACTCAGTAATCTGTACTTACCATTTAAATTTACCTCTCTAATATGGATTTTGTCACAACATCTGGAAGCTTTCAGTCAGCTCACAGTGAGCTGACTGGTCATAGCTGTTTACACAGTATGTGTTGTCACATTGTTAGGGTTTTGTTGCATTGCTCAAACTGATCAATGATCAGTATTTGTAGTAGCCAACTGAAATGAATTTGTGAGCTGCATCTTCTGATATGAATATTTAGTTTTTGATATGATTGATGGCTACTGCTGGACGATCAAGCACATCACTGAAACATCTGTCCTCAGTGTTAATAAAGCACAGAGCTTCATCGTTTCACATCATTGTGTTTAAATGAACTGCACCATGACTGGTTTCCATAGTTCACAATTTTAACTCAAATTTAAGGTGAGAACAGTGAAACCTCTTCACTAGTTCAAAAAAACAAATACAGTAAAAAAAATGAAAAGCACATTTTTGACTGGAGGGGGACTTTAATGATGATTACACACTGTAATTCAGGAGCACATCCAGCAGGATAGTTTCTGGCTCGGTCTGTTTGCAGTAATGTTGCCATCTAGTGCTGAGCACCATTTTGAAAGACAGAAGCGATGCACTACAAACAGTGATTTTTTTTTTTTTTTTTTTTGTGCGATTTACTTAAACAGCAGCCAGTTCTCAGCCTCAGACCATCTGTCTCACATAAAACACTGAAGAGGCACAGATGCAGTGATAAATTCATGTGATGCTTCGACTGCTCCTGCGCAGTGAAAACTCAGCTTAACTCTGCTTAGCACCAACTAAAATGTGAGTGCATCCCACACAGCCTGATGTTGGAGCAGATGTGACACCTCACTGATGCCAAAGTCAGTGACGTACTCACATGTTTGCAGGATGGTTTCAGCCCACCAGTATGGCAGGACCTTAAACCACCCTTAATCCTTAAAGGCTGCTGTGTGTCAGTATGTTTTAATTTCTTGCCGAGTCTGTCTTACATCAATGTGCGGCAGTTATGTTTTATTGTTTGAGCCCTCAGAGACTTTTTTTGTCTGACTACTTCTTTTATCCCTCCAGTCTCCAGTGCTGAAGACCCAGACAATCACTATCTCAGACGTCACCAACTCCCTGAGAGGAACCGTGACCTACAAGGACATGCCCTTAGTTCAAACTGAGACCAAGACCATTACATACGAGTCAGCCCAGGTGAGGGGAATTCTAGGAACTGCACACAAATGTGTATAAGTATAAAATGTATTCATACTTTCATTAAATATACTTGTATGCCAAAATGTCAGAACTTGTATGTCACCTTGTGTCTTGTGCCTTGTACAGACTAATATTTTTAGCAACTACACGTTGGCATAATAAATATTCAGCCTGAAATTTCACCCCTTTCCTGAGTCTTTATCAGTTTGTTGAAACTGTGCTTATCTTTTGTCAAGGACATTACTTTTTTGTGATATATTATGTGCATAGATTAGCCCACTGCAGGGTTCAGAGTCTAAAAGTGAACTTGACTTTGTAGGATTGGGTGAAAATGCTTCACTGGTGCAAACAAACTAACTTTGCAGGTCATTAAATTAAAATCCTCCTATCCACAGGCATTTTCAGTCAAGACACTTAATGCCAAACAGCTGCTGTAAATTTATAATTAAACAGGAACCTTTAGGGGTCCCAAGGTCTTGGGTCCCAGAGCAGTGCACCCAATGCTCAGTTAGTAATGCAGCTACATGCATATTTATTTCCAGGCTACATTGAATACAGTACTGGAGTGTCCACACCAAAACTACTACCACTACTACTACAAAATATAAACATGTTTATTATTGACAACAAAGCCACAGTTCATAATATAACTATGTTGTAAAGTAATCAGTCACACAAGAGCTTCATCAGATTAAAAATTTAAAGTAGAGTATGAAATATCAGTTTTAGATTTGTTTTGGCTGGTAACAAAAACTCATGAGCTCCAATTCTACATAAGATTAGATGATGAGAGATGATACCATGGCTTTAAATCAATTAATATGAGATTCTTGTCTAACACTTAAAAGGTGTCTCTCCCACAGCCGGTGGACAGCCTGGCAGAGAGGGACTCAGGAGTGCTGCTGAGTGCCCAAACCATCACCTCCGAGACCATCAGCACCACCACCACCACCCAGATCACCAAGGTTTGCTCACTACACACACACACACACACACACACACAATCCTACAGTCACTGAATACAGATCAATACAGTCATTTACCACTATGCTGCAATGGATCTGTGCTCTCAATCACTCAGACAGGTGGTATTGACCCTTCATGACACACCATTTAAGTAGCAGCTTGAGGATAAGTGAGGAGGCTGTAAACTTGCTGCCAGTTCTTTCTGTCAAATCAGGAATGCCGTTTTTTTTCCTTTCATCATTTTAATGATATAATGTTTTAATGACAGTACAGGCTGATTTGACTGTTTCTGAAACTGCTGATCTCCTGACATTTTCATATACCACAGTCTCTACAGTTCATTCAGTTGTACAGACCAAGAAGTATTGTTGATTAGACAGGTCAGAGGAGAATGGTCAGTCTGGTTGGAGATGACTGCAGGATAATGCTACATATCACAAAGATGAAGTCATCTCAAACTGGATCCGTAACCCTGACAGTTAGTTCAGTTCAGCCCCCATATCTGCATCCAGATCCACCTTTCAGATGTGGTAGACCAGAAGGTTGGCAGCATGACTGTGCATCTACAAAACTGTGCCTAGATCCCCTTTATTTCTAATCAATTTTGTCTCAGGGTCATTGTTTTTCTGAGCTTGTATTCCAGCTTTTATCATGTCTGTGTTGTAGACGGTGAAAGGAGGGATCTCTGAAACTCGCATTGAGAAGAGAATCGTCATCACTGGAGACACCGAAATTGATCATGACAAGGTGAGAAATGCGAAGGATCCCTAACCAATCATACCAAATGAGCCTGTAATAATGTTGTTTTCCTCACAGCTCTGCAGTAAGCAAGTAATGTAATTGTGTTTTAGCTCATTTACTGCCAGATTTCTGTTCAAGATGCATGTATACTGGGTGGAAGCAGTTAGAATTATTTGTAGGTGTAATTTGCCTCATAGAGCAATAATCATATATCAGGCAAATCTGTTCTGTGAAAGACATTTTAATTAAAGCCATAAATTGTGTTCTCCTTAACAAAACTGGACTTGTTGTCCTTTGTTCACATCTCAGGCTTTGGCTCAGGCCATTAAAGAGGCGAAAGAGCAACACCCAGACATGTCAGTTACCAAAGTGGTTGTGCACCAGGAAACAGAGATCAGCCCAGAGTAAGACATACTGATCCTTTGGAAGGTGAGTACATACCCTGAAGCCGTCTCCACCCCTTCATCCATCATCTTCCATTATATTTGTTCAACACAAAGGGATCACGACACCAAGGCAAAAAGTCCAGAAGGGAGGAAGAGAATTATTCACGCAGTTGGCTGGTTGGTAAAATAAAAAAAACAAAAGAAAAGAAAAAAAAAAGAAAAACTTACACTTGGCACGATCTTCCAAAAAGAATCCGTGTCCCTGTTAGATTCCTAGAGGAGACATGAATAAATACACAGTGATGTGAAAAATAAGACAACAGCTGAGCTGCAAAGAGTATAGCAGATTTAGAGAATGTCAGACAAGGCAGACCACAGCATGTGATTATGATTAGTTCATGACTGTTTACATCTACTGCAGGTGTGGATGTATAACGTTACAGTGATCTGAAAGGAATCTTACATTATCAATCTTGAGAAATGAGCCTAAAGAGAACATGTTCATGTACAGTCATTACATTATTATTGCCCTACATTTTTTGTTCCTGTTCGTCTTTAAACTGAGTTGGAGATGGAGTCAGTGGAGTGATCAATAACTGAGGTGTTCATGAGTCAATTACTGGACCGAGGGAGTATTGATTTTTGGTGAAATTTCTAATTTAAAGGAAATTAAAAAAACAAATCAAAGATCACAGTTTTGGAAACTTTCTGTAAGTTTTCGAAGTGGATCTGATAAAAAAAAAAAAAAAACAAATATCCCGATAAATACATTAGTATTTGTACTGCATTAGTACAATGTATATTACTACTGAAGCTGATGCAGTCAGACTAATGACAGAAATCCTTCACTTTGACTTTTGACTCACTTCACGTGTAAAGTTGCTTCTGTCAGAACCTGACCGGACAAGAAGCTGCTGTCTTAGGAAATCAGGTGTAGAATAAAACACAGGTTACAGCTGCACAGTCACCATAAGTAAATCTGTCTCTTGCACTTTTTGCTTTAGAAAAAAACCTAATGGCAAAATCGCTAAACAAATTACAGTGTTGTAAATGAACCCATAATGAGACACCGAACATATGATAGAAGCCACCACTCCAAATAATCAGCAGAACAATTACCTTCTACTGTGGAGATTAAATAGAATAATGTAATGTGTCAGTGGTGATAATCGCAGCAATAACATTACATTGGTCTCTATAGTGATCTTATCTACTTAATCTTCAGCTATGTTACTCAAGCGCCATGCATACTGTAATGTATATGGAGTGTGGAGGTGTATGGATTTGGAGTGTATGGTAACAGTCTGTTCCAACATGTAACAAGGCGCCTGAGCAGCATGAGGTATGTGAAGTAATGATGCCCATGAGGCTTTAATTGTGGCACTGTTTATGTGATGTTAAAGGGTCCAGGCTGGGAGTCTGGTGCTGTTTAGTCGACTGACAGTCTGGTATGTAAACACAGTGGTCCTACCTCCCAGTTTATTCAGTGATTGGGACGGGGGGTGGTGAGCTCTCAAGCCCCCAGTGTGGTCTGACAGACATTTAAGGCATTTAGACGACCATAACCAATACAAAGCTGCCAAACTAAAGGTAGTACAAGTATTAGTAATAGTAGTTGGTGTAACCAAGCACACACACACACAACCACAGAGGCCTCATAAGCTGTTCTCAGTTTGTGTTCCTTTCTGTTCTTGTATAACATCATTAGTCACAGCTCAGTTACTGTTTTAAGTCGACATTTAACCAAGAACAATCCAAGTGATCATAAGTGTTCTTGCTTTGCTCACTTCATCCAAATATGCCTTGGCAGCTTGACTTGCAGGATGGTTGCAGGAAGGATTGTGCAGTAACAGCAGAGTCCCATACTGTGATGAAGGAAAAATCTACAACTATAGTCTATATTCAACTTCTAGAGCTTGTGTTTGGACAATAAATACCACATATAGATGTCTATATCACATGTGTATATTCAACCCATGTTCACTTATTAAAACAACTTTAACAACTAGAAAACAAAGTTGACAGATGGCATAATTAGCACTATATCTGCACTCTATCCAGGAAAATGGTTTTGGTGTGCTTTAGCTGTAGCTAAACATTGACATACACAAGTTGTAACTTATTGTTATTAATGTTCTGAGAGGAACTATTTAAAGAGCGGAACTCATTCCTGAGTGAGAGGAGTAGGTGGCCATAATTATTCTGTAAGACACCACAGCAGACGTAAACACTCCACATACCTCTGTTTCATTCAGTCAACTTCAGTGTGTTTACATCAGAGTGAAGCGTCATCCCCCAACCATCACCACTACATCCTCTATCTGAGTTTAACATCCTCTATATCCCTCTGTTCTGGCTCTGAAATGTCCACCACATTGTTCTACATCTTTAACACTCATTTTAAAGGTGTTGCTTTAATATTAAATATTTTACTGTTTTTTTGTACATGATTTCCTAAACAGGTTGACCCACAGTGTTTTTGTCTTTGCCTTGCATTAGTTCATGGCTGTTGTTCAGCCACAATACAGATTATATAGTTTTACTATAGTTTTTCCAGAGGCAAGACAAGTTTATTTTTATAGCACATTTCGTACACAAGGCAATTCAGAGTTCTTCACAGAGGCAAGGAAAAACATTGGAAATTAAGACAATCCATAAAATAAAAAGAGAAAAGAAAATTTAATTAAACATTTTTTAGAAATTAAAACAATAATTAATCAAACATAAGAATGTCATTTAAAATCATTAAAACAGCAGATATAAAAACAATTTAAAACAAATCTCAGGATTATGATTAAATTTTTTTAAAAGAGCTCAGCCACAAGCACATGAAAAGAGAAATGTTTTTAACCTAGATTTAAAAGTGCTTAGAGTTGGGGCTGTTTCAGTTCTGCTGGTAGTTTGTTCTAGTTGTGTGCAGCATAACTGCTAAATGCTGCTTCACCGTGTCTGATTTGAACTCTGTGCTCCACTATCTGACCTGAGTTAGTAGAACTCAGAGCCCTACTGGGTCTATACTTTACTAACATGTCATTTATGTATTGTGGACCTAAACCATTCAGTGATTTGTAAACTAGTAGCAGAACTTTAACATCTATTCTGTAGATAACTGGGAGCCAGTGTAAAGACTTAAGAACTGGGGTGAAGCCTGATCTCTTGGTCAATATTCTTAATTCATAAAGGTTGTTGTAGGTTGACAACACAATTTCTAAAATGCCCAAAGCATATTTTTCTGCTTTATGTCTGGGGGAAAACAGGTTTTCACACCACTGCAGCATATATGCGGATGATACTGATATAATTGTTATAGACTAACAATATTCTAAATCTAGTTATTTCATTCTGCGTCTCTTCATTTTGGACAGAAAATGATATAACTGACAGTGTTTACATTTTTAAAATCAAACCATCATTACCCGATCCTGTAAATTCTCAGCCCCCCCAGGGCTTTTAATGTGAAACATCCATTTCAGAAAAGGTAACTGGAGATACAGATATAAAAATGTATCTTGACTGTTTAAATCCACTAAAATTATTCTGTTTTTTTTTTTTCCTTCAGTCTGCTGATATTTGACCAGCGCCGTAGACCTGCCACCACCTCTCCCTTCTTACTTGTGTCTCCATTGCACCATTTTACCTCAGCACCCCCACACCCCTACACCCCAGCCACCACACCCAGGATGCTCTTCCTTTTGGACGACGTGAACTGCCAGACAACATTGAAGGGGACGAGAATCAATCACTGAACTAAAAACTTTTTAACCTCCATGAGAGTTTGGCCTGAAGGAGACAGAGGTGTCAGAAAATCACGAGAACCCTCCCAGTATTCCCCACAATCCCCCTCTTGTTCCACTTACTGCCAAAAGATCAACCGCTGGACTAAATAAAAGAAATTCTTTTTTAACAAGATAAAAAAAAAAAGAAAATAAAGTACAGCATTTGTGGTTTATTCCTCTCCAATTTCTCTGGAGATTTTAAGAAAATTTTCAAGGGCATTTGGTCTTTTAATCTTGAGATTAATGGTACTTTATTTTTCTACAGTTTTTCTTACCATCAGAATTGGTCATCAGCAACTTGGAGGTCAAGTGTTTTTTAACAATGTGTTCCAAAAAAAAAAAAAAAAAAAAAAGCATTAACAAAGGGATTGTGGGTGATTTTTCTCCAGATTGTACACATTGGGAGAGGTACCCTCTCAGATTTGAGCACGAGTTTGGTGTCATTTCTTGTACAGTAAATATTTTATTTTCCCTCTCAATGTGAAAAAATATTTTTTCAATTCATGTATAAAAAGATTGATTTTACCAAACCGGGGGGATAATTACTCCTTTCACCTTATTTAAAGTGATTTTTACATCTTCTTATTGTTTTAGTCATTGTTGTTGTTGTTGTTGTTGTTGTTGCTGTTGTTGTAGTGCTTGCACAGGATCAATCAGGACCAAGGAGACAGCAGTGTAATGAAATGATCTTTTCTTCAGTTATTCCCACCAGTCTTCTCTTTTTACGTGTTTGGCATTTTAGACTCAGCACAGTTGTATGTAACCTCATGATTTTGTATCGAGAGCATTCCAGTCACCAGATACAGTGTTAGTCGTTTCATCACGAACAGTATTTATGCATATGTTTCAAATGGGCAGTGTGCACTTATCCAGAGAGAGGACATTCAAATAGCATTGGAAAAAAAGGTGTTGTGTTTTTGTAATGCTCATTTTGGCCACAAGATGGTGAACTGCACTGCTAGCACCCACAAGTCTAAACGTGATTATAATCATTTACATTTCATTCCAGGTAATTTAATTTCTCTCTGCACAAGAAAACTTAGAAAAATGTTCCTAGAAAAAATCCTTAGTTGCCTTTCTATAAATTCCAGGTTAATGAGGATGTTGTGGGTCACAAACACACTTTATCTATCAGTTACTAAATCATATTAATCACCAAAATGTAGTTTGCCAATACCATTAAAGAAAGGATAAAATTACACTGGTTCAGGAACATGAATATACCTCCCAGTCCCTCTGAACTGCAAAAATACTGAATTCTGAAACATGTACTTATATACCACCAATATTACCAACAAAGGACTATCAGGTGAACTTTATAATGTATATTGTTAAATAATTTTTTAAAAGAGTAATATTTGTTTACATAGCTGATTTAATGGTATCCGATGATGTTTCCTAGTAAACAGTTTACAAATAACTGAAGCCTTTACCAGCTAAGACATTCCTGAGTTTCTTATGGTGCAGCCTGAACTTAAATTATTCTTTAACATCACAGCATTGATGATAGTCTAAGAATTTTTTTTCACCTTTGGCTGAAAACAAATGATGATCATTTCATATCAAATAGTCTCATGAGCTAAACTCAGGAATTAACTCAGAACTAAAACATTTCACTTCACACTAACAGCAGTAGTAGACACCATCAGTTAAAACTACTGGCTATTTGTTCACCAGCATACATTCCTACAGGAAGTAGTGTTCCAAGAAGTAGTAAAGTATGCACCTCACACACTAAATATGAGGTCAGATGAAACAGCAGCAGAGCTATTGATGATGGAAAGAATTATTTTTTCAGGTGAAAGTGAAAAAAAAAGTTCAGTGTTTCAGCAAATAAATTAAATATAATAGTAATAGTTTTAATCAGTTGAATATAATTAGTCAGATGTGCCAAATGCTTTCAATATGTCTGATGATCTTTGAACTGTTACATCAACCTGGTCAATGACAGTACTGTGAGTACGAGAAGACATGCTAATATCATCACAGTGCATTAGACTAGTGGGTCAAATTAAACCTCCTGCATAGTACACACTGCCCATTCAAACCAGACACGTTTAGTAGAGTACGTGTGATTTATATTCTGCCAATTTTTAAACATGATGCTTTTTTAGAACACAATATTCAATACAGTCCTCCTAACATGTTGTTGTTCTTTTACTGTGCTGTCATCTTCACCGTGACACTTCCCTTTTTTCTTGTTGGAAACAAGCAAGCCAATGTTTTCTAAGTTATTTATTAAATGTGAACCCTCATTTTACCATCACAGGACTTATAACATATAATAAAAGAACACCATGCAAAGAATGATAATGTGTAGAAAATGATTTTTTTTATTTTATTTTGTTCTGTTTTAGCCACACTGTTGCTTTGCATCCATAACAGGAATAACATTTAATTGGATCTAAGATTATTTGTTTGACAGATTTATTTTTGTCAGCACCAAAACCGCTCTAAATAGAAGATTTGTGGTAGACAGTGGTACTCCTGAGGGCACCACCATTAGTCCGATACCTTTTTCTATCAGTCAATCATGTTCTCTATCACCTTCAGCAATCAATCAATTGATGATTGTTTACTGGATGAACAAAGATCTGTGGAAAAGAGGGAAATTAATATATCAAATAAAAGAAGCGGGTAATAATATGGATGAAAAGTGGTCAAAAATATTAAAAATAAAATCCATTATATGAGATTGTGACACAAGCAGAGGTACTTTAAAATGTGGATATGGCCTTATAGGTGTTTAGTGTGTTCATCAACATATACACTCATGTACAGCCACTCTGTCACATTCATATCCTCATTCATTACTATGGGCAATTTTAAGTCATCAATTAACTTGTCTTGCAAGTATTTGGACTACAGGAGGAAGCCATATACACAGAGAAAGTCCACACATGGAGACATGGAGAGACACCCAGAACCTTCTCGCCGTGAGGTGATGGTGCTAAATACTGCACCATCGCACTACCCTTGGAGAGGACATAAATTGAATATGTATATATTGCAAAGGAGTGCCAATAATTGCAGTTTGGCTTCAGAGTTTGTGCTCTTCGCTGCAGATGAAGGTGAAAGCCTTCCTTATTCTGACAGACCTTGTTCTGACCTACACTATTTGATGCAGTAGACAGCTCTATGCTGTTATAACATCTTGAAATCCCCCTGAAAATACACCACTCCTTATCTGTTAACAAAACTTTCTCTGTTGTTTCTGGACTCTTCTAATGTTCAGGTTTCCCCCCTGGAGTTCCTGGAGGGTCAAGTTTGGGTCTATTATTGTTTTCTGTCTATGTGCCTGCCTTAGGTGAAATCATTAGTAGATAAAATGTACATTATCACAGTTTCGAGGAGGACATATTAGAAATTCTCTTCTTCATCACCATATTCTTTAAATCAGATATCAGTAGTCTGGGAGCCCTGTGATAATATTAAACCAGCAGCAAGACATTTGGGTGTTGTATTTAATGTGGCCATTTTCCCTTGAATAATGTTTCATATATTCATCAGATAAAATATTAACATATCAGTTACTTCTAGGTGGGTTTCATCTCTCAAGAGAATCAAAGGGAATTAAATGACAGATACACTTACAAAGCAGAGAGAAAGGAACATTTAGACAGACATAAGGTAACATAAGGGATATGGCAAAAACAGGGCAAAATCTTTATGTAATACATATGGAAGTGGGTTATTATCTTGTTGGGTACACCAAATGGATAATAACACATTACATACATGTTTTTCAAAGATACAGAGAGGCTATTCTCCTTCACCATATCATCTGTGAGTGTACTTAGAGTTATCTATCTATTGCATGCCTATTGAGATCAAGACATGATGGTGATGACATTGAGCCATTTTTCTTTCTTTATTAACACATCGCTGTTACATGCTGCTGGTAGGGATCAGACTACCATTTTTTCTAAGTGTTCACATGAGCTTTAATGGTTCTGTTTACTGAGAAAAGGTTCTGTCTCCCATTCCTGCTAAATATAGCACCGACCCTGAGACCTTCAGACTGACACTGGTTGTTGACTGGAGATTGAACTTGCTTGAAATTTCATGAAGATTGAAGTCAGTCCTGATTAGTGCCCGGAGGAATTGTACATGAGGTTCAGTGAGCTTTATAGTAAGTTGATACAGCTCATGTAAGAAACTGGTGAAATGGTCATTAAAACAATGTTTGATAATGTTTTCTGACCTCCACAGCTAGATCTTAGAGCATGACTCAGGGTCATTATTGTCCACTAATTGGAAGGTCAGTTTTGAGATACTGAACCCCAAATTGTGCCTAATGGCTATGTGTGAATGGTTTATATTAATCAGTGCAACACGCAGAATCACTGTGTGAATGTTCATGTTAATGGGTGTTAACTGATTCAATTAATCTATCAGTCAGTCAAATAGTACCTTCAGCTAATGCTGATAATTATTAGATGCTGATAATTTTACAGTAATAATGAATGAAACGTTAAGTTATATCTAAATGTACTAAAAAGACATTTCTTAAAATGTAAAAATTCAGATTCTCGGATATCAATATCCACCATCATCGTCATCCAGCAGAGTCCAAATCCTGAGTTAACCCATTCTGCCAACCTCCCGTCTGCTCCTGCCTTCGGGGTCCCAGTTACTATCACTCCTACATCTAAGCTCTTGTTGGTGGTCCAGTTGATTCCTGCTCCTGGTTGACAGGCACCAGGTCTGGATGACATCTTTTTCTAGTCTCCAGTTGGCAGCCAAGCTGACACTGGTTCCTAGTTCCCAGTTGCCAGTCTGTCTGACCCAATATTCACTGACCACCAGCTTCAGCAACTCTCTCTCTCTCTCTCTGTTTTCCCTACATTCTTAGTGAGTTTGTCTCCTCACTTTCCTTCATGTTTCGCCAGAGCTTCTGTTTCTGTTCCCTCTGTTGTTTGTGTTTTTTCTGTGTTGTTTTTGGGGGGTTTATTTCGGATTTCAGTTTTCAACTTTGCCAGCCTCACCTTAGAGTAAGCCTTTTGTATTTCTTTCCTATGTGCATCCGTGTCTGAAATTAGGTCCTCAATCCCATTTTCCTGTAAAACAGATTATGCTATAAAATATTAAATGAATAAATATTCTATTCATAATTTGCTTATCTTTAATTATCATATATAATAGCAACATTTGATACTTTTTGCATGCAGTTTCTTTGCTGTTTCCTTAGTGAAATGATTTATACTTGTTTCAGCAGTTTGAATCAGTTGGCATTTGGAGCCTGAGGACCACACCACATCGACCCTAAACAGACGAGTGAGAGAGTTTTTCAAACAGACCCTATAGTGATATCGAGTAGGATAGTTAAGGCAAAGAACAGTGTAGTCAGAAACATGGAGATGGTAAAGTGCTATTAATACAAGATAAGAAGAAAAAGATGAAGAAGGTAAAGAGGCATAAACTTATTCAGAAAAAGCCCAGGAGAAACATACAGTGATTATTCTAGCAGTATACTGGCCCGACTTTGTTGCTAAATTATATTCAAACATTGTCTTGTAAAACCATAAAACCATATAGATTTTATTTGCTTCAATCTTGAAGCATGCAAGCGAATTTGCATCTGGGATCATTCTTGAGAAGAATATGCTGCTAAATTAAGCATCACACTAAGCGCTCAGATTCATGAGAAGAGAGCTGTTGTTGATGAGTGTGACTGGTCAAACTTAGGGGTCACAACTGTAAATAGGTGGACACCATTGCAGCTGGAGGAGAGCTGGTGCAGACCATCTCTACAGGGGTAATCTTGAAGATCTAACAATCCTTCCAAACTCGATGGCAAGAAGAACCCATTCAATTAAAGTGTTGATCTCGTCAATCAACAAATCCTGATTTTCTGTCTTTTTAAAATCATTATCCTTAACAGATGGCAGGTGCTATCTTCAGAATCAATGCATGTGCAATGAGTTTGCACGGAAGCATCCTTCTCTTCTCTTTCCTGATGAAATATACATTTCATACGACATGACACAAACATTTGGAGCAGAGTACATGTTCCCAGGGAACATTCATTCAAATGGGTACAGCATCAGCAGAAAACAGTTAATGTATCCCAAAGGACTGTCATATCTCTGAACATTAAATTTAACTCTGGATAGATTCAAGTATGCATGAGTGCTTGTAGAGATTAGATACTCATCTTCCATGGAGTCTAATGAGATGCTTGTCAGAACATAATGGAGAAAGCGACTGTAAGCCTCCCACCCCATTCTGCTGTAAGTAGAGTATGACCTCAGATAAACCACTGTCAACCGTAAATATTTTCTTTTTCATTTTAGATGGCCCTTGGGCTTGTTTCAGCAAAAGAAAATGACAGAAAAAAAGGAAAATATTTCTCATAAAGCAGAATCCTCTACTCTGAAGGTGTGGTCAGCAGTTTGAGTAAAGAATGAGCTCATTGATGTGAGTAGAGGGAAAAAATGTAATTATATTTAAAGGAATCCATTAAGACATTGGGAAGTACAGATAGACAATAGATTAGATAAATAGATTATAAAATGGCTTCAGCTTTTTTCTTCTTTAATAGTTGTAAGAACAAAGAAGAGGACAAATGAGCAGCAAAGAGAAGAGTAAACGCTGCTAAATGATGATGCTACTTGTCATGTCCATAGATGACTGGTATTATTGCACAGAAGGAAGGAAGTCTGCAGCTGTCACAAAAGAAACACATCTACTATATAAGACACTAAATTTAAGTAAGAAACACACACCATTTCTGTTGAGGAAACAGACCTAATCCATACCAACAGTACTCTGACTTACACATGGTGTGAAAGACATATCTTTAAACAAAACAACAGCTAAAACAACAAGATGATGCTGTGTTTTTTCTTACAATCTGAACTTGTATGACTTAGCAGTTTGGTACCTAAAGAGTTAATCATCTAATGGTGGATATGAACTACAACAATTTTGGAGAAAGAATAGAAGAAGGGCAGAGTTGTGAAGAGGCATGTGCAAATAAGCTTGATGTAGTTGTCACAAACATATTGAACTGGTCACAACAACAGACTGCTGTTCCCACCTGCCTGAAAACCACCATCATCACTCCTGATACTTAGACCTCCATAGTCATTAACCTTAATGATTACCAACCCTCACAATGTTAATGATGCAACACTTTGAAAGTCTGGTATTATGTAGCACCAAGTCCTGCTCCTATTGACAAAACTAACAATCAAGTACGTGAATCCAGATCTTTCAAAGTCAAACACATTAGCTGTTAATCTTAATTTTCCACAAACATAGAGGAGACACAAACATCAACTGTGAAGGTCTACTGGGCCTGCATAAAATAGAAACATAGTCCTTCAGATTTAACCTTCTGAGCTCCACATTACAACTGTTTTTTATATTTCAAACTTTCATGTTTTTCATTAGAAAGATATCTTTTTTGTTCAGTATCATTAAGTTTTACACATCCCCAAATCCCCAAAACCTCAGCAAATCACTCAATAAGGACATCTTCATAATAATAATGGATATGAGCCTATAAAAGCATTGCTA
Organism: Polydactylus sextarius; assembly: GCA_016801845.1. Classification (NCBI taxonomy): domain Eukaryota; kingdom Metazoa; phylum Chordata; class Actinopteri; family Polynemidae; genus Polydactylus; species Polydactylus sextarius. The sequence continues at coordinate 5,119,245 of CM028927.1, read as the reverse complement.
TTGCCAGTAATTGTCAATATCCTTCAGCACCCAACATCCTTTAGAGACACCTGGGACCAGAAGTCTGCAGTCTGTTTCTGGTCCATTATGTACTTTCACTTGATTGAAATCACTTAAGTAGCTTATAGAAGTATTTAGTTTATATCATTTACTTCCAGTGCACACTATTCTAAATACTATACATTTAATTTACTATGCTGTAATAACTGAAGGCCTCAACTATATAGCAGAGCTTGTGGTTTCTTTGATGATTCTTAATGGTTTTCAGGGTTACAACAATGGTTTTTAGGGGTTTTGCTGCACTCAAAACTGTTTCAGAGCAGGTTATGTTTTAGATAACAGATTAATTAATGCAAAAGCAACATTTAACAACTAATGAATTTTGAATAAAGTCATATAGGAGGAAAGGAATTACCACATTGGCACAGTGGTTAGTACTATCACTTCACAGCAAAAAGATTGTAGATTTAAACCCTCCAGCTTCATCCTTTCATTCATTATCTATACCTAAATATGTTGTATACTGTTGTATATGGATACTGAACTTGTGTACTTACAGTCCCATAGGCTGTACACACTGCAATCAGTGCACACTTTTATGTTTACTGTGGGTGATGCAGAAGGGCGACTTTTAGTATTGAAGAAGGTAAACTTCTCAGCAGGAGCATATTATTGTGTGGAAGGGGCAAACTCTTTGCTTGATCATTCATAATGTTTCTGTTGGCTGCATTTTTTACACAAATATCATCCTGATTCTGATAGCAGCACCAACACCTTGTACATGTTGTACTATACAGTTTAACAATTATCTTTTCTTATCAGTTTTTTTTTATTCATTCCAGTCCAAGTAATACATGTAAAATCACATTAATTTAATTGTTCAATGATTCATTTTTAATTATACAGAACAGGTAATATTTCTACTGCAGGTTTGGATAATCTTGCACAAAGATGTGTAGGAGATTATGAAACTAACAATAGAATCTGTCAGTACATAGGTATATTTTATGTCCATAGCTACTGGTGTCATTACATATTTTTTAAGTATGTACGATATGTTGTTAGGCAATGCATGGTCCATATAAAAAATTAAATGGGTATTCACTTAGGCAGGGTCTGATTTTTCTTTAGCAAAGTGGCACAACCAGTGACATGATCAGAGAAACATAGATGCCATCAAACATAACACCGATGTTTCTTGTGACCTTGGCTAGGTTGAGGGATAAAGAGATGACTTTGATGGAGACACTGATTGTCTAGGAGTAAACTTAGATATTAGGGTGGTTAACCAGAAGTGAGGTTCCTTCATTCATGTTACTTATGTGTGTGAAAAAAGCCAAAATCTGCACCAGGAGCATATGATCATCTAATGGGAATGACCGATAAAGACGGGGGTCATCTGCATAGCAATTGTATAAGAAGCTCTGTGAGAGTGGGCAAAGACTCAAAAGATTCAGAAAGTTTATAAATGTATAAAATCAGAATTATCTCAAAGCTTTAGAATACTTAAACTCTGCGGGATATCAAACCCAAGACACTATATTTCTATACCCTTTATCTTTTTAGACATTCTCAACCTTCATTGCTTCACTTCAGATTGTGCAGTTAATTGTTTTCATGGAAATTCTTGGGAGACTGTGTAGGATATTATATGCAACTCAATTGAAATCATACTAACAGCCAATATTGAAACTTTTCCATCAGCATAACAATACTTCATGGTAATTACAAGCCAGGAAGCGTCAGTAAGAAATCCCTTATTGCAGAGTAGCTTGATTGAGAGCATAGGGATATAATGCATTTACACTAAATCAGACCTGTTTACTATTTGACAGGTAATCAGTTTTATTTCCAAACATGATTACACTGAGCTCATTAACATGAACACACAGCCAAAGTGCTTTTTTAACATTAGTTTCCTCTGTGTGTTCATTTTTCTTTGGCTCAGCAGCTGTTCAGGCTGCTCTCATTAAAGCTGGTTAAGAAAGTGAGAAATCAGGAGGTTTGCTTGCCAAATTTATGTAACTCTCCTTGTCCTGTATGAGCTTTTAAAATGTGCAAACAAGTGACTGCTCTCAGTTCTGCACATCAATTCTAGTATGTCATTGAGTCATATAAAGGTCATGTACGTTCACATCCAGAGAAGTTGGTATGCTGCTGTACATTCAGCACATGGCTGCACTTTCATATTCAGTGAAGTAAGTGGTTATTATTTATTAAAGGCAGCTGGTGCACCATATGTGACTCCATCCAACCCTAAAATCGGTGGCCCAAGATTATCATTTCAACAGTACTCTTCTCTGGCTACCTCTACAAGGTAAGCCACACGCTTGATTTTGATAAGGGCCCTAGCAGCGACCAGTGCAGGGACCTCTTGTTGTGTTCATTATCATTACATTTCAGGACAAACACACTCCATTTTTGAGAGGCTAGAGGTGCTTGAAAATTAAGCAATTAAGCATTTATATATATATATATATATATATATATAAATTTGGTAATAGGTCTTGCCTGAAATGTTGCACATTAACAGAATTTACTTGACAGTATATATATATATATATATATATATATATATATGTACTGTACTGTCTGTGTGTACCAGGTGGTACCATATGTATGGGATTTTACTCTTTGAGGTCATTGAGAAAAGTTTATCTGACATGGTTTAATGGTTTATGTTTCACATTAAAATAAACTATTACATCATGTTCATGTGATATAATGTGTCTTGGAGTCTCTCAACTGTTAATTTTTTGGACCACTTTCATTTAAATGTAAATGCACACAGATGCTTAATAATTAATTGCCAAAAGAAACAGTGTAAATAAGCTTTCTTTACACTTTACTCCAGCTCTTTTTTGCTAAGTACTGCATTTCAGAAAGTTAACTTGTTTTGTCGTTTGAATAACTTTATAGCGTTTGCCTACCCAACACAACTCAGAAGGCACTGACAAATGACGTCCTGTTATTAGTGGCATCAGATCAGAAAACATTCCTATGTTTATGTAGAGGTAAGGGACAGATAATTTCCTTTTTTAAAGACTTTGTTCAGTTGAACATCTGTATTGCAAAACCATGAACATGTTGATTTCTGCATCATGGCCAAAGGAAAGGAATATTGTAGGCTTCATGGCGTTTGGATACTTGGAGAGCATGATTAGAGGAAACAGCTGTGGTGTGCTCTAAACGCTGATGAGAACTCTCTGGTTGAGTTAAAAAGCCTTGTTGTGGGGGAGACAGTTACCACTGAGAGACTTTGTTGTCTGCCTATGTACATGCAGAGTTACGCTACAGGAAAACACCATATAATGTCTAAATGGTCTTATTTTCTCGGAAAGGAAATGAGAGAAATTGATCATGACATGCAGATGTGCTTTGCCCCATGGCAGTTTCCAGTCTAGACTGGATTTCATTTTCTCATTTGTGGTGATCTTATGAGTCAAGTTCTTTTGTCTTCCATCTTTTATTTCACTGTTGATTGTTTTGAGCTTCACTAAGGAGCATTATATTGTTCAAAGAATTTTTTATTAACCAAGCTCTGGTAAAATAAAGTGTGTCCTTTCTCCATTAACCAAGTTGTTAAACACTGCATAATTTATATCTGGATGTTTGTATTGACTGAGATAACTCAGTTTTTTGGTTATTAAAACAACAAATACAATAAGAGTCAAACATGGAACAAAGGAATAAACAGCAAATTATGTTGATGTACAAATACTTTCAGAAACAAAGGTGAGATAATGATGAAAGATAAAGAGACAGATTTTATTGTTGAATTTCACCTGTTATATCTCTATAATCATAAGAGTCGTTTTACAAAACCTGGAAATTGTGGCAAATAACTGACTGAAAGTTTTTTAGACTGTTTATATTTATGAAAGACCCAACCAATTCCAGTATTTACATGTGCAGACATAGGAGCCTGGCAGCCCTAGTGCCCATACAAAGTGTATTGCAGAACTACAGTAGGTGTTAATGTTGTAAATCACATCTTGAACATACAATCTCAGGGTCTGGTTACCAAGTGAGGGTTAGATGGAGCAGAAGATTGAAAGACAGATCAGTGCAGCATCAGCAGTAATGCAGGTGTGACCAGACCATTGTGGTGAAGATGGAGCTAAGCCTGTCAAAGCTTTTTCATTTGACCCTCAGCTATGGTCACAAGTTTTAACTGAAAGAATGAGAACATATTATAAGGGGCCTAAAATGAGTTTCCTCCATAGCATGGCCAGATTCAGCCTTAGAGATAGAGTGAGGAGCTTGGATAACTGGAGGGAACTCAGAACAAAGCTTGTGCTGGTGATTAGAATGCTACTGGATGCCTCCTGTCAGAGGTTTTTCAGGCATTTTACCTGGGAGTGGACCTGGGGGTAAATCCAGATCACACTGGAGATATTGTATATTTCATCTAACCCAGTACAGCTCAGTCTCCAGAAGGAGACTGAAAGTGTGGCTAAGGAGATGGACACATGGGCTACCTTGCTTGACCTGCTGGATGGATGGATGGATGGATGGATGGATGGATGGATGGATGGATGGATGGATGGATGGATGGATGGATGGATGGATGGATGGATGGATGGATGGATGGATGGATGGATGGATGGACGGACAGACGGGACGGACGGACGGACGGGTGGATGGACAGATAGATATACAATACAATGGACAACAACACTGATTATGACAACGCTGACAGAATGTCTTATATACTTGTTGTACCAATTTTAGTTTGAAAGCTCTTCTGCCTGTATGAGTTGATGCACTTTTGTGTCACTGTACTGCAAGAGACCAGTGGAGAAACTATTCATTGTACATAGAGATGGATATGACAGTGAAGTTCCACATGAAATAATTTTTTATGCAGATTTTACAGATTCATAAAAGTAAATTAACCAGTACAGACTTTGAGTTTTCTAATGATCTCTTTTAGAATGATTAGTCTCCAGCCAGAGCAGAACCTCACACACAGGCAAAGGCTTAGTGCACTTAGTGTGTTTAGTAAGAAAAATTTACTGTCTCTGCTTATGAGCTGAATCAGAGGCTAAATTCCAAACTAATGGAGCTGTACTGGCAGGAAGGGTTTGGGAAAGGGTTCCAGCACCAGGTATGTTGGAGAGTGGGGTGGGCAGATGGTTTGTCAGGCAATGATTCCAAACAGAAATCACCGTGGGAGCAGGTTTCTGGAAGCTGCATCCACTAGACACAGATTGGACTGAAAACAAATGGGGAACAGACAGAAACATGGGCTAACATAGGGAGAAAAGGGATTTGAGAAGTACTGCGACCAGAATGTTAAAAATCTTACTTTCTCTAATTTGAGCCCATGCAGTACAAACCCTCCCTTTCCTCTACCTGCTCATTTCAAAAAGCCACAGACAACACATTTTGTAGTCTATCTGACTGTTGTTCATCGTCCAGTGGAGCCCGGGGCACGACGTCCCACAAGAGCTAATCAAGATTGTAACAGTCACTTAAAGGAAACACATCCACACAACTTTCCTGTCCAACTGCATGAAGACCAGAAGACTTCTGCATCAAATGTACACTTGTACAGCACATGACGCCTCAAAAAGAGATACATTATGTCCATAATAGAATAAATATACAAGGTGCACATATCTATTAAAGTGAAGGTATGCTCCCATGTTCCCTTAACTTCTCTGTGGTTTCTTAGTTGTGACATGACATCATTTGACAGAGATTTTAAGACTGTGCAGTAATCAGTAGAAAGCACGCTGTCTTGTTTGACGTGTTAAACTAATGAATATAAATATCCCTTTGCACCCTAAGTGTAACCTACTGCTGATTCTGAGGGACAAACACTGGATAAAATTTCATGCTATGTTCAGGTAACACAGGCAGGTAGGGGAGCAGTGAGAGATGAGGTCAGTGGACAGGGAGAAGGTTGGCAACAGGCAGGCAGAAACACCAGGTGAACACAGGAAAAAGGTCCAAAAAGGAGCAGGAGGTTTGCGACAGGCAGAATGAAAAAAAAAGGAATAATGACTGGGCAGCCATACATATACCAGGGTGCTAATGATGGCAACGAGGAACAGACAAGTAGGAAGATGAGGAGGAATCAGGTAATTGGGCATTTGGGTTGAAGAAGCAAGATGTAGCAGCTGATGTAGTCCCATCATTAATGCTGGTGAGACCCATTGTTGTGTCATTGGCAAATTTAATGACGTGGTCTTAAAAGCAGCTGTCCACCCTGACGCTCTGTCCCTCTGCTTCAGGAAGTTCAAGATTTGGGTGCAGGTACCAGAGTCTAAGATGGTCAACATGCTGAGAATCTGGTGACGACGTGCATGTAGGCAACCAGCACTTTGTCATCCAGCATTCAGACATAAAAAGTTGCTAAATCATTACATTATAAGTCAGATCAGTGACTTTTCATGAATTATGTCCCTATTTGAGGATCCCACAACTCAGAATTTGCAGAATTTGGTGCCAACGTTCAGACACAGTGGAGGAAACAGTGTGTCTTTTGTGTTGTGACATAAAAGTTGAAGTCAGAGTAGTGTGTGGTTGTGTAGCAGATGTAAATTTCATGCTTGCAAAGCTCTCATCCAGAGATGTTTTTTTATTAGCTGTAAACACGATTTTGCCCTGCACAGATGCGCAAAACATGCATCTGTGCTTATATGCCCTGCAGCACCTGTTACTAAGAATATGTCCCAACAAACATGTCTGACTCAGCCATTCTCTTTCTTAGAACTTACATTTCTATACAAATCATTTGCAACAGCAAATGAAACATATCAAAACCACGCATTTTTTTCTGACATTGTTTTCTGTGTTTTCTGTGACTCTTTTAACCCTCCATCACACACTAACTTTTCTCTGCTGTTTCCAAACACATTTCCTCTCGTCCTTCTAACACTTTTGTCCTTGACAATGCATCCACCCTCCTCTCCTCGTGTTTCTCGCTCTCCTTCCTGCTGGCTGTTGCTCTGCTCTACTGTGATTAGCATTGACATATTCCCTGGAGCTTTTCTGTTTCACCCTGCGATTGACCATGCTCACCCCATAGTCCTGCAGTCACCACTACTATCCTCACTTGACCAATCAGTAAAGACCTATCATCGCCATGAAGAAACCCATTTTTCTAATGATGCTGCTGTAATATTTATGATCACTGTTTTAATGGTTTTGATAAAAAAAAAGGACTAAAAGCAACAGTTCTAATATACACACTGTTGTAACTCTTTTTGATGATGAGTTTAATTTTTTTTTTCTTCATCAATATAGACTCAATGCCTCATTATGACAAAGTGAAAATAGAAATCTTCAAAAACTGAAAAGTGTAAAGCTGAAATATCACACTGACAGCACACATTGAATCTCTACTCCTTTGGATTTGTGGAGTTTCTGTCTTTCTTTCTTCTTTCTACTCTGCAGACCATCAGGTTCAGTCTTGGTAGATGTGGACTCAGGTCACTCTGGGGATGTTTGACTGAGTTCAATGACTTGAGCTGACAATGTACTCCAAGCCACTTCTGTGATGTCTTGGCTGCGGTGTCTCATCCCTGACCACTGTCTGTGTCTCTGCCACCAAACAGCATGATGCTGCCTCCCCAAAGGCTTTACTGTTGTGATGGTATTGGTCAGGTGATGAGTGGTACTTGGTTTCCTCCAGACATGGCACTCAGCACTGAGGGACCATTTTTTGCAGTCTGAAAGCAACTTCCATGTGTGTTTTACTGAGGAGGGTCTGGTCCCTGACATATAGCCCATATTAGTATTATTATATTATTGCAGTGTTGCAGTGATGGTTGTCCTTCTGGAGGTTTGTTAATCTCCACACAGGATCTCCAGAGCTCTGACAGACTATATCCATCTGACCTCTCTTACCAAGGTCAAACTCCCTTGTTACTGAGTTTGGCCAGGGGAGCAGCTCTAGAAAGGTCCCGGTTGTTTTTTGTGAATTTTGGAGGTCACCATGTCTTCTGGGAACCTTCAATGCAGCAGCAATTTTTGAAGTCTTCTGCAGATCTGAGCCTCGATATAACCTTATCTCATGGTTTTATTTTTGCTCTACATTGTTAGCTTATATACACAGCTGTGTGTATTCACCACCTAAGGTAAATTGTAAGTGTCAAAACAAAGAGTTTGAATACTTGTCGAAGTGAAGTTTCAGTTTTGAGTTTGATCAAATGTTATTGAATCAAGGCATCATTTTTGCAACACAACAAAATGTTACTAGAATACTTTCTAAATGCACTCACCAGTTAAAGAGAAACATAAATAGTTCTATATAAATATCCTGTTCGTCTTCCCTGTAAATGTTTTGCCTCTATCATACACATATGGATTGAACTGTGCTACAGGAAATGCTCTCCTCATCCACTCTGTGACCATCTCTTCCTGTGGATTGTGTAGTTGTGATGATCTGCTCTTGGCCATGACCGTCACAGTGCTGTTCTAGAACAAACCATCCTTGTGTTGCCTCGTCTCTTGTGTGTCATTAACTAAACAAGCTACATACATGGCTCCACCACCCTCCACTGTCACAGTCCAGCTTCATCATGGGACACATTGAGTAATGTTTACTTTAGGCTCCGACTGTGAGCAGGATTCTGGATGTAACACCTCAAACATTGAAGTCCATCTGTATTGAATGTACCCTTCTGTAATCCACACCAAAGGACAGAGTGGCTCCCCAGGTTTTAAGAACTGCACTGTGGGATAGTGCTGAAAAAAGCAACTGTGAGGTACAACAGGACAGGAGTATATGACGTCATGTGTTTCAACCTGTGCAACTGCCAACACTCTGTACCCACTGTGGCGAGGCACTGAGTGGACACTGATCATCTTCAGCTTTTTTTGTTTGCATCGTGTTCTTCATTAAATATCATTTGAAATAAAAATGAGCAATGTTCAATGGGTCATCTCCCTTTACACACACATGCAAATGCAATTCATATTCACATGTATAGATTCATGAAGCGCAGCAGTTTTTGTATGTAATTACATCATTAAGCTGTGTTTGTTGCTTACAGCTGTTCTATATTGGAGGATGAGTCTCTGAGTTTAATGAATCCCTGCAGCTGTCCCATAACAGCAGTATACACACATGCATCTCCACAGTGGGAGACATTTACTTGTGGCATAGCAGCTGTTAAATTAATTAAAATAATCCATTACCTGGACATGCTGATGGCAATGGTGAGGGACTGGTGATAAAAAAAATACCTGTATGCTAAAGACATGTTGGCTGTCACAGAAAATAATACAATTGAATTTTTCTTTCCAATATTTATACAAAAACATGGTCTTTTTCCAGATAAAATTCAGATTTAGAGCACACATGAACACCAGATGGAGATGAGGGCTGTAATGTAATGTTGCGTGTTGAGTCAATCACTATCAACACAAACACTTTCACTAAAACAAACAGGAGACAGGACATGAAGTTATTGTCTGGTGTCTTTTGTTGGTCCATTGTCCTTCATCCCAGCTGAGCTGCACAACACCTCACTGATCTAGAAGAAATGTTGCCAGTGGATATAATGAAGACAAAGTAATGACACTATTGTAGCATTAAAAACGATTTAGTACTCTGAATATAATTTTTTGGCAAGGTATTGATCATCTGACTGATTGTGTTTTCTGCCTCATTTAAATTTGTCATGGTAATTTCCTATGTCTAAGTACCCCTCATCACAAGTTCATCACTGGAATGGAAACTATGGAAATAGACATTTGGTGAGACATTTTGTAAGGGAAAATGTTTCTGATTTCCCAATAAGACCATGCAGTTACAATTTCTATGATATCTTTCTCTCACAACCAAACTCCAAATATTTGATTTCCCTCTTTGTCACTGCTTTTGAGACACCAGTGAGTACCAGTCATCTCAGGGAAGCATGGGCAAAAGAGCTGGGAGTTCCACTGTCACATGAATTATGAGAGAGGGGCTGTCCAGTATACAAAACTGTTCGATAAACTCTAAATATCGGTTAATTCAGTTCAAAGTCATACATAGACTGCACTATTCCAAAACTAAACTTAATAGAACATTTGAATCAGTGTCTCGTGTGATAGATGTAGCTAAGCCGAAGGTTCACTCTCATTTATTCTGGTACTGCCCAGTACTGGATAATTTTTGGTGCAACATATTTAAATGGTTCTCTAAGTGATATAAAATAAATATTCAACCAGACTGTAACCTGGCAATCTTTGGCTCTTCTGAAAGGACACTGACCCTGCCTTCCCACTGTAAGCAGGTTCTCAACACAGGCATGGTAGCAGCCAAGAAAATGATTTTAGTTAATTGGAAGTCTCCTTCTTTTGCTTGCTTTAAGAGGTGGCTCAATGAAATGGTTTGTGGTGTTGCTAGGATGGAACAGATTTGCCTTAACAGAGAGAATGCTCCAAACTTTTATTAGAAAGCATGGAAGCCATTTTGACTTTACCTGATGAGACCTAATATATGAATAATAATCCTGTTAGATATTTGTATTTTTCTTGTATATTTTTTTTCTGTACTAAGGTTTTGATCCTCCTCTCTCTCTCTCTATCTATCTGTGTGTGTGTGTGTGTGTGTTTTTTTTTTTTTTTTTTACTATTCATACCACTGGCAGTATTATGAGACAGGAAACAAGGGAATATTTTGGTCATGGTACACATCCTCAAATAGCCTGTCTTTCTTTATACTACCTCAATTATTTAGAATTATAATCTGAATTGAATCTAATGTTGTTAATTATAGCAACGTCAGATGTTGTAGACCCATTTTGTAGGGTGCTCTTTTTTTTTCAGGTGTTCAAAAAAAAGAAAAAAGTTTAAATAAAATATTTAAAAAAAAAAAAAAAAAAAAAAAAACAATGGAAATAGTAAAACAACTGAATCCTCCTACCTCTCTGTCAGTTCTTTGACCCAAGATCACCAGATTACATTAGGTCCAATCCACTATGTTCAGAGCTCTTTAGTAACTAACTAATCACATTAGTGACTAAGATAAATATGCTGTGTTTGAAAGTAAAATTAAATATTAAGTTCTTCCTGAAATACTGTTTTTTTTCCCCCTTTGCTGTTGTTTAACTGCACCAACATGATGAATTCTGCACCAAGGGCATCTTTATCTCTCAGAGATAATCGCAGAGCTTAAACTCCAATCTCCACATTATGACCTCTGTTCTCTTTGTTCTCGACCCAAAGCTCTGCTGCTGCCAGTTAAATAGCCAACTAAAGTTAATGTGATGGTTATTGCTTAAAACTGTCTACACACATGCTGGCACCTTAGATTTGTTTCCATCTTTTATCATCCTCTGTCTCTCAGCCCACAAACAAAGAGAATATGAATTCTTCTTCAATTCCTGGCAGCTCAGGCCCAGACAGGTCCTGTCCAATCAGTGGAGTGGACTGAAGAAAACAACATCCATGCGTTGTCCTACATTTCAAAATCCTTCTGCTTCCCTGTCACAATGCAAAAACTAGAGAAGTGGTCGCACTTCACATGTTTACTGCAATGTAAATGCAGCTGGAGATGCAGTGAGAGCGGTGGCTCACCTCTGTCCTTCTGTAGAGCTCTCTCAGATCACACTGGATGTAATGACACACAACACTTAAGCTGCGCATTTAGTCCTCAACTCACTGATTTCATTTAATTAGCGCATGCTTTTGTGTGTGTGTGTGTGTGTGTGTGTGTGTGTGTGTGACTGCTGCCTGGTGTTTCACTTCCTCTTTGCCCATTGGCAGTCCAATGGAACAGATTGTCAGCTCTGCATCCCCGCTTTGATAACGCAGCATTTGCAGTATGTATTTTTATCAGTAGACGAACAGACTCTGGTGCTACAGAGCTCACGATGATGTAAGTGGAGCCTGACATGGCACCAGTGAGCGTTCATGGTTTGAACAACAACATGCTCAAAATCATAGATAAAACAGTGTGACATGGTGTATATGAGCTGAGGCCTACACTCTATTTATGGTTCTGTTGGGCGCTTAAACATTCAGCCTGGGTGCTCAGTATCCCAAACATTTATCCTATATGTGCTGTGAATGTACCCATAGCCTTTTCATAATGGTCATACTGCTGCATTATCATTAAATTTTGATTAGGTGCAAGTCCAGCAGTGGAGGGAGCACAGAAAGTCTTTACTCAAGTGGCAGGAACGCTATCTAGGAGCTGTGACAAAACCAAATCTTTAAAGGCTAAATATGTTTTAACATTCAGGGAACTGTACACAAGGAGGATATCGAAGTTTACATGTTCACCTTATTTCCCCCAGGTTTTCCACCATGGTGCAAGGCATGCATGTTAGGTGTACATCATATGAGTCTACTTTGCCTGTATGTACAAATGTGAGCATCAGTGTCCTAAGAGGATACGAGGTACAGGATGGATCACTTAATATATGTACAGCGATTGTGTCCCACTCCTGTGCATATATACATGCCAATATTTATTTCTTTTTGTGTTTAATCAGTGATGGATCATATTACTTTACAACACTTATTGTACTAACTGTACAAAGTCAGTGGTTTGTATGTTTTAGGGGAGAAAGTAATTTCAACTTTTTATACAAAGAGGTGTATAGGAAATGTCAAATAAAAGGAAATCTTGAAGTCCAACCATTGATTGGGTTGTATGCTGCAGTAAGCATGCTATATTGCAGTGAACCATTGAATAAATTGCAGATACATTCGAGGACACTGCAGACAAGCCACAAAACAATTCATTTCTTCTTAGAAACAATGCAGTATCTGTGGCTGAACACTTGGATTGTGTTAATCCAGGTGGAAAAGAAAAGAGTTTATTATCTGTGTTTCAGAAAACAATGCAACAGTTCAGGTAGTCATCATTTACTGAGAGAAAGCTGGTGAAGTCACAGAATGGTGGACACTCTTCTATAGCAGATTCAACTCATCCAGACTTAAAAAACTGGAGGTCAGTCGGAGGCTGTCTCAGAAGAACCAGAGACAATCCTTTCTTATCCCTGTGTTTTTGGAGTGAGCAGCAGGAGAATTGAGGTGAGGGTAAAATTCTATCACACCAGCTACCCTGCTGCTTGAAAATGTCCTTCTAACTGTCTTTATCCCAGCTCATTTCTACCCTGATATACTATGAGTCCTACATCAGGTAAATGGGCATTTTGTATGTTGATGATGATTTGATGGATGTTAATGTTTAACATAATGCTGTTAGGTTAATAGGTGTTAGGTGAAGGTGCCTGACCAGAAGGATTTAAAAGGGAAATGGTGATGTGACTGAACTGAGATTAATAAAGTGTCTGCACCTGGTCCTGACTCAGTCTATGAAGTTTTATTGAAGCATCACTACACATCTTTCCCATGGTTATGTTCCATTATCATTAACTCTTTATGTCTCAATGTAGTACAAGACCTTGCTTCTCCACATATTTCACATAGGCTCCTTACTGTAAGTAATGGTAAATTATTCATTGCTAGCATTGCTGACAGTGTCCAGCTGCCTAATCTTCATTGACAGTTACCATGGAAACCAAGGTTGAGCACAGACCATTTCAGAGTCTCCAGTCAAAACATCCCACAACCACAGCAGCCTTCAGGGTCCCGAATTACTCACAACTTTTCTGAGATGGTTGTAAGTGTTGCATAGTTACACACTATATGACTTTCCATGTCCATGGATGTCTGTTTGGGTAAACATTCGGTCCACTGGTTAATGTGGTGGCATGCCAGCATGACCACTGAGTAAGTCTCTAATCTTTGACATGATGTGTGTGCTGAGAATACTGACCTAGTTGCATCTTGCTTTTGCCCCTTGCTCCAAGGTCGTAGCTTCAAACCCATAGTTGGCAACATAAAGCATCTACTCAACAAAGTTACATAATGCAAGAGGAGGCTGCATTCTCACAAGCTGTTTTGTCTCATAACAAGTCATAACAAAGTATCTGAAATTTTATTAGGGTATGAATCATATCTGCAAACCAAAGCAGTCAGAGCTAAAAGGACAGGACTGCTTATATTTCATGCAGTGTCCTGACACTGAGAGAGCAACCCAGAACCAGAAGCTACAACAACCTACCAAATCAGCCCATATTAAATCCTCTTAGTAAAACTAGCAACAAGGGCCTGATACAAACTGGCTAACATGTCCCTGCTAGCCACAGTGGTGTGTAAAGGCTGTGGATGCTCTTCTGTTTTAATACAGTATGTAATGTATGTGTGTTTATGGGCTGCAGCTATGTGAAGTTTATATAAATGACATATCTCTCATCTCTCATGTCATTTCAATGGCATGTCCACCAATAGTTGTAGTGTAATATTGCATAGGATGTTTGCATCAGGCGCAGTATTAGTTTTTTTCTTTTTTTGTTGGTTTTAAGTTTTCCAGAATTCCATGAATAACTTTTAGTTTATACTATACCATATTTCCTGAATGAAGCACTTTCCTGACAAAACAATCTGTTCACATGAATAAATGAAAAGCAATCCATTTTCATCGGCCTCTGGGAAATTAAAGGAGGCACTCAGTGACGCTATAAATCAGCTTCCTGTTTAATGGCCTCCCAGCAACATTGATGCAATAGTTTTGAGAGGTTATTAGATGATTGTGAAGGTGTGCTCTGCTCCAGAAAAAAACAAACAAACATTTACCTCTACTCCATTTACTCCACAAAATCAATTATATGTTTTTCTCTCTGAATGTATTGCACCTGTTTAACTCTGATTTCATGGTTAGTGGCACTGCTGTTGCATCTATTTGTCTCAGCATCCATCTATGAGTTTCTTCTCTGCACGTCCATGTGATTAGATAGTGTTTTTCCATTTCCTTCTACCTGAGAGCTCAGGTATCAGCGGGTGGTGTTTTTTTAAAGTCTAAAAAAAAGCAGCAACTGGACAAAACCCAATATACACCACACAGATTGTCTCAGCACCAGGGAAATGTGTGTTTGTGAGAGTTTCAAACACTCTGCTTTAGGGAAGAGGAAACTGAAGTTTCATATTGTGTGTATGTATTAACCGGTTATGATAAATCCAAGTTGAAGACTGTCCTCCAACTGCCAGTTTCTTAGGTACATTGGCTCTAATGCTCTTTTGGAGGACGTAGTTTGTGTTTCTGTTGAAAAGTACTGCATAACACAGCATACAGAGGTATTTCTGCTATTTAGCTCCTCATTGGTACCATGGACAAAACACCTGTCAGTATAATGCAATTTGTTTCACCTACACAACTGTGGCATAGCCTGAGGAATCAGGCACAGTGCAGCTGGTGCTTATTTCCATTTTCCCCACAAAATTGCTGCTAATCAAATAGCCCCCAAATACATTTGTCACACTCTGGAAATGAGACCTTTGGGTGATCGGTGATCCCAGAATAGTTGGTAATTCAGCCTTTGCTGTGGGTGAAAATGCATCAAAGATTGTTCCTATGAATTCAAACTGTTAAATTGTAAAGTTAAAATATATTTTCATTAAGGATGTTCTGATTTGTGTATAAGGCCACACAGTATCTTGGATTTGCTGATTTTAATGCATTATAATTAAGCTGCTGTCAATAACATGCAACACCTCCATGCAGGTGTTTCACATTAAAAGCCTTACAGCTACAAAATCTATTCAGTTTTCATCAAGTGTTTTAATTTGAAACACCTGTAGGGAAGGTTGTTTGTCACCAATTGTAACTTAATGGTGCTCATGCAGAAAAGGTGAGGTAGTAGAGGCATTTTTGGCTTATTAAACCAAGAAACACAGGTGGAATTGACAACGTTAATGGTGGCTGCATTCCATTTCACTGAGCTGTTTGTTCTTATTGACTTTGAGACTGGAAGGAATGAAGCCACTGATAATGTCACATTGGTACTTAACCTGACAAGTCCACTGACAAATTTGAATACTGATTTGTCTTAAATGCTTCAGTCTGCTTTTATATTTATACTTGTCTGTTTCATGTTCTGATCCAGCTCCCCGTCCTGATTATATTTTCAATTTGCATTTTCATTACTTCCTGTTATATATCTGCACCATTCACCTTTCTCATTTCAGATCCTACCTCTAGTGTATTTGTCTGCTTTGTCCTAGTGTTGCACCTGTGTCTCATTGTCTCTTAGTGTATTTGGTCTGTGGGATTCATTCAGTCCATGCCAGTTCATCTTCATTATAAACAATAGTTCCAGCTGTTGTTTGTGCTTTGTGTTTCTTGTTAGTGATCCCTTCACATTGACTCCACCTTGAATGTGTTTTCCCTTGTGTTTTGTCAATCAGGGTCTTTAACCAGAAAGCTGGACCCAGTTTTTTTTTCCTGCTGAGTGCTTTGTCTTGTGGTTACTGGCCTTTACACTCTGTGTTCTGCCACACATTAATGTTCAATGCAAGAGGGTTATTGGTTTGAAGGGCTGAGCTGGAAAGACTGTATATCAAGCCTCATTGCCCTTTGTAGTCAGTTCTACTCAGGGGAACTGTGCAGTCTGTGCAATTCACTTTTTCAGTAATGAATCACAGGCATATTTCAGTAAACTGAAGCACGTCTGTGTGTATGTGCACTCAGGCCTCCTGGCTGTGGGAAGCTATGAGCTTACTAGTTATACCAATTTATATCTTCCTTCATGTTGGCTTGAATTACAGTTTCCCTCTTGCTATATAATAATTCAAACATCTCCTCCTCATACATGTTATTGACATGGGACATGCCTCCTCTGATGTATGGAAAATGGAAATATGACAAAAATCATTCACCCGTCAATACAGGTTCATGCTCTGGGTCAGGAGAAGAAATGTTTATTGTAATAAACAACACTGCCAAAGCAGCAAAAAATAACTTACTCCACATGTGATATATGTGTGTGTGTATGTGGGTTCAAGGTAAGCACCACGGCAATATACTTAACAACACTCTGTGTCTGGGGGTGAACTGAAGTTCATTATTTCATAGATGTCTCTACACACATAAATGGACACATCATCCTTCACACACACAAACACACAGTTGTCTCCATGACTTCAGGGAATATTGTATTGAATCACATTTGTTTCCTTGAGACTGTCTCACTCTCTCTAAACCATGTCTTCACCTTCAGATATTATTATTATTTACGTTGTGGGAACTTGCTTTCTGTCCCCCATGAGGAAGATGAGTCCCCATAATATTACAGTGTAAACAGATTTAGGTCCCCACAGCATGAATAATTCCTAGCCCACATATACACATGCACACTCTTGCTCAATTTTCTCACACAGGCACACAGCTCCTAGGGAGCCGTAGGACATTTCCCAGAGGCCTGAGGGTCATTTTTGGCCATGAGCAGTGTACCTGACCAGCAATAATAACACAAATGTGAAAAAGTAATGTAATTGTGCTTATGGGTTATGCTGAATAACTATGTTTGGGGTTATAGCAAACAGTCACTTTGAACTATAGGATGAACTAGATAGATTGTGGTGACTAGTTTAAAACTACATCAGACACAAGCATTCACTTTGACTCAATGAATATATCAATATCTGGCTTCACACTGTTGGGCCAAAGCCAAGCCAGCCGGGGCTAATTGCTTTAACACTTCAAGTGTGCTATGTCTGGGTTGTCTCGGGGCCCCTAGCCCCAGATTTCTGGCCCAACCAAAACGTCACATGGGCCAGAGAGGGGCTAGAGGAGGCGTCAACATTAAGGCAGAGTCAACCCATGGTTGTAGGTTTGGAGACAGCAGGTAAAGGCACTGAAAATGGCTGTACAGAAATGTATTTACAATTTTAGCTGCTATGGAAAATAGTGGATTGAGAGTTCTGGTCTAACAATAATGTTCATGCTCTGTTCTCTGAACAAGGAGGTCATGAATCACATTGCGGCAGAGCTTTCCAAGGTAAGCATCCAGAGAGCTGCCCTCAACGTCCAAGAAAAAAAGAAGAGCAACTGCAAGCGCAGTATAAGATATGCTAGCGATCTAAACAGCAGTTAGCGAGCTAACTTCTTACAGTAGCGAATGTAGATTGGGTACAACTAGAATTAAAAACAGTGACAGAACTGATTGTTTACTTGCCCCTAGTCACTGGTTTTTGCATGCTTGAACCCCATTCTGTTTGAAAATGGGCAGTGTTGGTGACATTTTCACAAACGGGGTCAAAGGGTAATCCAGAGAGGCTAGAGGCCTGACAATCTGAACACAAAAGTCTTGGGACTATGGGGCTAGAAGACCTGGGACACTAGCACCTAGGTAGCCCCAAGGGGCCCTGGCCCGGCCTGGATCAGCAGTGTGAAGCCAGCTAATGAGTCAAAGTGAATGCTTGTGCCTGATGTAGTAAATTTCCCTTGGGTATTCTAATTATAATTTAATGGCTACAGGTCAAAGATCTGGGTCACTGTGAGTTGAACGTTGGGGTTAATTGGGGGTTACCTGAAAGTGTTTTAACTTACTGAATGTATTGAGCAGCTCTGCTTAGTTGCTGCAGCCATAGCTTTGTGGATGTGTCATAGCTTTGTTAGGAGAAACCGCCTCCTTGAATAATATATAACATGCTTTGGCACTGCTTGTTGTCTTTTTCTGTGATCACTTTTTCTGTGAACACTGCAATAACAGGAAGAGGGATCTTTGAGTGAGAGAGGGTAAATTACTAATGATGTTTGCTGCAGCTCTAGAGTCTATCAGGACTGGTGCACTGAGATATGGACTTTAGATTAAGCTCCAAGGTTTGATTCAGTCCCTCGAGACAACGTTTCATAGTTGTGGAGGTAAACATCTGGATTGTGCCACATGTTTTTTTTTCCCATCATTAGATGAGTTCAAGTGTAGCTCTGTTGCCTATGAAGACAAATTACCCATCTGTCTTATTTCATTATGGTGTCAGGTCATTTCTGTCTTTTATCGCCTCCTCTGAGAGGCAGCTCAATTTACAAAGCTGTGCACTGAGGCAGCCACTCTCACAAACAGTCTTTGAAGTTTCTAAACCTTAAATGACTCAATCTTGTGGGTCTGCTGAGAGCTTTAGGGAAGATGCATGGTAATTTATTTCCTGTTGTGTTGTCACATGAAAGCATCAGTGCCACATACTGAAGTGCTTGATTTCAGTATTTGGACTGGTTAAAGAAAAGCCTCCCCAGGTAAGTCAGCAAGTTTTCATATTTCTCAGTAATTTGTTTTCAGTAAACAGGTTTTCTGTGAACACGTCATTTTAATGACACTTTCTTTCATGGAGAGCAACTATATGGACATTAACCAGTGTACTAATTTTTGTCCATGTGTGTGACCGTGCAGGAGCATGCCTTCACATTTGACAGAATTCTGGGGAATTAAGCATTTATAGACATTGTCAGAGACACAGACATACACATTTCATCATTAAGTGATGATAGATTCAATGTTTTTATTTGTAATCTGTAGAAAAAGATCACTGACACTAGAATACTTAATCCTATTGTTATTTTCCATCTTTATCAAAAAAAAATGCAAAAGAATATAGATAATATATAAACAATATATTTTAGTGAATTTGAGATGAAACTGAAACTGAGATGCTGCAAGTCCGACATTTTTGGTTTTGTTTCCATCGTAGTTGCTAAAGGGGTTGGGGGATTTATCTGTAATCCACCACAGACAGCAGCTTGGTTTCACCATCCACTTCACAGTTCCCAGACATCCATGTTGGCAGATTGTGTGTTGGCAGTATGAAAAGTCCTGGTGCTCTGTGTTTCCTGGTTATCAATGTGAGCAGGGCATCATTGTTGAGACAATAAAGTCCCACATGTTACCACCTACTGGGAGATCTGCGATTCTGACAGTATCGTTAGGTCTAGTTCTACTGGTTTAGCTCCCCAACATGAGCCAGCAGTTCAGACAGGTGCTGACTGTCAGTAACAGTTAGATATACATCCAACATCCAGGTAACATCATCATCTCATATAAATGCTGTGCTTGTGTCATGCAATAGGAATGGATTATTCCAACACCACCATCCTATAATTATGCTAATGATCAAGATGTCGATATAACTTATAGATGTTACGTGACAGCCACCAGGGTTATTAATACAAGGGTTTTGTGAGAGTTACGGATAGAAACTGTAGAAACGTATGGACAGAGAACAAATAAGACAAAGTTTAGGGTTAAAATATGCACAAACAAAACACATTGCAACCTAAAGTTAAATCTATGAATAAGTATGCATACGCTTGGCTGCTCCAACCAGTAGACACTTCAAAGATGTGTCAGAGTTATTGAATACATTTGTCATTTTAACAGTAAATTATATTTTGATTTCAAAAAGTTGGGGTTTTGATTCAATAAGTCATCATCACACTGCTGGAGATGTTGGGAACTTTTTCCTTCACAAATGATCTTTGATTGAACACAAACACAAACAATTTATCTTACTGATGAGTAACTGTCTCAAATGAATGTATTTATTTACTCCACATGAAAACATTGTGGAATCTGCTGGAGCACACAACAGCCTATTATACAAAGCTTCAGTAAATTCTACCACACACTGAAAGCAAGGGTCAATAAAGAGGAAATGAGTCGATGACTGACTTATAAAACACACACACACTAATATCTTGCAGAGCACAGAAACACAAACAGCCTCTGTGTTATTACTGGATCATTTAAAAATGTTTAACACTTACAAACACAAAGTTCAAGTTTCATGGTTTACAACTCTCCAACATGCAGAGAAAAACTTTCATGGATCAGCTGCTAAATTAAATCACAAACGGACAACACAGACACAGACACAAACACAGACAGACAGACACACACACACACACACACACACGCACACACACACACACACACAAAGACACAAAGCATACTTTGCAATCTAGTTAATTAGGAAAACATTTTATAAAGAAACACATTACTCAAGATTGGAAAGCTGCCGACATTCATCCAAAATGGAATATTCATCATCTGTGTACAGTAAATGTGGAACTGTTGTTGACTGAATGAAGGTCATAAATAAATATAATATATGTAAAGTAGTGCATGGGAGTCTTTTTACTTTTATTTTGTAAGCTTACACGTTTTCTGTTTATCAATACAAACGTCTTCATGAAAGCAGGACAAAACCCCCTGACACACTGACAACTGTGACAAATGCTAAGAAGATTAGGTTAAAACACTGCTATTATCACCTCCGAGCAGCAGGTCTCACCCATGTTAGTGTGTGTGTATGATGTCTACGATGATGACAGTCCCCTCTGTGTGTGGGCAGTGGGGCTAAATACCTGGATTCAAAAATACAATATCCTTAACACTACACATCCTCCAAATTCAACAGCATGTTTAATACACCAATTGGTGAGAACAGAATGCATAGTTTGGATGTTTTTCTTGAGGTGGTGACTCACTGTATTCTGTTGTTGTAACTCTGAGATCCGTGGCAGTGCTGGTTTGGTTCTTTCAGCCAGTGTGAACTCACCTGACCTTGAGCCTGATAACATGCTCTGACAGACTCAACCACTGAGCCCTCCATAAGCACCTCAGTTTCCTGAAATCTGCTGTCAGTAAGAAACACCAGCATATCCCCACTGTTCCCACTCCTCATCTACACTTAAAAGAGAAGAGTGGCGGTGAACTGAATGAGAAGAGAGCAGAGAAAGTCAATGACCTTGTTTGTGACAGGAATCTTGAACCTCTCCAAAACTCCCCAAAGTGTAACATTGTGTACCCACTTATGAAACAGTAAAAAAACACTAATGCATTTTTACATATATATGACACTTTTACATTATATAAAAAAGAGAGATACTCTTTAATTCATACTATAGTGATGAAGTGCCTTCTCAGAGTGAGTCTCCTCTACAAGACAAAATGATTAACAAAGGGCACAGGCACTCACAGCAACATCTATAGACAAGAGAATTGAATGAAGACTCTTCTGATGTGAAGCCAGCAAACTAAAGAAAGCAAGCGTGCCCAGCATCGAATAGGGGAAAGACAGAAAATGTCTAAAAAATGAAGAAGTGCTGAGAATAGTCAGTGGACAGTCTGCAGTGAGTTCAATAGAGACTATTCAGAGCTTTATTTGTAAAGAACATTGAATATTTTTTTAAAGAAATATAAATAATAGAAGATTAGACAGACAATTGGGCCTCAGGAGGGGGTCTAGTGGTTTGCAATAGTCATACATCTGTGCTCGTGGTTCCTTTAAAATGAACTGAATGATTGGATGGTGGAGACACTACCTGATCTAACACAGTGTAGCATGTCAGTATTGATTGAGTTAAAGTGTGGCAGATCAGCAGGTGTGGAGAGGTTATGAGTGAAGTGTATGAGCTGAACTGCACAGTGGGATTTCTGCTAACAGTGACATGTGAACCAACAGCTGTAGATTCCTATATAAACTTGTGAATTGTATGAAATGGTTAAATTCTCACTGCACTGCATTATTATATAGTCACAAATCATGTCTGTCACCCCCTATATGTGCTGTGTCACTCTCATCATCTCATGATTTGACACATAGTCTGTTGCTGTTGCTGATGTTGTAAACTGCACTAAAATGGTCTTAAATTTTGCTCATAATAATTAGATATTATGATTAAAATTAAAGTAAATATAGTGACTATAAAACAATATTTAGTGTAATGTTAATTCATTGTACACTTTACACTGACTGACATTTTGCATCTCCCGTCAGTGTCTGGAATAATGGAAATTAATGAAGAGAACACATCTCAGTGCCACTGTAATTAATAGGCACCAAGTGTAATTATCAGTGGCAAAGTTCTTCTTAGAGATGAAAACTTTTAAATCTACACTGGTGACCCCATGACCACTGTAGTGTGATCAACATCAGTAAACATGCTAACATATTACCTCATTAGCAGTGTTTACCAGCTCTGCTACCAACATCAACCAAATGACCCTCACCTTGTCAATTATAATGATCTATTAAGAGTCTCTCAGACAACAAGACAAAGCATACAACAACAACAAGAATTGGTTATTGATTTAACTCAATACTGGAGCAGAGCTGAGTTTGAGGTCATTGCTTGTTGTGTAGAAGCATAATATTATAATTTTTCCCTATGGACTCCAAACTGCAAAGGGGAATGAAGGTACAACAACTGTTGGAGATGTGGCCATGTGGCCATAATATGGTAACATGGACCTCTTCGTTATGAATGTTAGGTTAGCACAAGGAGTTTTACAAGGAGTTTTCAGCCATAGTTTCAAGTTTCAAGTCAGATTTTTCATTAACACCATGCGTCCTCATCAGTCAGTAACATAATGAGGTGGTTATTTGTTTTACAAGCATATTCAATATACATTGAAGTGCTCACTGGCAAAGTGAAAGCAGTTGAATGCTACTAACAGCCGCAGGAAACCGATGAGTAACTGCCTGTCAGCTTGGCCTGCGTCAGGACAAATCATGCAGCTCACGCACACTGACAGATGAATCTGTTGATTTAGCACTCTGTCTGTGCATTTAGCATTACGTGGATCTGTTGAAATCAAGCAAAAGAAAATGACTTAATGACATACGATGATCTTTGATAAGGATAAGTGAGCACACCAATGATGTATCCTCCTGCTAGTAATAGTTAAAAAACTTTTTCTGTCTGTTCTATTACTTATGTAAGACTAATCCTATTATGGGGAAACAGCAGCAAAGAGGAATGACTTAAAGTGAATGCATTTCAGAGGGGATATTGGAGCAACCACAGGCACTCTGTGATTGCTTTTTCCTTCTTTATTCTTAATGTCAGAAAGATGGAGCGAGCAGGGATACGGGGCATAGAAGACAGAGGATGTGTCAGACTTTGGATAGAATTAGCAAACTGTTTGATAAGTAGTGTTTCCTCTGATGGTCTGAATGCAGCACTGGAGTGAGATTAGAGTTTCAGCATTGTCCCTGTTCACTACATGGACTGACTATCGATGCTTTCTCCTGTGCTCAAATTAAAAGGTGGGCTGTTCACTACAACTAACTTTTATATCTTCCTTGACAAGGACCCCTAGTGGCTGTACAAAAAATGTGATGTCTTCATTCAGTCAAGGACATTTGCTTTCAAACAATCGACTCTCACTGTTGTGGTCAAACTTAAAATGTCAAGTCCTGCCTGCTTTCACAAATCCACACACTTGGATAGCTCAAAGTGTGAAATGAGTCTGAGTGTCCAATTGTTCCAGAGGTCATTGACGTAACTTTCCAAATGCCATTGTTGGTCATGTGTGCAGGAATGGATTTCAGACACTGTGAGTGCCGTCTCTCTACATGCTAAAGGAAATAAGAAAGGAAGCTCCTTTCCTGAACCTTTAGAGAATTCGACCAGCTCTTATCACAGCTGATCCTTCTGGTTCATTACTGTCAGTTAGAAACCTTCTTTGGCAGAAAAGACTATTCAACCACAGCACATGAAACTGCATGGTATCACACATCAGGAAGAATGCTGCAACAGAGCCGCCCAGCTGGGCAGAGCGATAAGTCCTGTGTCTATCACACAGATGTGCACTGGCATTGTTGTGGGTCAGCTCCGGAGCAGTTCTATTAACTGAGATCTAAAATTGACCTTTTCTTGTTTTTTGAAAGGGAAAAAAACCCTTGTTGAACTGAGAAACCCTGAGTTGTTGGCAGTCATCTGAACACATCAAAGAACTTGGAAGTAAAAGATGGGCTTGTGTCCACATATTAAATAATTTCTTTTTGTGCAGTGTGTGCAGTTGGAGCCTATTGAAATACAATGTGATGATTCTCTTTTCGTTCGCCCGCACCAACCACTGTCCAAATTGCAGCAGATGAGGTTCCATGCTGGGATGCTCAGTTTATATGGTTAGGGTTATGCATTATAATCTGTAGCTTCAAGCACAAATGACCAAAATCCATTCAAAATCCATCAACATAGTCTTCTGAATAAAAAGCCTCAAGTTTTTCAAAGGAACTCACAGCATCGCTCAAAAGAGCAACAGTGCCAGGATTAGCTTCACAATTAGGTCCCAGCTGGGACTTTCAGGATAAAATCAGTATAAAGATAAGACACAATGATTTGTTGGTCCTTTTGTCTCCAGTTGTGATTCATAGTGTGAATCGTGACTCTACCCAAAATATGTTGTGATATTTTGAGCAGATTGTCCATCCTTATCTGACAGCTCTTTTTATCTCTTTTCTCTCTTGGTTTGTTTTAGCAAGAACAACGAGTGATTTGAGTGAAGTATGGTGAAATCTGGGTTCAACGCAGTGATATTAAGCAGAGGAACTTCATGAGAAAGTAGGAAATTCTCACTTCTTCAGGATAATTTTTGCTGTTACTGCAGTTAAAACTTCAATTAAATGGGAATCGATATTTATATCATATTTCTATGGACATGTCTGGCATGAATTATCGAGGGGTATAAATTTGTCCAAGTAGCTCTGCCCTTGAGTGACAAAGCAGAAATTAAGATGATGAATGGACATATAGTATCCACTACATCATTTTACCAACTATTTTATCCACTATACTGTGCTCTGGTGCTCATCAGCCTATAGATCAATCAATAAAATTCACTGGGGATTCCAGGGAGACATAATAACAAACTTTACAATTTTGTCAAAAAGTTTAGCTGATCACAAATGCAGATATTTACACATCTTATTTTTATTTTGGAGTGGGAGTGTAACACAAACATCGCAGGTGCGGGCAGTAATGGTCACAAATTCGGCAGGAGTGGGATGAAGAAAACAGTCCTGTGCACTGCTCTACTTCCGAGCTTCAGGACACTAAATATCCATAGAACAGACTGATTTTTTTTCATCAAAGAGATCAACTCTATTCATAAGGAGAGCACTGGCCGAGCAGAGAATATGGACTGTAATTAAAAAGAGACAGCTGCTGGGCTTGTGCTTAGTCGCAGCACTCGATCTGAAAACAGAGATCAACAAAGATCAAAGGCTGATCTGAGGTAAGGCATTAGAGATGCCAAATTGAAATACAAAGAATGCATAGAGGATTATTTTAACGACAATAACCACCATAATATATTGCTAGGTACCAAAAAGATCATGGGCCACAAATCTAACCCTAACCTAACTCAAATTTTGCAGATGACAACAAACAACAAAGAGAAGGTTCAGGATAGAAGTTCAGCAGGTTGTTATTTTCAAATAGCTTGGAATCCAAGTATCTAGGCATCTGACTTGAGGTGTAAACACTGCAGCTGTCATGAAGACAGCCCAACAGAGGTGCTGCTCTCTTTGTGAAGCTTGAGACACAACAAACTGCCTGAGGATCTCATGATAAATTTCTGCTGCTGTACAATTGAGAATATTCTGGCATATTGCTGTACTGTGCATATAGCTAGTCTTCCCCCCTCCCGGCAGGCTCAAGGTCACAAAGACACAGACCACTCATCTGAAGAGCAGCTTTTTCCACAAAGCTATTTATCTATCGATCAGTCTAAGAAGTGATAGCACTGAACAAGAATTCTGTATAATTATGAGTAAATGATAAAGTCTAGATGGTATAGAAAC
The DNA here is from genome assembly GCA_016801845.1 of Polydactylus sextarius. Classification (NCBI taxonomy): domain Eukaryota; kingdom Metazoa; phylum Chordata; class Actinopteri; family Polynemidae; genus Polydactylus; species Polydactylus sextarius. Next base: position 5,092,866 of record CM028927.1, on the reverse strand, counting down.
ATCATTTCTGAGGTTTATGTAACCCAGCCTCAAACAAAAATGTGCACAAACAGAGGGAAAGAAGTAGCATCAACTTCATTAGAGGCAAATGTCAGAAGAATCTGTAGCACCCACTCACACATCACATGCACAGAGCAAAAAGCCCCCCACACACACTTTACACTGCTCTTTCTCAGAATGATAAATTACCAAAATGGAGACCGTTTTGCTGCCACCACCCCCAGAAACACTCCAGTTTTGATCCTGTGTGTTCCAGACTATTTGATTTACCAGAGCTTTATGTGCAGCACGTTTTCTGAAAAAGCACAAAGCAATAGTTTATTATTTTTGCAATAAAATGCAGTTGAGATCACTCACCAGAATGAATCAATACATCTGCCTGGTTTCCAAACACTGTTTTGTCATGAAAACACACATTAGAATCAATGCTATATTCAAAGTAAAAACAAAGTGTGGACAATAGCAAGTTGGCAACAAAGGCATTCCCAGGTTAGGTTAGATAATCTCTCTAGTGTGTTGTGGGTCAACCCTGGGATCACTGGCCAGTTGGACATGCCCAGTAAACCTCTAGTGGGTAAAATCCAAGAGGCATCGTAATCAGATGGCCAAACCACCTTAACTGGTTGCTTTTGACACTCACCACAGATGTCAGAGCTCCTAATCCTCTCTCAAAGGCTGAATCCAGCAGAGGAAATTCATTTTGGCTGCTTGTATTCACAAACCCATTCTTTCAGTGACTATCCAAAGTTCATGACCATAGGTGAGTGTTGCAACAAAGACTGACTGGTAAATTCACAGCTTTGCAAACCAATTCTAATTGATTAGAATCTCTGATCACCTCCTGGTGAGTTTGGCAGAAGAAAGATGTTTAGATAAGAATGGAAACATGTCCAAAAGTTGACTGCAGAATTGTGACAGAGGTGATGGAAGGTATATCCCTATACATCGCCAAGTCACCATGATTTGTGTAATAAAAAAATTGACAGCCTGCCAGGATTAATGATTGACACTGGCAGTCTGGAACCAACAAAGATGGAGTGATTAAAAATGAAGTAAAAGTTTCACCATAGTTCAATCCTATCTGAGAGCTCCCTTTTTTCTTGCCAACTTAAACTGTTTAGTTTAGTGGAATCACAAGGACTCAGTGATTAATGAGAGCTCTCAAACAATAGATGAGTTGTCAAGGTTGTTGTCAAGACAGAGTGAAGTACAGACCAAAACACACAAAAATACCACCACCAAGTCACCATACCAAAGCATCTTACAGCTGCATGTACTTTGAAATGTCATTTTGTGGATAATTTTCAGTGCCAACAGAAACAAACTAAAAATCAAACTGAAAATTAGACAAAAAATGATGCAAAGTGACATGGACTTTCTATTATTCTATGCATAAAACTAAATGTAGAAATGGTTAAATAGTAAAAAGCAACACTTATACTCAAAAATGAAAGCAGTAACAAAATGTCATTATTATGTTTGTGAAATATGACTTCTAATGTGACTTCTTTGTCTTTAAGAGTAGCTCGGTACTGGTGATCCTGATGTCAGGATTTGATGTTAATAAGAATAAGTTGGCTTGATTCAACAGAGTTCGCCGTCTCCTCTGACTCATCTCCTCGTCACTATTCGGCTCCTTTCCTCTTCAGCCACACAGGATGTTAGTGTGGAGACAAGGCTGCGCTGCCTGACAGGCAGCTCAGCACACTCAGTGCTCATCTCCTCATAAAGCCTGTTGGCTTAACATGGTTCTGACACTCGGATTACGCTGGTGTTGAATTTTTGATAGCGGCCATATCCACATGTGTCATGAAGCCAAATCTGCAAGAGCTGCAGTACGTCGGCATATACTGCAGCAGGTTTACTGTCAGAGAGCTGAGAGCTGCTGCTGTATAATACATCACTGAGAATTTTTCACAGCCTCCGAATTTTCCCCAAAAAATCCTCCCTTCATTTTGTTACAGATTAAGAGTACAACCTTGAAAATTGCAGAAGCTGTGCCGCTACTCTTCAGTCATCTATAGCAGCACAATGGTGGCGACAATAAAGCAGAGAAAGTGGTTTTGCTGTGACCGACCAGTGTGAAGTAAGAGGGGCTAGCTGTTCAAGAGCACCAGCTGAGCCTCCTCTGATCTATTTCCCTCAGGGAAGCTTCTCTGCTCACAGCAAGACCAAAACATTCAGTTACTTTCATCAGGCTCTGAGTCTGCAGCTCCAGCCTCTGAGCAGCACTGCAACACTGATGTTACATGTGATACGATGCTAATTTGATTTATTCTATTGTGCTGCTCCCTTGTAAACAAGGAAAGGTGAACCTTTGTGTCAGTGAATACATCTACCATCTGTCTAAATTTTAACTAAGCAAATTGAATCTGAGTGAGTTGTGTTTTATCTTGAGTCTTGTTTAGTGGTGCTTATCACTAAAAGTACTGTCAAAATCAATCAAAAAACCTCTTATATGTTAAATTTGCATGTTTTGGTTCATGCAGAGGAGTTTGCATTAACAAGCATTACAATCTGCTTCCTGCTTGACATTTTCCTGCTTGCTTTGACTCCTGTTTGCATATTTTTCTTGTAAGAAAATATGAACAATATGACTTGGGCAAGGTCATTAATCACTGGGACTCTCCTTGTCTACATGCACTGTCACTAAATGCTTCAAGTCTATCACCATTGTGCCTGTTCCCAAGAAAACATCCATCATTGGCCTGACTGACTTCAGACCAGTCACTCTCACCCCCGCTGTAATGAAGTGCTGCAGCACTCCTGCCCACCCACCCATCCTGGATCAGCACCAGTACGCCACTAGCACAAATAGGTCAAAGAAGGATGTTGTCAACACAACCCAGCACACTGCATGTCCCATCTGGTACATCTGTGTTTCTGGACTTTGCATCTGAATTTAACACATTCATTCCCAGTACAATAGAAATCAAACTGCTGGACCTGGATGTATGCCAGCACACCTGCAATTGAGTGAGGGACTTTCTAACAAACTGGTTACATATGGTCAGACTGTGGACGCATTACACTTCTTCCCTGACACGCCACACTTGAGCCCTGCAAGTGCATGTGCTGAGTCCTCTTCTGTTGTCCTTCTACATGCAACAACTCGCTCTATAAACTCAATAATTACGTTTTCTGATGTTCCGGAAAACTTGGCGCACAACATCTCCAAAACAAATAAGATATTAGTCAGTTTCGCGACACAGAAGAAGGATCCTGCTTCTTTATAGGTCGGAGATGTAATGGAGGGAGTGCCTCCCTTTAATGTCTTTGGCACACACCTTACATGGGCTCAAAACACAACTGCTCTTGTGAAGAAGACACAGCAGTGGCTGTATTTCCTTAGGAAGCCCAAAAATGCCAAAATAAATAAATAAAAGTACAAGGAGCTGAAAGTGGCACTGGCCACAATTCTTGCACTGGCAAGAATACCAAAAAAAAATCCAAGCATCAGCACTAAGTTCATCCTTAATAATGTGAACAATTCTGGTACCAACATCTTTATGTAGACACTTTACCAAACACTGCACAAAGGTGGCCTCCATGGACACCAACCAGGGAAGACCAATCCAACATAAAAGTAGAAATGTTGGGAATGTAAATTATACCCTTTGCCTCTCCGGCACAGTACATAATGAGATGTTCATTTATGCCGGTCAGATATATAATTCTAATCCCACTGTGTCGTTGTAAGATCAAAGAGACCATTGAGTGTAACACATCAGAAAGTTGTAACTTCTTAATCACCAGAAGTAGTTTGAGACATTTGCTTTGCCTGTCATTTACAAGAGTCCAGTCAGCATTCACTTTCTGCAACTCTCCCTTTTCCCACTGATGGGTTTGTTGTAGGATTTAGTGCAACTCTTTGATCCATGGGCTGTTCTCCAGCAGCAAGATGAAAAGTGGAGGCAGGCGAGGGAAGAAGCAGCCATCAGCTTTCTTCTCAAGGGACGACACATAGGTAAGTAGATTTGTAGGCGCTTAAATCACTGCCAGTCACCATCAGTGTCTGAGCAAGACCATATCTTACTATTTTCCATTTTTTTAGCTGCTGGAGTAAGGCACGCAGAGCTCACTACTGACCATCCACAGAGCAGCAGTGTTCATTCGCATGTGCACACTGCTTCACACTGCTGCTCTCTAAACATTCACTATATTATCATTGCTGACAGTAATTTGATTTGACAGTGAAATCCAGGAGAAGTTGCCTAACTAAGTACAGTCATACACAACTGGATAGTATATAGGAATGATTGTGCAAGCCCCGGGTAAACCTAGTGTGTGACAGGACACTGTGTGCATTTATACATCACATCACATGCTCGGTTGTGTTGTAATGCCTGTCTGTGAGTATCAAGACACTACTAAGGTCACAGAAAGCTGTGAAGAAATGCACCACAATCACTGCTAACGTGAATCTGAAAAGACAGATTATATTTCTGCTGATGTCCACACAAAAATTGAATATCGTGGTAAATGAGTATTAAAGTAAATTCCTAATATGTCTTTACTTTAATCTGAATGTCTATGTTCCTTTATTTACAAATGCAGCCCTTCCTGTTCAGCAGTTTTAGTTCTGTATTTTTAGCTCTTTCTGCAGTTTACTCAGCATGAACAGAAGATAAAGGAAAATTAAACTATTGAAGATGCTTGATAAGAGGAGCATATGTGAGCGAGAACTACCAACTAAAATCCATGTCTCATCTGTTTTGTACTGAGGCAAGGACTACACAAATATTGGCACAGTGTATCTAACTGCTGGACCCAGGTCTGTACTGGATTGACTACAGCGATAATTATGCAAGGAATAGTTTGGGCTTCTGGAGGAGATTATCTGCACAGCACCTATGGAGTCCAGGATGGGACAAAGATTTCTTATGCGGGTTACTAGAGTAAAAGTTTGTGGGATTCATCCTCTCATTAATAAAAATTCAATAGTTTGATTTCTAAGAGAAGAAGTTGAATATAGTTCGTATTAATGTGCAGTAAACTCATTGGTTCCTTCTTGTGTTTCCTTTTCTTCCTACAGATCATGGGTTGGATGTGGAACCAGTTATGTTATGGGCCCATAAACCTGTAATGGTCACATTTGTGGCACAAATAAACCTGTAATGCCACAATAAACAATTAAACAGTGCAACATTCTGCAAAAAACCCCTCAGGACAAAATAAAAATAACTGACTAAGTGATAAAATAGTTTTGGAATAAGGAACTTAGTTGAGTTTCCACTTCATATGTTACCACAAAATTTTAATACCTAGTAAAATGGCCTTTTGATGTGTATTTATGTTCGACTTTATCAAAGTGTAGATTGGTACATTGAGAATTTGGCCTTTTCCACCACAAATAGAACTTTGAACTGACTTTTTAGGTCGAAGTCAATTTAGAAGTAACGGTGACTTCTGTTCAGCACATGGAAAGAATTCAGGACAAATTCATGAATAGCTGGAAATTGACATTGGACAAGTGAGGATTTGCTTTGCATTTGGTCTGAACAAACCATAATATTTTCTGTGTTTTCTTTTACCACGTCTGACTAAGATAAGTCTGATGATGCCATAGCGATGTCCTCAGTGCAAGTTTTGAGACTAGTTATCAAGTTTATTAAAAAAAGAAAACCTGCCACATACAGCTCTAACTATGCATTATAACTTTTCGGAAGTGCAATAGTTTTCTTTATACATCCCATAACCTGAATATTTAAGAACTGTAGTGAAGTTTTGATGTGAGGTTCTTTCTAGTGTTTCTATTATAATTGTTTTTGTTGTGCACCAGTGAAAAACTGCCTTGTTCTGACAAATTACAGCTGAATCTAATTGGTCCCTTCTCTCCTGGTGTATCTAGTCTGTGTGCTCTTTGTCTTTTGTGCCTGTTTGTCTTTGTTCCTTGTGACAACATTTCCTTGTATAGTGTTTCTTCGACTACCGGTTTTTGACCTCACCTTTGCGTTCTGGCAAAAAGGCAAAAAGAATACTGACAAAATAAACCATCATTAGTGTGAAACTATTTTTGCCCCCTGATAAACAAAATGATTTATCTTTTATCTTTTATCTTTTATCTCTGAGTGCTTGTGTTCTTTTTGTCCAGTTTAGATTTCCTGGCATTACTGTGCACTCGATACATTAATCAGGATTTGGAGTTGCACACAGTGCTTTTATCTACTATATTTCACAGAGTTAAAAATTAATTTCAAAAATACTAATGCCTTGCCTGTGCAAAATGTGCTTTCTTGAGAACTTCACCCAAAAAGCTTCATATTCCGCAAAGTGTATGTCTTTTCATCTTGTTTGTTGCTGTCGCATTTGCTAATCTGCCATGTTTGATCACACACATCATGTATATTAACTGCACGTGGGCAGACATTAACAACATAGTGAAATTTACATTGGTTGTTTTTGATTTGTCATGTGTATATTGGATGGAACAGTGAACAGGACGGTGAACAGGACAAGCTGGCTGGTTGGCATTAGTTTTTACACCATTGCATAAATTACAATCCTATGCACATTCATCCATTCTCAGCCAATCCGGGTCACATTGGGTTGGGTCACATTGACAGCAGGTTAAAATGTTAATCCAGGGGGATCCTGAGGCATTCCCAGGTTAGATCAGATGTATGATCTCTCCAGTGTGTTCTGGGACTACCCTGAGGTCTCCTACCAGTTGAATGTGCCTGGAAAACTTCCAGCAGGAGATGCCCAGGAGGAAATCCTGATCAGGTGCATGAACCACCTCAACTGACTCAATGTGAAGGAGCAGTGGCTCTACTCTCCTCTGAATGTCTGAACTCCTGACTTTGACTCTAACTGTATGTTCACACCGAAAGCGACTAGAGCGACCACAGTGGCAGAAGTCATTATTTCTCTATGGAGAGAGTGAATTTGGTGCCTCGCCGGCAGCAAAGCGTCCTCAGTGACTAGAGCAAAAAGGAGAAGTTAAAATTCAGTTAACTTTATGGTAATGCACGGTAATGGAATAGATTTACCAACGTCCCGCAGTCAGCTGGGTTCAAGGGAACAAACTGTGTAATTTTAGTTCCTAGTTCCTAAACAGTCTTGAGATGGCGACCGAAAAGCTTATTGCTGCTGTGGCAGGCTGTCCTATTCTTTATGACCCAAGTCCATTCTCTTATAGAGGTCAGAACAAAAAATGTACATAATATTTGTTTCTTCTCGCTCTATGGCTCTCTTTTCTTTTAATTTTTGGTGGGAAACGTGTGTGTGTGTGTGTGTGTGTGTGTGTGTGTGTGTGTGTGTGTGTGTGTGTGTGTGTGTGTGTGTGTGTGTGTGTGTTCACAGACGGTGCCAGACAAATGTGGTTCCTTTAATTGGCGACCTAAATCGAACGTTCGAATGTCAGGTCATGAGCAAATTGAATGCATTCAAAATTTGTTGACAGCAAAGCTTCGTCAGCGTATTAGGCTACTTCTTCTCTTTGGACACTTTTTTGGTACAGTAAGGCTAAGCCCAGACCGCCTGACTAATCTCAGATGCTTCTTTCCACAATCTTAACCTTTTAGTCACACCCGAAAGCTCACCATAAATGAGTGTGAATGTAGTTAAACTGGTAATTTGACAGCTGCCTTCTGGTTCAACTCCCTCTTCACTACAACAGCCTGGTCCAATGCCTGCATTACTGCTGATGCCACACCAGCTCCCACTCCATCCCATCATCACTGTAAACAAGACCCCAAAGGCTCCAAATATTTATATGATCTAGTTTTACATTTTATTTTTCTTACTTTCCCTCCTTAAATGTTGCTGTGGGTCTCTTGCTGCTAGACTATTGCTGATCCAGCCCCGTTTAAATGGGCTCCTCTCCACAAATACTAATGAAAGTTAAACATGGTGGTTCTTCTAACAAAAACATTGCCACTCTCTGTCTTCCTTCTCCATATAGATGGAGTAGTAAAATGGTTCCTGTTATCTACTGTATTCTTTAAGAACCCCCATAGAAATATGCAGACTTGGTTGGCTTTTTGTGGGATCAGATTTACAACTGCTAAGAGAAGTCTCACAGAGCCTCCAGTGACAAAGTGATTCTCTGGGCTGATGAGCCAGTGAAATCAAGACACATAGAGGGGAGCAAATAACAGATAATATATGATAATTATCCCCAGCAATCTGACAGCTACTTAATCCAGGTGAGTGAAAGAGCCTGTGGGATTTAATAGTTAATAGTGAGGTGTGTGGATTTTACAGGGTAATCTGGACATTGCCCTGGGAACAGAATGTTTAAAGTAAGTTAAAGTGAATTTTAATCTTTTGAGCACCACAAACCAAAAGTTTTATGTTCCTCCATTGAAATGAGACAGAGACTAAAATCTCAGAGACACGTAGCATATGAAACCAAATCTGTCTCACTGAAGGGATCAGCCAGCTGACATCTTAAGATCAGATCAAAGTTTTGGTTCCTGGTTGACGCCACACAGTGAACAGTCTCTTTTTCATGTTGTGGTGTGATAATTGTGTTTAATTTGTGTAATGAAGAACATTTTACACACATATATTTCTACCCGCCTTCCCTTTTAGAAGATTAGAAGTCTTTCTTTCAAGCTTTTCAATCAAAAACAAGAGGGGTCAGAGGATGAGACCCTGAGGTACTCCAGTTTAGTGAAGGTCTATTTGAACAATGCTCATTAATAGATAAATATATACTAGAATAGATAATAGATATATGTAATACTGTTCATACATATTTACTTTACATTATCAAGCATCTATTTAAGAGCAAAATTCACAAAAGGCATTTTTGGAGTAACAAGTTGGCAGTAACAAGGATTTTCAGCAAACTTAAACCAATATTGATGCCTAAACAGTATGTTGCTGTCATGTTTTTTTTATCATGGAATATTTTAGATTCTCAATAACTGTAGACATTGGAGGACAGTGGTAAATACACTGGAATCATCTGATTAGGTTTATGGCTTTGGCTACTGCAAAGTTACGTGGTAAAATACTTGTTTGAGTGTTAGGGTAATGTTAGATATAAGATATAAGACCATAGAATCCTGCAAAGTAAATCTCTGAGAGGAAATAGACATTGTGTGAACAATAAATAGGCATTTCACCAACATGAGAACAGCTTATTAGAGTGTGTGATTCAAAAGGGGCAGAGGGGGATAGAGTTTAATCTGGGATAAAGGCTAGCATTTCAGAAATACTGCCTTGCAGGGAGGACCAGAGATTCATAAAAGGCCTGAGGAGAGGATTAGACATTAGCTTGTGATTACTGTTAGAGAATGAGAAGAAATGAAAATATGACAAAATGAAAGAGACAGCAGAATAAGAGAGTGGGGACATTTGAATGAATTGAAGAAACACTATGGCCTGATTCACACTTCACAGTGCGTGAGCGGTGCGGGGCCGAAGCTGTCTGTGAGCAGCACAGGAGTGTGTGTAATTCACATCTAGGCATGTATGCGGGCATGGTACGTGCGCGGCACATCAGCTGTCAGCCCTGTCTTTAAAAACACGCGGCCCAATGTAGCCCCCTCTTTTTAAAAGTGCGCATAGCCCCATTTCTCATTAATGTCGCTTTAATAAACATACTATGTGTTTCTCCATTTTTCTTTTAATTTTAAACAATGATTAGAAAGAATAACTGCACATAGTACAAATTGATCACTTTTATTTCATGCATTTGTTGGCGAGTGGTCATACTTTTCATACAGTTGGGAGGCTTTTGAGGTATCCCTGTCAATAAATGGGATAGCTCAGTTCATACAGTATACAGATTTAAGATTTCAGGTTTTGGTGTGAGGCCTTAGGCCTCAGGCCTTAGGCTTTTTGTGTTTTTAGCCAAAATCCTATTTAAAGCTATAGCACAACTATACATTTCATGTCAACAATGCTATCGATGTATGTACTGACAGGGATGCCTCAGACAACATTTAAATGTTTTGGAACAATGTCAAAAATTCTGTCGGCCTTATCAAAGTGATCAATTAGTACTATGTGTAGTTATTCTTTCTAATTATCATTTAAAATAAGAAAAGAAAAACAGAGAAACACATACTGTGTTCATTAAAGCGACATCAACGGGAAACAGGGCTATGCGCATTTAAAGACAGGGCTGACAGCTGATGCACCGCGCACACACCGTGCCGCCAGACATGCCTGGAGTGAATTACACACACACTCTCTCACTGACAGCTTCCGCCGCGCACCGCTCACATGCTGTGCAGTGTGAATCAGAATAAGTAAGAGAATAACCACCACTCCATATGTGCATGACTTAGACCATACATTTGAGCATGTGTGTTGAAATTCCTTGCACTGGACCTAAACTGAAGGGGTGGGCTCAGTATAACTGAGGGCTTGGTGCACATATTAAAAGCATTTGTTATTGTAAATGGGCTTAGACATTGGGAAGATTTAATGTAAAGTCAAATACCAGAAACCTAGTATCAGATATATAAGGCTATAATTGTTACATCATTCAATAAGAAGTGACAGGTGGAACAAGGCCAATGTTTCAACATACATTGTGAAAAAATGTAGTGATTGTCTTGAAAAATGTTCTAAAACTCCAGTCTAGTAATGTGAATAAATATGTTTTTATCTGAGAGAGGCATAGTGATAGAAAGAGAGTTTCTGGAGCCATATTATGAAGAATCTATGAGAGGAAAATAGCTGTAGCAGGTGGAGGATGAGGGAGTTTGATCCGACTGCAAAGAAGAATTTAGAATCCTTAATCATTTAATTCCAAACAGATGCCTTGGATGCTCAGATGGGTGAACTGGCAAGTTGTTTAGTGTGTGTGTAATTGAACATTTTTCAGTTTGACTTGTGCAAAACAGTGAAACAAAAGAAAAGGGAAAGAGATAATGATGATTGCATATGTGTATACTTTTTTCTATCTTTTTCTCAGCAATATTCAGTTATAAGACATTGTACAATGGACACTTTCAAATTAGAAGGACTCACAGAGTCAAGGTACATTCCCACAGAGTCCATGAGGTTTCTGGTCTGACCCACTGTCAAATGTGTCAAAAGAGTAAAAGTGTATTCCAAATACTAAGGATTGATAGATGATATTGATACTCTTACTCACTTTTTCTGCTTTCATGCTGCTAATAACAATAATAGCGTCACTATGCAGAGACAATGATTGTCATGTGTCCAGTATCTTAAAATGTCTTCCATAGCTAATGTTACAAAAGCAAATATGGATTATTTTGTAATTAATTATTCCTGATGCACTTCAATATCCTGATCAGGTGCTTGGAACTGCTGATGATACGTTTGCATGCTGGCATCAGAAAAAAATCAGACAGGTTGTTGAGTTATGAGTTCTGTTGGTTCCCAGGATGTTCATACATACCTGATCCGTAGTTCAACACTTTCTTGTTTGAGCATCAACATTCATGTGGAATTGTGCAACACTGTCTTGACACTGGAGTGACTGAAATCCCCAGTAACAAAAAAAAAACATTGTCTGGTTGTTTGTTTTGTTGCCTGGCAGTAGCATCATGTAGTTTACTCACGGCTGTCTTTGCGTCAGCTCGAGTGTGCACTTACACAACTGTAATGAAAACCATCGTACTTTTCTTTGGCAACTAAAAAGGAAATGAACCAAAAGAAAGAACTACATTTTAGCATTAGGAACCCCACATCAGGGCAGCAGTGGCTCTATCGCAGCAGTATCCATGCATATCCTTTTGTCCTACCAGAGTCTAGTGTACATCTGGTCAAAGCAGTGATCAATAATCGACAGTCTGAAATTGTTCAGCTTGTTTACAAAACATAATAAAGGTGGTGAGATGGGCAGGTTTGGGTAGAGGTGATCACAGACTTGCAACTGGCTTTTTTTCCTATTTTCTTCTCTCCAGTGGTTTGTTATAGTTCATATCCATTGCTGCAACAGCACCTGTTGACTCAGGTTATCAAAAATAAAGACAGGTTTTGCCAGTTAAGTGTTGAACTTGATTGTCTTGCACAGAACCCCGACTTTAAACAGCACATTCCACATTCCAACATCTGGTGGAAAAACCCAAGATTTATTGTTTTTGGAATAACAGCCATGATATATACTTGTAACATTTGGGTGTCCACACAACTTAAGGAATTACAAAATGAAACTAATTAAGTCTGCAAAGATGTTGGGCAAGTCACATGATACTAGTTTTTGTAATTTTCCAACAATTGTTGAGGTCAGTCACTTTGTTCTTTAAAAGCAAATAAAAGATTGTTTTTTTTTAGGGGAAATAAAAGAAGAGATTGTTGCTTACATAGGCATCACCCTTCTACTAGTGTAGTGCAGATGTGGGAAAACTGTCTTATGTAAAACTTATCTTAACTATGGTGACAACATATACATTCTAAGATATATATATATATATATATATATATATATATATATGTGTGTGTGTGTGTGTGTGTGTGTGTGTGTGTGTGTGTCTGTTATGGTTTGCAGAGTCCATTAGTTCCACATTAACTGGTGATGAGATAGTGCCATGTTTTTAGTTCCATATCTCAAATCTCAAACATTAACTTGTGATAATGTAATAAAAATGTGATAATTATTCAACCACTAATGTGTTTGTCAGACACTAAAAGGTTCCTCCTCAGCCTCCGCGTTCTCTGTGGAAATCTATATTTACAGTAACACTGTAGGAGAAGAGCAGGAAGAGTTGGTCATATATGAAAATGAGTTCAAAGACGCAGTAAACTTTAAAAGGGTCATTAAAAGTCTAAGCTGTAGGGCTATAAGTGAAGTGGCAGCTCCCGGTTAAGCATGAATCCAATTTTGAAGACCTGAACTGTCCAGGCTCATGTCAAATCCTCAGTAATCTAACTCAGAGCTGACTCAGTTATCCATGTAGAAAGAACAGAGCACTTTGTTTGATTGAACTCTGGAGCGTTGCTGTATGACAAGGTGCGGTGGTGTAAGGATCGGTTCAGGGATGCTGAACATACTGACCCAGAGGCTACATGGTATTATGGCTGACATCTGAGTACTCTCTTATAACGAAAGAGATGAAAAGAGCTTTCACTGTTGTCTGTGAATTGGTGAGAAAAGAGAAAATATATTCTCTGTAGGAAAAATCCTCTATTAAATGAAAGAAGAAATACACAAAGGAATGGGGACAGATATAAAGAAGATTTAAGTCAAATTTTGTTGAATCTTTAGAAACTGTTGTAAAAGCACAAACCCAGGACTTCAAGATGTCTGTCCACAAAGAGAAATCACACAAACCTGGAAGACGAACCTGGAATAGCAGTAATGTACAAATGCAGAAATCAGTGGTTACCCATTCATGCAATTCAGAGAGGATATATTGTATCACAGGATACTAAAACAGTCAATCAAGTTGATTGATCCATGGAGTTCAGGCGGGCACAGCATCTGAATCATAGGCATTACTGTACCAAAGGTCCTAATGAGCTGTGGCACATGGATTCATACAATAAGCTGAGCCCACATGGTGCTGTTATCAATACTTATATCGATGGTATTAGTTTGTAGGAGGATGGAACCTTACAGAACAAACAATGACCCAAAAGTAAAAGCATTTATTATTCAAATATTCTTGGAAAAAAAAATCTTTTTAAACTTCTCCTCTTATTTTTTCCTTATGCCTCAGCTCATAGTCAGTTGAAGAAACGAATGGTGCAACCGCAGCTTCATTTATAACAGAGGACATAATATCATTTAAAAACCAGGATAACTGTGTCTCCTAAGGAATACTCTCATAGTAATGGTGGGAGGCACTATTGTTTCCTGTGCAGCTTCCAATGCAGGAGTTTGTATAATAGGAGCACACTGAAGCCTTTATACAGTTCATGAAGTCATTTCTGTCTTTACCACAGAGACAAACATTCTCTTCACGTTTCTTTTTTTAATCCTTAATTTTACAACTTTATATATTTACAGACTTTTTTTGAAAGTTTGTCTTTGAAACTGGAGTATGGGACTTCACCAACCAAATTCAAACAGGTTTAAGCCCATTGGTGCCAGTTAAATTCCCCTGTATTTAACAAAATACTCAAGTTTATTTTCTGTTGTCTATGTATCAAGCAGTGATTGGTATTAGAGCCCTCTAATACCAGTCACTGAACCTTAGAGATGCAGGCAGGAGGAAGTTATAGCAACTATAGGTTTATGGCAGAAAAACCCAAGAAGGCCCAGTAGTAATTACTGTCCTGGAGATTTGGAAATGTACATTTGGCAGTGTTTGTATAAATACTCTCACTGCCAGACAGGGGCAACAAAAATGTGTCAGGTTGTGTTCTGCTGTAGGCCATATACTTTAATATGAAATATTTGGTCAGTGTAAAGCCACAGTGTCTGTTATTGTGGTGTCTAAAGTTCACATTGTAAGCTAAAGTTTCTGTCCAGACATAATTTATAATATAATAATTTATGCTTAATAACATTTTTTTTCTGGCTTCACAGATTGTGTGCAAATATCATTTATTTTAACTGTCTTTGCTTTCACTAAAACATCTCTTCTCATCCATTGTACTTGACCCGTTACACTGACGCTGGCTGTCGACCAGTTTGCTGCCACAAAATGTTTCTTGCATGTAAACATTTTTAAAGTGAGAATAAACATGTTAAAGTGAGAGTAAACCTTCCCTCGAAAGAATGTGAAAACAGTCTTGACATCATCCTCCACTGGGAAGCTCAAACATCCAAACATAGTAACAAGAAGAAAAAAAAACTGAATGGCTCTGACAAAGAGCTTTTGGAAACCACGTAAACAACTGGAAACTGTATGACCACACACTTACTTGACTGTATCCATTTCATTTGCATCAGGTTACAGTTAAATATCAGTAATAAGATCAGTAAAATATGGTGATATGTTGTTTATCTACATGGTCCCCGTGTCAGGAACACCCAGGACACGTCCTCATTCCATTTAAATGAAATATAACCACAAATGGAAATTCTGCAGAGAATGAAAACTGGTAAGTTCACAAACAGACTTATCATTAAAAATACAAATAGCGCAGGTTTAAATACAGATACGATAATAACAATAATAATAAAAATATTTTTACAACCAAAATAAAAGAGTTTCACATATTTATGTATTTTACATATTGAAAATATAATTTATCTTTTGTTGATGTTTGACCATGATTCTCTAATTCAAAAGATGATTGATGTCATCTGACTGAATTATTTATTCTGTATTAAATCTGTATTATATTATTTTAAATATTATAATATGTGCTTTTATATACAGGTTCATTCAGATAAATGGGACACATCAGAATTCAATTATCAATAATAAATATATATAATATATAATATATAATATAAAATATAAATATAATAAAATAATCTACATGGTGAAGGTTAACAGTCTAGAGGGAAATGAAGGCTGAGATAATAAGTTAAAGGTTTTAATAAAACATTTAATTTAATGTGGTACAAATTTCTTTTAATTTCATCTGAGGACCCTGAGAGTTTTTAATACACACTTGAGTTTTCTGAGTTTGTGATTTGGTTAGTGTAATTTTGTTCATAGATGAAAATGGATGACATGGCAGCCAATCAAAGCCAAAGTCATAAAAGGAGAACATCTGGTTTGCCCCCTGGTGGCTGGTTTCAGTATAGGTCATAATCCCTGCCCCCTCCATGTTAGCAAATGCGACATAATATTATTTTAAGTGGGTTTTTGTCTTTATTTTTTGTGATCAGTTTGGTTTAATTGAGGTATTTGATGTTACCAAAATAGACCGACAGGTTATGATTGACAAATTAGATCTTTAATGCTGTGCTCCATTTCCCCATTCGCCTGGTTTATTTTCTGCAGTTTGTCATGTTGTAATGAGCTATAGCAGCACAATTTAGAAACATAATGCTACTATCAAGCACTTAGAGAAATTATACTGGCAAAAAAAGGGCTGCTCTAGCTGCAATTTCCTAATTTTCCTTTTTGCGTAAATTTTATTCATCATAATTTACAAGGTAGGTGTTGCACAAATCAGGAGCACTGATGCTCAGCTGGACACAACATGGAAGAGATGGTGAATAGATTATATTAATGGGCTGAATACAGAAACAGCGGGTGGAGTCAGGGGGAGTTTAAGTAGCCTGATGAGTGATCACACACTCCTCTGGTTTAAAAGCGGAAATGGACACAGAAACACTGAAAAGGTTTATAATTGAAAAATAATCATCCATCGATGATATGCATCCACACGTTGTTGTTAGAATGAACAGACAAGTGAGTTTTGGTGCAGCAGAGCTGGTTCTAGTTGTTTAAACAATTAGGCGACAGCAGTGTTTCCCTCTGGGGAGCAAAGAGCCACTGCAGGGAAGATAGTTTGTGTCAGTGGGAGGTGCAGAGACTTTTCCAGCTGAACTACAGTCTAATCCACCTTTAAACATAATACAAAAGGTATACAATTTCTGCCTTGATTTATGTATTTGTAATTACATTTTTGCAATTTCTATTTAAGGGTCCAATTAAAATGAAATCGTAGTGTCCTCTTCAAAAGATTGAAATGACACTTGTATCCACCGTGTGCCAGCAGGATGCAGTATACTGGAGAGTGTGCACACTCCTGATTTGGATCTGAGCAGGAAACACAAGTCAACATAATCCACTGAAATTACATTTCTGCATGCACAATCTGCACAAGAGTCCACATTTAACATAATTGCGAGACGTTTTTTTTTTTTTTTTTTTTTTCCAATTTTGAAGAGGTCTGTATGTACGTGTCCGTTCCAGGCAAACTGGCCTGCATCTGTGTTTGCAGTAAGACAGCATCTGAGATAGGTTTAACACAAATGCAATTTCTTGCCAAATTGACCACCAAAATTGCACTGCTGTGCCTAATCAGCACAAACACAGACTCAGCCACATCTCTTCCTCTATGTGGACACAAACACCTTCATTTGGTGCCAGGAAAATTACCAGATAGCCGCTGACACAAGAAAATAGGCTTGTGCCAGAGAGAGACTGCGTAAACTGTGCTTGCCTAAGCTTGGCGTTGTCCCTGCAGGAAAATAGAATGCTATGTGTTATTGATAACAAGAGACTCGAGTTGAATTAAAGTGCAATATCATTACAGTGTTTGGCAGGGAAGCGTTGCATGGCTGGCCAAGGGCACCAGAAGCTCTAACAGTCTGTGGCCAGTGTGCATGAGTTAAGAAACAGCTTGATCATGTAACTGTGAAGTTTTATCATATAATTGCCACTTACATCAGTTAATAACTCTACAAGAACTCTCAGTCCTTTGACCACCAACAAGTTTTCCAACTCAAACAGTCATCGAGTACATTGTCCCAATATTCACTAATACAACCAATAGCACATCACCCCCTGGTTTCTGAACTTCGAAGTGTCAAAAAAAGGATATTAGCTGTCTACATTTTCATTTGTAGATGACGCCATTGACATTTTGCAACTTGAGATGGATGCTTTCATCCACATTGTATTTGTATCAGAATTCATTCATTTCCTAGACTTCATTTAGACTTCAATTCAAGGTAAAGTTTATATCTAAGTATGAAATAGCTGTTAATAACTAAATGCATACATTTGGAAAATATAGTTATATAGTTATAATGTTGCGACATGATGGATCACAACGGTTCAAATACATACAGCAGCTGACAGGTGCATGAACATCTGCTTTGTCTGACAACCACTGAGTATGAATTAAATGAATAAGCTCTTGCACGGTGTATACATTGTTTTATTCACAAGAACATTATTTTTCTTGACATCATTCTGTTAATGATCAGCATTTATAAATAGATTTAATTGTGTGTCTGTGTCTCTCTGTGTGAAAGTTAACACTCTGAATATCAGACACATTGACAATATATTAACACTTTTACCCCTAGTATCCAGGAGTACTTTGGCTGGTTTGTAAATAATTTTGTTTTTTGCCTTTATATACCACATTTTAATGATTTCCTTCCTTTCGTAAAGTGTGAAGAGTTTCCAAATATAACATATGAAAGGTAAAAATGAGACAAACTATATGCAAATATTTATAGTCTAATCTAAGAACCTTAACCCTTAAGTTTTTATAACATAAAACACAGCATATATTCAGATAAATGCAACATCCCATTTTATTCAGTTTGTCATATACATAGACAAATATTTTTATTCAAAAATACAATTATTGTATCTCAGGTTTTACTCGGTCTCTTGATATCAAACAAAAACTAGAATAGTGTGTGAAGCTAAAACTTAATATCATATTGGAATGAGAGAAAGTCTGTCTGCCATTTCCTCTGTGAACTGAACATCTGTTCACAAAATATATTAAGGTTCTCGTCTCTTGTCATTTCTTCTCAGGGAACTGATGTCTTCATGACAAGTAACAATTTACCATCCAATATTTTTCACCTGTTCATCTAAACTGTTAAGACGTCCTCCATCCAGCCATTTTCAATAATTTCTATTTTATATTTGCTCTCTATTTTTATACTTACTCAGTATTACTAATGTACATTAATGCAGTGATTATAACATAGAACCATAATTAGAAAAACAACTATCTCACCTTACCCTAATGTACCTTTTTTTTTTTTTGTTTATTTAAGAGCCCAAGAGTTAAAACAAGCTCCCAGCCTGGAACTGAGTCATGCACAGGTCATGCAAATGCTCTCTCGTTTAGCAATGTGAAACAGTAACTCATATAAACTGTGATGCCAATTGGGAATGAATTGGGATGCTAATTTTGGCTTTGGATAAGAGGCTTAAGGTAGAAATTGAATGTACTTACCAGAAAAACTGAACAGCCAACTTGTTTGAGTATCTTCTCTTCTCATACAACAGACAGCTGAACAAACCATTTAACACATGAAAATCAAAAGCAACATCCAAAAAACAAATGAATGTCTATCTAAATTAACATATTCTCATAGAAACAAACGTCTGTAGAAGTGGGAGATATGATCATTTTCTCACTAACAACTAGAGGTCTTTCTGCAACTATTATTAACGCATCCTGTTGGAATCTCAATCAAATACAGGTTTAATCATTTAAACATCAGCTTCACTTTCCAGATCTGGAAATGATTAAATTATTGCTTTATACGGTCTATGGGAATATCTCTGAAACAGCCCCTTATGGCAGCAGATGTTCTGGAAACTTGTTGTCAAGGTTACAATGATAAACAATTGTGATAAAAAAAAATAAAAAATCTTCTTTGAAATCCTGCTGCCAGAAAAAGCCTTCAAGGCAAAACCAAAAATGTCAGCTACACATACCTGGTGAAGGACTCAGGGGAAGATAAAGATTTAAGAAAAAATGGAAATATTATATTTATTTAAAATAGGATGTAAACCCAATCTTCTGAGTGAGAGCCTTATGTTTAACACATTCACAGAGGTGTTAAATGTAAAGTGGAAAAAAAACACTTGCCCTGAGAGCTTCACATGAAAAACAAATCCTTGAAAGATGATGTTAAAAAAGAAAAAAAAACTTGCTCTTGACTTTATGGATTTTATATATCTACAATCTCTTCATCTAAAAACTTTCATTAACAGATTGAACTTGACTAACTTGACCTGGGTACTTTGATTGTTGATCTGATAACAGTTGATAACAGTTAACAGCTTGAAATTCATACAGAACTACTGACACAACAAAACACTGCAAAAGTCCAGTTCATACATGGCTGTTTGAATGACTTCTTTCCTTACATACATCAGTGGATGCATATGGGTAAAAATTATGATCCATTAGGATTTATATCACCAGGAAGTAGTAGGTAATTGTCAAAATTAAAATGTCAAAATAAAACACTAACTTCCTCTTGAACAAAGGAACAAAATCCATGGGTTAGTGTGGGATCCTCCAAGCAAAAGAGATTTATTTCAATTTCAATTTATTAAACCAAAGAAATAACACACAACATAACAGTTACTTATTTCATTTTGATTATTTTAATTTCAGTTAAGTGGAATCTGCTGAATATAATAGGTAAATTGTTTAAACGTCACTGTGTCCTTGGGGAGATGTTTGAGATGTTTGTTTTGTTGCACTATTAGACCAAATTTAAGATGTTTCATTATTTTTATCTGTGATACTATTCAGCTGCAATAAAACACTGTTGTGTAGTAGCCAGCCATAGATACAGTTGTATGAGCTTGTATATGACCAAATAATAATACTGCTGACATGCTGGTTTCCACTGAGGTGAATCAAAGAACAGACGCCTGGCTGAAGGACAAAAACACACACTGTGAAACACCTACATGTGTTTTTTGAACTATACATAAGTTTTGTAGGAAATGAGCTAAAACACACCAAACACTAATGTGATCCTCAATATTCGCTGAGATCCATGTCCCTGGTTGATAGATGGGTGTGACAGTAGAGACAAACTTCAGACAAATGTGGAAATAATTATCCTGCTCTTGCGTTTCTGTAGAGATGCCACTGTTTTACTAATCCCTTGCTTTCCAGATACCAATGCAGTGGGTATATTAGCTAATGGACAGCAAGATTCATGTGCCAATACCAATGATCCAGACTACATCTTGAATCAATATAGCCTTTCATTGGAGAAATGTCCCAATTTAGCTGGTTTGGTTGCCAGTGTGGTGAAAGCTCGACAGATGAGCTGAGCAGATGAGAACAAGAGCCAATGACTCGTACAGACGCTGTAAATTATGAGCTCTGTTTTTCTACATCTGCACCCTCTTGCCCCCCTGCAGTTGCATAATCCTCTACTTTCCTGTGCTTTTGCCGCAGAGGGCAGGAGGTCCTGTTCCCTTTATGAGTTAGTAGAAACCCAGAGGCCATCTTGTAAACGACAAATTAAATGAACAGTGATTGCAAGGGACTGCATACCTGCCCGGAAGGAACCATAAAATCTAATAAGAGGGAAAAATTTGCAGGATGCTCTGCTGAGAATAATTGCAGCCGGGGAATTCCACCCTGCCACTCCACCCCATCCCCTCATTGCTTCATAGGCCGGCACTGAGGAGCAGGAGAAGAAGACAAAATTTCCATCTCTCACATTTTCATTCATCAGGTGATAAACTGAACGTAGACCTCAGTGCTTCAGATTCCAGCTGGATGTTTTCAGCCTGAGAAATATGGATGGAATGCAAAGTCTGCTTCAGGGTGAGGGATGAGGTCATCAAAAGCGAAGTACAACGAGATGATTCTGTGCTGCACACATATACAACCGGGTCCCATTATCCTTGACAGCTTGAATAAGTGAGACAACCGCAAAAGAGGCGCTGTTTTTGCTTTATATTTGCAACAAAGGCATGGCAATGTTGTTTAATTCTGCAGGACACAGCAATTGATTGTTCTGTTTGACCACTCATATTGCTTATTATACACTGAGAACACAACATGTCACACATGGCATACAGAACAGGCAGCACAAACAGAAAGAAAACCAGAGAAAGACTGTTGATTCAAACAAGGAGGGGTCGCCTCTGCACATCTGCACTGTGTATTAAAGGAGGGCGGGGGGTGCAAGGAGCAGGAGGCCTATGGGACTCTGATTCATGTTCCCTTTCCTCTATGACACACACCCAGCTGTGTGCAGTAACACTGATCACCTCACTAAATCTAACTGGAGCTGCGGGCCATGCCTCGCCTGCACAATTCGTTCTGTCCATTTGATCAAAGGGAGTGGGGGTGGGGGATTGAATGTATGTGGATAAGGTCTCCTCATAAATACTGGGTGCATTCTGAAAGGAGGAGATCAACAGGAGTCCAGGAGGAGGACATGTCTGCCTCTATTACAGGCTAATATGGAAACAACCAGGAGAAAGACAACAAAGAGAAAATCTCCTTTGTCGTTGAGAATGATTCCATTTTCTTTACAATTTTGTCTTATTTTCATAGATTAACCATACTTCTATTTAGTTACAATGACACTGAGCTAAGATCTGGGAACATAGTGACACCAATAAGTAGTCTGATGTCAGAAGATCTTATTTAGCTGTACATTGGACACTGGATAAACAGTTTATAAGGCACAATAATGTAGCTGTACACAGCTACCATGACATTTTAATTATTTATACATATACTTATCTCATTTTATACAGCAGTCTCCACATCAGGAATAATAGTCGCTGGCAGCTTATATAGGATTACAGCTACATTACAGTGTGTTGTAAACCATATATAAATTCTTTATATGCCACTTATAACACTTAACAGGAGAATTTAAAGTACAGTGTGTCATATTTGGAAGCATATATGGATAACTGCAAGTGCAAACACCCGCATAAATAAAAAATATCAGAGTGGATATAAAAGTCTACATACCCTAAATAAAAGATTTAGTGATGTAGAAATGAGACCAAGAAAAACAATTTCAGAACTTTTCCACTTTTAATGTGACCTATAACCTGTAGAGTTCAACTGCAAAACAAACTGAACCCTTTTAGGATGAAAAAAAACACTTAAGTGTGTACACCCTCTTATAATTGGGATGTGGATGCATCCAGAATTAACCAATAAAACTTGTTGCATTAAAAAGTGGTCGGTACACACCTGCCATTAATTAAGGTGACTCTGATTAAGCCTAAATAAAGTTCAGCTGTTCTTAAAGATTTTTCCGACATTTACTTAGTTGGCGAGAACCCTGGTCCACAGGAGCATCGAAACATCAAAGGACCTTGTTGGTGAAAGATCAGTTGGGAAGTTACAAAAAAAAATTCCAGTGTTAGATAAACCATGGATCACAGTGTAGACAGTCATCAACAAGTGGAGAAAATATGGAACAAGAGTGAGATTACCAGGAACTGGACGTCCCCCCCAACACTGATGGAAAGACAAGAGGAGAACTGGTCAGGGAGGCTGCCAAGAGGCCGACATTAAAGGAGCTGCAGCAGCTTCTGGCAGGTGTTGGTTGTGTCCTACATGCGCCAGCAATCTCCTATATAGTTTAAATGCCTGGACTGTGGGGAAAGATGGCAGAATGGAGTCTTTTCTTACCAAGTAAAACATCTCCCATCTCCAAAAATCATGTGGGAAAATGTGTTATGGCTGTTGAAACCAAGATTAAACATTTTTGGCCATATTTCCAAATGGTACAATTTGATACAATAACAACACATTTCCAAGAGAACACTATACCCATGGTGAAGCATGTTGATGACAGCATCAAACTCTGGAGCTGTTTTTCTTCAGCTGAATCTGAGGCTTTAATTAAAGGGAATTATAAACAGTTGCAAAACAGCAAAACAACAGCAAAACAATGACCTAAAGCATACATCCACATTAATAAAAGAATGGCTTCACCAGAAGATTAATGTTTTAAAATGAAAACTAAAAATCTGTGGGGTGACCTAAGGAGGACAATGTATGGTGAGATACCAAAATCTGACTTTTGCAAGTAAAATTGGGTAAATCTTGCCAATATTGCCATGCTGATAGACTCCCAGCTAAAAAAGACTGACTACTGCATGAAATCACAAGGTGCTTCAACAAGTAATGGTTTGAGGGTGTGCACACAACAACAACATTATTTTTTTATTTTAATTTTTTAATAAAAATGGAAAAAGTTCTGAAATTATTTATTCTGGTCTCTGTGTGTTTTACATCACAAACGCTTGTTCCTTTAAAGGGCTGTACAGAGTCTTTTATATTCTCTGCAGTTTTAACACGCAAAAACACACTTTTACTAAGGTCGGCATGAGGTGAGCTTAAAAAGAAAAAGATGAGCTGCAGATGAAAGAGTGTCACTCTTCAGTGAGCTACACATTATATCCTTTATCAGATCTTCCAGTCAAATCTTTGTCAAATCTTTCTTGTCTGAAACCTTAATGGGGATAAAATGTCACGGATTAAACACTATGAAACAACTATTTACCTGCTGATCTATGGTCAGTAAAAGGAAGACACAGAGTCGCCAGAGCTATCTATCATCATTTATGATCATTTTCTCAGACTTTGTCCAGGAATAGGCCTTTAAAGTTGGTCTTGACTACGGTTCTGCAACTACAGTTTATGCTCATTTCTGTAGTGATATTTGATTAACTCCCTCATTGTTTATATCTAATTTTCATTTGACCCTTAAAAAATTTTGAACTATGGTATTGCGCAAAGAGAAATAACAGAGCTTAAATGTGCAGTTTGGTGTGTGAAGGTTACTTGGCCCATGTGCTGCTGTGGACTAAACGTCTGTGTGCTGTAATTATTGTCCAAATGGTGCATTACAAACATCCATCACAGTTGAGAGACAGTCATCATGTTTCCAGGCCTCAGCAATTAAGCTGGTGAATACAATGTTATCACTGCATAATGTCCAAACGGAAGAAAATAAGACCCAAATTGTAATAAACCAGAATCACTCTTTAACGCTATACATAAAACCAACAATGACATTATTCTGCATAAGTATTAGGATGTAACATACTGCCATGCATTGCATTTGGAGTACAGGACCTCAGCCCCATTTCTGTGTGCTAGTAGCATTTGTCAAAAGCCATGAGCACTTTATGGGCCCAGGGATCCAGGTAGTTTGGTTCAAAATTGATTGCACAGTGAAAACAATCCTCCGTCCTCCTGCATCCTTCTATCTCTTCTTCACTGAGGTTGTGCACATTGTGTCCTGGAACAGGAAAACATATTTTTGGCATGGAGATACAAGTTCATTTCTCGCATTGCTGCCAACCCAAACTTAAGTAAACAGTCTGTCAAAGTGCTTTGCCCGTCTATGAAGGGATCTGTATATTGTTCTTCTCCTTCAATTATATAAACATCTGCCACATCAAGTAAAACAAAGACCATAAGCTCCATATTCCACTGAAGATTGAGAACAGCCTTGAGTTTTGGAAGATCCTTGTGAGAAACACTGTACTCCAAAATAATTTTGGACTTTTCGCTACCTCGCACCAAATTTAAAACTAAAATAAATGTACCTTTTGAATCCAGGGGAAAATATTATCACTATGAAGCCAGAACAGTCATCACTGGAATGGCCCAGAACCAAAACTCTTATCCCACTGAGAACACTGCTGCTCTAACTGGTCCAGCAGTTTGTCCACTGAGTCCTCTTTGTTCTCCAGTTTCAGGTAACGTCTTCCGCAGCCTAGGTCTAGCCGAGGCCAGCTTCGACGAGTCTGCTCTTCCACAGCATCTGCAACCTGCTCCAGGATGTTCACACAGACTTGTGAACCAGCCTCTCTGCTCATGGCAGCTACTGGATTTATTTGACCTTCCTCGCCAGGTGTGTGGTGTCCTTCCTCTAGACACAAACCAGTTCGGCCGGTGTAAGGGTTAGTCCTATAGCTCAAACTGTGGCAGCGCCTCAGCTGGGTAGCTGGGATATCGATTTCGTCCACCTCCAGTGTGGACATGGAGCTGGCAGATACCAGGCAGTTGTTGACTTTGACGTGTGGGACAGACTGCAGACTGAGGCTAGTGCTGCCCTTGTGCTCGGCACCAGACTGTGTGTTAAAGTCTGTCTGACTGGAGTTACATGAGTTGGAGTGAGAGGAGTGGAGGGAAGGCGGAGGCTCTGATTCCTGATGGTGGAGGGCTTCTGTCTGGAGAACAGCTTGCTGATAGATGCCCTCCACACTGTCCTCATTGTCTCCTGGATGTCTGGTCTGGAGTAGGGGCTCAGAGCTGGCCAACTGCTGCAGACAAAGGATGTTGAGATGAGCAGCTGGTAAACTACTCACCCACTGATAGTGTTTGGCCATCGAGTTGGCAACTGCTATTTCTTTAAGGTCAGCTGAGGGCACAGCAGCAGACACAGAGCAGATAACACTACGCATCTGAGCCAGCAGCATCTGAGTCTCTCTATCCCTGTTCTCGTACAGGACTGTGTTGGCGCATATGAGGATGAAGAGTCCCACCCCCATAATGACAGGCCCCAGGAGCTTCATCCGTTCACTGTGGATAAGGTTGGCTGTGGACAGGAGGCCCTTAGCTCCCAGACTCCAACCAGAAGTCGGTGAATCTGAAATGCCCTCCCTCTCTGCATCTTCCACCAGGGATGATCTCGATATCCGGTAGGGCCAGTATCCTGCCACTGCCAGAGCAGTGCCGACAACCACTACAATAACGCCCAGCACCAGGAATGCTCCTGGCATGGAGCGGATGCGAAGTTTGCCTTGAATCACCCCATCCTTCTTCTTTCTGCCACGTAAGGTGAAGCGATACTTCCGTCGACACGAGGGTGAAGTTGGTTTAACACCTCGGGCCTTCTGGGTCTTCATGGCGCAGGCCAGCTGCTGCACCTGGTCACACTCTGTCAGAGGACTTAAGGAGGGAGGACATTTCAAGGGTTAATGAAGCTGTGACAGTGTATCTACATTTACATCCATTAATTCAAATGCATGAGCACATGCAACTTATGTAACTAGAGGATAAGATGAGTAGGAGTGGAGGTTTTAAGGTTGTTTAGAAGTACCTTTGAGAGCCCCATAAGTGGTCCTCAGAGATCTACAACTAGCCCTTGTCATTTGATAGTTTTTCTGTGTGTATAACAGTTGAACTACTTGGGGAGCAAGTCCCTAAAGGACTGGAGTCCAATCACTTCAAAACAGTTTGACCTTTTAGCCTTCACACCTTTATCATGGTGCCATCTTCTGCCTCAAAGGAATCCAGCCCTGAGCACATCATATTTTTTTTCTTAAACTGAGAAAGAGCAAACATTCAGTGATAAGCAGCTCTAAGAAATTCTTCATGGAATAGGGACCTCTTATAACTTACTTCAGTCCTTCAAAGGTTGTTCCACTGGACTAAACCTTTTTGCCTTTCCTTTGTGTCCTTGTTCTCTTTTCTTTGGTTTTATCATTGCACTTTTAACAGGAAGTGCCAGTATGCTCTATAAGGAGTACAATGGTTAACACTGACACAGACATCATGAGGGTGAACAGAGGGGTGTGAGGGGCATATCAGAGCTTCTACTTCCTCTGAACTGTTTTCTCCAAATACAGTATGTCAAGCAATTCGGTGATGTCACTGGATCTCAATGCCTCTTAAACCAGGGGCTTTGGTTGGAATGTTAACCATCAGGGCCTGAGCCCAGACACTTCTCCAGCAAGAAACTTTTAAAGATGTTCTTACAGTTACCTGCTACTATTGTTACTGAGCCTGCATCCTCAAAACCTATAATACAATAGCAATTACATGAACAACAGTTAATAGCTGAGTTTTAAGCCTACTAGATATGAACAGCATTTGTTGAGCTACTGACTGTATCTGAATGATACAGTTGGTAAAACATGAGAAAGTATTTCTTGCAGAAAAAATGAAGACAATAGCTAAAATTGATATCATCTGCTTAGATTTGGCCCCTTCACACCTTGTTTTCCTGTCTCGGAATCTGAACATATTTGTGGTTCAGCCTTTACAGAGATTTTCTTCTTCATACTGACTGACCGGGTGAGCTAGTGCTTAGCATAGTAACCACTGAAGAATTGACAGAGACCTGTCAACTAAGACATGAATATTTCTATATATGTTAATGTGGCCCCTTCAACCTATTTTTGCCGTTGTTCATTGGAGGCAGCAGAGTCTCAAGGTGTAGAGCAGGTCATCCTCTAGCTGAAACCTCAGTGGTTTAATCCCCTAAGCATTTTTAAGTGTCCTGGGCAAGATACCAAACCCCAAATTGCCCCCAATGATAAAGTGCTTTGAGTGGTCAATAAGACCAGAAGTGGAGTAAATCCAAAATGACAATACTTCTCCTGTTACTGACTTCCAGTGACACACTGCTTAAAGTAGGCAATTATACAGAAGAAAAACTCTTTGTGGCTCCAGTTAGGTGACAAATGTTTGCGCTAGAAATGGCTATGCTAGATAGCAAAATATAAAATTGTCTCACATCAACGGAAATAAGCAGCAAACTTATTTTTTCTCAACTTGAGTTGTCTTCAGTAACAATGACGGTTCTTGTGATCTCTATGTTGTATCTCAGCAGATACCCTGGCCCCAGGGAACAGCCAAATTCTTCAGAAAGCACATGTCTCCCCTGGTAGTTTCCCTGGCTGTACTTCTGAGCACTTAAGAATACATCTGGCTCTAAAACAGGGATCCTGAAATATGTTTTATGTGTCATTTTGAATGATTGGATATGACACATAAATGCCTGGAATCCAGACATAGCTATCATTGCCTTAACTTACTTTGGTCATCCATTAGTCAATGGTTGTTTACCACGCGCAGTCTGATTTCAGTGTTAATCACCACTGAACATAATTACAGAGTCAAACTCCTCGAACTGTTCCAAACCTTCCATGTCTGTGGGGAGCTTGTAAATTCAATGAGGTACAAACAAAAGCAGAGAAACTCTTGCACATGTGCTGTTCTTCCTGAGTTCTCACATGGTCATAAACAAAGTGGAGTGAAATGGAAAAACAGCTTCCATTTGACTCTCACTGCAATTACTGTAAGGTTCTGAGCATTTTTACAATGAGTGTAAAATGTTCTCACCATGCTGACAGTCAGACACCTAACAACTCTTGTCATTTCTTATTGTTTTGTGGGCAACACTTTAGCCTTAAAGATTCAAGACAGAGCCCTGACGACGGTTTGTTTGTGTTTGTCATTTCTTTCACTGTTTTTATAGAGCTTATATAATACTTTAGTTTCAAAAGTACATTGTTTGCCCAGTATTCACACCTATCCTCATGAAAATCAACCTGGATAACAACCTCTCCTCCTTTGCTATTTACCTTTTCTGTCTATCTACACTACTATCACTATCAAAATAAAATGAAATGGCAAAAGAATGGTGGTTGTGGAGAGTAGAATGCTACAGAAGCATCTATCTATCTATCTATCTATCTATCTATCTATCTATCTATCTATCGATCGATCTATCTATCTATCTATCTATCTATCTATCTATCTATCTATCTATCTATCTATCTATCTATCTATCTATCTATCTATCTATCTATCTATCTATCTATCTATCTATCTATCTATCCATCTATCTATCTATCTATCTATCTATCCATCTATCTATCCATCTATATATTATCTATCTGTCTATCTGTCTATCTATCAGTAACTACAGAAGCATTCTCAATCCACCCAAAAACATAATATATCAAACTACCCAATGTCTTCCTAAGGTCTGGTCCACCCTGGTCAGATCAGAAGACTATCACCAGGCTGACATATACAGATAAACAATTAATGCCCAAATTCACACTGACAGGCAATTGGATCGTAGGAAGAAGTCTGAGTACCCAGACAAAATCTGTGCAGGCACAGGGAAAACAGACAGGCCACAGCTAAACTGAGGTTTAAAACCACTGGCACTTAGGTGACAGCACCAATCACTTCACCACTGCGCTAATCATTATATTTACATACATTAAAAATTCATCAAATGACAGTGTGTACGGTTTTGTTCACAGTGACAAACCCGCAGAGACTTCATACCAACTCTGCAGTCTCAGCTCTTTAGAGATTTTTAGCCTATTTCATCCTGGTGTTTTTGTTTTACAGCCAAGATTTTAACATTTAGTAGCACAGTGGTCCAGTGTTTAACACCATCACCTCAGAGTAAGAAGGTTCTGGGTGCTTGTTGTCCTCGTATAGGTGTGGGTATTTTTCACGTGTCCTGTCCTCCTATCGCAGTCTCAATAGGCTCACTGGCAACTCTAGTTTGCCCTGTATGTGTAAACAGGAGCATTGTTCGTGGCTGTCTGTCTTTAGTCCCTTTTACAGAGCCTATTCAAGGTGGAAACATTGCAACTTTGTTCAGCCTCACTGTTCTGTATAAATAGTACAAAGGTGGCTTGTGGGAGGGGGGGGATTGTTGTTTCCTTCAAGCCAGCAGTGGAGGAAGACACAAAGCAGAATCTATAACTGACATCAGTCAACACTGACACTGCTGCCAATCTGATTCTGGAGCATCTTCATGCTAACTAAAGTCACACACCAGTCAGCTGGCGCTACCTTAAAACAATGACAAAAAATTAGTTAATGCCAATTTGACTTATAAACACTGAGTAGATAAGTCTAATAACCCAAGTCTGGTCCAAGGACAAAACATCTCACACACTTGTATTAAATAATAGTAGTAGTAGTAGTACACCAGCCATAACTATCACTGAGAGAGGTAATGTAGCATCAAAATGACTTTTCAGCTTAAAAAACTGAGTATTTCTCCAGAAATTAAAGGGTGTCAGATTTTCTCAGTTTTAAACTGAATCTCATGACCAGATCATAACCCCAGTTACATTACTAACTGAGCAAACTCCATTTACTGATGAAGATGAGATGCAATTAGAAGTTCCAGAAAAACTAGAACGGACTGTTACTTCTAAATTCAATAAGGCTAAAATATCCGTCCATTAGCACCCATTAGACGCCTGAATGTCCTTGAAAACAGACGACTGAAAAACCTAAATCTAATTCACAGAAGCCAGTTTCTAATTGCTGATTTTATTCTTTAGCTGAACCGTTGCTCAGTTTGTCACAAGATTAAATCATTTTGTTCATTCTAACTGAGCTGATTTATTTAGTCATCATTTATTCATCAGTCAAAAACATAATAGTAAAATGCACCGACTATTCACTCCAAGGTAAATATGTCACCTTGGAAATTAGGCTATTTCACACACATTTTTCATAATAATGGGAAATTTCACCACATATTTGATATAGTCGATTCATCAAAAAAAAGAAAGCATCATAAGTTGCAGCCCTAAATCTTGTGTTGTGACTATGGAACAACAATTCACTGGTTCACTGGAACCAGTGTGTCACTGCAGTAACACAAACATGTTCACTGGAGGAAAGATTCACTGTGGACTGCATTCAGCAGCTCTGACACAAGTTGGCGAAGTGTGTGATATACAGCAGGGCTGAACCTGAGTGTAAATAAACATCTCATCCAGGAGATTTTCAGACATCAAGGGTAAAGTGATCCTAATCACATGAGAATAATTGGCTCAGGGGAGCAGCGCGCACTGAGAAGCACTTTTTTTTATCCTGTATCAGCTCCATTGTCCTGACAAGGGAGACAGACATCTACAGTGTTATAGACCCTCCATACTGTTCATCTGCTCTTTTCTCAGCAGCAGCAGCAGCACCAGGACAGGATGCTGGACTGGAGCCAGCTTCACTCCTGGGAAGCCACAAGTTGTGCTTGAGGATGAGAATGGACACAGTGCTGAGAGATACCGCTGTATAATCAGCTCAGAGGTGGGTGTGGAGGGTGGTGGAAGAATCGTGAGCCGGTCAAGGAAGAACCAAAAGCAATTAAGACGCGAATTATTTCTGAACCAAGATGAGCAGAGACGTAAAGGATGAAGCCGCTGGATTCATCTTCATGAATCAGCAAAGGCTACACCTCCTTCAGCCGACAGTAATAAAACATGTTATACTTACCTTCAGGGCGGACAGCCGCGCCGCGCCTCCCCTGAAGACTGTGTGTGTGTGTGTGTGTGTGTGTGTGTGTGTGTGCGTCTACTGTATGAAGGTTGGAGACAGACAAGAACGTGTCCGACTGCGCGTGCTGCTGCATTCCACAGTGACAACACACACGCACACGCGCGCACGCACACACACACACACACACACACGCACACACACAGTCATTTATTTATTAAAACGACAGTAAAGACGGAGTGTCACGCTCAGCTGCTCTGACTGCAGCAGCAGCGATGAATAAAGCAGATCAGAGTCAGTCTCATGCAGAACCCGCTCTTCTAAGTTCTCTATGATTCCAATGACTTTTCACAAACTTGCCTGTTTTTCTCAGATCCTGTTGCCGCTTGTTCATAGTTTGAAGACACAAAACAACATGCAGATCATCTGGGGATGAACAGTGAACAGTTTCCAAGGCTGCACACACACCATCCTATTCCAACACATTCACCGCAGGCAGAGGATTTTTGAAGGAGGACGCAGTGTTAGTCTTCAGTAACTCTCCAAGAAAAAAAAGAGCTTAATTTCATCATGAGGACAATTAAATCCAGCAGAGCCCAGCCCCTGACTCCTCGATCCGCTCTCTGTCTGTCTGCGGCCGCTTTCTGTGGACCAGCACAGTCAAGTGAGCAGCAAATGAGACCTCCGCCTCAGAATACACTGTGTTTTTCAAAATAAAAGTATTCCAGGGGCCACAGAGCCAAAAAACATGACAACAACACGGTATGTCAGTTCCTCATCAGGCAAAACCATGAGATGTGTTTATCCAAACTCAGTGACATTTACTCAAGTACAGAGCTGGAGCCAGGACTGAAACACTGAATCACTGGAAATAAACAAATATCAAACAGTCTGAAGAAACAGGCGAGGCTCTGTGTCTCCACCTACTGGATGATAAATGAAATGTGTGTGGTCTAGTTATTTCTCACATTGTAGGGACTTAAAGCTGTTTACACACGCACATTTAAGGGAATTTTCTTCTTTATGGGGACAAAAAGGAAGAAAAGTCCCTTCAGTGTGAGTTTTAAGGTTGTGATTTTGCAGGTAGTGGTTATGATTTGTCTTCAGATGTCTCCAAAATGAAAGAAATGAATGTCAATTAAATATAATCTGAAGTCACAAAAAATATGCGTGTGTGTGTGTATTTTATCAGCCATACTTGTGAGAACCATTTCAAGAGAAACATGTTTTCTCTGAGGACATTAGATGTTGTGAGGACATTGCTCCTAGTGCTCACAAGATCAGGATCAAGACTTGGTTTTTGTTAAGATTTAGATCAGGGTTAGGCACTTCTTTAGGATGGGTAATGTTAGGGGCTAAATAATGCATCATACCTGCAAGTGTCTTCACAGGGTTAGCAAAACAAAAATGTGTGTGTGTGTGTGTGTGTCAGGGGAAAAGCTTTCTGTTCTTTCTATTAAGGTTATGGATTAAAGGTTAATACATCTGAAAATGTCCAGGTACACATCACACATAGTCTCTAGGTCTATCTGAAATGGCATTCAGCTGAGTTAGGGGACTGTATTGATATCATATCAAAACAGAGCTGCCTCAGATGCCTTAGAACCATAGATAGATCTGTGTGTTGAAGGTTTGTCATTGGTGTATAATTCATTTAAATATGAAATCAAATGAAATTATTAATTGTAGACAAGAGAATGTTCTTTAACACAACCTCTGTACATCCACACAAGTGTGTTGTTGTGTGTGTGTGTGTGTTTGTGATGCAATAATTTCCCTGGCAGGATTAATAACATCTTTATTTCTTTATCTTAAGCTGCCATCTTGCATCATGCCGTCCACACAGTCTTCCAGTCATATGTATTGTTGAGGAGAACTCCTGTATATCACAGCACAGCTATAAATTACACTCGTTCCCTGATGAATGTTCCTGTGTTGCACAACATTTTACATAAAAATATACACTGCTGTCTAAAACAATATGACATAATATTAAAGAAATATGTCTACACTGGCCAAGGCAAGAAAGAAACCAGAAAGGACCAGATACCAGTGGGTGGAGGACGAGTCTTGTATACACATCTACACATCAGGAATAATTACTTAGATATTTGGTTTGTCAAATCAGTATTTATCAATTGTGTTTCCAAAGGGAATCATACTAGTTTCTGAAATGAAACTAACCCAAATGTTTTAGGTTTTTGAGTGGAAATTAAGTGTAAATGTCTCAATTCCAACTATTTAGTTTGTGGAAATGCCAATAGACATCCATATTTTTTCTGAGAGACATCAGACCATTCTTCTTCTTCATAATATTTCATCCTTGACACAGGTTAAAAGGGGGAATAACAGATCAATATTTCTAATTCATGAGAACATTTGGGAGGATAACGTAGCATGAACTCCTGTGATTATTATGCTTTGCCAGTATCGCGACTTTCTGGCAGGAGGAAGTGAGCAGCTGGCGACATGCGTTCAGTCTTCACCCTACCAAGGACCCCTACCAGCAGAATGAGTCAGTAGAGACAAGGACACCAGTACCTGGGAGAAAATGGGGATAAATGAAACCACACACAATTCTCTGCTGATATGTGAATGAGGTTCTGCCTCAGTAGTTGGCTTTTAAACTTCAACACGTCCTGTTCTTGAGTCTTGTTACTCAGTTTTCTTCCAGATGCAGTAGTTCTGATATTGTATGTTCCCAAATTTCAGAAAGTCAAAAAGCACCTCAACAGCACCTACAGCACCTACAACAATACAGTTTTATTCAATGGCTTTCATCATGCTTCAAAATAAGGAAATGAAAGGCTACTTCGATTTTCGCTGCTTAAATTAAGCTGACCACGGTTTATTTACCTTTATATTGCTGGCCTACGTGCAGTGACATCAGAAAGTTTTACTGGCACAGACGCACTAATCAATAGGCTCAAACTATATTTGTTGCCTGGGCAAGAATGGACACCATCACTGCCAACAAATCCTTAATCCTCAAAATGCAATATGCCCCCACAGACAAACTGTTGATACATACTACATTGTTGTATAACTCTTGAGCAGCAGGTCCCTTTAGCTCTTGGCCATGCAGACTTTTTACTGCATATTATTGCCTTATGTTCTCTCCCCCACTTCCAGTAACTATTCATTTTAACTATGTAATAAAGGTGTAAAATGCCCAAAGAAAAGTTACCTGTTATGAGACTAAAATCTAGTAATTGTATTTTAACTGATCATTTTTGCATTAAGCACTCTTTCCCCCCTCAGGTGAGGCTCAACTATCCTGGCATGCATAACTAATACTGCACTAAAAGAGGACGAAAGAAGGCAGAAAAATGTCACAAGAAACTGAACAACCAGGCTGTTGAACCTGTTTAAAGACACGTCTCACCAACAACTTGTCCAAGGTAAGGAGATTTTGACAAGGTCAACAAGAGCTGTAAGAAGCCAAACTCTTTTCTTCTTTACTAAAGGACACTCTCTGACTCTAACAGCATAGATCCCTGTGAGCTCTAACCTCTCTCAGGTTTCTCCATCTTCTCATCTGCTTGGTGCCAAGTGAAGTACCTTTACTGCACTTTTAAACTTAATACTCAAATCTGCCACTGCACAAGTGCATCCTCCAGGTTTAATGTGCCTTTTATTCAAGTCTCCACATTAACCTCTGATTAAAATGCACTTCAACAGCTGTCTCAGATATCCACTTACATTTTATCTTAATTTCAACCTGGGCCATGGGATTTTCTTTACAGCTTTTCTACAGCAGTCCAGTGGATCTTGGCATCATCTCTTTGCTGCGCTTCCTTCACGATCGGGACCTGGAATCAGATGAAACAGATTTAAAGTTTTTATTTAGTTTTCCCAAGTTGAGAGTAACTTCCTTCCTCCGAAAATACACTGCTTGGTGATCAATTCTGAGCTTTGAAAGCAGTACAAGTCCATCCATCCATTTTCTACCCCTTTATCCCACACTCGGGGCCTGGGGCTGCTTACGGGCAAAGGCAGGGTACACCCTGGATGGTTGCCAGCTCGTCGCAGGGCCACACATATAGACGAACAACCATTGACACTCACATCCAAATCTACACCTGCACGCTCAATTCACCTATCCCCACCAATGCACCAATGAATGCATGTTTTTGGCTATGGGAGGTAACAGGAGCTCCTGGGGCTCATGCAGACACGGGAAAACTTGCAAACATAAAACATAATTATAACCAACCAGACACTGTTGCCATAAGAACTTTAGATTCAATATATGGTCCAGGAGATGTTGATGTCTTTAAGGTCTTCTCTGTCTTTCCAGGTTTTGGTTGGTTTAATCAAATACATAGAAATCATGGGACTAAAAAGGAAAGTGGCTCACATGTTGACAAACAGCTCAGCAAATTACCACTGCTGTTTCAGAGACTCCCTCATTGAAAACTGTTTACATGGAGGAACTCTTGTTGATGGAGCTGCAGGCCAAAGCACAAAAGAACATCCTGCACTGCAGCAGTGACAACAGGTTCTGTCCTGGTTGCAGCATCAGTAACGGAGCTCACTGCCTCCACTGCAAAGCCATGTTGCCCCTTGCAGAACAGGAGAAGCTGATCTGTCAGAGCATAAAGGAGAAAGAAGCATAGACCTGATCTAGAACAGCCGTTGTGACCTTGACAGTCACTTCACTGCTGCTTTTAGGCTGTGTTAAAGTAGGTGCTTAAACCAGGTACTCACAAGCTCTGCGGGACATTGAGTACCACTGTCATCAACACCCCCTGTGCACCAAACAGCTTGTATATGTGCACATCAAGCTGGCCTGTCAGAACACTGACACATTCCTGAGCTACACTGATGATTTAGATGATGAAAATGAGCAGGGATAGCATCTGTTGACTTCAGCAGCTCTTGTATTCAAATGTAATATCTCTCATCTTCATAGTGGTGTTGTCCTGAACCCCACAACCCTCACAAGCTGCCCAGCTGTATATAAAGTGAAGATACTTAACCTCAGTACTTTGACTGATGGTGAACACATCAATGCATCAATAATGATAATCCAATAATGGCAGATGGCCAGTCATGCTGTGACTCCTCCATCCTCTGATTTGATCTGAGGACCTTGAGAGTGAACAATCTTAGACACAGATAATTACAATACTGGAACAGTCAACACAGGCATCTGGGCTCTGTATGAAGCGACTGTTATTATCGTTTGTTAGAGTCAATCAAATGACAATAAAGAGACACAAGACAAAACAAAATAAACAACAAATACATCACAACAAATAGATTAAAACTTGCAACAAGTGAAACAAAATTAAATAAATAGATGCAACAAATATCCAAATCATTTATGAGCTGACAAAAACAAAATACTTCAAAAGGATAATTACCATAAAATTATCATTAAGAGACCTAGAACCTGTGAAAGCAAACACAGATTAATTGAAGAGAGACACAAAATATCCAAACCTATAACCAGCCTTCATCACTTTCTGCACATCAGTGTTGTATAAATTTAATAATCATTGTCATTTCACTGTCATTTGAGTAATTTCATTTCAAGTGTTCATTACTAAATTAATTTTAAATTGTTCATTTTTCGTATATCACATGTTGGTTCTGTGTATATCTAAAATCACTCAGTTTGTTTATTAGGTACCAATAGATGAGGCAGTCTGGAGTCTGTACCATTCACTTAAACAGACGTCTAAGGGGAAGTCATTTGGATACAACCCAAAGATTTTGATTGCAAACAGATGTGCTCATTTTGGATGAGTTGTTACACAAAATAAAGACGGTTTTGACTTTAGTTTATCCCAGTGACATTTTATAAATCAATCTGCTATACAGAGTTAATCCATCAGAATAAATACCTGTATCTCCTCGTAAAACCACTGATATAAAAAGCATCAGAGGTGATGGAGGCTGTGATGGCTGACAGAGAACCACTTTGCAGTTTTCACAAGTCATTTGGTGTCATTGTTTTGGATTTATTGTACGTAGACTATATTGACTCCAAATTTGCGAACAGTGCTGAGAAAGTCTTTATCCCACAAGGCAATATTCACTGGAAGAGTGATGTGCAGATGTGTGATAGATTGTGGTAAAAAAGACCACAGGCTCGTGCAGAAAACAAAAATAAAGGGGTAAGTTATTTACGTTAAATTCTAAAACTTAAAACTGATCAAATCATAAATTGTTTGAGAAATTTCTGGCATTAGTGAACAATTCTAGCTGGAAAGAAAGAGTTTGCATTTATCAAACTATCTCTCTTTTTTTAATGACAAACAAAATTAATGGCAATTAAAATGTTCTCATAACAACAATAAGTTCATCTAACTTTAAAAAAGCCATGAATCTGTTTTATTCATGTTTAAGGATGTTGATGTCTGTGAAATCAGCTACCGTATTGACCCGAATATAAGACAACTCTGAAAATAAGACGACCCCTCTTCTTCAAGACCCATTTTTGGAATAATTAGCGAACGAGCACATGACCTGTAGTAGCGAACATGCATCATCTAGGAGTGGTTTTGTGTCATTATTTGTTGGGAATATTTGCCTTGAACAATAGAGACAAGAATAGAGGAGAACACATGCAGGAAAGCTTGTACTGGGCCGGGATTTGAACTGGTGAATAGGCCATGTATACACCAGTGTGCATGCAGGCATTTGCATGCGGGCATTTGCATTATACGTACATCATACGTGGAGGACAATTAACAGCAGCCCAATTTTGTCAGTGTTTGGGAAACAATGTCCCCCTCTGCTGTTTGTTCACCTGCTCAACGTTTGATTCACTGTTTTCTAGTGAGTCTCTGCGTCGTGGTCGCATCTCTCCAGGTCACTGGTGTGTGAGTGAGAAGATGACGCTCTTTTTTTAGACTTTTGTGTGGGGAAAAATACCGTCTTAATATTTGGGTCAATACGGTATTTACGCATAGACCAGGACCCTGGAATAGTACAGTGGTTGAACCAACTTGTGTTTTTGATTATACAATGTCAAACCTGGGAACTGGATCTGACAAAGGGGAAGTAGAATATGAAGGCAAACAGAGATATATATATATATATATATATATATATATATATATATATATATATATATAACAAGAACAATCAGAAAGAAGCTATACTTGCATAAAGTCTATACACATGGGGTTTTAATGACACACTGTACAAATACTATTTGTATAACACAACAAACACAGTTTGGTCAGTTGGTTGTGTTCTTCTATTTAACCCAGAAACGTGTGTCCACACTGTGCTTTAGCACTTGAAAAAAAAATCTATTACAATGACATTGACACAATATCAATGTTGTTAAAAAATAATCCAACCTGTCAAAATTTCAGCAGACAACAGAAAGTAAAATACCCCAGGGGGGAGTTTAAAGTCCAGTGAATGTGAGCCCATCTGCAGCCTCAGCAGGAGATGGGTTCTGGTAGAGTGGACATCAAATAGTCCTGCTCTATAGAGAACTCTTCCGGCTGCCACTGACACTCGATCAGAGCGTCATACAGCTCTTCACTGTTCTCCATGAACTTCTTGTTGGCTTCCACTACATCCAGCTCCGGACAGGGATCTGCAGCAGAGAGACGGATGGTTAGAAAGAGTTTAATGGGTGCAGAGTGACAGACTCCCATAGCAACATCAGTGTCTACTGCATAGTCGCATATATTTCAGATCAATTATTTTGTGTTTGTATTTTCTATTTTAAGAACTGCTCATCCAAAACACTTGACTGTAAATCTTGCTGTCCTTGAGTCCTTCGTGAAAATGAATTCTCAGTATGTGAATTTCTCTGCCGTTTTTGCTTTTAAGTTTCATGCCAAGCTCGGCTAACCACTCCTTACTCCTACACTTGAACTAACCAAAATGCTGAACTATTCCTTTAGGCTTTAAATCCGAAACAAAATCTCATACATTTTAGACGGCAAAAAAAAAAAAAATCACCCAGAATAACTAATCAAAATCTGACACAAAAGTCTTCATGGAAACAATAACTTGTCTGCCCAGAAGCCCAACACCAACCTTCAAGTCCATCATCCTCAACAACTTCGGTTTCCTGAAACAAACAAACAAACAAAAAAAAAACACAATGAAAAGAACAAGAAACACACAAAGATTCAGGTCTCTCAGTAATAACAACTGATGTTTGTGAACTAGGGTGGTCAGTGTTAACGCGTTGATCTATTAAGAGAGAACTCACCTGTGGTGGGGGATACTGTGTGTAATCATACTGTTGATAGTTGTAGCCATATCCTGCTGCAGTCTGGTCGTAGCCCCATGAGGGGTAATACCCAGGATACGCCTGCTGGTACTGGTTATACTGGTCGTAGCTTTGACTGTATCCTGTGCTCGACTGCCATGATCTGTCTGACTGCTGCTGTGTCTGCTGTTGCTGTCTGTTCCTTAAACTCACAAAAGGAGAGAGACACGAAACTGAACTCCAAACATTTGACTCCTGCTGCAGGACACAAATTGATCTGCTTTCTTGCAAAAAGAGCAAAAGCGTTGAGAAAAACTCACTTGTTAGCAGCCAGGCTCAGTCTCAGAGGTTTCCCTCCGAGTCCTACGGCGCCCTGACACTCCTCTAACGCCCGCTTCTGCAGCCGCTCATCGGGGAACTGAACAAAGCCACAACCTCTGCAATAAGAGTGAAATGTACAATGTAAAAAACTGATAACAGTGACCTGCAAGTTTGACTTTGAGGAGATCTCAGCTATACCAAATCTGCATAATAGCCTTTAAGAAATCATTCAAACCAAATTAAACTCTCTGAACAAAATCTACACAAGTCGAGGCCAAAACAAAACAAAAAAAAAACAAACAGTTTCTAGATTTTCTCCACATTGTGTTAATACTCACTTGGAGTTGCCCATGCTGTCCAGCACCACTTTTCCACCACGACAGGACGGGTAGCGGTTGTAGAAAAACTCATAAAGCATCCCATCATCCACTTCTGGAGTCAGATCTCCCACAAACAGAGAATACATCTGACTAAAATAAGAAGATAAAACAGGCTTGTATTGATTTTGCCAACTGTAACAATAATAAAAAGATGTGTCAATAAAAGGAGGAATCACTGACAATTTTGTCATTACATGGAGATCTCAATAGCAAAGTCATTTTGATATCTTGCTTGTCAGAGATTAGACTCACCCAGTTTCTTGTTTCCCGAAGGTGGCCCGGTTTAACTTGAATCTTGTTGGCTGTGAAAGAGAGACATTATTATTATTAATTATTATTCACTGTGCCATTTGTCAAGACTTTCCATCAACTTTAGGACAAACAAGTGCCTATGTATTCATACCGGAGTGGCTCCTGGTAAAGCTTTTCCATTGATTTTGCGGAGACATCTCTCAGCTGTGGCCTCATCTGTCATCTCCACAAAGCAGTACCCCAGGGCACCCCTGGTGGACGACATACTGTTTAAAATCAGAATTAGAGAACTGCAAACTGGACAGATGTTTTGATTTGTTTTTTGTGAGGGCATTTGTTCTCACCCTGTCATCTTGTTGCGTATGATCCGCACATTAACCACCTGCTCACCCATGGTGGAGAAGGCTCTGGTGACGAACTTCTCATCCATATAGGCCTCCAGCTGCAGAGAAACAGATAAACAGTTTAGAAATCAATAATATAAAGCTGGTCTACACAACTAGAATGTCTCTGTGTTCAGATTAAAGCTTTGTCGAGTCCAAACAAACTCCCACAAGATTCAGATTATCATTAAATAACGTGCAGGTGGTCATTTGGATTTCTTTACGTAATACGTAGTCATGCTAAGAACCAACCAACAGACACATTTAGACGTTTTTCACAAGCTCCCCTTTAAAGAGTAAGTACAGTTTCTACCAGACTTTGTTTGGGATCATCTCATCTACTGAGACAAATGGTTCCCATTTTAACAACGTTAACGTTACGTATAACGTGGACGCAGCGATACAGGTCGAAACAATGATGAAACAATGAAACAAAACATTTACACAAATAAACAGAGGTGAAATTTCATCGTGTAGGTGTCGACAAATACGATAAAATCTAATGTGTCGCATTTCTAATGGTAGTTTTGAACTATATGTCCATTCATCCGACGCTGAGCTCATGCTAAGTTAGCTAACACGCTGTTCGCACTAAGTTAGTCAACCAAGTAAAAATGTCAAAGAAAATAAAAATAAATACAACTCACGTTTCCCATCCATAACGTGCTCATGGTTCCGCCGGCGAAGTGAGTATTTCAACGTAAACGTAATGAAAACGTAAATCTGCAAAAAAAATTTATGCTGAAGTTTCAGACTAACATGCTACTCAGCAGAGCGGTATCAACAGTGCGTCGTTACGTCAACCAACGTCGATCGATACGTGTTTCTTCTTCGTTTTGTTTGACGTCTAAGGCGAAATAGCACCACCTGTCGGGACGGAGGAGCGGTGCGAAATCAACATTCAAACTGATAAATATATCTATATATTCTCACTTTAACACAATAACTCTAAAAAGCAGTCCCCAAACTGACTGTAGTTTTAACAAAAATCGGAAATTATCAAAAATTTTAAAAAAGAGGGCTGGGTTTATTATAGAACGGGGTATGTTCATTAACCCTTTAACAACCCCACCAAGAAAAAAGCAGTGAGTGTCATAGGCACAATCAATGATTTATTTTTTAACAGATCCTGTGGTTTTTAAAATACTGATCTCTACCATCAGCCAAATAGCAGAGATGGCTCAATCAGGTTAAGCTAAGCTAGGCACTCCTTTTATTGAGATATAGTGACCCAAAATGCGCTCAACTGTATGGTCGAGCATTAAAGTGTTAATATTTTTTTTTTTTTTTTTTTTAAGAAAGTCAACAAAATCTTTATGTGTTCATTGATGTTTATTGATAATTACAGAAACCATTGAATGAAGTGAGGTTTTGGAGGCACAGCACTGAAGACTGCTGAGGAGAAACAATTACAAGATCATTTACATGTTCCACCGCAAAACTGAATAACTGATACGAGCCTCCAATACCTCAGATAAAGACTTTTATAAGAATATTCGTTTATATCTTTAAAATGATACGTTTATAGCTATACAACCCCAATATTCCTAATAATGTGATGCTTAAGGAGCAATCTACAGACATGAAAACGTCAACATCAGACGTCCTGCACAGGGCTGTAACATAATTTTTTTTAAACATGTAACATAAATTATAAACTTGGAAAGTAAAAAAAAAAAAAAAAAAA
The DNA here is from genome assembly GCA_016801845.1 of Polydactylus sextarius. Classification (NCBI taxonomy): domain Eukaryota; kingdom Metazoa; phylum Chordata; class Actinopteri; family Polynemidae; genus Polydactylus; species Polydactylus sextarius. The sequence continues at coordinate 5,050,377 of CM028927.1, read as the reverse complement.
TTATTGTCCTAAAAGAGAGTCAATCAATGCACTGATCCATTTATGATTTAGGTTCAAAAGTTTAAAAGCAGACATGATAAACCTGCTGCTGTCCATGATTGGAAACTGGTGTACAACATAAGATTCTGCTGACTGACTCTTTCCTTCACTTCCACTCACAAATTATATCAGTTACATCTGTTATAGATATAAACTGTACTGGCATCTCAAGCTCATGTCCATGACACAGATTTCCCCCGCAACGTGGGTGAACAGTGTGTGTACAAGATATTACTATTATGCACAATTTATGCTGGAACAGTCCAAGTACAGTTCGAAACATAATCAATCACATGGCATGTTGTGATCTGATCCCTCATTAGAAGCCAACACAGTAATCTTTAAGTGAAACCACGTACAGAACAAGAAGGAAAGGTGATCGATTCTCCTAAAACCAGATAACATTTTAAATCTGCGTCACACGATGGCAGATCAGACCTTTATTGATTATATGAAAAGTTCAAATGCTCCCTCTCTCTGCTGAGGAGGCTGGAATGCAAGGCAATGATCCACAAGAAGAGTTGGACTCATTATGATCCAGACTGAGACACCACCAACCCCAACATCTGCCAGGAAACGGCAAACTGAAGCATGAAGAGGTGAAAACCCTCCAGTTACTACAGATTATTATCTTAACTCGACCACACTATAATCACCTATTATTCTCAACATACAGTAACTTACCATTTGCTGTGGTGCTATTACAACTCTTACAGATTGCTATGACAAGGTTATAAAGTTTTCACCACAAACAGTTTCACTTCTAGGACACTGCTTTCTTTTAACGATGAGAGGAATGTTAGTGAAGTTCAGAAGATGATGAGACACTGACGTCCCACAAAACTGACTGATTTCTTCGGATGAAATCAGAATTGAAGCCACAATGTGCAGAATTGAAAAAAAAAAAAGTCTAACTCTAGCTCCCCCCAGTGGCAGACAGGCTGAAACTAAGTCAAATGGTCTAAAACATGCACACGTAAAACCAGTGTAGTCAAATAGTTTCCCACCAAACTGATCAACCTGTTTTCAGACCTGTGTAGTGATTCAAACAGGTGTGACGGTTGTGCTCAGTGACGCATGTTGCCAAGTTAAGAAAGTCAACGAACCATTTAGTCTGTGTTGAGTCTTAGTTGAGATTACTGCAGCCGAACAGGGTACTAAAATATTAAACTATGAAACAACTATTAGACTAATGGATGGATCCTTGACTGAAATTGATAAACGTGAATGACAGTATGCTACAAATAAAAACTGCTTCCATAAATATATTGAAAATGCTGTAGCTACAGTTATGGCCTTAAACTATCATCAAAAAGACATTGTAAGCTAATGAGAGACACCAAAGCTGTGGTGGTTTGTTTGTAGGAGCAACTTATCGTAAAATGACAAATACAGAGTTCTTATGTCAGTAAGTTCACTTTATGTGTCCTGTATCATCCACTCTGATCAAAACAGTTTTCATGTGGATCATGTTTATGGCTGTAGCTCAGTAGCTGACAAGAGATTTAAGGAGACAATGTGCTCGTTCTTCATCGTGCCTACAAAGCTTTACATTGTTCGATCGCTTCTCCATCCGCTTTAAAACAAGAAGTGACTGAGCACAACAACCCTGTGGATCTGTCTGAATCACTGCGCTGAGGTGCAAACGTCCGGATGAATCACTGACAAACTGTGCAGGCAACACGTCACAGTTCTCAAAGTACAAGAGTAAGATGGTGAGGAACAGAATCATCTGTGAAGTTAATAGGAAGACGTGCTGTTCACTCCTGTTACATGTTAGCCAGACATTTAGATTTCATGTGCAAGTTTGTAAGGCTTGTGACATTCACTGTACTGGCATTTAGACACGACGTATACGCTTCAATATGTGCATGTTATCAGGTTAACAATTATCACAAGACTCGACTGAAGTGTGACTACTTCTTTTGCTGCGTTCTCATCAACTTCACTTCCAGCAGCAGGAAGTCACTGACTGTTGAGGTTTGGTTTCCCAAAATTGGTAAAAAAAAAAAAAAAATAATAATAATAATTATACAATTAATACAGTTTAATGATCCTATACACCCATAATCCACCCACACAGGTGTTTTTATCTATGTTAGAACAGGATATCTTCCAACGTTTAAAAGTTAATAGTGTGTGGAGGTGGTGGTCTACACAGAATTAGAAAATGAGCAGTAGTGAAACCCAGCCAGAGATAGTATGAGGAATGTAAACCATGTTAAGGAGTGTGTGCAGTACCACTGAAGAAGGTCAAACATGTCGTAGACAAATGACAGAGAAACGGTTCTGAATGCGAAAAAGGGCAGTGTGGAGGCAGCAGATCAGCTAAGACTCCAGACCTGGGGACGAAGACGAGGTATTCGAGCCCGCTGAGCTCCTCACACACACATACACACACGCACTCACATACACACACCCTCACACACACATGCACTACACCATTCAGTCCATCTTTTCCTTGTGAACCAGTTTGGGAGTATCCACAAAGTCTTGGCCGTTATACATGATGATAGCGGCGGTGATGGTGCTGGCGGCGCCCCAGAACATCACGTAGGCCAGCGTCTCTGTCCACGTGTCACCTGGAAAACAAAGAAGACTCAGTGGTGCTGGTTTTAGACGCCTGTGGAGACTCAGTGGAACAGCTCACTGTAGCTGCTCTCACACTGTTCCTCCCTGTGATGATTGAAAATTATACAGTGAGTAAATTCTCCAGGATGTGTCCATATTTTGTGGTTTTTGACAATGTTTCATTGTCAATCTTGAGGATTACACATCAGACAAACTAACAATATTTAAAGAACATTCTCTGACACATACACACTCTGCAACAAGGGTGCACCCCTGCTAAGTGTCATGTAATAATTAAGAGTCCATTTTATGTGTTTTCAGTCAAAATCTTTGAAGACTGGAGCAAATTCATTTGAAAACTAGAAATGTTTAACCAAATAAATCAAGTCCATATTTTAGAATTTGCAGCAATAAAACTCAGCGTACTCTTCATTCTTCTCAGTTTTCAATATTTTGTTTCTCTGTCTTTATTTTCAACAACAGATGTGATCGTCCTCAACCTGGATCCAGATTTATGTGCGGAGACCGTCAGTCCTGTGCTGGTCCTGGCCAGCTCCACACTACATGTGCTGAATTTACATCTAATCCAATTCACTGAAACGCCCATTTATTTTTGAGTTTAAAGAATTTGATGACGACGCCCATTAAGCCTCTTTCCTTCTACTTCTCTGATAGAGTTGACTCTGCAGTTTTCTGAGCAATACCACTTCCTTGTATGCCACATTAAGTAAACTACGAAGCATGAATGACGTCGACTGCTGCTGTTACTTCCACTACATCTTATGCCAAACACTACACAAACGCTTTTAATATCCATTATTCTTTGGTGGTTGGAATGAGTGGAACCTTAATATAAGTGTTGTTTGGATATAGATTCTATGATGCTGAAAATCTTCCACTGCCAGGCTTTTAATGCAGCAATCAGCGGGGAATGTCTGGTTTGCATCATCAGTAACTTAACACAGCTAAGCTCAGCTCAAGGCAATCAATAAACAGTAAAACAAGGTTGACATAAGAAAATACAGACGTCAGACTCAGGTTGAGGCTGCTGAAGTACACACAGAGATTTAACGTTCTTGGGTCTAACTGCAATATTCACAAAAGTGGCCAAGACACTATTCTCACAACTATATTCATAAATGATCAGATCATTTTAAAGTTTGCACTACAAACAAACAGCACAGCTGACTGCACCTGCAGCATTAAAGTGGCTTGTTCACAGAATGAGATCTGACTGTGTGTGAACTCACCGGCCATGAGAAGACACACGATGCACATGGAAAATGCCACCAGCATGATGATGGGCAGCTGCAAAGAGAAAAACAATTATCAGTGGATTCGACTGAACAGTCACGTTCACTGCTGCTGATAACAGAGAAAACACTGATGCACTGACCGTGAGGAACTTCCAGTCCTTCTGCACACGGAGAGGAGTGGGTCCATCCGACTCCACGGCAAAGTTACCCAGGAAAAGATCAATGGAATCCTGAAACCGGCAAAAACACACGGTGTGGTTACATTGTATGTTACACGGTAGCAGGACGGTATGATGGTATTTTCCTTTTAAGAGTGTGAGTGTAATATAGGAAGAAGAAGCAGAAGAAGAAGAATTAGGTAGAGCCATATGCAACATTACCTGTCTGAATCCATCAGAGAAGTTGTTTTTGTAGTAACGGATCATGGAGTTCCAGCCGTCCATCAGCAGCCCCCATCTGGTCCTCTTCCCTGTCCTGTTGGACACATGTAGTTTGATTAAATTAAAGGTGTGTGTGTATACACACACACACACATATATATTTAATGCTGCAAGGGGCGTCCCCACAAGACAACACGTGTTAGTCGACTTATATGTGGTATGTTACGTTGTACTGTACCTTGTGAAGTCTGTTTTCAAGGCTCCGGTTCCTGCGTACTGGACAGCGCATGCATTGGCATTGTCAGCCCATGCTGGTTAAAGAGCAAACACACACACAGAGAACAGTGAGGACACACTCCCCCTGACAAACACACAACATGTGCTGACAAATCAAAGACACAGAAGACGAGAGCGGTTACCGTTCTTGTAGGCCTTTTCAAACTCAGCCTGCTCTTCGATCCGCTGGCCCACGTTCAGGACCCCGAGTCTCTGTCGACACACACATC